>CM070771.1:57085371-58329121 GCA_036346955.1 Dipus sagitta
CTTGGCCTTCCAAGTGTTGGGATTAAAGGCGTGAGCCACCGCACCCAGGCTTTCTCTTTCGTTTTTGCTCTCAAATAAATATTTTTTTAAAACAAGACTTTTGAGAGAGAGAAAGAGGCAGAGAGAACAAGAGAGAGAATGGGAGTGCCAGGGCCTCCAGCCACTGAAACCGAACTCCAGATGCATGTGCCCCCTTGTGCATTTGGTTTATGTGGGTCCTGAAGAGTTGAACCAGGATCCCTTGGCTTTGCAGGCAAACGCCTTAATCGCTAAGCAGCTCTCCAGCCCTATAAACTATTTTTTTAAGTATTTATTTTGGGCTGTAGAGATGGCTTAGAGGCTAAAGTGCTTGCCTGCAAAGCCAGAGGATCCAAGTTTGATTCCCCAGTACCCATGTAAAGCCAGATGCACAAATGGTACATGTGTCTGGAGCTTGTTTACAATGGCAGAGGCCCTGGTATGGTCATACCTATTCTCTTTCTCTCTGTGATTGCCTCATAAATTAAAAAATTATAAAAATAAAGGTTTCAAAAATTCAAAAATTAAAATTAATAGCCAGGTATAATGGTGCATACCTTTAGTCCCAGCACTTGGGAGGTTAAGGTAAGAAGATTGTCATGAGTTTGAGGCCAGCTAGGGCTACAGAATGAGTTCCAGGTCATCCTGGGCTACAATTAGACCCTGGTTCAGAAAACCAATAATAATAATAATAATTAAACTAGAGAATAAAATTGTAATTGCAAAAGGCAAAGCTTAAAGGTGAATATTTATTTAGAGTATAAAAAATCCATAAAAATCATTATGTTATTAAAAAAGCGTTGGGGAGAGCTGGGCATGGTGGCACATGCCTTTAATCCCAGCACTTGGGATGCAGAGTTAGGAGAATTATGGTGAGTTTGAGGCCACCCTGATAATTCCAGGTCAGCCTGGGCTAGAGCGAGGCCCTACCTTGAAAAGGCAAAAAGAAAAAAAGAAAGTGGAGAGAGGGCTAATCAAAATCTAAGAGGATGCAAATAAATCACGTGGAATCCCCCAGTTTTGGACAATGGAACACTCAGGAGACATAAATCATTGTTAGAAAATTTTCAGTGCCAGGGATGGGATACCTCCAGTGAGTTGTTGGCCAGGGAGGTCCCTGATGCCCCCAAAATATTATAGGCCATAGCTGAGGCCCTTGGTTTCCCACCAGGAATCAATGGTAAGACCCTATTGCTGAAGACTCCACATACTGGGGCTGCAAGGCCACTGAGAAATCCTGCTGGAACTGAGCTGATAACCTCCTCCATGTAGACCAGCTGAGAAAAAGATGGAAGAAGCCATTCTACATGTATTTCAATGGGAGAAAATAGATACCACCAGTGAAGATACTCAACAGTGGACACTGCAAGCCTTATAATTGGCCAGCCAGGCCAAAAAAGCCAACGGGTGCAATAGTGGCACATCTGTCATGGTGGAAGCCAACTGCCCTCCAGTTGGCCTGGAGGCCCGCTCCATGGGGGGGAATACATCCCTGATACTGAAAACTTAAAACAGGGGTAGTCATGAGCCCTAAGGGTGTAACATCTGCTGATGTCTGGAAAAATGTATATACTATGCTTATCAAACTGCCCAGTAATCACTTCCCTTAATATTTATACCCTTATATTAACGCTATTCTCACTTTGGGTAGAGAATCTTCTCTTTTCAGATGGCAGTGACCTTGGGATGACTCAGAAGGTATCATAGTGCTGGAAAGAAGTGACTGGAGTACTGAGTAACATCTCGATCACACCTTCCAAGGCTCAGGATCTAATGCGGAAGAGGTGGTGGAAAGAATGTAAGAGCCAAAGGACTCCTTACAACGTCCTCCCTCCAGACATAAAATGGCCTCATAGTGCCTGACACTACCTAAACAAGACCATCATAAGAGGAAAAGATCATGACATCAAAATGAAAGAGAGCCGGATTGAGATGGGGAGGGGATATGATGGAGAATGGAATTTCAAAGGGGAAAGTGGAGGGAGGGAGGGTAGCACCATGGGATATTTTTTATAATCATGGAAAATGTTAATAAAAATTAAGAAAAAAAAAGAAAACCCAAGCATTAAATTATTCCAAGATGCAAAAATATATACATTATAACACAAGAAACACCAAAAATCATGACAATGTAAATCCACCAAAAACTATTAATGCATCAGAAATGACCTCAAGTGAGAATGAGTTACAGGAAATGCCTGAGAAAGATTTCAAAGGAATGATTATAAATATGCTCAAAGAAGTCAAAGAGGAAATCAAAGGGATCAAAGAAGATACAGGAAACCAATTTAATGAAATAGAGAGGTCAATGCAAGACATGAATAAGGGAACAGAAATAATAAAGAAAAACCAGTCAGAATTACTACCAATGAAGAACACAGTCAATGAAATAAAAAGCTCTGTAGAAAATCCCACTAGTAGAATGGATGAAGGAGAGGACAGAATATGTAAATTAGAAAACCTGATGGCACATCTAATACAGTCCAACAAAGAGAAAGACAAACTAATAGGAAAGCATGAATGGGAATTTCAAGATATTCGGGACACTATGAAAAGATCAAACATAAGAATTCAGGGTATAGTAGAAGGAGAAGAATTTCACTCCAAAGGCATAATATGCATTTTCAGCAAAATCACAGAAGAAAACTTCCCCCAAATAGGGAAAGATACGCCAATGCAGACACAGGAATCCTTTAGAACACCAACCAGACAAAACCTGGAAAGAACCTCTCCTTGCCATATTATAATTAAACAACCAAACATACAAACCAAAGAAAAAAATATTGAAAGCAGTAGAAAGAAAAATCAAGTTATCTACAAAGGCAAGCCCATCATGATCACAGCAGATTACTCAACACAAACTTTAAATGCCAGAAGGGCTTAGAGTGATGTATTCCAAGTTTGAAAGATAACAACTGTCAACCAAGGTTACTTTATCCTGCAAAGCTATCCATAATAGACAGATAAATAAGGACATTCCATAACAAAAGCAGACTAAAGGAATATTTGAAGACAAAACCAGCTCTACAGAAAATACTTGAAAGAATTCTCCATGCTAAAGAGAAAGAAAAGCACACACATAAGGAATCTGGGGGGAAAAAAGCATACTCAAATACTAGTTAACACAAGAGAGCAAAGGTAAAACCGAAAGAACTACAAAAAGATGGCAAAAATAAATACACACCTTTCAATAATATCGCTTAACATCAACAGCCTCAATGTCCCAATCAAAAGACATAGCTTTGCAGGATCCTTCAATTTGTTGACTCCAAGAAACTCACTTTCCTACAAAGGATGGACACTATCTTAGGGCGGAAGGTTGGAAAATGGTGTTTCAAGCAAATGGGCCAAGAAAACAAGCAGGGGTTGCTATCCTAATATCTGACAAGGTAGACTTCAGTCCAACATTAGTTAGGAAAGATAAGGAAGGACACTTTATATTGATTAAAAGCACACTCCAACAGGAGGACATTACAATTCTAAACATATATGGCCCTAAAATGGGGGCTCCCAACATCATCAAACAAATGCTATTAGAACTAAAGTCACAGATAACACCTAACACAGATGTAGTGGGTGACTTCAACACCCCACTCTCATCAATTGGCAGGTCATCCTGGGAAAAAATAAACAGAGAGGCATCTGGATTAAATGAGGTCATAGAAAAAATGGACTTTATAGATATATACAGGACATTTCATCCAAATGCTGCAGAATATACATTCTTTTCAGCAGAACATATATTGGGACACAAACAAATCTTAACAAATACAGGAAAATTGAAATAATTCCTTGCATTCTATCTGACCACAATGGATCAAACTACAAATTAATACCAAGAAAAGCTATAGAACATACACAAAATCATGGAAACCAAACAACACACTACCAAATGATGAATGGGTCAATGAAGAAATCAAGAAGGAAATCAGTAAATTCATAGAGTCAAGTGATAATGAGAACAAAACATACCAAAACCTTTGGGACACAATGAAGGCAGTCCTAAGAGGGAAATTTATACCTTTAAGTGCCTATATTAAGAAATTAGAAAGGTCTCAAGTAAATGACCTAATGCTTCACCTTAAAGCCTTGGAAAAAGAAGAACAAGGCAAACCAAAAATCAGTAGATGGGAAGAAATAATAAAGACCAGGGCAGAAATTAAGGAAATAGAAACCAAAAAAAAAAAAAATCCAAAGAAGCAATGAAACAAAGAGTTGGTTCTTTAAAAGGATGACAAGATTGATAAACCCTTAGCAAATCTGACCAAAAGACAGAGAGAAGAGACACAAATTAATAAAATTAGAGATGAAAAAGGCACTATCACAACAGATACCAGAGAAATTCAAAAAAGTCATAGGGACATACTCTAAGAACATATACTCCACTAAGTATAAAAATCTGAAAGAAATGGATGATTTCCTTGATTTATATGACCTATCTAAATTAAATCAAGATGATATTAATCACTTAAATGCACCTATAACAAGTATCGAGATCCAAGCAGTTTTCAAAAATCTCCCAACTAAAAAAAGTCCAGGCCCAGATGGATTCATTGGTGAATTTTACCAGACCTTCAGAGAAGAACTAACACCATTGCTTCTTAAGCTTTTCCATGAAATGGAAAAAGAAGGAATCCTACCAAATTCCTTCTATGAAGCCAGCATCACCCTGATACCAAAACCAGGCAAAGATAGAACAAAAAAGGAAATTACAGACCAATCTGCCCCATGAATATAGATGCAAAAATTCTCAACAAAATATTGGCAAACAGAATACAAGAATATATCACAAAGATCATTCATCCCTACCAAGTAGGCTTTATCCCAGTAATGCAGGGATGGTTCAACATACGCAAATTGATAAATGTAATACATTATATAAATGGACTGAAGGACAAAAATCACATGATCATCTCATTAGATGCAGAGAAAGCATTTGACAAAATCCAACATCCCTTCATGATAAAAGTCCTACAGAGACTGGGAATAGAAGGAACATATCTCAACATAATAAAGGCTATTTATGACAAGCCTACAGCCAACATATGACTAAATGGGGAAAAACTGGAAGCTTTTCCACTAAAATCAGGAACAAGACAAGGGTGCCCACTGTCCCCACTTTTATTTAACATAGTACTGGAAGTCTTACCATAGCAATAAAAGTGGTAGAAATTGGAAAGGAGGAGATCAAGTTATGATTATTTACAGATGACATGATTCTATACATAAAGGACCCTAAAAACTCTACCAGCAAACTGTTAGGGATAATAAACACCTATAGCCATGTAGCAGGATACAAAATAAATACATAGAAGTCAGTAGCCTTCCTATATGCTAACAACAAACACACAGAGGATGAAATATGAGAATCACTCCCATTCACAATTGCATCAAAAAAATAAAGTATCTTGGAATAAACATAACCAAGGAAATGAAGGGACTCTACAATGAAAACTTTAAAACACTGAAGTGAGAAACTGCTGAAGACAGTAGGAAATGGAAAAACATCTCTTGTTCTTGGATCGGAAGAATTAATATTGTGAAAGTGGCAATCTTACCAAAAGCAATCTACACATTAAAAGCAAACCCCACCAAAATTCCAATGGCATTCTTCATGGAATAGAAAAAAAAATCCAAAAATTCATTTGGAATCACAAAAAATCTCAAATATCTAAAACAATACTGAGCAACAAAAAAAAAAATGCTGGTGGTATCACCATACCTGATTTTAACCTATACTACAGAGCCATAGTAACAAAAACAGCATGGTACTGGCACAAAAACAGACATGTAGATAAATGGAACAGAATATAGGACCAGATGTAAGTCCAGGTAGCTATAGCCACCTGATATTCGATAAAAATGCCAAAAATATTCACTGGAGAAAAGACAGCCTCTTCAGCAAATGGTGCTGGGAAAACTGGATATGTATCTGTGAAGGATGAAAATAAATTCTTCTCTCTCTCCATGCACAAGAATTAAGTCCAAATGGATTAAAGACCTTAACATCAGATCTGAAACTCTGAAATTGCTAGAGGAAAAAGTAGGGGAAACCCTTCAATATATTGGTCTTGGCAAAGACTCTCTGAATATAACCCCAAATACTCAGGCAATTAAACCACAGATTAACTGCTGGGACCTCATGAAATTACAAAGATTTTTTTATGGCAAAGGACACTGTGAATAAAGCAAAGAGGCAAGCTACAGAATGGGGAAAAAAATCTTTGCCAGATTAATATCTAGGATATAAAAAGAACACAAAAATTAAATAAGAAATCAAACAGGCCAATTAAAAAATGGCTATGGAACTAAATAGAGAGTTCTCAAAAGAAGGAACACAGATGGCATATAAACATCTAAAAAAATGTTCGACATCTCTAGCCATCAGGGAAATGCAGATTAAAACTACATTGAGATTCCATCTCACTCCTGTCAGATTAGCTACCATCATGAAAACAAATGACATAAATGCTGGCAAGGATATGGAAAAAGAGGAACCCTTCTACACTGTTGGTGGATATGCAATCTGGTCCAGCCATTGTGGAAATCGGTGTGGAGGTTCCTAAGACAGCTAAAAACAGATCTACCATATGACCCAGCTGTAGCACTGCTAGGCATATATCCTAAGGACTCATCTCACTATCTTAGAGATACTTGCTCAACCATGTTTATTGCCACTCAATTCACAATAGCTGGGAAATCAACCAGCCTAGATGTCCCTCAACTAATGAATAGGTAATGAAGATATGGCACATTTATACAATGGAGTTCTACTCAGCGGTAAAGAAAAATGAAGTGATACAAGCCAGGCATGGTGGCGCATGCCTTTAATCCCAGCACTCGGGAGGCAGAGGTAGGAGGATCGCTGTGAGTTCGAGGCTGCCCTGAGACTCCATAGTGAATTCCAGGTCATCCTGGGCTAGAGTGAGACCCTACATCGAAAAACCAAAAAGAAAAAAGAAAAATGAAGTTATAAAATTTGCAGGAAAATGGATGGATCTGGAAAGGATTATACTAAGTGAGGTAACCCAGTCCCAGAGATGCAAAATCGCATGTTCTCACTATGTGATCCTAGCTACAGATGACTGGGCTTCTGTGTGAGTAGGAAGAAAACTTAGTAGCAAAGGCCAGTATGCTAGAAAGGAGATTTAAAGGGAATAGAAAGGAATGAAGGTTAATAGGATGATATTGTATATATGTAAGTAGAAGATAGTTAATGGTGGAGAAAAGGCCCAAGTGAGGTCAGAGGAAGAGACTGAGTAAAGGAAAGGTGGAGAGAGGGCTAATCAAAATCTAAGAGGATATAAATAAATCATATGGAACCTACTTTTTTGGACAATGGAACACTCAGGATCCGTAGATTGTTACTAGAAAATTTTCAGTGCCAGGGATGGAATACCTTCCAATGAGTTGTTGGCCAGGGAGGTCCCTGATACCCCCAAAACATTATAGGCCATTGCTGAGGCCCTTGGTTTCCCACCAGGAATAGATGGTTAAGACCCTGTTGCTAAAGACTCCACATACTTGGGCTGCAAGGTCACTGAGAAACCCTGCTGGAGCTGAGCTGAAAACCTCCTCCATGTAGACCAGCGGACAGAAAGATGGAAGAAGCCATGCTGCATGCAGTTCAATGGGCAAAAAAGAAAACAACAGTGAAGATACTCAACAGTGGACACTTCAAGCCTTATATTTGGCCAGCCAGGCAAATTGAGCCAACGGGTGCAATAGTGGCACATCTGTCATGGTGGAAACCAACTGCCCTCCAATTGGCCTGGAGGCCCACTCCATGGGGGGGAATACATCCCTGATACTGAAAACTTAAAACAGGGGTAGTCATGAGCCATAAGAGTGTAACGTCTGCTGCTGTCTTGCTAAATGTATATACTATGCTTATCAAACTGCCCAGTAAGCACTTCTCTTAATGTTCATATCCTTATATTAATGTTGCTCTCAATTTTGGCAGAGAATCTTCTCTTTTCAGATAGCAGTACCTTGGGATGACTCAGAAGGCATCATGATGCTGGAAAGAAGTGACCAGAGTGCTCAGTACTGCAATATTGCTATCACACCTTCCAAGGCTCAGGGTCTATTGCAGAAGAGGTGATGGAAAGAACATAAGAGCCAAAGGAAGGGTAGGACTCCTTACAATGTGCTCCCCCCGACACCAAATGACCTGGATATCCATTACCTCACAGTGCCTGACGCTACCTACACAAGACTCTCATAATAGGAGGAAAAGATCATGACTGATTGAGATGGGGAGAATGGAGTTTCAAAGGGGAAAGTGAGGGGAGGGAGAGTATTACCATGGGATATTTTTTCTAATCACGGAAATTGTTAATTAAAAAAATTTGAAAAAAATAAATTAAATTAAATTAAAAAATAAAGATTCTCAACATTGTACACTGCAAGTCTTAAATTTTGCCAGCCAGGCCAAATGAGCCAATGGGTGCAATAGTGGCATGTCTGTCATGGTGGAAACCAACTGCCCTCTAATTGGACTGGAGGCCTGCTCCATGGGAGGGAATACATCCCTGATACTGAAAACTTAAAACAGGTGTAGTCATGAGCCCTAGGGGTATAACATCTGGTGCTGTCTGGCTAAATGTATATGCAATGCTTATGAAAATGCCCAGTAAGCACTTCTCTTATTGTTCATACACACATATTAATGCTACTCTCACTTTTGGTAGAGAACCTTCTCCTTTCAGATGGCAGTGACCTTGGGATGACTCAGAAGGCATCATGGTGCTGGGAAGAAGTCACAGGAGTGCTCAGCACTGCAATATCTCTATCACACCTTCCATGGCTCAGGGTCATTGCGGAAGAGGTGACAGAAAGAATGTAAGAGCCAAAGGAAAGGTAGGACTCCTTACAACATGCTCCCCCCAGACACAAAATGGCCTGGATATCCATGACCTCACAGTGCCTGACACTACCTACACAAGACCATGATAATAGGAAGAAAAGATGATGACATCAAAATAAAAGAGAGACTGATTGACAGGGGAAGGGGATATGATGAAGAATGGAGTTTCAAAGGGGAAAGTGGGGGACAGGAGGGCATTACCATGGGATATTGTTTACAATCATGAAAGTTGTTAATTTTAAAAAAATTTAATCCTTTGTGTAAAATTAAATAAACATATCCAAGCCGGGCATGGTGGCACACGCCTTTAATCCCAGCACTCGGGAGGCAGAGGTAGGAGGATCGCCGTGAGTTCGAGGCCACCCTGAGACTCCATAGTGAATTCCAGGTCAGCCTGGGCTAGAGTGAGACCCTACCTCGAAAAACCAAAAAACAAACAAATAAATAAATAAATAAACAAACATATCCATAACACTAGTATACAAATTTGCTTTTGTCCTTAATGGTAAAAATCATATGCACACCAAAGAATTGTTTTGTTAAATAAAAAAATAAATTTCTTTGATCTATTATCATTAAAAAAAAATAAAAAATACTTTAAAAAGGGCTGGAGAGATGGCTTAGAGGTTAATGCATTTGCCTGCAAAGCCAAAGGATCCCAGGTTTGATTCTCCAGGACCCACGTAAGCCAGATGCATATGGGGGCCCAAGCATCTTCAGTTCATTGCAGTGGCTGGTTGCCCTGGTGTGCCCATTCTCTCACCCCCTCCTCTTTCAAATAAATAAATAAATAAAATATTTAAAATTAATAAATACTTTATGGCTTGAGGGATGGCTTAGTTGTTAAGGCATTTGCCTGCAAAGCCAAAAGACCCAGGTTTGATTCCCCAGGACCCATGTTAGCCAGATGCACAAGGGGGCACACGTGTCTGTAGTTCATTTGCTTTGGTTGGAGGCCCTGGCGCACCCATTCCCTCTCTCTCTCTCCCTCTTTCTCTGTCAAATAAATAAGTAAAAATAAAATATTTTAAAATAAAAATAAAAATGCAAAATAGGCCAGGTGTGGTGGCATATACCTTTAATCCCAGCACTTGCAAGGCAGAGGTAGGAGGATTGCTGTGAGTTTGAGGCCAGCCTGAGACTACATAGTGAATTCCAGGTCAGCCTGGACCACAGAGAGACCCTACCTCAAAATACCAAAAACAAATAAAAAGCAAAAAGCAAAACAGGCCAGGTGTAGTGGCACACACCTTTAATCCCAGCACTCAGGAGGCAGAGGTAAGAGGATCGCCGTGAGTTCAAGGCCACCCTGAGACTACACAGTGAATTCCAGGTCAGCCTGAGCTAGAGTGAGACTCTACCTAGAAAAAAAGAAGAAGAAAGAAAGGGCCTGGTTCGCATCAGCCTCTCTCATTTTCACCTCCTCGGCTGCATGTGCTGAAGATGGAGGCTCCATGTTGTCCCCTCAGTGAACCTCAAGAGGAGCAGTGCTGGGGATGGAATCCAGGACTTAAACATGCTAAGCAAGGGCTGAGGTGATGCCACGGAGAGCAGAAAGCCTGGTCCAGTGCAGGTGGTTTTGGTTCAGAAAGACTAGTACTCCTTTGACCTAGAAGAGAAAGCCTTGGCCAGCATCCTCCTGCAGGACCACTTCCGAGATCTTGATGTGGTGGTGCCTTTCGAAAGGGAAAATCCTTCATTCTGGACTTTATGCTACTATACTTATATTCTCAAAAGGAAGGTGGCCATTCAAATTGGTTGGGTGACCCAGAGGAGCCATTAACAGGATTTTCATGGTGAGGTGGCTCTGACCCAGAAACCACTGGGATTCAGATTTGGAGTGAAATTTTCACCATGGAGAAGCCAGGTTGCAGTTGTTCTAATGGATACCGAGGGAGCCATTGATAGCCAGTCAACTGTGAAAGACTGTGCTACCATTTTTGCTTTAAGCACCATGTTCAGATTGACAATTTGTCCCAGAACATTCAGGAAAATGATCTTTAGCAACTACAGCTCTTCACAGAATATGGTCATCTAGCAATGGATGAAATTTTCCAAAAACCTTTCCAGACACTGATGTTTTTGGTTCAATACTGGAGTTTCCTTATGAATACAACTATGGACTACAAGGAGAAATGGCGTTTTCAGATAAGTGTTTACAGGTAAAGGAACATCAACATGAAGAAATTCAGAATGTATTCATATTCACTCATGTTTCTCCGATGTGAACTCTTTTTTCTTACCACACCAGGACTCCAAGTAGCCACAAGCCCTGACTTTGATGGGAAATTGAAAGATATCGCTGGTGAATTCAAGGAACAGTTGCAGGCATTGACACCATATGTGTTAAACCCTTCTAAATTAATGAAAAAGGAAAGCAACGGCTCAAAAGTCACTTGCTGGGAACTATTGGAGTATTTTAAGGCATATATTAAAATTTACCAAGCAGAAGATCTGCCTCACCCTAAATCCATGCTTCAGGCTACCTCTGAAGCTAACAACTTAGCTGCTGCAGCCTCTGCCAAGGACATCTATTACAACATGGAAGAGATTTGTGTGGGAGAGAAACCTTATTTGTCTCTAGACATTTTAGAGGAGAAGCACTGTGAATTCAGACAGCTTGCTCAGGACCAATTTCAGAAGATAAAGAAGATGGGTTGGAAAGATTTCAGCTTTCATTACCAGCAGGAGCTGGAGGAGGAAATCAAGGAGCTCTATGAGAACTTCTGCAAGCACAATGGTAGCAAGAACGTCTTCAGCACCTTCCAAATCCCCGCAGTTCTCTTCACTGGCATTGCAGCATTGCACATAGCCTCGGGCTTCACTGGCTTCATGGGTCTTGAGGTTGTGGCCCAGCTGTTCAACTGTATGGTTGGACTGCTGTTACCAGCGCTCCTCACCTGGGGGTACATCAGGTATTCTGGTCAATATCGTGAGCTGGGCGGAGCTATTGACTTTGGTGCAGCCTAAGTGTCAGAACAGGCTTTGTCTCCTATCGGTTATTCTACTCAGGCTGCTATGAGGGATGCAGTTATTGGGAGACCACCGGTGGATTAAAAAAACTCAATAGCATCATAGCAAGAGGCACAAACACGAGCCCAAGCAGCCCTTAGAGTTCTGAGTTTCTGCCACTGTGACCATGAGTCCAGCTCCAGAGGAATGGCAGATCTGGGACCATCTGGGAAGAGCTAGCTGGAACAGAGCACTATAATAAATGACTGACCTCTCCTGTGGTTTCACATTCCATTTCTTTTGGAAGCAGTTCTTTCCTGGCTATTACAGACTCAATTTGTGTTTTCTTATTATTTTCTGCTTTGTGCAGTTTATTGGGATGGGCGGGGGAGCTGAAAGGAGAACATGGAAATGCAGTTTTCAGTCTTTTATGCGCCACTTAGTGCCTTTTCAGATCAAATCCATGCTTCAGCACACATGAAGGGGAAGGGGATGGAGGAAAACTCATGCATTGTGCTGTTTTGGGGGTAAAACTTATCAGTTCTTTTGTACCATTTGAGAATTTCATTTTTAAAGGTTTACAAAACTTGGGACTAGAGAGATGGTTCAGCGGTTAAAAGTGCTTGCTTGCAAAGCCTGATGATCCAGGTTTGATTTCCCAATATCCACATAAAGCCATATGTATATAAAGTGGCACATGGATTTGGAGTTCCTTTCCAGTAGTAAGAGACCCTGGTGTGGTGGTTTGAATAGAATAGATGGCCCCAAAACCCTGGTGTGCCCATTCTCGTTCTTTCTCTCTCTCCTTCCCTCTCTCTCTGCTTGCAAATAAATAATAAATGAATTTTTTTTAAAGTTTATAAAAGAAAAAAGAAAGCATGTCTCAGTAAATAAGGTGGAGACTGAGGAAAACGCCCAAACATCAGCCTCTGGCCTCCACACACACCGCAAACACAAGAATTAGACTCAAGCCAGGTGTAGTGACAGCACAAATTTCTAATCCCAGGATTGGGAGGCTGATGCAGGAGGATCCTGAGTCAAGGCCAGCCTGAGGTACTTGAAAGCCTGTCTCAAGAGAAGAGAGCGTGGTGGAACACACCTTTAATCCCAGCACTCAGGAGGCAGAGGTAGGAGGATCTCTGTGAGTTCAAGGCCAGCCTGAGACTACACAGTGAATTCCTGATCAGCCTGGGCTAGAGTGAGACACTACTTCAAAGAGAGAAGGGGGGTGGAGGGCTGGAGAGATGGCTTAGTGGTTAAGGTGCTTGTCTGCAAAGCCTAAGCGCTAGTGCTCAACTCTCCAGGTCCTATGTAAGCCAGACACATAAAATTACACAAGGGCAAGGTCATACATGCACACAAGGGGGTACATGCATCTGGAGTTCAATTGCAGTGGCTACAGGCCCAATTCATTCTCTCTCTCAATTCATTCTCTCTCTCTCTCTCCACTCTCACATAAAAATGGCCAAGCCAGACGTGGTGGTGCACACCTTTAATGGCCAGCACTCGAGAGGCAGAGGCTCCAGGTCAGCCTGGGCTAGAGTGAGACGCCACCTTGAAAAAAAAAAAAAGCCAGTCTGTCAGACTTGCCTCAAAAGACAAAAGAAAGACCTTGACGCAGGCCAGTTACAAGAGAATGTTGGGGTGCAAAGCAAGCCCAAGACTCTCTCTTCAAAGAGAAGTGGGTCCAGCAAGCCTAAGGGCTTCTGTCTTTCTTTAAAAGACAAGGATTCACTCTATAGCCCAGGTTGGCCTTAATCTCAAGGCAATCACCCTGCCTCAGCTTTCCAGTGTGGATGTTATGAGCTACCACTCCTGGCTCCTAAAATGCATCCCTTCCCAAAATGGGGATTGAACTCAGTACCCACTGAGCTCTGTATGATCCCAGGCTATACAAAAGGCTTTAGGGTCTGTTTGGTTGGTTTTTTTTTTTTTTTTTTTTTTTTTTTCTTTCTTTTTGAGGTGGGTCTCGCTGTAGCCCAGGCTGACCTGTAATTCACTATGTAGTCTCAGGGTGGCCTCAAACACGTGGCGATCCACATATATCTGCCTCTCAAGTGTTGGGATTAAAGGCATGTGTCACCATGCCCAGCTGGTTTTAAGTTTTTAAAAAATATTTTTATTTATTTGCAAGCACAGACAGAGAGGAGGCACAGAATTGGCATGCCAGGGCCTGTAGCCACTGCAAATGAATTCCAGATGAACCACTTTTGTGCATCTGACCGTTCGTGGGCACTGGGGCATTGAACCCAGGTCGTTAAGTTTTGCAGGCAGGCACCACCACTGAACCATCCCTCTTTATTTATTTATTTATTTATTTTGGTTTTTTGAGTTAGCATGTCACTCTAGCACAGGCTCACCTGAAATTCACTATGTAGTCTCAGGCTGGCCTCAAATTCACAGCAATCCTCTACCTCTGCCTCCCAAGTGCTGGGCTTAGAGTATGCCACCACACCTGGCTAATTTATTTTTTAATATTTTATTTTTATTTATTTGAGAGAAGCAGGTAGGGAGAATAGAGCCCTAAGGCCTTCGCCACTGCAAAAGAACTCTAGACACATGTACCACTTTGTGCATCTGGCTTACATGGGTGCTGGGGAATCGAACCCGTTCTTTGGTTTTGCAAGCAAGCACCTTAACCGCTAAGCCATCTCTCCAGCCCTTATTTTTAAATATATTTTGTTTCATTCATTTATTTATATGTGTGTGCGCATGTGTATGGGCTCGCAGGGTCTCTTGCCATTAACAACAAACCCAGGCTGGCAGGCTTTACAAGAAAGTGTCTTTAACCACTGAGCCATCTCCCCAACCCCCTAATGGCTTCCTAAAATGTGCCAACCTCAGAAATACTCTCCCATCACAAAAACAAAGTGGTCACTTAACTCACCTATATTGATAGTGTGAATTATAACTTTCCTACTATGTTTTCCCCTACATCGCAAATTAGTACCAAGTCACCAGGTAACACTGGTCCCTCTTCCATTGGCAGCTGTTCTCTCAACGACCAGACAGCATGAGACCCTGGACCAGTGCCACTCAAGCAGTCTTCTGCCTTGGGAGCTCTGACCCATTCCATGGCTCACATCCAGTATTTACATTCCTGAGATAGATGAGGAGTTTGGGTAACAGGAGTCAGATGAAAACTGTTCTGCCTCTGGATGGGAAATTTCACTGAGGTCACACCGGATATGCTTCTGTATCTCTGGGACACTTTGTCCTTAAGGACATTAACCATGGCTACCTCCTCAAAGGCGCTTATCACCAAGGGCATTTGAGTTCCTGACAGTGCACAGCCACCCTCCTCCACAGTGCAAGGCTTGTTTGGCCCACGCTGTCCTAAGCACACTTCTCAGTCTACTCACTATTGGATACACAGCAAGCAATCCAGGCCACAGGCCACTGCTGCTGAAAGATTTAAATTTTGTTCTTGCCAAGTAGTTAAAAAGCCTTTGACCCAAAAATAGAAGGATAGTTTGTTTACTCAATGTTTATTTAATGAATGACTTAAACATTGATTGGGAACCTACTGTCAAACCTATTAAATATTGCTAATGGTTCAACTAAGTAATTTTTTCATGAAAAGTTACTGGGCATGCCTTGTAATCAACTGAGCCTGAGTTCAGCCCCCAGACCCATATAAAAATGCCAGATCAGGGACCTTGGGATGATTCAGAAGGCATCATGGTGCTAAGAAGTGACAGAGGAGTGCTCAGCACTGCAATATCTCTATCACACCTTCCAAGGCTCAGGGTCCATTTCGGAAGAGGTGGCAGAAAGAATGTAAGAAGCCAAAGGAGTAGGACTCCTTACAACATGCTCCTCCAGACACAAAATGAACTGGATATACACGACCTCACAGCGCCTGACTCTACCTACACAAGACCATCATAACAGGAAAAGATAACATCAAAATGAGACTGAGAGGGGACATGGAGAGTCAAGTTTCAAAGGGGAAAGTAGGAAAGGGAATTACCATGGGATATTGTTTACAATCATTGAAGCTGTAAATTACAAAAAATAAAAATAGCCAGGCATGGTGGTGCATGCCTTTAATCCCAGCTCTCAGGAGGCAGAGGTAGGATTGCCAAGACTTCAAGGACACCCTGAGAGTACATAGTGAATTCCAGGTCAGCCTGAGCTAGAACAAGACCCTACCTCGGAAAACTAAATAAATAAATAAAAATTTTCAAAAATGCCAGGCATGGTGGCACACCATGTAAGCCCAGCATTAGAACAGCTGACACGAGGATCCCTGGAGCTTGCTGGCCAGCCATCTAACCTGATTGGTGTGCTCCAAGCCAGTAAGGACACCTCTCCTCCACAGGCATATGCATACATAGAAGCATAAAAATAATTGTCTTACCAAATTTTTATTTAAGTTTACAGACTTGGAAAATTTAGCATTTTACCCATGAGCCCAACTTTTTTCCCAGAATTATGGGGTTTTTTGTTTCAAATACTTAATTTGATAACTTCTGTATCTGTGCAGAACCCTAGGTGCACCAGGAATTCCAGATGCATGTGCCACTTTGTGCATTTGGCTTTACATGGCTACTGGGGAATAGAACCCAGCTCGTTAGGCTTTGGAGGCAAGTGACTGCTGAGCCATCACTCCAGGACCCATTTGGGTCAAATCAAATCAAATGTTTCATGATTATATTTATTTCACATTATTGGAAAGTGACAGGAGTGTTCAGCACTGAGACATTTCTATCATACTGAAGAGGTGGCACAAAGAATGTTAAGAGGGCTGGAGAGATGGCACTTGCCTGCAAAGCCTAAGGACCGAGGTCCAACCCTCCAGAACCCTCATAAGCCAGACACACAAGGTTGTGCAAGTGTCTGGAGTGCAGTGACTAGAGGCCCTGGCAGGCCAATTCTCTTTCATAAACTAATGAAATTTAAAAAAAAAAACCCTACTAGCTGGGCGTGGTGGTGCACGCCTTTAATCCCAGTACTCGGGAGGCAGAGGTAGGAGGATCGCCGTGAGTTCGAGACCATCCTGAGACTCCATAGTGAATCCCAGGTCAGCCTGGGCTAGAGTGAGACCCTACCTTCGGGGAAAAACAAAAAACAAAAAACTACTAGACACAAACATCTTCATCTCTACTAGTTCTTGGTATACACAGCACCCTCTGTCCAAATCCTCTATTCAACGCAGGAGGATACTGATAACGCATATCCATGTTCTTGGGATTTTGGAAAAGATGTCTCCAACAGACTATTGTGAATGATTAGTTTATTTAGTCATCTGTTTACAACTGAAACTCTGGGAATTCAAAATTAACATCTTTGCCTGTGAGCTTCTTATAGACACCAGAAAAGGTTTCAACCTACAAGAAAGAAAGGGGAAAATTCATCACAAAACTTTAAAGTGTACAAGTCTAAATACCCTCAACAACCAGGCACTAACCAACCAAACCCATCCTCAACAAACACAGCCTGCCTGGGGACAAGCTGAACACCAAAGCTGTGGTGGGAGAGGGCATGGGGTGTCCTCCCCAGATTCTAATGTGTCACCAAACCATCCAGACTTCAATGACCTTCAGCAGAGCTCTTTTGCTTTAACAGGTTAAAAGGTACAAAGAGGTTTCTGGGAGAGTTTGCTTAGCAGCTAATGTGACTGTGAAGCTTAGGACCCAGATTTCATTCCCCATTACCCACCTAAGCCACATGCACATGGTGGCGCATACATATGGAGTTTTTGTTTGCAGTGGCCAGAGGCCCTGGCATGCCAACTCTCTGCCTCTTTTCCTCTCAAATAAAAGGTCCCAAGTTCTAGAGCAACACCAACACAAAACCTGGCTCACATAACTCAAAGGGAAGAAGGCCAGAGGCACTGATGAATGAGAAGAGCTAGCTGTGTATTTACCTTAATTAGACTGGCCCTGGTGCCACCTTGTTTCCCTAAGAATGACCCTCCCACAAGTTGCCAACCTGTTACCTTGTGCTCCACGTTGTTCTGCTGGGCTTTGTCTAAATGAACCTTTATGAGCCGGCTGCCATCCAGTTTCACGCGGATCCTCTTGCCCACAATTTCACTTGGGAAAACCAAGTCCTCAAGTATAGCATCATGCACAGCAGTCAGAGTACGGCTGAAAGAGTAGTGACAAGAGTAAGGAGGGACCTCTTGGGAGTCCAAATGAAGCTCAAAATTAACACGTGTGCCAAGTGGAGTAGCGTATGCCTATAATCTCAAAAACCTGGAAGCTAAGGCAGGAAGTTTCCAAGAGGCTAGATACAGTCAGGTATCACATGAACTGTAAAAGTAGCTTACCCATTTATTTCAAAAGTTGTCTTAAATATGATGACACTCTGCTAACCAACACACACCAAGATAAGAGTACTTGCCTCTGGAGAACAGGGTTAGCTTTCACACACATTACTTCTAAGCCAAATCAATGCAATAACCTAACTATGTAAGTCTTGCTCACCTCCAAAACCATGTCGTCCAAGTCACCCTTAACCCCTACCTAATCACATAATTCAAGATCCCACCCAATCTACTTTTCTCTATGAGCTGCTAACACAGTAACACTCCATCCCACAAAACACCATTCTACTTTAGGACAGTGGCTGCCATTGTGCAAACTTGTGTCTCAGTACTGTCAAAACCTCCCCAGAGATGATGCCTGAAAAGCTCAACTACAAGCACTCCTTGACTTACAAGTGTCCCAAGTAGAATATACACTATTAAGAAGCCACTGAACACACCCAACCTACCAAATGCCCTAGTTTTTCAACAAATCACAGCAGGTGCCAGCTGTTTTTCCTGGTCATTGTATAGCTGCCTGGAGCCACAGGGGACCAAACCTGGAAAAAGATCCTGCTTCAAAATTCTAACCATTGCCAGGCATGGTGGCGCACACCTTTAATCCCAGCACTTGGAAGGCAGAGGTAGGTGGATTGCCATGAGTTTGAGGGCACCCTGAGACCAAAAGGTAGCACATGCATCTGGAGTTCATTTGCAGCGGCTGGAGGCCCTGGCATGCCTATTCTCTTTCTCTCAAATAAATAAAAAGAGGGTTGGGGGACTGGAGATATGGCTTAGTGGTTAAGCGCTTGCCTGTAAAGCCTAAGGATCCTGGTTCGAGGCTTGATTCCCCAGGACCCACGTTAGCCAGATGCACAAAGGAGCGCATATGTCTGGAGTTCATTTGCAGTGGCTGGAGGACCTGGCGCACCCATTCTCTCTCTATGTCTGCCTCTATCTCTCTGCCTGTCGCTCTCAAACAAATTAAAACAAAAACAAAAATTTTTAAACCAGGTTGGGGAGTTGGCTGAGGTTACAGGTGCTTGATTGCAAAGCCGGCCTACTGGCCCAAGTTCAATTCCCCAGACACCTACATAAAGCCAAACTGGCATTGTCTGCAGTAGCAAGACTTTGGTGTGTCCATGCACATGAATAAATAAAACTGTTTAAAAAAAATCCAAAATCCTGGCCAGGGAGGTCTCTGATGCCCCCAAAACATTACAGACCATTGCCAAGGTCCTAGGTTTCCCACCAGGAATAGAGGGTAAGACCCTATTGCTGAAGACCACACATACTTGGGCTGCAAGGCCACTGAGAAATCCTGCTGAAACTGAGCTGATAACCTCCTCCATGTAGACCAGCTGACAGAATGATGGAAGAAGCCATTCTGCATGCAGTTCAATGGAGAGAAATCACCAGTGAAGTTACTCAATAGGACACTGCAAGCCTTATATTTGGCCAGCCAGGCAAAATGAGCCAACACGTGCAATAGTGGCACATCTGTCATAGTGGAAACCAACTGCCCTCTAATTGGACTGGAGGCCCTCTCCGTGGGAGGGAAAACATCTCTGATACTGAAAATTTAAAACAGGGGTAGTCATGGGCCCTGGGGGTGTAACGTCTGCTGTTGTCTTACTAAATGTATATACTATGCTTATCAAACTGCCCAGTAAGCACTTCTCTTAATGTTCATACCCTTATATTAATGCTACTCTCACTTTTGGTAGAGTCTTCTCTTTTCAGTTGGCAGTGACCTTGGGATGACTCAGAAGGCATCATGGTGCTGGAAAGAAGTTAACAGAGGAGTGCTCAGCACTGCAGTATCTCTATCACACCTTCCAAGGATCAGGGTCCATTGCGGAAGAGTTGGCGGAAAGAATGTTATGAGCCAAAGGGTAGGACTCCTTACAACGTGCTCCTCCAGACACAAAATGGCCTCAATATCCATGATCTCACAGTGCTTGACACTACCTACATAAGACCATCATAATAGGAGGAAAAAATCATAACATCAAAATAAGAGACTGATAGGGGAAGGGGATAGGGGATGATGGAGAATGAAGTTCCAAAGGGGAAATTGGGGGGAGGGAGGGCATTACCATGGGATATTGTTTACAATTATGAAAGTTGATAAAAAATAAAAATTCCAAAATCCTAACCATGGCTTTTCTTACATGCTTACTACTTTTGTAAAGAAAGTCCTACATCTAGTCAGAAGCCACTTGTATCCCCAAATTTTAGGATCTATTTTACACAAGAGATTAAGGTTGAGCAGAGACAGTTTTTCCTTTTTCAATAGATCAATGTCATGGCTGGGTTGATGAAGTCTAGTTCACCACAGTGCCAGTCGACACTGTATTCCCTCATTCCCCTTCCTATCTATCCTACATATCTGGCAGTAGCTATACATAAAAGAAGCTTCCTGCAGTGGCTCAGGTTGACCTGGATGCCACCTGGAAGGAACCTTCATATAGGCATATTTTTTACCACACTAGGAAGAGACAAGGAGCACATGATATTTGTTAATTAATTCTTTAAAGTATTCTAAAGTAACAGATGCAAGGTAATTCTAAGACTCAAGAGTACCAATGGGGCTGGAGAGATGGCCCACAGGTTAAAAGTACTTCATTACAAAGCCTGCTGGCCCAAGTTTAATCCCCAACACAGCAATCTTCCTACCTCAGCCTCCTGAGTATTGAGATTAAAGGTATGTGCCACCACACCCACTATATATTAATTTTTTAAAAATATTTATTTGAAAGCTGGGCATGGTGGCGCACACCTTTAATCCCAGCACTTGGGAGGCAGAGGTAGGAGGATTGCCATGAGTTCGAGGTCACCCTGAGACTACATAGCGATTCCAGGTCAGGATGGGCTAGCCCTACCTCGAAAAACCAAAAAAAAAAAAAAAAATTATTTGAGCTGGGCATGGTGGCGCATGCCTTTAATCCCAGCACTCGGGAGGCAGAGGTAGGAGGATTGCCAAGAGTTCCAGGCCACCCTGAGACTACATAGTGAATTCCAGGTCAGCCTGGGATAGAGTGAGACCCTACCTTGGGGGGGGGGGGGGGATGAATGGGTGTGCCAGGACCTCCTGCCACTGGCAAACAAACTCCAGACACATGTGCCACTTTATGCACCTGGCTTTCCATGGGTACTGGAAAGGTTACAGTCCATTGTGATGGGGAAAGCATGTCAGCAGGAGCTGGAGACACCTGGTCATACTTCAGGAAGCAGAGGCAAATGTGAAGGCGTGTGCAGCAAGCCCAGCTCACCTTTTCATCCAGGCCAAGGAATGGTACCACCAGTTAGGGTGGGATTTCCTACCCCAGGTAACCTAATTGAGAAAGTCCCTCCCAGACATACCCAGCTGTTTGTCTCCTAGATAACTCCAGATCCTGCCAAGTTGACAATCGGTATTAAGCAGAGTTCCTCAGGAAAATCACACTCTACTATAGCCCCAAATGAAATTTTGGCAATTGACTAGTTGAAGTACATTAACTGTAGTTTAGGTAAACTTCAAAGCAAGAGGGCAGGTGTGTTCATGCATACCTTTAATCCCAACACTCAGGAGACAGAGGCAGAAGGATTGCCTTGAGTTCAAGGCCACCCTGAGACTACATATTGAGTTCCAGGTCAGCCTGGGCTAGTGTGAAACCCTACCTGGAAAAACAAAAAACCTTTGAAAGCAGGAAACCAACCAGAAGTAGAACAGCAGACAGGTGGGAAAAACGGGAGGCTCCAGATGTAGACCAGGTCACTAGAAATCCAAGTAGACCTGGGAGGCAGATCCTAAAGCAATTCTGACCAGGTTCATAAAATCCTACTAAGTATCACAACAAAATTTTCTGAATTCTGGTGCCACTCTAATCACCCATGAAACATCAAGATAGTAGGCCTTATTCAAGTTCTAAAAACTACCTGCTTTCCCAGCTGTGATGAGTATTCCCTTTCTTGCTACATGCCAACAACATCAAGCCACTAGTAGCTTTAAGAACACTGAGTTAAGACAACTCTTAGAGCTATTACTGATTAGAAGCCAAGTCTCCAGGACTAGAGACCCTTTTCTCATCCACTACCTACCCTATAACGCTGTGACTACATAAGCCATATGTATTTAAAAAGAGGTAACCAGCCAGGTGTGGTGGTGCACGCCTTTAATCCCAGAACACAGGAAGCAGAGAAAGAATTACCATGAGTCCACCCTAGGCTAGAGTGAGACCCTTGTGTGAAAGAAAAAAAAAATAGAGGAAACCAAATGCCACATTAACAGATCGATGTGGAAACCAAGAGCCAATTGAGTTGGACTCAACATCTGAGACAGCTAAGACTCACCTTCTGGGGCGCTTTTGCTTATTTTTCGTGCGGCTTTTTCTTGTTGGTTTAGGCAGAATTCTCCTCTGTAAACCAATAGTCATGCAAAACAAGAAAAAGTAGGAACTGTAAATTGGCATAAAGCTAGGAAATGTCAAACTGATTTAAAAGCAAAGACCTCACTCATCTTTGTTCTCTAAATACCCCACTATCCAGCACACACTAAAATGCCTCCTGACTCAATATAGCTAATTGCACGTTTGTTTATCCATATGGGCACACCAGGACCTACTACTGCAAGAGGCATACACCACTCTCTAGCATCTGGCTTTACATGGGTCCTGGGAACTTGAACCTGGTCCAGCAGGCTTTGCTAACAAGTGTCTTAACAAGTGAGCCAACATCCCAACCCACAGAATACAATTTATTATTCCCAGTCAGTCCTGGCTCTTCACTCCCCAAGCTGCAGTTTGCACCAGAGCCTGATCTAATTTCAAAACCACCTCTCTTGACTTTTCCCTCTTTACATACAAACTATCCCCTTAGCTCTCTCTCCAGTCTACATTTGATTCAATGAAGAGTCAGTGAGCCTGGGACCAACCAGCCAGCAGGTAAATGTCTCAGCCACTTCTACATCACTGTCCCTTAACAGGCTTCTCATGGTGGGACTCCCCAAAATGTACTGTTTTTCTGATCCAATACAAACCTAACCTTTTTTTTTCTTTTTTGTTTTAGTTTTTTGAGGTAGGGTCATACTCTAGCCCAGGTGGACCTGAAATTCACTATGTGGTCTCAGGGTGGCCTCGAACTCAAGGCGATCCTCTGCCTCCCAAGTGCTGGTATTGTAGGCATGCTTCAAATCTAACTTCTTAGAACTCTATCACTTAGTTCCTCTACATTCAAAATGGTTGTTTTCATCATTCTATTATCAGCCTATACACAAATAATCTTAACAAATTCAAGGAACAGCATTAAACAGTAAGTAGTAAAACAAATGGTACCTGGGCAATGAAAACTACATGTTTCCCACTGAACTTTTTCTCTAATTCACGCACTAGCCGAACTTGGATCTTCTGGAAAGATTTCAGTTGAGGAACTGGAACAAAAATTATGATAGCTTTCCGACCACCACCAACTTCAATTTCCTAATAGGGAAAAACTCATGTTCAGAACTTTTTTCTCCCCACTCAGAAACAAGCAATTCCCTTCAAAAAAAAAATTCATTCTTCTAGGGTTTGGATACAGCTCAAGCTTACCCCTTCATGTGGTTAAGACTAAACCCCATCCTGCATCACTCAGGGTGGGCTTAGGAGCAACAGGTAGTGATCGGCATGACGCAACATTAGGAAATAACCCCAGATTCAAACCCAGGTGGCTCTACAAAAGCTGAGAATGCAGCTTAGTTGGTAGAGGGCTTGCCTCAGAAGCACATAAGCCTGGGCATGATGTCAGGAGCCAGGCTGGACTACAAGAGCCCCTGTCTCATAAAAAAATAAAGAGTGCTAGCCTCTAGATGCAGAGGTAGGAGGATAGTCATGAGTTCGAGGCCACACTGAAACTAAATAGTGAATTCCAGGTCAGCCTGGGCCAGAGTGAGACCCTACCTCGAAAAACCAAAAACAAGTAAGAATGCTGGGTGTGGTGGCTCGCACCTTTAGCCCCAGTACTCAGCAAGTTTGAGGCCAGCCTGGGGCTAAGATGAGACTCTGCCTTGAACAAAAAAAAAAATAAAATAAAAATTTAATAACCAAGAAAAAGAGACGCTGAGACGACTTAAGAGTTCCCTGTCTCTAGTCCTGTATACGTACCACCTCAGAAATCAGCAACAGGTGCAGGATCTCCATCTTGGACCCTCACACTAAGTCAAAACAAAACTCCCTTATTTACAACTAACTGAAGATGTGGGGTTGTGTTACTGGCAACAGTATACAAACAATTCCTCAGTTAGTTTTCCGTCACAGCTTTTATTTTAGGACATCTGACAAGCCTAACATACAAATCCTCAACTTTCAAACCTGTTAGAACTCCTGCATGCATGGCATCCTCTACGGAAAACAAACTTTTTACAACCAAACGTGACGGCTGACTACTGTACAGGACCTCCCTGCTGCACTCTGAATGGTCCAAATGCGCCATAATTTTGAAAAGGAAAACTAATCCTCAGGTGAACAAACAGTGCCGAACCCAGACACTACTTTCAGAAACTTAGCAGCAAGAGAAAATAAGTTCACACTTAGTGTGGCGAGATGCTTCAAGTTCTGGTGGAAACTCAGTGCTCCGGGGGCTTCTCATGTGCCTGGCCTCTCCCATTCCTGATTCCAGGGCCAAGTCCTCGCGCCCCAAGCAGAGGCACGTCCACCCCGGCCCCGCGGTGCACACGGCGGGGCCCGTGCTCACCTTGGCTGCGGTGATGTTGAGCTCCCGCAGCTGAGCCTTGAGGTCCGAGTTCATCTCCAGCTCGAGCAGCGCCTGGGGACAGACACGGCGTTGTTACCGCGCACGGGCTGCGGCCTCCCCGCCCCGCCGCCCCGGGCCAGCGACTCACCTGGGAGATGCCCGATTCGAACTCGTCCGGTTTCTCGCCATTCGGCTTCACGATCTTGGCACTCGAACTGAACATGGCTTTGTCCTGGTGGGACAGAAAGTGCTGTCAACACGGGCCGCCGGACCCATCGGCGGGCGCAAGCCTCATAATCCGCCGCATCCCTACCTGGGGCACGGGACCCGATGCCCAGGAGGACCCCCCAAAGAGTAATTTTCCCAAAGGTGGCAGAAAGGCCAGATGGGGCACAGGCCACGAACCTACCTTGAGGAGCGCCGGCTTAGAAAGAGGCCCCGCTCTCGCGAGAATTCCTCATATCCGGGTGGCTGAAGAAAAGAGGCGGGAACACTGTGAGTAGAGGGGCGGAAACCGGAAGAAACTCTGAGAAGCGGCAGGATTCCTAGAGCGTCTCCGGAAATGGCTCCAGGGGGGCAAGTATATTGGTAACACTTGTCCACGGTAGGAGCCATCTTTTAGTTCCGTTTATGAAACTTCGTATGATGGCTCCCAGGGAGTGTGGTCATCTGTCAGAGAGCCCAGAAAGGAGGCGAGGAGAATCGGAGTGAGAACCCGACCAAAGCAACGCAACTTCGTCCAACACAGGATGTTTGAGGACTAGAGAAATTGCTCAGTGGTTACAGGTCTTGCCTGCAAAGCCTCCCGACCGGGTGTCAATTCCCCAGTACCCACATGAACCCAGATGCACAAAGTGGCGCATGCATCTGGAGTTCGTTTGCAGCGGCTGTAGGTCCTGGGCGCCCATTCTTTCTCTCTCCCTTACTCGTTCTCTCTGCTTGTTAAATAAAGATATTTAGCTGGAGAGATGGCTTAGCGGTTAAGGCGTTTTCCTGCAAAGCCAAAGGACGTCGGTTTGAATCCCCAGGACAGATGTAAGCCAGATGCACAAGGGGGCGCATGTGTCTGGAGTTCGTTTGCAGTGGCTGAAGGCCCTGGCATGCCCATTCTCTCCCTCTCTGTCTCTCTCTCTCTCTCTCTCTCTCTCTAAAAATAAATAAAAAATTTTAAAAATAATAAAACAAAGATATTTAGCCGAAGCTGGGTGTGGTAGCGCACGCCTTTAATCCCAGCACTGGGGAGGCATAGGTAGGAGGATTTCTGTGAGTTCGAGGCCACCCTGAGACTCCATAGTGAATTCCAGGTCAGCCTGGGCTATAGTGGGGCTCTACCTCGAAAAGCCAAAAAAAAAAAAAAAGAGAGAGAGAGAGAGAGAGAGAGAGAGAAAGAGACGGGAGCTGGGCGTGGTGACGCATGCCTTTAATCCCAGCACTGGGGAGGCAGAGGTAGGAGGATTGCATGAGTTGCAGGCCACCATGAGACTACCTAGGGAATTCCAAGTCAGCCTGGGCAACAGTGGGACCCTACCATGAAAAACCAAAAAAGAAAACAAAAAGAGAGAGAGAGAGAGATAGGATGTTTGAAGCATTAAGCTTAATTCCAACAGACTTGGATTCCATGTAGGAAATCAACCAATTAGATGTTAGTCAAACGTTCTTTGAAGCCAGGCGTGGAGGCTCATGCTTTTATTTATTTATTTATTTATTTTAGATTTTCACCAATGAGACTTTATTTTTTTCTCAATTTTTATTAATATTTTCCATGATTATAAAAAATATCCCATGGTAGTACCCCCCCCACTTTCCCCTTTGAAATACCATTCTCCATCATATCCCCTCCCCATCTCAATCTTTCTACTTACATATATACAATACCAACCTAATAAATGCCCTCCTCCCTTTCTTTCTCTTCCCTTTCTATCTCCTTTTTAACTTACTGACCTCTGCTACTGAGTTTTTTCCTTCTCGCACAGAAGCCCAATCATCTGTAGCTAAGATCCACATATGAGGGAGAACATGTGGCACTTGGCTTTCTGGGCCTGGGTTACCTCACTTAGTATAATCCTTTCCAGATCCATCCACTTTTCTGCAAATTTCATAACTTCATTTTTCTTTACTGCTGAGTAAAACTCCATTGTATAAATGTGCCATATCTTCATTATCCACTCATCAGTTGAGGGACATCGAGGCTGGTTCCATTTCCCAGCTATTATAAATTGGAGGCTCATGCTTTTAATTCCACCCTGAGACTATAAGTGAATTCCAGGTCAACCTGAACTAGAGTGATACCCTACCGCGATAAAACAAAACAAAACAAAGTTCTTTGAAAATGGAATTCCAGGTTAGCTGGGCTACAGTGAGATCCAGGCTTGGGGGAGGGGAGCTGGACAGATGCTCAGTGTTTGTAGGCACTTGCTTGCAAAGCCTGACTGCCTAGGTTCCATTCCCCAGTACCCAAGTAAAGACAGATGTACAAAGTGGTGCATGCATCTGAATTCATTTGCAGTGGCAAGAGACCCTGGTGCTATCATTCATATTTTCTCCTCTCTTTCTCTTTACAAATAAATAATTATTAAAAAAAAAAAAAAAGGATTCGGGGCATGGTGGCGCTCGCCTTTAATCCCAACACTTGGAAGGCAGCGGTAGAAGGATCACCATGAGTTCGTGACCATCCTGAGACTACATAGTGAATTACAGCCTGGACTAGAAAAACAAAAACAAATAAAATAAAAATAAAAAACAGGAAAAAGATAGCTTGGTGTCGTGGTTAATTCTGGAATGTCAAGAAAATTGTGTTCAATTCAGAAGCTAAAAAATTTTCAGTGCCAGGGATGGTATACCTTCCAGCGAGTTATTGGCCAGGGAGGTCCCTGATGCCCCCAAACATTATAGCTCATTGCTGAGGCCCTTGGTTTCCCACCAAGAATAGATGGTAAGACCCTGTTGCTGAAGACTCCACATACTTGAGCTGCAAGGTCGCTAAGAAATCCTGCGGGAACTGAGCTGATAACCTCCTCCATGTAGACCAGCTGACAGAAAGCTGGAAGAAGCCATGCTGCATGCAGTTCAATGGGAGAAAGAGATACCACCAGTGAAGATACTCAACAGTGGACTGTGGGGAGCCCCAGAGGGTCCCCCAGATGGGATTGTCTACTAGACCCGAAGACACTCACACGGAGAACTCTCAATGCAAGTCGCAAGAGGTTTATTGTGGGTACCGGTGCACCAGGGGCTCGACACGAAGTCCTCACGCAGGAGGGGTGAAGAGCCCCGAGCAGCTGGGAGGTAGGGGTTTTAAAGGGAAAAACCACAAACATGCGGAAATATCTCAAACATGTTTCAGCTCAGGGACTTTCCAGATGTCGTCAGGATGTCGCCTAGGCTGTGTTATCTTGACCTCGGGCAGGGAGCTGGGGCCCCTGCGGTTAGGCATAGTTCAATTGTCTCTGAGCGGAGGCTTCCCAGAAATTGGGTAAGGGGGTTGCGGTTGAGCAAGCAGGCACAGTAAGGGGGTTGCGGTGGAGCAAGCAGGCACAGGTTTCAAAGGCAAACGTCAGCATTCCAGTTAACTAGTTCCTTATCTGAGCCCGGGCAGCTGGTTGCAGAAAGTCACGTACAATGTGCTTTTCCTTCATAAAATGGCTGTCCTTATGTCTATGTTAAGCAAGCGATTGTACAGAAGCCAAAGAAGCAGGTTAGTTGTATTTATTAGGGATTGGTGACCTTTCATGGACACTGCAAGCCTTATATTTGGCCAGCCAGGCCAAATGAGCCAACGGGTGCAATAGTGGCACGTCTGTTATGACGGAAATCAACCAACCTCTAATTTGATGAGGCCCGCTTCATGGGAAGGAATACATCCCTGATACTGAAAACCTACAACAGGGCTAGTCATGAGCCCTAGGGGTGTTATGTTTGCTGCTGCCTGGCTAAATGTGTTCACTATGCTCATCAAACTGCCCAGTAAGCACTTCTCTTAATGTTCATACCCTTATATTAATGCTACTCTCACTTTTGGTAGAAAACCTTCTTCTTTCAGATGTCAGTGATCTTGGGATGACTCAGAAGGCATCATGGTGCTGGGAAGAAGTGACAGGAATGCTCAGCAATGCAATATCTCTATCACACCTTCCAAGGCTCAGGGTCCATTTCGGAAGAGGTGGTGAAAAGAATGTAAGAGCCAAAGGAAGGGTAGGACTCCTTACAACGTGCTCCTCCGGACACAAAATGGCCTGGATATCCATGACCTCACAGTGCCTGACACTACATACACAAGACCATCATAATAGCAGGAAAAGATCATGACATCAAAATAAAAGAGAGACTGATTGAGAGGGGGAGGGGATATGATGGAGAATGGAGTTTCAAAGAGGAAAGTGGGGGGAGGGAGGGTTTTACCATGGGATGTTGTTTACAATCATGGAAGTTGTTAATAAAAAAAATAATAAATAAAGAGAATTAAAAAATACTTTTAGGCATAACTTCGTTTTGCTTATTCATTTATTTTCAAGGAAAGAGAGAGAATGGGCATGTAGGGCCTCTAGCCAGTGGCTGAAAAGGAACTCCAGATGCATGTACCACTTTGTGCATCAGGCTTTATGTGGGTACCAGGAAATTGAACTTGGGTCATTCAGCTTTGCAAGCAAGCACCTCAACTACCAAGCCATCTCTCCAGCCCTAGATATAACTTCTTTCATTTTTGATTTTTGGGCTTTTTTTTTTTTTTTTTTTTTTTTTGGTTTTTCAAAGTAGGGTCTCACTCCAGTCCAGCCCAGGCTGACCTGGAATTCACTAGGTAATCTCAGGGTGGCCTTGAACTCACGGCAATCCTCCTACCACTGCCTCCCGAGTGATGGGATTAAAGGCGTGCGCCACCGTGCCCGGTTGGGCTTTTTTTTTTTTCAAGGTAAAGTCTCACTCTAGTCCAGGCTGGCCTGGAATTCACTATGTAGTCTTAGGGTGTCCTTGAACTCTCAGTGATCCTCCTTTCAAGTGCTGGGATTAAAGGTGTGTGCCACCATGCCTGTCTCAACTTCTTTGTTTTGTGGATGGGCTCTATATTTTTCTTTTTTTTTTTTTTTTTTTTTTTTTGGTTTATCAAGATAGGGTCTTGCTGTAGCCAAAGCTAACCTGGAATTCATGATGTAGTCTCAGGTTACTGAACATTACTTTTACTGGATTCAAATCTTTTTTGTTTTTTTGAGGTAGGGTCTCACTCTAGCTCAGGCTGACCTAGAATTTATTGTGTAGCCTCAGGGTGGCCTTGAACCACGGTAATCCTCCTTCCTCTGCCTCCCAAGTGCTGGGATTAAAGGCGTGCATCACCATGCCAGGCTATGTATTCAATTTTTTGATGTAGGGTCTCTCTAGACCAGGCTGTCCTGGAACTCTCTCCTACTCTCAGGCTGGCCTTGAACTCAAGTCAATCCTATCTCTACCTCCTGAGTGCTAGGATTAAAGGTGTGTGCTATCACACCCTGCAATTTTCACTTTTTTGTTTAATTATACTTTTTTAGGATTTTTTTTTTTTTTTGAGGCAGGGTCTCTTTCTAGTCTAGGATGACCTGAAACTTGCTCTGTGACCTTGCCTCTGAACCTCCTATCACAGCCTCCCAAATGCTGGGATTAAAGGTATGTGCCACCACAACTGGCTAGTTATATTTTTTAAGCTTTTATTTATTTATTTGCAAGTGGGGGGGGGGCATGTGCCAAGGTCTCTTGCCACTGTAGACAAACACCAGTTGCTTGTGCCACTTTTTTTTTTTTTTTTTTTCAGGTAGGGACTCTCACTCTGGCTCAGGCTGACCTGGAATTCACTAGTAGTCTCAGGGTGGCCTCGAACTCTCGGCAATCCTCCTACCTCTGCCTCCCGAGTTCTGGGATTAAAGGTGTGCACCACCACGCCCGGCTCGTTGTGCCACTTTTCACATCTGGCTGTATGTGAGTGCTGGGGAATATAACCCAGGCCAGCAAGCTTTGTAAGCAAGCACATTTAACAACTGAGCCATCTCCCTAGCTCATTTATTTAGTTATATTTAATTACTTATTTTATTTACATACTTAATTATTTATGGAGACAGGGTCATGTGGTTTCCATATGGAAGAGGCAAATGAGCCCTCTGAGACTTCTTTTATAAGGGTACTAATCCTTTCCTGAGGACTCTATCCTCATGATCTAATCACCTCCCACACTTCACAAAACCATCCATTACTTAGAGAGTTGGGATTTCACATCTGCACTTTAAGTGGACAGAGACAGGAAGATTCTAAAAACCGTAAGACAAGTAGCAATACCCTGAGGCACAGCTTCCCCCAGAGACAGAGGTCCTGTTTCCCCACAGTAAACACCAATAGCCCTATTGATGAGGGCCGGCAGGGAAATGGGGTCAAGGGAGGGGAGTTAAACTACAACCTGTGTAAATGTACATATATATGGTTGGAGAGATGGCTTAGCAGTTAAGGTACTTGCCTGCAAAGCCAAAGGACCCAGGTTCAATTCCCCAGGACCCATGTAAGCCAGATCCTCAAGGTGGTGCATGCATCTGGGGTTCATTTGCAGTGGCGAGAGGCCCTAGCACACCCATTTTTTTCTCTCTCTCAAGTAGATAAAAATAAAATATTACAAATAAGTATATGTATATATGTATACGTATACATATATACATATATATTATATATACATATATTAAATAAAAAGAAAAAATGTTTATTTTGGCGCCAGAGAGATGGCTCAACAGGTAACACTTGCTCATAATTGTTAGTTAAGAAGTTATATCTAAGCTGAACATGGTAGCACACACCTTTAATCCCAGCATTTGGGAGGCAGAGGTAGGAGGATCACTGTGAGCTCAAGGCCACCCTGAGACTACATAGTGAATACCAGGTCAGCCTGGGCTAGAGGAAGACCCTATCTTGAAACACCCTCCCCCCCAAAAAATACAATAAAAGATGTTTATTCTGCTACTAGAGGCCCAACACCTCCAACAACTTACACTTCTAAATAACATTTCACACTAGTACCTTAATTTTTATTTATTTATTTCTTTATTTATTTGCAAGCAAGTAGAGAGAGAGAGAGAAGAGAGAACAGAGACAGAGAATGGGTTGCCAGGGCCTCCAGCTACTGCAAAGGAACTCCAGATTTTTGCACCACTTTGTGCATCTGGCTTTATGGTACTGGGGAATTGAACCTGGGTCATTAGGTTTTTCAGGCAAGCACCTTAAACACTGAGCTATCTCTCCAGCCCCAGTACCTCAATTTCTAAATCCCCAGGGCTGCTGAAGATTCTACTCTGAGCATCACAGAAGGCAACAGGAGATCAGCTATGTAAAGCTGGGAACCCATGATAACTGGGCATGAAGATTTCTTTTTTTTTTTTAATTTTATTTATTTATTTGAGAGTGACAGAGAGGTAAAGAGGCAGAGAGAGAGAGAGAGAGAGAGAGAGAGAGAGAGAATGGGCGCGCCAGGGCCTCCAGCCACTGCAAACGAACTCCAGACGCGTACACCCCCTTGTGCATCTGGCTAACGTGGGTCCTGGGGAATTGAGCCTCGAACCGGGGTCCTTAGGCTTCTCAGGCAAGAGCTTAACTGCTAAGCCATCTCTCCAGCCCATGAAGATTTCTTTTCATGCAAAGGGAACTCACTGCAGTATCTGTGGAGACTGAGAGGCTCTGGGTAGCTAGCTGGTCCAAGACACAATATTCATGGGCTGGAGAATAGATAGTTACACATCATCTGCTACAAGTTACTTCTTTTTTAAAATTTATTTATATTTATATTTATGTTTATTTATTTGAGAGAGTGAAAGGCAGAAACAGAGACAGAGAGAGAAAAAGAGAGAGAGGGAGGGAGGGAGAGAGAATGGGTGTGCCAGGGCCTCTAGCTGCTGCAAACAAACTCCAAATGCATGCACCTCCTTGTGCATCTGGCATATATGTGGGTCTTCAGGAATCAAACATGAGTTCTTTGGCTTTGCAGGCAAGTACCTTAACTGCTAAGCCATCTCTCCAGCCCCAAAGTACTTCTTTTAAAAAGAAATTTTTTTTTCGTTTTTCGAGGTAGAGTCTCACTCTGGCCCAGACTAACGTGGAAGTCACTATGTAGTCTCAGGGTGGCCTTGAACTCACTGTGATCCTCCTACCTCTGCCTCCTTAGTGCTGGGATTAAAGGCATGCACCACCACACCTGGCTAAAAAAAAAAAAAAAAAAAAAAAAAGATTATTTGCAAGCAGAGAGATATGGAGAAAGAGAAAGGAAAGAAGGGAGGGAATGACAAAATGAGAATGGGCACACAAGGGACTCTAGCCACCCCAAACTCCAGACACATGCACCACCTTGTGTATCTGGCTTTATGTGGGTACTGGGGAATCAAACCCAGGTCGTTTGACTTTATAGGTAAGTGCCTTAACTGCTGTGCCATCTCTCAGCCCTAATTTTTTTTTTTTATTGATTTTTGTTTTGTTTTGTGGGTAGGGTTTCGCTCTAGCTCAGGCTGACCTGGAATTCATTATGTAGTCTCAGGGTGGCCTCGAACTCATGGCAATCCTCCTACCTCTGCTTCCTGAGTGCTGGGATTAAAGGCGTGCACCACCATGCCTGGCTATAAAATATTTTTATTTATTATTTATTAACTTGAAAGGGAGACAGAAAGAAGCAGATAGAGAATGAGTATGGGTGTGCCAGGGCCTCCTGCCCCTGCAAATGAACTCTAGACGCATATGCCACTTTGCGCATCTGGCTTTATGTGGAAATGGCAGAATCAAAGTCAGGCCATCAGGTTTTGCAAGCAAGTGCCTTTAACCTCCAAGCTGTCTCTCCAGCCCTACAAATAACCTCTTCATTGTGTGAAAATGCCATCAAAATAGGCCCCTGTGACTTACAGTTAAGATGGTGGCATAGGAACCACACCAAGGTAGCCTAGGGGAGAAAAAGCCCCCTCCCCACCAAAAAAAACAGCAAAATACACTCTTCTACTAAAAAGTGAGGTGTATAAGAAATTACCAACTGCAGCAGAAAAGGAGAGATCCAGAGCATCTAGAGCCCACAGAAGCAGGCAGAAGCTGCTCCAGCGCTGGTGTCACTAAGTCCGCATGGCTCCAGCTGTAAGGCTCAACCTGAGCCACAGAAAAACCAGGTGAGGAGACTCTTCACTCACACCAGAGCTCCTCACAATCTCAAGCAACGTGAAGGGAGGATGGCAGAGAAGAACTGAGGAGCAGCTCGTGAGGAAGACAATTGCGAGGACTGTTATGCCCAGTTCTCAGCACCCTTCAGTGACCACCAAGGAGAACCAAACACGTATGCAAGGGAAAAGAGCTTTATTTCAGGCTTAAGCTCAGACTCTTGACTTCACCAACACAGTGGATCCTCACAACAGCCCTGAGTAGTGGGAGGGTAGGGTTTTTATAGGGATTTGAATGAAGAAGAAGGGGATGGGTACATGATTGGTTGATTTTTTTTTTTCTAAAATTTCTGTTTTTATTTATACAGAGTCCTACCACTTCAGTGGGAGGGAGTGGAAAAGTTCCTTTTTCAATCCAGGGGCCTCTATCATGTTGGTCTGTTGTTACCAAACACACAGGCAAGTGGCATCTTGGACTTGGTAAACTACTGGCAATGTTTAGTCTCTCTCTGCTAGAGCAACAAGGTGGGTGTCAATCTCTGCTTCTGAAAGAATCCTGAACTTAGGATTGTCAACTGTAATTACTCCAACTTCTATTTCTGAAGGTTTGAAATCAATTGATAAAACAGTAGATAGGCATGTAATTGCAGTTTCTACTGTCTGTTCAAATGTCCAATCAAATTTCTTCTTCACTTTTTTTTCAAGAAAGCTGGTTGACTCCGTTTGTTTAACTCCTGCTCCAGTAGCTTTAAACCCGCAGTAGTAACCTGCAGGATCACACTTGTACACCTGAGGACCTTGTTCTTCATCTATACCAATTAAAATCATACAACAACCAAGTGGCCTCATTTCAGCATTCTGTGTGTAGACTTGAGAAATATCAGCGATTCTTTTACACAGCATATCCACAGGGATCTCATAGCCGTATTTGTATTTCCAATTAGCTGCTTCATAGCGCGCCCTCTGTACCTGGGATCTGCTGTCAGCTGTCATTCCAGTCATCACACAGCCAATATTTTCAGTTATCTTGAACAAGTGTGTCACTGTGCTGGAATCCAGTAATTTGTCAGGTACTTTCTTCTGTGTGACAATTACTGCACAGTCTTTTCCTCTTACAGCTACTGATGTAAGGCCCCCTTGGTTAATAGCCTTAAATGCATACTTGGTAGAGCCGACCCTCAGGCGAGAAAATGCTAATGTGGTGGTCAAAGCCAGCGCTGGACCCGCGGGACATGCTGGGGTACCCACGACTGTAAGCATGGCGCGCACCCCGCAGCTCCCCGCACCTGGCACACAAGCCTCCCCGGAAGTTAGACCAATCACTTCCGGGGCACCGGCCAGGCTTCTTCCGCTCTTGCAGGCCGAGCTCCCCGGCGCGGGTTCCAGCGCAGACAGCGTTTGGAGCGCGGCCCCGTGGGGGCGGGGTGGGGCGAGCTGATTGGTTGATTTAAACAGTAACTGCACTTGTACTGTTCTGATTGGCTTAGGATATTGGCGGGCAAAGTTGGTGGGCTGGGTCTAGGGGAATTAAACTTATCTGTGACTACAGGAATGTATGGTGTAAGCAGTTTGTGGTTTTTCCAGTAACTGTTAAACCCACCCTTACCAGAAAATAAAAACTTAGACATTGCTGGGAAACAGAAACTTAGGCCTACTGAGGACTCTGAAGCCTGTCATGGCGTCCATCTGCTTCCTGAGTCCTTCATTGCCCCCTCTCCTTGTACCAGGAGGAGCCAATCTTGGATCCTGATTGGGTTAGTGAGTGGAGTCTAATGGTATATACTGTGATCTTAAAACCATAAGCTGTACTGTATTAATGTGTTCCCTAACAAAAGCAACTAATCTATTAATAATGCAAGGTCCTATTGTGATTAGCAACAAAAATAAAAGTAATGGCCTTGCTAAAGCAGACAGCAGGGTTGTTAACCGTGGGGAATGACTGAACCATGACTCAAACCATCCTCTATTAGCTTCTCTTTCTTTCTTTCATTTTTCCAAATTCTCTCGTACCTTCACCTTTGAGTCTCTAATTATACCTGGATGATTGATATAAAAACAACATTCTTCCCTTAAGGCCACACATAGTCCCCCTTGCTGGAGGAATAATAAGACCAACCCCCATCTATTATGTAATACAACCTCAGCTAAGGAATCTACATTTTTCTCTAAGTGAGTAATGGACATTTCCAGCCTCTGAATGTCTAAGTCTATACTGTAAACTTGAGAGAAACGAAATTACAGGTCTCACTTTCTTTCAAGTGGGGGAGGTAACATGGTCCATTTTGGTCTCTGGTCTGGTTCAGTGTCATGGTGATAAGGTCTCCCTTCGTAGGTGGGTTCCAATATCCAGTAGACACACATATACTAGCTGATGGAGGTCGAAGATCAGATCAGGAAACCAGGTTCCCTGTGGGGCAAGATGTGATTTGGAGTAAGCAATTTCCCCTGTGGCAGTGTCAGTTATTATCCAGGTCAGATTATAAACTTCGTGGGAAGTAGCTGCCACAATACATACAGTTAGGAGCACAGTCAGGATCGGGAGCATTTGAGTTGAAGCTTGAGTGGGGTGCTGCATTCCCGGTCAATTTCCATTGTGGCTGATAGTCCTCAGGTTCAGCCAGTAGATCTGCTGGGCGGATGTGGGTGTGATGAATCCAAGTGGCAATTATATCCACCTTCACAGCAGTAGGTGTGGTCAGGATGATGACGTAGGGTCCCTCCCAGTGGGGTTCCAGTGTCTCGCGGCGATGGTAGCGAACACCTAGTTTCCTGGATTATTTACATATTTTAGATTTGAAAATAACCCTTTGAACATCTGTAGTTGTTTCTCTTTATTATAGAATTAAAACTATGGATAAAAGATGTCTTAATGTTTGTTTCTCCTCTTGGAAAGTTCTTGTGTTACTTAATAGGCCATTCATATATGTAAGGTATTTTTTTGTAAGGTATTTGTTATCTTTGGTTATACATTTTTCTCTGAGTGTTTAAGACAATGCAGATAGCCAAATTTAATTAAGGATTAGTTTTGGAGGTCACTAATGGCTCTCCAAAGAGACTTTAGGGACACAGGAGTAGCCCCATAGCTTACTGGTGTCTTTTGTCTGTTAGAATGAGTCAGGGCCATGCTAGCCAAGTAGTTTTCCCTTCTTTGGGAAGTCAGGAGGACTGGTTGCTCCTCAATTGTGACTCTTCTTTCAGACTGTACACCAATTTTGTTTGGGTCTCCATATCCTCCCTGCTCAGGAAGACAGGTGACTTACCAGGGGCCAGTGTAGAAGAGTCCCATCATCTCAAGTAGCCTCATGACCTGGGAGCACAGGCCAAAATATTGGTGCCCTTGCTCTGATGATTCCAATTGGCTTTGGATTCTACATAGGTAATTAACAACTTAGAAAGAAAGTTACACCAGCCTGGATGTATGTACATATAGAGCACATTTGATTATTGAAATAGATTTAGTAGCCGGGCGTGGTGGTGCACGCCTTTAATCCCAGCACTCGGGAGGCAGACATAGGAGGATCGCCATGAGTTTGAGGCCACCCTGAGACTACATAGTGAATTCCAGGTCAGCCTGGGCTAGAGTGAGACCTTGCCTCAAAAAACAAAAAAAAAAAAAAAAAAAAAAAAAAAAAAAAAAAAAAGATTTATTTAAAGAATGGCACAAAGGCTTCTAAAATCATTTTGTCCTATCTTTAAAATTGTTGTTGTACTGTGGCAGCATAAGCCTTATATATGAGGTATAGAAAGTAGGCACATCTCACATTTTAAATATCTAACATTTGTAAATATAGGCAGAACCTGTTACCAGTCTTGAAAACAGTACCAATTGATTTACAAACTAAGTAATTTAACCTAGAAATTGTCAGAAAAGGACAAGTAAGACAGTATAAAGTCTTAGCACCTATGTTTGAAAACATCTTTGATTAGTTCAGATACCTGTGTGGGTTCAAATTACCCAGAGAGCATTGGAAACAGAACCACAGAGTTTGAATTTTTTTTTCTCTCAAATGAGGACCCTTGTTTGAGCATGAGGCCATACCCTAAAGTAGGGAATATGTCTTAAGAGTTAATTTTGTTATAAGCTCTGGACTTACATACAATAGAGCAGAATCTGATCTTCTTCTTCTTTTTTTAACAAAAACAGCTAGCTAAATTCTAATATAACCCTTGATAAATCTTCTTGAAAAAAAAAAACATTATATGACAACCAATGATTTTGGCTTAAACTTGATACCTATTGATTTTATGTACTACAGAAATTTTTATTAACATAAAACAATTTTATGTTTTACCCATGACTTAAATTTGATAAAGCTCAAGCAAGCTATCCCAACCTATTTTAGTCTGAAAATTCATTTTTTGTTCCTTAAGAGTTTGCAAACTGTTGAAAAATCTCTAACTTTAGGCATGGCATTTAGGTTTAGCCTGACAATTCTTTCCTACATATGCACATCTTTATCCACATACTTTAACATTCTCATCTAAGTACCACTCAAAAAGCATTTTTAACAAGCTTTCTATGTCCCAACATTGAAAAATTCCTTCCCAGTTCCTTCAATCAATTCATCTCATCCCATTATTAACCATCTTTCTTATAAGACTATTATGAAAAACTAGACCAAATTAATTAATTAATACTATTACTCACTAACAAGTGAGTAGTCTAAAGACAATTTTATGTCATTCATACCAGTAAGACACTTGGAAATGATTTTATTAGGAGAAACTAAGGCAAATTTTGTTGCTATCTTGAGGCAGGCTGGCCTAGAAGTCAGGTCAGTTGCCTCCTCCTTTTAAGTACATTAAGAACATTACAATTTTTTTTTAAAAAAAATACCTGACAAATTATAAGTTACCACTTTGGAGAGAATTCTGTTGCTTCTAATAATCCTCTATGTAAGCTGAAGTTGACCTAGAACATTAATTCAGTAATTATATTTATGATATCATGTAACAAAGTATGATATTCTTTTAATGTAAAACTTCAGTTTTTATAGGCTGTGGTTAAACGTGACTTTTTTTTTTTCTTTTTTGCTGCTTTTTGGTGTACTGTGGTGGCTGGGCATGGCTTGCATAAACCTTTGATTATCCCTGCCCTACTCCTGGCACTCACCAGGGGTCCAGTCTAGCACACGTGGAGGTAATGGCCAAGAAGACTGCTGGGAGGCCAAGGATTCTGGCTACCTGAAGGGGAAAGGGGGGGTCCCTTTGACTCTTAGGAAAAGAGGGGGCCTCCATGACTGCCAGGAGGCCTCTGAAGAAGGTGACCCACTGGGAGGCTGCTGAAGAAGGAGGGGGCCCGCTCAGGGGCCACTGGGAAAGAGGGGGCCTCCCGGACTGGTGGGAGGCCGCTGGGAAAAAGGGGGCACTGCTTGGGGCCACTGGGAAAGGAGGCAGAGACATGGCCCCTGCATGGGCAGAGGTACCATTGTCTGTCTGCCACCTGACTCTGACCCAAGCTGCTTTGGAGTGCTTGCAAAGCCGGCTTGTAGTTTTGTTGCTTGAAGGGAGTGAGGAGAAATTTCCTTCCTGACTTTTCATTTCCTAGCCAGATAAGCTATGCGGGTCCACGTGGATGCCCAGAAATCCAGAAATGACCTGGAGGACTTCTTCCCAAAAGGAGCTGGCCACCCTCTGGGAGAGCTTAATTTCCTTAACTTTCAGAAGAGCTCTTATTCCATGAATCTGAGATATATATATATATATTGGTGGGAGGCAATGTTACCCATGACAGAAAAGATTAGAAATGCCAAGACCAGGGGGCAATGTTCCTGAGGGCTGATTAGCATATGGGGGATTCCCCAAAGATCCTGGCGTGAGCCTGTCCACAAGTTTAAGAAGCCAGCGACCTGCCCTACAGGCTTTTAAGAGGTCGATGTGTTACCGTTGTTTTGTGTGTGTGTGTGTGTGTGTGTGTGTGTGTGTGTGTGTGTCAGAGAAATAGATAGAGGGTTTTTGCCAACACCCAATGGGCTGTCGGGGTCCAGGCAGAGGACGGCTAGCCTTCAGTCAATACTGAAGAGTGGCATCGGCCAAGAGACTTCAGTTGCCAGTTAGCCATGTCTGGTCCTGCTCAATGGCATGAACCAAAAATAAAGGAGGAGAAAGAGAAACCTGCCAGCCCTCAAAAACATGGAGGAAAGGTGGCATGGGCTGATGTCTCCCAGTGCCCTGGGAGAGCACTCACCCACCCTGTCCATCTCATAAGGTCCCTGTTCATGCACCAGCTGTGGGTTTTTGGATTTTTGCTCAGTGGGCCGCCGCAGTTCACCCCAAAGGCATCCAGGCAATCAGGGTGGGTGAGCACGTGAAGAGAGAAAGACACTCGTGGGAGAAAGTTGAACAGCTTTCTCCTTACCTGCTACCATGTTGAAATCCCAGTCTGGTCTAGTCAAAGGGAAGAAGGTATCAATGATAGCCTGATTATTGGTGGGATTCCCATCAGTGCCTGGAACCAATTTCAGGCTTCAGTCTGGATTCTCTCTCTTTCCTCTGTAGCAAAGAGAATCTGTAGCAATTGTTGACAATCATCCCAAGTTGGTGGGTGGGTGAAAAGAATACAATCCAAAAGGCCCATAAGTCCCTGCGGTTTTTTGGAAAATTTAGGAGTTTGACTTTTTCCAATTATAAAGATCACTAGTGGCGAATGGCCAGTAGTAATGTGGCTGATTACCATCTTGTTCTGGGGGCCCCATAACCTGGAGGGGGAATACTGTGGCCTCCGGGCCCAGGGCTTGACACCGAGGAGCCCTAATTTTTTTCTTCCAAATTTTTTGTTTGTTTGTTTTGGTTTTCCGAGGTAGGATCTCACTCTAGCCCAGGCTGACCTGGAATTCACTATGGAGTCTCAGGGTGGCCTCGAACTCACGGCGATCCTCCTACCTCTGCCTCCCGAGTGCTGGGATTAAAGGCGTGCGCCACCACACCTGGCTTCTTCTTCCAAATTTTTATTAACAACTTACATGATTATAAAAAAATACCCCATGGTAATACCCTCCCTCCCCCCACTATCCCCTTTGAAACTCCATTCTCCATCACATCCCCTCCACATCTCAATCAGTCTCTGTTTTATTTTGATGTCATGATCTTTTCCTCCTCTTATGATGGGGTCTTATGCAGGTAGTGTCAGGCACTGTGAGGCCATGGATATCCAGGCCATTTTGTGTCTGGAGGGAGCACGTTGTATGGAGTCCTACCCTTCCTTTGGCTCTTACATTCTTTCTGCCACCTCTTCTGCATAAGACCCTGAGCCTTGGAAGATGTGATAGAGATATTGCAGTACTGAGCACTTCGGTCATTTCTTTCCATCACCATGATACATTCTGAGTCATCCCAAGGTCACTGCCATCTGAAAAAAGAAGATTCTCTATCAAAAGTGAGAGTAGCATTAATATAAGGTTATGAACATTAACAGAAGTGATTACTGGGCAGTTTGATAAGCATAGTATCTACATTTAGCCAGACAACAGCAGACATTACACCCCTAGGGCCCATGACTACCCCTGTTTTAAGTTTTCAGTATCAGGGATGTATTCCCTCCCATGGAGCAGGCCTCCAGTCCAATTAGAGGGGAGTTGGTTTTCCCCATAACAGACATGCCACTATTGCACCTGTTGGCTCATTTGGCGTGGCTGGCCAAATATAAGGCTTGCAGTGTCCACTGTTGAGTATTTTCACTGGGGCCCTAATTTTAACGTCATGAAAGTGGTCCATGAGCAAAGAAAGCAGGGTGGTCTGCGACTGTCCCAACTGTCCAATCACACAAATAGTAATTGCAACAAAGAAAAGGAAAAAGAGACAACAAAAAAGTTCAGCTGGCCAGCAACTACAAAACTGAAATTGAGGCAATGACCTCTCACATTGTCTCTACAGATAGGGGAATGAAATCCCCTCCAGGAAGGCCAAGGGAACCCAGGACCCACAGTCCAGACAGAGTGGCCTCCAGGGGCACATCCGCCCAACCACAATTTTCTGATTCTGAACCACAATTTTCTGAGGGCAGTTTGTTTCCACCACGATAGACGTGCCACTATTGCACCCGTTGGCTCATTTGGCCTGGCTGGCCAAATATAAGGCTTTCTGTGTCCACTGTTGAGTATCTTCAGTGGTGATTTCTCTTTCTCCTATTGAACTGCCTGCAGAATGGCTCCTTCCAGCTTTCTGTCAGCTGGTCTACATGGAGGAGGTTATCAGCTCAGTTCCAGAAGGATTTCTCAGTGACCTTGCAGCCCAAGTATGTGGAGTCTTCAGCAATAGGGTCTTACCATCTATTCCTGGTGGGAAGCCAAGGGCCTCGGCAATGGCCTATAATATTTTGGGGGCATCAGGGACCTGCCTGGCCAACAACTCTCTAGCACTGAAAATTTTCTGGCTACAATCTACGGCTCCTTAGTGTTCCACTGTCCAAAAAAGTAGGATTCCATATGATTTATTTATATCCTCTTAGATTTTGATTAGTCCTCCCTCCACCTTTCCTTTACTCGATCTCTTCCCCTGACCTCATTTTGGGCCTTTCCACCCCCATTAATCTATTCTTCTACTTACATATATTCAATACCATCCTATTAAGTGCCTCCCTCCCTTCATTTCTCTTCCCTTTATGTCTCTTTTCTAGCTTACTGGCCTCTGCTGCTGAGTTTTTCCTTCTCACACAGAAGCCCAATCATCTGTAGCTAGGATCCACATATGAGAGAGAACATACGACACCTGGTTTTCTGGGCCTGGGTTACCTCACTTAGTACAATCCTTTCCAGATCTATCCATTCTCCTGAAATTTTCATAAGTTCATTTTTCTTTGCCATTGAGTAGAACTCCATTGTATAAAGGTGCCATATACTCATTATCCACTCAGCAGTTGAAGGACATCTAGGCTGGTTACATTTTCCAGCTATTGTGAATTGAGCAGCAATAAACAGGGTTGAGCAAGTATTTCTAAGGTAATGAGATGAGTCCTTAGGATATATGCCTAGGAGTGCTATAGCTGGGTAATATGGTAGATAAATTTTTAGCTGTCTTAGGAACATCCACACTGATTCCCACAATGTCTGGACCAGATTGCATTCCCACCAACAGTGTAGAAGGGTTCCTCTTTTTCCACATCCTCACCATCATTTATGGTCATTTGTTTTCATGATGGTAGCCAATCTGACAGGAGTGAGATGGAATCTCAATGTAGTTTTAATCTGTACTTCCCTGATGACTAGGGATGTAGAACATTTTTTTAGATGCTTATATGCCATCTATGTTTCTTCTTTTGAGAACTCTCTATTTAGTTCCATAGCCCATTTTTTAATTGGCTTGTTTAATTTCTTATTATTTAATTTTTTGAGTTCTTTTTATATCCTAGATATTAATCCTCTATCAGATGTATAGCTGGCAAAGATTTTTTCCCATTCTGTAGGTTGCATCTTTGCTTTATTCACAGTGTCCTTTGTAGGGTCACTTTTGTAGATACTCTGAGAGGCTTAAGAGCCACACCAAGCACCTTAAGCTCCAACCTTGAAGACAGATAACATCAGATTAATTAATACATCTGGTAATACTGCAGCTAATTAGAAAAGCAAGGATTAAATTAATCCAAGATGCAAAAATATGTACATTTTAACACTAGAAATGCAAAAGATAAAGGCAATATAAACCCACCAAGAAGTATTAATGCATCAGAAATGACCTCCAGTGAGACTGATTTAAAGGAAATGTATGAGAAAGATTTAAAAAGAATGATTATAAATATGTTCAAAGAAAACAGGAAGGTAAGCCGGGCGTGGTGGCGCACACCTTTAATCCCAGCACTCGGGAGGCAGAGGTAGGAGGATCGCCGTGAGTTCGAGGCCACCCTGAGACTCCATAGTGAATTCCAGGTCAGCCTGGGCTAGAGTGAGACCCTACCTCAAAAAACCAAAAAAAAAAAAAAAGAAAACAGGAAGGAATTCAAAGGAATGAAACAGGAAATCAAATGAATCAAAGAAGACACAGGACACCAATTTAATGAAATAAAGAGGTCAATACAAGACAAATATAACGAAATGGAAGTAATAAAGAAAAACCAGTCTCAATTACTGGCAATGAAGGACACAGTCAATAAAATATAAAACTCTGTGCAAAATCACACCAGTAGAATGGATGAAAGAAAGGACAGAATATCTAAACTAGAAGACCAGGTGGCAGATCTAATACAGTCCAACAAAGAGAAAGACAAACTAAAAGGAAAGTATGAATGGGAATTTCAAGATATTCGAGACACTATGAAAAGATCAAACACAAGAATTCAGGGTACAGTAGAAGCAGAATTTCACTCCAAAGGCATAGTAGGCATTTTCAACAAAATCACAGAAGAAAACTTCCCCCAAATTGGGAAACAGATGCCAATGCAGATACAGGAATCCTTTAGAACACCAACCAGACAAAACCTGGAAAGAACTAATCCTCGTCATATTATAATTAAACTACCAAACATACAAACCAAACAAAATATACTGAAAATAGTTAGACAGAAAAATCAACTTACCTACAAAGGCAAATCCATCAGGATCACAGCATATTACTCAACACAAACTTCCCAAGCCAGAAAAGCTTGTAATGATGTATTCTAAGTTCTGAAAGATAACAACTGTCAACCAAGGTTACTTTATTCTGCAAAGCTATCCATTCAAATAGATGGAGAAATAAGGACATCCCACAACAAAAGTAGCCTAAAGGAAGATTTGAAGACAAAACCAGCTCTACAGAAAATACTTGAAAGAATTCTCCATGCTGAAGAGAAAGAAAAACACACATATAAGGAATCAGGAAAAAACAAAGCATATTCAAATACTAGTTAATACAAGAGAGCAAAGGTAAAAACCAGAAGAACTACAAAAAAATGGCAAGAATAAATACACACCTTTCAATAATATCTCTTAATATAAATGGCCTCCATGCCACAAACAAAAGACATAGGTTTGCAGATTGGGTTAAACAACAGGATCCTTCAATTTGCTGCCTCCAAGAAACTTACCTTTCTACAAAGGATGGACACTATCTTATGGTGAAAGGTTGGAAAATGGTGTTTCAAGCAAATGGGCCTAGAAAACAAGCAGGGGTTGCTATTCTAATATCTGACAAGGTAGACTTCAGCCCAAGATTAGTTAGGAAAGATAAGGAAGATCACTTTATATTGATTAAAGGCACACTCCAACAGGAGGACATTACAATCCTAAACATATATGCACCTAACATGGGGGTTCCCAACTTCATCAAACAAACACTATTAGAACTAAGGTCACAGATAACACCAAACACAGTGGTAGTGGGTGACTTCAACACTCCACTCTCATCAATTGACAGGTCATCCTGGCAAAAAATAAACAGAGAGGCATCTGGATTAAATGAGGTCATAGAACAAATGGACCTAACAGATATCTACAGGACATTTCATCCAAATGCTGCAGAATATACATTCTTTTCAGCAGCACATGGAACATTCTCCATATATTAGGACACAAAACAAAATTTAACAAATACTGGAAAATTGAAATAATTCCTTGTACTCTCTCTGATCACAATGTAATCAGACTACAAATTAACAGCAAGAAAAGCTCTAGAGCCTACACAAAATCATGGAAACTAAACAATACACTACTAAGTGATGAATGAGTCAATGAAGAAATCAAGAAGGAAATCAAAAAATTCATAGAGTCAAATGATAATGAGAACACAACATACCAAAACCTTTGGGACACAATGAAGGCAGTCCAAAGAGGGAAATTTATACCTTTAACTGCCTATATTAAGAAATTAGAAAGGTCTCAAGTAAAAGACCTAATGCTTCACCTTAAAGCCTTGGAAAAAGAACAAGGCAAACCAAAAATCAGTAGAGGGGGAGAAATAATAAAGATTAGGGCAGAAATTAATGAAATAGAAACAAACAAAAAAAAATCCAAAGAATCAATGGAAAAAAGAGTTGGTTCTTTGAAAGGATAAACAAGATTGACAAACCTTTAGCAAATCTGACCGGGAGATGGAGAGAAGAGACACAAATTAATAAAATTAGAAATGAAAAAGGCACTATCACAACAGATACCAGAGAAATTCAAAACATCATAGGGACATACTATACGGACATATACTCCACTAAGTTTGAAAATCTGAAAGAAATAGATGATTTCCTTGACTTATATAACCTACCTAAATTAGCAGTCCATCACCTTAACCACTCATCCGCCTCGTCCTTGACCTACCTAAATTAAATCATGATGAGATTAACCACTTAAATAGACCTAGAACAAGTATGGAGATCCAAGCGGTTATCAAAAATTTCCCACCTTGGTATGAAGAGATGGCTTATCAGTTAAGTGCTTGCCTGTGAAGCCTAAGGACCTCGGTTTGAGGCTCGATTCCCCAGGACCCATGTTAGCCAGATGCACAAGGGGGTGCATGCATCTGGAGTTCATTTGCAGTGGCTGGAAGCAATGGCATGCCCATTCTCTCTCTCTGCCTCTTTCTCTTTCTGTCTGTCACTCTCAAATAAATAAAAACAAACAAATAAGCAAACAACAACAACAAAAAACCAAAGGGAGAAAAAAAGTTTAAAAAATATTCCCAACTAAAAAAGTCCAGGCCCAGATGGATTCACTGGTGAATTTTACCAGACCTTCAGGGAAGAACTAACACCAATGCTTCTTAAAATTTCCATAAAATAGAAAAAGAAGGAGTCCTACCAAACTCTTTCTACAAAGCCAGCATCACCCTGATACCAAAACCAGACACAGATAGAACAAAAAAAAAGAAAATTACAGACCAATCTTCTTCATGAACATAGATGCAAAAATTCTCAACAAAATATTGGCAAACAGAATACAAGAATATATCAGAAAGATCATTCATCCCAACCAAGTAGTCTTTATCCCAGAGATGCAGGGATGGTTCAACAAATGCAAATCAATAAATGTAATGCATTATATAAATGGACGGAGGGACAAAATTCACATGATCATCTCAATAGACCCAGAAACGGCATTTGACAAAATCCAATATCCCTTCATGGTAAAAGTCCTACAGAAAGTGGAAATAGAAGGAACATATCTCAACACAATAAAAGCTATTTATGACAAACCTACAGCCAACAATGGAGAAAACTTGAAGCTTTTCTACTAAAATTAGGAGCAAGATAAAGGGTGTCCACTGTCCCCACTTTTATTTAATATAGTACTGGAAGTCTTAGCTATAGGAAAAAGGCAAGAGGCACACATAAAAAAGATACAAATTGGAAAGGAAGAGATCAAGTTGCAGATGACATGATTCTATACATAAAGGACCCTAAAGACTCTACCAGCAAACTTTTAGAGCTGATAAACACTTATAGCCATGTAGCAGGAAACCAAATAGGCACACAGAAATCAGTAGCCTTCCTATATGCTAACAACAAACACACAGAGAATGAAATCAGAGAATCACTTCCATTCACATTTGCACCAAAAAAGTTAATAAAGTACCTTGGAATAAACCTAACCAAGGAAGTGAAGGATCTCTACAATGTGAACTTTAAAACACTCAAGCAAGAAATTGCAGAAGACACTAGGAAATGGAAAGACATCCCTTGTTCCTAGATCAGAAGAATCAATATTGTGAAAATGGCAATCTTACCAAAAGCAATCTACACATTTAATGCAAACCCCAATCAAAATTCCAATGGCATCCTTCACGGAAATAGAAAAAGCAATCTGAAACTTCATTTGGAGGCATAAAAATTCTTGAATATCTAAAACAATACTGGGCAACAAAAATAAGGTTGGTGGAATCACCATGCCTGATTTTGAGCTATACTACACAGCTATAGTAACAAAAACAGCATGGTACTGGCACAAAAGCAGACCTGTAGATCAATGGAACAGAATAGAGGTCCCTGACATAAGTCCGGGTAGCTATAGTCACCTGATCTTTGACAAAAATGCCAAAAAATATTCATTGGAGAAAAGACAGCCTCTTCAACAAACGGTGCTGGGAAAACTGGATAAGTATCTGTAGAAAGATGAAAATAGATCCTTATCTCTCTCCATGAACAAGAATTAACTCCAAATGGATCAAAGACCTTAATATCAAATCTGAAACACTGAAATCGCTGGAGGAAAAAGTAGGGGAAACCCTTCAACATATTGGTCTTGGCAAGGATTTTCTGAATATAACCCTATTACTCAGGCAATAAAACCACAGTTTAACCACTGGGTCCTAATGAAATTACAATCCTTTGTATGGCAAAAGACACTGTCAATGAAGCAAAGAGGCAACCTACAGAATGGGAAAAAATCTTTGCCAGATATATATCTGATAGAGGATTAATATCTAGGATATACAAAGAACTCAAAAAGTTAAATACTAAGAAATCAAACAAGCCAATTAAAAATGGGCTATGGAACTAAATAGAGAGTTCTCAAAAGAAGAAACATAGATGGCATATAAACATCTAAAAAAATGTTCTACATCCCTAGTCATCAGGGAAATGCAGATTAAAACTATGTTGTGATTCCATCTCACTCCTGTCAGATTGGCTACCATTATGAAACCCAAGGAACATAACTGCTGGCGAGGATATAGAAAAAGAGGAACATTTCTACACTGTTGGTGGATATGCAATCTGCTCCAGCCATTATGGAAATCAGTGTGGAGGTTCCCAAGACAGCTAAAAATAGATCTACCATATGACCCAGCTATAGCACTCCTAGGCGTGTATCCTAAGGACTCATCTCACTAATTTAGAGATACTTGCTCAACCATGTTTATTGCCACTCTATTCACAATAGCTGGGAAATGGAACCAGCCTAGATGTCCCTCAGCTGATGAATGGATAATAAAGATGTGGCACATTTATACAATGGAGTTTTACTCAGCGGTAAAGAAAAATGAAGCTATGAAATTTGCAGGAAAATGGATGGATCTGGAAAGGATTATACTAAATGAGGTAACCCAGGCCCAGAAAGCCAAATGTTGCATGTTCTCTCTCATATGTGGATCCTAGCTACAGATGACTGGACTTCTGTGTAAGTAGGAAGAAAACTCAGCAGCATAGGCCAGTAAGCTAGAAATGAGATATAAAGGGAATAGAAAGGGAGGGAAGGGGAGACCTAATAGGATGATATTTTATATATGTAAATAGAAGAACAGATAAATGGGGGTGAAATGGTCTAATTGAGGTCAGGGGAAGAGATTGAGTAAGGAAAGGTGGAGAGATGGCTAATCAAAATCTAAGAGGATATAAATAAGTCATATGGGAACCTACTTTTTTAGACAATGGAACACACAGGAGCCATAGATTGTTACTAGAAAATTTTCAGTGCCAGGGATGGTATACCTTCCAGTGAGTTGCTGGCCAGGGAGGTCCCTGATACCCCCCAAATATTACAGGCCAATGCTGAGGCCCTTAGTTTCCCACCAGAAATAGATGGTAAGATCCTATTGCTGAAGACTCCACATGCTTGGGCTGCAAGGTCACTGAGAAACCCAGCTGGAGCTGAGCTGAAAACCTCCTCCATGTAGAGCAGCTGACAGAAAGCTGGGAAAAAGCTATGCTGCACACAGTTCAATGGGAGGGAGAGAAATCAGCAGTGAATATACCCAACAGTGGACACTACAAGCCTTACATGTGGCCAGCCAGGCCAAATGAGGCAATGGGTGCAATAGTGCCACGTGTGTTATGGGGGAAACCAACAGCCCTATAATTTGACTGGAGGCCCGCTCCATGGGAGGGAATATATTCCTGATACTGAAAACCTACAAGGGTAGTGTAGCAGACAGATTCAGGTTCACTGAGATGAACTTCCAGACCAGGCACAGTTATGGAGGAAGGGATATTTATTGAAGCTTACAGATCCAGGGGAAGTTCCATAAAAGCCGAAGAAACTGGTCTGCTTTCACAGGCCCAAGCAGAGAGAGAGCAGTACAAGCCTAAAGGTCAAAAGCCAGAGCACACTTCAGGAACTCCAGCTAGGCACACTTTGCATATCTTTAGATTGAAATCTCAAACCCACCACCACACCTTAAGATCCACACAATGGCATTGCCTCCAGCCAGATGGCTGCAGATGCAAACTACAAACAAACAACTGAATATATTGGGGGCCATCTATTCTATTCAAACCACCACAGGTAGTCATGAGCCCTAGGAGTGTAACGTCTGCTGTTGTCTGGCTAAAAGTATATATGTATATACTATGCTCACCAAACTGCCCAGTAAGCACTTCTCTTAATTTTCACACCCATATAGTAATGCTACACTCACTTTTGTTAGAGAATCTTCTCTTTTCAGATGGTAGTGACCTTGGGATGACTCAGGAGACACCATGGTACTGAGAAGAAGTCACAGGGGAGTGCTCAGCACAGAAATATTTCAATCACATTTTCCATGGCTCCGGGTCCATTGTGGAAGAGGTGGTGGAAAGATTGTAAGAGCCAAAGGAAGGGTAGGACTCCTTGCAACATGCTCTTCCAGACACAAAATGGCCCGAATATCCATGACCTCACAGTGACTGACACTACCTACACAAGGCCATCATAATAGTAAGGAAAGATGAAGACATCAAAATAAAAGAGAGACTGATTGAGAGGGGGATTAGATATGATGGAGAGTGGAGTTTCAAAGGGGAATGTGGGGGGAGGGAGAGAATTACCATGTGATAATGTTTATAATTATGGAAGTTGTCAATAAAAAATTATTTAAATAAAATAAAATTGCACAATAAAAAAGCAAAAAAAATAAAAAATAAAAAAGGCCCCTGTGTTGGGACTGTGTCATCTCAGGACCTGAGAAGTGGAAAGCACAGAGGTCAGAGAAACTTTGAGGTCATCCCCATTCCTCCATCCTCAGGACATAATGAATTTGAGTCAGTGATGAGTCATTGCTCAGGAGAGGGATTTATGGACCTGTTGGTCTGATTGAGAATTGATGGAGTGATTTTTGCATATGGTCCCTTCTGTTCAGTCCACTTAGGTCTGGCAAGTTTTCATCAATCTTATCAATCACCACAAGTGAAATGAACATGTAAGCTCAGGATAAAGATGGAAATCCTGGGCTAGCAAGGTGCTCAGTGGAAGCGAGGTCACTGGCCTGTTCTGTTAACCTTCAAGGTCGCTCAGTCTGAACACCTATTCATGATTTTCCAACATTGAACCTGCCAGGTAGATGGAAGGTAATTATTCATATATTAATTCATAAAATACATTAGTACAAATTTTTATCATAAACTGATAATTTGCTGATGTCTAATCTATTTTATCAAAGGCAGTAAAAGTTGGGCATGGTGTTGCCCACTTTTAGTCTTAGCATTCAGGAGATTGAGGTAGGAGGATTACCATGAATTCAGGGCCATCCTGAGTCTACAGAACAAGTTCCTCATCATCAGGGTCTAGAATAAGGCCCTGCCTCATAAAAATAAAAACAAAGGGCTGGAGAGATGGCTTAGCAGTTAATCACTTGCCTGTGAAGCCTAAGAACCCTGGTTTGAGGCTCGATTCCCCAGGACCCACATTAGCCAGATGCACAAGGAGCAGCACGCGTCTGGAGTTCGTTTTCAGTGGCTGCAGGCCCTGATGCACCCATTCTCTCTCTCTTTGCCTCTTTCTCTCTCTGTCTGTCGCTCTCAAATAAATAAATAAAAATAAACGAAAAATAAATAAATAAAAATAAAAAGCAATAATTCTTTTTATTAACTTTCATGAGACAGGGATGGAGAAATGGCTCAGTAGTTAAAGATGCTTCCTTGAAAAACCTGATGACCTGGGTTTTATTCTCCAGTACCCATGTAAAACCAGATGCACAAAGTGGTATATGTATCTGAATTTTGTTTGTGGGAGCAAAAGGCCCTGGTGATCCCATTCCATCTCCCTCTCTCTCCCCTCCCTCTACTTACAAATAATAAAAATATGCCAGGCATGGTGGCTCACATCTTTAATCCCAGCACTTGGGAGGCAGAGGTATAAGGATCACTGTGAGTTCAAGGCCACCCTGAGACTACATAGTGAATTCCAGGTCAGCCTGAGCTAGAGTGAGACCCTAACTTGGAAAAAAAACAAGACAGAAATAATAAAAATATATAAATAATTTTTATGAAAGAAGAGTAGGACGAGGAGGAGAAGGACACCAGATGTGAACTGTATTGCACATACTACCTTTGTTAATGTCTGGCAACTTTACAGAATATTTTTCTCTGTTTTTCACAGAAGAGTAGAGAGTAAACAACTCAATAGCTTAAAGAGCTGGTGAATTGTCCAGCTGGAGTTTGAGGTGGATGTCTGTGAACTTGATAGCTCAGGGACAGTGTGAAAAATGACTCCCACATACCCTTGCATTTTCACCACGTGGTTCTCCAGGTGTTGGCACAGAAGACTGCACAGTAGTTCTGTAGCTGTGGAACATCAGCTACCTGATCCCTATTTTTTCAATGAAGAAACTCAGTTCTGAAAGATAAGTCACTTGATAGCACCTCACTGAAAATAACACACATCATGTTTTGGGGAGCATTGCCCTTAGGTTGTGTTACTGAACAGGTTAAAAAAACAAAATACAGCCGGGCATGGTGGCACACACCTTTAATTCCATCACTCGGGAGGCAGGGGTAGGAGGATTTCCATGAGTTCCAGGCCACCCCGAGATGACATAGTGAATTCCAGGTCAGCCTGGGCTAGAATGAGACCTTACCTTGAAAAACCCAAAAACTAAAAAAACAAAACAAAATGCATTGCCTTTAAAATGCCATTAGCATAACATAGCAATATATCCATACTTCCTCGGCAAGAGAGCATTTACTGCTCAGTCTGAGAGGGTAGACTGGACATGACTCCAATATTAGCAGATCCCAGGGGTGGCAGGCATGGAAGGATAGGCCAAGTGACTCCCAGTATATTTGATGCCCAGAATGTTTACAAGTATTTTTATGGAGGGGATATAGCTCAGTTACAGAGTGGATGCCTAGTATGTAGTAGGCCCTGGTTCAACAACTCAATCTCCAGCGCACGTGCACGCGTGCGCGCGCGCACACACACACACACACACATATTTTATGAAAGAGGGTACTGGTCAATGGCGCAGCTAACTCCATCTTGTCCTTCCCTTACTCTGTGTTTGCTTCCTACCTCTGCCTTCCAAGTGCTGGGGTTAAAGGTGCTTGCCACCATGCCCGGCTGGGTTTGCCTTTTGAGTCACTCTGTCCTGCAAGTCATCTTGGATTCCAGGAAAACAGGCTGATAGATAAACATCTTGTGACAAGGAACTAAAGCAACCCACAAACAAGTATGCCTCTCAGGACAATTTGTGCCCAAATGGGGGTAATTGTCTATGTTGTTGAAATTGCATCCTGGAGCAAGAGCCATCACTTCATGGGAACCAGACTGCTCCCTTCAAGAAATGACAGGAGTAACAACTTCAAACTACCTTGTAGAAGCAGAGTTGAAATAACCAGGCCTCACCTTGACAAGGACTATTTAATTGTACGGACACCTGTTCTCGCCATAATTCCTTCTCTATTTAAACCTGAGTTCAAAACCGTAGAGTGAAGTCGCAGAAAGATGGTGTCTCTTGACTATGTCCTGGAAAACCACACCCTGGGTCCCCATGTCCAGGACAAGATGGACGCCTACCCTGATCGGAGCACTTGCTCAACAGTAGGTACCAGACTGAACCTGAGGGCCCACCTAGCAATGGGTTGTTTGATAAGTGCAGAGCTGTGCAGGTACTGCTGTCGCCCCTAGTCCAGAGCCCCGATGGCATCCTCTGAAGCAGCACCGACTCTGGTTGCACAGCACCCCCCTCGGTGATATAACAATACCAGGCACTTTGGAGGAAAGGAGGCCACAATATCAGCTCTGAAGAACAGAGCTACACATATTGAACCCAGTAGGGGTTCCCCGACAACCAGACAAACCTGATGCCCAGCTCCAAGCTACCCTCACACTGGAAGCCTTCTAGAGGCTCTGGGTCTCCTTCAAAATGGAGATACTGCCCTCAACGAGGACAAGTCTGAGCCACCAAATGCTTCTGAATTGTAGGGCCACGTGCAGCTAGATTCCCAGGGGCGGTTGCATACTGTTATCTTTATTTTTTGTTGTTGTTTGTCTTTTTGGCTTTGCGTTTTAGTTTAATCTGAGATAGTCACATATAGCCATAGCCTTGACATCACTAGTGTTTGTTAGGAGACTTTTTGGATTGGGTTTTGTTTTTGTTTTCCGAAGGGTAGTATCTCATGGGACTCTGCTGACCAGCTGCTCTTTTGTTTGTTTTAATATATTTTGGTATATCAGTGGTAAATTGACAATAAAATTATTTAATAAAATTTAAAAAAACACGTAAGTTCTGCCAGGCTTGGTGGCTCAGGTCTATAATTCTGGCATTTGGGGGTCTGAGGCAGGAGGGTTGAGTTACACAGTATGTTCCAGGCCAGAGTGAGACCCTAACTCAAAAAATAAAAACCTAGTTGGGTGTGGTGGTGCACGCCTTTAATCCCAGCACTCAGGAGGCAGAGGTAGGAGGATCGCGGTGAGTTCAAGGCCACCCTGAGACTCCATAGTGAATTCCAGGTCAGCCTGGGCTAGAGTGAGACCTTACCCGGAAAAAAAAATAAATAAATAAAAAATAAAAAAATAAAATAAAAACCTGGGAATGGAGAGACGGCTTAGCAGTTAAGGTGCTTGCCTGTGAAGCCTAAGAACGGGAGTTTGATTCCTTAGTACCCAAGAAAGCCAGGTACATGAGGTGGTGCATGTGTGTGGAGTTCATTTGCAGGGGCTAGAGGTCCTGATGCACCCATTCTCTCTCTCTGTATTTGACTCTCTCTGTGTCTTAACTAAATAAATATTTAACATAGATCCGGAGAGATAGCTTAACCGTTCCATTTGTCTGTACAGCCAAAAGACCCGAGTTCAATTTCCCAGTACCTAAGCCAGATTCACAAAGTGGCACATGCATCTTGAGTTCATTTGCAGTTCTATCTCCTTGAAATGAATAAATAAATAAAATTTTAAACATCTGGTTGTGGTAGTGCTGAAAGACCCGGAAACCAGACTGGCACCATGACAGGCTTCAAAGGCTTCCCCGGGCCAGGCCTAAATTTCAAATTCCCGCTTAGGCAGAGGACCTGGGTCAGCCCTTAGACAGGTCCAGGCATGCCCAAGACTTGTCCCTTCTGCCTCTCTGCCCCAGCCAATCAAAAGAATACAAGTACAGTTACTGTTTAAACCAACCAATCATGTAACCACCCCCTACTTCTTTGTTCAAATCCCTATAAAAACCCTGCCCTCCAGCTATTTGGGGCTCTTGCATGGATCCATTGTGCTGGTGAAGTCTGAGCTTAAGCTGGAAATAAAGCTCTTTGCCTTTGCATGCCTGTTTGGTTCTCCTTGGAGGTCACTGGGGGGGCACCGAGAACTGGGAATAACAGTGGTTACCTTTAATCCTAGCACTTTGGGAGACAGAGGTTAGAGGATCTCTATGAATTTGAGGCCAGCCTGAGGCTACATGGTGAATTCCTGGTCTGCCTGGCTTAGAGCGAGACCCTACCTCAAAATAAATAACTAAAATTTAAAAACCCAGGGTTTAGCTGGCTGTGGTGGCACACGCCTTTAATCCCAGCACCTGGGAGGCAGATGTGGGAGGATCGCCATGAGTTAGAGGCCACCCTGAGATTACACAGTGAATTCCAGTTCAGCCTGGACAGCAAGATCCTACCTCAAAAAACAAACAAAAAAACCCAGCATGTAACCATGAGCAGAATCTGATTTAGACCAAGCAGAGATTTTCTCGTGAGAGGTGTATTTATCACAGATTGCTAAAGTGCAGAAGTGCTGGTGTTTGGAGATAATGAACACAGACTTATTATCCTTGGCCTTTTCCACCTTTTGTTCATTTTTTAATGTTATTTATTTATTTGCAAGCAGGAAAAAAAACAAAGAAAGTGTATGTTTAGCACACTGAAGTATACACATGATACTACCAGATCACATTTATTGTTTTTTTTTAAGATAGCCAGATCCTCGCGTTTCCGGCGCGGCGGCCTCCAGTCGTGGCTCTCCGAGGCGGTCGCGCGGGCTGCCCAGGTGCGAGGCGAGGTCTAGCGCTGCGTGTTGGACGTGAGCACAGCGTGCTCGGTGTGCAGCTGCAACACCTTGCCGCTGGGCTCGCTGATGGGCAGCCGCGCGGCCGTCAGCTCCTCCAGCAGCGCCTCGCTCCCTGCGCTGCCGTGCCCGCTCGCCTTGAACTTGTACTTGTTGAGCTCGGCCGCGCCGCGCGTGTTCTTCTCCTCCAGGTCCGCCGCGTTACTCCGCAGCAGCTCCGTCTCGTCCTCCCCCGGCTGCAGGTGCTGCCGCAGCTCCGACAAGGACTCGCTCTGCTCCCGCAGCAGCGGGTTGGCCGAGCCGCTCCGCAGGTCGTCCAGCTCCGCCTTCAAGCCACGGTTCTCCACCTCCAGTTCCACGATCTTCCTGCCCAGGATGTTGGCCTCTTCCTCTACCGGCCCGGTGCTGGGAAGGCCCCTGGCTTCTCCCCTGGGCAAAGGACTGTCCAGGTCCCGGTAAAAGGATTTGTACTAATGCAGCTAGTGTTCGAATCTGTCTTTTTCCTTATCGATCTTAGCCATTTTCTTTCGCATCCAAGCGGCCCCTTCCTTGACAAACTGCAGTTGGCATTTCAGATCTTCGTTGTCCTCCTCGTGTGGGGAAAGATGGGACATCATTTTTTTTTCTTTTGTCTTCCAGGTAGGGCTTCACTTTGGCCCAGGCTGACCTGGAATTCACTATGTAGTCTCAGGGTGGCCTCGAACTCAAGGCGATCCTCCCACCTCTGCCTCCCAAGTGCTGGGATTAAAGGCGTGAGCCACCACTCCCGGCGGGACATCATTTTTATATAAATGAAGACAACTACTAAGAAAGGATATCTGCAAAAATCATCACTTTTTCTTGTCCTAATGGCTCACATGTTTATTTTCTCCTAATCACTTACATAATTTGGCTAGTTAAAGACGGAGATGACATCACATTCTGGAAACAAAAAGGTTCAGGAACAGAGGAAGAATTTGGTCATCACTATTCAGAGGTGATTATATGTGGGAACTCAGAGGACTGCTTCACGGTCATCTCAACATTCCTTCTGTTGGTTTCCTTTGCGTGTGTACCGGTGCTTGTGCACATTGAGTGTGCCTCTGTGTGTGTGGAGACCAGAGGACAACCTTGGCTGTCATCCCCTGGAACACCATTTATCTTTTTGTTTGAGACAGGATCTCTCATGGGCCTGAAGCTTGCCAGTGAGGTTAGATTGGGTGGCCAATGAGCCAAGGGGTCCTCCCGTCTCCAACACTTCAGTGATGGAAGTGCAGGTGTGAGCAACTTGCACAACCACCTCTGGCATTGTACATGGGTTTAGAGGTCAATCTCAGGTCTCATGCTTGCAAGGCAAGCATTTTACTGATCGAACAATCTCCCCAGCCCCGGTTCATTTTTTTAAAAATATGGGTTGAATTTCCTTAATTGCAGTAAATATGAAATTATCTGCTCTAAGGAACACATAGTTAATGTTCACACACTCATTGCCATTTAATGAGCATGAGTATGAATTGGATATTGTACGCTTATTTACAAATATGGCTTAATTTAATATTCAGGATAAACATAAGTAGGTATTAATATCCCTGGTTCACAGGTAGGTATTCAGTGACTTGTTGAGAGTTACACAGTGGAGAGAAAAAAGTGAAATTTGAATTTAGTTCTCTCTCAAACTAAGACTCTTCTGCTACCTAGCTAGCACATGTTCTTTGTTTCAATATTACTTGAAGAAGAATTCTGTAAAGTCCATTAAGTAGGGAAAGTCTGACACTAGAATGTTCCATACAAGGAGAAACAGGTAGAAATAGGAGGCACTGACATCTGTTGAATGGAATGGGGCTGGCTCTGCCTGGTGAGAGACCAATAGAGTGCACATGTAGAAACCTACTCTTAACATTCATTTGTACACACCGCTGAAAGCCGTATCATTAACTAAACTGAAAGTACTAAATGAAAAAAATAGAGAAGACTTTTTTGTTTGTTTGTTTTTGGAGGAAGGATCTCACTCTGGCCCAGGCTGACCTGGAATTAACTATGTAGTCTCAGGGTGGCCTCGAACTCACGGCACTCTTCTTATGTCTGCCTCTCAAGTGCTGGATTAAAGGCATGTGCCACCATGCCTGGCAGGAAGACTTTTTATAGAAGCACATTATTATGTCACAGAATATGTTTAACAAGAACAATTTCTCAAATTTCTCTTTAAGTGTGGGTATGTTCTTGGGTTTCCTCATTTCTGTCATCTATTTAGTCTGCCTATCTATCTATATCTATATGTCTCTGTCATTTATGCAGAGCTGGGGACAGAATCCAGGGTCTAGAACATGGTAGGGAAGCTTTCACTGAGTGATCTGCATCCTCCTTATTTTGAGATGAATTCTGGTAAGTAAATGAGAGAAGATGATGAAAAAGAATGAGCTCATGCCTGAGATGTTCAGGAAGTGACAACAAACAGCACAGGTCTTCTGTCCTTTTACCTACTAATGGAAGAAGGAAGGTTGGAGAGCTGCTAGGTATGCACAGCCTGAAAACCACCTTCATTTTCTCATTACATCCTCATGTCTGTCCTTTGAGCAGATGATATTTTCTCCTCTTTATACATGAGAGGGCTGAACATGGCATAGCATGGGTTAAACACAGATCACTTGAATTGCCTCTAGAACAGAAGCATAAATGAAGAGAAATAGGATGATGGGGTAAAATGAAAGAAATCAGATGTGTTAGCTTGTATAGTTTCCTCTAGAAGTTGTAGAAGAGCAAGGAGAGGCGCAAAGGGAGCTGTGATGAAAGAATTTTCAGTAGCCGATAGAGAGAAGGATACGAGACTGTTCTACAAGGGCAGACAGAGGAAGCCCTGCAAGAGGCTGTGTTGAGACCACATTGACATAGATAGCAAGAAAATGCTGAAGTTCTGGGCATCCATCTCAATGGATTTCACTGCCAATAACAAGGACAGAAGGAACAAAGAGGAACAGGGTTTGGGTCCTTAGACTTTAAAGATGCTGTCTTTGAAGGACAGCAGTGGAGGAAGACTGTGTAAGAACGTCTAGCAATAGGCATGAGGAATTTCAGTTCCAAGATCATGGATATTATATCTTGAGATCTGGAAAAAACTTACTTCTGGAAGGAGGACATAAGAATGAGATGCTTCAATATTGTTATGGAGGCAACCAAACGAGAAGAAAAGAAAGACGGTTAGAAAGGAAATGCTCAAAGGTTTGGGAGGTCATGTAGACTAACAGAAACAATGTTTGACTAGACAACATCAAATATATCTTTGCATAGGCCAAGTTATATTAGAAAGCATAATTAGACAAGACTGCATAGCTGGGTAGAGTCACATGTGTGATGGAAATACTGTATTTTTTTTTATTACAAAAAGTGTTGGCAGTTAGGCATGGTGGCGCAGGCCTTTAATCCCAGCACTTGGGAGGCAGAAGTAGGAGGATCACCATGAGTTCAAGGCCACCCTGAGACTACATAGTGAATTCCAGGTCAGCCTGGGCTAGAGTGAGACCCTGCCTCAAAAAACAAAAAGAAGAAAAAAAAAGTGTTGACATATTGATATGAGTTGCAGTTTTAATTTAATTGGAACAGCAGTGGGTGTGACATAAGCCACAAACTAGAGCAGCACAACACTTAATTGGGCTACGTCAAGCAAATGAAAGACAGAGGAATGTCTGATCTGAATGTATATGAGCTCTCTAGCACAAACAGATAAAGACAGAAATTGTTTTAAGCCTTGGAAATATTCTGCATGGGACAAAGTCATTTTAAAGTAGGCAATGTAGCAAGGAAATTAGGGGCATGGCAATTAGTTTACTTATTTAAAAGTAAATATTTTCAGGCTGGAGAGAGAACTGAGTAAGGCATTTGCCATGCGGGCAGGAAGATCTGGGTTGTATCCTCAGGCGGCCTGACTGGCTTGTCTAGCTGAATTGCTGAGTTCCGGGTTCAGTGAGAGACCCCATCTCAAATAAAGTGGAGGGTGATAGTGGAAGACCCCCAATATTGACCTTTGACTTCCATATACATGCACACACAAGGGTACACACACATACACCTGTGCAACTATATACATATGGTGCTGTCACACACATACTTACACCACACAGAGAAACATGCAAAAAAAAAAAAAAAAATACGGGCTGAAGAGATGGCTTAGTGGTTAAGGCACTTGTCTGCAAAGCCAAAGGCCCTAGGTTTGATTCCCCAGGATCCACGTAAGCCAGGTGTACAAGGTGGTACATGCATCTGGAGTTCATTTGCAGCGGCTGGTCCTGATGCATGCGTTCTCATTCTCTCCCTCAAATAAATAAAAATAAAATATTAAAAATATTTTCAATAAAAATATTAAGATGGCCTGAGCCAGGCATGACAGTGCAGATCTTTTTTTTTTTTTAAATAGGGTATTGTGGCTCACACCTTTATTATTTTATTTTATATTTTTGAAAGAGAGAGAGAGCCGGGCATGGTGGCACACGCCTTTAATCCCAGCACTTGGGAGGCAGAGGTAGGAGAATCGCCATGAGTTCAAGGCCACTCTGAGGCTACATAGTGAATTCCAGGTTAGCCTGAGCTAGAGTGAGACCCTACCTCGAAAAAATAAAATAAAATAAATAAATAAATAAATAAATAAAAGAAAGAGAGAAAGAGGCAGATAGAGAGGGAGAATGGGCATGCCAGGGTCTTCAGCCACTGCAAATGCCACTCCACATGCATGTGCCACCCTGTGCTTCTGGCTTACGTTGGTACTAGAAAATTGAACCTGGGTCTTTAGCTTTGCAAGCAAGTGCCTTAACCACTAGGCTAAGCCATTTCTCCAGCCCGCCCCCCCTCTTTTTGGTTTTTCGAAGTAGGGTCTCACTGTAGCTCAGGCTGACCTGGAATTCACTATGTACTCTCAGGGTGGCCTCAAACTCATGGAGATTTTATTTATTTGCAAGCAGAGAGAGTGACAGAAGAGATGCAAACAGAGAGAATGAGCACACCAGGGACTCCAGGTGCTGCAAATGAACTCAGATGCATGCATCTCGTTTTATATGGGTAGTGGGGAACTGAACCTGGGTTTTGCAGGCAAGCGCCTTACCTCTGAGGCATCTCTCCATCCCTTTTTTTGTTTTGTTTTTGAGGTAGGGTTTCCCTCTAGCTCAGGCTGATGTGGAATTCACTCTGTAGTCTCAGGGTGGCCTTGAACTCAATGGCGATCCTCCTACCTCTGCCTTTTGAGTACTGTATTAAAGGTGAGTGTCAGCATGCCCAGCTCTTTGTTTTTGAGACAGTCTCCCTGTGTAGCTCAGGCTGGCTTCTTGTATCAGCCTCCCAAACACTGCTTCTACAGGCTTGTGTCACTACACATGACCTTTCTGAAGAAAGGAAGAATTCCAGGGACTTTTCTATCCAAAACTATACAATTTCGAAAACTCTAAAGTGTTTAAAGAAACATGATATTAAGTAGTTAAAATTTTTATTAAAGATATAATTTGCAGGAAAATGCAAAAATTTTTTTCATTTCCTATGTTGCTTTATAATTATGTCCTAGGTTGGCAGCTGTTTAAATTTTGGTCTTGGGCTGGAGAGATGGCTTAGCAGTTAAGGTGCTTACCTGCAAAGTCTAAGGACCCAGGTTCGATTCTCCAGGACCTATGTAAGCCAGATGTACAAGGTGGCACATGCACCTGGAGTTTGTTTGCAGTGGCTGGAGGTCCTGGCACACCCATTATCTCCCTCTCTTTCTGTCTCAAATAAATAAAAATAAATCTTTAATAAAAAAATTAGTCTTAATACACTACCTTTAAACTTTTAAACATTTTGGAGACATTGAAGAAAAAACTTTTAAATTTTGTTTATTTTTATTTGAGAGTAACGCACAGAGATAGAAAGAGGCAGAGACAGAGAGAGAGAGAGAGAGAGAGAGAGAGAGAGAGAGAGAATGGGTACATCAGGGCCTCCAGCCACTGCAAATGAATTCCAGATGCATGCGCCCCCTTGTGCATCTGGCTTATGTGGGTACTGGGGAATCGAGCCTTGAACCGGGATCCTTAGGCTTCACAAGCAAGCGCTTAACCGCTAAGCCATCTATCTCTCTAGCCCAGAAATAAATTTTTTAAATGTCTACTGATACTATATAAAAATGAAATAAAAATAAAAATAAAATACAATGGCGGGGGGCAGCTGAGTGATAGAACATGTGCCCACGAGGCCCTAAGTTCAGTCCCCGGCACCACAATTTACTATGTAGCCCAGGATGGCCCTGTACTGAGACAATACTTCTGGATCAGTCTCCAGAATGCTGTGTTTATGGGTAAGTCACAAGGTCTGGCCATATTTTGTTTAAAGTAACTTTTCAAAAACAAGAGCAGCAGGGTGTGATGGGGCACACTTAAAAATTTTTTTTTGTTTGTTTATTTTTATTTATTTATTTGAAAGCGACAGACAGAGAGAGAAAGAGGCAGAGAGATAGCAAGAGAGAGAATGGGCGCGCCAGGGCCTCCAGCCACTGTAAACGAACTCCAGACGCTTCACAGGCAAGCGCTTAACCGCTAAGCCATCTCTGCAGCCCGGGGCACACTTTTAATCTCAGCACTCAGGGGCAAAAATAGGAGGATCACTGTGAGCTCAAGGCCAGTCTGTAAGTAGGGTGAGTTCCAGGTCAGCCTGGACTAATGAGACCCTACCTCCTAGAAGGAAAAAAAAAAAAAAAGTATAATTGTTTTACATTTTGCAAACCTCACTGATGTTTGGGTGAACAGAAAACAACCCGAGGCAGCGGTTACAGAAATCGTTTTCCCTTCCCTTCTTTTTCTTTTCTTTTGACTCAGGACTGAGAGTCCAGGGACCAGGCCCAAGAGACATCTGAAGCCTCAGCTCCTGGTGGTAAGGAGAGTGACCTAAGAAGACGCAAGCTGCCTTCAGATTCAGCACTCTGGAGGCAGAGGCAAGAAGATCACCATGAGTTCGAAGGCAACCTGGGTCTATAGAATGAGTTCCAAACAGCCTGAGCTAGAGTGAAACCCTATTTCCAAAAAGAGCAAAAAGGGATTTCATAGCTGGGTGTAGTGGTGCACGCCTTTAATCCCAGCATTTGGGAGGCAGAGGTAGGAGGATCGCCAAGAGTTCGAAGCCAGCCTGGGGCTACAGAATGCGTTCCAGACAGTCTAGGCTGGAGTGAGACCCTACCTAGAAAAAAAAGCAAAAAAAAAAAATAGGATTTCATATTTTTCTTTTCTTTTCTTTTTTTCGAGGTAGGGCTTCACTTTCGCTCAGGCTTACCTGGAAGTCATTATGCAGTCTCAGGGTAACCTCGAACGCATGGCTATCTACCTCTGCCTCCCCAGCGCTGGGATTAAAGGAGTGCACCACCAAAACCGATTTGCTCATTTTTTAATTGTAGTGCTAGGACGAAATATTGACGCTTGACAGACGTCATCTCCCTGCTCCACCAGACTACGTCATCACCTCGCACCGGAAGTGTGCTGTAAGCCCGTGGGATCGTGTAGCCGAGAGCCCGCAGCCGGGATGCTGCCGGGTGGGAGTGAGTGAGCGATGCCCTGGCTGCTGCCTCTGTCCTGCAGCGTCTCCGTGGCCGCCGTGCGCTGCAGGCGCGGCCTCTGCGGGCTCGGGATGTTCTACGCGGTGAGGAGGGGCCGCAGGACCGGCGTCTTCCTCACCTGGTGAGTCGGCCTTGCGGATGGAGGCTCGGCGGAGCCCTGGCGTCCGCCTGATGCTGGCTGGGAGGCTCCACTTCGCAAGCTCACGCTCTGTGTGGTGGCCCGCAGAGTTGTTTGTTCTTGGTGAAATGGAAGGATTCCCTACAGGGAACTGGTCAGCACCAATCAGGACTCTTAGAGTTTCCCTGCCTCCTAATCTGTATTTTCTTCTCTTTCTTTCTTTCTCTCTCTCTCTTTCTTTTCTTTCTTTTCTTTCTTTTTTATTTTTTTTCCGAAGTAGGGTCTCGCTCTGGCCCAGGCTGACCTGGAATTCACTATGTAGTCTCAGAGTAGCCTCGAACTCACGGTGATCCTCCCACCTCTGCCTTCCGGGTGCTGGGTTTAAAGGCGTGCGCCACCACGCCCGGCTCCGTATTTTCTTTTTAAAAATATTTTTATTTATTTATTTATTTATAAGAAAGAGAATGGGCGTGCCAGGGCATCTAGCCACTGCAAATTACGTGGGTTCTGGGGAATCATACTTAGTCCTTAGACTTCACAGGCAAGCGCCTTAACTGCTAAGCCCTCTCTTCAGCGCCCTCACCCTTTAAAAAAAAAAAAAAAAGGTTACATGTAGCCTAGGCTGGCATCTAACTCCTGATCCTCCTGCTTCTACCTCCCAAGTGTTGGGATTGCGGATGTATGCCACCATGACTAGTTTATGTGGTGCTGAGAATCTGGTCTAGCCACTGCAAATGAACTCCAGACGCATGCGCCACCTTGTGCTTCTGGCTTATGTGAGTACTGGGGAATGGAACCTGACTGATATGCTTTGCAAGCAGGCTCCTTTAACACATTGAGCCTTCACCCCCCTCTTTGACAAGGTCTCCATGCGTAGCCCTGGATAGCTTGCAGTCCACTATGTAGACTAGTCTGACCTCAAACTTGCAGTGATCCTTCTGCCTCTCCTCCTGAGTTATGGGATTACGGGTCTGCACAACCATGCCCAGTCTGAAACAGGATTTTAAGGCAAAGGAGCTCTTCTGGGTGGTATAGGAATGGCGGATGCATGCCATTTTATGTTATATTTGTTCAACTCCATAGGCTACATCGAGATTAGTGGGTTCTACGCCAAACAGTAGATTTTAGGTGAAGATGTAACCTGCTTTGCCAGGCATGGTAGTGCACGCCTTTAATCCCAGCACTCAGGAGACAGAGGTAGGAAGTTTCATATCAGCCTTTGGTTAGGGTGAGACCCCACCTCGGGGAAGAAAAAAAAAAGGCAAACAGAAAAACAAAAGATGTAACATGTCTCATGCGTGCAGGGCTGTGGATAATGAGGAGGTTGTGTCGGGACAGAGCGTAAGGGCATTGTACTTTCTGGGAACCTAAAATTGCTCAGAAAAACAAAACCTACTTAAAAAAAATGATACTGGCTGGGCTCAATGGTTAAGGGCTCTTTATTGCAACCTGAAGGCCTGTGTTCTGTTCCCCAGTACCCACATAAAGCCAGATGCACAAAGTGGCACATGTGTCTGGTGTTGATTTGCAGTGGCACTAGACCCTGATGCACCAATTCTCATTCATTCTCTCTCTCGTTCTTTCTTTACAAATAATTAAATAAATAAAATATTAAGAAATTATACTGGTAAGGACTATATGAGTGAAAATACTAAAAATTAGAAACATTACATGGAGGTAAGTTGAAGAGAGGATGAATTAATGTGTGCATTTTTTCCAGGAATGAGTGTAAAGCCCAGGTAGACCGGTTTCCTGCTGCCAGGTTTAAGAAATTTGCCACTGAAGATGAGGCCTGGGCGTTTGTGAGGAACTCTGCCAGCCCCGATGGTGCAGAAGGTAGGTACTTGCGTCACATCAGTTCAACCCTAACCCATTCAAAGCTTTTAGTATCCCAGGTGTTGGTGGGATACACACGTAGAGGGGATACAATAATTGTGTCTACTTCTCCCGTGTACAGATTAGAGTAAAGGGTACTGGTTCAGTGTGACAGTGCATACCTGGAGAATTTAAGGGAAGTCTGGACTATATAATGACACAGGCAGGGCTTGTTTCTCCTCTTGAGTGTTTAGAAGTGCTGATGGTATTGCCCATAATCCATGGACTGTGTTTATTTGGTGGCTTGTTTTAGCACTTCTACTATTGTTGGGCCAAATAAGCTGTGGTTTAATTTTTTGTTATTATTTTCTGTTTTTGTTTTTCAAGGTAGGTGTCTCAGTCTAGCCCAAGCTGACCTGGAATTCACTATGTAGTCTCAGGCTGACCTTGAACTCACAGCCATCCTCCTACCTCTGCCTCCCAAGTGCTGGGATTAAAGGTGTGCACCTCTACCCCTGGCTTTGTTCTTATTTATTAATTTATTTGTTTTTTTGACATAGGGTCTCAATGTAGCCAGGCTGACTTGGAAATCACTTTGTAGCCCACACTGGCCTCAAACTCATGAACCTCCTTTGCCATTTTCCCAGTGCTGGGATTATAGGGCATGCATCACTATGCCCAGATGGGCTGTGGTTTTAAAGTTTCTTTTCATTTCATGGGTCATAGAAATTACTGGAATTCGAGGCTTAGTATAAGGATATCATACTCTGATACACAGGACTCAGACAAGCAAACTGACTCTAGAACATAGATGTTTAAAAATAGATCAAGCCGGGGTGGTGGTGCACAGCATGAATCCCAGCTCTCGAGAGGCAGAGGTAGGAGGATCGCCGTGAGTTCGAGGCCATGCTGAGGCAACATAGTCAATTCCAGGTCAGCCTGGGCTAGAGTGAAACCCTACCTAGAAAAAAAAAATTTTTTTTAAATATATCAGATCATACTTTGGGAAGTGAATTTTCAATAACTGTTTATAGAGATTTTAAAATAAGATTTAAGACTGAGCAGAGCTGAATTCCAATCTTTTATTGAGCCCCTAAGATGCTTGGACTTTGAACACTGCTTCTTTGTGACATAAGAACAGTTCTGGATGGAGCAGGTTTCTTTCTGGGTGAGATAGGTTGTGCTCAGATTCAGCATTTCCTAAGTACACATATCTTTTTTTTTTTCCTTTCAAATTTGTTAGAGAGAGACAGAGAGAAAGAAAGGAAATGGGTGCACCAAGGCCTCCAGTGGCTGCAAATGAACTCCAGACACATGTACCACTTTATGCGTCTGGCTTACATGGGTCCTGGGGAATTGAACCTTGATCCTTTGGCTTTGCGTGGCACTAAGCCATCTCCCCAGCCCTTGTTTGGTTTTTAAAGGTAGGGTCTCTGTAGCCCAGGCTGACCTAGAATTGACTATGTAATCTCATGCTGGCCTTGAACTCACAGCAATTCTACCTTGTCCTCCCGAGGGCTGAGATTAAAGGCATTTGCCAACACACCTGGCACATACCCTTTTAATTTATTTTTTTGGAAGCAGAGATAGAAGAGAGATGACAGAGAATGGATTCGCCAGAGTCTCTAGCTGTTACAAATGGACTCCAGATGAATGCATCACTTTGTGCATCTGGCTTTTTTATGTGGGTATTGGGGAATTGAACTTTGGTAATTAGGCTTTGCAGGCAAGTGCAAAGGGCATGTTTCTAAGCAAGGAAACCTTCATTCAGTATTCTGTCTCACCTTCTTGTTCCCAAACAGCATGAGTGCTTGTGGGTTTGTTAATTTGTAACAAAGCCTCACACTGTAGCCCAAGCTGGCCTGGAACTTACTATGTTGCCCAGGCTGGTCATTTCTCCTGCCTCAGTCTCCACAGTTCTGTAATTACAGGTCCTGTAACCCAAGCAGCTTTTCACTTATTTATTTATTTATTTATTTATTTACTTATTCATATATATGTGGGTTGGGGGCAGGATTTCTTGCCAGTACAAATGAATGCCTATCTAGTGTGGGTGGCTGGGGAATTTGAATATGGGCAGGCAGGCTTTGCAAGAAGGCACCTTTAGCCACCAAACCATCCTCCCCATCCATGGTTTTAAAATTTTAATTTAATTTAATTTTTAAAATCATATCATCTACAAATAATGATAATTTGACCTCTTACTTTCCAATTTGCATCCATTTTATTTGTGTCACTTGCCTTATTCCTATGGCTAAGGCTTCCATTACTATATTAAGTAAAAGTGGGGACAGTGGACACCTTTGTCTTGTTCCTAAATTTAGTAGAAAAGCTTCAAGTTATTCCCCATTTAATATTATGTTGGCTGTAGGTTTGTCATAAATAGCTTTTATTGTGTTGAGATATGTTCCTTCTATTTCTAGTTTCTGTAGGACTTTTACCATGAAGGGATATTGGATTTTGTCAAATGCCTTTTCTGCATCTATTGAGATGATCATGTGATTTTTCTCCTTCAGTCCATTTATATAGTATATTCCAATTATCGATTTACATATGCTGAACTATCCCTGCATTTCTGGAACAAAGCCTACTTGGTCATGGTGAATAATCTTTCTGATACATTCTTGTATATATATATTTTTTTTTCCGAGGTAGGGTCTCACTCTAGCTCAGGCTGACCTGGAATTCACTATGAAGTCTCAGGGTGGCCTCGAACTCATAGTGATCTTCATACCTCTGCCTCCCGAGTGCTGGGATTAAAGGCGTGCACCACCATGCCTGGCTTATTTGCCAATATTTTGTTTTCAGAATTTTTGCATCTATGTTCATGAGGGAGATTGGTCTGTGATTTTTTTCTATTCTGTCTTTGTCTGGTTTTGGTATGAGGGTGATGCTGGCTTCATAGAAGGAGTTTGGTAGAATTCCTTCCTTTTCTATTTTATGGAAAAGTTTGAGAAGCAGTGATAGTTCTTCCATGAAGGTCTGGTAAAATTCACCGGTGAAGCCATCTGGGCCTGGCCTTTTTTTAGTTGGGAGACTTTTTGTAACTGCTTGGATCTCCGTACTTGCCATAGGTCTACTTAAATAGTTTATCTCATCTTGATTTATTTATTTTTTCCTCAATTTTTATTAACATTCCATGATTATAAAAAACATCCCATGGTAATACCCTTCCCCCCCCCCACTTTCCCCTTTGAAATTCCATTCTCCATCATATCCCCTCCCCATCTCAATCAGTCTCTCTTTCATTTTGATGTCATGATCTTTTCCTCCTCTTATGATGGTCTTGTTTAGGTAGTGTCAGGCACAGTGAAGTCATGGATATCCAGGCCATTTTATGTCTGGAGGGAGGACATTGTAAGGAGTCCTACTCTTCCTTTGGCTCTTACATTCTTTCCGCCACCTCTTCCGCATTAGACCCTGAGCCTTGGAAGGTTTGATCGAGATGTTAATCAGTACTCCAGTCACTTCTTTCCAGCGCTATGCTACCTTCTGAGTCGTCCCAAGGTCACTGCCATCTGAAAAGAGAAGATTCTCTACCCAAAGTGAGAGTAGCGTTAATATAAGGGTATGAATATTAAGAGAAGTGCTTACTGGGCAGTTTGGTGAGCATAGTATATCCATTTAGCCAGACACCAGCAGAAGTTATACCCCTAGGGCTCATGGCTACCCCTGTTTTAAGTTTTCAGTATCAGGGATGTATTCCCCCCCATGGAGCGGGCCTCCAGGCCAATTGGAGGGCAGTTGGTTTCCACCATGACAGACGTGCCACTATTGCACCCGTTGGCTCATTTGGCCTGGCTGGCCAATTATAAGGCTTGCAGTGTCCATTATTGAGTATCTTCCCTGGTGGTAGCTCTTTCTCCCATTGAACTAAATGTAGAATGGCTTCTTCCATCTTTCTCTCAGCTGGTCTACATGGAGGAGGTTATCAGCTCAGATCCAGCAAGATTTCTCAGTGGCCTTTCAGCCCATGTATATGGAGTCTTCAGCAATAGGGTCTTACCATCTATTCCTGGTGGGAAACCAAGAGCCTTGGCAATGGCCTATAATGTTTTTGGGGCATCAGGGACCTCCCTGGCCAACAACTCACTGGAGGTATCCCATCCCTGGCACTGAAAATTTTCTAACAACGATCTATGGCTCCTGAGTGTTCCATTGTCCAAAACCGGAGGATTCCATATGATTTATTTGTATCCTCTTAGATTTTGATTAGTCATCTTGATTTATTTTTGGTAGGTCAAATGAATCAAGGAAATCATCCATTTTTTTCAGATTTTCAAACTTAGAAGCATATATATATATTGGTTTTTCGATGTAGGGTCTCACTCTAGCTCAGGCTGACCTGGAATTCACTCTGTACTCTCAGGCTGGCCTCAAATTCATGGTGATCCTCCTACCTCTGCCTCCCGAGTGCTGGGATATATTCTTAAAGTATGTCCTTATGATTTTCTGAATTTCTTTGGTATCTGCTGTAATGGTGCTTTTTTCATCTCATTTTATTAATTTTTAACCCTTCTGTCTTTTGGTCAGATTTGCGAAGGGTTTATCAATCTTGTTTATCCTTTCAAAGAACCAACTCTTTGTTTCATTGATTCTTTGGATTATGTTTTTGGTTTCTATTTCATTAATTTCTGCCCTAATCTTTATTATTTGTTCCTGTCTACTGATTTTTGGTTTGCCTTGTTCTTCTTTTTCCAAGGCCTTAATGTGAAGCATTAATTTGTTTACTTCTGAACTCTTTAATTTCTTTTTTTCCTTTTTTAATTTTTTGGTTTTTCAAAGTAGGGTCTCACTGAAGCCCAGGCTGACCTAGAATTCACTGTGTAGTCTCAGGTTGGCCTCAAACTCAACAATCCTCCTACCTCTTGCTCCTGAGTGCTGGGATTAAAGGCATGTGCTACCACATCCGGCTTCTAATTTCTTAATATAGGCACTTAGAGCTATAAATTTGCCTCTCAGGACTGCCTTCATTGTGTCCCAGAGGTTTTGGTATGTTGAATTCTCATCACCATTTGATTCTATGAATTTATTTATTTCCTTATTGAGTTCTTCAATGACCCATTCATCATTCAGTCATGTACTGTTTAGTCTCCATGAATTTTTGTATGCTCTGTAGTTTTTCTTATTGCTGATTTGTAGTTTAATTCCATTGTGGTCAGAGTACAAGGGATTTTTTCCAATTTTCCTGTATTTGTTAAGATTTGCTTTGTGACCTAATATGTGGTCTGTTTTAGAGAACGTTCCATGTGCTGCTGAGAATAATGCTTATTCTGCAGCGTTTGGATGGAATGTTCTGTAGATATCTGTTAGGTCCATTTGTTCCACGACATCATTTAATCCAGATGTCTCTCTGTGTAATTTTTTCTGGGATGACCTGTCAGTTGATGAGAGTAGGGTATTGAAGTTCCCCACTAAAACTGTGTTTGGTGTTATCTGTGACCTTAAGTCTAATGCTGTTTGTTTGATGAAATTGGGAGCCCCCGTGTTAGGTGCATATACGTTTAAGATTGTAATGTCCTCCTGTTGGAGTGTTCCCTTAATCAGTATAAAGTAACCTTCTTTATCTTTCCTCACTAATGTTTGTTTGAAGTCTGTCCTGTGAGATATTAGGATAGCAACCCCTGCTTGTTTTCTAGGCCTGTTTGCTTGAAATACCGTTTTCCATCCTTTCACCCTAAGACTGACCCTATCTTTTATTGAGAGATGAGTTTCCTGGAGGCAACAAGCAACAGAATCCTGCCGTTTTATTCAGTCTCCAAGCCTGTGTCTTTTGGTTGGGGCATTGAGGCCATTGATATTAAGAGCTATTATTGAAAGGTATGTGTTTATTCTTGCCATTCTTCTTGTTTTGTAGTGCTTCCTGTTTTCCTTTTACTCTCTTGTTTTAACTATTATATCAGTATGGTTAATTTTTTCCTGTTTCCTCATGTGTGCTTTACTTTCTCTTCAGCATTAAGAATTCCTTCAAGTATTTTCTGTAGAGCTAGCTTAGTTGTCGTAAATTCCTTTGGCCTGTTTTTGTTGTGGAATGTCCTTATTTCTCCTTCAGTGTGGATAGATAGCTTTGCAGGATAAAGTAAACTTGGTTGACAGTTGTCATCTTTCAGAACTTGGAATACATCATTCCAACCCCTTCTGGCATTTTTTAAAAAAGATTTTATTTATTTATTTATGTATGTATGTATGTATTTATGAGAAAGAGAGAGAGAGAGAATGAATGGGGCATGCCAGGGCCTCCAGCCACTACAAACTTTAGATGCATGTGCCCCCCCTTGTTCATCTGGCTTATGTGGGTCCTGGAGAATTGAACCAGGATCCTTTGGTTTTGCAGGCAAATGCCTTAACCACTAAGCCATCTGTCCAGCCCTTTTAAAAATATTTTTACTTATATTTGCAGAGAGAGAAGAGATACAGACAGAGAGAATGGATGTGCCAGGGCCTCCAGCCACTGCCAATGAACTCCAGATGCACACATTACTTTGTACATCTGGTTTTATGTGTATCCTGGGGAATTGAACTCAGGTCGTTAGGCTTTGCAGGCAAGTGCCTTAACTGTTAAGCCATCTCTCCAGCCCCCCCCCCCCCCTTTTGGCTTTTAAAGTTTGTGTTGAGTAATCTGCTGTGATCCTGATGGGCTTGCCTTTATAGGTGACTTGATTTTTCTAACTACTTTCAATATATTTTCTTCAGTTTGCATGTCTAGTAGTTTAATTATAACATGGCTAGGAGAGGTTCTTCCCAGGTTTTGTCTGTTTGGTGTTCCAAAAGCTTCCTGTGTCTGCACTGGCATTTCTTTCAATTTGGGGAAATTTTTTGTGTGTGATTTTGCTGAAAATTCCTACTTTGCCTTTGGATTGAAATACTTCTCCTTCTGGTGTACCCTAAATTCTTATGTTTGATCTTTTCATAGTGTCCCGAATATCTTGAAATTCCCATTCATACCTTCCTATTAGCTTGTCTTTTTCTTTGTTGGACTGTAGATCTGCCACCTGGTCTTCCAGTTTAGATACTCTGTTCTTTCCTTCATCCATTCTATTGGCAAGACTTTCCACAGAGTTTTTTATTTGACTGACTGCATTTTTCAGTGCTAGTATTTCTGCCCATTCCCCCCACCCTTCGGTCTGTCTTTCTTTCTCTCTTTTTTCTTTCTTTCTTTTCTTTTCTTTTTTTTTTTTTTTCTTCAGTATTTCTGTGTCCTTACTCATGTCTTGTAATGACTTCCTTATTTCATTAAGCTGGTTTCTTGTGTTCTCTTGGAATTCCTTCAGGAGTTTGTTTTCTTCTTTAATTCCTTTTTTTCTTCTTTGATTCCTTTGGTTTCTTTCAGTATAGATAAAATCATTTTTTTAAAAATCTTTGTCAGGCATTTCATCTAAGACAGTCTCATTGGGGGTCATTTCTGATGGATTTGTAAATTTTGGTGGGATGGTATTTTCTTGATTCTTTGTATCTCTTGTATTATAATGTAGCGATTTTTGCATCCTTAGTTGATTTGATACTTGGGTTTTCTAATTGTCTGTGGTGGTGTTAGACTTGGAAATCCAACTTTACCATCTGAGTAGGAGCTTACGGTGCCAAGTGTAGCTCTTGTACTGCTACCCAACCGCAGAAGTAATCCTAGGTGTTGAGTTTGCCTGCAATTCAAGTATTCTGCTGGGCTGGGTGGAGCAATTTACTGGCAAGATTCTAAAGTTCAACTGAACAATATACACATTCAATAAAAACCAGCACAGAGTATGTAAGTATGGGGATCCATCTATTCTCCTGAAAATTTCATAACTTCATTTGTCTTTACCTCTCAGTACAACTCCATTGTATAAATGTACCATATCTTCAGTATCCACTCATCAGTTGAGGGACATCTAGGCTGGTTCCATTTCCCAGCTATTGTGAATTGAGTGGCAATAAACATGGTTGAACAAGTATGTCTAAGGTAATGAATGAGATGAGTCCTTAGGATATATGCCTAGGAGTGCTATAGCTGGGTCATATGGTAGATCTATTTTTAGCTGTCTCGGGAACCTCCACACTGATTTCCATAATGGCTGGACCAGATTGCATAACCACCAACAGTGTAGAAACGTTCCTCTTTTTCCATATCCTCGCCAGCAGTTATGTTCCTTGGTTTTCATAATGGTAGCCAATCTGACAGGAGTAAGATGGAATCACACCATTTTCCAACCTTTCACCCTAAGATAGTGTCCATCCTTTGTAGAAAGGTGAGTTTCTTGGAGGCAACAAATTGAAGGATTCTGCTTTTTATCCCATTCTGCAAACCTATGTCTTTTGATTGGGCCATTGAGGCCGTTGATGTTAAGAGATATTATTGAAAGGAGTGTATTTATTTTTGCCATTTTTTTGTAGTTCTTCCGGTTTTACCTTTGCTCTCTTGTGTTAATTAGTATTTGAGTATTGTTTGTTTTTTCCAGTTTCCTTATATGTGTGCTTTTCTTTTTCTTCAGCATGGAGGATTCTTTCAAGTATTTTCTGTAGAGCTGGTTTTGTCTTCAAATATACCTTTAGCCTGCTTTTGTTGTGGAATGTCCTTATTTCTCCATGTATTTGAATGGGTAACTTTGCAGTATAAAGTAACCTTGGCTGACAATTGTTATCTTTCAGAAGTTTGAATACATCACTCCAAGTCCTTCTGACCTTGAAAGTTTGTGTTGAGTAATCTGCTGTGATCGTGATGGGCTTGCCTTTGTAGGTAACTTGATTTTTCTCTCTAACTGCTTTCAGTATTTTTTTCTTTGGTTTGTATGTTTGGTAGTTTAATTATAATATAGCAAAGAGAGGTTCTTTCCTGGTTTTTGTCTGGTGGTGGTTCTGTACGATTTCTGTATCTGCATTGGCATCCCTTCCCCCATTTGGTGGAAGTTTTCTTTTATGATTTTTTTGAAAACACCTACTATGCCTTTGGAGTGAAATTCTTGTCCTTCTTCTATACCCTGAATTCTTTTTTTAAAAAACATTTTATTTATTTGAGAGAGAGACAGAAGAAGAGGCAGATAGAGAGAATGGGTGCATCAGAGCCTCTAGCCACTGCAAATGAACTCCATACGCATGCACAGCCTTGTGCATCTGGCTTACATGGGTCCTGGAGAATTGAACATGGGTCCTTAGGCTTCTTAGGCAAGCGCCTTAACCACTAAGCTATCTCTCCAGCCCTATACCCTGAATTCTTATGTTGGATCTTTTCATAGTGTCCCAGATATCTTGAAATTCCCATTCATACTTTCCTATTAGTTTGTCTTTCTCTTTGTTGGACTGTATTAGATCTGCCGTTTGGTCTTCTAGTTTATATATTCTGTCCTCTCCTTCATCCATTCTAATGGTGAGATTTTCTACAGAGCCTTTTATTTCATTGACTGTGTTCTTCATTGGTAGTAATTCTGACTGGTTTTTCTTTATTATTTCTATTTCCTTATGTATGTCTTGTATTGACCTCTTTATTTCATTAAATTGGTGTCCTGTGTCTTCTTTGATTCCTTTGGTTTCCTCTTTGACTTCTTTGAGCATATTTGTAGTCATTCTTTTGAAATCTTTCTCAGGCATTTCCTCTAAGTCATTCTCACTCGAGGTCATTTTCTAATGCATTAATACTTTTTGGTGTATTTATATTGTCTTGATATTTGGTGTTTCTTGTGTTACAGTGTACATATTTTTGCATCTTGGATTCATTTAATGCTTGGCTTTTCTAGTTAGCTGCAGTATTATTAGTTGTATCAATCAATCTGATGTTATATATCTTCAGGGTAGGAGCTTAAGGTGCCATATGTAGCTCTCAAGCCTCTCAGAGTATCTACAAAAGTGACCCTAGGTGTTGGGTTTGCCTGCTATGAGAGTATTCAAGTAGGCTGAGTGGAACAAAATACAGGCAGATTCTAAAATTTAACTATACAATATACACATTCAATGGAAAACAGCACAGAGTATTTATGCAAGAGTAGGTTTTACAACAACTAGATCCTCTAACAAAGTCACTGTTCCTTAGGGTGTGTGGAGCATGCTCCACACCCTTAATCCTGTCAATAAGGAGGTTTCTGGTCTGTAGAGGGTTCCAAGTCAGCTTGTGACCTAGTGAAACCCTTCCCTAATGTACAACACAAGAGAAAACAAAGCCACTATAAATCAAGAAGTAACAAATAACAAGCCCAAAATATAGCTTATTTAAGAATGGCAAATCTGACCATCCATCAGATTTAACATATAATTTATCCTGATACAGAAGGTGCAATTAGCACTTCCGGTTCAGGCCTGTATACCAGGCTTATTTGGCAGATACTGACCTGGTGTAATCCCAGTTACCTTTTGGGATGAGTTTGTTCTCAGTTATGCTGCACTCCTGCTTGGGTCCCTCTTTGGTGCACTGTGGGTTCAAGTAGGCTGGCTGTGTCGTTGGATCGCTGCTCTGGTCACTGGTGCTGGGTGCTGTGAGCTCCCTTCCCCTGCTCTCTGGTGCTTGCTCGCACTTGTGCTGGCGGTGGGGGAGGGGAGGCTGTGGATGGTGGGTCTGGTTCTCCCGCTGGTCCACGTGATCCTCTGCCTTGTGATCTCTTCCTCCGTTGTTTGCTGTGGTGCTTGGATTAAAGGCGTGCACTACCACGCCCGGCTTTGTTTTTCTTTTTAAAAAATATTTTATATAAACATTTGCAGGAAGAGAGGAAGGAGGTAGGGAGGGGGAGAGAGGGAATGGTCATGCCAAGGCCTCCAGCCCCTGCAAACACCAGATGTATGTGCCACTTTGTGCATTTGACTTTACATGGGTACTGGGGAACCAAACCTGGATCCCTAGGCTTTGCAGGCAAATGCCTTAACCGTTGAGCAATGTCTTCAGCCCTTTTCTTTTAATTTTTTTAATTTATTGCTTGTTTGTGTAGGCATGCCAGGATCTCTTGCTCTTTGAAGTATATGCCTATCTGACTTTAAATTGGTGGCTTGGGAATTGAACCTAGGCTGGCATGCTTTGCAAGCAAGCACCTGTCTTGGTTTGTCCCATGGTTTGACTCTGTCTTTCAGGCCAGGAAAACTTCAATATGCAGGAGAAGATCAGCAAGAGACCCCGGGAGCCTCTGGATGAAGGTGAAGAACATGTGGAGCCCTGGGCAAAGCACATGAGACAGACCACAGAGGCAGCTCCTGTCGTGAGCAAGGACACATTTTCTTATATGGGTATGTCTGGTTTAAATTTAATTTTTTTTTCCAAGGTAGTGTCTCCCTCTAGTCCAGGCTGACCTGGAATTCACTGTGTAGTCTCAGGGTGGCCTCAGACTCACAGCAGCCCTCCTACCTCTGCCTCCCAAGTGCTGGGATTAAAGGTGTGCATCATCATGCCCAGCAAGGTTTAAAAAATTTTTTTTAGGTTTAAAAATTTGAATATAATAATTATGAAAATATATCACTATAAAAACTTACCCTGCTTTCAAAATGACAGGGTTTTCAGAGCTTTATTCTTTTCTGAAAAGGTTCTCGAGAACCCCTAGCTTCTCCTTTTGGTGTAATGTTGAGGATTGAACCTAGGGCCTTACCTATGCTAGACACGCTAGACAAGTACTCTGCCATATCTACCACTAGTTATATTCCCAGCCTTCTTTTTACTTTTATTTTGTTGAGGCAGAACCTCATTGAGTTACCCATGCTGGCCTTGAATACACTCAGAAGCCCAGGCAGGCCATGAACTTGTGATATTCCTGCCTCAGCCTTCCATCCTTCATCCTTAGCTACTGGGTCTGAGAGTGGTCTGTGTCCTTCTTTCCCACCTTGATCCTTATGGATCCCATGTTGTTCAAACCCCACCTGGAAGACCCACTGTACCAGAGACATATGTGCTGAGAGGATTTGAGGAGATTGTCGGTAGCCTTAGCCTTTGGGCGGTGGGGAGGAGGGTGTAAGCATCAAGCTAAGCACTGCCTTCTCTGAAAGGACAACTTTCTGAGAGTGCATGTGATTCCAGCACAAAGAATGTGTAATTGTCCTGTGACCCCTTTACTATGGAATATAAGCAGGTCTCACTGTGGCAGGTTTGGGCCTTGGAAAGTAATCACCTTCACCTTTTAACTTGCCTGGCACGTGGGACCAGCAAAAAATGGTCAAGCCTCATATAAGGAATTCACGTTGTCTTAGACATTAAACTATGGTATTGTAAAGTTCCCTCAGTTTGAGTGTTAACTCAGCCTTGGTAACTGTTGAGTGACTTTCAGTTTTCACCAGAGTCAGTCGAGGCTCACTGTTTTCTCTCACAGGTGAATCGGTGGTTGTCTACACAGATGGCTGCTGTTCCAGTAATGGGCGAAGGCGAGCTCGAGCTGGAATTGGTGTTTACTGGGGGCCAGGCCACCCTTTGTGAGTCAAAAATGAAAGCTGACTGTAGCTCAATTGTTTATTGGTGGATTCTTTGGGAAATCTGCCAGATGAATGGCACTGGCCTTGAGAGTAGAAGCAACTTTGATTTTTCTGCTAGTAGACATCTAGGTACTTGACTGTGCCAAACACGAAGCCTCTGCATTATCCCCAAGCCCTAGCTTCTGGGAGGTTCTGTCTCCCTGTCTCTTAGTGTAGGAGATATGAGGCATGTGGGCTCTAGGAGCCTGGTTTGAAGGGGATGCTGGGCGAGGCAGCAGCTCAGAGTATGTCATCATAGGTCTCTTCTGAAGATGTGTGACCCAGAAGTATGTCAGAAAGCATAGTCAGGTGATTGTTCAGATATACCTCACCTCTGAAGGTGTAGCAGACAGCCCTGTGGCTAACTTTAAAGTTGGGATTTGAGCTCTGTGAGGATTGTATGAGGCAGTTTTGATGTTCATCTTCAGTATTTATACATGTCCTAGATAAATGTCTCCAGGCACAGTTAATATAAATTGTTCCCTAGTGAAACACTATTTTTGTTTTCCAAATAGCTTTGTTTTCTCATTAAAAAAGATCTTGTTGATGGGGCTGGAGAGATGGCTTAGCGGTTAAGCACTTGTCTATGAAGCCTAAGGACCCCAGTTCAAGGATCGATTCCCCAGGACCCACGTAACCCAGATGCACAAGGGGGCACATGCATCTGGAGTTTGTTTGCAGTGGCTGGAGGCCCTGGCGTGCCCATTCTCTATCTGCCTCTTTCTGTCTGTCTGTTGCTCTTAGATAAATAAAAATAAACAAATTTTTTTTTTAAAAAGTCTTGTTGGGTAAGGTGGTGCATGCCTTTAATCCTAGCTGAGATAAGAGGAGCTCTGGGGGTTCAAGGCCAGTCTCAAGCTACAGAATGAGTTCCAGGTCAGCCTGGACTAGAGTGAGGCCCTAACTAAAAACAACAACAAAAAAATTGTAAATCTTAGGTGTATTGTTTAGAGACAGACTTTTATGTAGCATAGCCTGGCCATGAATTCCTGATCCTCCTGCCTTGGCCTCCTCAGTGCTAGGATTATAGATGTGCATCACCATGCCTGGTTTCTTCTTTCTCCTCCTCTTCCTCTTCTCCCCCCCTCCCTCAGTCCCTTGTGTATGCTAGAGAGGGTCTCTCCCATTCAGCTACACCCCCAGCCCTGGTTTGGTCTTTGCTGCTGTGTGTTTATGCCCGAACACTAGTTTGTAATCCAGTGAGAGAAATCACTTTGAGAATTAGCTTTATATAAGTTTTTTTCTTTTGTACTTCTCTGAAATAGAAACCTAGGCATTAGACTTCCTGGACGACAGACAAACCAGAGAGCAGAGATCCATGTAAGTGACCAGAGAAATGTGTGTGTTCTTCCTCGGTGTTGACTGTGAGCATGTCAACTTTGTCTCCCCTTGTTTTACTGTTTCCATATAGAAAGTATTCAAAGCCCACAAGAAACTCAGGGATAGGAACAGTTTTGGAAGATAGTAATTTTCTAGAAATAGTCAAAAACTTATTTCAAGTAGGCACTAACAGGAGAATTATATGTTTAGCATTACTTTGCATAGAGAATATAATCATGGTACGTCCAGAAAAAGAAGAGTTTCAGTTTTGAAATCATCTTGACATCGGTAATATAGAAAGTTGAATATTTTCCACATAGCATCAACGTGGACTTGTTCTTTTCAAGGCAGCCTGCAAAGCCATTGAACAAGCAAAGGCTCAGAACATCAGCAAGCTGGTGCTATACACAGACAGCATGTTCACCATCAATGGTGAGCTTTCATATCCCATTTCGTCTATTTTCCCAGTCACTGTGAATGGAAGTAGACTTTCTTTCCTGATAGGAGATAGAGTAACACAGCAGGACACAGATGGTAGTAGGGATGACATTGGGCTTGTCAGGTTTAGAGGAAAGAGGGAGGTTGGAGTCCAGGTCTGCTTGTCCTCAAGTAGATGTGAGCTAAAGGCCTAAGCAGCTGAAGCTAACTAAGGAAGGGAAGTGTCTGGGCTGCAACTGGAACCTAGGAAGAGCCATGTGAGTAGAGAGTGCCGGGAGCCTTCCGCATGGATGAGCCTGAGAGTGTGCATTCTCCTAGGGATAACTAACTGGGTTCAAGGCTGGAAGAAGAATGGGTGGAGAACAAGTGCTGGGAAAGATGTGATCAACAAGGAGGACTTCATGGAGCTGGATGAGCTCACCCAGGGCATGGACATTCAGTGGGTAAGTTGTGTGTTCACGTCATATGGCTACAGTGATGAGAGTGTCTAAATGAATTAAGAATGGCTTGTAGAAGGGATATAGGTAATGTAGGTTAAAGTGACAGCTTCCATTACACTAATAACATAATGTACATTAAAAGTGTTTGACTCTTAGGGTCATCTTGAGTGGTGCTCTTTTAACCAGAGTATTTCTGGATATAAGATTCACTGATGTTTGACTTGAGGGCTTCTTTGCATCCTTACGTTTGGTTAGTTGAGCAGAGTAATGCCTGGCCCAGGCATACCTTCTCACTATGAAGTGAGGAGGAAGTTGGCCTCTTCTTTTCTGTGGAATTAGACAAAGTTGCAAATAAAACCAATTTGTAATTTTTTTTAATTTAAAAGAATAAAAGCCAAGTGTGATGGTGCACATCTTTAACCCCAGTACTTGGGAGGATCACTGTGAATTTGAGGCCAGCCTGGGATTACAGACTGAGCCCCAAATCAGCCCCAGCTAAAGAATAAAAGCTAAGTGTGGTGGTGCACACCTTTAACCCCAGTACTTGGGAGGATCACTGTGGATTTGAGGCCAGCCTGGGATTACAGATTGAACTCCAAATCAGCCCCAGCTAGAGTGAGACCCTGCCTCCAGAAAGGAAAAAAGAAAAGAAAAAGAAAAAAGAAAAAGAAAAGAAAAGAAAAGAAAAAGTAGGGTGGCTATTTTTAGTTTTCCAAAATGAGTTTTTTTTTTAAATTTTTTATTATTTATTTGAGAGAGAGTGAGAGAGAAATAGGTAGATAGATGGGGTGGGGATGGGGAGAGAGAATGTGCATGCCAGGGCCTCTAGCCACTACAAAGAACTCCAGACACATGTGCCACCATGTGTATCTGAGTTATGTAGGTACTAGGGAATTGAATCTGAGTCCTTAGGCTTTGCAGGCTAGTGCCTTAACCACTAAGCCATTTCTGCAGCCCAGGGAGTTTTTTTTATTATTATTATTTTATTTTTTGGCTTTCTAGCTTTTTTTCTTCTCCAGGGAGTATTTTTTATAAAGTGATGATACTTACTATAAAGCTTTTTTTCCTCTAAACAGTACAGTGCAAGTTAAACTTACAGCCATGGTCTCAGCTCTGCCTTGTTCTGCCTCAGAACACTGATAATGATGGTACCTGACTTGTAAATTTGCTATAGCAGTGTTGGGCTAGGGATGGTGACTCAGTGGTTGAGCTCTCCTAGTGTGCACAATGTCCATTGTCTAAATGCATTACAATATATATATATGTATATATTGATCCCAGCACTTGGGAAGCTGAGGTTGGAGGATCTCTGTGAGTTCAAGGTCAGCCTGGACTGGAGTGGGAACCTGCCTTCACAAAAAGGGCACGGGGCTGCAGAGATGGCTTAATTTTTTAAAATAAAAATGGCACAGGGCTGGAGAAATGGTTCAGTGGTTAAGCCTAATGACCACAGTTTGATTCCTCAGTATCCACACAAAGCCAGAAGTACAAAGTGGCCCCATGTGACTGGAGTTCATTTGTAGTGGCTAGAGGCCCTGGCATACCCATTCTCTCTCTCTGCTTGGCATGGTGGTACACACCTTTAGTCCCAGTACTAGGGAGTCAGAGGTAGGAGGACCGCTGTGAGTTTGAGGCCACCCTGATACTACATAGTGAATTTCAGGTCAGCCTGGGCTACAGCAAGATACTACCTTAAGAAAACAAACAAAAACAAAACAAACAAAAAGAATATATATTGAAAGCTGGGCCCCATGGTGTAGGCCTGTCATTTCAGCTACTCAGGAGGCTGAAACAGGAGCATCACAGGTTCAAGGCTTGCCTTGCTACAGAGTGAGTTCAAAGCTAAGCTGGATAACTTAGTGAGACTTTGTAGCTTTAATGAGTGCCTATCTTAAAATAAAATAAAAACAATGGATTAGGATATAGTTTAGTACTTGCCTAGCATGTTTGAGACGTTGATTTTAATCCCTAGTACTACATAACCCTGCCAACATACACACACATGTTTAAGCTGGGCATGGTAGGGCATGAATATAGTTTATGGTTCCAGCTACTGAGCAGACTGAAGCAGAAAGATTATGAGTTCAGGCATTCAATGCTAGCATTGGAAACATAGCAGGACCCTGGAATGTGCTCTCTCTCTGTCTCTCTCCCTCTTTGTCTCTCTCTTTTTTAAAATATTTCTTTATGGGAGAGTGAGGGGGAGAATTTGGTATGCCAGGACCTCCAGCCATTGCAGTTAAACTCCAGATGGGTGCACCATCTTGAGTACTTGTACAAGTTTGTGTGCTTGTGTCACCTTGTGCATTTGGTTTATGTGGGATTGGGAAAATTGAACATAGGTCCCTAGGCTTCGCATGCAAGTACTTTAACCACTAAGCTATCTCTCCAGCCCCTCTCTTTCTCATTTGCACCACTTTTTTGTGTCCAGCTTATGTGGGTGGCTTGAGAATTGAACTCGGGTCAGCAGGCTTTGCAAAAAATTGCCTTTAACTACTGAGCCATCTTCCTAGTTCCCTATCTATTTATTTATTTAAGTAATTTGGGGGGAGGTGTTTCATGGTATTGTTCACTGTAGCCCAGGCTCACCTGGAATTCACTGTGTAGTCACAGGGTGGCCTCGAACTCATGGTGATCCTCCTACCTCTGCCTCCCAAGTGCTGGGATTAAAGATGTGTGCTACCATGCCCGGCTAAGTAATTTTTATTTATTTTTTACACGTGTGTGTGTGTGTGTGTGTGTGTGTAGGTTTTTTGAGGTAGGGTCTCACTCTAGCCCAGGCTGACCTGGAATTCACTCGGTACTCGCACAGTGACCTTGAGCTCATGGTGATTCTCCTACCTCTGCCTCTCAAGTGCTGGGATTGAAGGCGTGCACCAGCACTCCTGGCTTTCTTTTCTTTTTTTTTAATGAATGAATATTAGACTTTAAAAAAAAATTAATTAGCCGGGCATGGTGGCACACGCCTTTAATCCCAGCACTCGGGAGGCAGAGGTAGGAGGATCACCGTGAGTTCGAGGCCACCCTGAGACTCAATAGTGAATTCCAGGTCAGCCTGGGCTAGAGTGAGACCCTACCTCGAAAAACAAAAAACAACAACAAAAAAAAATTAATTGACAACTTCCATTAATTACAGATAATAAACTATGATAATTCCCTCCCCTACTTTTCCCTTCACAACTCTAAAAAAAAAAAAAAAAAACTCTACTCTTCATCATATCCCCTCCTCCTCTAAATTAGTCTCTGTTTTATTTTGATGTCATCATCTTTTCCTCCTATTATGAGGGTCCTGTGTAGGTAGTACTATGCATTGCAAGGTCATGGATATCCAGGCCATTTTTTGTCTGGAAGTCTGTATTGTAAACAGTCCTACCCTTCCTTTGGTTTTTTTTTCCCCCACAGCTTCCAGAATTATAGACAATAAACCCTGATAATTTCATCCCCTCTCCCACTTTCCCCTTCACAAATCCACTCTACATCATATCCCTTCCCCCTCTCAATCAGTATGTTATTTTGATGCCATCATCTTTTCCTCCTATCATGAGGATTTGTGTAGGAAGTACCAGGCAGTGCAAGGTCATGGATATCCAGGCCATTTTGTGTCTAGAAGACTGCGTTGTAAGCAGTCCTTCCTTCCTTTGGCTCTTATATTGTTTCCACCATCTCTTCCACAATGAACCCTGAGCTTTGGAAGGTGTGATGGAGATGTCTTAGTGCTGGATACTCCTCTGTCACTTCTTCTCAGCATTGTGGTGCCTTTTGAGTCATCCCAAAGTCACTGCGATTGGAAAAGAGAAGCTTCTCTAACCAAAAGTGAGAGTAGAATTAATACATGGGTATGAACATTAGGAGGAGTGCTCACCAGGCAGGTGGCTGTAGCTGTCCAGACTTATATCTAGGTCTTTTTATTCTGTTCCATTGATCTATATGTCTGTTTTTGTGCCAGTACTATGACTCTGTAATATTGGTTAAAATTAGGTATGGTGATACCACCAGCCTTTTATTCCAAGGTAATTTTATTTATTTATTTATTTTTGAGGCAGTTGTGAATGGGAGTGATTCCCTGATTTCATCCTCAGAATGTTTGTTCTTAGTATATAAGAAGGCTACTGACTTCTCTGTGTTTATTTTGTATCCTGCTACATGGCTAAAAGTGTTTATCAGCTCTGACAGTTTGCTGGTAGTCTTTAGGGTCTCTTATGTGTAGAATCATATCATCTGCAAATAATGATAACTTGATCTCTTCCTTTCCAATTTGTATCCCTTTTATGTGTGTCTCTTGCCTTATTGCTATAACTAAGACTTCTAGTACTATATTAAATAAAAATGGGGATAGTGGACACCCTTGTCTTGTTCCTGATTTTAGTGGAAAAGCTTCAAGTTTTTCTTCATTTAGTATTATGTTGGCTGTAGCCTTGTCATAAATAGCTTTTATTATGTTGAGATATGTTCCTTCTATTCCCAGTTTCTGTAGGACTTTTATCATGAAGGGATGTTGGATTTTGTTGAACGCCTTTTCTGCATCTATTGAGATGATCATGTGATTTTTGTCCTTCAGACCATTTATATGATGTATTATTTATTGATTTGCATATATTGAACCATCCCTGCATCTCTGGGATAAAACCTACTTGGTCGGGATGAATAATCTTTTTGATATATTCTTGTATTCTGCCGGTATTTTGTTGAGAATTAAAATTATTATTATTTTTTATTTGAGAGAGAGAGAGACAGGGAGAAAGAGAAGTGGCATGCCAGGGCCTCAGTCATTGCAATCAAACTCTAGATGGTTGCGCCACCCATTGGGCATGTGCAACCTTGCGTTTGTCTCACCTTTGTGTGTTTGGCTAATGTGGGACCTGGAGAGTTGAACATGGGTCCTCTTAGGCTTTGCAGGCAAGTGCCTTAATCACTAAGCAATCTCTGCAGATCATGATTCTATGAATTTTTTTATGTCCTTCTTGATTTCTTCATTAACACATTCCTCATTTAGTAATGTACAGTTTAATTTCCATGATTTTGTGTATGTTCTACAACTTTTCTTGTTGCTAATTTATAGTTTATTCCCATTGTGATCAGATAGAGTGCAAGGAATTATACCAATTTTCCTGTATTTTTTAAGATTTGCTTTGTGTCCTAATATATGGTTATTTTAGAAAATATTGCATGTCATGCTGAAAGAATGTGTATTCTGCAGCATTTGGATGAAATGTTCTGTAGATATCTGTTAGGTCCATTTGTGGTATAAACTCATTCAATCCAGATGCATCTCCATTTATTTTTTGCCAGGATGACCTGTCAGTAGATGAGAGTGGGGTATTGAAGTCACCCACTACAATTGTAATTGGTGTTATCTGTGCCCTTAAGTTTAATAGTGTTTGTTTGGTGAATATATGTTTAGGATTGTAATGTCATTTTGTTGAGTTGTTCCTTTAATCAATATAAAGTGACCTCCTTTATCTTTCCTAACTTATGTTGTTTTGGAGTCTACCCTGTCAGATATTAGGATAGCAATACCTGCTTATTTTCTAGGCCGTTTTCCTTCCTTTCACCCTAAGATAGTGTCCTTCTTTTATGGAAAGGTGAATTTCCTGGAGTCAACAAATAGAAGAAGCATCCTGACTTTTAACCCAGTTTGCAAACCTGTGTCTTTTGGTTGAAACAATTCCATTGATACTAACAAGAGTTCTTATTGAAAGGTGTTAATTTATTCTTGCCATTCTTCTTGTTTTGTAGTTTTTCCTGTTTTCCCTTTACTCTCTTGTGTTAACTATTAGAGTATGGTTTATTTTTTCCTGTTTCTGTCAGTGTGTGCTTTTCTTTCTCTTCAGCATGAAGAATGCCTTCAAGCATTTTCTGTAGAGCTTGTTTAGTGGACATATTTTCCTTTGGCCTCTTTTTGTTGTGGAATGTCCTTATTTCTCCATCAATTTGGATGGATAGCTCTGCTGGATAAATTTTGGTTTACAATTGTTATTTTTCAGAACTTGTGATACATCATTCAAATGCCTTCTGGCTTTTAAGGTTTGTGTTGAGTAATCTGCCATTATCCTGATGGGCTTGCCTTTATATCTGACTTAATTTTTGTTTCTAACTATGTGACCATGCGATGTTATTTCCTGATTTTGTTTGGCATTCTAAAGGCTTCCTGTATCTGTATTGGTGTCTCTTTGCCTAATTGGAGGAAATTTTCTTCCAAAATTTTGTTTAAAATACCTACTATGCCTTTGGAGTGAAATTCTTCTCCTTATACTGCATTTTTAAAAAAAATTTTTAAAATTTCATTTGGGGTTATAGTAGAGTATGATTTTCCTATGAGGAACTCTGTGTTTAATACTAATTGCTAACTTGACAGGATCTAGAATCATCTAGGATACAAACTGCTGGGTATGTCTGTAAGGGAGTTTCTCAATTAGGTTACTTGGGGTGGGAAATACACCCTACCTGGTGGTACCATCCTTTGGCCTGGGTTCCAGCGTGAACGAAAAGAAAGGTGAACTAGGCATGGTGTACACTCCTTTAATCCCAGCACTCTACCTTGGAAAAACAAACAAAAAAAAGGTGATCTGAGCACCAGCATTTGCCTCTGCTTCCTGAAATATGATCAGCTGTCTCCAGCTCCTGCTGACATGCTTTCCCCACCAAGATGGACTGTAACTGTACCCAGGGAAAGCCAGATGCATAAAGTGGCACATGTGTCTGGAGTTTGTTTGCCAGTGGCAGGAGGTCCTGGCACACCCCATTCTCTGTCTCGTGTGTGTCTCTCAAACTCAGAAATAATTATTTTTGGTTTTTCTTTTTTTATTATTGACAACTCCCATAATTGTAAACAACATCCCATGGTAAATCCCTACCCCCCCCCCACTTTTCCCTTTGAAACTCCATTCTCCATCATATCCTCTCCCCCTCGCAATCAGTCTCTCTTTTATTTCTATTTTATTTTTTTTATTATTATTGTTTGCTTTTTTGAGGTAGGGTCTCACTCTGATCCAGGCTGACCTCGAATTCACTATGTAGTCTCAGGGTGTCCTCGAATTCATGGCGCTCCTCCTACCTTTGCCTCCAGAGTGCTGGGATTAAAGTCGTGTGCCACCACACCCGGTTTATTTTGATGTCATGGTCTTTCTCTCCTGTTATGATGGTCTTGTGTAGGTAAGGCGCTGTGACGTCATGGATTTCCAAACCATTTTGTGTCTGGAGGAGCACGTTGTAAAGAGTCCTACCCTTCCTTTTGCTCTTACATTTTTTCTGCCACCTCTTCCACAATGGACCCTGAGCCTTGGAAGGTGTAATAGAGATATTTCAGTGCTGAGCACTCCTCTGTCACTTCTTCTCAGCACCATGGTGCCTTCTGAGTCATCCCAAGGTCATTGCCATCTGGAAAGAGAAGCTTCTCTAACCAAAAGTGAGAGTAGCATTAATATATGGGTATGAACATTAAGAGAAGTGCTTACTGGGCAGTTTGGTGAGCATAGTATATACATTTAGACAGACACCAGCAGACGTTACACCTCTAGGGCTCATGACTACCCCTGTTTTAGGTTTTCAGTATCAGGGATGTATTCCCTCCCATAGAGCAGGCCTCCAGTCCACTTAGAGAGCTGTTGCTTCCCCCCGAGCGATATGCCAGTATTGCACCTGTTGATTCATTTGGTCTGGCTGGCCAAGTTTAAGGCTTGCAGGGTCCACTGTTGAGTATCTCCACTGGTGATTTCTCTCTCTCCCATTGAACTGTGTGCAGTGTAGCTTTTTCTAGCTTTCTGTCAGTTGATCTATAGGGAGGAGGTTTTCAGCTCAGCTTCAACGGGATTTCTCAGTGACCTTGCAGCCCAAGTATGTGGAGTCTTTAGGATCCACATATGAGAGAGAACATGAGACATTTGGCTTTCTGGGCCTGGGTTACCTCACTAAGTATAATGTTTTCCAGATCCATCCATTTTCCTGCAAATTTCCTAATTTCATTTTTCTCTACTGCTGAGTAGAACTCTATTGTATAAATGTGCCATGTCTAAATTATCCACTCATCAGTAGAGGGCCATTTAGGCTGGTTCCATTTCCTAGCTATTGTGAATAGAATGGTAATATTTACCCTGAATTCTTATGCTTGATCTCTTCATAGTGTCCTGAATGTCTTGAAATTCCCATTCATGCCTTCTTATTAGTTTGTCTTTCTCTTTGTTGGACTGTATTAGATCTGCCACCTGGTCTTCTGTCCTCTCCTTGATGCATTCTACTGGTGAGACTTTTTACAGAGTTGTCTCTGTTTTGCATTTCTAATTGGTATTTTTTCATTATTTCTATTTCCTTAGTCATGTCTTGTATTGACCGCCTATTTCATTAAGTTGGTTTCCTGTGTTCTCTTGGGATTCCTTTGATTAGTAAATCAAATCTTTGATTTCTTTGAACATAGGCATAATAATTTTTTAAAAAAATCCCTTGTCAGGTATTTCATGTAAATCAATCTCACTGGACATCATTTCTGATGGATGCATAATTTTTGGTGGAATTGTACTTTCTTCTTGTTTTATAAACTAGAGATTTTTGCATCTTGAGTTAATTTGATGCTTGAATTTTTCTAATTATCTGCAGTATTCTTAGACCTCTAAATCCGACTTCATATATCTTCAGGGTAGGCGTTTAATGTGCCAGGTGTGGCTCTTATTTTACTCCCAGAATAACAGCAGAAGTGACCACTGCCTTTGCTTGCTATGCAAGTATTCTAGTAGGCTGGGAGCAGATTCCTGGGAAATTCTGTAATTCAACTGAGCAATATACACATTCAAGAAAAAGTAGCACAGAGTATTTGCATAAGAGTAGGGATTAAAACGAACAGATAATCTAATTAAGTCAAAGTCCCTAAGGGTATCAACTGGAAGGCTGAGATTTCTAAACTGGAAGGCTGAGATTTCTGGTCTGAAAAGGGTTCCAGGTCAGCCTTGGGCTGAGTGAGACCCTGCCCCCAATCATGACAGAAGAAAAAGAAAGGCCTTATAAATCAGGAAACGTCAAAGGCAATAATAGTCAAACCAAAATATAGCTTATTAGAGAACATAAAGCCGACCAAAGTACACCAGTCAATTCTAACATATAACCTGCCCTGACCTGGAAGGTGAGATTAGCACTATCACTCCAGGCCTATGTACCCAACTTTGTGGAAGTAGGCCCTTTTCCCTTTAGGGATGGCTTTCAGTCACAGCAATGCTGAGTGCCCACCTCGGTCCCTCTCTGTTGCGCTGTGGTTTTGGTTAGGGTGCTTGGATCACTGGATCTGGTGTTCTGATCTGCTGTACTGGATACTGTGTGGCTGGAGTATGGATGACTTCTCTGGTGGTTGGGGAAATGGAGGCTGTAAGGTGCCTGGAGTTGTACCAGAATTGCTTGCTCAGCTAGTCCCTTTTGTGTTATTCTTTAGCAGCTGCTCATTTGGTCCCTGCTGTCTTCCCCTTTTCTTCACTTTTTGAGGAGGCTGGTGTTAGTAGAGAATCCCTTCACCTAGCCTAGTGTGGTGGCACATGCCCTTAATCCCAGAGGATCACCATGAGTTCAAGGCCACCCTGAGACTACATAGTGAATTCCAGGTCAGCCTGGGCTAGAGTGAGACCCTACCTCGAAAAACAACACCCCCCCCCAAAAAAAAAGAAGAAGAAGAAGGAAAGGAAGAAAGAAAATCCCTTCACCTGGCTTCTGTTCCTGCAGCTTATACCAGACAGTGGCAGGAACCAATTCTGGCTAGCTGCCTGGTTGTTAGAAGATCCTGGTCTCTCCTGCGTCTCTTCTATGGTTGATAATTCCTTATATACCCTCACTTTTCGGAGAAGAGTGTGTTTTGTTTTTCTTCTTATTTCCCCCCTAGGCTGCTTTGGTGTGGCTACTATGCCATCATCTTCCCCACCCCCTCTATTTTTCTGTTTGTTTGTTTGTTATTTTAGGTAGGATCTCACTGTGGCCCAGGCTGACCTGGAATTCACTATGTAGTCTCATGTAGTCTCAGGGCGATCTTGAACTCATGGCAGTCTTCCTACCTCTGCCTCCAGAGTGCTGGGATTAAAGGCATGCGCCACCATGCCTGGCTCCCTGTATTTTTTTTTAGAAGGAGCCTGTGTTTTTTTTTAAAAACTGGGGCCTTAGGGATATAGTTCAGTTGATGAGTGCTTGCTTAGAATGCCTGAAACATAGATCCATCCACAACATCCCATGAACTAGTTGTAGTGGCAGATGTTTGTAATTGTAGCACCTAGGAAATGGATACAGAAGGATCAGGAGTTCAAGGTGGCCTTTGGCTTTATTGCAAGATTGGAGCCAGACTGGACTGCATAAGGGTCTGTCTCAAAATAAACAAATAAACACCAAGCATGCTGTTTGACACCAGTTTATAACCTGAGCACTTGAGAGATGGACACAAGAATCAGATGTTCAAGGTCCTCCTCAGCTACATAGTGAGTTCAAAGCCAGTATGAAATACATGTGATCCTACCTCAAAAAGGGGCTTGGTGGGCTGGAGAGATGGCTTAGCAGTTAAGGCACTTGCCTATGAAACCTAAGGACCCAGGTTCAGTTCCCTAGTACCCACATAAGCCAGATGCACATGGAAGTGCATGCATCTGGAGTTTCTTTGCAGTGGCTAGAGGCCCTGGTGTGCCCTTTCTCTTTCTCTGCCTTTCCCTGTTTCTCATAAATAAATAAAAATAAAATATTAAATAAAAGGGGCTTGGAGATGTAGCTCAGTGGTAGAGTGCATACCTAGCTTATGTGAGGTGCCCTGAGTTCAATCACAAGTACCGCCAAGAAAAGAAAAGGAAAAAAAGTTAAAGGCTATGACTTGTGTATTTCAGCATATATCAGGGGAGGGGGGAGCTGCAAAGGTGAGCTTTTGTACTTAGTCTGCTCTGAATGCTTAAGTTTCTTAACGGTGAGAATGTCATTTGTTATTTGTGTCAAAATCAAGAAAAGTAAGAAGGAAATTTTTATTTTAACAGATGCACATTCCTGGTCACTCAGGATTTGTGGGCAATGAAGAAGCTGACAGATTGGCTAGAGAAGGAGCAAAGCGGTCTGAAGACTGAATGAGATCACTGAACCCCGAACCAGCAGTTATTCTTCTGCCCCTTGTGTGCATTGAGACCACAGCTCGGGCAAATGCAGTAGACAGGCAGGGACAGTTTTCCAGCTGAGCCAGGAGGACCCCATGGTTTCCTTTGATGTCTCTTGATAAAAAGTACTTAAGTGTATCAGAATGAGAACATTGAGCTTTGGGAACTGTTAGATTTTGGCTTTAAGCTTTTTGGACTTAATATTACTCTTGCTTTTTTTTTTTTTTGCAGGCTGGCCCAAAATGCTTAGGCTTTGGTTTTAATAAGAAATCAATAAAACATTGGTTAAATAATACAGACAGGGTTAGGGAGATGGTTCAGTGGATAAAGTGCTTTCCTTGCAAGCCTGAGACCATGTCAAAGCCAAATGTGGTGGTGGTCACTTGTGATCCCAGCACTGGGGGGGGGGGGAGGGGCAAAGACAAGAGAATTGCTTAGGCTTATTGGCTAAGTAGTTTAGCTAAATCAGTGAGCTTTGGGTTCAGCAAGAGACCCTTTCTCAAAGAATGAGGAGGAGCTGGGCATGGTGGCACACACACCTTTAATCCCAGCACTTGGGAGGCAGAGGTAGGAGGATTGCCATGAGTTTGAGGCCACTCTGAGACTGCATAGTGAATTCCAGGTCAGCCTGAGCTAGAGTGAGACCCTACCTCGAAAAACCAAACCAAACCAAACCAACCAACCAAACAAACAAACAAACAAACAAAAAAAAAAAAAAATGGAAGAAGCCAGGTGTAGTGGTGTAGGATTTTAATCCCAACACTCTGGAGGTAGCCTGGGATTACATAGTGAGTTCCAGGTCAGCCTGGGCTAGAGTGAGGCTCTTCCTTAAACAAAAATCCCCAGGAGGTCTAGAGATAATCTAGAAGGATCCATTTTCCTCTCACCATACAAGATTGAGTCTTTTCCAGCTGTCCTATGACTGTGTGCACATTAGAGAAGATGTTGCCCTGCCAGGATAGGATGTTGAGGTCTTGAATAGGGCAGAGCCTACACACAGGTAACCTTGACTCCTGACTGTGTGGGAGCGGCTCTGACCTTTGAAAACCAAGGTATTGGGCTAGGGAGATGGCTGTGCAGTTAAAGGCACTCGCAAGCCTTCTGGCCCGAGTTTAATTCCCCAGCACCCATGCAAAACCAAACACAAAGCAGCACACATCTGTGATCCCAGTACCCCTTCAGCAATGGGAGGTGGAGCCAGAACATGGAAGCTCTTGGACCACCTAGTCTAGTGCACACGTGGTGGAAAAAGAAGGGAGGCCCTGTCTTAAGCATCGTGGAAGGAGAGGACAAACATTCTAAGTTGTCCTCAGACTGGCACATGCAGACCCTTGCACATCATATACACACTTTAAGCAGTCCCACTGAGGTGGGCCTTCAGTGGAATTGGGACAGGGAGGAGGGGAATGATGGCGCCAACACATGATGTATCCATACGAAAGTTCTACTTTAAAAAAAAAAAAAAAACGAAGACTAACATTCATAAATGTATCTCTAAGAAACTTCTTTGGCTCTCTTTCTTTAAATATTATACAAATTTGAAACACATGTTTCACATTCTTTATTTGTTCTAATATATTTTTATAATAAAACATACAGGAATGGCATAAAACATACATAGTTTGTTGTATTATAAAGTAAATGCCCTGCTATATCCACTGTCCTGGGTAAGGAATAGTGCTTTGCTAAATATTCTAGAGGACTGTCCTGGAGCCTCTCCAGTCAGCCCTCCTTTCTTTTCTCTCCTTCCCTTCAGAAGTAATCTTGGGTAGCTGGGCATGGTAGTGTATGCCTTTAATCCCAGTACTTGGTAAGTAGAGGTAGGAGGATCGCCATGAGTTTGAGGCCACCCTGAGACTACATAGTGAGTTCCAGGTCAGCCTGTGCTAGAGTGAAACTCTACTTCCAAAACCAAAAATAAAGTAATCTTGGGCTGAGGAGATCGCTCAGTTGTTAAAATGCACATACTTGCAAAGCATGCTGGCCCAGGTTCAATTCCTCACCACTAAAAGTCAGATATAAAAAGTGACGCAAGCATTGGGCTTTCATTTCCAGTGGTAAGACACACTGGTTGCTCAAACACATAAAGCCAGATGCAAAAGGTGACACATGCATCTGGAGTTCATTTGCAGTGGCTAGAGGCCCTGGGGCTCCCATTCTTGTCCCTCTTGCAAATAAATTATTTTATTATTATTATTATTATTATTATTATTTTCTTTGGTTTTTCAAGGTAGGCTTTCACTCTAGCTCAGGCTAACCTGGAATTTACTATGTAATCTCAGGGTGGCCTCGAACTCACGGCCATCCTCCTACCTCTGCCTCCCAAGTGCTGGGATTAAAGGTGTGTGCCACCATGCCCAGTTAGTAAATAAAGAAAGTATTATTTTATTTTATTTTATTTTATTTATTTATTTGAGAGTGAGGGGGAGAGAGAGAAAGAGAATGGGCATGTCAGGGCTTTCAGCCACTGCAAATGAACTCCAGATACATGCATCCCCTTGTGCATCTTGCTTACATGGGCCCTGGGGAATTGAACCGGGGTCCTTTGGCTTTGCAGGCAAACATCTTAAGTGCTAAGCCATCTCTCCAGTTCCAAAAAATATTTTTTAAAAGTTTTTTAAAAGGGCTGGAGAGATGGCCTAGTGGTTAAGGTGTTTGCCTATGAAGCCAAAGGACCCAGGTTTGCTTTCTCAGGACATAAGCCAGATACATAAGGTGGCACCTACGTCTGGAGTTTGTTTACAGTGACTGAAGGCCTGGTGCGCCCATTCTCTTTCTCTTTCTATTTTTCTCTCAAATCAAATCAATTAAAATTAAAAAAAAAAAAAAAAGCCAGGCATTTCAATCCCAGCACTTGGGAGGCAGACGTAGGAGGATTGCTTTGAGTTTGAGGCCACCCTGAGACTACATTCTAGGTCAGCATGGGCTAGAGTGAAACCCTACCTCAAAAAACAAAAACAATTAAAAAAAAACTTTTTAGTATTTATATTTATTTATTTGAGAGAGCGAGACAGATAAATATAGAGAATGGGCACACTAAGGCCTCCAGCCACTGCAAATGAACTTCAGACGTATGTGCCACCTTGTGCATTTGGCTTACGTGGGTCCTGGGGAATTAAACCTGGGTCCTTTGGCTTTGCAGGCAAGCAACTTATCCACTAAGCAATGCCTCCAGTGCCTCCACCCCCCCCCCCAAAAAAAAAACTTTTTAAAAAGTAAATTTGGAGCTGAGAAGATGGCTCAGTGGTTAAAGGGCTTACCTGCAAAGCCCAAGGAACTGAGTTCGATTCTCCAGAACCCACATGAAACCAAGATGCACAAGGTGGCACATTTGTCTGGTGTTTGTTTGCATTGGCTAGAGGCACTGGTATGCCCATTCTCTCCTTGCCCTCCTTTCTACCCCCCCTCCCATCTATCTGTCTCTCAAATTAAAAATTTTGTTTTTGTTTTTCAAGGAAGGGTCTTGCTCTAGCCGAAGCTGACCTAGAATTCACTATGTAGTCTCAGGTTGGCCTTGAACTCATGGCTGTCCTCCTACCTCTGCCTCCTGAGTGCTGGAATTAAAGGCATGTGCCACCATGCCTGGCTGTTTTTGTTTTGTTTTGTTTGTTTTTTAAGTAAATTTGAGGAGGGGGGAATTTGTGAAATGGCTCAATGGTCAAAGACATTTGCTTACAGAGCCTGCTGATCTGGATTTTGTGTTTGTAGCAGGAGGAGGTCCTGGTGCACCACTCTCAAATAAGAAAATATAATATTGAGTGTTATAGAGATGGCTCTGCAATTAAGGCCATTTACTTGCAAGGCCTAATGGCCAGAGGTAGGATTGTGAGTTCATGGCCAGCCTGAGACTACAGCATGAGTTCTGAGTCAGTCTTTGTTAAAATAAGACACTATCTCAAAAGAAAACATTTTTTTTTTAAAGTAATACCAGCCAGGTGTGGTGGTGCATGTCATTAATCCTAGCACTTGGGAGCCAGAGGTAGGAGAACTGCTGAGTTCGAGGCCAGCCTGAGACTACATAGTGAATTCTAGATCAGTCTTGGCTGAAACAAAACTCTACCTCAAAAAAAAAAAGTATATTGCGGGCTAAGAGTTGGCTCTGTGGTTAAAGGTACTTGCTTGCAATGCCTGCCAGCCTGGGTTTGATTCCCAAGTATTGACACAGAGCCAGATGCACAAGGTGGTACATGCATGTGGAGTTTGTTTGCAGTAGCAAGATGCCCTGGCATGCCCACAGTCACCCTCTCTCAATAAATAAAAATTTATAAGTAATACTGAATTTGAAATATGATCTCATGAAGCCTAGAATGGTCTTGAGCTTGCTATATAGTCAAGGATGACCTTGAACTTGTGATTTCGCCCCAGCTTCAAGTGTTCAGATTGTAGTCATGTACCACTACACCCAGTGCAAGTCTCATTTTCTACTCTGCAGGCAAATTCCTCTGCCATCTGAGGCAATGTAATTTATTTCAAGTATCTGCTGGAGTGAGTGAGTGAAGGATGAAACTGCCCAGCTAGGTGACTTTATTTCTTACAATGTAATTGCTAAATTCATAGGATCCACCTTTTTCCTAAGATGCAGGTCTGCATGACTAGGTGACATGGTTTCCTAAATAAAATTGTTAAATTCGTAGGATCCACATCTTTTTATTTATTTATTCGTTGGGGGGGGGGTGGAGGTGCACCAGGGCCTCTAGTCATTGTAAACAAACTCTAGACACATGTACTACCTTGCACATCTGGCTTTGCATGGGTGTTAGGGAATTGAACCTGGGTTTTTGGCTTTGCAGGCAAGCGCCTTAACCACTAAACCATCTCACCAGCCCCTCTACAACTTTTTCTAAAGCCCAAAAAATTGAACCCAAAGTTAAGAAATAATAACTTGGTGGTTTTCTTTTTCTGTTTGTTTTTTTCAAAGTAGGGTCTCACGCTAGCCTAGGCTGACTTGGAACTCCCAGTGATACTCCTACCTCTGCCTCCTGAGTGTTGGGATTAAAGGTGTGTGCCACCACACCCTGCCAACTCTTAGTATTATTTATTATTTATTTATTTATTTGAGAGAAGGAGAGAGAGAATGGGTGTGCCAAGGTTTCCAGCCACTGCAAACGAATCCCAGACGCACGTGCCCCCTTGTGCATATGACTTACATGGGTCCTGAAGAATTGAACTGGGATCCTTTGGCTTTGCAGGCAAATGTCTTAACCACTAAGCCATCTCTCCAGCCCAACTCTTGGTATTTTTTTTTTAAAAATATTTTATTTATCTATTTATTTGACAGAGAGAAAGGGGATGAGAGAGAGAAAAAATAATGGGTGCACCAGGGCCTCCAGCCACTGCAAGTGAACTCCAGACGCATGCGCCCCCTTATGAATCTGACTAACGTGGGTCCTGGGGAATCAAACCTGAGTCCTTTGGCTTTGCGGGCAAATGCTTTAACTGCTATGCCATGCCTCCAACCCAACTCTTGGTATTTCTGAGGCAGGGTTCTCATGATGGCTCTGAACTCCTGAACCTCCAATCTCCACCTCACCATCATTGGGATTACAGGCATGTGCCAGTATACCTAGTTTTATTATATTTATTTGAGAGAGAGAGATTGCACAAGTGTGCCAGGGCCTCTTGCTGCTGTAAACTTCAGATGCATGCACCAGTTTGTATGGGTGGTTTCATATGGGTGTTGGGGAATTAAATCCAGGCTGCAGGTTTTGCAAGCAAGTTTCTTTAACTAACCTCTGAGTCATCTCTGAAGCTCACCCCCTACCATTTGTGACTTTTTAAAAGGGGAAGAGAATCCTGAGATGACATGTTCCCTCTCATGAAATGCACCTTCCAGCTCCACACCCACCCACTACCTACTGGCACAGCAAGAAGGCCTGTCAGATGTAACCTTTACATATTGGGCTTGAACTGTAGGTCTCAAACATGCTAGGAAAGCCCTCAGCTGCTTACCCAGCCTAATCTAGTCCTTAATGCAATTAATTATGAAGATGGGGTATTGTTCAGCTATAGAAAAGCCAATAGTCTTTTGTAACATCAAAGCCATAATAGTGCTTCTTGAGCTCTCCTAACACTTCACCCCTTAATTGCCTTGCATTTCCCAAGCACACAATCTCGTCATCTGCTGAGAACACTTACCTCATTCCTCTTTCCTGTCCTTATGTCACTCATTACCGTCTCATGTATAATTGCCCTGTCTAGTGTGCCCTGCACTTCCCCACTTGGCTGGTAAATGGCTGGAGTGCATCCGATCAAAACACTTTGAGTAAATGGTCTCTCAACCTTTATCACTTATGATGCTTCCTTGGGCTGCTCTGATACCCACCATCCAAAAGTATACTGAATTTATTTTGTACAGTTGTACTGCAGTAACAGTGATTCATTACATACTTCTGCATTCTCTTCCCTTCATCTCTTTCCCACCTATCACCAAAGCTGTGCTGGATGTTCTGACCCTTACCTGCACCTATCCAGATTCCACTTGGATTCCAGATTGCTCTTTCTCACACCTGCTCAGTGGGAGATCTTCCTTGTTAGCCATTTCCGCATTCCCTCTACCTGATACGGTGGTTTAAGCTCTTAAGTGTGCAAAGAGATACTCCATTGTGCTGCATGAAATCACAGGGTGTTCTGGAGCTGAGGAAAACTAGTCTAGAGCCTTGGATGTCCATGTCCTCAACATCAGGCCATGTTCTTCTTATGATGTCATTGTTGTGTGAAGCAGGTATTTTGGGGTGGCTATGATAAAAGTAACTATTTTCTGTTTTAAAAAATAGGGGGCTGAGCTGGGCATGGTGGCGCATGCCTTTAATCCCAGCACTCGGGAGGCAGAGAGGTAGGAGGATCGCCGTGAGTTCAAGGCCACCCTGAGAATACAGAGTGAATTCCAGGTCAACCTAGACTAGAGTGAAACCCTACCTCGAAAACCAAACCAACCAAAAAAAAAAAAAAAAAAAATAGGGGGCTGGAGAGATGGCTTAGCAGTTAAGGCACTTTCCTGCGAAGTCTGACTCAGGTTCAATTCCCCAGCACCCATGTAAGCCAGACACACAAGATGGTGCATATGTCTGGAGTTTGTTTGCAGGGTAGGGGCCCTAGTGTGCCCATTCTATCTCAAATAACTTTTTAAAAAAAATCCTTAAAATATATATACAGGGTCCAGGCATGGTGGTGCACACCTTTAACCCCAGCACTCAGCATTCAGGAGGCAGAAGTAGATCACTATGAGTTCCAGACCAGCCTGGGACTACATAATGAGTGCCAGGTCAGCTTGAGCTACAGTCAGACTCTACTTTAAAAAAAACAGGTTGTGTGTGTGTGTGTGTGTGTGTGTGTGTGTGTGTAGAAATGGTTCAGGTGTTAAAAGCACTTGCTTGCAAAACCTGAAAGCCTGGTGGCCTAGGTTCTATTTCCTAGTACCCCTGTAAAGCAAAATACACAAAGTGGTGCACGTGTCGAGTTTGTTTGCAGCGGTGGGGAAGCCCTGGTGTGTGCATATTTACTCCCCCCCTTTTTTTCCTTGAGGTAGGGTCTCTAGCCCAGGTTCACCTGGAATTTTTTATATAATCTCTGGGTGGCTTGGAACTCATGACAATTCTCCCACCTCTGCCTCCCAAGTGCTGGGATTAAAGGCGTGCACCACCATGCCCAGTTTATACTTGGTCTTTTTCATTCTGACTCTTTCTCTCTGTCTCTCAAATAAATAAGTAAATACACTAATATATATTTGAGAGAGCAAATGTGTGCCAGGGCCTTTTGCCACTGCAAATGAACTCCAGATTCCAGCACCACTTGTGCATATGGCTTTACATGGGTACCTTTAACCACTTAGCCATCTCCCCGGCTGTATTTTATTTTATTGGGGCAGGGTCTCACACTAGACCAGGCTGACCTGGAACTAGCTCTGTAACCCAGGCTGGCTTCAAATTTATGGTAATCCTCATACCTCAACCTGAGTGCTATGACTAAAGGTGTGTCCCACCACACCTGGCTAAAAGCAAGTTAACTTTTCTTTTTCTTTTAAAAATTATTTTTTTTATTATTATTTAAAAAAAATTCCATGATTATTAAAAAAAATCCGCGGGAAGTGGTGGCGCATGCCTTTAATCCCAGCACTCAGGAGGCAGAGGTAGGAGGATTGCTGGGAGTTCGAGGCCACCCTGAGACTACATAGTGAATTTCAGGTCAGCCTGGGCGAGAGTGAGACCCTACCTCGAAAAACCAAAAAAAATCCCATGATAATACTCTCACTTCCCCCACTTTCCATCTCCATTCTCCATTCTCCATCATATCCCCCTCCCCCTCTTCAATCAGTCTCTCTTGTATTTTCATGTCATGATCTTTTTTTTATTATGTTGGTCTTGTGTAGGTAGTGTCAGGCACTGTGAGGTCATGGATATCCAGGCCATTTTGTGTCTGGAGGAGCACGTTGTAAGGAGTCCTACCCTTCCTGTGGCTCTTAACATTCTTTCCGCCACCCTGAGCCTTGGAAGGTGTGATAGAGATATTGCAATACTGAGCACTCCTCTGTCACTTCTCAGCACCATGATGCCTTCTGACTCATCCCAAGGTCACTGGCATCTGAAAAGAGAAAGTTCTCTACCAAAAGTGAGAGTAGTATTAATATAAGGGTATGAACATTAAGAGAAGTGCTTACTGGGCAGTTTGATAAGCATAGTATGTACATTTAGCCAGACAGCAGCAGACGTTATACCCCTAGAGGTCATGACTACCCCTGTTTTAAGTTTTCAGTATCAGGGATGTATTCCCTCCCATGGAGCGGGCCTCCAGAAAAGCAAGTAACTTTTGATTCCAGCATGGAATAGGACATGAAGTTTGGACTGGCCACCAGGGCTCTGAGGTCAGAAGATTTGCACTGGGAGGCTGGGGATATGGCTCAGAGGTAGAGCACTTGCCTAGTATTACAAGAAGATTTGCACTGAGTTCACGAGTTCTACACCCAGTAGCCCACAATAGGTTATTTAGGAAGGAAATCAAAACATGGTCCTTGCTGGGTGTGGTGGCACATGCCTTTAATCCCAGCATTTAGGAGGCAGAGGTAGGAGGATCGTTGTCAGTTTGAGGTCACCCTGAGACTACATAATGAATTACAGGTCAATCTGGGCTAGAGTGAGACCCTTCTTCAAAAAAATATTTTCCTGTGGGCCTGGAGAGATGGCTTAGTGGTTAAGCGCTTGCCTGTGAAGCCTAAGGACCCCTGTTCAAAGCTCGATTCCCCAGGACACACGTAAACCAGATGCACAAGGAGGCGCATGCATCTAGAGTTCGTTTGCAGTGGCTGGAAGCCCTGGCATGCCCGTTCTCTCTTGCTCGCTCGCTCTCTCTGCCTCTTTCACTCTCTGTCACTCCCAAATAAATAGATAAAAATAAAAATTAAAATTATTTCCTTTTATTTCTTTTCCTTTTTAGTGCTACTTAGTAGTTTTTTTTTCTTTTCAATTTTTTTATTAACAAATTCCATGATTGTAAACAATATCCCATGGTAATGCCCTCCCTCCCCCCCCATCCCCCTTTGAAACTCCATTCTCCATCATATCCCATCCCCCTCTCAAACAGTCTTTTATTTTGATGTCATCATCTTTTCCTCCTACTATGATGGTCTTGTATACGTAGTGTCAGGCACTGTGAGGTCATGAATATCCAGGCCATTTTGTGTCTGGGTGCACATTATAAGGAGTCCTACCCTTCCTTTGGCTCTTACATTCTTTCCGCCACCTGTTCCTCAATAGACCCTGAGCCTTGGAAGGTGTGATAGAGTTATTGCAGTACTGAGCACTCCTGTCACTTCTTCCCAGCACCATGATGCCTTCTGAGTCATCCCAAGGTCACTGCCATCTGAAAAGAGAAGATTCTCTACCAAAGTGAGAGTAGCATTAATATAAGGGTATGAACATTAAGAGAAGTGCTTACTGGGCAGTTTGATAAGCATAGTATATACATTTAGCCAGACAGCAGCAGATGTTACACCCCTAGGGCTCATGACTACGCCTGTTTTAAGTTTTCATTATCAGGGATGTATTCCCTTCCATGGAGCGGGCCTCCAGTACAATTAGAGGGCAGTTTGGTTTCCACCATGACAGCCGTACCACTATTACACCTGTTGATTCATTTGGCCTGGCTGGCCAAATATAAGGCTTGCAGTGTTCACTGTTGAGTATCTTCACTGGTCATTTCTCTTTCTCCCATTGAACTGCTTGCAGAATGGCTTCTTCCAGCTTTCTGTCAGTTGGTCTATATGGAGGAGGTTATCAGCTCAGCTCCAGCAGGATTTCTCAATGAACTTGCAGCCCAAGTATGTGGAGTCTTCAGCAATAGGGTCTTACCATCTATTCCTGGTGGGAAACCAAGGGCCTTGGCAATGGCCTATAATGTTTTTGGGGCATCAGGGACCTCCCTGGCCAACAATTCACTGGAAGGTATCCCATCTCTGGCACTGAAAATTTTCTAGCAACAATCTACGGCTCCTGAGGGTTCCATTGTCCAAAAGAGTAGGATTCGCTATGATTTATTTATATTCTCTTAGATTTTGATTAGCCCTCCCTCCACCTTTCCTTTACTCAATCTCTTCCCCTGACCTCACTTTGGGCCTTTTCACCTCCATTAATCTATTCTACTTACATATATACAATACCATCCTATTAAGTACCCCCTCCCTTCCTTTCTCTTCTCCTTACATCTATTTTCTAGCTTACTGGCCTTTGCTACTGAGTTTTCTTCCTACTCACATAGAAGTCCAGTCATCTGTAGCTAGGATTCACATATGAGAGAGAACATGTGACGCTTGGCTTTCTGGGCCCTTTCCAGACATCTAGGCTGGTTCCACTTCCCAGCTATTGTGAATTGAGCGGCAGTAAACATGGTTGAGCAAGTATCTCTAAGATAGTGAGATGAGTCCTTAGGATATATGCCGAGCAGTGCTACAGCTGGGTCATATGGTAGATCTATTTTTAGCTGTCTTAGGAACCTCCATACTGATTTCCACACTGGCTGGACCAGATTGCATATCCACCAACAGTGTAGAAGGGTTCCTCTTTTTCCACATCCTTGCCAGCATTTATGGTCATTTGTTTTCATGAAGGTAGCCAATCTGACAGGAGTGAGGTGGAATCTCAATGTAGTTTTAATCTGCATTTCTCTGATGACTAGGGATGTAGAATATTTTTTTAGATGCTTATATGCCATCCGTATTTCTTCTTCTGAGAACTCTCTATTTAGTTCCATAGCCCATTTTTAAATTGGCTTGTTTGATTTCTTATTATTTAGCTTTTTGAGTTCTTTGTATATCCTAGATATTAATCCTTTATCAGATGAATAGCTGGCAAAGATTTTCTCCCATTCTGTAGGTTGCCTCTTTGGTTTATTCACAGTGTCCTTTTCCATACTAAATCTTTGTAATTTCATGTCGTGCCAGCAGTTAATCTGTGTTTTTATTGCCTGAGCAATTGGGATTATATTCAGGATGTCTTTGCCAAGACCAATATGTTGAAGGGTTTCCCCTACTATTTCCCCTAGCAGTTTCAGAGTTTCAGGTCTGATGTTAAGGTCTTTAATCCATTTGGACTTAATTCTTGTGTATGAAGAGAAAGAACAATCTATTTTCATCCTTCTACATATACATATGCAGTTTTCCCAGCACCGTTTGCTGAAGAGGCTGTCTTTTCTCCAATGAGTATTTTTGGCATTTTTATCAAATATCAGGTGGCTATAGCTACCTGGACTTACATCTGGTCCTCTATTCTGTTCCATTAATCTACGTGTCTTCTTTTGTGCCAGTACCATGCTGTTTTTGTTACCATAGCTCTGTAGTATAGGTTAAAATCAGGTATGGTAATACCACCAGCCTTATTTTTGTTGCTCAATATTTTTTTAGATAATTGAGATTTTTGTGATTCCAAATGAATTTTTGGATTGTTTTTTCTATTTCTATGAATGCCATTGGAATTTTGATGGGGATTGATTAAATGTGTAGATTGCTTTTGGTAAGATTGCCATTTTCACAATACTGATTCTTCTGATCCAAGAACAAGGGATGTTTTTCCATTTCCTACTGTCTTCTGCAATTTCTCGCTTAAGTGTTTCAAATTTTCATTGTAGAGATCCTTCACTTCCTTGTTTAGGTATAGTACTGCAATCTTACCCATAGCAATTAGGGAAGAGACACACATAAAAGGGATACAAATTGGAAAGGAAGAAATCAAGTTATCATTATTTGCAGATGGCATGATTCTATACATAAAGGACCCTAAAGACTCTACCAGCAAACTGTTAGAGCTGATAAACACCTATAGCCATGTAGTAGGATACAAAATAAATACACAGAAATCAGTAGCCTTCCTATATGCTAACAACACACACACAGAGGATGAAATTAGAGAATCACTCCCATTCACAATTGCATCAAAAAAAGTACCTTGGAATAAACCTAAACAATGCTACTGGAATTATTTATACTTATATTTCTACTTTTAATATAATCTGTATGTACTTTGGGGTAGCTCTTTCAATAATATCAATAGAAGCCACAAAGTAATGGCACATGGCTGGACATGATGGCTCATACCTATAACTGTAGTGCTCAGGCAAGAGTCATAAATTCAAAGTCAATGTGGAACCTTACATGGAAAGTTTGAGGCCAGCGTAAGCTACATAGTAAGTCTCTATCTCAATTTTTTTTAAATGATGGAGTTGAAGTGAGAATGGAGTGAAAATGGATAAAGGACAGGAAGATAATGAAACTGGGTAGTTAATGAAAATGCAGGATTATTAAGGTTTCCTCACTAATGTCACAAATTATGTATTTTGGCTCAATGTCACCATGCTGCTGGAAGAGGCCAGAAAATGACAGGACTACCCCACTGGTTGCTGGGGATTCCTAAATAACTTGCTCACTCTTTTTTTTTTTTTAATTTTTTTTGTTTTTATTTATTTATTTGAGAGTGACAGAGAGAGGAAGAGGCAGATAGAGACACAGAGAGAGAATGGGCGCGCCAGGGCTTCCAGCCACTGCAAACGAACTCCAGACGTGTGCGCCCCCTTGTGCATCTGGCTAATGTGGGTCCTGGGGAATCGAGCCTCGAACCAGGGTCCTTAGGCTTCACAGGCAAGCGCTTAACCACTAAGTCATCTCTCCAGCCCACTTGCTCACTTTTGAGGTAAGGGGTAGCAATGCTGGCCTCAATGTCTTCTCTGCTTGCTTTCCCTTCCTTCCTTCCTTCCTTCCTTCCTTCCTTCCTTCCTTCCTTCCTTCCTTCCTTCCTTCCTTCCTTTCTTTCTTTCTTTCTTTCTTTCTTTCTTTCTTTCTTTCTTTCTTTCTTTCTTACTTCTGAAGAGCTGAGAACCTCTTAAGATCCACAGAACAAGGAACTGAGATCACAGAGATTAAGGGAATAATCTATGAGCATGTTAGTTTTAATACAGAGTGTGGGCCTATTAAAAATTCTTACATATTCTAATGTTTTCCTCTATCTATCAGAAGGGTTTCTGAGAAATCTTAACGTTAAAACCCTCTTCCATCTTCTAAATCTTATATACGATGTTGTTTAAGACTACACATCAGACAGCATGGTCCAAAGTTTCATGAGTATTTTAGTGGAACAGATGCATTCAGTTCATGTACTTGGAAAATGGTATTTTATTCTCAGAGGTCTTTTGTGGAGATTTTAAGTGCTGTTTCATCACTGACTGAGAATTCTTCTCAAAGCAAATATTCTCTAAGATACCAAAGTACTAGTTCATTAGGATGGTAAACCTTGACATTGTGAAGAGTCACAACTCAAACTGCTAACATCCCCTACTTTTTCCTCTAGCAGTTTCAGAGTTTCAGGTCTGATGTTAAGGTCTTTAATCCATTTGGACTTAATTCTTGTGCATGGAGAGAAGAGTCTATTTTCATCCTTCTACAGATACATATGCAGTTTTCCCAGCACTGTTTGCTGAAGCGGCTGAAATGGCACCTGAGTCTAAGTTCATTTGCAGTGGCAGGAGGCCCTGGCATGTCCATTCCCTCTCTCTGTTTACAAATAGTTAATTTTTAAAAAGACAGTAAGAAGCTGGGTGTGATAGTGCATGCCTTTAATCCCAGCACTTGGGAAGCTAAGGTAGGAGGATTGCTGTGAGCTCAAGGCCAGCCTGAAACTACATAGTGAATTCTAGGTCGGTCAACCTGGGCTAGAGCAAGCAAGTTCCTACCTCAAAACAACAAAAAAAAAAAAGGGCATGGTGGTACAGACCTTTAATCCCAGCACTGGGGAGGCAGAGATAGGAGGATCGCCATGAGTTCGAGGCCACCCTGAGACTACATAGTAAATTCCAGCACAGCCTGGGCTAGAATGAGACCCTGCCTCGAAAAAAAACAACCCACAATAAAGCAAGTCAGGCAAGAGGCAGAAGTGGAAGGATCTCTGTGAATTTCAGGCCAGCTTAGAAGTATGTTCCAGGTCAACCTGGACTAGAGTGAGACCCTGCCTCAAAACAAACAACAACTAACAGTCTTACCTGAACAGAGCTGAGACTTTAGGCTGTGTGGGACTAAGTTAATGTCCTTCTCCCCAGGTTGCTCAAAACACAGGACTCTGTAATGCTGGGATGAACATCCAAACCAGGCACAGTTTATGAGAGGGAGGGATTTATTTCTGGCTTATAGATCCAGGGAAGTTCCATCAGTGGCAGAAGAAGCTGGTCCACTTTCACAGATCCAAGCAGAGAGAAACCACCAGTATCCAGCAGACTCCAAAAAGCAACAAGCACCGTACCCACCACAGCTCAGGCAGCTCTCTTAAACCTTTGGGCTGGAATCAGATCTGGCCCACAAAACACTTTTAGGATGGATCCCAGGATGCTCCCCCAGTTACTCCTCCAGCCAGGTGCCTGATACCTAAGTTACAAGCTAATAAAACACTTAGCCTAGGGCTGGAGAGATGGCTTAGCGCTTAAGGCGCTTGCCTGCAAAGCCTAAGAATGCTTATTCCAATCTCCAGGTAACATGTAGCCAGACACAAAAGTGACAAAAACATGCAAGGTCATGCAGGCACACAAGGGGTCACGGATGTCTGGAGTTCATTCAGAGTGACTAAAAGGCCCTGGGATGCCCATTCTCCCCCACCCATCTCTCTCAAAAAATAAAGTAATAAAAAAAAAACACTTATGGGGGACATACATTCAGACTACCACACCCAGAGTGGGGCTATTCCTGAAGCACATCAAGTAACAAACAGGGAGCACAGCTGCTGCTGTTTGGATAGAATTATGGGATGGAGAGGTCCCTGAATGTGGGCAGAGTGAACTAGGCACAGAACTCAGAAGAACTGCCCAGCATATCTGGGGGAGGCTAGGGCTAGGAGGAAGTTAGCCATGGAGGTCAGGCACTTGGGAAGCAGTGCTCCTTGGGACTCAAAGCTGAGTTAGGAGACATCTAGTTTCATGTGTGTACTGATACTGTTCAGGGCTAAATTATGCTCCCCACCAAATTCATGGGTTGAAGGCTCAGCCCCAGGGACTACATTTGGACATAGATCTTTACCAAGGTGATTAAGGCAAGTGAGGTCATTAGGGTGGTCTCCATCTTATCTGCTGCTCTCATGGGAACTGATCTGTACACAGAGATGAAGGAGCCTGCACAAAGGAAAGACCACACAAGGACCCAATAGGAAGGTGGCCATTTGCAACCCCAGGGGAGAGGCCTCAGGAGAAACCTGGCTGGTCAGACCTTGATCTTGGACACAGCCTTCAGGACGGTAAGACAACATAGTTCTATTGTTCACGCCAGTGGTCTGGGATGCTTTTTTATGGCAACATCCACAAACCAACACAGATATATTGGCAAAGTATTAACAGTAGTGACCACTATTGGCATGGCACTGTGGAAGACTAAAAGTCATTCTTTTTAAATTATTGGAACCAAAAGCTGGGAATAGTGATGCACACCCGTAGTCCTAGCACCAAGGAGGAGGTGGAGGCAGAAGTATCAGGAGTTCAAGTCCTAAGAATTTGAGGCCATCCTGAGCTACATGAGGCCCTTTCTCACACACATAAAAATAAATTAGAGTTGGGTGTAGTGGTGCACACCTGTAATCCCAGCAATCAAGAGGCTGAGTCAAGTTTGAGTTTGAGCCATATATGGAGACCCTATGTCAAAAACAAAACCAAAACCAAAAATTATTGGCTGTGGTTTTTCTGTTTTTTTTTTTTTTTTTTCTCAATCAACTTGTGCTCAATACAAATACCTACAATCCCAGAAATTTTGGCTGGCTGGAATATCTTTCTTCTAATTTTAAAAATTTACTTATTTATGGGGCTGGAGAGATGGCTTAGTGGTTAAGCGCTTGCCTGTGAAGCCTAAGGACCCCGGTTCGAGGCTCAGTTCCCCAGGACCCACGTTGGCCAGATGCACAAGGGGGCGCACGCATCTGTAGTTCATTTACAGAGGCTGGAAGCTCTGGCGCGCCCATTCTCTCTCTCTCTCTCTCTCTCTCTCTCTCTCTCTCTCTCTGCCTCCTTCTCTCTGTCGCTCTCAAATAAATAAATAAACAAAAAAATTAAAAAAAATTTTACTTATTTAGCCAGGCATGGTGGCACACGCCTTTAATCCCAGCACTTGGGAGGCAGAGGTAGGAGGATTGTTGTGAGTTTGAGGCCACCCTGAGACTACATAGTGAATTCTAGGGCAGGCTGAGCTAGAATGAGACCCTACCTTGAAAAACAACAACAACAAAAAAAATCATTTATTTATTTATTTAAGAGAGAGAAAGAGGCGGAGAGAGGGAGAGAAGGGGGGGGGGGAGAGAGAGAGAGAATGGGCGTGCCAGGGCATAAAGCCACTGCAAATGAATTCCAGATGTATGTACCACATTATGCATCAGGCTTACGTGGGTCGTGAGGAATTGAATCTGGGTCCTTTGGTTTTGCAGGCAAGTGCCTTAAGCACTAAGGTATCTCTCCAGCCCTGCATGGAATATCTTTTGCTGACTTTTGGTTGAATTGTTGATCCTTAAAGGAGTGCTAGGTGGCTCTGCTGAAACCCCTGTCAAACTAAGCTGCCAGTGCTGGAGGTCCCTCAGGAGAGTGGAAGGAGACCTTGGAAGTGAAAGAGTGGCCACAACCTGATGAAATGGGTGTCTGGAGCATTGCTGATCATGCATGGCAGCCTGATGGGAGAAAACAGCAGTAACCAAGTGCTTTATTGAGAGAGAGCATGGGTGCATTAGGGCTTCAGCCACTGCAAACCAACTCCATATGCATGTGTCATTTTGTGCATCTAGCTTTGCATGGGTACTGGGGAGTTGAACCCAGGTTGTTAGGATTTGCAGGCAAGTACCTTAACTACTGAGTAATCTCTCCAGCTCCCCCATGTGCTAGGTTTTATTGATTTATTTTGTTTTTTTCAAGGTAGGGTCTCACTCTAGCCCAGGCTGACCTGGAATTCACTGTGTAGTCTCAGGCTGGCCTTGAACTCACAGTGATCCTTCCACCTCTGCCTCCCAAGTGTTGGGATTAAAGGCATGGACCACCATACTCAGCTTCAAGTGCTAGGCTTGAAAGCATAAATGGGACAAATAACATCTGCTGATATTTTCTTGGGCAAAATAAGCAATTTGGACTTGCCTGAATCTCTAGGGTTGCTCATGGGGTACATGGTCATCTCACAAGAAACAACATTGAGAACGACTGGGCAGGGGTGACTCTATTCTAGGGTTTGTCTCCCTCTCACATGATCTCAGCTCATTCCTCTTCACAGAGACAGCTTCTAAAGTCCCAGCTTTTCTTTATTTTGTACTTGAAGCATGTGATCTCTGAATGATATCAGGAATCTCTATCATTTTCACATGTGACTTCTCTGGATAAAAGACATCTGTGGCTCTAAAGCGCGTTTCAGCATATTCCATTTAAGTCATCTAGCATCAATCCTGTGAGTCAGTATTGTTTTGGGCATTCTGTGTCTTTTCATGCAACTTCCCCCCCCCCCCCACCCCAGGTAGGGTCTCACTCTAGCTCAGAGCTGACCTGGAATGCACTCTGTAGTCTCAGGGTGGCCTCAAACTCATGGCGATCCTCCTACCTCTGCCTCCCGAGTGCTGGGATTAAAGGCATGCACCACCACTCCTGACTTCATGCAACTTCTTTTGGTTGTTTTTGAAACACAGTAGTAGTCCTGACTATATGTAGTCCTGACTGGCCTGGAACCTGTAAAGATCCTCCTACCTCTGTCTCCTAGATACTGGTTTTAGAGGTGTGAGCTACCATGCTTAGCTTTACACACATACATACACACATATATTTGCCTCTGTCTCTCTTTTATGAGACTGACGCTGCCTACTGTGCTAACGAGGCACCTTCTGTCTCTCTTTTAAATAAATAAATAATTATTAAAATGTTTGAAAAAACTCAAAACAGCATTAATCTGAAGAGCCAGCAGAAAGTGAGATGTGGGCTTTTAGTTGGAGGCGGAAGCTGAGAGAGGCTGTGGGTAGAGTGGGCTAGAGTAGGGGACTGGGCTGGTTCTGACAGACAGAAACAAATCTCCTTTCTGGAGCTCTTGGAACAGGTATGGAAGGAGCTACTGAAATCTCAATGTGGGGTCCTTGAGAGAAGGAAGGTGGTCCCAGGCTGAAGAGCCTCCTCAGTGCAAGGAGGAATTGTGAGGCTCACATTGGCCACGTCTGGGGGACAGTTGCACAGAGGGTGCCTTTGCCACTTCAGATCCAAATATGTGGGAAGCTAACACTTCAAGTGCTGGAGACCTGCCAAAGTCATTGACAGGCAGCCAGGCAACTAGCAGGTGAAAATGTGTCACGTGGACGATAGTTTCCTTCCTACCAGAGTGAGCTCGCTGTCGGAAAATCTATTCTTCTAGTATACATTTGGTGTCTATTACTTCGACATCCTGGTTGTTATTACTAAGAAGGTTGAACACGGAACAACATATCTAATTCCTAAATACTTATTTTAGTTAGTTGTTCTTAAGTTTCTGCTTTCCTGCCTTGGCCCCACCTCTCACTTGACCCCAGCATTGGTGTTCACTACAGAATATTCCATGGAACACTCTCGGAATTAGACACCTCCTCCCCAGTTACAAGATGTGTTGTCAGTACCAAATAATGTTTTTCTTCCAAGCTACTATGGTTTGAATGTGTCCACCAGTTTGTGTGTTGGGAGATGTGGCCTTTGGGAGACTAGGGGACTAGAAGAGGTCATGGGAGAGAGGCTTAACTTGGCATTAGTAGCTTTAGAAGCAGATGAGAGACCTGACATATTTTTTAAACTTGTGTGACATGGAACATATTTTGGGAACTATTTGATGATAAATGAAGAATGAGGACACTGGCCTCACACTGGGATAAACAAATGCTTGGTTTGATTTTTGTCCTGGGAACATAGAGGTTTAGGATCATTCAGCAATGCTGTAGATATGTCTGTTTTTTTCTAGGGAAAAGAGCCTACACTTGAAAATATGCCTCAGATGTTTGCTTCCAAGATGCATTATGTTTTATTTATTATCATTATTATTATTATTTTGGTTTTCTTTTTTTTTTGTTTTTCGAGGTAGGGTCTCACTGTAGCTCAGGCTGACCTGGAATTCACTATGGAGTCTCAGGGTGGCCTCAAACTCACGGCGATCCTCCTACCTCTGCCTCCCGAGTGAGTGCTGGGATTAAAGGTGTGCGCCACCACACCTGGCTTATTATTTTGGTTTTCAAGGTAGGGTCTTGCTCTAGCCTGGGTTGACCTGGAATTCACAATGTAGTCTGCTTCCCCTTCAATTAGTTTGAAGAAAATTTTGCCGAGTGTGATCTCCAGGCAGTTGTTTTTAGGTATGGCTTCTCTGTTAAGAAATCTAGACCCATACTCACTTTATTTAGTTAAGAAAAGTTTACATGCATAATGGCTGTGGGTTTTTTTTTTTTTTTTTTTTTTTTTTGTCTTTTTGAGATAGGGTCTCACTCTAGCTCAGGCTGACCTGGAATTCACTATGCAGTCTCAGGGTAGCCTCAAACTCACGGCAATCCTCCTACCTCTGCCTCCTGAGTGCTGGGATTAGAGGCATGCGCCACCACTGTTTTCTTAATTCGTGGGTAATAAGTGTAACTTAAATTGTTTAATTGAAAAAGTTCAAATGTACACACATAAAAGAATAGTTTGCTGGGCATGGTGACACATGCCTTTAATCCCAGAACTCTGGAGGCAGAGGGAGGATTGCTGTGAGTCTCTCTTTTATTTTGATGTCATCATCTTTTTCTCCTATTATGATGGTCTTGTGTAGGTAGTACCAGGCATTGCAAGGTCATGGATATTCAGTACGTTTTGTGTCTGGAAGACTGCTTTGTAAGCAGTCCCATCCTTCCTTTGGCTCTTAAACTCTTTCCGCCACCTCATCCACAATGGACCCTGAGCCTTGGAAGGTGTGATAGAGATGTTTCAGTGCTGAATACTCCTCTATCACTTCTTCTCGGCTCTATGGTGCCTTTTTTTTTTTTTTAAATGGGAAGAAGGGGTTATTTCAGGTTTACAGATTCTAGGGGAACACCATTAATGGCAGAAGAAGCTGGCTCACATCCATAGATGCTAGCAGAGAGACACCACCAAACAGCCAGCAAACACCAACTGCCAGAGCTCCAAGCTGCTCTTTTCACACTTTTGTAGGAGTGGACAACAAGATCCGCCCCATTGACATATTTCTCTTCCCCAGCAGGTCTTTGCCACTGGAGATTCAAGTAGTAAACTCAGTATTAACAAAACACCTGAGTTTTGGGACCATACATTCAACTGGTTCCTTTTTGCCCCTTTACTTCCACCTTGCTACCTGGCTGACCTGGAACTCACTCTGTAGCTCCAGGTTGGCCTTGAACTCATGGTGATCATCCTACCTCAGCCACCCCAGTGCTGGGATTAAAGATGTGTACCACTATGCCCACCACTGTTTTCTTTTCTTTTAATATTTATTAGAGCCGGGCATGGTGGTGCACGCCGTTAATCCCAGCACTCGGGAGGCAGAGGTAGGAGGATCACCATGAGTTCGAGGCCACCCTGAGACTACAAGGTGAATTCTAGGTCAGCCTGGGCTACAGTGAGACCCTACCTTGAAAAACCAAAACAAAAAAAATATTTATAAGGAGAGAGAGATATAGATATAGATATAGATGTGTCCCAGAATAAACTCCAGATGCAAGCACCATTTGTGGGGGGGGCGGGTTTTTGAGGTAGGGTATCATAGTCCAGGCAGACCTGGAATTCACTATGTAGTCTCAGGGTGGCCTCAAACACACAGTGAACCTCCTTCTATCTCTCTATGTCCCGTACTGGGACTAAAGGCATGCACTACCATGCTGGGCAAAAGTTGGTATAAGTTTGCTGAACATCAAGACCCCACTGAGGTGAGCCCCTACCTCTGCCTCCCAAGTGCTGGTGCCCAGCGGCAAGTACCATTTTGTGCATCTGGATTTACATGGGTACTGGGGAATTGAACATGGGCTTTTAGACCTTGCAAGCAAGTGCCTTTTAACCATGAGCCATCTTTCCAGCCCTGCTTTCTTTCTTTCTTGCTCTCTTTCTTTCTTTCTTTTCAAAATTTTTTTATTAACAACTTCAATGATTATAAAAAATATCTGCCAGGCGTGGTGGCACACGCCTTTAATCCCAGCCCTTGGGAGGCAGAAGTAGGAGGATTGCCATGAGTTTGAAGCCACGCTGAGACTATAGAGTGATTTCTAATACCCCCCACTTTCCCTTTTGAAACTCCAATCTCCATCATATCCCCTCCCCATCTCAATCAGTCTCTTTTATTTTGATGTCATCATCTTTTCCTCCTGTTATCATGGTCTTGTGTAGGTAGTGTCAGGCACTGTGGAGTCATGGATATCCAGGCCATTTTGTGTCTGGAGGAGCACATTGTAAGGAGTCCTACCCTTCTTTGGCTCTTACATTCTTTCTGCCACTTCTTCTGCAATAGTCCCTGAGCCTTGGAAGGTGTGATAGAGATATTGCAGTACTGAGCACTCCTGTCACTTCTTTCCAGCACTATGATGCCTTCTGAGTCATTCCAAGGTCACTGCCATCTGAAAAGAGAAGATTCTCTACCAAAAGTGAGAGTAGCATTAATATAAGGGTATGAACATTAAGAGAAGTGCTTATTGGGTCTATGGTGCCTTTTGAGTCATTCCAAAGGCCACCGCCAAGAAGCTTCTCTAACCAAAAGTGAGAGTACCATTAATATATGGGTATTGTCACAGTCAGGTTTGCATTGCTGCCAGAAATCATCCGACCAAGAGCAGATTTTGGGGGAAAAGGGTTTATTTTGGCTTACAGGCTTGAGGAAAAGCTCCATGATGGCAGGGAAAACATGGCATGAGCAGAGGGTGGACAATAGCAGCAGGAGAGTATGCCAAACACCAGCAAAGGGAAGCTGGCTATAATACCCATAAGCCCACCCCCAATAATACACTGCCTCCCAGTCTCCATCAGCTGGGACCCTAGTGTTCAGAACACCTAAGTTCGTGGGGGACACCTGAATCAAACCACCACAGGTATGAATGTTAAGAGAAGTGCTTACCAGGCTGTTTGGTGGACATAATATATGCATTTAGTCAGATACCAGCGAGAGTGACACCCCTAGGGCTCATGACCTCCCCTGTCATAGGCTTTTGACTACATTTGCAGTATCAGGAATGTATTCCCTTCCATGGAGTGTGCCTCCAGTCCAATTAGAGAGCAGTTGGTATACCCTATATCAGACATGCCACTATTGCACCCATTGGATCGTTTGGCCTGGCTGGCCAAACTTAAGGCTTTCAGTGTCCACTGTTATTTCTCTCCACTGATGACTTCTCTCTCCCATAGGGCTACATGCAGCGTATAGCTTTTTCCAGCTTTATGTTAGCTGGTCTACAGGGAGGACTATCTCCTTTTTAAAGTATTTTATTATTTATTTGAGAGAGTGAGAAAGAGAATGAGAATGAGCACACCAGTACCTCTAGTCAGTGCAGATGAACTCCAAACACATGCTCCAACTTGTGCATCTGGCTTACGTTGGTACTGGGGAATTGAATCTGGGTCCTTAGGCTTCATAGGCAAGAGCCTTAACACTAAACCATCTTTCCAGCCCTTTCTGTCTCCTTTAGAGACAAGGTCTCTTATTCACTACTCTGCTGGAAAGCTTCCAGGAAATTCTCCTGTCTCCATTTCCCTTCATGCCATAGATGCATTGGGATTACAGAAGCCCATCACAGCTCCTGGGATTTTGTTAGGGTCCAGGCATCTGAACTCAGATACCCAGAGTTGCATCCAAGCACTTTATCCAGTAAACCATCATCCCAGCCCCTAGTAAACTTACATACTGGTTGGGTGTGGTGGCACATGCCTTTAGTCCCAGATCTTGGGAGGCAGGGGTAGGAGAATTGCTGTGAATTTGAGGCCACCCTGAGACTACATAGTGAATTCCAGATTCCAGGTCAGCTTGGGCTGATGGCAATTTGGGAGTAGAGACTTGCTAGAGGAGATGTGGTTTTGGGGACAGGTTTATGGGTGTTATAGTCACTTTCCTGCTGCTATTTGCCACCTGCTGTGGCAGAAGTGATGTCCAGCCTCTGCTCATGCCATGCTTTCCCCTGCCATCATTGAGCTTCCGTTCAAGACTGTAAGCCAAAGCCAGGCATGGTGGTGCACGTCTTTAATCCCAGCACTCGGGAGGCAGAGGTAGGAAGATCGCTGTGAGTTCAAGGCCACCCTGAGACTACATAGTGAATTCCAGGTCAGCCCGGGCTAGAGAGAAACAAAATACCAGATAAAAATCTGTTTAAGGGAGTGTTGTGGTTTGAATTGTGTTTAAGCTTCATACTTAGTCTCCAGCTGGTGGAGCCTTTCGGAGGTGGAGCCTTGCTGGAGGAGATTTGTCACTGGGAACTGGGCTTGAGGATTATTAGTCCAGCCTATTGGTTGATCAACCTAGCTCACACTTGCTGCTTACTCTGCTGTGGATGTATGATGTTGTGAGCCAGCTATCATATTTTTCTGCCCTGATTAAAGTGTGCTTAGAAACTATAAGTCAGGCTTCCGGTTAAGATGGTGGCATAGGAACCACACCAAAGCATCCTAGGGGAGAAAAAGCAGAAAGAAAAAAAAAAACTCTTCTACTAAAAAGTGAGGTGTATAAGAAATTATCAACTGCAGCAGAGAAGTAGGAGAGATCCAGAGCATCTAGAGTCCACAGAAGCAGGCAGAAGGCTTGGCCTGAGCCACAGAAAAGGCCAGGTGAGGGGATTCTCCCCTCACACCAGCCTCATCCCATACTCAAAAAACATGAAGGGAGGATGGCAGGGAAGAACGGAGGAGCAGCTTGTGAGAAAGGATCACGAGGACCAGTGGGAGAACATCAGCCACCATCACAGCCTCCTCTCCCCCACTGCCAGTTCAAGTGCCAGCAAGCACCAGAGACCTGGAGAAGGGAGCTCACCTACACAACACCTGGCACAGGTAATCAGAGCAGCCATCCAGTGGCCCAGCCAGCCTACCTGAATCCACAGCACAACAAAGAGGGACCCAAGCAGGAGTGCAGCATAATTGAGACCAAAACCATCCCAAAAGGTAACTGGGATTACACCATGTCAGTACCCACCAAATAAGCCTGATATATAGGCTTGAATTGGAAGTGCTAATTGTACCTTCCATGTCAGGGTAAATTTTATGTTAAATCTGATGGAAGGTCAGATTTGCCATTCTTTTTAAAAAATATTTTATTTTTATTTATTTGAGAGATGGAGAGATACAGAAATAGGCAGGTAGAGAGAGGGAGAGAGAATGGATGTGCCAGGGCCTTGGCCATTGCAAACGAACTCCAGATGTGTGCATCCCCTTGTGCATCTAGCTTACATGGGTCCTGGGGAGTCGAACCTGGGTTCTTTGGCTTTGCAGGCAAATGCCTTAACTGCTAAGCCATCTCTCCAGCCCAGCTATTCTTAATATTTTGGGCTTGTAATTTGTTGCTTCCTGATTTATAGTGCCTTTGTTTCCTTTTCTGTCGTTCATTAGAGAAGGGTCCCACTTGGTCACAAGCTCACGCTGAACCCTCTACAAACCAGAAATCTTAGCTTCCTTGTTGACAGGATTAAGGGTGTGAGGCAACACACATCTTAAGGGACTGTGACTTTGTACTCTGTGCTGTTTTTCATTGAATGTCTACATTGTTTAGTTAACTTTTAGAATCTGCCTGTATTTTGTTCCACCCAGCCTACTTGAATACTCTCATAGCAGGCAAACCCAACATCAAGGATCACTTTTGTAGATACTCTGAGAGTCTTAAGAGTCACACCTAACACCTTAAGTTCCTACCCTGAAGATTTATAACATCAGATAGATTGATACATCTAATAATACTGTAGCTAATTAGAAAATCCAAGCACTGAATTAATCCAAGATGCAAAAATATGTACATTATAACACAAGAAACACAAAAAATCAAGACAATATAAATCCACCAAAAACTATTTATGCATCAGAAATGGCCTCCAGTAGAGAGAGAAATCATCAGTGAAGATACCCAACAGTGGACACTGCAAGCCTTATATTTGGCGAGCCAGACCAAATGAGCCAATGGGTGCAGTAGTGGCACGTCTGTTATGGGGGAAACCAACCGCCCTCTAATTTGACTGGATGCCTGCTCCATGGGAGGGAATATATCCCTGCTACTGAGAAGTTACAACAGGGGTCGTTATGAGCCCTAGGGGTGTAACGTCTGCTGTTGTCCAACTAAAAGTATATACTATGCTAACCAAACTGCCCAGGAAGCACTTCTCTTAATGTTCATACCCTTATTTATTTATTTATTTATTTATTTAGTTTTTCGAGGTAGGGTCTCACTGTAGCCCAGGCTGACCTGGAATTCACTATGGAGTCTCAGGGTAGCCTCGAATTCATGGCAATCCTCCTACCTCTGCCTCCCAAGTTCTGGGATTAAAGGCATGTGCTACCACACCCGGCTCCATACCCTTATTTTAATGCTACTCTCACTTTTGGTTAGAGAACCTTCTCTTTTCATATGGCAGTGACCTTGGGATGACTCAGAAGGCATCATCGTGCTGAGAAGTGACAAAGGAGTGCTCAGCACTGAAATATCTCAATCACACCTTCTATGGCTCAGGGTCCATTGCAGACGAGGTGGCAGAAAGAATGTACGAGCCAAAGGAAGGGTAGGACTCCTTACAACGTGCTCCTCCAGACACAAAATCGCCTGGATATCCATGTCCTCACAGTGTCAGACACTACATACACAAGACCATCATAATAGGAAGAAGATGATGACATTAAAATAAAAGAGACTGGTTGAGAGGGGGAGGGGATATGATGGAGAGTAGAGTTTCAAAGGGGAAAGTGGGGGAGAGGGAGGGAATTACCATGGGATATTGTTTATAATCATGGAAGTTTTCAATAAAGAAAAGAAACTGTAAGTCAGAAATAAACCTTTTCTTCCATAAGTTGCTTCTGGTTGGGTGGTTTGTTCCAGCAACAAGTTGGTAACTGCTGCAGGAAGTGTTTATTTCAGTTTACAGTTCCAAGTTACCATCCATCATGGCAGAGAAGGTACGGTGGTAGGAGCTCAAGGCAGCTGGTCACATTCAGCACAGTGAGGAAGCAGAAAGTAATGAATGCTAGTGTTCAGTTCTCTGTCTCTCCTTTTTATTCAGTTCAGGACCCTACCAGCTCACAGAATGGTGCCATCTACATTTAGGCTGGGTTTTCCCATCTCAGTTAACCTAATCTAGAAAGCACTTCACAGATATGCCCAGAGATTTGTTTCCATGATGATTCTAAACCCTATCAATTGACAACCAGAAATTAACCAACACACTTGCCATCCTCTTGTCTCTTTCGTGCCCAGTGCTGGGGTTGCAGGTCTGTACTGCCATGCTTGGATTTTTTTAAAAGTATTTTTATTTATTTATTTATTGGAGGGGAGGAGGCAGATAGAGAGGGAAAGAATAGGTGCACTGGGGCCACTAGCTACTGAAAATGAACTCCAGAAGCATTTGCCACCTTGTGCATCTGGCTTATGTGGGCACTGGGGAATTGAACATAGATCTTTAGGCTTTGCAGGCAAGCACCTTAACCACTATGTTATCTCTCCATCCCCCCTTTTTTTTATGAGAGAGAGAGAAAGAATTGGCATGCCAGGGTCTCTAGCCACTGTAATCGAACTCCAGATGCATGTGCCACCTTGTTTGCATATGCGACCTTATACATATGTCAACTTATGTGTCTGGCTTATGTGGGATCTGTGGAGTTGAACATGGGTGCTTAGGCTTTACAGGCAAGTGCCTCAACTGCTAAGCCATCTCTGTAGCTTAGCCCTTTTTTTGTTTTTGTTTTTGTTTTTGATTTTTTGAGGTAGGGTCTCACTCTAGTCCAGGCTGGCCTGGAATTCACTATGTAGTCACAGGGTGGCTTGAAACTCTTGGTGATATTCCTACCTCTGCCTCCAAGTGCTGGGGTTAAAGGTGTGCACCACCACAACTGGCCAGCCCTTGTTTTTTGGAGGTAGGGTCTTGCTCTAGTCCAGGCTGACCTGGAATTCACTATGTAGTCTCAGTGTGGCCTAGAACTCATAGCAATCCTCCTACCTCTGCTTCCCAAGTGCTGGGATTAAAGGCATGTGCCACCAAGCCTGGCTTGCTTGATTTTTTTATATGGGTGCTGGGGGTCTTAGGTTATGCTTATTCAGTAAATGGCCTTACCTGCTCAGCCTTCTCTAGCAGTCTTTCCAAAGATCTGAACAGTTTGTCCCAAGTGTCTTTACCGGGGCAATAAATTCTGGTCATGAAACATAGCTCAGGGTTGATGCTGGCTATTCTCCTGGAAGAAACAGTTCAAGTTCAAAAGCTCCTCCTTCAAAGGAACACTCTCATGGGTAAGCAATGCCCACAGGAAAATAATGAATGCTGTTTTTATGATTCTATCTGTTCGAAAGAGGGGTTCCTGCACAGCGCCGCTGGGCATCTTGACCATCCTGCTTTTTATAAGTATGGTTTTCTTTGCATGAACCTGCTGCCCTCCCTCCTCCCCAATGGGAAAGGAAAAGTCATCTGCTTAAGATGGAGGCCAACAAATAGTAGCTGTGTAATTTCACTATGTCATTGTAACTGGGATGCAGAAGTAGAAATGGAAGCATGCTCCCAATTTTATGACATTTGCTCAATAAGAGCAGCAGCTTTCTATGTGCATAGACTGTTGGGTTAGGCTCCCTGAGTTCCTACGCCAGCCTGTGACCTTCTGGCCCTGTGAATAAACTCTCTATGCCTCATTTATCTCACCTTTAAGAGGATAGCTGGGCATGGTGGTGCACACCCTTAATCCCGGCACTTGGGAGGCAGAGGTAGGAGGACTACAGTGTATTCCAGGTAAGTCTGGGCTAGAGCGAAACCCTACTTTGACCCCCACAACCAAGAAAAAGAGTATAAGTAATAAACCTCATAGAGTGGTCAAGAGATGGAATATGTACACAAAATACTTAAAGCATCATCTGGCACCTTATTATCATTATTATCATCATCATTTTAAGGATTGAAGCAGGGCTGGAGAGATGGCTTAGCAGTTGTCAGAAAAGACAAGGGACCCAGGTTTGATTCCCTAGCACTCAAGTGCAGCCAGATGCAAAAGGTGGTACATGTATCTGGAGTTTGTTTGCCATGGTGAGGCCATGATTCATTCCCTCTCTCTCTCAAATAAATAAATAAATAAAATATTAAAAATTATATGGATTGAGCCGGCTGTGGTGGTGCATGCCTTTAATTCCAATATATATATTGGATTGAAACAGGCAGCTTTTGAATTGGGACAGAACCGTACTTATAGCAATGCTGTGAAAACTATCTGCAGTGTTCTTCATCCCAGCCCCTCAACACAACAAACTTTTATTTTATTATTATACACGCTGGGCATGCTCTACTGGAAGGTACAGCAGCCATAGATGACAAGTAATGCATAGTCTCTGATCCTCAAGGCATAAGTAGTGCTTGATAATGCAAGTACTCACCCAGCAAGTACCATAGTCCTAAGGTTGGTAGCTGTATGGTGGAGACAGATCTTAATCCACCATTAACACAAACCTTTCAAGCAGAGAATCAATGATCAAACAGGAGCTCTGGCTGTGTAGGAAGTAGTCAGGGAAGACTCCTCCCAGGACAGGAAATTCCCACTGAACTGGACGTATGTATAGACAAATAGATGTATGAATGTGGGACAGGAAGAGCATTTTAGATGGAAAACATGCATGGCAAAGGACCTGAAGCAGGTGACGAGGTCAGGGAGGTGGCCAGAGGTCAAGGTTCAGAAAGGAGGGCTAGAGCCGGGCATGGTGGAGCGCACCTATAATCAGGAGGCTGAGGTTGGAAGACTAGGCCATCCTAGGCTACTGAGTTCTTGGTCAGCCTGGAGTGAGACCAAAACTAACAAAAACATAAACAGAAGGGTAACAAAGGATATGACATGAAAGGATTGGTGGTTTTAGAAAGCCACATGGGTGCTCTGCAAAGCATAACTGACTGTACTGGGGCAAAAGCTGGAGACAACCACAGTAGTTAATGCCATAGGCAAAAAGATGGCAGAGAGAAATGGAGGGAAGTGAATGGATTTGTTTCTGGTCAAAGCTGCATGTTGGGCTGGACATTGAGGGTGAAAGAAAATAGGAAAACACTGACACATTTGGATGATGGCACTGGGCAGTTAGGGAAGGTTAGGAATAAAACGTTTGGGTAAGTTCATTTCTGGAATGTAGTAGTTTCTATGTTAAGGTTAGAGATGCATAGCCACAGTGGCAACACCACCTTGGGAAGTCTGAAGTTCTTTCAAGAGGGCCAGGTCATGGAATGGGATGGGAAGTGAAGGACTGGAGATGGTAATGCAGTTTTATTTTATTTGAGAGAAAGAGAGAGAGAGAGAGAGAGAGAGCGAGCCACTGCAAATGAACTCCAGATGCATGTGCCACCTTGTGCATCTGGCTTACATGGGTACTGGGGAATCAAACTTAGGTCCTTCCGCTTCCCAGGCAAGGGTTTTAACTGCTAAGCCATCTCTTCAGCCCCCACCCTTTTTTTGAGACAGCTGTAGCCCAGGCTAGTTAATCTTATTTCTGCCTCCCAAGTTCTGGAAAGATAAAGCTGAAAATTTCAGTCTATTTTAATTATCTATGTGTATTGATACATTCGCTATTGCACAGGGGAAGTTGTTTTTATTTTAGGACATTTCATATGTGGAAGGAACAGAGGGTATAGAGGACAGGGGACAGGTTCAATTCCCCAGGACCCAGGTAAGCCAGATGCACAAGGTGGTGCATGTGTCTGGAATTTGTTTGCAGCAGCTGGAAACCCTGGTGTGCCCATCCTTTCTCTATTTGCCTCTCTCTCTCTTTTAAAAAGAAAAGAAAAGAGGGCTGGCTGGGCGTGGTGACGCATGCCTTTAATTCCAGCACTCCGGAGGTAGAGGTAGGAGGATCACTGCGAGTTCAAGGCCACCCTGAGACTACAGAGTGAATTCCAGGTCAGCCTGAGCTAAAGTGAGACCCTACCTGGGAAAACCAAAAAAAAAAAAAAAAAAAAAAAGCAAGCAAGCATGTCGGTTTCTGCATAAATTTAGGGAGGGCAAAGTCCCACCTGAAACCTGGGCCCTCGGTGTGACCGGATTTAACTTCATGCACAGCTGTGCCTCTCGAGTTTGGATGGCTGCCACTTTTTGTTTTGGACTTTTCCCTGCCGTGAAGAATGAACTGCTAGGTCCTAAGCCTCATAAGCTGGTGCTGAAGGTTCAAGGACAGTCTGCGAGCTCCACGCCCAACTCTCCCGTCCCTAAAGGCGGCGCTCGGTTCGGGACTGCCCCTCCCCGGATGTAGGGCGCCTGGGCCCGGCCAGGCGCGCACGTTTGTCCGCCCCTTATGCCCCGCCCCCAGCCCCTGCCCCACCGGACGCCGCCCGCAGCCATGGTGCAGGCCTGGTACATGGACGAGTCCGCTGAGGAGCCGTGGCGGCCGCACCGCGCCAAGCCCCACCGTCCCGTGGGCCTGGAGCAGCTGCGCGCGCTCGGCGTGCTCTACTGGAAGGTGCGGGGCGGTGCGCGTGCTCGTGGGCAGGGGTCGGGTCCTAAGCCTCGGCCTCGGCGGCCGCAGGCGGGGCTTGGCCGCCCGCGCGCTCCTGACGCTGGTCGCGCGTGAGCGCGGCTCTTCAGAGCTCGGCCTGCGGAGGGCGCTCGCGTGCACAGGTTTGCTGTCTGCAGAGCGCGGCCCGGCTGCCTACTCGCGTGTTTGGGAGTGGAGATTACAGAGCGGTTTCTGGCCATGGCTGAGGCCGGATTGGACTGTTTTTGAGTTGTTTGTTTTTTTTCTTTTAGCTAATCTACATTTCTGTACACTGTAGCCCATCCTGGACCCATGGTTGAGGGACAGTCTTCGTTGCTTTCTTTTTTCTTTTTTATTTATTTGCAAGCAGAGAGATAGAGAAGAGAGACAGAGAGAATGGATATACTAGGGCTTCCAGTCGTCACAAGTGAACTTTGTGCATCTGGCTTTATGTGGATACTGGAGCATTATTTATTTATTTGACGGGGGGGGGGAGGAATTATTTATTTGACAGACAAAAAGGAAGGCGGGGGGAGCTGGAGAGATGGTTTAGTGGTTAAAGCGCTTGCCTGCAAAGCCAAAAGAACTCCGAGTTAAATTCCCCAGGACCCACGTAAGCCAGATTCACAAGGTGGAGCACGCTTCTGGAGTTTGCAGCCGCTGGAGGCCCTGGCACACCCATTCTGTCTGTCTGCCTCTCTCTCCTTCTCTCCCTCCCTCCCTCTCTCTCTCTCTCTCTCTCTCTCTCTCTCTCTCTCCGCCTCTCTTCTCTCTCAAATAAAAATAAAATACAAAAAAAAATATTGTTAAAAAAGAAAGGAAGGAAGAAAAGGAGGGAGGAAGGGAAAGGAAGGCAGGCAAAGACAGAATGGGCGTCCAGGGCCTCCAACCACTGTAAATGGAACACCAGACGCATGGGCCACCTAGTGCATCTGGTTTACATGGGTACTGGGGAATTGAACCTGGGTCCTTAGGCTTAGTAGACAAGCATCTTAACCACTAAATCATCTCTCCAGCCCCCTATTTTTTAGTTTTTAAATATTTTTAGTTCTTGTGTTGGCACATGCCTTTAATCCCAGCACTTGGGAGGCAGAGGTAGGAGGGTAGCCATGAGTTCAAGGCTACTCTGCAACTTAGAGTGAATTCCAGGTCAGCCTGGGCTAGAGTGAGAAGGTAGGATCTCACTGTAGCCCAGGCTGACCTGGAATTCACTATGTTGTCTCAGGGTGGCCTCAAACTCATGGTGATCCTCCTACCTCTGCCTCCTAAGTGCTGGGATTAAAGGCATGCGCCACCACGCCCCACTCTGTTTTTTCTTTCTAAGTTACTTTTATTTAAGAGAGACAGAGAGTGAGAATGAGAATGAGTCCCAGACACATGCTTCACTTTGTGCATCTGACTTTTTGCAAGCAAGCATTTTAACCTCTGAGCCATCTCTCTAGGCCCTCTGTCTCCGTAATGATTGAATACTCCATGATCCCATCAGGCTGGTTTTGTCCACCACAGTATGCCAGTCACTGAAACAAGGTTTTTGAAAGTTGATTAGCGAAGCAGCAAAGAGAGATGGTGGCAGATGCAGGTCTGCTAGGATAAGAGAGAGATTTATGGGATGAGGAAGCAGGGTGAGAGATGACTGGAAGTGAAGGGGTTGTAGACTTCATGTGTAATCTAGGCAGTTCTTGGGACCCATGTTCAGAAAATACCTGTTAGCATGACCTGGGTGGACTTTTTGTCCTTCGTCAAAAGGTCACCCAAGGGCTGGAGAGATGGCTTAGCAGTTAAGCATTTGATTGTGAAGCCTAAGGACCGCGGTTCGAGGCTCGATTCCCCAGGACCCACGTTGGCCAGATGCACAAGGGGGCGCACGCATCTGGAGTTCGTTTGCAGTGGCTGGAAGCCCTGCCGCGCCCATTCTCTCTCTCTGCCTCTTTGTCTCTCTGTCGCTCTCAAATAAATAAATAAAAATAAAAATAAAAACAAAAGGTCACCCAAATTGGGTGTGGTGGCTTACTCCTGCAATCCCATCATTACAGAGGCTAAGAGAGGAGGATACCGGGAGTTAGAGGCTGCGTTACAGAGTTCCAGGGCTGCATAAGCTAGAATGAGACCCTATCTCTCAAAAAAAGAAAAAGAAAAAAAAAAGGGAAATGTGCAAAACAGAAGCTAAAGTTCACTAACTTCATTGCAGTGATTTTCTTAGATGCAGAGTTGGGTTTTACCAAAGACATTTAAAATTATTTATGGGCTTGGGAGATACATGCTTGCAAAGCCAGCTGACTTGGGTTGGTTCCCTAGTACCAACGCAAAGCCAAATGCACAAAGTGGCACGTTTGTTTGCAGTGGTAAGAGGCCCTGTTGCCTGCCTCATACTCTGTCTGCTGGCAAATAGAAACAATAAAATTTAAATCTGGTTGTGGTGGCACACGCTTTTAATCCCAGCACTCAGAATGAAGTCCAGGTCAGCGTGAGCAAGAGTGAGACCCTGCCTTGAAAAACCAAAAATAAATAAATAAATAGTTTTTTGCATGTGTGTATTGCTGTTGTAAACAAATGCTTGTCCATCTTTATGTGGGTGGCTTGAGAATTGAACCTGAGTTAGAAGGTTTTGCAACCAGGTATCTTTAACTGCTGAGCCATCTTCTCAGCCACAGTAAGACATTTTTGTTTTCATTTTCTTTATTCTCTTTTTTGGTGTTTTGAAGCAATGTCTTACTCTAACCCAGGCTGACCTGGACTCCCTTGTAGCCCAGGGTGATCGCTAATGTATGGTGATCTTTCTACCTCAACTTTCTCAGTGGTTGGCCTCCAGTAAGCCTTTTTTGTTGTTTTATTGAGGTTAGGGTCTCAATCTAGTCCCGGCTGACCTGGAATTCACTATGTAGTCTCATGCTAGCCTGGAACTCAAGCAGTCCTCCTACTTCTGCCTCTGAGTGCTGGGATTCAAGATGTACGCCATGATACGTTTTGAAGGTGGTCACCTTGCAGGACTGGAGGGAGAATGGTGCTGTACCAGCAGTGCCAGGCTACACATGCTGGGCACGCACTTTGCCACTGAGCTATCCTCCAGCCCAGTTGCTATACCTCCTTGTGCCAACATGACCCCCCTTTTGTGTTTGGACTTCTGTAGCTGGATGCTGACAAATATGACAAATATGAGAATGATCCAGAACTGGAGACGATCCGGAAAGAGCGAAACTACTCTTACATGGACATCATCACCATCTGCAAAGATAGACTTCCCAATTATGAAGAAAAGGTGAGGAGGCAAAAAGGACCCCCTTTGGAAAGGGACATTGTTCCCTTCATTCCTAAAGCTTTTCATCCTTCATTTGGATTTTGAGGCAGAGTGGTCTGTCTTCATGGAAAGAACTGAGAAGAGTTCCTCCTTGTATAGGGTGGTTGTGCCCCCTTTTAGGTGGTAGGCTCACCAGGGAATTCATCTGGGCCTGTGGGATGTTCATAGCCCTGCATCCAGATCTTCCTTAGAATTCTTTTATTTATTTATTTATTTATTTATTTTTGAAGGAGTGTTTCACTCTAATCCAGGCTGACCTGGAATTCACTATGTAGTCTCAGGGGGACCTCGAACTCATGGCAGTCCTTCTACCTCTGCTTCTCTAGTGCTGAAATTAAAGACCATACCTGGCTATTTATTTTTTAAATATTTTTACTTATTTATTTGCAAGCAGCGAGAGATAGAGGAGAGGCAGAGAATGGGCACACCAGGGCCTCCAGCTGCTGCAAACAGACTCTGGATGCATGTGTCACTTTGTGCATCTGGCTTTATGTGGGTATTGGGGAATTGAAGTCAGATCATTAGGCTTTGCAGGCAAGCACCTTAATTACTAAGTAATCTCTCCAGCTCTCTTTTATTTATTTTTTTAAGATGTAGAGTCTCATACAAGTCAAAGCTGACCTAGAACTTACTCCTCCTACCCAGTACTGGGATTAAAGATGTATGCCAATACACCTGACTCTTCTCTAGAATTTTTACTGCTAAAAAGTGCTGGGTTCTGAGGAGCTCTGGGGGCTGTGTCTTCAGGGCACCTGTCTGGATCATCTGGGCCATCAGATTTATTAACAGAAGGTTCTTCAGAATGTTCCCATTGTCCTTGACAATGGGATGTGTAACTCCTCTCCCTGACTCCTGAAGCTGATAAATTTCTTGGATCCTCTGAAGAATGTTTGGTCTCATGGACTCCCCCCACCCCTGCCTTTCTCATTATTTTATCAGTTCTGTCTGAGTTTTGCTTTCTTATCTATACTTTGGGTTTTGTTTGTTCTTTTTTCCTCATTTTTTTTCTTTTTGGCATTGGGGGCTGAGGCTGGTTGCCTTGTGCTTGCCCACCTGAATGATATCATCAGCCCTCTTATTACTTACCTTGAGACAGGATCTCACTTAAGCTGCCTAGACTTGTCTTGAACTTTCTTTGCAGCGAAAGCAGGCCTTGAACTTGGTATCCTCCTGCCTCAGCCACCCAAGTAGCTAGGATTACAGGTGCTAGCGGCCTGGCTGCCCAGACTTTCTTATGAGAAACATTTTTTTTATTATTATTATTTTTTTTGATTTTTCAAGGTAGGGTCTTACTCTAGCCCAGGCTGACCTGGAATTCACTATATAATCTCAGGGTAGACTTGAACTCACAGCAATCCTCTTACTTCTGCCTCCTGAGTGCTGGGATTAAAGGCATGTGCTACCACACCTAAATAAAGTTACTTTTTTTTATGATAAGCATTTTTTTTTGAATTTTTATTTATTTATTTATTTGACAGATAGAAAGAGAGAGAAAAGGGTGCACCAGGGCCTCCAACCACTGCAAACGAACTCCAGACATGTGTACCCCCTTGTGCATCTGGCTAACATGGGTCCTGGGGAATCGAACCTGGGTCCTTTGGCTTTGCAGGCAAGTGCCTTAACTCCTAAGCCATCCCTCAGCCTATGATAAACATTTTTAGAAACATTTTATTGGACTGGAGGTAAATAAATATATAAATAAAATTTATTTAATTGCAAGCAGATAAGTGAGAGAAGAGAGAGAGACAGACAGACAGACAGACAGAATGGGTACGCTAGGGCTGCAAACAAACTCCAGATCCATGCACCACTTTGTGTATCTGGTTGTACATGGGTATTGGGGAATTGAATCCAGGTCACTAGGTTTTGGAGGCAGATGCCTTAACTGCTGAGTCATCCCTCCAGCCACTGATACATTGCTATTGAGAACTTTTTTTTTTTTTTCTGAGGTAGGGTCTCACTCTAGCCCAGGCTGATGTAGAATTCATTATGGAGTCTCAGGCTGGCCTCAAACTCACAGCAATCCTACCTCTGCCTCCCCAGTGCTGGGATTAAAGGCATGTGCCACTGTGCCCGGCCTTGAGAACCTTCATACATGAACATACTCTAGTTTGATCCTGTTTCCATCTCATTACCCTCTTTTGTCCCCTCCCCTGCCTCCATTTAGGTGAGCATCCTCCTCTCTCTTCCATGTCAAAATGTTGGTGAGCTCAGAACTGTACAATTCTTGTGGGGGTAATGATAACCTATCATAAGGTCATGAGTTCACTAGCCAGTTCATGTCTAGATGACAGTGCCCCTTGTCATCAACCTGTGGTTCTTACATTCTTTCCATTGTACCTTGTGCAATGTTTCCTGAACCTTGGAAGGTATGATATAAATGTCCCATTTAATGTTAAGCTCTCAACAGCCTCTTATTTTCATCTTTGATGAGTTTTTTTTTGTTGTTTGTTTCTTTGTTTTTTCTAGGTAGGGTCTCACTCTAACCCAGGGTGACCTGGAATTCACTATGTAGTCTCAGGGTGGCCTTCAACTCATGGCGATCCTCCTACCTTTGCCTCCTGAGTGCTGGGATTAAGGTGTGCACTACCATGCCCAGCTAGCTGTGATGAGTTTTGAGTCTCCTCAGTTTCTACCACTATCTCCATAGAGAAGCTTCTCTGGCTAGATAGTTCTTGAACATATTTTCCTAGATTTATGTTTATTTTATTTTTATTTATTTATTTATTTGAACGGGGGGAGAGGCAGGAAGAGAGAGAAAGAGAATGGGTGCGCCAAGGCCTCTAGCCACTGCAAAAGAACTCAACACATGTGCCACCATGTGCATCTAGCTTACATGTGTACTGGGGAATCAAACCTGGATCCTTAGGCTTAACAGGCAAGTACCTTAACTGTTAAGTCATCTCTCCAGCCCTAGATTTATGTTTAAATATTACATTTGTTTGTTTATTTCAGACATGGTCTTGTTATCTTGCCCAGGCTTATCAGGTTCTTGCCATATAGCCCATGCTGGCCTGGAACTCCTTGTATGACCCAGGCTGGTTTGTAGCTGAGGATGACCCGGGACTCAGTCTTACTGCCTCTAGTTCCCAAGTGCTGGGATTACAAATGTGCACAGCTGTCCCTGGCTTTGTAGGTTTTTTTTTTTTTTTTTTTTTTAAGGTAGGGTTTTGCTCTAGCCCAGGCTGACCTGGAACTCACTAAATAGTCCCAGGCTGGCCTCAAACTCACAAAGATCCTCCTACATCTACCTTCCAAGTGCTGTGATTAAAGGCATGTAGCACTGTACCTAGTTTGCCCTTATGCCTCCTCCACCCCCACAGATAGGGTCTCCCTCTAACCCAGGCTGACCTGGAATTCACTGTGTAGTCTCCGGGTGTCCTTGAACTCACTGCAATCCTCCTACCTCTACCTCCCAAATGCTGGGATTAAAGGCGTGCGCCACCACAACCATTGGCTTTGTGTTTTTAATATTAAATTTTACCTGTTAGGGTTAGGATATGGACATTTACTGTCAAAGGCCTCAAACTTTTCTGTGCATTGAGATATTTTGATTACAAAGCATTAGGAGCAAAGACCTTTAGAAAAACATAAAGGCAGATTGGAACTCAGAGGTGATTTTCTTGCGATGGTAGCTATTGTCCTTCCATGCACGGATTCCTTCCTGGTCCACTGTGACTCCATGGGCCCCACATGGGAGGGAGGACAAGCTAGAGTTGGCATGTCTTTGTGGCAGTCTTGCTGTGCTATTGTGCCCATGACTTCACTTTTTTGTGGAGTCCCTTTGTGGGACTGTGAAGATTCAGTGAGTTGTGTGTTTATAAAGAATTGGGGGCTGGAGAGATGGCTTAGTGGTTAAGCGCTTGCCTGTGAAGCCTAAGGACCCCGGTTCGAGGCTCGATTCTCCAGGACCCACGTTAGCCAGATGCACAAGGGGGCACATGCGTCTGGAGTTCATTTGCAGAGGCTGGAAGCCCTGGCGCGCCCATTCTCTCTCTCTCTCTGTCTCTGTCTCTATTGCTTCTTCCTCTCTCTGTCACTGTCAAATAAATAAAAATAAATTAAAAAAAAAAAAAGAATTGGGAACAATGTCTGACACATGGTGCCATGCGGTTTAATTCTCATACTGATGTTTGGTATGGGTTTCAAAACGTTCTGGTTCCTCCCTTGGTCCTTTTTTTTTTTTTTTTTTGAGGCAAGCCCAACAGACTAACCTTTAAAAAAATTTTTTTTTGTTTATTTTTATTTATTTATTTGAGAGTGACAGAGAGAGAGAGAGAGAGAGAGAGAGAATGGGCACACCAGGGCTTCCAGCCACTGCAAATGAACTCCAGATGCGTGCGCCCCTTGTGCATCTGGCTAATGTGGGTCCTGGGGAATCAAGCCTCGAACCGGGGTCCTTAGGCTTCACAGGCAAGCGCTTAACTGCTAAGCCATCTCTCCAGCCCCTAAACTTTTTCTTTTTTTCTTTTTTTTTTTTTTTTTATGAGTGAGAGCAGGAGCAAGAGAGAGAGACAGAATTGGCATGCCAGGGCCTCCAGCCACTGCAGCTGAACTCTAAATATGTGCCTATGTGCAACCTTGTGTATGCAATACCATGTGTATCTGGCTTATGTGGGATCTGGGGAGTTGAACATAGGTCCTTAGGTTTCACAGGCAAGTGCCTTAATTGCTAAGGCATTGCTTAATTGCATGTCTCCAGCCCCAAAACTTTGTGTGTGTGTGGTGTTTTTGAGGTAGAGTTTCAGTCTAGCCCAGACTGATCTGGAATTCATGCTGTAGTCTCAAGGTAGTCTTGAACCCATGGTGATCCTTGTACCTCTGCCTCCCAAGTGCTGGGATTTAAGGCTATGCCACCATGCCCAGTAATTCTTGGTATTTTTAAAAAAAATATTTAATAAGAATTTATTTTATTTATGAGAGAGAGAGAGAAAGTGGATGTGTCAGGACCTCTAGCCACTGCAGACAACTCCAGACACATGCATGCCACCATGGGCATTTGGCTTTCATGGGTTCTGGGGAATCAAACCTCGGTCCCTAGGCTTCGCCAGCAAGCATCTTAACTACTAAGCCATCTCTCCAGCCCTCTCCCTTGGTGCTTCTTATTTATTTATTTGTTTGACAGAGAAAGAGGGAGAGAGAGAGAGAAAGAATAGGCATGCCAGGGTCTCCAGCTGCTGCAAATGAACTCCAGACGTGTGCACCCCCTTGTGCATCTAGCCAACGTGTGTCCTGGGGAATTGAACCTGGATTCTTTGGCTTTACAGGCAAATGCCTTAACTGCTGAGCCATCCCTCCAGCCCTCCCTTGGCACTTTTTTTTTTTGTTGTTGTTGTTGTTTAGTTTTATTTATTTATTTGAGAGTACAGAGAGGGAAAGAGGCAGATAGGGAGAGCGAATGGGCGTGCCAGGGCCTCCAGCCACTGCAAATGAACACCAGACATGTGCATCTGGCTAATGTGGGTCCTGGGGAATCGAGCCCTGGGGTCCTTAGGCTTCACAGGCAAGTGCTTAACTGCTAAGCCATCTCTCCAGCCCTCTCTTTGTACTTTTACCAACAATCTGCAGTGAATGTAGTGCTTATCATGATTCTGGCCTATTGAGGCCTGGGGCTATGTCATGGTCTCTAGCAGACTCACAGGCTCTTCTCCCACGTAGATCAAGATGTTCTTTGAAGAGCACCTGCACCTTGATGAGGAGATTCGCTACATCCTGGAGGGCAGTGGGTATTTTGACGTCAGGGATAAGGAGGACAGGTGGATCCGGATTTACATGGAGAAGGGAGACATGATCACACTTCCTGCCGGCATCTATCACCGTTTCACACTGGATGAGAAGGTGAGGAGGAGGGTGTGTGAGGCTGTGATCCGGGGTCTGTTCTGTGCATGCAGAGAGAAACTGGTGGACCATGCCACTTGCTGAGAGTATAGCCCACTAGCTGTGCTGTGTGAGGACTATCACCTGTGAGACAGGTAGTCACGGCTCACAACCCTGAAACTTTGCTTCATGGAGACAACCTGTAGGCCTGCTGCCTAGGAGTCTGGGAGCACAGGCAGTCATAACTCATAGCCCTGTAGCTTTGCTCCACCAAGGTAGCCAGCAAGTCCTGTGGCCCAGGAGCCCATGGGGAGAGTCCAACCTCAGCTTTGTTCTTGACATACAGTGAGTGATTCAGCACATGCTTCTGGCCAAATGGAGGTTGGTGTCTGCAGGGGAATGTTTTGCTCCTATTGAGAGGCAGCCTGAACTTTGTTACTGATGCAGGGCCTTGGGGCTGTGAGGCACCTGGAAGGTAGAAACTGTCATTTGGATATGGATCTGCTCAGCAATAGTGTAGTCACTAGGACTACCAATATGCAAGGAATTAATTCTTGGGGTCTTGGGTTGTGATTTGGGTTAAGCCTAAGATTTCAGCCTAATTTTTTTTTTTATTTGTTTTTTTGTTTTTCGAGGTAGGGTCTCACTCTGGCCCAGGCTGACCTGGAATTAACAGTGTAGTCTCAGGATGGCCTCAAACTCACAGCAATCCTCCTACCTCTGCCTCCTGAGTGCTGGGATTAAAGGCATGCACCACCATGTCTGGCTTGAGATTTCAGCATAATTTAAAAAAATATTTATTTTCTGTTTATTTATTTGAGAGAGAGAGAAAGAGGCAGGTAGACAGAGAGAAAGACGGGGTGCACCAGGGCCTCCTGCCACTGCAAATGAACTCCAGATGCATGTGCCACCTTGTGCATCTGGCTTACATGGGTTCTGGGGACTTGAACCTCGGTCACTAGGCTTCACAGGTAAGTGCCTTAACTGCTAAGCCATCTCTCTAGCCCTCAGCATAATTTAAAAAAAGTTTTTAAAAAAATTTATTTGCAAGCAGAGAGAGAGAGAAAGATAACCATTAGGCGTTGTATGCTAGCCCTTACCTGCTGAGCAACCTTTCTGCCCAGAATTCTTCATCTTCTTTTCCATGAGCAGTTGCAGGCTATAGTTCTGCATGTCACTTTCTCACTTGGTATACTTTGGGGATGCTCCCTGGCAGTTGGTGCAAAACCTCAACCCTTGTTTATGGATTCATTATAGGATGTACTTCTGGCTTTATGTGGGTACTGGGAAATTGAACCCTGGCTGACAGGCTTTGCCAGCAAGTACCTTTAACTGCTGAGCTATCTCCCCTTCCCCTTACTTAACTTTTTATGTGGGTTCTGAATTCAGGTCCTCCTGCTTATACTGCAGGCCCTTTACTGATTGAGCCTCTTTCCAGGCCTGCATTTCTATTATTTTATAAGAGAGAGAGAGAGAGAGAGAATTGGCATGCCAGGGCCTCCAGCCATTGCAGTCAAACTCTAGATGCATGCACCACCTTGTGCCCCTGCACAACCTTACACACTTGTGTCACCTTGAGTATCTGGCTTACGTAGGACCTGCGGAGTCGAACATGGGTCCTTAGGCTTCATAGGTAAGTGCCTTAACCACTAAGCCATGTCTCCAGCCCTCTTCCTTCCTCCCTCCTCCTTCCTCTTCCTTCTTCATCCTTCCTCCTTCTTCTTCCTTCCTCTTTTTTCCTTCTTCCTCCTCCTTCCTTCTTCCTCCTCCTCCTTCTTTTTTAAACATTTTATTTATCTATTTGAAACAGAGATAGGGAGAGAGAGAGAAAGTGAGAATGGGCATGCCAGGGCCTCCAGCCACTATAAACGAACTCCAGACTCATGTACCACCATGTGCATCTGGCTTACATGGGACCTGGAGAATCGAACCTGGATCCTTACGTTACTCAGGCATGTACCTTAACCACTAAGCCATTTCTTCAGCTTCCCTCTTCTTCTTCTTCTTCTTTTTTTAATATTTGGGGCTGGAAAGATAGCTTAGTGGTTAAGATGCTTGCCTTCAAAGCCAAAGGGCCCAGGTTTGACTCCCCATCACCCATGTAAGCCAGATGCACAAGGGGGCATACACATCTGGAGTTCGTTTGCAGTGACTGGAGGCCCTGGCATGCCCATTCTCTCTCTCTGCCTGCCTATTTCTGTATCTGTCTCTCTCTCTCAAAATAATAAATAAAATATTTTTAAAAATAATTTATTTATTTATTTGAGAGAGTGAGAAAGAAGCAGATAGAATGGGCACACCAGCCGGCCATGGTGGCACACACCTTTAATCCCAGCATGTAGGAGGCAGAGGTAGGAGGATCACTGTGAGTTCCAGGCCAGCCTGAGACTACAGAGTGAATTCCAGGTCAGCCTGGGCTAGAGTGAGACCCTACCTTGAAAAAACAAACAAACAAACAAACAAACAAAAAAAGGTGACACCAGGACCTCTATCCACTGCAAATGAAGTCCAGACACATATGCCACCTTGTTCATCTGGCTTTATGTGGGTACTGGGGAATTAAACCTGGCTCCTTTGGCTTTGCAAACAAAAGGTTTAGCCACTAAGCCATCTCCGCAGCACTTCTTTGTTTTTTGTTTTGTTTTGTTTTGTTTTTCAAGATAGGGTCTCACTCTGTCTTGCCCCAGCTGACCAGGAACTCACTTTGTAGTCCCAGGCTGCTCTTGAACTCAGGGTGACCTTCCTACTTCTGCCCTTCCTTCCAAATGCTGAGGGTAAAGATGCGTGCCACCATGCTTAGCAAAGTGGCCTTTTCTTACCAGCCAGGACCAGTGGTCCTGTAATGATTGCTAGGATAGCTGTACCCAGAAGAGGAAGATAGGAGAGTGGGCGTGTTCGTGCAGGGGCCAGTGCTTGGGTCTGAGCCATCTGTTTATGCACAGGGCATGGACCCTGAGCGTGAGCCACAGACACTCCTGCCATCTGGCAGCAGCCGCAGCATCTGCTCAGAGATGGGGGAGCTGAGTGTTGAGATGAGAGCAGAAGGTGATGTGTTCATTGAGGTGTGGGGTGTGTTTGTTTTCTAGAACTACGTGAAGGCCATGAGGCTGTTTGTGGGAGAACCAGTGTGGACAGCATACAAGCGGCCAGCTGACCATCTCAACGCCCGGGAACAGTACATGAAGTTTTTGGTGCAGATGGCATAGTGGTGCCTCCTGAGCAGTGACCGTGCCTTGTGAGATCTCCACTATGATTATCATTCCGGAAATCTCTCTTCTGTTTTTACCATGTAGGCTTGATGCTAGGTTCTCTTTCTTGGCAAGATTATCTGATCAGAATACTTTTAGTGAAGGGAGCTGTCAATGTGATTTTTATACTGATGCTACATAAACAAGAAGTAACATTCATTTTCCCTAATTCAGTCAAGACTGGAGGTGTGGGAGTCCTATACGTTCATCTGTAACAAAATTCATGCTTCCATTAATCCAGAGTAAGTATAATTTTGTAGGTATGTGTCAGGGAAACCACACCCATCCAATGGGAGGGTATAGTTGTAACCACCACAGCTAACCAGATGAGAGACGCTTTTCTCCAGAACTATAAAGGGGTGGGGAAGCGGTCCCATGTTAGGGGTACCTCTAGATTGTTTGTGTCTTGTTCAAAATAAAGTAGTCACTTTAACTTGATTCTTGTACCTCTGAGTTACCTTATTCACATGTACATATGATATCTTGCCATTTATATTACCTACTTGAGTTTATATATTTAGTTAATTTCTACATGTTTGTGATAGTATTTTTTTTTCAGTGTGAAATTTCTTTTCATCTTTTTTTTTGTGTTTGTTTGTTTGTTTTCGAGGCAGGGTCTCACTCTAGCACAGTGTTGCAGTCCGGTTCACATTGCTGGTAGAAATCACCCAACCAAGAGCAGCTTCTGGGAAAAAGATTTATTTTGGCTTACAGGCTCGAAGGGAAGCTCCACAATGGCAGGGGAAAATGATGGCATGAGCAGAGGGTGGACATCACTCCCTGGCCCACATAAGGTGGACAATAGCAACAGGAGAGTGTACCAAACACTGGCATGGGGAAACTGGCTATAACACCCATAAGCCTGCCCTCAACAATAACTCCCTCCAGGAGGCATTAATTCCCAAATCTCCCATCAGCTGGGAACCTGGCATTCAGAACACCTAAGTTTATGGGGGACACCTGAATCAAACCCTAGAATTCACTTTGTATTCTCAGGGTGGCCTTGAACTCATTATGATCCTCCTACCTCTGCCTCCCAAGTGCTAGGATTAAAGGCATGTGCTACCATGCCCCGCTTCAGGGTGAAATTTCTTTCACAGTCAAGATTCAAGAGAAGTAGTACATGATTTCTCTCTCTCTTTCTCTCTCTCTTTTTATTTTTTGAGTTAGTGTGGTGGTTTGATTCAGGTGTCCCCCATACACTTAGGTGTTCTGAATGCGAGGTTCCCAGCTGATGGAGATTTGGGAATTAATGCCTCCTGGAGGGAGTGTATTGTTGGGGGCGGGCTTATGGGCATTATAGCCATTTTCCCCATGCCAGTGTTTGGCACACTCTCCTGTTGCTATTGTCCACCTTATGTGGGCCAGGGAGTGATGTCCCCCCTCTGCTCATGCCATCGTTTTCCCCTGCCATTGTGGAGCTTCCCCTCAAGCCTGTAAGCCAAAATAAATCTTTTTCCCAGAAGCTGCTCTTGGTTGGGTGATCTAGCCTAGGCTGACCTGGAATTCACTCTATACTCCAGGGTGGCCTTGAATTCACAGTGATCCTCCTACCTCTGCCTCCTGAGTGCTGGGATTAAAGGTGTGCACCACCACACCCTGTGTCTTTGTAGACACAGAGAATCTCTCCCTGCTGCAAATGAACTCCAGATGCATGTACCACTTGGTACATCTGTCTTTATGTGGGTACTGGGGAATTGAACCCCAGGCTTCTAAGCATTGAAAGCAGGTGCCTTAATCATTGAGTCATCTCTCCAGCCCCTCTTTTCTTTCTTTTCAAAAATATTTTATTTACTTATTAGGGCTGGAGAGATGGCTTAGTAGTTAAGTGCTTGCATGTGAAGCCTAAGGACCCCAGGTTCGAGGCTCGATTCCCCAGGACCCACATTAGCCAGATGCACAAGGGGGCGCACACATCTGGAGTTCCGTTTGCAGTGGCTGGAAGCCCTGGCGCGCCCATTCCCTCTCTCTCTCTCTCTATCTACCTCTTTCTCTGTGTCTGTTGCTCTCAAATAGATAAATAAAAAATGAAGAAAAAAATTTTTTTAAATATTTTATTTCCTTATTAGAGAGGGAGAGAGAATTGGCTGCAAAGAAACTCCAGATGCTTGTGCCACTTGATACATCTGTCTTGTGGGTACTGGAGAATTGAAACCTGGTCTGCCAGGCATTGCAAGTAAGTGCCTTAATCACTGAGCCATCTCTGCATCCCCTCTTTTCTTTCTTTTTAAAAATATTTTATTTATTTGAGAGGAAGAGAGAATCAGTATCTCAGGTCTCTGGCCACTGCAAATGAACTGCAGATGCATATACCACCGTGTGCATCTGGGTTATGTGGGTACTGGGGAATTGAACCTGGGTACTTAGGCTTCGTAGGCAAGTACTTTAATGGCTACACCATCTTTCCAGCCCCCTTCATTTCTTTCTTTTTTTTATTTCTTTTTTAAAAAATGTTTTTTAAATGTTTTAAAAAAATATTTATCTCAGAGAGTTAGAAAGAGAAAACAAGCATGCCAGGGACTCCAGCCACTCCAAACACACTCCAGACACATGCATCATCTTCTGCGGGTACTGGGGAGCGGAACCTGGGTCCTTAGGCTTCACAGGCAAATGCCTTAACTGCTAAGTTATCTCTCCAGCCCTAAAAGCTATTTCTATTTAAAAGAGGTGGGGTGAAGAGGGAAAAAATGTGGATGCCAGTGCCTCTTGCCACTGCAAACAAACTCCAGACCCATGTGCCACTTTGTGCATCTGGCTTTATGTGGGTATTTGGGAATGGAACCTGGGCCAACAGGCTTTACAAGTGCCTTTAACAACTGAGCCATCTCTTCAGCCCAGTGCATGATTTTTCTATTCAAGACAGTGGGACTGGGATATACCTCAATATCGGCACTTCTCTGACATATGTGAGGACCTGGGTTTGAGCCCCAGTATGACAAAGACTGATAGTAATGCTGAAATACAGTTATGCCCAGTGTGTTACAAGTAGAGAAAAACCACAGTCAACCTTATTATACTTTTTAAAATATTTTTATTTATTTATTTCCAGGGAGAGAGAGGGAGGGATAGAATTTGCACACCAGGGCCTCTGACCACTGCAAAGGAACTCCAGGCACATATGCCACTTTGTGTATCTGGCTTTATGTGTGTACCGAGGAATCGAATTCAGGCTGGCGGGCATTGCAAAGGGCACCTTCATCCACTGAGCTCTTTCTGCCATCTCAGCCTTATATTTTAGAGGTAGGTTCTTTAAGCATATATATTTAAAAACCAGTTGAAAACCGTTGCTGTTAAAATGCCCATCACTTTTTATCAACTTCATGTTGTCCTTAGGGGTTTGTTTCTCACCACACACAGGAACTTGAGCTGTGGATGTGGAGCCATCTCAGTGCTAGAACTCAAACCTGTGCTGGCAGCAAACGTTTGGGGCTCTCTTTGTCAAGAATTACTATCAGGACATCCGGTTAAGGTGGCGGCGTAGGTACGACGCCAAAGCAGCCTAGGGGGGGAAAAGCAAAAAAAAAAAAAAAAAAAACCCACAGCAAAATATACATGTTTACTAAAAAGTGAGGTGTATAGCAAACTGAAATGGCAGCGGAGAAGTAGGAGAGATCCAGAGCATCCAGAGCCCACACAGGCCGGCAGAAGCAGCACCGGCAGGTCTGCGGACCACTGCAGTGGTGGCGGCCAGAAAGCTGCCAGGCTCAGCTTGAGCCTCAGGAAGAGCCAGGTGAGGTGATTTTCCACTCACACTGGAGCTCTCTGCAAACTCAAGAAACGTGAAGGAAGAATGGCAGTGAACAATGGAGGAGCAGATCGCAAGGTAGAAGAACACGTGGAACAGCCAGTGAACTAGAGCAGCATCGGCAGCCTCACCTCCCCCACCGCCAGTGCCCGGCTCTAGCAAACAGAGCAGTGGTCCAGGGACCTGGCCATGCCAACTTGAACCAACAGCGGGACCCAAGCAGGAGCAGAGGTAACTGGGATTACACCAGGGAAGGGTCTCACCTGGTCACAAGCTGACTTGGAACCCTCAACAGATCAGAACTCTTAACCTCCTTGGTGTCAGGATTAAGGCTGTGGGTGGGGCACCACACACCCTAAGGGACAGTTATAGGATCTGGTTGTCATAATACCTACTCTTGGATAAATACTCTGAGCTGCTTTTCATTGAAGGTGTACATTGTTTAATTAAATTTCAGAATCTATCTGCATTTGGTTCCACTCAGCCTACTTGAATACTCTCATAGCAGGCAAACCCAACACCTAGGGTCACTTTTGTAGATACTCTGAGAGGCTTGAGAGCCACAACTAATGCCTTAAGCTCCTACCCTGAAGTTATATAACATCAGATTGACTGATACATCTAATAATACCCAGCTAACTAGAAAATCCAATCATTAAATAATCCAGGATGCAAAAATATATACATTATAACATAAGAAGCACCAAAAATCAAAACAATATAAATCCACCAAAAAGTATTAATGCATCAGAACTGACCTCCAGTGAGAATGAGTTAGAGGAAATTCATGAGAAACATTTCAAAAGAATGATTATAAATATGTTCAAAGAAGAAATCAAAGGAATGAAAGAGGAAATCAAAGGAATCAAAGAAAACACAGGACACCAATTTAATGAAATAAAGAGGTCAATACTAGACATAAGTAAGGAAATAGAAATAGTAAAGAAAAACCAGTCAGAATTACTAGCAATGAAGAACACAGTTAATGAAATAAAAAACTCTGTAGAAAATCTCACCAGTAGAATGGATGAAGGAGAGGACAGAATATCTAAGCTAGAAGACCAGGTGGCAGATCTAATGCAGTACAACAAAGAGAAAGACAAACTAATAGAAAAGTATGAGTGGGAATTTCAAGATATTTGGGACACTATGAAAAGATCAAACATAACAATTCAGGGCATAGTAGAAGGAGAAGAAATTCACTCCAAAGGCATAGTAGGCGTCTTCAACAAAATTGTAGAAGAAAACTTCCCCCAAATTGGGAAAGAGGTGCCAATGCAGATACAGGAATCTTTTAGAACCCCAGCCAGACAAAACCTGGAAAGAACCTCTCCTCACCATATTATAACCAAACTACCGAACACACAAACAAAGAAAAAATATTGAAAGCAGTCAGAGAGAAAAATAAGTTACCTACAAAGGCAAGCCCATCAGGAGTACAGCAGATTACTCAACACAAACTTTAAAAACCAGAAGAGCATGCATGGAGTGATGTATTCCAAATTCTGAAAGATAACAACTGTCAACCAAGGTTACTTTATCCTGCAAAACTATCCATTGAAATAGACGGAGAAATAAGGGAATTCCACGACAAAACCAAGCTAAAGGAGTATTTGAAGACAAAACCAGCTCTACAGAAAATACTTGAAAGAATCCTCCATGCTGAAGAAAAAGGAAAACACACATAAAAGGAACCGGTAAAAAACAAATGATACTCAAATACTAATTAACACAAGAGAGCAATGGTAAAACCAGAAGAACTACAAAAAAATGGCAAAAATGAATACACACCTTTCAGTATTATTTCTTAATATCAATGACCTCAATGCCCCAACCAAATGGCATAGGTTCGCAGACTGGGTTAAAAAGCAGGATCCTTCAAATTTGTTGCTTCCAAGAAAACCACCTTTCTACAAAGGATGGACACTATCTTAGGGTGAGAGGTTGGAAAACGGTGTTTCAAGCAAATGGACCTAGAAAACAAACGGGGTTGCTATCCTAATATCTGACAAGGTAGACTTCAGTCCAACATTAGTTAAGAAAGATAAGGAAGGTCACTTTATATTGATTAAAGGCACCCTCCAACAGGAGGACATTACAATCCTAAACATATATGCACCTAACATGGGGGCCGGCAAATTCATCAAACAAATGCTATTAGAACTAAGGTCACAGATAACACCAAACACAGTGGTAGTGGGTGACTTCAACACGCCACTCTCATCAATTGACAGGTCATCCTGGGAAAAAATTAACAGAGAGGCATCTGGACTAAATGAGGTCATAGAAGGAATGGAACCTAACAGATATCTACAGGACATTTCATCCAAATGCTGCAGAATATACATTCTTTTCAGCAGCACATGGAACATTCTCTAAAATAGACCATATATTAGGACACCAAGCAAATCTTAACAAATACAGGAATATTGAAATAATTCCTTGCATTCTATCTGACCACAATGGAATCAAACTACAAATCAATAGCAAGAAAGGCTATAGAGCATACACAAAATCATGCAAATTAAAAAACACACTACTAAATGATGAATGGGTCAATGAAGAAATCAAGAAGGAAATCAAAAATTTATAGAGTCAGGACAATGGAACACTCAGGAGGCATAGATCATTGTTAGAAAATTTTCAGTGCCAGGGATGGGATACCTCCAGTGAGTTGTTGGCCAGGGAGGTCCCTGATGCCCCAAAAACATTATAGGCCATTGCCAAGGCCCTTGGTTTCCCACCAAGAATAGATGGTAAGACCCTATTACTGAAGACTCCACATACTTGGGCTGCAATACCACTGAGAAATTCTGCTGGAACTGAGCTGATAACCTCCTCCATGTAGACCAGCTGAGAGAACACTGGAAGAAGCCATTCCACATGTAGTTCAATGGGAGAAAGAGATACCACCAGTGAAGATACTTAACAGTGGACACTGCAAGCCTAATAATTGGCCAGCCAGGCCAAATGAGCCAATGGGTGCAATAGTGGCATGTATGTCATGGTGGAAACCAACTGCCCAACAATTTCACTGGAGGCTCACTCCAAGGGGGGGAATGCATCCCTGATACTGAAAACTTAAAACAGGTAGTCATGAGCCCTAGGGGTGTAACATCTGCTGATGTCTGGAAAAATGTACATACCATGCTTATCAAACTGCAAAGTAACCACTTTTAATATTTATACCCTTATATTATTGCTACTCTCATTTTGGGTAGAGAATCTTCTCTTTTCAGATAGCAGTGACCTTGGGATGACTCAGAAGGTATCATAGTGCTGGAAAGAAATGACTGGAGTACTGAGTAACATCTCGATCACACCTTCCATGGCGCCGGGTCTAATGCAGAAGAGGTGGCAGAAAGAATGTAAGAGCCAAAGGAAGGGTAGGACTCCTTACAACGCCCTCCCTCCAGACATAAAATGCCCTGGATATCCATGACCTCACAGTGCCTGACACTACGTACACAAGACCATCATAAGAGGAGGAAAAGATCATGACATCAAAATGAAAGAGAGACTGATTGAGATGGGGAAGGGATATGATGGAGAATGGAATTTCAAAGGGGAGAGTGGGGGGAGGGAGGGTATTACCATGGGGTATTTTTTATAATCATGGAAAATGTTAATAAAAATTGAGAAAAAAATTACTATCAGTATTCAAGGGTTGATCTGCTGGTATTTATGTATTATTATTTTTCAATACTTTTTTTTTTTTTTTTGGTTTTTCGAGGTAGGGTCTCACTCTAGCCCAGGCTGACCTGGAATTCACTATGGAGTCTCAGGGTGGCCTCAAACTCACGGCAATCCTCCTACCTCTGCCTCCCGAGTGCTGGGATTAAAGGCGTGCGCCACCACGCCCGGCTTCAATACTTTTTTTTGACAAAAAAAACAGAGTGAGTGGATATGGGTGTGCCAGGGTCTTCTGCCACTGGAAATAAATTCTGCATGTACCACTGTGGTGGTTTGATTCAGGTATCCCTCATAAACTTATGTGTTCTTAATGTTAGGTCCCTAGCTGGTGGCAACTTGGAATTGGAGCCTCCTAGAGGCAGTGTATTGTTGGGAGCAGGTTTATGGGTATTATAGCCAGTTTTCTCTTGGCAGTGTTTGGCACACTCTCCTGCTGCTGTTGTCCGTCTGATGTTGGCCAGGAGGTGATGTGCACCCTATGCTCCTGCCATCATTTTTCCCTGCCATCTTGGAGCTTCCCCCCCAGTCTGTAAGCCAAAATAAACCCTTTCCTCCCACAGGCTGCTCTAACTTGGGTGTTCTCTGGCAGCAACATGAAGCTTATGGCAACAGTGACTGTGGGTGTATCAGGGCCTTCTTCCACTGGAAGCGAATTCTGTAAGCACCCCTTTGTGCATCTGACTTTCTGTGAGTACTGGGGAATCAAACCAATGCTGTCAGGCTTTGCAAGTAAGCGACTTTAACGGCTGAGCTATCTCCCCAGCCCTTATTTATTATTTACATCAGGCTGGCCTAAAACTCTGTAGCCCAGATTTGATCTTGGGATCCTTTTCTGTCAACCTCCTGAGTACTGGAATCCCAAGTGTGTGCCACCATGCCTAGCTTTGGTTTTGTTTTGGTGAATTTCTTTCTGGGTCATTGTGAGTGAACTTGCTCCAGTTGAAGGACTAAACACATCATCTTCTCCATGTCTCTGGTTCTTAGGCTTGAGCTGTGATGCCACAGGCAATAGGAAAGTCAATGCAGCAACAGAATTCAGCCAGCACATATATGCACAGTAGCATTTTGTTAGCTCTCCCAGAGTATTGCTGTAAGTTTTTTTCTTTCTTTTCTTTTCTTTTCTTTCTTTCTTTTTTTTTTTTTTTAGATCTTTTCTTTCTTTTTTTTTTTCAAGGAGAGAAGAGAGAGAGAAAGAATGGGTACACCAGGGCCTCTAGCCACTGGAAAGTAACTCCAGATAAATGCACCATTTGTGCATCTAGCTTTATGTTGGTACTGGGGAATTGAACTGAGGTTGTTAGGCACTGCAGGCAAGCACCTTAAGTGCTGAGCTCTCTCTCCAGTCCCTATTTTTTATTTTTCAAGGTAGGGTCTCAGAGTAGCCCAGACTGACTCACTCTGTTGCAACAGGCTGGCCTCAAGCTCATGGCAATCCACCTACCTCAGCTTCTTTTATTTTTAATTTTAATTTTTTAATTGACATCTTCCATAACAGTAAACAATATCCCATGGTAATTCCCTCACTCCCCCCATTTTCCCCTTTGAAACTCCACTCTCTCCATCGTATCCCCTCCCCTCTGAATCAGTCTCTCTTTTATTTTGATGTCATGATCTTTTCCTCCTACTATGATGGTCTTGTGTAGGTAATGTCAGACACTGTGAGGTCATGGATATCCAGGCCATTTTAAGTCTGGAAGATCACGTTGTAAGGAGTCCTACCCCTTCCTTTGGCTCTTACATTCTTTCTGCCACCTCTTCCGCAATGGACCCTGAGCCATAGAAGGTGTGGTTGAGATATTTCACTGCTGAGCATTCCTCTGTCACTTCTTCCCAGCACCATGGTGCCTTCTGAGTCATCCCAAGGTCACTGCCATCTGAAAAGAGAAGGTTCTCTAACCAAAAGTCAGAGTAGCATTAATATATGGGTATGAACATTAAGAGAAGTGCTTACTGGGCAGTTTGGTGAGAATAGTATATCTATTTAGCCAGACACCAGCAGAAGTTACACCCCCAGGGCTCATGACTACCCCTTTTGTAGGTTTTCAGTATCAGGGATGTATTCTCTCCCATGGAGCGGGCCTCCAGTCAAATTAGAGCGTGGATGGTTTTCCCCATAACAGACATGCCACTGTTGCACCCATTGGCTCATTTGGTCTGGATGGCCAAATATAAAGCTTGCAGTGTCCACTGTTGGGTATCTTCACTGGTGATTTCTCTCTCTTTCATTGAACTGCGTGCAGTGTGGCTTTTTCCACCTTTCTGTCAGCTGGTCTACATGAAGGAGGTTTTCAGCTCAGCTCCAGCAGGATTTCTCAGTGCAGCCCAGGTATGTGGAGTCTTCATCAATAGGGTCTTACCATTTCTCCTGGTAGGAAACCAAGGGCCTTGGAAATGGCCTGTAATATTTTGGGAACATCAGGGACCTCCCTGACCAACAACTCATTGGAAGGTATCCCATCCCTGGCACTGAAAATTTTCTAGTAACAATCTATGGCTCCTGTGTGTTCCATTGTCCAAAAAATTAGGTTTCCATATGACTTATATCCTCTGAAATTTTGATGGTCTTTCCCTCCACCTTTCCTTTACTCAATGTCTTCCCTGAGCTCACTTAGGCCTTTTCACCCCCATAAATCTGTTCTTCTACTTACATATGTACAATACCATCCTATTAGGTCCCTCCCCTCCCTTTCTATTCCTTTTATATCTCCTTTCTAGCTTAGTGGCCTATGCTACTTAGTTTTTTCCTTCTCACATAGACTAGTCATTTGTAGCTAGGATCCACATATGAGAGAGAACATGTGACATTTGGCTTTCGGGGCATGGGTTACAGCACTTAGTTTAATCCTTTCCAGATCCATCCATTTTCCTGCAAATTTCATAACTTCATTTTTCTTTACTGCTAAGTAGAACTACATTGTATAAATGTGCCACGTCTTCATTATTCACTCATCACTTGAGGGACATATAGGCTGGTTCCATTTTCCAGCTATTGTTAATAGAATGGCAACAAACATGGTTGAGCAAGTATCTCAAAGGTAGTTAGACAAGTCCTTAGGATATATGCCTAAGAGTGGTATAGCTGGGTCATATGGTAGATCTATTTTTAGCTGTGTCAGGAACCTCCAGACTGATTTCCACAATGGCTGGACCAGATTGCATTCCCACCAACAGTGTAGAAGGGTTCCTCTTTTTCCTCATCCTTGCCAGCATTCATGGTCACTTGTTTTCATGATGATAGTCCTTCTGACAAGAGTGAGATGGAATCTCAATGTAGTTTTAATCTGCATTTCCCTTATGATTAGGGATGTAGAACATTTTTTAGATGTTTATGTGCCATCTGTGTTTCTTCTTTTGAGAACTCTCTATTTAGTTCCATAGCCCTTTTTTTGTAGTAATATCTTTTTCATTTTTATTGGTACAGATTTTATTTATCTATTTTATTTATTTATTTGAAAGAGAAAGAGAGTTAGAATGGCCATGCCAGGGCCTCTAGCCACTGCAAACGAACTCCAGATGCATGTACCACCTTATGCATCTGGCTTACAGGGGACCTGGAGAATCAAACCTGGGTCCTTATCCTTCACAGGCAAGCGCCTTAACTACTAAGCCATCTCTCCAGTTCCATAGCTCATTTTTTCCTCAATTTTTATTAACATCTTCCATGATTATAAAAAATATCCGATGGTGATGGGATATCTTCCAGTGAGTTGTTGGCCAGGGAGATCCCTGATGCTCCCAAACCATTAAAAGTCACTGCCGAGGCCCTTGGTTTCCCACCGGGAATAGATGTTAAGACCCTATTGCTGAAGACTCCATATACTTGGGCTGCAAGGCCACTGAGAAATCTTGCTGCAACTGAGCTGATTATCTCCTCCATGTAGACCAGCTGACAGAAAGCCTGGAAGAAGCCATTCTGCATGCAGTCCAATGGGAGAAAGAGAAATCACCAGTGAAGATATTCATCAGTGGACACTCCAAGCCTTATAATTGGCCAGCCAAGCCAAATGAGCCAATGGGTGCAATAGTGGTACGTCTGTTATGGGGGAAACCAACTGCCCTCTAATTGGACTGGAGGCCCGCTCCATGGGGGGGAATACATCCCTGATACTGAAAACGTAAAACAGGGGTAGTCATGTACCCTAGGAGTGTAATGTCTACTGTTGTCTGGCCAAATGTATATACTATGCTTATCAAACTGCCCAGCAAGCAGTTCTGTTAATGTTCACACCCTTATATTAATGCTACTCTCACTTTTGGTAGAGAATCTTCTCTTTTCAGATGGCAGTGACCTTGGGACAACTCAGAAGGTATCATGGTGATGGAAAGAAATGACCGCAGTGCTCAGTACTGCAATATCTCTATCACACCTTCCAAGGCTCAGGGTCTAATGCGGAAGAGGTGGCAGAAAGAATGTAAGAGCCAAAGGAAGGGCAGGACTCCATACAACATGCTCCCTCCAGACACAAAATGGTCTGGATATCCATGGCCTCACAGTGCCTGACACTACCTGCATAAGACCATCATAAGAGGGGGAAAAGATCAAGACATCAAAAGTAAAAGAGAGACTGATTGAGATAGGGAGGGGGTATGATGGAGAGTGGAGATTCAAAGGGGTAAGTGGGGGTAGGGAGGGTATTACCATGGGGTATTTTTTATAATCATGGAAGTTGTTAATAAAAAAATTAAAAAATAAAAAAAATATCCCATGGAAATACCCTCCTCCCCCCCACTTTCCCCTTTGAAATTCCATTCTCTATCATATCCCCTCCCATCTCAATCAGTCTCTCTTTTATTTTGATGTCATGATCTTTTCCTCCTCTTATGATGGTCTTGTGTAGGTAGTGTCAGGCACTGTGAGTTCATGGATATCCAGGCCATTTTATGTCTGGAGGGAGCACTTTGTAAGGAGTTGTACCCTTCCTTTGGCACTTACATTCTTTCCACCACCTCTTCCATAGCCCATTTTTTAATTGGGTTGTTTGATTTCTTATTATTTAATTTTTTGAGTTCTTTGTATATCCTAGATAGTAATCCTCTACCAGATGTATAGATGGCAAAGATTTTCTCCCATTCGGTAGGGTGCCTCTTTGCTCTATTTACAGTGTCTTTTGCTGTACAAAAGCTTTGTAATTTTATGAGGTCCCAGTGGTTAATCTGTGGTTTTATTGCCTGAGCAATTGGAGTTATATTTAGAAAGTCCTTGCCAAGACCAGTATGTTGAAGGGTTTCCCCTACTTTTTCCTCTAGCAGTTTCAGAGTTTTAGGTCTGATATTAAGGTCTTTGATCCATTTGGACTTAATCTTGTGCATGGAAAGAGATAAATATGTATTTTCATCCTTCTACAGATACATATGCAGTTTTTCCAGTACCATTTGCTGAATAGGCTGTCTTTTTAAAAAAAATTTTTTTTAATATTTAAATTTTTTTATTAACAACTCCCATGATTATAAAAAATCCCCCATGGTGGAATACATCCCTGATACTGAAAACTTTAAACAGGGGTAGTCATGAGCCCTAGGGGTGTAACATCTGCTGATGTCTGCAAAAATGTATATACTATGCTTGTCAAACTGCCCAGTAAGCACTTCTCTTAATATTTATACCCTTATATTAATGTTACTCTCACATGGCAGTGACCTTGGGATGACTCAGAAGGTATCATAGTGCTGGGAAGAAGTGACTGGAGTACTGAGTAACATCTCTATCACACCTTCCAAGGTGCCGGGTCTAATGCAGAAGAGGTGGCAGAAAGAATGTAAGAGCCAAAGGAAGGGTAGGACTCCTTACAACGCCCTCCCTCCAGACATAAAATGGCCTGGATATCCATGACCTCACAGTGCCTGACACTACCTACACAAGACCATCATAAGAGGAGGAAAAGATCATGACATCAAAATGAAAGAGAGACTGATTGAGATGGGGAGGGGATATGATGGAGAATGGAATTTCAAAGGGGAAAGTGGGGGGAGGGAGGGTATTACCATGGGATATTTTTTATAATCATGGAAAATGTTAATAAAAATTAAGAAAAAAAATACCCCATGGTAATGCCCTCCCTCCCCCTACTTACTCCTTTGAAACTCCACTCTCCATCATACCCCCTCCCCATCTCAGTCTCTCTTTTACTTTTGATGTCTTGATCTTTTCCTCCTCTTATGATGGTCTTATGCAGGTAGTATCATGCACTGTGAGGTCATGGATATCCAGGCCATTTTGTGTCTGGAGGGAGCATGTTGTATGGAGTCCTGCCCTTCCTTTGGCTCTTACATTCTTTCTGCCACCTCTTTCACATTAGACCCTGAGTCTTGGAAGGTGTGATAGAGATATTGCAGTACTGAGCACTGCGGTCATTTCTTTCCATCACCATGATACCTTCTGAGTTGTGCCAAGGTCACTGCCATCTGAAAAGAGAAGATTCTCAACCAAAAGTGAGAGTAGCATTAATATAAGGGTGTGAACATTAACAGAAGTACTTACTGGGCAGTTTGATAACCATAGTATGTACATTTGGCCAGACAACAGCAGTCGTTACACCCCTAGGACTCACTTTTAAGTTTTTAGTATCAGGGATGTATTCCCTTTCCATGGAGTGGGCCTCCAGTCCAATTAGAGGGCAGTTGGTTTCCCCCATAACAGATGTGCCACTATTGCACCCATTGGTGAAGATGCTGTCTTTTCTCCAATGAGTATTTTTGGCATTTTTATCGAATATCAGGTAGCTATAGCTACTCGGACTTATAACTGGGTCCTCTATTCTGTTCCATTGATCTACATGTCTGCTTTTGTGCCAGTACCATGTTGTTTTTGTTACTATGGCTCTGTAGTATATTTTAAAATCAGGTATGGTGATATAACCAGCCTTATTTTTGTTGCTCAAAATTGTTTTAGATATTTGAGGATTTTTGTGCTTCCAAATGAATTTTTGTATTGTTTTTTCTATTTGCATAAGGAATGCAATTGGAATTTTGATGGGGATTGCATTAAATGTGTAGATTGCTTTTGGTAAGATTGCCATTTTCACAACACTGGTTCTTCCAGTCGAAGAACAAGGGATGTCTTTTCATTTCCTAGTGTCTTTGCATTTTCTCACTTGAGTGTTTCAGTGTTTGCATTGTAGAGATCCTTCACTTCCTTGGTTAGGTTTATTCCAAGGTACGTTATTATTATTATTATTATTATTATTATTGACACAATTGTGAATGGGATTGATTCTTTGATTTCATCCTCTGTGTGTTTCTTGTTAGCATATAGGAAGGTTACTGATTTCTGTGTGTTTATTTTGTATTCTGCTACATGGCAATAGGCATTTCTCAGCTCTTACAGTTTGCTGGTAGAGTCTTTAGGGTCCTTTATGTATAAAATCATGTCATCTGCAAATAATGATAACTTGATCTCTTCCTTTCCAAGTTGTATCCCTTTTATGTGCGTCTCTGGCCTTATTTCTCTGGCTAAGACTTCCAGTACTATATTAAATAAAAGTGGGGACAGTGGACACCCTTGTCTTGTTCCTGATTTTAGTGGAAATGCTTCATGTTTTTCTCCATTTAGTATTATGTTGGCTGTGGGCTTTTGATCAATAGCCTTTTTACGTTGAGATATGTTCTTTCTATTCCCAGTGTCTATAGGACTTTTATCATGAAGGGATGCTGGATTTTGTCAAATGCTTTTCCTGCATCTATTGAGATGATCATGTGATTTTTATCCTTCAGCTCATTCATAAAATGTATTATGTTTATCGATTTGCATATGTTGAACCATCCCTGCATCTCTGGGATAAAGCCTACTTGGTTGGGATGAATGATCTTTCTGACATATTCTTGTATTCTGTTTGCCAATATTTTGTTGAGAATTTTTGCATCTATGTTCATGAGGGATATTGGTTTGTAATTTTCTTTTTTTGTTCTATCTTTGCCTGGTTTTGGTATCAGGGTGATGGTGGCTTCTTAGAACGAGTTTGGTAGGATTTCTTCCTTTTCTATTTTATAGAAAAGTTTAAGAAGCACTGGTGTTAGTTCTTCCCTGAAGGTCTGGTATAATTCACCAGTGAATTCATCTGGGCCTGGACTTTTTTTATTTGGGAGATTTTTGATAACTGCTTGGATCTCCATACTTACTACAGGTCTATTTAAGTTATTAATCTCACCTTGATTTAATTTAGGTGGGTCACATAAATCAAGGAAATTATCCATTTCTTTCATATTTTCAAACTTAGTGTAGTATATGTTCTTAGTTTATGTCCCTATGATTTTTTGAATTTCTCTGGTATATATTGTGATACTGTCTTTTCATCTCTAATTTTATTAATTTATGTCTCTTCTCTCTGTCTTTTGGTCAGATTTGCTAAAGGTTTATCAGTCTTGGTTGTCCTTTCAAAGAATGAACTTTTTCTTTCATTGATTCTATGGATTTTTTTGGGGGGGGGTTCTATTTCATTAATTTCTGCCCTAATTTTTATTATTTCTTCCTGTCTACTGATGTTTGGTTTGCCTTATTTTTCTTTTGCCAAGGCTTTATGGTGAAGTATTAAGTTGTTTACTTGTGACCTTTATAATTTTTTTTTTTTTTTTTTGGCCATAGGGTCTCACTCTAGTCCAGGATGACCTGGAATTCACTATGTAATCACAGGGTGGCCTCAAACTCACGGCGATCCTCCTACCTCTGTCTCCTGAGTGCTGGAATTAAAGGTGTGCGCCACCACACCCAGCCTGGGTTTTTTAATTTGGACAAGCTGCAGGATGACAGGCAGCATCTGCCTCAGCCTAGACACTCCTGTCCTGAAGTCCCAGTCACTGTTGGAGACCTGGTTTGGAAGCTGGACTCTCTAGAGCCATGAAGTAGGTTCTCTTTGTGTCTGGTTTCTTCAGGTTTTGTTTCACCCTGACCCCTTATCTGATTTTTTCCCTTCCATGTAGTCTCTTGTACCTCAAATGGGGGTGCTTTTTTTTTGTGGGTGGAGGTGCCAGGATTGTTCTTGAACTCTTGGGCACACATGCTCCTCACCATCAGCCTTCTGAGTTGCTGGGTCTGTAGGTGTGACAGTTGCACGGCTGTGGGATGATGGGTCTCTTGGAAGGCAAAGGAGGGAACACATACCTGATACTGAAAGCCTATGACAGGGGTAGTCATGAGCCCTAGGGGTGTAACGTCTGCTGCTGTCTGGCTAAATGTATGTAGTATGCTCACCAAGCTGCCCAGTAAGTACTTCTCTTAATGTTCATACCTATATATTGATGCTACTCTCACTTTTGGTTACAAAAGCTTTTCTTTTCAGATGGTGGTGACCTCTGGGATGACTCAAAAGGTGCCATAGTGCCAAGAAGAAGTGACAGAGGAGATCTCAGCACTGAAACATCTCTATTACACCTTCCAAGGCTCAGGGTCCATTGTGAAAGAGGTTGTGGAAAGGATGTAAGAGCCAAAGGAAGGGTAAGACTCCTTACAGTGCACTCTTCCAGACACAAAATGACCTGGATATCCATGACCTTGCAGTGTCTGGCACTACCTATACAAGACCATCATAATAGGAGGAAAACATGATGCCATTAAAATAAGAGATACAGAGGGGGAGGGGATATGATGGGAAATGGAATTGTGAAAGTGAAAGTGGGGGATTTATTGTGTTTTATTGTCTATAATTATGGAAGTTGTCAATAATTTAAAAAAATAATGTTTTTTTTTGTTTTTTTCTGGGATGGAATCCGGGACCTCACAAGTACTGAGCAAGCACTTTCCCACTGAGCTACATCCCAGCTCAGACATCCCATTTTCATAATACTGTTCTTTTTATTTAATTTTAATTTTATTTATTTATTTATGAGGGGGGACAAGCAGTAGAAAGAATGGGTGCACCTGGAACTCCAGCCACTGCAAATGAACTCCAGACATGTGCCACCTTGTGCATCTGGCTTATGTGGGTTCTGAGGGATCCACCCTGAGTTCTTTGGCTTTGCAGGCAAGTGCCTTAACTGCTAAACCATCTCTCCAGCCCCCTTTTCTAACTTTTATTGACAACTTCCATAAATATAGATAATATACTATGATCATAATACCCTCCCACCCCATCTCCCATTCAGTTCCCCCCTCTAATGAATCCCTTCTTCTTTCCAACTGATCTTTCTTCTGTTTTGATATCTTTTAAAAAATATTTTAAGCCCGGCGTGGTGGCACACGCCTTTAATCCCAGCACTTGGGAGGCAGAGGTAGGAGGATCACCGTGAGTTCGAGGCTACCCTGAGACTCCATAGTGAATTCCAGGTCAGTCTGAGCTAGAGTGAGACCCTACTTCGGAAAACCAAAAAAAAAAAAAAAAAATTATATATATATATATTTTAAATTTTTATTATTTATTTATTTGAGATCAACAGACAGACAGAGAGAGAATGGACACGCCAGGGCCTCTAGCCACTGCAAACAAACTCCAGATGCATGTGCCACCTTGTGCATCTGGCTTATGTGGGTCTTGGGGAATCGAGCCTTGAACTGGGGTCCTTAGGCTTCACAGGCAAGCACTTAACTGCTAAACCATCTCTCCAGCCCTATATTTATTTATTTGACAGAGAAAGAGGGGGAGAGAGAGAGAGAATTGGCATGTCAGGGCCTCCAGCCACTGCAGATGAACTCCAGATGCATGTGCCCCCTTGTTCATCTGGCTAATGTGGGTACTGTAGAGTCGAACCTGGGTCCTTTGGCTTTGCAGGCAAATGCCTTAACCTCTACGTCCAGCCCTGATATAATTTTTTTTTTTTTTTTGAGGTAGGGTCTCACTTTAGTCCAGTGCTGGGATTAAAGGTGTGTGCCACCACGCCCAGCTCCTGATATCATTAAAAAAAATTTTTTTAAACTTTTTTCTTTATTTGAGAAAAAGAGAGAGAGAGTGTGTGTGAGTGTGTGTGTGTGTGTGTGTGTGCCAGGGCCTCCAGCCACTGCAAACAAACTCCAGACATCTGACATCTGGCTTATGTGGGTACTAGGCAATTGAACCTGGGTCCTTAGGCTTTGCAGGTAAATGCCTTAACCACTAAGCCATCTCTCCCCAGCCCCTGATTTCTTATTTTTTGAATCCTTTGTGTATCTTAATATTAATCTTCTATGGATAGCTGACAGGGATCTTTTTCTCCCATTCGTAGGCTGCCTCTGTGGTCTATCATAGTATCCTTTGCTTTACAAAAGCTTTTTCTGTGTTTTGTTTTTTAGAAAGTTTTTTTTTTTTTTCAAGGTAGGGTCTCACTCTAGCCCAGGCTGACCTGGAATTCACTATGTTGTGTTAGGGTAGTCTCGAACTCACGGTGATTCTCCTACTTCTGCCTCCCAAGTGAGATTAAAGGCATGTGCCACCATGCCTGTCTTAGAAAGCTGTTTTTTTTTTTTTTTTTTTTTTTTTTTTTGAGGTAGCGTCTCGCTGTAGCCCAGGCTGACCTATGTAGTCTCAGGGTGGCCTTGAACTCATGGCAATCCTACCTCTGCCTCCAAGAGTGCTGGGATTAAAGGAATGCACCACCATGCCCGACAGAAATTTAAAAAAATATATTTTATTTGGAGCGGGGTGTGGTGGTGCATGCCATTAATCCCAGCACTTGGGAGGCAAAGGTAGGGGGATTGCCATGAGTTCAAGGCCACCCTGAGACTTCATAGTGAATTCCAGGTCAGCCTGGACTAGAGTGAAACCCTACCTTAAACAACTTTTTTATTTGGGCTGGAGAGATGGCTCAGTGGTTAAGGCACTTTCCTGCAAAGCCTAAGCCCTTAGTTCAATTCCCCAGTACCTATGTAAAGCCATATGCACAAGGTGGCACATGCATCTGGAGTTCATTTGCAGTGGCTAGAGGCCCTGGTGAGCCCATTTTCTCTCTTTGTCTCAAATAAATAATTTTCTGTGTGTGTGTAGTTTTTGAGATAGGGTCTCGCTCTGGCCCAGGGTGACCTGGAAGGGTAACCTGGAATTCACTATGAAGTCTCTGGGTGGATTCCAACTTATGGTGATCCTTCTACATGTGCCTCCCAGAGTGCTGGGATTAAAGGTGTGTACCACCATACCTGGCTTAAAATATTTTCTAAAAAGTATAAAAAAAAACAGATTAATTCCCATTAAAACAAGAAAAAAGAGAGATAAGATAGCCTAAAGGACCTATTCTGTCTCTTTCTCTCTAATTAACATATATATATATATATATATAAAGACTGGATAACATGGCACTGGACACACCCAAATGCACTATCCTCTTAGCCTCCCTATTTCACTGACATGACATGGCACCAGGGATGAGGACACTTGACACAAAAACACTCAAGGCCAGGCGTGATGGCACATGCCTTTAATCCCAGCACTTGGGTAGCTGAGATAGGAATGTCACTGTAATTCGGAGGCCATCTTGGCCTACAGAGTGACACCAGTTCAGCTTTAGGCAAAGCCACTGTTACCTTATTTTTTGTCTCAGTTGTTCTGCAAGTTCTGTTTTGTTTTGTGTCAAACAGGGTCTTATGTAACCTAATACTCTGCTATGCAGCCATGGATATCCTTGAATTCCTGATCCTGCCTCAAGAGTTACAGCAAGTGTGCACCAACCTGTGCCCAGCCTGTTCTGCAGCCTCCTAAGGATAGAAACACTGCTAGGAATATGGCATATGGGACAGAGGTAGTACCAAGAGCACATTCACTGTCACCAAGGACAAAGATGGTCATTCATAGTACTGTTCACCAAAAGCCAGTTCGTGTTTAGGGCTGAGATGTGACCACAATGCCTTGCTTGTGTCAGGCCATGAAAGTGAGATCCAAGCCACCAAGGTTCCTATCGGGTCAGAGTGGGCACCCTGCTCATCTCAGACATCACATCATCAGTGCCAGGGGCCACTGCATGTCCTGGTAACAGAAACACCGACATCTCTGGAGTCCTGGCCTCCTTCACAGAGGACGAATGCTCTGTAAGCCCCACTGGATGACAGTCAGAGGCCAGAAAAGATAAAATGACTATCTTCTGCCTCACAAGTTTGTGGCCGAAGATTTACGCCACTCAGATGGTCAGCTTTGGACTCTGCATTACAGCTACCATCCCAAGCCAGTCCCTGGCCACAGTGGCAGGCATTAGTCCTTCCCAGCTTCATGCTGTCTCCACCGCCTGGCACATAGTCCACTCAGTACTGCTCTTCTGATCAAATGAAAACAGACATTGGTGTGTACTATTCCCTTCTGAGTGAAGGCACTACAGCAAATGTATAAATGCGTGCACATGCACACGCACGCATGCATGCACACACATGAGCATACACATTCATGAGTGAGTTCCAACTATCCCAGGAAGCCAAGCTATTCTCACTCTGGTATGTGAAACCAGGAATGACAGGCTATTTGTAAGTTTATGCAAAAAGGCACATTGCCAATTTCCTTATCAACCACTGTTGTTCTAATCACTCATAATAAATTATCATGCACCTGCTCAGAAACAAGTTCCTTTTGCATTTTTCTCCTCCTGGATTGTTAAGGGGTCCACACACCTACTCATTTATCTACCCACCTACCACCTATCTACCCACCCAACCATCCACCCACCCTTCAGCCTCTCTCTTTGCAAATAATAAGGTATGTTTATTTTATTTATGTATTTGAGAGAGAAAGAGGCAGATAGAATGGGCATGCAAGGGCCTCTAGCCACTGCAAATAAACTCCATACAAATATGCCATGCCTGGCTAGGTTTATTTTATTTTTTGAGGTAAGGTTTCACTGTAGTTCAGGCTGACCTGGAACTCACTCTGTAGTCCCAGGCTGGCCTTGAACTCACAGTGATCCTCCAACTTCTGCCGCCCATGTACTGGGATTAAAGGCGTGTGCCACTGTGCCCAGCTTTGTATAACCATTTTTTAAAAAATTAAAATGTGACACATGCCTTTTAATTCCATCACTCGGAGGCAGAGGTAGGAGGATCACCATGAGTTTGAGGCCACCCTGAGACTACATAGTGAATTCCAGGTCAGCCTGGGCTAGAGCGAGACTCTACCTTGAAATCCCCCCACCTCAAAAATAGTTCCCTTCTTGAGGGAGCAAAGACAGAAGTCCATGCAACCAGGCTCTGTAAACATACTTAAATAGTTTCAGATTAATAAGGTCCCACCTCAAGATTACATAAGCATTGGCAATTATTGGGGAGTGGAGACTAGCTTGATGGTTCCCAGCTGCTTGCAAGGTGAGCAGGGGACTCCAGAGATGCAACTTTTGTGAGCTGCCATCCACACTGGGGTGCTGCCTTTAATCACTCATGTTCCTATCACTGCTCTTCTGTGCTCCCGTAAGAAATATCATAAACTCCCTGGGTCACTAAGATGGACTTAGGTAGAATTGTTTCTTTGGTTTGTCATCTGGGGTAATTAGACGATTGTTCATGTCTTCCCCGGAAGTCACACAACACAACTGGCATACAAACAGGGACAGACAGAACTAAAGGTCAGTTGGGGAGGAACAGTAGTGGTATGGCCCAACAATAGGTGTTAAGATATGCAACTATGACTAGTCTGAGGGGAGGATTTGTAATGGGATACAGGAACAATCTTTGAACCCTAAATCCTGAGTTCATGTCTGCTTTTTTTTTTTTTTTTTTTTTTTTTTCGAGGTAGGGTCTCACTCTAGCTCAGGCTGACCTTCTGAAATTCACTATGTAGTCTCAGGGTGGCCTTGAACTCACGGTGATCCTCCTACCTCTGCATCCTGAGTACTGGGATTGAAGGCATGTGCCACCACGCCCGGCTTCATGTCTGCTTTTAACCAAACAATTGGATAAACCAGACTGAGAAGTATAATTTGTAAAACATTATTTTATTCAGGATATATGAGGGAGAGTGAGGGTCCATGAACTGAGGAAGGGAAAATGGATACACCTTGTAGTCTGAGCCCATGTGGAGGAACAAGCATGAGCCTTGGAACATGGAAGTGATTTAGAGAGGAAAGAGAAGAAAGTGCAGAGAGCTCCTGCCATGTGGGAGGTAGGAGGGGGTAGGGAGCCCGTGGGGGAACAGGGGAGGCTTACCAGGACAGGAATGTGGAAGTTCGGGAGAGATGAACAGCCAGCAGGGAAACTTATATTGAAAGACTTGCAAAAGGGAGGACTCCCTGGGCTCTGTCTCGGAAAAGGCGGCACCCAAAATCACTCACGAGAAACGGTCTTGATGCAAACAGCAAGAGGATTTTTATTCCGGCGCACTGGGGCCCACAGTCGTACACCACACAGGGGTAGAGGGCTGAAGGCCCCGAGTGCAGAATCAGGGCAGCTTTTATAGGGTTACAACAAAGCCCATGCATTGTGACCCCATCATTTTGTAACATCAGGAGCCTGCGCAATGTTGACCAATCCCTTTATGACACTATGATTTCTAGGCCAATTATTTTAAATTGTTCAAGCCCATGCACTGTGGACCAATCAATTTGTAACACACCACGATCTCTTTCCCATGGTCCCAGAGGTCGGTATTTGCGCAGGCTCCTAGGTGGGAGTGGCAATAGTCAGCTTATTTCCTGTTATCTCACTAGGCCAGAGTCACATACTCAAAAACCTGCTCTGTGTCCCTTTTGTAAACTTTTAATTTTTTTTCTTTTTTCATCCTTTCAATATGTAAGGATCTATCTATGTCCTTATTGGGGTGGCTTTACCTTCAGGCTCAGGTGAGCCAGAGTAAGGGCTGATTGGTCTGGGATAGGGGCTGGCTTAAGAAGAAGCCAGCCATGATGTCAAGTTTTGGGGGTAAGCTTAACCAACCACAATGCCAAGATTAAATTCCAGGAAAGTATAACTTCCTCCCAGGAGTGGCTCAGGTTGTTTTTGGAAAAACAGATCTAGGAAACTCCTTCAGTCAAGAGATTGGAAAGGAGAGATCCTTCTCTGATATCTAGTACAGTGAAGAGTGTAAAGGCAGATTTAAGACATTTCTGTCTTTTACATTCAGGGCCCAGTCACCCTAAACTACCTAACAACCAACAAAGCTAGCTGACTCCCTGTCAGATTGTCCACAGTAACAATCTTCTTTTTTTTTTTTTTTTTGGTTTTATGAGGTAGGGTCTCACTCTAACCCAGGCTGACCTGGAATTCACTATGTAGTCTCAGGGTGGCCTCGAACTCACGGTAATCCTACCTCTGCCTCCCGAGTGCTTGGATTAAAGGTGTGTGCCACCACGCTCGGCTCACAGGGAAAGGTCCCCATGTGGTATGGGATGGTGGGTTCCTTGCATGCTTCCAGAGATGGGATAAGACATGCAACCAAGCTGTTTGAGAGTGGACTCCTCAGGGGGTCAGCTCCTCTATGTGCTATGGGGTGGCATAGCTCTTTGATGACTAGGGTCTGCTTTGAGAGTATGAGGATACCCTCAGAATAGCTGACAGACTAGAGAATACATTAAGTTTCTAAAAGTAGCACATATTTTGTGTGGCATTTGCTGTGAATAGACATGCAAATGAGGCTGAGCTGTCTGCCCATGAAAAAACTTGCCCATAGAAGGAATTACAATGGGAATAAGAATTAGCCTGATTTTTGCAGGCAAGTGGAAGGGAAGATGAAATGGAGGTGCTGGCTTTTCACTTCTTATAGCTGGCAGGATGCAAGGGAAAAAGAGAAGTTAGATTTGTGCTAAAGAGCCCTTCCTGTGATCCAAAAATCTTATAATCCATGGGAAGAACTGGACAGTGAGAAGGGAGTGAGGTGGAAGTGACAGAAAAGATGTGTCAGGTCCAACCTTCAATACAGAGGGAGCATGGCCCAGTATAACACCGATGACAATCAGGTAATGCTCTGCATCTAAATTACTTACACTGGGCTGCCAAGATGGCTCAGCAGTTAAGGCGCTTGTCTGCAAAGCCTAATGATCAGGGTTCATTTCCCCAGTACCCATGTAAAGCCAGATGCACAAAGCGGCACACATATTTGGAGTCTGTCTGCAGCAGCTGGAGGCCCTGGTGTGCCCACTCTTGCTCTCTCTTCTCTTTCTACTTGCAAATAAATACAAATTTTAAAAAATTACTTAAATTAGGGAAAACTTAAGCAAGGAATAAAACAGCCCCCCATGGCCTGGCTCTTGAGGCTGTGAGGCATGGGGGTGGATGGGATTCAGTTTGAGTGCTTTGGAAGCAGAGAAACTGATTTAAGCACTTTTTTTTTCTTTTTGGAGACAAAGTCTGCATAACCTGAGGCAATATCATGGGACTTAGTCCTTGAAGGACTGGCTTATAGGAGCCACGAAGGACCCCTGGTTATGGTTGGCTGAGGTTCCCATGAATATCAGGGACTGGAAGACAATAGAGGAAGCACAGGTATTACTGAGGGAACTGGGTATGACTGGCTGGCCCTTCGCTAGGCCAGATGGGACTGTGTTCGTAGGAGTTAAAAAAGAGATTGATTCAGCAAGGACCTTGAAACCAGTATGGGATTCTAGTTGCTTTGCTGAGCACCATGGCAGGACATGATCTTTATAAGGTAAGAAAGGTGGATCTGAATAATTTAGACTGATGTGTACATTGGGTTTATGAAGTGCTAAAGCAGTTGTAGTGGTTTGAATGAAATGTCCCCTACAGGCTCACGTGCTTTGAATACTTGGTCCCCAGCTGGTGGCAATTTGGAAAGGTGGGCCTTTGGGAGGTGGAGCCTTGTTGGGAGTGTGTGTGTGTGTGTGTGTGTGGGTGCTTTGGGGTGATATAGCCCAGTAGATAGATTGCTCTCTTCTCACTCCTGTGGAGATGTGACTTTGGTTTCCTGGTCAGGCCTGTCATGCATTTCCCACCATGATGAAACTTTTTACCTTGGGACTGTAAGCTGAAATAAATACTTTCCTTGCACAAGCTGCTTTTGGTTCCGTGTTCTGTCCCAGCAACAATAAAGTAGTTGCTACAGCAATCAAGGCAAAGCAGGGGCTGAGGAGATTGCTCAGTCGTTAAAGCTGCTTTCTTGCTGGCTAAGGGTTCAACTCCCCAGCCGCCCACGTAAAGCTGGATAGCGTTGGCTGTGAAGGCACATGCCTTTAATCCCACCACTCCGGAGGCAGAGGTTTGGAAGACTGCCATGAGATTGAGACCACCCTGAGATTACATAGTGAATTCCAGGTCAGCCTGGGCTAGAGTGAGACCCTACCTCATAAAAACTGTTGGTGGTTCGATTCAGGTGTCCCTTATTCATTCAGGTGTTCTGAATGCTAGGTTCCCAGCTGATGGAGATTTGGGAATTAATGCCTCCTGGAGGCAGTGTATTGTTGGGGGTGGGCTTATGGGTGTTATAGCCAGTTTCCCCATACCAATGTTTGGCACACTCTCCTATTGCTACAGTCCACCTTATGTTTTCCAGGGGTTGATGTCCACCCTCTGCTCATGCCATTGTTTTCGCCTGCCATCGTGGAGCTTCCCCTCGAGCCTGTAAGCCAAAATAAACCTCCTTTTCCCACAAGCTGCTCTTGGTTGGGTGATTTCTGCCAGCAATGCGAACCTGACTGCAACAGTGGTCCCAGGAGCGGGTTGCTGCTAGACACCTAATTGTGTGGCTTTGGCCTTTTAGAGCTGATTTTCAAGAGGAATGTGGAAGGATTTGAAACCTTGGCCTAAGAGACACTTTGCAGTGCTGTAAGTACAGCTTGATGGACTATTCTGTTCAGAGTTGAAAGACTTGAATGCAGTAAGAACTATGGACTGTGAAGTTTGGCTTATGAGGGTGAGAAAGAGCTTTGCTTGGACTGGACTAGCAGTTTGTGTGAAAATCTTACTGTTATGCCTGAGTCCTGAGAAGTTGTGCAGAGTTGCTCTGTGTAGAAATGAACTGGTGTGAGCAGAGGGATATGGCACAGAAAAAAATCTTTGGGTGAACTGCTGCCTGTTCAACTGCAATTGAGAGATTACAGCCTTTGAGATTGGCCAGCTGACCTGCATTAAGGCAACAGGAAGAATGCAGACTCTTTTGAAGGGGCCTGAGTGCTTAAGGAGTGTCCTATTCTTCAAAGTCTGCTTTATTCTCCTCCCCCCTGGATTAACAAATAGGCACCCTACTTGTTATTGTGGAGTATAAGAAATGCAGGAAAGAGGGTCATTGAGTTTGAAAAACAGTGTTGTGTTTTGGAAATGGCATGGGCAGTGTGAAGCAGGTTTGCTGGATGCCTGTATGGGGCCATAAGGATGAATCATGGGTTGCAGTGGAGACCCATTGAAGATGCCTGGACCACCAGATGGCTGCTAAGGAAAGCTGCGGGTCCCAGATGAAGTTTTCCAGGACTGTGAGTAGCCTAGCTGGAGGGGCGGAATTGGAATGCCAGACTTGTTGCTGGTTAGAATTATCGAACTTGGAGACTTGTTACTGACTAGAGTTGTTGGACTTGAAGGTACCGAGTTTGATGTTTGCCCTGGTTGTTTTTTTTTTTTTTTTTTTTTTTTTTTTTTTTTTTTCGAGGTAGGGTCTCACTCCAGCCCAGGCTGACCTGGAATTCACTATGGAGTCTCAGGGTGGCCTTGAACTCACGGCAATCCTCCTACCTCTGCCTCCCGAGTGCTGGGATTAAAGGTGTGCGCCACCATGCCCGGCCAATACAAGATTTAAAACAACCAGGGCCATGCCCGGCCAATACAAGATTTAAAACAACCAGGGCCATGCCCAGCCAATACAAGATTTAAAACAACCAGGGCAAGCCAGGCTCAGTTAAAAGATCTTAGTCTATGGGGATGCTTGAACATCATTGGGATTGATAAAAACTATGGGGACTCTTAAAGTTGGACTGAATGCATTGCATTTTACATCATGGATTATTATCAGTTTATCGGGGCCATGGACGGAATGTGGTGTTTTGATTCAGGTGTCCCCCTAAACTGTGTTCTGAATGGTAGGGTCCCAGCTGATGGAGATTTGGGAATTAATGCTTTCTGGAGGAAGTGTATTGTTGGGGATGGGCTTATTGGTGTTACAGCCAGTTTCCCCATGCCAGTGTTTGCCATGCTTTTCTGTCCCTGTTGTCCACCATATGTTGGCCAGGGGGTAATGTCCACCCTCTGCTCCTGCCATCGTTTCCCCTACCATCATGGAGCTTCCCCCTAGAGCCTGTAAGCCAAAATAAACCTCTTTTTCCCACAAACTGCTCTTTGTTGAGTGATTTCTACCAGTAATACAAACCTGACTGCAAGAAAAACCAAAAACCAAAAAAAGTGTTTTTTTTTTTTTTTCTTGGACATTTGTTTGTAATGGCAAGAGACCTTGGCATGCCCATCCACACAGACTAGCCTCATACTCACAGTAATCATCTACCTCTGCCTCCCAAGTGATGAGATTAAAGGTGTGCATTACCACACCTTGCTCATCATTTTTTTTAATTTAAATTTTTATTTATAAGCATAGAGAGGTGGGGAGGAAATGGGCAGGTCAGGGCCTCTTACCACTGTAAATGATGCATGTGCCTCTTTGTGCATCTGTCTTTATGTGGGTAATGGGGGACTGAATTGGGCCGACAGGCTTTGCAAGTGCCTTTATCCACTGAGTCCCTTTAGTCTTCTTAGTAGTAAAAACAACAGTAAGGCTTTAGTAAACAAAGTCACTCATAGGAGCCTTAATTAAGGATGAGTGAAAATCCCAGTGTCAAGGTTTGACTACCTTGCTACAGATGCTGGTGAGGGTGCCCACAGGCCCTCATAAACCATCAAGGCTATTGCATAGGCATTGGTTGCATGCTAGAACTAGATGGTAAGACTCTTGCTAAAGACATTTTGGCTGTAGGACATGAAATCAAATGGAAACAGCCTGGTAGCGTTTATATACAGTGTCAGAAGGTGCTATACAGGCTGTTGGGGGAAAATGTCACTGACAGTCCCATTTGATTATGAACCCCAGGTGCTATACTACCAACATGCTAGGCAGATGTACTCACATGTGTAGTACTGACATGACTGTTATGGGTGCAACTATTTTCTGACTGGAAGGTCTGTGACACAGATGGGAACTCAAGTCTGGTTCTGTAGGGTATGGCAAAGACCAGTGCTGTGCAGAGCACATGCATCAGTACGAGGCCACTATTGTTTTGTTAAAACAGATGTGGAGCTTTTTGTGGTGGTGCACGCCTTTAATCCCAGCACTTGGGAGGCAGAGGTAAGAGGATCGCCACAAGTTCGAGGCCGCCCTGAGACTACATAGTGAATTCCAGGTCAGCCTGGGCCAGAGTGAGATCCTACCTCGAAAAACCAAAACCAAAACCAAAACCAAACAAAACAGACGTGGCATGCCTATTAAATTGCCTTGAAAAACATTTGAGTTTATGTTTAGTGATTGTTGTTGCATAGTTAGTTTGCTTGTAGAGAGAAACTTTTGCAGTAGGGGTGGTTATGGTGGAGACATAACCAGTCAAGTGCCTGAGAATAAGTGGCTGTGATTGTGGCATACAGGACCAGTCAGTGATCAGTCAGTAATGGAAGAAAATAACCAGACATCTAGATTGCCTTTTCTAAGGCTCAGGAAATATTAGGGTGTGGGAAGAATTTAAGAGGCAGAGAAAGGTATAGAGCTGTTTTTATCGAGGTAGAGTGCACCACCACCTGGCCAGGGGTAGAGTTTTATGTAGCTATTTTCTCTGAAAGAAAGGTCATTCAACTTACCAGTTAACTTACCAAACTAAAAAAGTTGTAAACTGGGCGTGGTGGCACACACCTTCCCAGTACTTGGGAGGCAGAGGTAGGAGGATCACAATGGGTTTGAGGCCAGTCTGAGACTACATAGTGAATTCCAAGTCAGCCTGGGCTAGGGTGAGACCCCACTTCGAAAAACCACAAAAAAGCTGTAAGATTCATATAAGCAGTACCAATGGCTGGGGAGAGGAAACCTGCTGCTAGGTTACAAACTGTGCTGGGAGCTCCAGCAATACAGCTTGCATGAGCTGTCACCCATGCCAGGATGGGCTTTTTAGTGATGCAGCTTCCTTGGCAAATAACCTTACTTATGGTCCTGTAAATAACCCCAATAAGCTCAATGGTTCTCTAAGCTAGATTTGGGTGTAATATTTTTTAGTTTGTTTTTCCCCTATCAGGGTATAGGCATTTGTCACATCTCATAAAAATCACACAAGTGCTGTATCTTTTCACTTTATTACAACAGATCACTACTCATTTCTTCTTTGCTTGGTGACACAGATACTTGTATCTGAGCCTCTTGTCTGAGGTGCTCTTGCAGGCTAGGTACAAGGTATGTTCTACACATCCCTAGCCCTGTGTGTCACAGCCTTTAAAACATCTTTTTAGGCATGAAAGAATGCACAAATGCTACATGGCTGTACTCACAGATGCCTCCCCATCCTGGCCTGTGTTCCTAATGACTCCTGTTGGCTAAATTATGCTGCTTGGGCCCAGAGTTGCTTCTCTGCCCTGCCCTGTGTTCTGAGTGCCTCTTTTTTCTTCTTATTGGATTATTATTGCACAGGTATGTGTGAGTATGTCCACCAGGGTTTCTATTACAAACCAATAACACTCTTTGCTTCCAGCTTTCTGCAGGTGCTGGGGAATTGAACCTTGGATGGCTAGCTTTGCAAGTAAGCATCGTTAACCTCGGAGGCATCTCCCCAACACCTTACCCAGTGCCTCTCTGGCTGGGCTACACAGTTTGATTCTTCTGTTTTACTCACTCTCCTGAAGTATGCCCCCTTGTGCTCTCAAGATAGTGTGTAAAATGCAGAAGCAGTAATGATGGGCCTCCACCCATCCCTTGGTAGTGCAGGGTGGTCTGCATCAGGTTGGAAATAGCTCAGCTGAATGAAAGTGACGTGTTTGGTTTGGGATGTGGAGGATGGAATGATAATGAATGGTGATCTGTTTGGTGTTTCTCTTAACTGATGTATAAATGTACAACATTGAGTTCTTATAGCAAGAACAGGTGATACATCTAGCATTTCTCTGAGGATATTCAGAATTAGTAACTGAGCAATTAGGTTGCAGGAGCAGACCAAAGAGAGCCAGTGTCCTGTGCTCCTCATTCTAACATGCACTCCTCCCCCATTTCACAAACAGGCAGTGCTATGGGGATAGTACAGTGGCCCTAGCTGAAGATATGTTCCTATTTACCAGCCAAACAGGCTTTTATTGAATCCACAAGAGTGGCGGTGACACATCTGCTCCAGTGTTCTTAGGGGAGAGACATGGTAGGACCTAGGCCAGCTTGAGGCACTGGGTGTTGAAGCTATCCCCTTCCTTGCTGGCAACTGCCTCAAGCAGGCTCTGCTTCTTCTGCATGCTCCGTGAGGATTCTAGCTCATACATGGTGGTCAGGTTGAAGAGCACACTCTCATGCAGGTAGTGCCGGGGGTCCTGTTGCACCATGGCCTCCAGCTGCCGCAGAGAGTCCTTGAGCTTGCCCAGGTACAGCAGACACACAGCAGCATTGTTGTTGGCCTGGAGGAGAGGACATTGCTCAGTCAGTCAGGATGGGCGGAGATGCAAGCTTGCCTGCTCCTGGCCTTATGCACTGCCAGCCCCCTCGCTTCTCAAAGTGTCTGTGGCCTGGACTGGATAGGAGTGAGGACTTGAATTTGCTGGTGTGCAGGTTTGTAGCATCTACAAGATGCATAACGTAGAGGGATCTGTGGGCACTGACTATTTTTCCTTGGGTGTCTTACCACTGCATTTGTGGGGTCCAATTTCAAAATCTCTGTGAAGAATTTGTGAGCTTCTGCAAAGTTATTCTGGCCAAGGTGCAAGAAGGCTCTGTAATGTAAATGATAGAAAAAGAATTAAGTCCAGAAAAGCCAAGGTCTAGTGCACACCAACCAGGCACAGGGGCTTCCCCACGCACCACAGGGATATGTGACACACACCACAGTAAGATGCACACTCTCAGGAGGAGGCAGCAACCTTACAGCTGACTAAAACATCATGTAGGCTTGCTAGCACATCAGTTCAGACAGGGTAATACCACTCAAGGTTACTTTCCACTCTACCACTAACCTCTGTCCTGTGTTCACTTAAAAAAAAAGAGGCAGATAAGAGAAAGTGAGTATGGGTGCACCAGGGCCCTCTGCCACTGCAAACCAACTCCAGACACATGTGCCACTTTGTGCATCTGGCTTTATATGGGTAACAGAGAATCAAACCTGGGCCGTTAGGCTTTGCAAGCAAGCTTCTTTAGTAACTGAGCAATCTTTCCAGCCTGTGTTCACTTTGTGAAGTCTATAGTTTGTCTTGATACATGGACACACTCAAAGCTGCTTGTTATCCTGGAAAGTCTGACTCAGGAAAAGCAGCCCGAGAGCAGGAACGCTGTGAACCACAAAACGGCAGGTGTCAAACATTCACGTGCACTGTGTACTGCATCTACACTGACAATGGGCCACAGGTGGTATTCTTTTTTTTTTTTTTAAAGCATTAACTGATGAGTGAATAACGAAGATATGGCACAATTATACAATGGAGTTCTACTCAGCAGTAATGAAAAATGAAGTTATGAAATTTCCAGGAAAATGGATGGATCTGGAAAGGATTATACTAAGTGAGGTAACCCAGGCCCAGAAAGCCAAGAGTCGCATGTTCTCACTCATATGTGGATCCCAGCTGCAGATGATTGGGCTTCTGTGTGAGAAGGAAAAAACTCAGTAGCAGAGGCCAATAAGCTAGAAAGGAGATAAGAAGGGAAGAGAAAGGAAGGGAGGAGGGTACTTAATATGATAGTATTTTATATATGTAAGTAGAAGAATAGATTAATGGCGGTGAAAAGGCCCAAAGTGAGGTCAGGGGAAGAGATCGAGTAAAGGAAAGGTAGAGGGAGGGCTAATCAAAATCTAAGAGGATATAAATCATATGGAATCCTACTTTTTCGGACAATGGAAAACTTAGGAGCCATAGATTGTTGCCAGAAAATTTTCAGTGCCAGGGATGGGATATCATCCAGTGAGTTGTTGGCCAGGGAGGTTCCTGATGTCCCCAAAACATTATAGGCCATTGCCAAGGCTCTTGGTTTCCCACCAGGAATAGATGGTAAGACCCTATTGCTGAAGACTCCATATACTTGGGCTGCAAGGCCACTGAGAAATCCTGCTGGATCTGAGCTGATAACCTCCTCCATGTAGACCAGCGGACAGAAAGCTAGAAGAAGCCATTCTGCATGCAGTTCAATGGGAAAAAGAGAAATCACCAGTGAAGATACTCAACAGTGGACATTGCCAGCCTTATATTTGGCCAGCCAGGCCAAATGAGCCAACAGGTGCAATAGTGGCACGTCTGTTATGGGGGAAACCAACTGCCCTCTAACTGGACTGGAGGCCTGCTCCATGGGAGGGAATACATCCCTGATACTGAAAACTTAAAACAGGGGTAGTCATGAGCCCTAGGGGTATAATGTTTGCTGTTGTCTGGCTAAATGTATATACTATGCTTATCAAACTGCCCAGCAAGCAGTTCTGTTAATGTTCACACCCTTATATTAATGCTACTCTCACTTTTGGTAGAGAATCTTCTTTTTTCAGATGGCAGTGACCTTGGGATGACTCAGAAGATATAATGGTGATGGAAAGAAATGACCGCAGTGCTCAGTACTGCAATATTTCTATCACACCTTCCAAGGCTCAGGGTCTAATGAGGAAGAAGTGGCAGAAAGAATGTAAGAGCCAAAGGAAGGGCAGGACTCCATACAACATGCTCCCTCCAGACACAAGATGGCCTGGATATCCATGGCCTCACAGTGCCTGACACTACCTGCATAAGACCATCATAAGAGGGGGAAAAGATCAAGACATCAAAAGTAAAAGAGAAAAGCCGAGCGTGGTGGCGCACGCCTTTAATACCAGCACTCGGGAGGCAGAGGTAGGAGTATCGCCGTGAGTTTGAGGCCACCTTGAGACCCCATAGTGAATTCCAGGTCAGCCTGGGCTGGCGTGAGACCCTACCTTGAAAAACCAAAAAAAAAAAAAAAAAAAAAAAAAAAAAAAAAAAAAAAAAAAAGTGAAAGACAGACTGATTGAGATGGGGAGAGGGTATGATAGAGAATGGAGTCTCAAAGGGGAAAGTGGGGGAGAGGGAAGGTATTACCATGGGGTATTTTTTGTAATCATGGAAGTTGTTAATAAAAAAAATATGTGTGTAACTCTGGCATCTGGACATGAGAAAGTTATTGGCACTCATGAATTTAGACCACATGTGGTTATATGCACAAGACCTCTACAAGATGGGAGCAGTCCTATTTTGCTATAGGTAGGGAAGGGCAGTGGTTTTCTTCTGCTGCATAGCTCCTAGTAAGAGAGGAAGGAGAAGGAATTCAGAGCGGGCAAGGGGGTACAGAAGGGTAATGTGGAGTACACAGGATGTAAACGTAATGTATAAATATGAAAATATCAAAAGAAATATCTGGACTTTTGCTCTTCCGTATTTGGCTGCGTGAGGAGCTGACTTGAGAATGCGACAACCTCTTTTTGAACTGGCCTCTGTGTGCTGGGTTACTGCAGGGTTTCAGAGTAAATCATATGTCGATGGGGGCTTTGTGTATGTGGATCACTCCAAAATAATAAATCCATTTTGTGGCTTTTAAAAAGAAAAAAAAAATACAAAGAAAAATTTCAGTACCAGGGATTGGGTACCTTCCAGTGAGTTGTTGGCCAGGGAGGTCCCTGATGCCCCCAAAACATTATAGGCCATTGCCAAGGCCCTTGGTTTCCCACCAGGAATAGATGGTAAGACCCTATTGCTGAAGACTCCACATACTTGGGCTGCAAGTTCATTGAGAAATCCTGCTGGAGCTGAGCTGATAGCCTCCTCCATGTAGACCAGCTGACAGAAAGCTGGAAGAAGCCATTCTGCATGCAGTTCATTGGGAGAAAGAGAAATCACCAGTGAAGATATTCAACAGTGGACACTGCAAGTCTTGTATTTGGCCAGCCAGGCCAAATGAGCCAACAGGTGCAATAGTGGCATGTTTTTCATGGTGGAAACCAACTGCCTTCTAATTGGACTGGAGGCCTGCTCCATGGGAGGGAATATATCCCTGATACTGAAAACTTAAAACAGGGTAGTCATGAGCCCTAGGGTTGTAAGGTCTGCTGCTGTCTGGCTAAATGTATATACTATGCTTATCAAACTGCCCAGTAAGCACTTCTCTTAATGTTCATACCCTTATATTAATGCTACTCTCACTTTGGTAGAGAATCTTCTCTTTTCAGATGGCAGTGATCTTGGGATGACTCAGAAGGCATCATGGTGCTGGAAAGAAGTGACAGGAGTGCTCAGCACTGCAATATCTCTATCACACCTTCCAAGGCTCAGGGTCTATTGAGGAACAGGTGGCGGAAAGAATGTAAGAGCCAAAGGAAGGGTAGGACTCCTTATAATGTGCTCCACCCAGACACAAAATGGCCTGGATATCCATGACCTCACAGTGCCTGACACTACCTACACAAGACCATGATAATAGGAGGAAAAGATCATGACATCAAAATAAAAGAGAGACTGATTGAGAAGGGGAGGGGCTATGATGGAGAATGGAGTTTCAAAGGGGAAAGTGCGGGGGGGGGGGAGGGAGGGCATTACCATGGGATATTTTTTATAATCACAGAAATTGTTAATAAAAATTTGAAAAAAAGCTTCTTCTTCTTCTTTTTTTTTTTTTAAAAAAAAACACAACCAAACTTTTATTTCTTTTATTTGTTAGATAGAGAGAATGGGTGAGCAAGGGCCTCTGGCCACTGCAAACGAACTCCAGACACATGCGCCACCTTGTGCATCTGGCTTATGTGGGTCCTGAGGAATCAAACCTGGGTCTTTTGGCTTTGCAGGCAAGCACCTTAACTGCTAATCCATCTCTCCAGCCCCACAAGTGGTATTCTGAAGAATGGGTCTCTTCTGCAGAAGAGGTGATGGAAAGAATGTAAGAGCCAAAGGAACAGGAGGAGTACTTTGCAATATTGTCTTCCAAGCACAAAGTGGTTGTTATTTTCATGACCTCACAGTGGCTGGAGTTACCTACACATGACCTGCATAATAGTGGTGGGGCGAGGGGGAACGCTGATATCAAAGTAGAAGAGAGGCTAGTTTTTCTTTCTTTCTTTCTTTCTTTTTTTTTTTGTTTTTGAGGTAGGGTTTCACTCTAGCTCAGGATGACCTGGAATTCACTACATAGTCTCAAGGTGGCCTCAAACTCATGGTGATCCTCCTACCTCTACCTCCTGAGTGCTGGGACTAAAGGGGTGCTTCACCATGCCTGGCTGAGACAGACTATTTGGAAAGAAGAAGAGATTCAGGGGAGTGGGGATTGGGGAGCAGGAAAGGGAGGGTGGTGGATTGAGATTATGATTATGGTATACTGTCTGTATGTATAAAGGTTGTCAAGACAAAATTAAAAAGAATGGGGTCTCTTTAAATCAGTTCTTGGGGGCTAGAGAGATGCTTAGTGAGTAAGGCACTTGCCTATGAAGCCTAAGGACCCAGGTTCAATTCTCAAGGACCCATGTAAGCCAGATGCACAAGGTGGTGTATGTATGTCTGCAGTTTGTTTGCAGGGGCTATAGGCCTTGGCGTGCCCATTCTCTATCTGCCTCATTCTCTCTCTCTCTCTCTTGAATACATAAACAAGGAAATAAAATGAGATGAAAAAAAAATCAGTTCTTGACTAAGAGTAGGCCTTCAATTCTGGGAGGCTATCATGTCTCCTGGCTAGAGACCCACGGTCTCAGCACTGAGGTCAAGGCTGGTGGAAGAGTGGAGGAAGGATGCCTCTTTGGATAAGATGTATACTGAAAGTTTTTACCTGTTCATCAAAACCATCATTTTGCCCTTCAGTCCATCCAGTCTCTGCGTCACTCTTTCAACATCCTGGAAATACTTTTCAGCGGTTTTTATGTCCCCAATCTGTTTTGACAAAGTTATCTCATCAGTTTAGTTGACACATTGAAAGAGATATTAAATCTGTACCTCCATATATGGTTTCCTGGTATCATTTCAAACTGTGAAGCCTCCTATGGGTCAGGCAGGAGACCACAGTTGCCACTCAATGATCATTATCTTCTGTAAACAGGCAGTGATACATCAGATACAGTGAACCATCAACTTCCTGTTAGAATTTACATTAACATGCAATCGTGTGTGTGTGTGTGTGTGTGTGTGTGTGTGTGTGTGTGTGTGTGGTTTTTCAAGGTAGGGTCTCACTCTAGCCCAGGTTGACCTGGAATTCATTATGTAGTCTTTGGGTGGTGTCAAGCTCAAGGCGATCCTCTTACCCTGCCTCCTGAGAGCTAGGATTAAAGGTGTGTGCCACCATGCCCAGCTTAACATGAAGTCTTGATTTAAAAGCTCTACAGCTTAGCAACTTGTCTCTCTAAAATAAATTCTGCTATAGCATTATGTAAAAATAAAGTTTTGGTATAACATGTCAGGGCCATATTAACTTTTTGGGTATTTGAGGCTAGGAATATAGTAGATACTATCAAGTTTGCAAATTAAAGAAAATTATTTGCAAGTCTTGCGGGGGGGGGGGCAGAGAAGAGAGACAGGAAGAGAGAATGGGCACACCAGGGCCTCTAGCAACTGCAAGTAAACTTCACATGCATGTGCCCCTTTGTGCCTCTGGCTTTATGTGGGTATGGGGAATTGAACCTGGGTCGTTAAGGCTTTGCAGGCAAGTACCTTAACCACTGAGCCATTGCTCCAGCCCAAGTTTGCAAATTTTAAAGTAACATTTTCATAAAATAATACAAATTTTTTTATTCTGGTTTTTCGAGGTAGGGTCTCACTCTAGCCCAGGCTGATCTGGAATTCACTGTGGAGTCTCAGGGTAGCCTTGAACTCACGGCAATCCTCCTACCTCTGCCCCCCGAGTGCTGGGGTTAAAGGCGTGTGCCACCATGCCTGGCTAATACAAAATCTTAATCAGAATCCACAAACTCTTATCCTATGTGAGGAAACTATCAGTTCTGTTAAACAAGCAAGGCCTCTTAGTGTGGGCAGTGAGGGAGATAAGGGGACCATACGCCTGGATATACTAGCCAAGTCCTTCTAACCATATATCCCCTGTCTTGTCACTGATGGAAAGACAGTCTGGATTTTAAGAGGACTTCATTTGCCGTCTTATGAAAAGGGCAATCTATGCTGTAAGTAAGGTGGAAATGAGAAGTTGTAAGAATATAAAGAGAAATTCTGTTATGGTAAACACTCTACACACCAGAATAAGGTACACACCCTGTGTTCAGGGGCCTCCTGAAGGAACCATACTGGAACACTTGGTTCTACATGCAACAACAGCTCAAGTCCTACATAAAACTCTCTTTTGAGCACATCCCAACTTTATCCTAACAACTTGCACTGGGGCTGTTGGTCTTCAGATGAGTGGAGGATCTCTGAGGAGTTGAGCAGCACTGGAGAATGGTACATGCCTGCGCATCACTAAAGGAAGAAATCCTGCTTTGATCTTCAAATAAGGGTCCTTTTGTGATTCTGCCTATCTTGAGGGCACATGTGCTAAGTGCTTACTCTCTAGATGACCTTTTCATAAATGTCTGTACAAAATGTGTCATTCTGGCCAGGGTATTGGCACACACCTTTAATCCCAAGCAGAGGTAGGAAGATCGCTGTGAGTTCAATGCCAGCCTGAGACATCATAGTGAAGTCCAGGTCTGCCTGGGCTGGAGCAAGAGCCTATCTCAACTAAAAATATAAAAGAAGTGTCAATCTGGGTAAAGGGTAAGCATGCTTATTGTCCAGTATGCAAGAGTTGGGTGTTCAAAGTTGAGGATTACTCTCCAGAGGGGCAGTCTGCCCTCCTCACAGAACCCTGAGGAAATGTTGCTCAGTGTTTGGTCAACTGCTGCTGCTCTGATATGGTGTCTACATTCTTAAGCCTATGTTCATGGGCACAGAAATTGATTCATAGCCTGTAAGCAGGACAAATCCTGATCCCTTAGATGTTAATGCCACCAGGCAAAAGGTAAAGTCCCATTAGGAGGATTAAATCCCTACTAGGATGAGTTGCAGGGGACAAAGTGGCAGCTGGGCATGGTGATGCACGCTTGCACTCACAGCACTCAGGAGGCAGAGGCAGAGGACTTCAGTGCATCCCAGTCCAGCTTGGCCTCTGGAGAGAGCTCCAGGGCTTCCCTCTTCTACACTACTGAAGACTGAGATATATCTCTCCCCGACTGACTATAAAAACCCAGAAAAGATTGAGTAAAGGAAAGGCGGAGAGAGGGCTAATCAAAATCAAAGAGGATATAAATAAATCATATGGAATCCTACTTTTTTGGACAATGGAACACTCAGGAGCCGTAGACTGTTGGTAGAAAATTTTCAGTGCCAGGGATGGGATACCATCCAGTGAGTTGTTGGCTAGGGAGGTCCCTGATAGCCCCAAAACATTACAGGCCATTGCCGAGGCCCTTGGTTTCCCACCAGGAATAGATGGTAAGACCCTATTGCTGAAGACTCCACATACTTGGGCTCCAAGGCCACTGATAAATCCTGCTGGATCTGAGCTGATAACCTCCTCCATGTAGACCAGCGGACAGAAAGCTGGAAGAAGCCATTCTGCATGCAGTTCATTGGGAGAAAGAGAAATCACCAGTGAAGATATTCAACAGTGGACACTGCAAGTCTTGTATTTGGCCAGCCAGGCCAAATGAGCCAACAGGTGCAATAGTGGCATGTTTTTCATGGTGGAAACCAACTACCCTCTAATTTGACTGGAGGCCTGCTCCATAGGAGGGAATATATCCCTGATAATGAAAACTTAAAACAGGGTAGTCATGAGCCCTAGGGTTGTAAGGTCTGCTGCTGTCTGGCTAAATGTATATACTATGCTTATCAAACTTCCCAGTAAACACTTCTCTTAATGCTCATACCCTTATATTAATGCTACTCTCACTTTGGTAGAGAATCTTCTCTTTTCAGATGGCAGTGATCTTGGGATGACTCAGAAGGCATCATGGTGCTGGAAGAAGTGACAGGAGTGCTCAGCACTGTAATATCTCTATCATACCTTCCAAGGCTCAGGGTCTAATGCAGAAGAGGTGGTGGAAAGAATGTAAGAGCCAAAGGAAGGGTAGGACTCCTTACAATGTGCTCCCCCCCAGACACAAAATGGCCTGGATATCCATGACCTCACAGTGCCTGACACTACCTACACAGGACCATGATAATAGGAGGAAAAGAACATGACATCAAAATAAAAGAGAGACCAATTGAGATGGGGAGGGGATATGATGGAGAATGGAATTTCAAAGGGGAAAGTGGGGGGGGGGTGAGGGTATTACCATGGGATATTTTTTATAATCATGGAAATTGTTAATAAAAATTTGAAAAAAAAAAACCCAGAACAACATGGCTTGATGACTGGTACTCAGCTCTAGCATGCAGCCTGTCACTGTCATATTAACTGAAATCCTGTGTAGCAGGATACCACTGAATGCTGAGCTACAGAATATTGTAGCTAATGGCTGAAAGTTGTTTAGAGCCAGTCCTGTGCTGCCAGTGGGGCTCCTCTCACTCTCCTGAGCACCTGTGCCACAGACCTCTTCAGCTTCTTTCCGGAATTAAAAAAAAAAAAAAAAAAAAAAAAAAAAAAGAGGCTGGGAATGTTGTGTCAATTTTGCTAGGCCGTACTCCTAATGTGCAACTGCTGGGAACCAGAACTGGGTCTGCACAGCTCCATGGCCACACATTACCCTCTGTACCAGAAGACTCACATCACTGACACAGGATGCTCATTGAAAGGGTTTCTTAGATGATGTAGCAGTCAGCCTCACACTGCTGGGATGAACTTTCAAACCAGACACAGTTTATAGGAGGAAGGGATTTATTGAAGCTGAGATTGAGGGGAAATTCCATAATGGCAGAAGTTGGCTCCACTTTCACAGGTTCAGGCAGAAAGATCAAAGCAACCACCAGCAGCAGCACCACCAGCAAGCACACTCCAGGAACTCCATAATGGCAGAACTCCAGTACCCTGCATGGCTTTTGTCTGGAAACAGATCTGCCCCCAAATACACCTTGGGGTTGAACCTAGGATCCACCCACAGTGACACCTGCTCCAGCCACACAGCTGGAGGTCTAAGTTACAAACGTGAATAAAACTTCTATATTTGGGCTACAGAGATAGCTTAGTTATTAAGGTGATTGCTTGTAAAGCCTAAGGACCTATGTTCAACTCCCCAGGTCCCACATAAGCTAGATACACAAGGTGACTCATGCACAAGGCCATGCATGCACACAAAGTGGCCCAGACGTCTGGAATTAGATTGTAGTGGCTGGAGACCCTGGCATTAAAAAGAAAAAAACCCCACAAAACTTCTATATCTGCTGGGCGTGCTGGTGCAAACTTTTAATCCCAGCACTCAGGAGGCAGAGGTAGGAGGATCTCAGAGAGTTCGAGGCCACCATGTGATTACATAGTGAATTCCAGGTCAGCCTGAGATAGAGTGAGAACCTACTTCGAAAAACCAAAACATACAAACAAAACAAAACAAAAAAAAAAAAAACCCTTCTTTATCTATTGGGGGACATTGATTTAAACTACCAAGATGATAACAGGAATTACAGGTTATTCCTTCTTTGTCACCCACTAATTTAACTGGTGATCAGAAGGTAAGTTTAAGTTTCTACATCATTAAAATGTAATTAGGAGCCAGGTGCGGTGGCTCATGCCTTTAATCCCAGTACTTGGGAGGCTGAGGTCTCAAACTCACTGCATTTCTATTGCCACAGCAACCTGAGAGGTAGGGTTACAGGTGTGAGCCACTATGCTTGGCTTAAGAAAACCAGGTCAGCCTGCAACAGAGTGAGGCCTTACCTTAAAACACCAAACCAAATCCCCCCCAAACAAGTAATTAGGGTTGGGGAGATGGCATGGATAAAGCCTGTAAGGTGCAGGTAGGAGGATCTCACTTCCACTCCCCAGCATCCACATAAATGCTGGATAGGCATAACAGCCATCTGCAACTGGGGTGTCAGAGATGGGATCCCTGGGCAAGTTGGCTAGCTAGGTTCTTGGAGGTTGAGACCCTGCCTCAATCAAATAAAGTGGACAGCACTTTGAAGAAGCCACTGGAAGTAAACTACTGGCCTTCTTGTGTAGTGCACACACATGCACCCAATACACACACCCCACCAAACAAGAAATGCAACTAGGATTTTAAATCCTACTCATTTCTAAGAGCTACACAGTTGAAAAATTAAAAAGGTGGCTAATAAGCAAGGAACATAAAAACTCAGAAATTTTAGTATAGAAACAGACACAGGTAGGAAGGAAACTGAAGTAACCACAAAGGAGGTCTGTGGTTTACAGAACACTAGGCAAATAATGTGTTAAAACAAGGGCCCAGGAGGAGATTTTCTAGGAAACTCTAAGTAACTAAAATTGATTCCAGAAACAGAAAACCTCAGGCACAGAACACTGCGATTAATAAAAATAATAAATTATGAAAAATGTTCAGTATCCTCCAAGTACCTGGCAGAAGAATCTCTTAGGAGACATATTCAAATCTTCAAGGAACAGATAATTACAAGTTATTAAAAAAATTCCCAGGGAGCAAAAACAGAAGAAAAGCCTTGACTCTGGCTTCCTGACTTGCTGAGACCTTCATCAGAGTGGAGCAGAGGCCCCACACCTTTGAGCCTCTAGGACTGTGTGCTCAATAAACCTCTTTACAAATTAAGAAAGAGGAAAACCTCTACTTTATGCTTATGACCTTATGGCCACAAAAGTCACTGAAGGCTTTTGAGAAGTTGCCTGAGCATATACAATGCTGAGAGGAACTTCATTTATGGTTATAAACACAAGTTTGTGGGAAGATACTCCTTCCCGCAGCTCCCCACTGAAGGCTGACAGAAGTGCTCTGGCTCTCTGCAGGCGCTCAGGAGCAGGAGGGCATTCTTTCCCTCCTGCAGCAGGTGCAGACACAGGTTCCAGGTGGTGCAGGACAAACAGGGTCTCTACTTTGCCACAGAGGAAATGAGCTGCTATAGCTGAGCTTGGGACCTCTCCAGGGCTGGAGGCAGCAGTCAAGTGTTCCTATTGGGTCCAACACAGTGAACCTCTGCAGTCTCCTTCACCTGTGTCTTCTTTATCACAGTTTCAGATTGCTCACCACGTTGGTGGCCTGGAGGCTGTTGGAGCTGATCAGTAACTGACTTGGACTGTCTTCAAGACGGATCATCCCACGTTCCACAGTTCTGAATCTGTTTAGTGAGGGGGACAGGCACCAGCTGATCACAGACAAACCCAGAGATGGCCCAGCTGTTTTAATAGCCATTTTAGGTGCCCATGTAGATCGCATTTGTAGTCTGCTGAAAATCCCAGATATTTTCATGTTTATTATGGATAAACTTTAGTTACAGAAACATAGGTCTAAAATTGGTAACATTTTAACATTTATCAGGAAAACTGTGGATCCAAATAGGCAGACTCCCAGTTACTGTACACAAGCAATAAAAAACCAAAATGCAACCCCTGCTGAGCACACCTCTTAAGTGTTACAGCTCTCGTACTGGGAGCGTACAGCTCTAGTGTAGGCTTGCAAAATGGGTCCCTCAGCCTTGGCACAGCAGCTTCAAGGCAGGCCTAGGTATCTAGGATTCCTATAGCTCTTGGCTCAGGGTCTAAGACTCTTGGCCCTAAGGACTTGACAATTCTCTAGCAACCAGGGCTTGTAGTTTCTCTTCTTTGACTCCATATGGCTTGTTTTTATTTAAGACATAGTCTCACCCTGCAGCCCAGGCTGGCCTTGAACTCTTGGCGACCCTCCTGCCTCAGCCTCTTGGTGCTGAAATTAACGGAGTAAAACACCACGCCTGGCTTCCTTATGGCTCTTCTTCAGCCTCAGCTGTCTCCTCTTCCCACCGCCCTTCTTCCTGCCTCTTAAGCTGCTAGACAGCCAGATGCCGCGCTGCTTTCACAGCTCACCTGCCACTTAAGCTCCTGTGCTTCTGCCGCCATCATGCACTCTGCTGCTTGTTTTTTGTTTTGTTTTGTTTGTATGTTTTGGTTTTTCGAAGTAGGTTCTCACTCTATCTCAGGCTGACCTGGAATTCACTATGTAATCACATGATGGCCTCGAACTCTCTGCCTCAACTATAGCCTTGCCTCTAATGCACCAATCATAGACTTTGAGGCTTGTGTTTTGTACCAATTACAAGTTTCTGTCTTAGCACAGGACACAGCAGTCCCTCTGCCAGACCACCAGGGGCAGCGCTTCCCTTATAGCACAGGTGGGAAGGGATGCGGGGTCATTTAAAGGTGAAGGCTTGTGATATCAAATGTCTGGTTCAGAGTGTTTCAGACAGTCCTGATGGAGGCTGTGCCATTAGGAGCCGGGAAACCAGCTGCAGATGTCTTGGTGTAGCTGGCTATTTCACTGACAGTCCTTTTGTTCAAGGAAGCCAGCGCAGCAAGGACAGTCTAATAGCTGTCAATTAAGGAGTCAAAAATGTTCATCCCCATGGGGCTGGAGAGATTGCTTAGTGGTTAAGGCGCTTGCCTGCAAAGCCCAAGGACCCAGGTTCGATTTCCCTGGACCCCCATAAGCCAGTGTCTGGAGTTCAGTTACAGGGCTAGAGGCCCTGGAATGCCAATTCTCTCTCGTGGAAAAAAAGCTTAGTCCCCTAAGATCCTTTCTTATATACAGGAAAACCAAAATCAGGAAGTGTGTACAATAAGGACTTGAAGATCTTAACACTAATAGTGACATCAACAGATTTTAACATTGCTTAATACTGGCCCAGTGCCCCAGGGAGAGGTGAGTCCCTTGCATCTGTCTCATAATACTTTGAAACTCTGAAAAAAAGAAAAAAAAAAAAAAAAAGAAAAAAAGAAAAAAAAAAACAGCTCTAATAGTCAGCATGATGTTATGGCTCGAGGAACTGGCTGGCCTGCAGTGCTTCTTTGAGTCATGTTCTCATGTCTACTGTGACACGTACTAGGAGTACTTTTTTCTTTAACAGCAGCAAGAGTTCTTTGTATATTCTGCACGTCTTATCATTTTGCATTTGTAAAATTTCCCCCCTTGTAGGTGTCTTTTCATTTTCTTCACAGTGGTCTTTGAAGCACAAAAATTTTGATTTTTGTGAAGTCCAACTTGTGTATTATTTTCTTTTCTGCTCATGCTTTTGGTGTTAAGTCCAAGATCACGAGGACTGGCTGGGAAAACAGAGCCTCTTCTCTCCTTCCCTGACCATGCCCCTGAACTCCAATGCTCAGCTGACCACACCATGAACTCAACAATGCCCTGTAGGCAGCTGTGGCACGTTTCTATCCCAGGAAGGGTTGTCTTGGCTGTCTCAGCACGGTGGCACTCTCCCTGGCTGCACCCTGTCACTGCCTAGGCATACCCTTGGGTCTGACCTGTATTCACGTTGCAAGCGGAGAAGTCAGAACCTTTGGGAAAAGATCAGGAGCTGCTTACTTGAAGGATTATTTTAGAAGTTGGGGTGAGACCCAGTCATGTCTCTCCCACATGATGATAGCATGCTCTAGTTGGAGGCAGCAAAGCCTGAGGTCCTCCATAATGGAACAGTGCTTTACCAGGTAGCAGGAAGAGATGGCCAGTTAGCCAGTACTCTGTGCCCACAGTGGCCCTGAGCCTCTAGGAAGGGTAGGGAGAAGCCTCTCACTTCCTGCCAAGCACCTGGACTCTGCCTAGGCATTAGATCCAAGGCTCGGATCACCTCCCCCTCTGAGCTGGGAGGGAAGAGCACACTATAGTTTTTTTTGGTTAGTGTTCTCAAAGAGATCTTTATTTGGTGTTTGTCCTTTAAGACCATCTCTAGTTGCTGAAATAGTTTAAAAAAATGAAAGAGCTGTGCTCACGCTCGTCTAGGAGAAAGTAGGCATGGCATCAGCATGCAGAACGATGCCGGTGAGTTTGTGGACCTGCACGTGCTGCGGTAATGCTCCATGAGCAAGGGCATCATTGGTGCCAAGGACCTTACATCTACCCAGATGAATGTGGCCGAGGCTGACAAGGTCACAGGCAAGTTTAACATACAGATTTAAAACCTACGCCAGGCCAGGTGTGGTGGCACACGCCTTTAATCCCAGCAGTTGGGAGGCAGAGGTAGGAGGACTGCTGAGTTCAAGGGCACCCTGAGACTACACAGTGAATTCTAGGCCAGCCTGGGCTGTGGTGAGACCTTACGTTGAAGCCCCTCCCCTCCAAAAAAACCTATGCCATCTGTGGGGCCATTCACAGAATGGGTGAGTCAGATAATTCTATTCTGTGATTAGCAAAGGCTGATGGCATTGTCTCAAAGAACTTCTGACCTGAGAAAATTGTGGATAGGGATATTCATGGAGTATTTGTCATAACTAAACAGTGAGAAGCTAAAAAAAAAGGTTTTGCATTTCCTGGGGCAGGTTGGCATAGCATCACAGGCTGTTCAGCAGCCCCCTCCTTTCTAAGTAGCTTCCTTGAGGTGTGACTGATGCCTACTGAACTGCATGAAGTCAGATACAAAGCGGTACATGCATCTATGAGTTCAGCAATACAAGGGAGTACAGCCAGGAGAATCTGAAGCTTGCCTGCACTTCATTTGCATTGGTAAGAGATCCCCATCTCAAAGAAGGTAGAGCATAGATACTTTGAAGTTGGCGGGTCACTTCCACATGTGTGCTATTGCATATACATGTGTGTGTGTGTGTGCATGTGCACACACACACACCAGAAAACAACACAAAACAAAATTCTAATGAAACTGTATGGAATGATCTAGAAACCCAATGTGTGGTTTGGGGGCAATCCATCCTTAGGGTTATTAGGAGTTCCTCTGCACATTGTTTTAGTCAAACCATTTCTTCTATTTCCATTCTTCAGAAAATGAAAAGTAGGGCTGGAGAGATGGCTTAATGTTAAGGTACTTTCCTGTGAAGCCTTTGGACCTAGGTTCAATTCCCCAGCACCCATGTAAGCCAGATGCACAAAGTGGCACATGCATCTGAAGTTCATTTGCAGTGGCTGGGGGCCCTGGTGCATCCATTCATTCTCTTTCTCTAATAAATAAATAATAAAAAAATTAAAAAAAAAAGAAAATGGAAAGTACAATTTTGAGAAAGAGAAGTATCAAGCCTCCTTTTGGTTAATGAGACAGACAGAGAGAAAAGGGGGACAGAGAAGGAAAGATAAATTGTGTGTCAGGTTGTCTTGCAAATGAACTCCTGATGCATGTGCCACTTTGTGCATCTGGCTTTAGATGGGCACTAAACAATGAAACCTGGGTTGCAGGCTTTGCAAGCAAGCACCTTTAACCACCAACCCCCCCCCCCAACTTTTCTTTTTGTTCTTCCTTTTTCTTTTTCTTCTTAGTTTCTTTTGGTTTGTTTTTCAAGGTAGGGTCTCACTCTAGCTCACGCTGACCTGGAATACACTGTGTAGTCTCAGGGTAGCCTCGAACTCTCTGTGATCCTTCTACCTCTGCCTCCCATGTGCTGGGATTAAAGGTGTGCACCACCACACCCAGATCTTCTTCTTTTTTTATTGTTATTTATTTGAGACAGATAGAGAGAGAGAGAGAGAGAGAGAGAGAGAGAGAGGGAGGCAGAGAGAGAGAGACACACACACACAGAGTGAGTGAGAATGGGCACGCCAGGGCCTCTAGCCACTGCAAATGAACTCCAGATGCATGTGCCACCATGTGCATCTGGCTTATGTAGGACCTGGAGAATCGAACATGGGTCCTTAGGCTTTGCAGGCATATGCTTTAACCGCTAAGCCATCTCTCCAGCCCTCTTCTATTATTATTATTTTTAATTTTTTAATGTATTTATTTGACGTGACAGAGAGAGAAAGAGGCAGCTAGAGAGAGAGAACGGGCACAGCATGGCCTCTAGCCACTGCAAACGAACTCCAGATGCATGCGCCCCCTTGTGCATTTGGCTTACATGGGTCCTGGGGAATCGAGCCTTGAACCCGGGTACTTAGGCTTCACAGGCTAGTGCTTAACCACTAAGCCATCACTCCAGCCCCCTCTTCTTATTTTTTTGAGGCATGGTCTTGCTCTAGCCCAAGCTGCCCTAGATTTCACGTTGGAGCCCAGGCTGGTCCTTGAACTTAGGATGCTTCACCTACCTTAGCCTCCAGAGTGCTGGGATGAAAGGCCTGAGCCACCACACCAAGATTTAGTGTGTTTTCCAGTGTGTGGACCTGCACTTTCTCAGATTCAGAAGCTGGGGGGGGGGCTTTGAAAATGTATGCTTCTATCCACACTTGGCCACACCTACTCATGCATGGGAAACAGTTGGGAGAAGCTTGTTGCATTTACTCCTTCCAGTGTGAGATAACTGGGCAGCTTAAGCCTGGACTACTGTTAAGAATCAGAGTCTACTGTGATGGTAGCAAGAGGCAGGGTTGCCACTCTTCCTCATTCTAGACTGGCCACTGCAGTTACCTCTGGGGGCAACAGAACACCTAACACCCACTACAGTCTTGGCCTTGAAGATGTTTCTTTAAGCCCTGGTTCCTTGGCAGGGGGGATACTTCAGCTCCTGTTTGGAACAACACATCCTTGAAGGGCTGTGAATCTCCTTTGCTTGTAGAGCAGCTCTGTCTTGGATGCCTTTTCACTAGCAGGCTGATCCAGCGAGGGAGCGCTGTCCCATAGAAGTTCTAGAGGCAAAGCCGGGCATGGTGGCACATGGGATACAGAGGTAGAAGGATCACTGTGAGTTAGAGGCCAGCTTGAGACTACAGAGTGAATGCCAGGTCAGCCTGAGCTAGACTGAGATCCTGCCTTGGAAAACCAAAAAACCCAAACCAACCAACCTAACAAAAAACCAAAAGAAAACAAAACAACAGTTCTAGAGACTGGACACTACCAGCTAGGATATGATGTGTCCTCTGTCCTCACTTTACCCATCTCTATCCTGCTGAAGAACCACCTTTCCTTTTCCTCCACTCAACACTTGCAATGCTTTCAACACCCACGAACTGTGGACCTCCTCTGGGGCAGCAGACACCATTCAACACAGCATAAGGATACTCTATTTCCTTATACTTCCACATACCTAGTATTAAAGAGCCTAACCCAGGGAAATGAAGTCAGGTCTAGTTGATGTGCATTTGGCTGTATGTCAGAGGACTGGGCTGCTAAGATGTGGTCATCCTGAGGCTGCCCCTGCCTGCAAGCTGTTCAATTTCCCACTTTGCATGAGTACTTTCAAACTGGAAGCCAGAACACCTGCATCCCAGACATGCATGCAGATCAGTGCCCTCCTATACCCTGCCTCCTCCCAGCAGACAGCCTGCTGGGGGCCATGGCTCCTCAGGGGTCAGTGGACTCTAAGACTCCAGATGCCAGGCAGAGGTGGCAGCGGTATTCTGGCTGAAGATACTTTCAAGATGTGGTGGTCATTCAGGCTACAGACACTGGAAGGTTTGGTGAAGATTCTTGGCACTACTACCCAATAATAAGCTCTTTCTGCTTATAGCACAAGTATGGATTCTGTTGAATATGGTAAAACTTTGTCCTACATGGGCATATCCAATATTATTCACTGAGAGTGAGATATATATATATTTTTTTTTTTGAGGTAGGGTCTCACTCCAGCTTAGGCTGACCAGGAATTCACTATGTTGTCTCAGGGAGGCCTTGAACTCATGGTGATCCTCCTACCTCTGCCTCCCAAGTGCTGGGATTAAAGGCGTGAGCCACCATGCCTGGCTAATAAGTTATTTTTTAAATGAAATGCCCTGAAATACCTGAATAAATCTCTTCATGCATATATAATAATACTTCTTTACTTTGTCAAGTATAAGTCACTTTAATAGTTTTTTTTTTTTTTTTCAAGGTAGGGTTTCACTCTAGCCCAGGCTGACCTGGAATTCACTATGGAGTCTCAGGTTAGCCTCAAACTCATGGCGATCCTCCTACCTCTGCCTCCCCAGTGCTGGGATTAAAGGTGTGCGTCACCACACCCAGCTTGAGGCCCATGTTTTAATAATTGGATTATTTGGGGGGGGGAGGGTTGAGGTAGGGTTTCACTCTAGCTCAGGCTGACCTAGAATTCACTATGTAGTCTCAGGGTGGCTTCAAACTCATGGTGATCCTCTTATCTCTGCCTCCAGAGTGCTGGGATTAAAGGCATGCACCAACATGCTCAGCTGGTTCGCTCTCGATCTCTCTCCCTGTTTTAAAATAAATGTTGTTTATTTATGTGTGTGTGTGTGTGTGTGTGTGATAGAGAGAGAGAGAGAGACAGGAGAGAGAGAGAGAGAGAAGAGAGAGAGAGAGAGAGAGAGAGAGAGAGAGAGAGAGAATGGGCACCCCAGGACCTCTGGCCACTGCAAATGAATTCCAGACGAATGTTCCATTTTGTGTGTCTGGCTTTACATGGGTACTGGAGAATTGAGCCCCAGGCTGACAGGCTTTGCAATCAAGTGTTTCAGGCTCTTCTTTCAAGAATCTACCATGAAAGCCAGGCGTGGTGGCGCACGCCTTTAATCCCAGCACTCGGGAGGCAGAGGTAGGAGGACTGCCGTGAGTTCGAGGCCACCCTGAGACTCCATAGTGAATTCCAGGTCAGCCTGGGGCTAGAGACCCTACCTCGAAAAACCAAAAAAAAAAAAAAAAAAAAAGAATCTACCATGAGCCTTTAATCCCAGAGGCAGAGGTAGAAGGATCACTGTGAGTTTGAGGTCACCCTTACATTACATAGTAAAACAAACAAACAAACAAAAATCTACTATGACTGACTGAAGCTATGTGTGAGCCCAAGGGCTTATCCAGCTCTTTGTTCCTTCAGAAATAAAGCTTTTTATGTGTTCAGTTTGAGTTCTTTTGCTCAAAATAGTGAAGTGAATCTCAGATACAATCAATTCCAGCATGTTCTTTAAAATCTAATCACAACCCTCCCACCCTTGTAATCTTGCACTGTGGGGTACATTCTCATCTGTATTGAGATAGGACATTGAAATAAACATGGCCCACCCAGTTGGCAGGCTCTGGGTGGCCCGGCAGGTCCCTGACCACAAGCATGTAGCTAACTCAAAGGGCAGGCAGCATGCACACTGGATCAGTGTGGCACAGGGACAGACCCACCCCACCCCACCAGCCTGGGGAGGCACACAGAACCAGGGAACAGATCACATCCCCGAGCTCTCGTGTCCCAGGCATAGTGTGCTACACAGACCATCACCCTCCAGGCGCTCCTTCAGATACTGCATGGTAACTGTGCTCAGAGGGAAGACTAGTGCTGGCCAAGGTGTGATGCTGGCAGAGCTGCCTGCCAGAGTGGCTGTGCCAGAATTTGGTGCAGCTCCTTGACCCTAGGAACTTCCCCTATTGATATCTGGGGTGGGGTAGAGTGTGTGGAAAGTGTCAAGGAAAGATGCAAATGACAGCTGGCTGGGCTCACACTCATGTCCCTTTGCACCTGCCCCTAAGTATTGCAGAGTCACCGTGCAATGCTCCACAACAGACCCGTTTGACCTGTGGACTTGAACAAGATCACGTGTGTTTGCCCTTCTCTGACACTACTGTGTCCAGGGTCAGCATACAAAGAGGGTAGCAAAGGGAGAATCATGTGTGCACGTGTGTGTGTGTGTGTGTGTGTGTGTGCGTGCATGAGATCACCTGTTAAGGCAACACTGTTCTGGGCTCACATTCCTGCTCCATCATCACAGCTATCTGGCTTCCCGTTGCCAGATTCCTGGGACCTTGGGCAGGTGACTTAACCATTTGAAAACTTCCATTTTCTGCTCAGTGAGATAGGCCAGTAACACTGAGGCCACAGAGTGCAGCAGAGAGCCTGACTCCTGTGAGTGGGCTTGTGTGTTGGATCTTCTCTCACTGTTAGCTGTCCCAGACCCAAATGCCTCTCTTGGGCTCAGAAACCCTTAGGGGGCTAAGTAACAGAACACAGAGGACCCATGTGCTGCTCAGCCTGCAGTGGGGCATCACCATCCTGGAAGTGACAGAAATGAGGACAGGCTCCTTCTTGTCACCAAACACTGTAAGGAAACACACTCCCAATTTTGCAAGGGTCTTAGAAAAAGCAGTTGAGGCACTGTCCAGCCTCTTTGTTACTGATGTCATCTCCAGGCTGTCCTACCTTTGTCACAGGGTACAACCCTAATAACTGTCCCTAGCAGGACAGCAGTGAGCTGAGCAGAAATGTTCCTAATTGCAGTGGGGCACTTTTTGCACTGCCCATCTCAGCCATCCCCAATGAAACACTGCCCATTCAATTTGAGCAACTGGCTTAATATCTATGTCAAAGCCAGTAGGAAATAACTAGTGTCTTTTCTTTTCTTTTCTTTTTTTTTTGAGGTAGGGTCTCGCTGTAGCCCAGGCTGACCTGGAATTCACTCTGAAGTCTCAGGGTGGCCTTGAACTCACAGCGATCCTCCTACCTCTGCCTCCCAAGTGCTGGGATTAAAGGCATGTGTCACCATGCCTGGCTCTGTTAAGAACTAATATTTTGATGGCCACAACTAATTTGGACGGAAACATTTCTGTACTATTCCCTGTATTTGTGAAATAAAATTTTGGATGATGGAATTACTGAGTAGCTCTGCACGGTACCTGGAGGAGGATGCGGCCAATGCCACTCAGCAGCTGTGGCTCTTGCTCTGGGTGGTACTTGATAACTTCATGGTATGCATCCATGGCCAGCACGTAATCCTGCAGGAAGAGACCCCAACGCATGTGATGAGCTGAAGAAACTGCCCTGGTTTATATGTCAGGAGTCACACAACTGTCCAGTGTACTGTGCAGCAAGGATATAGCACCCAGCTGGCATAGGGTGGGAGCCAGTGCAGGACATGAGGTTCATCCCACAAAGAGCGGTGGAGTGAGGACTCAGTTCTGTGTGGAATTCTGCCACTGAAGGGTCACAGGGACTCTGGACCCAGATTTAGGCCTGAGTAATGGCTTCCTGCTCCCACATTCTATGTGGTGGCTCAGAGGTCCCTGAACTGGATCTCCTGATCTTTCCTGGCAAAGTTATATGAAGTGGTTGTTCTGGGCTGTCTTATCTTCCAAATACATAAGCCATACTTTTTTTTGAAGGCAGGATCTTATTTTAGCTAAGACTCACCTACAACTAACTCTGAAGCCCAGACTTGAAAATTCATGCTTTAACTATGCCTTAAATACTTTCTAGGGTAGATGTAGAGGTGAAACTATACTGAAACAAACACCTGGCAACCAACTTTGCCAGGACAGCAAGACTAGTATTCTAGGCCACCCTTCTAAAGGAGGTCTCATGGATGTTCCCTGTTCCCTACAGCACATGGGCACTCTGCTGCTTTAGAGATGACTGCACAGGGACATTTAAAGGTGTCATGGGCTTTGTGTCCCCATGCTGCACAATGTCTCCTCTTTCAATCTTGATCTTTATGTCATCTCAGTAGTATCCCCACATGGCCTTGTGCCTACCTTGCACACAGTTCCTCCGTAAGGCAAGGCCTGCCCCACCCTCCCTTGCCCCTGCCTGTGTGAGGAAGCTCTTGGCACACTATAAGAAAGTAGGACCCTTCTCAGTTGTGAGTTGGTCTCAAAGAAAGGGTGCTGTCTGTCACCTTGGGCAGAGGTCAGCTCCTCTCATTCCTCACCACACTCATGTCTTCTGCAGTGACAGTGAACACTGTAACCCCATATCAGCTGAACAGGCTGTGTGGTAGAACTGTGTGGAACTAACTCTTCATTATAAAATTCCAGAAGGCACTTTATTTCTATATTCTACATTTTCAGTTTCCTCCAAGCTGGGACTGTAGTCACTAGTTTGCTAATTGGGATGTTATGAAGACAGACAGACGACAAGGAAGACTCTCCATTCTGGTACCTTCAAGCACAGCTCATTAAAACTAATTTTATTCAAGGCCTGATGCTCACAGGGAGTGACTGCACATGCCATGGTTTCTTCTCCCATCACTTCTTGCTGCCCATCACTGCTGCCTATGGCAGCGTTGTTCTGTGTCTAGCTGTGTGAGCTGAGCATATACATGTGCATGCTATGAGGTGTCTCACAGAGAAGCTTTGTGGCTAGATTTCAGGACCTCAGGAAGCCAAGGTCATGGTTGAGGACGATGTGCCACCATTGTGCAGTGTCTAGGTCCTACTTGCAGTTAGGGGCACTGCCCCTGGGCTAAGGCCTGCTTCAAAGAAGAGCAACAGCCAGTCTACTTTTCCTGGGAGGGTCATGGTCCCTTGACACTACCCTGCTGGAGCATGCTTTAATCTGACACTTTACTTGTCATCTGCAGTCCTGGCCTGTACTCCCCTTCTGCTAATGACATTCTTGGTAGGCAGCCATTAAGAGCATCAGGGTGGGGGTGTAGAGGGCAGTAGATCCTTTGGGGTGGCTTTCTGGCCAGCATAACTGCCTTGCAAACCTTCTATTTCAGAGCTTTAGGGCCTAGGGTTCATGTTTCTGAAGATGGTCAGATACAAAAAGGTTATGCTTTAAAAATACCAGTGACTGCTAGGTGTGTTGGCACATACTTTTAATCCCAGAACTTGGGAGGCAGAGGTAGGAAGATGGCCATGAATTCAAGGTCACCCTGAGGCTACATAGTGAATTCTGTCAGCCTGGGCTAGAGTGAGACCCTACCTCAAAACAAAACAAAACAAAACAAAACAACAACAACAAAAACAAAAAGACCAGCCAGTGGCCTTTGAAGAGATTTTACTACTGACACATTGAAACTCTACTCTAGGAGCTAGGGAAGACTCCTAGGCTCGGGAACCTCAAGAGAAGCAGCAGCACAGTAAGGCCCATCAGGTGTGGTCAGGACTTTTGCCCAGGAGTTGATGGGAGACAGGGAATTGATTTCAGCATGTTTCAACAAGCCCATGTTCACACAGAGGACATGAGGGTTAAGGTTGCATATTCAAGTGCTTCCTCTCCCCCTACTCCCAGTTTTCCAAGGTAGGGTCTGGCTCTAGCTCAGGCTGACCTGGAATTCACTATGTAGTCTCAGGGTGGCCTCGGACTCATGGTGATCCTCCTACCTCTGCTTCCCAAATGCCAGGATTAAAGGTGTGCACTGCCACGCCTGGCAAGTGCTTCCTCCTGTTGATCATTATTTAGTGAAATCACTCACTCCTTGAATCTGGAGGGCCCCTTTGAAGGGACATGGCTGATAGGAGCACTTTAGTGAGTACCCACTTTACTCTCTTGATCATACAGTTCTAGCCCACCCATACAGACAAAGGGATCCTATCCCTATCTCTACCTTGGCCACTAGACATTCTGCCATCAGGGGGCTTTCTGTGAGACCTAAGCAAGGAAGAGGTAGGCTCATGTGCTGCAGCTTTTTCTCCACAGGGGGAAGACACAAAAGGTGGTGTTGGAGTGGGAGGTAGGAGGACATGGGCTTGGAGAGATGTGTAGGAAGACTAAGCACTGACAGGGCCACAGGCACCTTAAAGCTGCTGTGAGGCCTGGGCAAGTAATGCTTACAAACAGCATGGGGTTTCCAGGGCTTTGTCAAACAGGCAAGTGTGCCCAACAGTACAGCATATAGGAAAGATTTCAGGGCTGGAACATATAAGCGAATTTCCCATCACTACAGAAGCAAAATTAACAAAGATACGTCACTATAACAGAAATTTTATTCAAACTAAATGGCTCATTAAATAGCTCATTGTTAGCTGATACATAGAATACAAGAGTATTGCAATACCAGGTGTACCCAGTAGATGGCAACAGAATGCATATGCTTGGATTAGCTAAATGAAATGCATCACTTTTCACTTCTTTTTTAACTCATGAAAACGAAAGATTAAGCTAAACTTTCAACTTAAATTATATCCATTGTAAAAATATTTTTGAAATATGGTAATGTGTCCTGTGCTGAGTTCCAACCACACAGACATAGGCCTTAGATTTGGTGCTTGATGGTGGCATCACTAATATAGTACAACAAAGAAAGGGATTTATGTTCTATAAGTTTCTATTAATGTGTCTTAAAAATGAAAGCAAAAGCCTGATTGTGGAACTTCTCTCCCTGAGACTGCAGTTTGCTTTTCATATTTGGCCTAGCAATGCCTGACAACCAGAATCTGGAGACTTACAGGAAAAGCTGACAGGATGAAGGTTAGTTTTGACAGAACAAAAACCTGGCTGGGGAAGGGGTGAAGGTGGGGGCTCTGTGATGGTATCACAGGGGAGGATGGACAAAGGGAGAGAAAGAACAAAGTGACCCTCTAGGAAACAGGCCTCATGGAAATATCTCAGATACAGAATTCCTTAAAACTGCATTTTCCTTTATTAGTGTGCTGCAAGGCAGGAAAGCGCTGAATGAATGTTAGAGCTGGGAGGGTTTCCAGAGAACCGTTTCTACAACATGAAGGTCACCTGCCAGGGCATGAGCCTAACCTGTCAGCACTATGCATCACATATTGTACCCTGCACAGGTGTTGTTGCATATCTTCCTACACCGAGCCCAAGGACCCGCCATGTAGAGAGCCACTAGTTAGGCTAAAGTGGAGACACATTTTTCCTCTCGGTAACCTGCCTACTGGTGGTTATTCATCCAGGTCAGGATGACCTTAGGTGTGGGAGGAGTGATGAACTGTCTTACACTGGCCTGGGGGTGTTAGCTGCACTGCTCTGGGTGTCTGCTGCTGACAGATTCCTGCGTCAGCTTCAGTGCCTGCAGCTGGGAGCAGGGCTGCCAGGTCTGCAGCAGGACACTCGTGCCCAGGGTGGGAGATGAGCCAGGCGTGGAGTATCTTTGAAACGACAAACCTAAAAGCATGGCTGCTCTGGCTGGAGGGAGAAGAGGCTGGAAAACAGTGACTGACAGCTCAGCTTGGAGAGCTCCGGGCAAACTCGTCAGAAGAGGGTCTGGTGGGGGCCCTGCCTTCAGAAGTCATAAGCATCAATCATAGAAGAAAACCTACGCTCATACCGAGATAGGAGAACAAAAGACACTTCTAGGATGGAATTGAGAGGAAAATAAGTGATTTTAATGAAATCATTTAGACCAGTGTATGCACAATTATATTTGGAAATGTATATCTGCATTCTGTGGAAATCTGCCCGAATGTCACGAACTCTACTGAGCAATCCAGGCCATGCTGAACTCTGCTAGGCCCACAGCCCACTTCCCAGCAGCTTGTCAGAACGCACAGCACTCCCTTGGCAGCTTCCTGCTGAGAAGGAGAGGCACTCAGCAGCTTGGCCGCCTACATACCTTCATCAGAAGCAGACAGTTCGCCATGGAATACAGCACGCGGCCCAGACGCGACCTCCACAGCTGAATAGAAGCTGCAGGAGAGAGTGGTGTGAGTTTGTACAAACCAACCAGACATTCCTTACAGCCAGCAACCAATGGCCCTGTGCATTCTGAATTCAAAGGATCCTCTGGTTAACCCCATGAGGTTTTCCCCAGAGTGTCTAGTGTGCTGTGGGCTGCACCAGAGACAGAAAACTGCTCTCACTGGGATGGCTATGATGGGCTCTCACAAGAGACCATCTGCATAGATGATGCAGCTAGACCGTAGCCCAGCTCAGACAAAAGGCCATACATTATAATCAAGCTCTCTTTTCCTGGTTAGAGCTCTAAGAAAACCAGCAAGTTTGGTGCAAATGTGGCACATCGGCTTGCAGCTTAGATCTGCCTGGGGTGGTTGCTCACTCATGGGAGGCAGCCACACAGCTCCTACTCATATCCAGCTGCAAAGCTTCTACTTGTCTTCTGGACCCAGGGTTGGTGGAGAAGCAGGTTCTGCACAGAAGCCAAGCTTAGGTGTCAGAACACGTGGTTGGTTCGGCTTTCATTCCTGTGACCTGGGGCAGTGGGCCAACTTCCCCAGACTTTAATCTTAAATGAAAACATTTCCTGGCCTATCTGCTTCGCAGACTTAGTGGCAGGCACAAAATGCTATGCAGAGCAAGGCCAAGCACCTGAGGGTATCTGCAGACAAGCAAACTGCTTCTGACATCAGTCATTTTCTTGCTGAGCCTGAATCTTTAAGGCCCATCTCCTCTCTGGTTTTCAAACTGGTTCTATGAACTCCCAGGGGTCTGGAAAGATCCCTGAAAGCTTCCTGCTATGAGAGAGGGCTGATGGATGGTTCTCAAGATTATTACTTCTGTGAAGTATGGGTTGGGGGCTTTGCTATTTAAAGTTTATATTCTGTTGATAGCTAGGCTGAGTTCCAGAGAGGCAAGGATGTGTAAGCCTGTCTTGGTTGGTGCTCTTCTAGCTGGGCTCAGCCCACCCCTTCCAGAGGATCCACAATCATGACTTAAGACAGACAGATAGACAAACAGACAGACATACACACATGGCTGGAAGGTGGGTGGATAGAAGGGCAGCTCTACCTTCAAACCAGCTCCAAGTACAAACCCTAGCACACCCCAGGGTGGTTCAGGTCCTCATGGAATGACCAACCTGTGCATAAAACCTGCCAGCACTATAGTTATCTGAGGTCTGGAAAACTGGAAGTTATGCTTCCCTATCCTGGAGTGCTTAACAACACAAAAATTCAGCTGAGAACTAAGAGTTAGTTCAAGGTACCTCCTAGTAATTAAAATCACATCAGCTGCTCATATCTTCCGTATGTCTTCAGAGCTTCTGAACAGCTTCTAAATTTGTATGACACACTAGGCTCAGTGAGCTGCCTGCTGCTCAAGAAGCTTTGCAGTATCCACTCTAGTTCCAGTTCTCTGTACAACCTTTCTGCAGAGACTCTTTAACAGTGAGATTGCCTGTACTGCTGTTGGCCTCCTAGGAATGATGTACTTATTCCCAATCAGCCACCTAGGAATGACATGGTTATTCCTAGTTAGCCCAGTGCCCCAGGAGAATAAAATGACCATGGCTGGAAAGCATGGGAGAACGGGATGTCCAAGAATTAAGGATGATCTCTCTGCACCCCCCCCCACATAGTGATTTTATGTCTTCTAATGAAATTACTGAAAGAAGTACACACACATATCCAACGTGTCATACATCCACATACCAAACACCCACACCACACATCTGCTGTAGTTGCCTTATTGTTGCTGGGACAAAGCACTCAACCAAAAGCAGCTGATGGGAGGAAAGTTTTTATTTTGGCTTATAATGCTGAGGGGAAGCTTCATGATGGTAAGGGAAAACATGGCATGAGCAGAGGCTGGACATCACCTCTACCACAGTAGATGGAAAAGAGCAGCAGGACAGTCAGCCAAATTCTGGCAAGGGATGCTGGCTGTAACACCCCTAAGCTTGCCCCTAGCAACACACCTTTCAGCAAGGCTCTACCTCCCAAACTGCCATCAGCTGGGGTTCAAGCATTCAGAACACATGGATTTATGGTGAACATCTGATTCAAACTACCAGAACATCAGTCACCCATATAGACCACATTCAAACACTACAAACATGTGCATGCACATCCACATATCTACATCTTCAAATCTAGCAGTCACATGGGCTTTCTCAAGGAGACACTTAAGGCATAAATGGAACCAAGTGATAGACCCTGTCCAGAGCATGGGAGTTTACCAAAAAGGACAGATGCTTGGGGAAGGGGAGCTGACCAGGCAACAGGCCTGTAGGGTGAGCTGCCCTGAGTAGTGAGGAAGGAAGGTGAGAAGAGGTCTTACTGGGAGAAAACACAAGTCAGGTTTGAAACTTGGTTAGAAGTTGGCTTCTCACTATTGCACTCAGTATACATAGCTAAAGTAACTGCTATGGCTTGAATGTACCCCTCCAAGTTCATGTGTTGGGAACTTGGTATGTTAGGAGTGGGACACTTGTGAGGCCTCTGAGATTAAATGAAGTCCTGAGATGGGACTCTATGTTGGCATTAATGCCTTCGTAGGAGGAAGAGAGACCAGAAGAGGCACACTTTCTGTGTCTTGCTATATCTCATACCCTGTTATAATACAACAAGAAGACCTTTCTTCATGCCAGCACTATGCTCATTGACTTTCCAGGCTCTCTATCCGTGAGTCAAATAAAACCCTATTTTTGCCAGGTGTGGTGGCGCATGCCTTTAATCCCAGCACTCGGGAGACAGAGGTAGATGGATCACTGTGAGTTCGAGGCCACCCTGAGATTACATAGTGAATTTCAGGTCAGCCTGGGCTAGAGTGAGACCCTACCTTGAAAAAAAATCAAAAAACAAAAAAACAAAAAAAGCCCTATTTTTTAGGGATGCCCCTGAGGCCCCTTAAACAATTCAGGCTATTGCCACTGCTGTTGGTTGCATGCCAGACTAGATGGTAAAAATCTACTGCTAAAAACATCATGTTTTGGCTGTAGAATACAGAAACAGTAAACTGAAACTGAGCTGGGAGCTTCCTCCTTATTGATTAGCTTTGATAGTGCTAGAAACTGCTATGCAGGATGCTGGGTAAGAAATGTCAACAGGGCTGGAGAAATGGCTCAGCGGTTAAGGAGCCTGCCTGCAAAGCTAAAGGATCCCGGTTTGATTCTCCAGGACCCATGTAAGCCAGATGCATAAGGGGGCGCATGTGTCTGGAGTTCATTTGCAGTGGCTGGAGGCCCTGGCATGCCCATTCTCTCTCTCTCAAGTAAATAAGATATATTAAAAAATAATACTTGTCCAACCCTTTAAAAGGTTTATTGTCTGTAGTTATGGAAGCTGTCAATAATAATAATAATAATAATAAACCCTAGTAGAGAAGTTACTGCTATTGTTTTTTTAAAAATTAATTTATGGCTAGAGAGATGGCTTAGTGGTTAAGTGCTTACCTGAGAAGCCTAAGGACCCCGGTTCGAGGCTCGATTCCCCAGGACTCATATAAGCCATATGCACAAGGTGGTGCATGCATCTGGAGTTCATCTGCAGTGGCTGGAGGCCCTGGTACACCTATTCTCTATCTGCCTCTTTCTCTTTCTGTCTGTTGCTCTCAAATAAATAAAAATTAACAAAAATTTTTAAGAAAAAAAATTAACTTACTTGCATATGTGTGTGTGTGTGTGTGCGTGCATGCGCATATATGTATGTGTGTGTATAGGCACACCAGGGTCGCTTGCCATTTGAGTTTGCATTTAAAAAAATTATTTTATTTGACAGAGTGAGATGGGGAGGGACGGGGGGGGGGGGAGGAGACAGAGATAGAGAGGGAAGGAGGGAGGGAGGAAGAGAATGAGCACTCCAGGGCCTCCAGCCACAGTAAATGAATTACAGATGCATGTGCCACCTTGTGCATCTGGCTTACGTGGGTCCTGGGGAATCAAACAAGGTCCTTTGGCTTTGCAGGCAAATACCTTAACCACTAAGCCATCTCTCCAGCCCTCTCTTGCCATTTGAATGCTCAGTACTAAAGAGGACATCTATTATCACCTCCTCCAAGGCTCAGGCAATCTCCAGAAGGAGTAGAAGGAATATAAACAGCCAGAGGTAGGGGTCAAGTGTTATGGAAAGTGGTCTTCTGGCATAACATGGGTATTATACTCTTAACTCCCAGCAGATGTAATTACCCGCACAAGACTGAACCTGTCAATATTCTGTTATGGAGGGGATAGAAGCTCATGGGGGCTAATAGGCAGTTAATGGTTGTATGAAAGAGGGGTACTTTTCTTCAGTGGTGTAGTCACTGGTAAGTTGTCCATACTCCTGTAAATAACCACTTACCTATGCATCCCTAATGAAACTCAATGGGTCATACAGACAAACCAACCAACCAACCCACCCACCCACCCACCCACTCCACAGACATTAAGTAGAAGAGTGGCAATCTAGGAAAAGGAAGAAGATCAGAGGGTAAGTGAGGCAAGTATGATCAAAATACAGTATAAGCCAGGCATGGTGGCGCATGCCTTTAATCCCAGCACTCAGAAGGCAGAGGTAGGAGGATTGCTGTGAGTTCAAGGCCACCCTGAGACTACATAGTGAATTCCAGGTTAGTCTGAGCTAGAGTGAGACCCTACCTAAAAACAACAAAAACAACAAAAAATAAAGTATATATGTGCATGAAAATATCATAAAGACACTCATTATCACATATAATTAATATGTACTAGCAAAAAACTTAAAAACTCAACTCTATTATTACCATTATTATTATTATTATTATATTTTTTTTGGCTTTTTGAGGTAGGGTCTCACTCTAGCCCATGCTGACCTGGAATTCACTACATAGTCTTAGGGTGGCCTTGAACTCATGGTGATCCTCCTACTTCTGCCTCCCGAGTGCTGGGATTACAGGCATGCACCACCATGCCTGGCTCAACTCTATTATTTTAAAAATTAATTATTTGTGAGCAGAGAGAAGGGGGGGGAAGCGAGACATAGAGATAGAGAGAGACTATAGGTATGCCAGAGCCTCTTACCACTGCAAATGAACTCCAGATGCACGTGCCACTTTGTGCATTCTGCTTGACCTGGGTACTGGGGAAATGAACCTGGCTCTCTCTCTAGCTCCTAACTCTACTTATTTTAAGTTTCCTTTACTAATTTGACTCTTTGTGTAACTTTTCTCTTATTTGCCATTTGTTTATTTATTTGAGAGACAGAGAAATGATAGAGCAGGGAGATAGGTAGAGAGATAGAAAGAAAATGAATGGCAGGGCTTCCTGCCACTGCAAAGGAACTCCAAACTCATGTGCCTGCCACTTTGTGCATCTGGCTTTCCATAGGTAGTGGGGAGTTGAGCCCAGGTAATCAGGCTTTATAAGCAACCACCCTTAACTGCTGAACCAGTTCTGCAGTCCTCAATTCTATTTTTAATAAACAAACAAGTCTTAAGTATTTTATTATAGCAGCAGAAAAAGAATTCCTCTGGCCCTGGGCCATAGGTCTGGATGGGTGAGGTACCCTTTCCACAAGGAAGGTCACCAGAGTACCCAAGGGTTGGGCCAGGTCCCTCTATTTACATTCTTTCAGAACTTCCACCTGTCCATCTTCTTTCCTGGCTACATTTGTCCAGAGTACATCTGCAGCATAGCCACAGTGCTTGACCTATCAAGAACAGGAATTAGGGTGAGCAGAAAAGCTCTCAGTTGAGAGAGAGAGAGAGAAAGAGAGAGAAAGAGAAAGAAAGAGGAAAAAGACCGGGGGGTGGGGGTGGGTTGAGAACAAGCCCTGTGGGTCAAACTCTGTAACTTCTGAGGGCTGTTCAACTAACACAAGGGGACAGGCTCACCTTGTCTGCTCTCTTGTGTGACATTGCTCAGGCCTCCGTCTTCAGCTAATCCTTGCTCCAAGTTGGCCAGGATCTGTAGTCATTTCAAACAGAACAGACAAAACCACAGGTAGATTCACTTACACACTTTATCAAAATGTATTTCAGGAACAGGAAATTTCTCTACATGAAAACCAATCTATCAAGAAATATCACACACACTCAACTCATATACTGATGACTACCCCCTGGAAGTGATGGTGAATGGACAGGCCTTGTTCTCCAGCAGAGGTTGGATAAATGGATGGGCCCTGCTCTCCAGTGGAAGGTGGGTTTGGGTTTATGATGGCCATGAAGCTTTCTTAGACATAGAGCACTGGGGGCATTCTGTTTTCTTCTTACAAAAAACAATGAGTACATTACACATGAGAGCAATTATTAACTTCCACAGAAATATCAGTCCCATTTCTCCAGGATACTGTGAGGACCTGTGGCTTTTTTTAATGTACCAAATAAATTTTGTGCAGCTGTCACTTTGCATAGTTCTTACTATGTGGCTAATAACTTTCCACTGTGTCTCTGTGCTCTGGTTTTCCTTGAAAGAAAAGCTGCTACTGGGCACTGTGGTTTAGGAAGAGAATTATAATTTTTTGTTTTGTTTGAACGGCAGCATGAGACTATGTGTTATGATTGCTGGGCTGAGAGATGGCTTAGCAGTTAAGGCGCTTGCCTGCAAGGCTAAAGGACCTTGGTTTAATTTCCCAGGACCCGCGTAAGCCAGATGCACAAGGTGGCGCATGCCTCTGGAGTTTGTTTCCAGTGGCTGGGAACCCTGATGCGCCGTGCCCATTCTCTCTCTCTTTCTCAAATAAATAAAAATAAAAATGAATATAAAAAAAGAAGATTGCTTCCCATGCCAGCCCACAGTAGAAAGGACTAGGCCCACCTGGCTCTGGTCCTGCTCCCCTGTGTGCTCAGCCGAGATGTGTGCATAGATCATCTGTCCATACTGGCCCTAATCAAGGCAGACTAGACCCCTCAGGTCCCAGGTCCTCAGCAGCAGTGCCACAGGTTTACTCCCGTGCCCAGCCCAGATCTGCAGGCAGACCAACCCAGCCCGCCTGCCTGGATGGAGCAAGGTGGACGAGGCTGCTTAGGTCATGGGTGAACACGCCCTCTGCCCCCAACTAGTCATGCATGTAGACTGCCTAGGCTTACTTGGAATAGGGAGGACTAGACCCACTTGGTTGTAATCTCCCAATGGATATATTCTGTTCATACCCCCAGAACAAGGAAGACTACCCCATTCAGGTCCCAGGTCAGCACTCCTCCTATGACCAAACTAGTTACCCCTGCAGACCACCAGCCTGTGCCAGCCTGGAGTAGGGTAGACTAGGCCTACTTGGCACTATCCTACTTCCCCATTTTCCCAGTCTAGGCGAGCATGTGAACTGTCTACCCACTCTTGCCCTGAGCAAGGCAGACTGGGTCTCTAAGATCCCAGGTCCCCAGCAAGGAATAAAATAGCCTTACTCCAGCCTAGGCCTGCTTGTAGACTACCCACTGGGAGCAAAACAGACCAGGGCGCTTAACATAGGCCCCACAGCAACTGCTATTGCTGCATTCTCGACAGAGGCCTTCGTGACCCCACATTGAATAATACCATAACCCCACTGGGGAGGGCCCCAGGGAAACGGGAGCAGGGGTGAGGGGATAAAAAGAGTATAACCTGTTACATATAAAGTAAAATAAAAAGATGCTAAGTCTAGTAGCTTGAGGCTTCTAACAACAGCTACTCAAGAGGAACCTCCTGAAAAAGAATTCCAAAGAACAAACCTCTGACAAATCAGTATATACAAAGAATTTAAAGAGGACTTGAAAGAAATGGCTGAAGGAAATCTAAGAAAATCAGCTAAAGGGACTCAAAAGATACATGAGTGGATTCTAAGAGGACATGAACAAATGCTCAAATGAATTCCAAGAGAGCAATGACAATCAACTAAATGCAATGAGAAAGTCAAACCAAATAAGGAAAAAAAATTTTTTTAAAAAAAGGAAAATGTAACACAGAGACAGAGATGTTATAAAAAAATCTAGTTGAAATGAAAAAAAATGAAGAACACAATTAAAAGGCTTCTAAGGAAACCTTACAAATAGAATATATCATGTGGAAAACAGACTATCAAGACTTGAGGACAAGGCAAAGGAATTAGACTGAGAGGTCAAAATCAATGACAAATTCAAAAGAATGTACGAACAGAATACGAGAGAAATGTGGGACATCTTAAAGAGACTAAACGTTTGAATCACACACGTACAAGGAGGGAATGAACTACAAGTTAAGGGCATATAAAAGTACAGAAGAAAATTTTCCTAACCATATGAAAGAGAGGTCCATGAAAGTATAAGATGCATACAGAATGGAAAAATAGACAAGACCAGAGAATTCCTCACAACACATTATCATTAAAACACTAAACACAGAAAATAAAGAGAATACTAAAATCACTTTGTCACTGTAACATTTGATTTGTCAGTGTAAATTCTAAAAGCCATAAAAGCTTGAAATAGAGTTATTTATAATATTGAAAGACCATGGCTGCCAACTCAAACTAGTACACCCAGCAAAATTATCCCACACAATAGAAGGAGAAAGAAAAGCTTTCCATGATAAAAACTGGCTTTATGAATATATGAACACTAAGTCAGTCCTACAGAGAATACTGCATGGAATACTTCATGAAGAGATGAACAAACATACTTAAGAGGCTTCAGGAGGGACAAAACAATAATTTAAACTGGAGCAGTACTTTTTTTTTGAGGTAGGGCCTCACTCTTCCAGGCTGACATGGAACTCACTCTGTAGCTCCAGGATGACCTCCAACTCAGGGTGATCCTCTGATCTCTGCCTTCTCAGTGCTGGATTAAAGGTGTGCACCACCACACCTGGTTCACAACAGTTTTTAAAGCTAATGAAGATCAAGAAAACATCAAACTCCACAAAGTCTTCAACATGACAGGGACTAACTCACAACTCTCAATTATTAACTCTGAAAGGTTGGAAAAAGATATTCTAAGTTCATGCAAATAGGAAACAGCAGGTATGGCCATACTAATCTTATAAAATGAACTTTAAACCAAAAGTAATCAAAAGAGGTAAAGAAGGCCACTTTATACTCATCAAGGAAACAATTCAACAGGAGGATATTATAATCTTAAGCATTTATCACCAAACACAGGTTCACCCAGTTTTTAAAAAATATATTTTATTTATTTATTTATTAGAGAGAGAAAGAGAGAGAGAGAGGGAGGGAGGGAGGGAGGGAGGGAGGGAGGGAGGGAGGGAGGGAGAGAATGGGCATGCCAGGGCCTTCAGCTGCTGCAAACAAACTCCAGGTACATGAGGCCCCTTGTGCATCTGGTTTATGTGGATCCTGGAGAATGGAACTGGGATCCTTTGGCTTTGCAGGCAAAAGCCTTAACCGCTAAGCCATCTCTCCAGCCCAGGTTCATCCAATTTTATAAAGCAGAATTTACTAGACATTAAAGCAGACGTAAATAACAGCAAAATAACAATGGGCAACTTTAATACCTGATTCTTGTTAATGGATTATCTAACCAGGAAATAAATAAGCAATGGAGCTAAATGATACCATATATCAAATGGACTTCACAGACATCCACAGAATATTCTACCTATGCTCTACAGAGAACACATTCTTCTCAGTAGCTCATAGAATGTTCTCTCTCTTTTAAAAATATTTACTTATTTGCAAGCAGAGAGAGAGAAAGAGAAATACAGAGAAGAGAGACACACAGAGAATGGGCACACTGGGGCCTGTATCCACTGCAAACAAACTCCAGAAACATGTGCCACTTTGTGCATCTGGTTTATGTAGGCACTAGAGATTCAAACCTGAGTCCTTAGGCTTTGCAGGCATGCACCTTAACTGCTAAGCCATCTCTCCAGCCCTCATAGAACCTTCTCTAAAACTGATGACACAAAGCAAGTCTCCACAAATTTAGGAAAAAAAAGAAATAACTCCTTGTATTTTATCTGATCACAATGCAATAAAGCTAGAAGTCAACAAAAAGAGAAACAACAGAAAATACAGCAACTCCTGGAGATTAAACAATATAGTACTGAGCAATGATCAATTCATTAAAGAAATGAAGAAGGAAATGAAAAAAATACCTAGAACTGAATGAAAATACAACATACCAAAATGCATGGGATACAATGAAGGCAGTACCAAGAGGAAAATTCACAGCTTTAAATGCCTACATTACAAAAATAGAGAGATCTCAAATAACAAAATGATCCATCTGAAGGCCTTGGAACAACAAAAACATTTAAAAATCAAAAGTATCAAACAAAAAGAAACAATTGGGCTGGAGAGATGGCTTAGTGGTTAAGGCACTTGCCTGCGAAACCTAAGGACCCATGTTTGACTCTCCAGATCCCATGTAAGCCAGACACACAAAGAGGCACAGTGCAAGGCTGTACATGCTCTCTAGGTGGTGCAAGCATCTGGAGTTTGCCTGCAAAGCCAAAGGACCCAGGTTTGATTCCCCAGTACTCACATAAAAGGCAGATGCACAAGGTGGCGCCATGCATCTGGAATTTGTTGGTAGTGGCTAGGGACCCTGGTGTACCCATTTTCTCTTCATCTGCCTCTGTCTCTCTCAAATAAATAAATATTTAAAAATTTAAATTAAAAAAAACTGACGAAACAAAAAGGTGGGTCTTTTTTTTTTTTTTTTTTGGTTTGGTTTTTTGAGGTAGGGTCTCACTCTGGCCCAGGCTGACCTGGAATTCACTATGTAGTCTCAGGGTGGCCTCGAACTCACAGTGATCCTCCTACCTCTGCCTCCCGAGTGCTGGGATTAAAGGCGTGCGCCACCACACCCGGCAAAAGGTGGGTCTTAAAAAACAAGAAGCCAGTTGTGGTGGAAATTGCTAGAGAGGTAAAGGCAGAAGGATCAAGAGTTCGAGGCCAGCATGGGCTACAGTTAAAAAAAGTAAATAAAGATTGATAAATTCCCAGACAAATGAACCAAAGGAAAGAAAGAAATGATACTAATCAACAAGATTTAGAGATGAAAAGGGGGATGGAAGAGCCAAAGGAAGGGTAGGACTCCTTACAATGCGCTCCTCCAGACACAAAATGGCCTGGACATCCATGACCTTCAGTGCCTGACACTACCTACACAAGACCACGATAATAGGAGGAAAAGATCATGACATCAAAATAAAAGAGAGAGTGATTGAGAGGGGGAGGGGATATGATGGAGAATGGAGTTTCAAAGGGGAAAGTGGGGGTGAGGGAGGGCATTACCATGGGATATTGTTTACAATCACGGAAGTTGATAATAAAAAAAATGATGAATGAAAAAAAATTGGTTTTACATGGTAGGGTCTCACTTTAGTCCAGGCTGACTTGGAATTCTCTATGTGGTCTCAGGCTGGCCTCAAACACACAGTGATCCTCCTATTTTGAGTGCTGGGACTAAAGGTGTGAGCTACCATGCCTGGACAAGCTATCTTTTTTTTTGGGAGGGGGGGGTTTGGAGCAGACAGCTTCAGGGTCACTGAGATAAACTTCCAAACAAGGCACAGTTATAGAGGAAGGGATATTTATTGAAGCTTACAGATCCAGGAGAAGTTCCATAAAGGCAGAAGAAGCTGGCCTGTTTTCACAGGTCCAAGCAGAGAGAGAGAGAAAAAAAAGCCAAAAGCCCCAAAAAGCCATACCACACTTCAGGAACTCTAGGCAGAATTAGGCATTTTGCATATTTATAGACTGGAATGTCAAACAGACCCCCATACCTTAGAGCTGGACCCTAAGCACATCACCTCCAGCCAGCTAGATGCAGATGCAAACTACAAACTAATACAACACTGAATATATTGGGGGCCATCTATTCATACTACCAGATTCTGCCCTTGGTCCCCAATAGATACAAAACCATCACACATTGAAAACTGTATTCAGTCCAATTTCAAAGGTCCCCCACAGTCTTGACCAACTTAAGATAGTCCCAACTCTCCTCTGAGATTTAAGATAGTCTCTTAGCTATGAGTCCTGTAAAATCAAACAAGTTACATACTTTCAACATATAAAGGCACAGAGTAAACATTTTAAACTGTTATAAGGCATAGCAAGGAGAGACTAGAAAAATGCAAACACAACCACCATCAAGCAATTATCAAACTTCCGCAGTTTAAGTTCAGTATAACCAGAGACTGACAGACTCCAGATTTTCCAATTCTGCCCCTCCAGCTGGGCATAGCCAGGAAACACTTCCATTTCAGGCCAACAGTGTGCTCCATGGTAGCCCTTGCACAGTCCTGGTATATCCAAAACACTTTTGGGTCTTCATGCAAATCATGGTCCATCTTCCAAAGGCTCTCCCAGCCTATTAGGGTCATCATGCCCCGCCTCATGTCATATCTCAGCAGTGGCTCCTGCAATCATGTGCAATTCATGACCACTCCATGCATTTTTCATGCTTCCAAAATTAGTATCAGGTGTGCAGGACACAGCCATATTCTTTGTTTCTTTTTGAGGTAGGGTCTCACTCTATTTCAGGCTGACTTGAAATTCACTATGAAGTCTCAGGGTGGCCTTGAACTCACAGCGATCCTCCTACCTCTGCCTCCCGAGTGCTGGGATTAAAGGTGGGCGCCACCACGACTGGCTCACAGCCATATTCTTTTTTTTTTTTTTTTTTCCCGAGGGATTTTCTTTCTTTTTTTTTTAATTAAAAAAATTTTTTTATTAACAACTTCCATGATTATATAAAATACCCATAGTAATATCCTCCCTCCCCCCACTTATCCTTTTGAAAATCCACTCTCCATCATACCCCCTCCCCATCTCAATCAGTCTCTCTTTTACTTTTGATGTCTTGATCTTTTCCTCCTCTTATGATGGTCTTATGCAGGTAGTGTCAGGCACTGTGAGGCCATGGATATCCAGGCCATTTTGTGTTCACAGCCATATTCTTAATTCAGGGACGAAATAAATAGTAACCTTAAAAGCAGGTTCTTTTTCTACTCTACTTTTTCCCAAAAGAGTTTGCATTTCTATCATTGTCTTTCCTATCTCCATTGTTTTAAGTCAAAGCAGTTGGGCCATCTTCCTTAAGATTGCGAATGTGTTTCATAATAGCGGCTTAGTAACCTAAAAATCAGTCTCAGTAATTTTAACTTGCTTGAGGTGTTCCAACTTAAAATCTTAAATCTTTTAGTCCAATATCTTTAGTTAAGCACATCAGTCCATTACAAATGTAACCTTGATTAAACTCTCTGGGTGGGCCTGGGTAGGAGAACGCAGCCAGCCCTTATGCCAGTAGCCCAATTCCAACAAAGTCCACTGCAGTCTTTCCTTCCCATTAGAAAGTTCATAAGCCAAGCCTTGAAGTTCAATACTGTCTTCACTCAGCATTCTCACTCTCATCAGAGTAGTCCATAATACTTGGCTCACCAGAGCAGAAGGGGTCTTCATCTTCAGTAGCAATCACCAAGTCCATGCCCACAAAATCTACATGGTCAGGCTCATCTCACCCCACTTCTGGTACCAATTTCTGTAGCAGACAGCTTCAGGTTTGCTGAGATGAACTTCTAAACCAGACACAGGTTATAGAGGAAGGAATATTTATTGAAGTTTTTAAGTCAGGAGGAAGTTCCATAATGGCAGAAGAAGCTGGCCTGCTTTCATAGGTTCAAGCAGAGATAGAGAAAAAGCCAAAAGGGAGCAACCCCCCAAAAAACCACACCAGCACACTTCAGGAACTCCAGGTGGAACTAGGCCCTTTGCATATCTTTAGATTGGAATGGCAAACCCACCACCACACCTTAGGACTGGACCCTAAGATCTACCCAGTGACACCACCTCCATCCAGGCGACTGCCAATACAAACGACAAACTAATAAAACACCGAATATATTGGTGGCCATCTATTCAAACTACCATAGATTTTTTTTGAAATAGTATTTCACTCTAGCCCAGGCTGACCTGGAATTCACTATGTAGTCTCCCAGTGACCTTGAACTCATGGCAATCCTCCTAGCTCTGCCTCCCAAGTGCTGGGTTTAAAGGCGTGTGCCACTACACCTGGCACTCTCTCTCTCTCTCTTTTTTTTGCAGATGATATGATTCTATACTTAAAAGGTCCCAAAGGCTCCACTAAAAACTCCTAAAGCTGATAAACACTTTCAGCAAAGTGGAAGGATATAAAGTTAACAAAACAAAAATCAGCAGCCTTTGTATATAGCAATAATGAACATATGAGAAATAAATCATGAAAACAGTCCTAATTCTAACTATCATAAAAATTCAATATCTAGGAATATCCCTATGTAAGGAAACAAAAGACCTCCCTTTATTAAAACAATATTAAAGCAATGAAGAAAGAAATTGAGACATCAGAAGATGGAAAGATCTCCCATGCCCATGGATTAGAAGAATTAATGTTGTGAAAATGCCCATTCTACCAAAAGCATTATACAGACTCAATATACTTCCAATAAAAAATCCAGCAATATTCTTCACATAAATAGAAAAAAAAAATCTCAAAATTAATATGGAAGCATAAAAGACCTTGGATAGCCAAAAATGTCCTTAGCAAAAAGACTACTGCTGTTGATATCAGCAAACCTGATTTCAAGATATACTACAAAGCAATAGTAATAAAAACAGCGTGGTACTGGCACAAAACAGACAAAGAACAATGGAATAGAACACAAGATCCAGGTGCAAATTGTAGTAACAGTTACCTGGTCATTAACAGAGACCAAAAAATGTACACTGGAGAAAAGATAGCATTTTCAACAAATGGTGCTGGAGAAACTGGATAAATACATGTGTAAGAATGAATTTAGACCCTTTTCTCTCACAAAAATCCACTCCTGCATAAAAATCAGCTCCAAACGGATCAAAGACCTCAACACATCACCGGAAACTATGAAATGATTAGAGGAAAAAGTTGGGAGAACACTCAAAGATACAGGTATAGGGAAAGACTTTCTGAATCATGACTCCAGTAGGCCATGGGATAAGAGATACACTCAACCAGTGGGAGCTCATGAAACTAAAAAGCTATTTTCCAGCTAAGCAAACATTCAACAGAGTCAATAGACAACCTACAGAATGGGAGAAAGTTTTCACCTGCTATACAACTGACAGAAGTTTAATATCTAGAATATACAAAGAACTCCAAAGAGTAAGCAATAAAAAATTCAATTCAGTCAAAAACTGGGGCAGGGAACTGAACAGAGAGTTCTCAAAGGATGAAATATAAATACATGGCCAATAAATATCTAAAAATATGTCCAACATCTTCAGCCAACAGGGAAATGCAAATTAAAACTACTTGAGAGTCCATCTCACTATGGTCATGATGGCTACCATAAAAATATCAAATGACAACAAATGCTGGAGAAGGTGTGGGGAAACAGAAACCCTCATTCACATTTGGAGGGAATGTAAACTGGTACAGCCACTATGGAAGTCAGTAAGGAAGTTTCTTAAAAATCTAAAGATAGACCTACCATTTGCCCCAGTTATATTACTCCTGGGCATATACCCTAAAGACTCTACACTTCAGTATAGTGACACTTGCTTAACTATGTTTGCTGCTGCTCTATTCACAATAGCTAGGGAAGGAAATCAGCCCAGATGTCCATCAACTGATAAATGCATTATGAAGATATGGAGTATATACACACTGGAGGTCTATTTAGCAGTCAGAAAACAAAATTATGAAATTTGCAGGAAAATGATAGACCTGGAAAGAAATTATATAGTAAGTGAGGTTAGCCAGGCTCAGAAAGACAAATACATCATATTCTCTTTCATGTGCAAATCCTAACATGGGACAGTTTATCTGTTTATAAGTTGTAGTATTCATCATCAGTACTGGTTAGTATGCCAGAATGAGTCTTGGAGAGAGAAGCAAGGAGGGATTAGAGGAGGGAAGAGTAGACAGGCAAGTAGAGGGAAAGAATATAAGGGTAGAAAGATCTATGGTGGGTACAGTAGAAAGGGACAGATGAGAGGGGTAAGGGCTACACAAAATTAAACAAGGCATGAATTAGTACTACAGATACCTACTTCATTGTTAGCTAATTAAAAGATATAGCTCAGTTGGGTGTGGTGGTGCATGCCATTAAACCCAGTACTCAGGAAGCAGAGGTAGAAGGATCAGTATGAGTTCAAGGACACCCTGAGACTATGAGACTACTTAGTGAATTCCAGGTCAGCCTGGGCTACAGTGAGACCCTACCTCGAAAATCCAACTCTAAAAAAAAAAAAAAAGAGATATAACTCAGCCAGGCATGGTGGTGCATGCCTTTAATTCCAACACACAGAAAGCAGAGATAGGAGGATCACTATCTATTTGAGACCAGTATGGGACTATAGAGACCCTACCTCAAAAACAAACAAACAAAAAAAGGGACTGGAGAGATGGTTTAGTGGTTAAGGCACTTGCCTGCAAAGTCCAAGGATCCAGGTTCAAATCCCCAGGACCCACATAAGTCAGATGCACCTGGTGGTGCATGTACCTGGAGTTCATTTGAAGTGGTTGGAGGCCCTGGTGTGCCCATTCTCTCTCTCTCATAAATAAATAAATAAATAAAAATAAGATATTTTTTAAAAACAACAAAAACATACAAGTCTCTTAAAGAGAGAGAGAAAGAGGGATAATTTGGTTGGAAGTACCCTTCAAAGGTGGAGAAAGCTTTGCCTTAAAACCATAGGCTGTTGCTGGCAAATCCTAGTGTATAATTGGGTCATCCCCCTACAGTAAATTGTTGGTCAAGGGTGAGCCATGAGACCTCCAAAACTATGCAGGCCAGTGCCCAGTACCAAAGCACTTTGGTTAACCATCAGATCTAAATGTTAAGACCCTGTTGCTGAAGACAATAGGATGTGGTTGCTACACATTAAGAGGTCATGCTGAAACTGAGATGGAAGCAGTTCCCTGCTGGCTACTAGCTCTCATAGTGCTAGAAAGTACTAAGTGAGCTGCCAGGGGTTAATGGTTACCAACAACATGAAGAAGCCGTAGACCTTGCAAGATACAAAGGCAAGATGTGCCCTTTGGTACAACAGTGGTACATAGGTTATGGGAGTAATAAACTAAAATCTGATTGGCTATGAGGGCCACTCAGTAGGTGGGAATTCATGCCAGGTGCTGAAAACCAAGTCAGAGTCTATGGCTTACCAGGTCACAGACCCCAGAAGGAAGCTTCCATTGTTCTTTGGCTGAAAGGAGAGGTTATACCCAGCAAAAGTCTTCTAAATATCTACTTTTATTCCTTTTGATTCAATACTTCTCTCACTCTTGCTTAAAGAACCTTCTTTTTATAGATGGTGGCAAATACCAGGGAAACCCAAGACCCATCAGAATGACAAGGGAAGACAAGTGCCTAGCATGAGAACAGTCATCTCTATCATATCCACTGTTGCAGTCAGGTTCGCATTGTGGGTAGAAATCACCCAACCAAGAGCAGCTCCTGGGAAAAAGAGGTTTATTTTGGCTTACAGGCTCGAGGGGAAGCTCTACAATGGCAGGGGAAAATGATGGCATGAGCAGAGGGTGAACATCACCCCCTGGCCAACATAAGGTGGACAATAGCAACAGGACAGTGTGCCAAACACTGGTATGGGGAAACTGGCTATAACACCCATAAGTCCACCCTCAACAATACACTCCCTCTAGGAGGTGTTAATTCCCAAATCTCCATCAGCTGGGAACCTAGCATTCAGAACACCTAAGTTTACGGGGGACACCTGAACAAACCACATTCCACCTCTGGCCCCCATAAACTGATAACCATACATGATGTAAAATGCAATGCATTCATCCAACTTTAAAAATCCCCATAGATTTTATCAATTTCAATGATGTTCATACATCCCCATAGTCCAAGGTCTTCTAACTGAGCCATAATACCAAAAAACCCATAATGGCACAGAATAAACATTCACACTGCAAAAGATGGCATTGGGCATAGCAAAGAAATATTCAACCAAAACAAGACTTAAAACAACCAGGGCAAACATCAAATTCTATAGCTTCAAGTCCAACAACTAGCCAGTGACAAGTCTCTAAGTCCAATAATTCAAACCAGCAACAAGTCTCTGGAGTTTCAATTCTGCCCCTCCAGCTAGGCTACTCACAGTCCTGGAAAACTTCATCTGGGGCCAGCATCTCTCCTTGGCAGCCATCTCGTGGTCCCAGAATCTCCACTGGGTCTCCACTGCAACCCATGGTTCATCCTCATGGCCCCATGGGGTCTCCATGCAGGCATCCAGCAAACCTGCTTCTCACTGCCCATGGCCATTTCCAAAACACAAGGCCGTGTGGCAAACTCAATGACCCTCTCTTTCCTGCATTTCTTAAACTCCACAATACCAAGTAAGGTGCCAATTTGTTAATCCAGGGGGGAATAAAGCAGACTTTGAAGAACAAGACACTCCTTGAACACTCAGGCCCCTTCAAAAGAGTCTACATTCTTCCTGTTGCACTAGTGCAGGTCTGCTAGCCCAATCTCAAAGGTTGTAATCTCTCAATTGCAGCTGAATGGGCACTCAAAGATTTTTCTTTCTGTGCCATATCCCTCTGCTCACACCAGTTCATTTTTAGCAAAGCAAACCTGCACAACTTCTCAGGACACAGGCCTAACAGCGAGCTTCTCACACAAACAGCTAGCCTAGTCCAAGCAAAGCTCTTTCTCACCCTCATAAGCCAAACCTCACAGTCCATATACTGCATTCAGGTCTTTCACCAGAATAGTCCATCAAGCTGTACTTACAGCACTGCAAGGCATCTCTCAGGCCAAGGTTTCAAATCCTTCCACATTCCTGTGGAAAATCAGCTCCAAAAGACCAAAGCTACCCAGGCAGGTGTCTAGCAGCCACTCCTCGGTACCACTATTACTGTTGCAGCTGGGTTTGAATTGCTGGTAGAAATCACCCAACCAAGAGCAGCTTGTGGGAAAAAGAAGTTTATTTTGGCTTACAGGCTCGAGGGGAAGCTCCACAATGGCAGGGGAAAACGATGACATGAGCAGAGGGTGGACATCACCCCCTGGCCAACAAGGATAATAGCAACAGGAGAGTGTGCCAAACACTGGCATGGGGACATTGGCTATAACACCCATAAGCCTACCCTCAACAATACACTCCCTCCAGGAGGCGTTAATTCCCAAATCTCCATCAGCTGGGAACCTAGCATTCAAAACACCTAAGTTTATGGGGGACACCTGAACAAATCACCACATCCACCAAGGCCCAAGAAATATTACAGGAGAGGTGGAGGATTAAATATGAATGCTCTCTCATGTTAGCCAGAGAACCTTCTCCAGGGAGATGGTGGCAAACACTGAGAAGGCTCAAAACACATGAAAACAGAAAATTAGAGTTTATTGAGTGCTCAAAACTGAAGGACATCTCCAACATGCCCTCCAAGGCTCAGAAAACATGATGGAAGGGGGCGGAAAGAATGTAAGAGCCACAGAGTGGGAAGGTGTACTGTGAGACATTGTTCTCCTCACAGTGTTTACCTATACTTCCAGTGGGGGACCTTGGTGGAATGGGGGAGGAGGACAGGATATACTGATGAGAATAGGACTGATTTGCACAGCGTTCATATATTAAAGTTCTCCATAAAAAATACAGCATTGTAAGATGCTAGTGGAGTAATTCATTATTGTGAAGATGACTAACAAACCAAGAGTCATTAAAAAAAAGGAATGTTAGCTACTAATTAGAGAAATGAAGCAATGTGAATTGCAAGGGCTTTCATATAAACCCCTCCTTCATGACATCACTCGCCTGTTGACATTTCCTCAGTGGCATCTCCAAGAGGCAGGTGGGGTGGGCAGTGGAGTAGGACACCACTGTGGATCTACTTGTCTCACTTATCCACACTGGAATGAGGACTGCAGTTGTACCTTCTCCTGTGAGGTCATTATTTCATAAAGGGAGAGAACACATGTATTACAACAATGTGACCTTGGATAAAGGTTGGCTGGTCCAAATCAGGTCAGGTGAAAATTTTCAGCTAATCTGTCTTCTGGTAAGTAATCATAACAGAAATGGACAAAAAGGAAAGTCGTGGTGTTGCCATTAAATTAAATTCCCTCAGGCTAGAGTGGGGGCAGTTGAGAAAGGAAGGGAAGGGCCCAGGGGACAACAGAGGGCATCAGCAGTCTAGAAAGGGGCCTGTGATGTTTTGACAACAGCCAGCCCCATCAAGATTCAGTAGTAAACTCAGTGGGAGGGAGGAAGGGAGAAAAGAAGGGAGGAAGGGAGGAAGGGAGGGAGGCAGGCTTCTTTTGTATCAATAGCAAACACACACTTCAGCAAGTGGATGGTTTCCTGGGGCTGGGGCTGTGCAGAGTGGGAGGGCACGTTCCGCACTGCTCTCTAGTCCCATTGACTGGCCACCTCCATGCTAGTCACCATAGAACATACCTGGAATGCTAGTGGGCTCCCAAACCTAGGGGAAGACCTGCATCCATGGAGCCCTGGCTAGCCCAGCCTCATCAGGAGGGGATGAAGCAGCCTTTCTGGGGGAGGAATGCGGCACTTCAGAGGTTTCCACTGCAGAAGCCATAGCTGCACCAAACAAGTTGCAATGGCAGCAGAGGCAGTAAGAACAGGGCAGATGGGGCGGGCTGCCCACTGTGCTCTCAGGCCTGTGCCCTCTGCTTTGGGGAGTCATAGGATTTTTGGCTTAAATGTGAAATGTCTCCTAAAGGCTTATTATGTTAAAACCTAGCCCCCTAGCTGCTGGCACTGCTGTGGAGGCTCTGGAAACTGCAGGAGGTAGGGTCTAGCTGAAGGAGGTAGGGTCTAGCTGAAGGAGGTAGGTCACTGGGGGTAGGCCCTTAAAGGTATCTTGTCCCTGCCTACTTCCTGTCTTGCTCTTTGCTTCCTGTCTGCCACAAAGTGAACAGCTTCTGCCACCATGATGTTCTGCCCAAGCATGTGTGGCACAAGAACAGCAATTTCAGGCACCAGAAGAGAGATTGGTTTAAGTTCTGAATGACTTTAGTTTCTCTTCTCTTAATTTTTATTACCTTGGCTGAAAAATCCCACCCTACTTTTCACATTGCTTACATTACAGGTTATGGTGCTGTAATGCGAGCATACCTGCAGTGTTTTGCAAACTTTACAAGTACAAAGTAAAGATTAACTAGAAGGAGGAAAAGCAATAAGAAATTAAAAAAAATGGGCTGGAGAGATGGCTTAGCGGTTAAGCGCTTGCCTGTGAAGCCTAAGGACCCCGGTTCGAGGCTCAATTCCCCAGGACCCATGTTAGCCAGATGCACAAGGGGGCGCATGCATCTGGAGTTCGTTTACAGAGGCTGGAAGCTCTGGCGTGCCCATTCTCTCTCTCTCTCTCTCTCTGCCTCCTTCTCTCTGTCGCTGTCAAATAAATAAATAAACAAGCAAAAAAATTAAAAAAAAAAAAAGAAATTAAAAAAAATAACCCTTCTACTGCCTCAGATTTTTACTGTGACCTCTCTTCTATCTTCATCTCTATGATAAACTATACAAGACTTATATATATGTAATTTGGGAGCAATCAAGTCAATACTGTGGTACTGTTTAATATTAAGTGGGTCTCTGAAACTTTTGTGAACTTTCTTAGCACTGCTGTATGGGACAGAGTGGAGGAATCTGACCTGCTCCAAGGCTGGTGGGGGCCAGGTCTCCAGGCACCTGACCTCAGGCTCCACTAGTTCAAGGCTATAAGCTTACACCAGGGAGCCAACTCCCAGGAAAGAGGAATGGAACCAGATGGAAGTAATCTTGGGACCTCTAAGATAGGTCATGAAAGGATCTGGGCTTCTTCCTCTCTGCTCTTCTTCTTGCTGCCCTACAGAAAGGCCATGGAGCAGGGAACAGGCCTCCTATGAAAAAGCAGCACTCAACAGGTATGAAGGAGCCACTTACCTGGTAGCCTCTGCTTCAGCCTCAGCAGAGCTCATGGTGATGTTTGAGCTGCTCCAGACACCAGACCCATGGCCAGGGTGAGTTTGGAAAGTGCTATTATTAGAAACCTTACAAGGCCAGGAGGCTCACTGAGGCTTCAGAGACCCATTCAAAATTAAAGCAGGAGTGACATATTCCACGATTTTTTTGTTGTTGTTGTTTGGTTTTTTGAGGTAGGGTTTCACTCTAGTCCAGGCTGACCTGGGATTCACTATGTAGTCTCAGGATGGCCTCGAACTCACGGTGATCCTCATACCTCTGCCTCCTGAGTGCTGGGATTAAAGGCGTGCGCCACCACGCCTGGCTCATATTCCCAGTTTTGAAATAAAATCACCATCGGCAGAGAGAATACTATATTCAGCAAAGCTAATCTCATTAATGAGGTAGAAATGATGATGTCCCAAGACAACTAAAAGCCAAGAGAATTTGACACTAGCACACCCGCCTTCTAAAAGCATGCTTAGAGGAGTTCTACATCCAAAAGGAAAAGAAAGGTCACTACTATACTGAAAACCTAGAAACCCTTGAAAGTAGACACCAGAGAAAAGCAAAAAAGAACAAAACCTTAGCTAGCCACCAAATCACACATATGACCACAATAGGAAACAGACAAAAAATAATCAAAACAAATGAAGAAAATTTAATAAGATGACAAGTCATTACATATCTATAACCTTCAATGTAAATGAACTAAATTGCTCAATTCAAAGATCAAAAATGAATTAAAGAAAAGCAGAAAAACAAAAACAAAAGTTCCAAGCTAAGTGTGGCAGTTTACCCATCGATTATCTCAGCACTCTGGAGGCTGAGGCAGGAGGATCACTGTGAGTTTAAGGCTTGCCTAGGCTACAAATCCAAGAGTATGTGCCTACAACAAAGTCACTTATGGGAAAGACACCCAAGGACTGAAAGTGAAGGGACAGAAAAAGATCATTACAGCTTGAACATAAAATGCCCCCCACAAACAAAAGTGTTGACCTTACTTGACTTCACCCTGAAGACTAAATAAAGTTCTTGCAATGTGAGATGGAGTTCAATGGAAAAAAAATATCCTATTTAGAATTTTTTCAGTATGTAATATGGTTCCTGTTTGCATTTGTACTGTTTCTGTCTGTTGTTTTGAGACAGGGTTTTGCTATGTAGTCCAGGCTGGCTTTGAATTTGTAATCCTTAACTTGTAATCCCTCTGCCTATTCCGGAACTCAGGGCTCTAGGCATCTGAGAGCTGAGATTGAAGGTGTGTGCAACCAAGCTTAGCTTTGCATTTTAAGAAAAGATTTGCCATGTGGAAAAAGTTGGTGACATGATTTCTCTACCAAGAGATCCAAGTTATATCAGAAAGCAGGCAGTTTTCTATGTTTTGGTTCCTTTTTTTTTTTTTCTTTTCGTTTTTTTGAGGTAGGGTCTCACTCTAGCCCAGGCTGACCTGGAATTCACTATGGAGTCTCAGGGTGGTCTCGAACTCACGGCAATCCTCCTACCTCTGCCTCCCAAGTGATAAGCCTGGCAGGTTACTTTAAAGACATTTTTATTTTTTTTAAATTTTTTTTCTTCATTATTTATTTATTTATTTGAGAGCAACAGACACAGAGAAAGAGGCAGATAGAGAGAGGGAATGGGCTATCCAGGGCTTCCAGCCACTGCAAATGGAACTCCAGATGCGTGCGCCCCCTTGTGCATCTGGCTAACATGGGTCCTGGGGAATCAAGCCTCGAATCAGGGTCCTTAGGCTTCACAGGCAAGCGCTTAACTGCTAAGCCATCTCTCCAGCCCTAAAGACATTTTTATTTTTAGTTATTTATTTATTAGAGACAGAGAGAGGGAGAGAGAGCTAGAGAGTGCGTGAGAATGGGAGTGCCAGGGCCTCTAGCCACTGTAAACGAACTCGACACATGCCCCACCATGTGCATCTGGCTTACATAAGACCTGGAGAATCAAACCTGGGTCCTCAGGCTTCGCAGGCAAATGCCTTAACTGCTAAGCAATCTCTCCAGCCTTGTTTTGGTTTCTTTTTGAGACAGGGTTCCCATATACACTTGAGTCTGGTGACTAGCCTGCTTCAGCCCCCTGAGTGCTGGGATTCTAGCTGTGCTGAGCATGCCCTGCTCTTTTTCAACTGTCTAAGTTCTTGCATGAACAGTGCAAGTGGATTCAAAGCCAAGGAGTGAGGTGCCAGAATCCCTGTGCACACTCTAGCAAGGGCCTCCCTACAGTCAGGAGGGCTCTCACTCCCCTGCTAGTAGCAATGATGTTATCACCCTGGGATGCCACCTAGCTTCCACAAGAATAGCAAGGAAGCAAAAAGAAACTTGGCAAATATGACTATACTTTTCCCAAAAGTTATAAGCTACGCTGCCATTCCTAATAGCAGTATGTTCCTAAAGCATTTCAACACACATTTTTTCCTTGAGCCTACAAAAACACTGGGAGGCAGGTGGTAAGAGTAATGTCACTCCTAACCTAAGGCCAAGACAGAATCGAGTGTGGGGCTGCCCACAGCTTATGAACAATAAAGGTTCTAAGCTCCACACTCCTTCCTAAATTCACTACTTGTGATGGTTTGAACTTCTGTTGACACAAAAGTTACTTTTCAGGGGAATGAGGAGTGATTAAAGGTATTTATTTGCAAAGTCTACCAACCCAGGTTCAATTCTCCAGCTACCCATATAAAGCTGTATGGGCATTCATATGCAGCTGCAAGAGATCCTGATGTGTGTGCGCACATGCACACACACACACACACACACACACTTCAAAAAGTTAAACTTTGAGTTGGGAACAATTCAGAAAGCACTTTGAGTCTCTGGGGCCTTTGGTATGATGCAGTGATGCCTGTCACTACCTAGTGTATGACAAGTGTCCCAAATGGCTATAGAGCTCTGTCTGGCATAGGGCAGATGCTACTAAATTTGTGTGCACACAGAAGTAGTCAGGCCCTCTTAGCCCTTTGGGGCAGCTGGGTTCCTGCTAATTTGTGTGATTTCCACATGAGGAAATGTTTTTGCTTCTCTTACACAATGAGTACTAAGGAAGTGGCTTTCATAACTCAGTCTCTGCCTATAATCACCCTTCAGCCCTAAAAATGACTTTGGAAGAGCAATGAACTGCAGTTACACTACCATGCCCTTGTGCATGTAAAGAAGGACTTGGTGATGGTGACCCTGGGGGCCATGGGTAGAGAATGATATGGTGTGGGTGCCGGGAGGAAGGGGACTGGAGACTACAATGGTTACCTTGCTGCAGACAGTCTTGACCTGGTGTAGTCTGTCCAGAGATTCCTGTGGGTTCCCCAGATACTGCTGCAGCTCTGCGTGTAATATGCGCATGGAGAAAGGGACCATGGAACCTAAAATTGAAATAAAAACTGAGTTAGTGTGCTTCTTATGACTCTGTGTGTCTTCTGATTGAGCATATATCGGAAGGCAGCACTTGCAGGTGTCCCAGTGGAAGTGAGGACAGAAGCCCTTTAGTTCTTTGTCTAGCTCTAAAATGCATGTTGTCTTTCTCTGTAAAGCTGCATTTATGCATATGCAGACACTACTAAAGGAGGCAGTGGAAGTCCCCACTATTCCTTCAGCTCTATGGCACCCATGGAGATGCATCACAAGTGAATACAGTGGTAGAGAACAGACACCCTCCAACAAAAGACACAGCAGAGTACTCTTCTGTGCATGTGGAAGGCTTCACAGGAAGCCCTAAGTGAGAACTGGAAAGCAAGTAACTGGTTTTGAAAATGCTTTCGGGACACCATTGAGGGGTCAGGTAGCTCAATGAGGTTATATTTCTGGCCTGAAATGGATTATGCACTAGGACTTGAATAAGAAATATTTCCAACAGGCTCCTATTTTGAACACTTGATTGTCAGCTCTTGGCACTATTTTGAGAGGTTAGGAGATAAGTTGGCTGGGTAAGTCCTTAGGTTTATCTTGTCCCTGACTGCTTCCTGCTTCACCTCTGCTTTCTGTATACTATGGGGTGACAAATCTCCGCAGCCAAACATTCTCAGTGTCACAGTGTTCTGCTCAAGTCCATGCAAAGAGACCATGGACTGAACACTCTGAAGCCATGAGCCAAAATAAATCCTTTCAATTTGTTTCTGTCAGGCACTTGGTCACAGAGAACAAAGTCTCACAATGTACCATGAAAATAGCAGACAGCAACTGCACAGTTCCAGTGAAGGACTTTCAAGATAAACATATGCAGATCTGGAATGCAGTTTGGAAGATGGTCAGGAAACAACCTGTGTAAAATTTGTAAGCCACTGAACCTCTCTACACTTCAGTCCACCCATTTTCTAATTACTCAGGATTACCAAGGGTATATCATGAACCACACTAAAGAGAGGCTTCAAGACAAAGCTTCTCTTTATCCTTAATAAGAAAGGACAAAAAAGGATAGTCAAAAATAAAAATAGGGGCTGGAGAGATGGCTTAGAGGTTAAGGCGTTTGCCTGCAAAGCCAAAGGACCTTGGTTCAACTCTCCAGGACCCACATAAGCCAGATGTACAAGGTGGCACATGTGTCTGGAGTTCGTTAGCAGTGGCTGGAGGCCCCAATGTGTCCATTCTCTCTCTCTCTCTCTCTCTCTCTCTCTCTCTCTCTGCCTGCCTGCCTCTTTCCCTCTCTCAAATAAATAAATAAATAAATAAATAAATAAATTTTTAAAAGAAAATAAGCAATACATGGAAAATAGGTTCTGTTGTGGTAACGATGGAGAAAAGAGTGATAACTGTTGAGTTGGAAGTGACTGAACTTTCTTTCTTCTTAATTATTTATCTGCATATGTGTGTATGAACTTCAGACGCAATGTGCCACTTTGTGCATCTGGCCTTACATGGGTATTGGGGAATTGAACCCAGTCATTTTGCTTTTCAGGCAAAAGCCTTAACCATTGACTCATTTCCCCAGCCCCTGTTTTATTTATTAATTTATTTTAACACGGTTCTGAGGATCACATGAAAGTCCTCATGCTTACAGGGCAAATACCTTACCAACTGAATTTTTTCCCCAGCCTGAATAACTGAGTTGAAAGTTTTGTATAAGCCATTTCACTTTCCTAGATAAAAACAGTGAGTGACATGCAAGCGGTGTCTCTTCTATCCCTAGGAATCAGGCAGGCAACATGCAGTAATAATCCCATATGGCTCACAATATGCCCTGATGAGAATGCAACAGCCCTGAGGTCTGGAGAGGCACAGAATCTAGGAGTATTGAACATTTTCTTTCTTTCTTTTTTTTTTTAAATATTTTTTTGTTTATTTTGATTTATTTATTTGAGAGCAACAGAGAGAGAGAGAGAGAGAATGGGCACTCTAGGGCCTCCAGCCACTGCCAATGAACTCCAGATGCGTGTGCCCCCTTGTGCATCTGGCTAACGTGGGTCCTGGGGAATCTAGCCTTGAACCGGGGTCCTTAGGCTTCATAGGCAAGTGCTTAACGGCTAAGCCATCTCTCCAGCCCTGTTTTTAAATAATTTTTTTGTTTATTTTTATTTATTTATTTGAGAGCAACAGAGAGAGAGAGAGAGAGAGAGAGAGAGAGGGAGGGAGGAAGAGAGGGAGAGAAGGAGAACTACTGGACATTTTCAATTCAACTTATAAATCAGCTATACATATTAAATATGGTGGGTATCACTTGCACTGTGTCCACTGCCTGGGGAAGTTTGTACATTTGGGATGCCATAAAACATACCGTAAAAAATGAAGACATGGAACTTCCCATTTTGCCTGGGAAGGGAACAGAACACGTAAGTTCCAGCTCCCAATTTCTGTAGAACCCTGTCCCCTTCACCCTGTGGTACCTCAATCTTGTCTAGGAAGGGCATGTGTAAGCTCCATCAGCTGGTTCCCTGTAGAAACTTTGCCCTGCTCATCCTATGGGACCTCCCATCTTTCGGGAGGGGGTGTAAGTTCCAGCTGGTGATCCCTTATAGAAACCCCACCCCATTCATCCCTTCAAGTGCAAGGGACCTCCCATGTTGCCTGGGAATTCCCTTGAGAAACCCTACCCATCTCACCCAGTGGAACTTGTAATGTCTGGGAAGGGCAGAGTTCTGGCTATTGGTCTCCTTAGAAACTCTGCCCCCATCACCCACTGATACAGATTATGAACAAGGTAACTTTCTTTTGCAGGTAGTCAGCTAGGGACATGGGCCCAAAAGAACATGGATGCCACCCTGCCCTGGAGAAACTAGAGATCCAGTCTGATTCAGTCTTATCTAAGATGGCAATAAAGAGCAGCATCCTGAATCTTCCTCCTGTTCCCAGGCTTGTCCCAATCTTTGGAAGGCACTTTTTGAGTCTGGGTTTGTCTTCTGGCCCACCAACTTATCAAGGTCCTTCATATACATTTGAACTTGGTATCAAAGCTCATCCTATTTGGATGCTTAATTTATAAAAGTCCTTTTTTGTTTTTTGTTTTTTCGAGATAGAGTTTCACTCTAGTCCACGCTGAATTTACTATGTAGTCTCAGAGTGGCCTTGAACTCATGGCAATGCTCCTACCTCTACCTCCCAAGTGCTGGGATTAAAGGCATGTGCCACCACATCCACCTATAGAAAATCCTGATTCAAGCTGCTACATGTATCTCCCTGGGTTGTCCCTCTGAGGACCCGTCCCATACCAGAGGAGGAAACCCCTCTGAGCTTTTCTTCTTTCTTATTTCTACCCTCTATTAAAATAAGCCGGGCGTGGTGGCACACGCCTTTAATCCTAGCACTCGGGAGGCAGAGGTAGGAGGATCGCCACGAGTTCGAGGCCACCCTGAGACTACATAGTGAATTCCAGGTCAGCCTGGGCGAGAGTGAAACCCTACCTTGAAAAACCAAAAAAAAAAAAAAAAAAAAAAAAAAAAAAAAAAAAACTTTCATAATTTACCCTTTTTTGTGCCTGCATTAAAAAGTATCTTATTTTTACTTATTTATGACAGAAAGTGAGCGAGTGAGAGAAAGGGAAATAGACTTAGAGCCACTGGTTTGTGAAATTCTAAGTTCATCCAGACCCAAGGCTCTCAACTCCACAATATCATGTAATGCACAGGACTTGCTATCTTTACTGGTACCTAAGTGGGACAGGTTGCCTAACTTCTAGTAGCTGGATTCCCTTTAGGAATCCTCTTCCCTTCAACCTTCAATCAGTGGGTACAGTCTCCCTTACAATGGGGCTAAGACTCCACCTGAACCCCAGCCCTCAGAGTATACAAGTAGAACTTGAGGTCTCATCTGATCTTGGAAGCTAAGCATGGTCAGGCTTGGTTAGTACTTGGATTTAATATATATATATAATTTATTTACTTATTTTTAAGAGAGAGAACTGGCATGACAGGGCCTCAGCCACTACAATTGAATGCCAGACTCTTGCGCCACCTTGTGGACACATGTGACTTTGAGCTTGCCTCCTTCTTGTGCGTCTGGCTTATGTGGGATCTGGAGAGTCGAACATGGGTCCTTAGGCTTCGCAGGCAAGTGCCTTAACCACTAAGTCATCTCTCCAGCCAGAAAAAAATTAATATTTTATTCATTTATTTGAGACAGAGAGAGAGAGAGAGAGAGAGAGAGAGAGAAAGAAAGTGGGTATACCAGAGCCTCTAGCTACTGCAAACAAACTCCATATCCATGCGTCACTTTGTGCATCTGGCTTTACGTGGGTACTGGGGATTCCAACCTGTGTCCTTTGACTTTGCTGGCAAGCACCTTAATTGCTAAGCTATCTCTAGGCTGGATGAAAAATATTTTTAATAGAATTACAGAAGAAGGGGCTGGAGAGATGGTTTAGTGGTTAAGGTGTTTGCCTGCAAAGCCAAAGGATCCAGGTTTGACTCTCCAGGACCCACATAAGCCAGATGCACAAGGTGGTGCATGCATCTGGAGCTCATTTGCAATGGCTGGAGGCCCTGGCATGCCCATTCTCTGTCTCTTTCTCTCTCTCTAATAAATAAATAAAATATATTAAAAAATTATAGAAGAAAAATTTCCAAATCTATGGAAAGAGAAATCTGTTCAGTTACAAGAGCCATAAAGAACACTAAATAGGGAATTCCGGGTAAGATGGCGGCATACTAGCCACACAAAGCAGCCTGGGGAGGGAAATAAACAGAAACACAACAAAATACTCTTCTACTGAAAAGTGAAAGTGTATAGGTTATTATCAACCACAGCAGAGCAGCAGGAGAGACCACTACCTTCCAGAAAGAAGGAAATGGCCAGGATTCCACTGAGGTAACAGCAGCCCTGATCCACGAGCCTACCCACCCAGCGGCAGGAGAAGAAATAAAGTGAGGGTATTTTCCACTGACATAAACCTCCTCACAATTAAGACACCTGAAAGGGAAGACAGCAGGGACCAGCTGAACAGTTGCTGAAGGATAACACAAACAGGACCAGCCGAGCAGCTCTGGTACAAGTCCAGGCACCCTGCAAAGTCTCCCATGCCCTACCTATCAGGCCCATGAATGTCGGGAGGGCTCATTCACCCCCAGTCACCTGACACCGACAAAGATCAAGGTGAGCACTCAGTGTTGGTGATATTGGAAGCCATCCCAAAAGGTAACAGGGCCTATTTATACAAAGCCATACACATAGGCCTACAGTGGAAGTGCTAATCTCTCTTTCCATGTTAGAAAAGGTTACATATGACATTCGAATGATATATTCTTGGTTGGCTTTACTCATCTCCAAAAAGCTATATTTTGGAGCTGCACCCAGTCTACTACAATACTTGAATAGCAGGCAAACTCAACACCCAGGGTCATGTCTGCTGTTTCTCTTGTATAACAGCTAGACCTGACACTTTAAACTCCTACACTGAAGATATATAAACTTGGATTTACATAGATAACAACACTGCAGATAATTAGACAACCCAAGCATCAAATTAACTCAAGATGCAAAAATCTCCACATTATAAAATAAGAAACACAAAAACTCAAGATAATACAATCCCACCAAAAATTATAAATACATCAGAAATGACCTTCAGTGAGACTGCTTTAGATGAAATGCTTAACAAAGATTAAAAAAAAAATGATTATACCTGTGTTCAAAGGAATCAAAGAAAACAAAGAAGAAAACAATCAAAGAAGAACACAGGAAACCAAATTAATAAAATTACATTATATTACATTACAAAATATGAGTAAGGAAACAAATAATGAAAAAAATACCAATCAGAAATCCTAGAAATGAAAAACAGAGTAAATCAAATGGATAACTCTGTAGAAAGCCTCACCAGTAGAATGGATCAAGGAGGGGACAGAATATCTAAACTAGAAGACCAGGGGGCAGATCTAATACACACCTACAAAGAGAAAGACAAGCAAATATAAAGGCATGAATGGGAATTTCAATACATTCGGGACACTATGAAGCAATCAAACGTAAGAACTCAGGGAATAGTAGAAGAATTTCACTCCAAAGGCATAGCAGGTATTTTCAACAAAATCACAGAAGAAAGTTTCACCCAAGTAGGGAAAGTGATGCCAATGCAGATACAGGAAGCCTATAAAATGCCAAACAGACAAAATCTGATCAGGAAAGAACCTCTTACTGTCATATTATAATTAAACTACAAAACACACAAACTGAAGTAAATATATTGAAAGCAGAGAGAAAAAGCAAGTCACATACAAATGCAAGCCCATCAGGATCACAGCAGATTACTCAACACAAACTTTAAAAGCCAGAAAGGCTTGGAATGATATATTGCAAGTTCTGAAAGACAGCAGTCAACCAAGATTACTTTATCCTACAAAACTATACATTCAAATAGACGGAGAACTAAGGACATTCCACAAAAAAAAAAAAAAAAAAAAAAAAAAGAGGCTAAAGGAATACATGAAGACCAAACCAGCTCTGCAGAAAATACTTGAAAGGATCCTACATGTGGAAGAGAAGGAAAAGCACACACATAAGGAACCCCCAAAAAGAAACCATACTCAAATACTAGTTTGTAAGACAGCAAAGGTACAATCTGAAGAACTACAAAACATAAAAACGGCAAAAATAAACAAATACCTTTCAATAATAACTCAGTATCAATGGCCCCAATGCCCCAAACAAAAGACACAGGTTTGCAGACTGGGTAAAAAAGCAGGATCCTTCAATCTGTTGCCCCCAAGAAACTCACCTTTCCACTGTTAGACCTGAAAAACACCTACAGCCATGTAGCAGGATACAAAAATAAACATACAGAAACCAGTAGCCTTCCTGTATGCTAACCACAAACACGCAGAGGATGAAATCAGAGAATCACTCCCATTCACAATTGCATCAAAAAGTAAAAGGGTTGGGGGAGGGTCAATAAAAATTCAAGATACTCCGAATAAGACATAAAAAAACCTACTTTTTTGAATAATGGCTCATCTAGAAGGCATAGATTATTACTAGAAAATTTTCAGTGCCAGGGACGGGATACCTTCCAGTGAATCATTGGCTAGGGAGGTCCCTGTTGCCTCTAAAACATTTCTGGCTACTGCCAAGGCCCTTGGTTTCCCTTGAGAAACAGATGGTAAGACGCTACTGCTGAAGACTTCACATCCCTGAGCGGCAAAGTCATTGAGAAATCAAGCTGGTGCTGAGCAGACAACCTTCTCCTTGTAGACCAGCCAACTGAAAGCTGGAAAAAGCTGTACTGCATGTAGCCCTATGGGAGACAGAAGCCATCAGTGGTGAAAACAGTGGACACTGGAAGCCTTAAGCTTTTCCAGACAGGCCAAATGACGAAATGAGTGCAATAGTGGCATGTCTGCTCTGGGGGAAACCAATTGTTCTCTAATTGGACTGAAGGCCTGCTCTATGGGAGGGAATACATACCTGGTACTGAAAACCTAATCAAAAGCCTATGGCAGCCGGGCATGGTGGCACACGCCTTTAATCCCAGCACTCGGGAGGCAGAGGTAGGAGGATCGCCTTGAGTTCGAGGCCACCCTGAGACTCCATAGTGAATTCCAGGTCAGCCTGGGCTAGAGTGAGACCCTACCTCGAAAAACCAAAACCAAAAAAAAAAAAAAAAGCCTATGGCAGGGGAGGTCATGAGCCTTAGTGGTATAAAGGCTGCTCTTGTATGGCTAAATGTATACATTATTCTCACCAAACTGCTCTGAAATACCCTTAATGTTTGTATTCATATATTAATGCCACTCTCACTTCTGCTTAGAGAAGCTTTTCTTTACAGATGGCGATGAACACTGGGGTGACCCCAAAGCCAACATAGTGCTGAGAAGAAGGGACAGAGAGTGTACAGCACTGTTAAATAAATGGTGCTAGAAAAATTGGTTCTCTATATATAGAAGAATGAACCTAGACTCTTATTCATCATTATGCAGAAAAATCAACTTCAAAGGAAGCAAAGACCACACAATGTAAGACCTGAATCCTGAAATGACTACACGAAAAAGTTGGAAGAAAACTCTAAGATATAGGTGTAGGGAATAGGATTCTAGTAGCCCATGGAAGAAAGACAATTAATAAACTGGATCTTATGAAACTAATAAATTTCTGTACAGCTAAGGAAACCATCAGCTGAATCCACACACAACCTACATAATGAGAAAAAAAATTGCCATCTAATCATCTGACAGAAGATTAAAATTTAGAATATACAAAGAGCTAAAAAAGCCAAGCAATAAAATAAAAACAATCCACTCAAAAAGTATACCATGGCACTGAACAGACAGTTCTTAAAAGAAGAAATACATGACAAAACAAATCAAGACAAAAAAATCTAATGAGTACCTAGGAGACATGTGCAGAAGTCTGTTCTTTTTCAGAAGGCATTGAGACTGGAGGAGATAAACTAACCCTCACACTTCAGCCAAGCCACAGCTGAAACCATAGAGGAATTGGGGAGACATGCAAGAGTGCTACTTCCATGCTGAACCTGATAATCAGTGTCAGTGTGTAGGAGACACCCTGAGGATACTCAATACCTACCAAAGCAGAGATCCAGAGGCTCCTAAGAGCTCATCACTGTAGTAGACTTAAAACTCACTCACCATGGCTCAGGGAATTTTGTGGAAGAGGGGGTGGAATGATTGTAAGAACCATAGGTTGAGACATCATGCCCAGAGGCATCCCCTATCCCCAAAATAACTGCTGCTCACATAACACATAAACCACAACCGCATGGGGAATACCTGCATCCCCATGAGGAGGGTCCCCAGCGGAATGGGGGCAGGGACAAAAGAAAAGAGGGTACCAACACATGACGTATCCATACGAAATATAATAACAATAAAAGAAACAAATATCTAAAGAAGAATTTTGGAATATGTAATAGGAAATTTTGAATCTTACTTGAGTAGAAATAAAACTTAGATTAATAACCTCATGACAAAATATATCTACATTAAAATTACAAAAATTGGTTAGGTGTGGTGGCACACATTTTTAATCTCAGTACTTGGGAGGCAAAGGTAGGAGGATTACCGTGAGTTCAAGGCCACCATGAGACTACATCGTGAATTCCAGGTCAGCCTGGGTTAGAGTGAAAATCTACCTTGAAAACAAATTACAAGGATTGGAGAGATGGGTTAGTGGTTAAAGCACTTGCCAGCAAAGTCAAAGGACTCAGGTTTGATTCCTCAGGACCTAGATGCACAAGGCGGTTTGCAGTGGCTAGAGGTCCTGGCATGCCCATTCTCTCTCTATTTGCCTCTTTGTCTCTCAAATAAATAAATTTAAAAAATTATAAAAATATAACTGATAAGGGCTGGAGAGATGGCTCACTGGTTAAGGTGCCTGCCTGTAAAGCCTAAGGACCCAGGTTTGATTGCCAAATACCCATGTAAAGCCAGATGCACAAGGTGATTGATGCATGTGTTTGGAGTTTGTTTAAAGTGGCTAGAGGGCCTGGCATGCCTGTTCTCTCTTTCTGTCTGCCTCTCTCTCAAATAAGTAACATTAAAAAATATTATTGATAGAAAGAAAAAGCAAGACATGGTGGTGCACACCTTTAATATCAGCACTAGGGAGGCAGAGGTAGGAGGATCTCTGTAAGTTCAAGGCTAGCCCGAGACTACATAGTGAATTCCAGGTCAGCCTGGACTAGAGGGAGACCCTACCTTGAAAAACAAAAGAAATGAAAGAAAGAGAAATAAATGGGAAATTTATCATGTTCATGGATTTAAAGACTCACTGTCATAAAGTTGTCGGTTTCAAGGGGAACAAATATCCACACCTAAAAATGTTCTACATGTTAGCCATGAGGGAAATGAAAATGAAAACTCTGATGTCCCACCTCACGCTGGTCAGAATGGTTATCATCCAAAAATCAAAAGACAACAAATGATGGTGAGGATGTGGGGACAGAAGAACCCTCATTTACTGTTGTTGAGGGTATAACTTGTACAGCTACTATAGAAATCAGTAGGGAGACTCCTCAAAACCCTAAAAACTGATCTACCATATGACTCAGCTAAACCACTCCTAGGCATATACTCTAAGGCCTGTACACGGTACTATGGAGACACTTGTTCACCCATGTTTGTTGCTGCTCTATTCACAATAGCTAGGAGATGGAATCAGCCTGGATGCCTAACAATTGAGGAATGAATTATGACAATGTGTTTTATATACACAATGGAGCTCCATACAGCTTTAAAGGACAATGAAATTATGACATTCACAGGAGAATGAATAGATCTGGAAAAAAATTATGGTAAGTAAGGTAACCCAGGCTCAGAAAGAAAAATGCTGCATGTTAGCTCTCATATGTGGATCCTAGTGTGGAATATCCAGATTTGTTTGTAAACTGGAGTAAGAGACAGTGTTAAAGACCAGGAAGCTAGAATGAGGCTTAGAGGGAGGAAAAGGATAGGAAAGGATTAAGGGAGGAGACAGAAAATAGGCAAATAGAGAGTGCGAATACAGGGGGTAGAAAGGTCCAAGTTGGCTTTGCTGAAAGGGAGGGAAGAGGCGGGAGGGGCAAATAAAACTAATGACACTGTGAATAATCATATAGACCCTACTTCCACATCAGTTAAGAGAACGAGAGTAAGTTAGTTCATTTGGGCAGAGTACCCTGCTGGAGTGGAGAAAGCTTTATCCTGAAGCCACAGGTTGTTGCAGGTAAATCTGAGTGCCAGGGTTAGGCCACCCTCCTACCTCCGGTAAGTTGTTGGTCAGGGGCCCCCAAAACAATACAGGTTATTTCGGACAAGTGTCTTAACCACTGAGCCACCTCTCCAGACATAGCAGAGGTTATTGTCAGTGCTCCTGGATACCCACCAGAACTAGAAGGTAAGACCTTAGTACTGAAGACACCATATGCTATGGTTGTAGGTCACTGAGAAATCGAACTGGAAGTGAGCTGGAAGCCACTTCCCTGCTCTCTAGCCAAAGTGGTGGACAGTGTTTTACAGGCTGCTGGGGCACAAAAGTCATCCACTTCTTAACAAGCAGTGGATTCTGCAAGCCACACAATCAACTAGCAGGCAAGACGAGCCTTTGGGTGCAACAGTTACACATAACTACCAGGGTAACCAGTAGCTCTGAGATTGGATTTGAAGCCATCTCAGTGGGAGGTAATTCATGTGTGGTACTGAAAACTGAGTTCAAATCCTAAGGCTTGGAAAGACAGGCCCTAGAGTGAAGCTACCACTGTTCTTCGGCTAAATGGGTATGTTTTCCCTGCATATTTGTTCCTAAGTGTGTATGCTTATGCTCATTGGTTAATGCTGCTCTCACCTTTGGTTAGAGATCTATTTACAGATGGCAGTGGATACCAGTGAGACCCAAACGCATCAAGATGATGAAAAGAGAAAGCCCACTGCTTAACAACAGACCAGGTATCCTTATCATATCCAGCAGGGCTCAGAGAACATTGCAGAGAAGGTGGCAGAAAGAATATTTTACTGCTGCCAGGTGTGGTGGAACACACCTTTAATCCCAGCACTTGGGAGGTAGAGACAGAAGAACCGCTGTGAGTTCGAGGCCAAGCTGGGAATACAGAGTGGGTTCCAGGTCTGCGTGTGTTAGAGTAAGACCTTACTTTGAAAAAACAGAAACAAAAACAAACAAAAAAGACCACAGGTGCAGCTTTCACTGCCAGCCAGAGAAACTTCTATGTGAGAGGGCAGTAGACAATGAAGAAACTCAAAACTCATCACAGCTGATAGTAATGGCTGTCGAGAGTTCAACACAAAATGAGACATCTCAATCATGCTGTCCAATGCTCGGGAAACATTGTGGAAGAGGGGTAAAAAGAATGTAAGAGCCATAGGATGGGAAGGAGTACTTCTCTGGTCAAGAACCAACTATATTCATGACCTCACAGTGGCTGTCGTTGCCTTAGAAGATCTGCACAATTCAAAGCCTTCAACATTTTGACATAGAGGACGAAGGAGAACAAATAAATGAAACATCAATATACAAGGACTATTTGGAAAGAGGAGGGTGCTCAAGGGTTGAGAGGGATGACAAAAGAAACTAATGGGACAGGAATATGACCAAATTATAGTATATTTATGTGTTAAAACACTCAATAAAAATGTTAGAAATAGGGCTGGAGAGATGGCTTAGCAGTTATGGCATTTGCCTACCATGCCAAAGGACCCAGGTTTGACTCCGCAGCACCCACATAAGCCAGATGCACAAGGTGGTGCATGTGTCTGGCATTTGTTTACAGTGTGGCTGGAGGCCCTGGCATGCCCTTTCTCTCTATCTCTCTCTCTCAAATAAAAAAAAATAAATTAATTAAAAATAGGGTGGGAGACATAGCTCAGTGGTTGAGGTGCTTCCCTGCAAAGCCTGAGGAGCAGGGTTCGATTCCCAGTACCCACATAAAGCCGGATGCACAAGGTGGCACATATGTCTGGAGTTTGTTTGCAGTGGCTGGAGGCTCTGCTGTGCCCATTCTCTGCCTCTCTTCCTCTCCTTCCCTTCCTCCCTCTCTCTCCCAAATAAATAATAAAATATTTAAAATGTTAAAAATGAAAATAGTTTTGAATGAAAATGAAAGTTCTCTCAACTTGTGGGTTGAAGAAAAAGCAGTACTAGAATGAATGCATGAGAAAAAAAAAATCCAGGTTTTTACTTTAAGAAAACCAAGGAAAGATGAGCAAAGTAACATAAAATGAGCAGAAGGGACTAAATAATTTAATGCAGTGGGTTAAGAAAAAGTATGAAAGTAAGATAAGAATTCATGGGGGAAGAACAAAGATATTGGGAGCAGAGGGGGATAAGAGTTGGTTAAATAGGGGATTCAGACCAAAAATTTATGCATTTATGATAATGGAAAAATGGAAAAAAAGTTAAACTAAAAATAAAGAAAAAAAATAGAAAACTAGTAAAGATCACAACAGGAAATCTATGGGTCACTCGGTCTTTGGGGCCGGCCACGTTTCCTCTGAAGGCATCTAGGCAACAATGGTGATCGTTTTCAGGAGACAGTCTCTGTGAAGAGCTCACTTTAAACAGTAGAGAAATGGGTTTATAAGCAATTGAGGGTCCTAAGGGGATTGGATGTACAAGGTTGCTTGCTGATGCCTAATTAACATATGGGGACATACATTCCAGCACATAAGTAATGACCAAGGGAAGGTATAGGGTACAGGGGGATGGGCTGTGCAAAGGTTGCTGGCTGATACCATAAAAGGAGTTTCCTAGGCAACTGGCCAGAGGTCACAGGGCAAAGCCTAAGTTCAGGTGTGCCAGGTTTGGAAAGGGAGTGGCCTCCTGTAGCCAGGGGTGTTTAGCTTTGCCTGGCAGCTCAGTCCTGCCTACGAAAGGCTCCAGCCTGTGCTTGGCAGTGCCCAACAAAAATCAACACAGAAAATTAACAAAAGCAAATGCTTATTCTTTGAGATGTTCAATAAAACTGCTAAACCTTATAGGCTAGCCAAGGGAGGACATGAATCAGTAGTGGGAGACGTGAAGGACTGGTCCCTACTACTGAGCTTATGGAGGATAACGAAGAAATTTTACACACTCCTCTGTGTCCATATCGTTGGTAACATAAGGGAACCTTTCTAAAAATAAAGCACCAGGCCTAGATAGTTTTACTAATAAATTCTAGGAAATAGTTAAGGAAGAAATGCTTGCATTTTTCTCTCTCTTCTAGAAAACAGAAGCAGAGGCAAGGAGAAGAAGAGGCACACTTCCTTAATGTGTTCAGTGAGGCAAGCATTACCATAATATCAACACCAGTAAAGAATTACAAAAAGGAAAACCGCATACCAATATGCCCCATAAACATAAGTGTAAAGCAATCAACAAAATTACTAAATTGCAGGCTACAGAGATGGCTCAGCGGTTAAGGTGCTTGTCTGCAAAGCCAAAGGACCCCGGTTCAACTCTCCAGGACCCACATAAGCCAAATGCACGAAGTGGCGCATGCATCTGGAGCTCATTTGCAGTGGCTGTAGGCCCTGGCACACCCATTCTCTCTCTTGCATGCTCTCTCTCTCTGCCTCTTTCTCTCTCTCAAATAAATAAATATTTTTTTTTAAAATGTCAACCAAATCCAACAATATATAAAAATAATCATACATCATGAGAAAGTGAGACTTATTCTAGGAATAGATGGCTGGGTCAACAATCAAAAATTAATTAAGAGTATTCCATCCCATCATACAGGCTCAAGAACAAAAGTCATATCCCTAAAGGCAGAAAAAGCACGTGACAAAACCCAATACCCCTCTATGCAAATCTCCATCCCAGTAAACTAGAAACACACACAAAGCCTGTCTTCACTTGACAAAGGAACATCTACAAAAGAGCTGCATCTAACAACATACACAATGGTGAAAATCTAGGCATGTGCCTCTAAGGTCATGAATATGCTCTCATCAATCCTACTGAAGTCCTACCTAGTGTAATAACTCAAGAAAAGAAATTAAGGATACATGGGCTGGAGAAGATGGCTTAGTGATTAAGGTGTTCGCCTGCAAAGCCAAAGGACTCCGGTTCAACTCCCCAGGACCCACGTAAGCCAGAAGAACAAGGAGGCACATGCATCTGGAGTTTGTTTGCAGTGGTGGAGGCTCTGGTGCTCTCTCTACCTCTTTCTCCCTTAAATAAATAAATAAAATATATTAAAATTTAAAAAAAAGAAGTTAAGGATGCACAAAAGAATGAAGAAGAATGATCTTTGCAGATGATGTGATTAACTATGTAAAATATCTGAAAGAACTGGCAAAAACAAGGGACCCTCTTGCACATTAATAAGCAGCTAAAGGTTGTAAGATACAAGAATATGCAAAACTCAACTGGCTTCTTAAGTTCTAGCAATTAATAACTGAAATTAAGTGCATAATACCACTTAAATTAACATTAAAACACACATTTGGAAATGTCAGAAGAAAACATTAAAAATACTAAAAGAAAGCCAGAACTCCTGATGAACGTAGTTAAAGATTTAAATGGAAAGGTCTTCTATGTTTACGGATAGGAATATGCAATACAACTAAAATATCTTTTTGTAAATAATGTGATTCATAAATACTATACAATCTTTTTTTTTTTTTTTTTTTTTTTTTCCTCGAGGTAGGGTCTCATTCCAGCCCAGGCTGACCTGGAGTTCACTATGTCATCTTAGGGTGGCCTTGACCTCATGGTGATCCTCCTACCTCTGCCTCCCAAGTGCTGGGATTAAAGATGTGCGCCACCACACCCCGCTCCAATGCAATCTTAAACAAGGTATTTAATAGATATAAATAAATGTATTATGTTTGTATTTAGAAGTGAAAGACCCAGAATATTTGTCACAATATTGAAGACAACAACAATGCAATATTACTTAATGATAAGAAATGTATGTGGAGTCTGGAGATAGTTCAGTGGTTAAGATGTTTGTCTGCAAAACTTAATAACCTGAGTTAAATTACCCAGAACCTACGTAAAGCCAGATACACAAAGTGATGCATGTATCTGGAGTTCATTTGCACCAGTTAGAGGCCCTGGATGTGCCCATTCTCTAACTCTGTCACATGGTGGCACACTCCTCTAATCCCAGCACTCTGGTTTTACTTCTTCTTTTTCAAGTTTTATTTATGAGAGGGGGGGGGGAGGGAATATGAATGAATGGGTGCACCAGGGCCTTTAGTCACTGTAAATGAATTCCAAATGCATGAGCCACCTTGTGCACCTGGCTTATGTGGGTCCTGGGGAACTGAACCAACTCCTTTGGCTTTTGCAGGTAAATGCCTTAACTGCTAAACCATTTCTCCCAGCCCTATCCCAAAACTGTGGAAGCAGAGGTAGGAGGACTTCTGTGAGGTCAAGACCAGCTTCAGAATACACAGTGGATTCCAGGTCAGCCTAGGCTATAGTGAGACCCTACCTAAAAAAAAAAAAAAAAAAAAAAAGAAAGAAATGTTTGTATCACAGTGGTAGTAAATGTTACCTACTGTGTTAGGTAGGCCTTGGGTTCAATCCTCAGCACTACAAACAAAGAAACAAACAAATCCCCCCCAAAACAACCTATAAAACCAGAGACATTGAAGAATCATAAATGCACATTGCTAGGCTAAAGAACCAGACCTGAGAGGACTGTATATCGTAGGGTTCTAATTATATGTTATAATGGTTTATGTGTGACCCCAAAGACCCTTGAGTCTGTGAGCAGAGCCCTACTGGGAAAGAGGTAGGCCACTAGGGGCAGATCTTAAGTGTAGCCCTAAGGTGTGGAAACCAATTGGAACTCTGATTATTTGTGTTTGTTGGTGTTTACTGGATGTTTGGTGATATCTCTCTGCTTGGATCTATAGAAATAAACCAGCTACTTCCACTATGGATGACATCCCCTGGAATTTGAAGCCCGAAATAAACACTTTATTACCATAAGCTACTTCTGGTTGGATATTTGTCCCAGCAACTAGAAGCTGACTGCAACACAGGCATAGCACAGAGGAGTTTTAGGGCAGTGAGACTATGAACATCACTGTAATGCTGGGTACAGTGATAATTGAGAAGTATTTCTCTTACTCATGACTTTTGAGATGTAAAGTTAAAGTTTACTAGCCAAAGGTTATTATTTAAATATTTTTTTATCATGCCTCAAAATGCACAGTCAAGTTTATTCAAATCAAATTAAAAATATGCAATCAGTACTATTATGGTTGTGTTGTAACACTTGATTCTCAACTGTTATGAAACTTTTCAGAGGCAGTCTATTGGAAGAGGGCCTTTGAGGGTTATAGCCTGAGAACTTGCTTCAGTTTCTGGTTCAGCTACTATGTGAAGAGCTCCACCACACACTTGAACAGCTTTGGAACTGCTCTGCTGTGCTCTCTGTGCCATGTATATTGTACCTTCTGAAACTGAGTAAAAACAAACCCTTCCCCCTTTAAGTTGTTTCTGCTGCAGCAATAGGAAGTTCTGTGTGAAGTATTCATTTACTTCCACACTGTTCCCTGCTGTGGTGTCAGGTGTCCCCCATAAACTCAGGTGTTCTGTGTGAGGTATTCATTTACTTCTACACTGTTCCCTGCTGTGGTGTCAGGTGTCCCCCATAAACTCAGGTGTTCTGTGTGAAGTATTCATTTACTTCCACACTGTTCCCTGCTGTGGTGTCAGGTGTCCCCCATAAACTCAGGTGTTCTGTGTGAGGCATTCATTTACTTCTACACTGTTCCCTGCTGTGGTATGAGTCAGGTGTCCCCCATAAACTCAGGTGTTCTGTGTGAGGTAACCATTTACTTCTACATTGTTCCCTGCTGTGGTGTGAGTCAGGTGTCCCCCATAAACTCAGGTATTCTGTGTGAGGTAATCATTTACTTCTATATTGTTCCCTGCTGTGCTGGTGTGAGTCAGGTGTCCCCCATAAACTCAGGTGTTCTGTGTGAAGGATTCATTTACTTCCACACTGTTCCCTGCTGTGGTGTGAGTCAGGTGTCCCCCATAAACTCAGGTGTTCTGTGTGAGGCATTCACTTACTTCTACATTGCTCCCTGCTGTGCTGGTATGAGTCAGGTGTCCCCCATAAACTCAGGTGTTCTGTGTGAGGTATTCATTTACTTCTACATTGTTCCCTGCTGTGCTGGTGTGAGTCAGGTGTCCCCCATAAAGTCAGGTGTTCTGTGTGAGGCATTCACTTACTTCTACATTGCTCCCTGCTGTGCTGGTATGAGTCAGGTGTCCCCCATAAACTCAGGTGTTCTGTGTGAGGTATTCATTTACTTCTACATTGTTCCCTGCTGTGCTGGTGTGAGTCAGGTGTCCCCCATAAAGTCAGGTGTTCTGTGTGAGGCATTCATTTACTTCTACATTGTTCCCTGCTGTGCTGGTGTGAGTCAAGTGTCCCCCATAAACTCAGGTGTTCTGTGTGAGGTAACCATTTACTTCTACATTGTTCCCTGCTGTGGTGTGAGTCAGGTGTCCCCCATAAACTCAGGTATTCTGTGTGAGGTAATCATTTACTTCTACATTGTTCCCTGCTGTGCTGGTGTGAGTCAGGTGTCCCCCATAAAGTCAGGTGTTCTGTGTGAGGCATTCATTTACTTCTACATTGTTCCCTGCTGTGCTGGTGTGAGTCAGGTGTCCCCCATAAACTCAGGTGTTCTGTGTGAGGTAATCAGGTGTCCCCCATAAACTTAGGTGCTCTGTGTGAGGCATTCATTTACTTACTTCTACATTGTTCCCTGCTGTGCTGGCGTGAGTCAGGTGTCCCCCATAAACTCAGGTATTCTGTGTGAGGTAATCATTTACTTCTACATTGTTCCCTGCTGTGCTGGTGTGAGTCAGGTGTCCCCCATAAACTTAGGTGTTCTGTGTGAGGCATCTATTTACTTCTATAATGTTCCCTGCTGTGCTGGTGTGAGTCAGGTGTCCCCCATAAACTTAGGTGTTCTGTGTGAGGTAATCAGGTGTCCCCCATAAACTTAGGAGTCCCAAGTGAGGCATTCATTTACTTCTACAATGTTCCCTGCTGTGCTGGCGTGAGTCAGGTGTCCCCCATAAACTTAGGTGTCCTGAGTGACGCATTCATTTACTTCTGTAATGTTCCCTGCTGTGCTGGTGTGAGTCAGGTGTCCCCCATAAACTTAGGTGTCCTGAGTGACGCATTCATTTACTTCTGTAATGTTCCCTGCTGTGCTGGTGTGAGTCAGGTGTCCCCCATAAACTTAGGTGTTCTGTGTGAGGTAATCATTTACTTCTACATTGTTTCCTGCTGTGCTGGGGTGAGTCAGGTGTCCTCCATAAACTGATACGTTCTCTGTGTGGTATTCATTTACTTCTACATTGTTTCCTGCTGTGGTGTGAGTCAGGTGTCCTCCATAAACTTATGTGTTCTGTGTAAGGTATTCATTTACTTGTACATTGTTCCTTGCTGTGCTGTTGAGAGTAAGGTGTCCTCCATAAACTTACGTGTACTGGATGCTAGGTTCCCAGCTAGAAAATTAAAAGCCTCCTGTAGGTGGTGTATTGTTGGGGCAGGCCTATGGGTGTTACACCCAGTTTCCCCAGGCCAGTGTTTAGCACAGTCTCCTGTTGCTACTCTCCAGGTTATATGGGCCAGGGTGATTTCCACCCTCTGCTCATACCATCGTTTTCCATCATGGAGCTTCCCTCTTGAACCTGTAAGCCAAAATAAACCTCTTTTTTTCCCACAAGCTACTCTTGGTTGGGCGATTTCTACCAGCAATGCAAACCTGACTACAACACTCGCTATCTCCTACTTCTTTAAAACTATCCAGGTAGTGAAAGACTATTATGAGGTTAAGGGGAGTAAAGTGCAGAAGAGGTGAGGATACTTCTCTCACTTGCTGAGGAATACTATCTCTTGGGGACTGTTAGAACCTCTCACCTGCACATATTTGGCTCTGTTCTGCATTCCATTGGGGAGGTTGACTCCAGTGAGCTATTCTGCTTCCATCAGATATCATTTCCCAAAGCTGGGCGTGGTGGTGCTTGCCTTTAATGCCATCACTTGGGAGGCAGAGGCAGGAGGATTGCTGTGTATTCAAGGCCACCCTGAGACTACAAAATGAATTCCAGGTCAGTCTGGGCTAGCACAAACAAACAAAACCAATACCAAACCAACAAACAAAAACCCCTCCCTTAGGTCCCCAGGCCTCTGAGGTACTAGAGAGCTCCCACAGCTACCGCCGTTCATGGAGATGGAGGGAGGAAGGTCAGAAAGTAAAGGTCAAGGTCCTTGGCTACACAGCAAGTTCAAGACTATCTTTGTATATAAAAGATGATGGCTCAAAAGACAGCAATGGCAAAGAGCCAATGCCAGTCTCTTTTTATTAAAAAGATATTTGAAGCCGGGCGTGGTGGCGCACGCCTTTAATCCCAGCACTCGGGAGGCAGAGGTAGGAGGATCGCCGTGAGTTCAAGGCCTCCCTGAGACTACAGAGTGAATTCCAGGTCAGCCTGGGCTAGAGTGAGACCCTACCTCAAAAAAAAAAAAAAAAAAAAGATATTTGAAAGAGAGAGAGAGAAAAGAGAATATATGAATATGGGCATATCAGGGCCTCCTGTCACTGCATATAAAATCCAGAAAAATGTGCCATGTTGTACATCTGGCTTTAAAACTAGGTACAGGGTAATGGAACCTGGGCCAGTGGGTTTTGCAAGCAAGTGCCTTTAGCTGCTGAGCCATCTCCCCAATGCCCTGCCAGACTCTTTGAACACATCACTGCTACACTTCTTAGAAATGTTTGTAAAAGATAATGTTGAAATAGGAAAAACTACCTACTAGTTTATGGATGTGTATGGCTAAAAAGGCCTGTAGAGTTAAAAAATCTGCCAGAATATTAACCAAGAACACACATGGCCTTATATGAAAAATAAAAATGGGGATGGAGAACATGGCTTAGCAGTTAAGGCGCTTGCCTTCAAAGCTAAAGGAAAGAGGTTCAATTCCCCAGTACTCATGTAAAGCCAAATGCACAACATGGCACAAGAGTATGGAGTTCGTTTGCAGTGGCTAGAGGTCCTGGTGTGCCCATCTCTAAATGCTTCTCTCTCTCTTTCAAACAAATAAACAAATACTAAATGAATAAATAAAATATTTAAAAAGAAAAATAAAAATGAAGGGAATAAAGCTGGAAGGATGCTTACTCCTTCACAGAAAAAAATATGAGGTTCACAGAATTGAAACAAGAGCAGAATAGCTGGGCGACCTGTGGCTTTAATGAAACAGATTCAGTACATTTTAAGTGTCAAGCACAAGCCAGGTCCTAGACATAGACAATGAAAGTGATGTGTCTGTTGTCATCAAGCAAGCTATCCTATCTATTCATGTCATGCACCCACAAACTGCTCTGATGTAGCCATACCTCTCTTGTAAAGATGCATCTAACAGTATCTTTATACTGTCCCAGTCTGGCTGTGTAGGCCTATCTCAGAGACACTGAATTTCAGCAATATCCATCGTGCTGAATAGCTGTTAAGTGCAATAATATGCAAGGCTTCCATACCTCCCTCAGGCCTGCCTCTCTCTTGTAAGGAGAAAGTGCCTTGGTAGGAAGAAGGGACAGTCAAAATCTGTACAGAAACATAATTCGTAGTGGATCTGCTTCAGTGGAAGAGTCCCATTACAGTCAAGATCTCCCCATATCTAGGTTGGTATAAATACTGTAGAAATATTTTCATTAGTCATTTAGAAAACATTAAATGAAGCTGGGCATGGTGGTGCACACCTTTAATCCTAGCACTTGGGAGGCAGAGGTAGCAGGACTGCTGAGAATTCGAGGCCACCCTGAGACTACATAGTGAATACCAAGTCAGCTTGAACTAGAGACCACAAAAAAAAAAACCTTTGAAATTTAAAGTAGACAGTCCCCTGTCATCCAAAAATCTATACTGTCACTGCAGAATATCAAAGAGGTACACCAGACTTTGGTGTGAGAGTGAAAAATGACATGTCAGTATGTCCTCTGTGAATGTTACTGCTGTTCTGAAAGGGCAAGGAGTTCTTCATTTTTATTTATTTATTTGACAGGGGGAAGATGCATGGACCACTTTGTGCATCTGGCTTTATGTGGCTACTGGGGAACTGAACCAGTGTTGGCAGGCTTTGCAAGTAAGCACTTTTAACTAGTGAGCCATCTCTTCAGTCTGGCAAGGTGCTCTTTGGTAGAATGGGACAATGACACAGCTGGACTTATGACCACAGACTCACTACTTGTGTAAGGCAGCCAAGTTTTCTCTGGAGGTTGTTCCTGTATCAACCGTAGATGAGGAGACGAAAACTCAGGTGCAGCAAGTCATGGTAAGACCTGAATAGACACTGACCTATGAAGCATGGGTGCCACTTATACAAAGACCACCTGGGCAGGATCCCACCACACCCCATCCCTCTTCTTTCACTAAGGCATAGAGCCAGAGTCTGCTTCAGCTTTCCTCTCCCATTAACTAGTTCCAGAGACGTTTGGCTAGGTCTATTGCTCCACCCAGTATTCCTTTGGCCACTTTGCCTCTTTCCCTGTCCTGAGGTCTGTGGGCAGCTAGTGGGAACGCTGTGACTTCAGTTTCCCTCCTTGTGGTGCTCAATCCTGGCTCAGTGTATGTCTGTGTAAGGACACAGCACCATCCCACAGCCCTCCAGTCATCTTCCACTTAGCGCTACGCTTGTGAACAGGAAGATGCTCTTCATGACATACTTAAGGGCTTAGCTCAGTTACAACTGGAGCCATGAAGGATGATGACATGTGCTTGGGGCTGGGTCACACAGTTGGGGCAGAGCTCTGGCTGCAGTGGGCTCATGGGTAAGGGCTTCTCAGACTCTCTCAGCTCTCCCATGTTAGGGTGTAATGTACCAGCGAAACCCCAGACTGAGCTTTCATGTCTGGAATAGTGAGCTCTAATGCTAAACTTGATGAAAATGATGAATGAAGTGCAAAGCATTAAGAGTAACCAACAAGCCTCCAGCTGCAGATGCAGTGAGAATGGGCCCTTAACACTACAGAGTTCAGCTGAGTAATATGAACCAACACTAACTTTAGCATAATGTGTTAACTGGGAGAGGTGAACTGATTTTTCCATAAAAACAAAATCCCAGATATATGAAATGTGCTGAACATTTAATTCTGGTTATCATGTCTGTTTTCAGAATTTAGCTTGAGAACTATAAATGTGAACTATAGACATACAGGGAGGATAGAGAAGGACTGAAGACTGAGTGACAATTCATCTTGATCAACACAGAGGAGCAGACAGGCATGGAGGACAGGGAAACTTAGCATCCAGTCAATTCAAGTGTAAGTATTGTTAATTTTAGTTCAACTGGTGATCCATTGGATTGCATGGCTTCATTATAGCACAGTCATGTGAGTAGACCCGAGTCAGTGCCAGGAGAGGCACTACTTGAATGGCAGGCTGAGATAATAAAAATGAGTTTACTTTTCAGTAGAAAGATACTTTTACCTCCTATTTTTCTCCAGGTGCACTGAATGTGAATGAGAACTGTTTAGTGTCAAGCAGCACTAAAAAAACTCAAAACTCCCTGGCACCAGGAGTCCGTCTTTTAAATGTGTGACGATTCTAAACAGATTGAGAAGTGATGGGGGGAGAGGGGGCTTTAGCTTCGGAGACATAAGTGCTCTCTGAGGACAAAGTTAACCACATCATCAACAGGTACTTGATTTCTTTGAGGATGAAGACACAGTGATTGATTGTAACACAGAGTGAATCCAAATAGAAACTGAACATCTGGGCTGGAGAGATTGCTTAGCAGTTAAGGCGCTTGCCTGTGAAGCCTAAGGACCCAGGTTTGAGTCCCAGTACTCATGTAAACCAGATGCACAAGGTGGCACATGTGTCTGGAGTTTCTTTACAGTGGCTAAAGGCCATGACATGCCCATTCTCTTTCTCTCTCTATCAACTAAATAAAAAAAAAATCAAGAACAAAAACAAAAAAATCATAAAACTGAACATTTGGTAACAGTCACGTGTCAGCACTGGGTCATCAGTTCTAACACACATGCTGTATTGAACCAATGCAGGATGCTAATACAAGGACACAATGAATGACCTACTGACTGTATACAGGAGTGTGACTTCTGTCCATACTTCAATACAAATCCTGTAGTAAGAGAAGCAATCTGTCTTAGCATTACAATTACCAAATAAAAAACCAAATAAGAGAGGGACTTCCGGTTAAGATGGAGGTGTGGGAACTACGCCAAAGCAGACTAGGGGAGAAAAAGCCACAAAAAAAAAAAACCCAAGCAAAATACACTCTTCTACTACAAAGTGAGGTGTATAAGCAATTACCAACGGTAGCAGAGAAGTAGGAGAGATCCAGAGAACATAGGCAGGCAGAAGCGGCTCCAGCAGTGGTGGCACCAGGTGCACGGGGCCACAGTGGCAAGGCTTGGATTGAGGTGTAGGAAAAGCCAGGTGAAAGGATTTTCCACTCATACTGGAGCTCTTCGCAAACTCAAGAAACGTAAAGGGAGGACCACAGTGAACAACAGAGGAGCAGATCATGAGGAAGAGGAGGACGTGGACCAGTGGGAGAACCAGAGCCACCCCTTCCCGACTTCCAGTGCAAGCGCCAGCAAGCACCAGAGACCTGGGGAAGAGAGCTCACAGCACCCAGCACTGGCGACCACAGCAGTGATCCAGCGACCCAGCCAGCCTATTTGAACCCACAGAACACCAAAGAGGGACACAAGCAGGAGTGCAGCTGAGACCAAAATCATCCCAAAAGGTAACTGGGGTTACACCAGGTCAGTACCTGCCAAACAAGCCTGGTATATTGGCCTGAGACAGAAGTGCTAATTGCACATTCCATATCAGGATAAATTATATGTTAAATCTCATGGATGGTTGGATTTGCCATTTGTAAATAAGCTGTATTTAGGGCTTGTTATTTGCTCTTTCTTGATTTACAGTGGCTTTGTTTCCTCTTCTGTTGTTCATTAGGGAAGGGTCTCACTAGGTCACAAGCTGACTTGGAACCCTCAACAGACCAGAAACCTCCTAGTTGACAGGATTAAGAGTGTGGGGCACCACGCACCCTAAGGGACAGTGACTTTGTTAGAGGATCTGGTTGTCATAATACCTACTCTTGCATAAATACTCTGTACTGTTCTTCATTGAATGTGTACACTGTTTACTTAAATTTTAGAATCTGCCTGTATTTTGTTCCACTCAGCCTACTTGAATACTCTCAAAGCAGGCAAACCCAACACCTAGGGTCACTTTTGTAGATACTCTGAGAGTCTTAAGAGCCACACCTAGCTCCTTAAGCTCCTACCCTGAAGATGCAAAAATATATACATTATAACACAAGAAACACCAAAAATCAAGGCAATATAAATTCACCAAAAAATACTAATGCATCAGAAATGACCTCCAGTGAGAATGAGTTAGAGGAAATGCCTAAGAAAGATTTCAAAAGAATGATTATAAATATGCTCAAAGAAGTCAAAGGAATGAAAGAGGAAATCAAAGGAACCAAAGAAGACACAGGACACCAATTTAATGAAGTAAAGAGGTCAATACAAGACATAAATAAGGAAATAGAAATAAAAAAGAAAAACAAATCAGAATCACTAGCAATGAAGAACACAGTCAATGAAATAAAAAACTCTGTAGAAAATCTCACCAGTAGAATGGATGAAGGAGAGGACAGAATATCTAAACTAGAAGACCAGGTGGAAGATATAATACAGCTCAAAAGAGAAAAATTAAAAAATAAGAAAGTATGAATGGGAATTTCAAGATATTCGGGACACTACGAAAAGATCAAACATAAGAATTCAGGGTATAGGAGAAGGAGAAGAATTTTACTCCAAAGGCATAGTAGGCATTTTCAACAAAATCACAGAAGAACACTTCCCCCAAATTGGGAAAGAGGTGCCAATGCAGATACAGGAATCCTTTAGAACACCAACCAGACAAAACCTGAAAAGAACCTCTCCTCGCCATATTATAATCAAACTACCAAACATACAAACCAAAGAAAATATACTAAAAGCAGTTAGAGAGAAAAATCAAGTTACCTACAAAGGCAAGCTCATCAGGATCAAAGCAGATTACTCAACACAAACTTTCAAGGCCAGAGGGCTTGGAGTGATGTATTCCAAATTCTGAAAGATAACTACTGTCAACCAAGGTTACTTTATCTTGCAAAGTTATCCATTCAGATACATGGAGAAATCAGGACATTCCACAACAAAAGCAGGCTAAAGGAATATTTGAAGACAAAACCAGCTCTACAGAAAATACGTGAAAGAATCCTCCATGCTGAAGAGAAAGGAAAGCACACATATAAGGAACCTGGAAAAAACAAACAATACTCAAATACTAGTTAATACAAGAGAGCAAAGGTAAAAGTGGAAGAACTACAAAAAATGGGAAAAATAAATACACTCCTTTCAATAATATCTCTTAACATCAACGGCCTCAATGACCCAACCAAAAGACATAGGTTTGCAGAATGAGATAAAAAGCAGAATCCTTCAATTTGTTGCCTCCAAGAAACTTACCTTTGTACAAAGGATGGACACTATCTTAGGGTAAAAGGTTGGAAAACGGTGTTTCAAGCAAATGGACCTAGAAAACAAGCAGGGGTTGCTATCCTAATATCTGACAAGGCAGACTTAGGAAAGATAAGGAAGGACACTTTATATTGATTAAAGGCACACTCCAACAGGAAGACATTACAATCCTAAACATATATGCACCTAACATGGGGACTCCCAAATTCATCAAATAAATGCTATTAGAACTAAGGTCACAGATAACACCAAACACAGTGGCAGTGGGTGACTTCAACACCCCACTCTCATCACTTGACAAGTCATCCCAGCAAAAAATAAACAGAGAAGCAAATGGATTAAATGAGGTCATAGAAGAAGTGGACCTAACAGATATATACAGGACATTTCATCCAAATGCTGCAGAATATACATTCTTTTCAGTAGCAAATGGAATAGTCTCTAAAGTAGACCATTTATTAGGACACAAAGCAAATCTTAACAAATACAGGAAAATTGAAGTAATTCCCTGCATTCTATCTGACCACAATGGAATCAAACTACAAATCAATAGCAAGAAAAGCTATAGAGCATACACAAAATCATGGAAACTAAACAATATACTACTAAATGATGAATGGGTCAATGAAGAAATCAAGAAGGAAATAAAAAAAATTCAGAGAGTCAAATGATAATGAGAACACAACATACCAAAACCTTTGTGACACAATGAAGGCAGTTCTAAAATGGGAATTTATAGCTTTACATGCCTATATTAAGAAACTAGAAAGGTCTCAAGTAAAAGACCTAATGCTTCACCTTAAAGCCTTGGAAAAAGAAGAACAAGGCAAACCAAAAATCAGCAGATGGGAAGAAATAATAAAGATTAGGGCAGAAATTAATGAAATAGAAACCAGAAGAACAATCCAAAGAATCAATGAAACAAAGAGTTGATTCTTTAAAGGGATAAACAAGATTGATAAAGCCTTAGCAAATCTGACCAAAAGAAAGAGAGAAGAGACACAAATTAATAAAATTAGAGATGAAAAAGGCAACATCACAACAGATGCCAGAGAAATTCAAAAAATCACTGGGACATACTATAAAAACACATACTCCATTAAGTATGAAAATCTGAAAGAAATGGATGAGTACCTTGATTTATATGACCTAATTAAATTAAATCAAGAGGAGTCTAATCACTTAAATAGACCTATAACAAGTATGGAGATCCTAGCAGTTATCAAAAATTTCCCAGCTAAAAAAAAGTCCAGGCCTAGATGGATTCACTGGTGAATTTTACGAGACCTTCAGGAAAGAACTAACACCATTGCTTCTTAAGCTTTTCCATAAAATAGAAAAAGAAGGAATGCTACCAAACTCCTTCTAGAAAGCCAGCATCACCTTGATACCAAAACCAGGCAAAGATAGAACAAAAAAAGAAAATTACAGACCAATCTCCCTCATGAACATAGATGCAAAAATTTTCAACAAAATATTGGCAAACAGAATATAAGAATATATCAGGAAGATCATTCACCCTCACCAAGTAGGCTTTATCCCAGAGATGCAGGGATGGTTCAACATACGCAAATTGATAAATGTAATACATTATGTAAATGGACTGAAGGACAAAAATCACATGATCGGGCTGTAGAGCTGGCTTAGCAGTTAAGGCGCTTGCCTGCAAAGCTAAAGGACCTTGGTTCCATTCCCCAGGACCCACGTAAGCCAGATACACAAGGGGACACATGTGTCTGGAGTTTGTTTGCAGTAGTTGGAGGCCCTGGTGCACCCATGCTTTCTCTCTTTCTCTTTCTTCCTCTGCCTTGTTGTCTCTCACGAATAAATAAATAAAAATAAAATATTTAAAAAATCACATGATCATCTCATTAGATGCAGAAAAATCATTTGACAAAATCCAACATCCCTTCATGATAAAAGTACTACAGATACTAGGAATAGAAGGAACATATCCCAATATAATAAAGGCTATTTATGACAAACCCACAGCCAACATATTACTAAATGGGGAAAAACTGGAAGCTTTTCTACTAAAATCAGGAACAAGACAAGCATGTCTACTGTATTACCCCCACTTTTATTTAATATAGTACTGGAAGTCTTAGCCATAGCAATTAGGCATGAGACACACATAAAAGGGATACAAATTGGAAAGGAAGAGATCAAGTTATGATTATTGGCAGATTACATGATTCTATACATAAAGGACCCTAAAGACTCTACCAGCAAACTGTTGGAGCTGATAAACATATATAGCCATGTAGCAGGATACAAAATAAATACACAGAAATCAGTAGCCATCCCACATGCTAACAACAAACACACAGAGGATGAAGTCACAAAACCACTCCCATTCACAATTGCATCAAAAAAAAAAAAAAAAAAAGTACCTTGGAATAAACCTAACCAAGGAAGTAAAGAATCTCTACAATGAAAACTTTTATATACTCATGTGAGAAATTACAGAAGACACTAGGAAATGGAAAAACATCCTTTGTTCCTGGATCGGAAGAATCAATATTGTGAAAATGGCAATCTTACCAAAAGCAATCTACACATTTAATGCAATCCCCATCAAAATTCCAATGGCATTCTTCACGGAAATAGAAAAAACAATCCAAAAATTCACTTGGAATCACAAAAAATCTTGAATATCCAAAACAACACTGAGCAACAAAAATAAGGCTGGTGGTATCACCATACCTGATTTAACCTATACTACAGAGCCATAGTAACGAAAACAGCATGGTACTGGCACAAAAGCAGACATGTAGATCAATGGAACAGAATAGAGGACCCAGCTGTAAGTCCAGGTAGGTATAGCCACCGGATCTTGGACAAAAATGCCAAAAATACTCATTGGAGAAAAGACAGCCTCTTCAGCAAATGGTGCTGGGAAAACTGGATATGTATCTGTAGAAGGATGAAAATACATTCTTCTCTCTCTCCATGCACAAGAATTAAGTCCAAATGGATTAAAGACCTTAACATCAGACCTGAAACTCTGAAACTACTAGAGGAAAAAATAGGGGAATCCCTTCAACATATTGGTCTTGGCAAAGACTTTCTGAATATAACCCCAATTGCTCAGGCAATAAAACTACAGATTAACCGCTGGGACCTCATGAAATTACAAAGATTTTGTATGGCAACTGACACTTTGGATAAAGCAAAGAGGCAACCTACAGAATTTGAAAAAAAAACTTTGAAAGCTATACATCTGATAGAGGATTAATATCTAGGATATACAAAGAACTCAAAAAATTAAATTAGAAATCAAACAAGCCAATTAAAAAATGGGCAATGGCTGAGGCCCTTGGTTTCCCACCAGGAATAGAGGGTAAGACCCTATTGCTGAGGACTCCACATACTTGGGCTGCAAGCAAGGACACTGAGAAATCCTGCTGGAACTGAGCTGATAACCTCCTCCATGTAGACCAGCTGACAAAAAGCTGGAAGAAGCCATTCTGCATGCAGTTCAATGGGAGAAAGAGAAATCACCAGTGAAGATACTCAACAGTAGACACTGCAAGCTTTATATTTGGACAGCCAGGCCAAATAAGCCAATGGGTGCAATAGTGGCACATCTGTCATGGTGGAAACCAACTGCCCTCTAATTGCACTGGAGGCCTGCTCCATAGGAGGGAATACATCCCTGATACTGAAAACTTGAAACAGGGGTAGTCATGAGCCCTAGGGGTGTGACATCCACTGCTGTCTGGCTAAATGTATATACTATGCTTACGAAACTGCCCAGTAAGCACTTTTCTTTATGTTCATACCCTTATATTAATGCTACTCCCACTTTTGGTAGAGAATCTTCTCTTTTCAGATGGCAGTGACCTTGGGATGACTCAGAAGGTGTCATGGTGCTGGAAAAAAGTGACTGCAGTGCTCAGTACTATAATATCTCTATCAAACCTCCCAAGGCTCAGGGTCTAATGAGGAACAGGTGGCGGAAAGAATTTAAGAGCCAAAGGAAGGGTAGGACTCCTTATAATGTGCTCCCCCTGACACAAAATGGCCTGGATATCCATGACCTCTCAGTGCCTGACACTACCTACACAAGACCATCATTAAGAGGAAATGATCATGACATCAAAATAAAAGAGAGACTGATTGAGATGGGGCGGGGATATGATGGAGAATGGAGTTTCAAAGGGGAAAGTGGGGGTGGGTGGGAGGGTATTACCATGGGATATTTCTTTTTTTTTTATTTTCATACTTTTATTGGTGCTGAGGAACAGTACGCAAACATTTCAATTGTACACAAGTCTTAACACACGTACAGAAAATCTGAAGACCATGTATTATTTCTTTAGAAGTTATTCCAGTGACACCGAGCTTCAATCTTAGAAAGGCATTTTTCCTTAATAGGCTCTCGTGTACAAACATCTTCAAATGCTCACAATCTCTACTCAACTCCCACTGGTTCACAATTTTAGTATCATATACACTGCAAATGCAAATTTTTCATCTTTCATAGTATGTTATCAAAATTATTAGGAACACTGGACTGTTCGTTTTTGTGGTTCTGGGGACTGAATGTAGAGCCTTCAATATGCTAGACAAACACTCTACTACTGAGCTATATAACCAGCCCCTAATGGCTATTTTGGAAAGCAATCTGGCTGTTCCTTATTAAACTGAAAACACTAACCACACTCTAGCAAGGCCACTTTTAATGTAGACCCCAGAGAAACTTATGAATGTGTACACAAGGAGAAATGTGCTAGGATATTCACAATATCACTTTCCATAAATGCCCCAACTGAAAAAATCCTAATCATGGTCCTTACAGATGTGGGTAGAAATGAGTGAAACAAAGAAAAATGGTCTCGAATACTAATTCTCTGTGTGTGCGCGCGGTTCCATATAAGTGTGAATACTTCCAGACATGATTTGGAAGGATACAAAGTCAGGGCTGGGAGGGCTCTTCGGAGGGAGTAGACTGAGGAACAACTCAAAGACTGTGCTGGTAATAGCTATTTTCATTTATTACAAACAAGTCTGATGAAAATATGAAGGAATATGTTAACTGAGTGTATAATATTTGTATTTTTAAAATTTCAGGTTTTGTAAAGCAAAGAGTAGAATTAACCAGGGATATGACAAACACTTTCTCAAAAGGACAGCAGTATTAGAAAAGCTAATACCTTCTAGCAGTAGTGTGATTAAGATAGTAGAAAAAGAAATAAAGCAAGAATAAATAAACAGTAAACAGATGCACACAACAGGAAGACTAAATACCAGAGCCAACACAAGTCAGCCCACATGGAAGCAACAGTGCCACACGTGCAGGGGAACTGTGATTGGAATTTGTAGACAAGGATGTCCATCTATTGCCACAGATAGTCCCACTGTAGCTCACCTACGGCGTCCTACACATGGAGGAACCACAGATGCTCCTATCTTTTCTTCTGCTATAAGACACATGTACCTACATGTGATCACCATGCTAGTCAAGTACAACTTTACGAGTGGAGATGGTGCAAAGACCAAGTTTTAAGGAAACCATTTCTTTTCTTTTCTTTTCTTTTCTTTTTTTTTTTTTTTTTTGAGGTAGGGTCTTACTCTGGCCCAGGCTTACCTGGAATGCATTATGTAGTCCCAGGCTGGTCTTGACCTCATGGCGATCTTCTTACCTCTGCCTCCGGAGTGCTTAGATTAAAGGCACCACCACACCTGGCTAGGAAACCATTTTTATTATTGTTCTGATACCTACTAGCATGCCTAACCTGCTGTTCAGAGTTTCCTGGAGATGGAAGATAGCCAAAGACAGGAGCTCAGTACCTGAGTTCAGCTCAAATGCATCAGGTCTGAGCTAACTATGGCTACGTGGTGGGAAAGGGAGGAGTCCCATGGAGAGGTGCAGACAGTAGGGCTTGAGTGATGACCTCTTAACCACAGCATGAAGTCTGCCAAGAAGCTGCATGCAAGCAGGTTATGCCAGCAGCTCTGAGCTGACCTCATGGGTCCTCTGTTCGAGGGAGGTTACACAGCCTAGGCAGGGCAGAGCAGTGAGTGCGATGGAAGAGCAGGAGCGGAGGAAAGAGGGCACAGCCTGAGGAGCAGCAAAGCACAGCAGAGGTAGAGCTCCAGGTAAGAGGCACTGGGGACCTTCTGGGCTCTCAGTCTCCAATCCGCTAAGGCCTCAGCTGTGGGCCCTGGTGCTGTTCTTGCCCCTACTCACTGTCCTTGCTATACTTCCTATGAGCAAAAGAGACACAAAGTGGTGCTAAGAGTCTATAGACAAACCTAACTACACTTCTAGGGGATGGAAACTGTTAGAAATGTCAGAGAAATGTGTCAAACACAGTACCCGTTCCTTTAGTGCATTGGAAAAAATAGCTTCATGATTTTACACATAATTCATCATGTCATTATGAATATCCTGAATGGATAAAAATTATGCCCAATATTTATGCTTTTAACATGTGATTTTTTTTTCAAGGTAGGGTCTCACTCTAGCTCAGGCTGACCTGGAATTCACTCTGTAGTCTCAGAGTGGCCTTAAACTCACAGAGATCCTCCTACCTCTGCCTCTTGAGTGCTGGGATTAAAGGCGTGCACCACCACAGTAGGCTAACATGTAATATTTAAATGAAATCTCTTAAAACTCATTCACAAAAGTTATTTATTTGTATTGCTATAACCTCCTTAAAAAGCACATTCTAATGACTTGCTTTGCTTATATACTGTGAACTAAAAAGAAATTAATGAATCAAATTCTTACATTTATGCTTGTTACTCCACAAGATAAGAAGAAAAATTAGGAAATAGCGTATTATTGTGGATGCATGTTAATATACTTTAGCTGAAATATATGTATGATTTATGTCTATTTCCTAATTGGAATTAGTTGCTTAATGATGCAGAGCTCCTGTATTCCCTTTATCCACAGCCCAGTGCAATTTAATTTCAGGCAGCATCAGAAGCACGCTTTGCAGACTGCACATCTACATGGCTTCAGAGTTCTGGTGAAGGATTACAGGCAGGCGGCAACTCTATACCTGAACTCAAACATTGTACCCTATTATTTAAAAAAAATTTTTTAATCTATTTATTTATACTTATTTATTTGTAAGCAGAGAGAGAGAAAAGAGAGAGGGAGGGGGAGAAAGAGGAAATGGCAGAGAGAATGGGCACACCAGGGCCTCTAGCAGCTGCAAACGAACTCTAGATGCATGCACCACTCTGTGCATCTGGCTTTATATAGGTACTGGGGAATCAAACCTGGGTCCTCTGGCTTTGTAGGCAAGTGCCTTAACTGCCGAGCCATCTCTCCAGCCCCTACTTTAAAAAAATATTTTGTTTATTTATTTATTTGAGAGAGAGAGAGAGAAAGAATGGCAGATAGAGAGAATGGGTGTACCAGGGCCTCTAAGCCACTGCAAATGAACTCCAGACACATGTGCCATCTTTTGCATCTGGCTTTATGTGGGTGCTGGGGAATCGAATCTGGGTCCTTTGGCTTTGCTTGCAAGTGCCTTAATGCTAAATCATCTCTCCAGCCCCTATTCTTTTATTTAAATAAAATTGATTAATTTATTTGTGTGTATGTCTTGGAGTATGCATGTGTGGTGTATGTATGTTGGTCAGAGGACAACCTGGAGGTGTTTATGCTCTTGTTTGAGACAGGGTCTCTCACTGCTGCAAACAAGTATTAATCCAGCTGGTCTACAAGCATTAGATGCTCCTGGCTCAACTTCCCATTTTGTAGGTGTGTTGGGTTCACAGACACATGTGCCACTTTTGCATCTGACTTTACATGGGTGTTGAGTAGGGTCAAACCCAGGTCTACAAGTGAATGCTTTAACTGCTGAGCCACCTCCCCTACTTTGTTTCCTATTTTTTTTTGTACCCTATTCTTCATGGAAGCTCTGCACTGTCCCTCAAGCTCCCTATTTTGAGGAGCAGATGTACAGAAGAAGCCTCAGCCCATTACAACATAGGATGTCCAAGGCAGTGCTAGACACCAGGACAGTGAATGTCAGAAGTCAATGGGAGTCAGGCATTTTATAAGCCTCCAGAGTAAACATCTCCCTTTTAGTCTCACTCATTTTACCTAGCCTCCAAAGGTTCAGAAGTTGCTGATGTAAAAACAATCATATTGGATTGACAAGTCACAGGAACCTCAACAACGAGCCTACAGATCTTCATGCAGCTGTGCACTTCAGGACACTTGGTAATTTAGTAACATTAAGGGATGAGTCTCTGTAGTACAAGTTTGAGCTTTGTTGGTAGCAAACAAAACCCAATTAAAATCAGCTGCCAACACCAGGCCAAGGCAGAGTGTAAGAGAGGCGGGTCCAGCCTGTGAGAGGAACTGGCTAAGCTGTATCTAGGTGGAACAAGGAGGCTGTTTTTATGCTGAAGGAAAGCACAGCTGTTCTTTATGAGAAACACTAGAACGGTTGCCTTTGATCAGAGTTATCAGGCAAAAATGACTAGCCAGAAACATCCCCTAATTTCCCTACACAGTGATGCCTCTAAAATTCCCTACTCTTCCTTCACAGCTACTCAGATTTGAGTAGAACGATGGTAAATCCTCATTCTCAACTTGACTAATTTATTTATTTATTTTTTGTTTCTCAATTTTTATTAACATTTTCCATGATTATAAAAAATACCCCATGGTAATACCCTCCCTCCCCCCACTTTCCCCTTTGAAATTCCATTCTCCATCATATCCCCTCCCCATCTCAATCAGTCTCTCTTTTATTTTGATGTCATGATCTTTTCCTCCTCTTATGATGGTCTTGTGTAGGTAGTGTCAGGCACTATGAGGTCATGGATATCCAGGCCATTTTATGTCTGGAGGGAGGATGCTGTAAGGAGTCCTACCCTTCCTTTGGCTCTTACATTCTTTCCGTCACCTCTTCCACATTAGACCCTGAGCCTTGGATGGTGTGATTGAGATGTTACTCAGTACTCCAGTCACTTCTTTCCAGCACTATGATACCTTCTGAGTCATCCCAAGGTCACTGCCATCTGAAAAGAGAAGATTCTCTACCCAAAGTGAGAGTAGCGTTAATATAAGGGTATAAATATTAAGAAAAGTGCTTACTGGGCAGTTAGATAAGCATAGTATATACATTTTTCCAGACATCAGCAGATGTTACACCCCTAGGCCTCATGACTAACCCTGTTTTAAGTTTGCAGTATCAGGGATGTATCCCCCCACCCCATGGAGCGGGCCTCCAGTCCAATTGGAGAGAAGTTGGTTTCCACTATAACAGACGTGCCACTATTGCACCCGTTGGCTCCTTTGGCCTGGCTGGCCAATTATAAGGCTTGCAGTGTCCATTATTGAGTATCTTCCCTGGTGGTATCTCTTTCTCCCATTGAACTACATGTAGAATGGCTTCTTCCAGCTTTCTCTCAGCTGGTCTACATGGAGGAGGTTATCAGCTCAGCTCCAGCAGGATTTCTCAGTGGCCTTGGCGCCCAAGTATGTGGAGTCTTCAGCAATAGGGTCTTACCATCTATTCCTGGTGGGAAACCAAGGGCCTCGACAATGGCCTATAATGTTTTGGGGGCATCAGGGACCTCCCTGGCCAACAACTCACTGGACAACTTGACTAATTTAGAATCACCTAGGAGACACACTTCTGTCTGTTTCACAGACATTTAACTAAAGGAAGACCTAACATGAACGTGGGTGGCATCATCCCGTGGTTTGGGATCCTGGGCTAACAAGAGGGAGAAAGGAGAAAGCAAAGTGAGCACCAGTATTCATCTCTGTTTCCTGCCAGTGGATACAATGTGACTAGAGGCCATCACATTCCTATAAGCCAAAATAAATATTTTCTTCCTTAAGTTACCTTTGCCAGATATTTTGTGACTGTAGCAGTTACCTTCTAGATGCTGGGACACTGGTGACAAGCAGCTTATGGAAGGAAAGGGTTTCTTTCTGCTTACAGTTTCGAGGGTTTCATGATGGGAAAGACATGGCACAAATAAGAAGCTGGCTCACATCCTCTAATCAGCCAGGAGGTAGGCAACGGACAGAGTGAATGGAGCTATGAGCATCAGTGGGTCTTAACTAATAAATCTCAAGGCCCACCCCCCAGTGACACACCTACCACAAGGTATCAACTCCCAAAGGTTCCACTAGCTGGGAATCAAATAATCACAAACACACTAGGCCATGGGGGACATTTTACATTCAAACCACTACAGTAACAGATACAGGTCATTAGTTTGCTCATTGTCTTATATAGTTAAAACAAAACAAAACAAAACATAACATGTATCGGTATTGGGAACTGAATCCAGGACCTTTCACGTGCTAGGCAAACACTCCACCAATGAGCTGATGCTCAGCCTTCACTACCTTACACGGAAAGCTGAAACTCAGTTGTGCAAATGTGTGGATGTGAAAGTAGGGCAGCATCAGTTACTAGTCAAGTCACACGGTAGACTTTGGAATCCCCAAAGGAAACTGCACCTTTCTAAGGGCAGGAAGACCTGGCAAGAACTGCAGATGCAGAATGAGCTGATGAACCTCGAGGAGGTGGGGATGAGTTATTCACAGAGGGCAGATGGACAAGCCTGCTTGCCAGTGGCAGCTCTCATGGCCTAGCAGGTGGCTCCCCAAATGTGGTGTGGGGAAATGACCCAGGGCAGCCAGACTTCTGGAGAGGAGATGCCCTGGTTGTCCAGTGCATGCCGCAGGAAGCCCACCGAACCTCTGGACGCCCCACCTCCTGGGGCTTGGCTAGGGTTCTTCCTCACCCTTCTGCCTGCTGTACAGAGGCTGCAGGGACCTGAGGGGCCCATGGCTGAATGAAGAACTGGAGGGTACACCCTTTCTCACAGACCCTCTGATCTGAGATCTGCCTGGTTTGCTGAGTGGAGTCCTCTGAATCTACCAACCCAGTTATGGACAATTGCTTGGCTTTAAGCTTGACTTTCGGTATCAAAACCTATGTTTCCCACAAGGTGCAAATTCCATTTTATCACAAGGAAGAAACAATATTCATGCAGGTGAAGGTCAAAACCCACCATGTACTATAAATGATAAGAACCCACCTCAGATTTTATGGTACCTTAGGGCAATAAGGACCAATTCCTCCCATGTCTATTTTGTGAAAAGTAAAGATGATCAGGGGGAGGGGGAGCAAAGAACACAGAGAGCAACTTCCCATCTTTCTTCACACCCCTCAAAAGCCCAAAGGATCTTTTTTTGTTTGTTTGTTTTTTCGAGGTAGGGTCTCACTCTAGCTCAGGCTGACCTGGAATTCACTATGTAGTCTCAGGGTGGCCTTGAACTCACGGCAATCCTCCTGCCTCTGCCTCCCGAGTGCTGGGATTAAAGGCGTGCACCACCATGCCTGGTGGATCTGGGTTTTAAAACCACAAAAAGTAGCTGAATACTTGGTTTTTATGTCTAGCCTTCTTGGTTTATTTACTAGCTAACTAGTAAGAACCAAGTGAAACAAGATATGAATTTAAGTTCTGGAAACTTCTACAGCTATTTTCTTTCTTAACAGCCAGTCCTTTGTACTCTCTAGTATTATTATTGCCTATTTCCTACCTTCAAGGTCAAGAGTTATATATTTCCTGACAACCAGGACTGCTTTTTAAAGCTCCATCTAACAAATGCTAGCCTGATGGTCTCACAGGAAGATGGCATGATATTAATGAATTCAAAACAGCACAGAATAGCAGATGTGGCCAACATTGTATGCCAACCACAGTAAGTAAAGCCACCTACATTTATAATATAATTTAACCTTAACATCACCACAGCATGTGAGCAAATCGCCACCTTGTTTTTCCAATAAGGATGTTGGGGCACAGAGACATTCCTAGCTTGCCAAAGGCTGCATAGTACATCAGAACCAGAATCTGGCTGGGCAAGTCTGACCAAAAGGCCCTACTTCTGTTCCTGCAGCATCTTAGGAGACAGTTTCCCAGGATGGTTTCTACATGTTTTGGCACAGGAGAGTTTTCAATCTCTCTGTAAGGGCCTACCTTTCAAAGATAGTACTTTTTCTCCCTCCAGCCTACTTTGGCCTCTGTCCTGGTTAGCCCAAGCAATGGCCCAGTGTTTACAAACAATGAGTGTGACTCTGACTTCTTGGTAGGTTATAACTGGACTTAAATTAAGAACAGACCCATAACTCATCACAGAAGAAATCCAGAGGCTGCAGAGAGCTCAACACTAAGGTAGACTTAAGGCTTAGGAACACTGAGGAAGAGAGGAAGGAAAATTTTAAGAGCCATCAGGTGGGAAGGAATATGCTAAGGCATTGTCCCACCTTCCTCACAGAGACTGACTGATGCATTCATAACCCCATGGTGAATATTAGTAACTCCACTGAGGAAGACCCTCAGTGGAATGGGCACGGGAAAGAGGTGATATAAGAGGATAACATGAAGGGAATGGGAGCAGCACATGATTTGTTCATACAGTAAGGTTGATTATTAGTAATAATAAAAAAGAACAGACAGCGGGGTATGGTGGTGCCTGCCTTTAATCCCATCACTCTAGAGACTGAGATAAGAGGATTATACTGTAAATTCAAGGCCAGCCTAGGGCTACAGAGTAAGTTCCAGGTCAGCCTAGGCTAGAGACCCTACCTTGAAAAAAGCAAAACAAAATTGGGAAATTGTTTAGTGGTTAAAGGGACTTGCTTGCAAAGCCTTCTGGCCCAGGGTTCAATTCCCTAGTACTCAGGTAGCCAGATGCATAAAGTGGTACACGTGTCTGGAGTTCATCTGCAGTGGCAAGAAACATTGAAATGCTCATTCTCTCTCTTTCTTTCTCCTTCCCTCTCTCCTTTCAAATAAATAAATAAAATAAACAAACAGAAACTTAAAAAATCCTACAAGAACCGGGCATAGTGGCGCATGCCTTTAATCCTGGCCCTTGGGAGGCAGAGGTAGGAGGATCACTGTGAGTTCAAGGCACCCTGAGATTACATAGTGAATTCCAGGTCAGCTTTGGCTAGAGTGAGACCCTACCTCGAAAAACAAAACAACAAAATAAATCCTACAAGAATCATTTAAGAAAACAAAACAAAACAAAAAGAGCAGACTCTCAGAGCTTCCCTGGTGGGCTCACATGGAAAGGACAAGGCTGTCTTAGGTCAGGAATGCTTCCATTTGATTACAGGAACACATGCCCATGTGCTACATCATGGCACAACAATAGTTTTCATGTGGGGCACAGTGGTGAAAGCTGGGAAGTCTAGCACCCAATCTCTCTGCCAAGTGTGTTATACACATCAAGTTTATACAAGCACATGAGCTCATTTTATAAGTTACGATCTGTGCTGGGCTACCGATTTGATTTTTTCAGAATTGGATTGGTAAAACCCAGAGTATCTAATTATGTATAAGTCACAGCAAAGTAGCACAAGACACATACAAATGTACAAACATAAAATGGCACTGCCTTACCCCTGCGTCCCGGGTAGACGTGTGGGTAGTATTCGTAATACAGATCTGGTTGGTCCAGATTTCCAAAAGGCTCAAATTCCATTTCAGCATTCTGGAAAAGGCCCAGCTTCACCAGTAGTGCCAGGCGCACAAACCAGAGCTGAAATGCAGAACACAGAGAAATGACTGGTCACCCCACATGTCAGGTCAGACATGTTCCTTATTAGGCTGCCATGGAGCCTGCTTTCAAACACATTAAAACAAGGGCTCAGTTAACTTCCCACCTTGCACACTTGTAGTCACATGTTCTACAAAGCACTGCTGAGCTCCACAGTAACAATGGAAGGCCTTCTGATGAACTCTACCTCAGCAATACTCATGGAGACAGAATGTCCCAATGCAGGGCACCATGTGGTGGGGATGGAGAAATGATGGCTGGGGGATGAGTGGGTGAAGGGCTGGCAGGGAAGAACAGAAAGGATATATGTGTTGTGTTGTGGATGGCCCTGAAGAGCCAACATTTAAGGTTCCAGGCTAAGGAAGGCCTGAAGGCACAGGGAACTGAGTCTCAGAGAGGACAGTCCAAAATGCCAGTGAGCTCCTGAAGACAGAGAGATTTCAGTTGAGAAAGTGGCAGCTTACAACTTTAGAACTAAAAGACACCTCATAAATAACCAGGGCTGGGGAAATATCTCAGTGGGTAATGTGAGTCCCCAGAGGCCATGTGAAAATGCTAGGTGTGGTGGTACCCACTTGCAATCACAGTGCTGGGGAAGTAGAGACAGGTAAGCCCCTGGGGTTCACTGGCCATCCAGTTCTAGTTCTAGTCTATTTACAAACTCCAGGCAAATGAGAGATCCTGTCTCAAAAAACAGGTTGCTAATATTCCTGAAGAATGACACCCAAGGGTATCATCTGGCCTCCACATAAATGCTCTCTCATTCACACACATGTATATACACACATGCAGACAGAAAAAAACTGGGGTGGGGGGTGCTAGGGAAATGGCTCAGTGGGTAAGATTGCTTGTTGCACAAACATGAGGACCTGAACTTGATCTCCAGTGCTCACATAAAAAAAAATCGTGCATGGCCATACATGCCTGTAACTCCAGGGCTAAGGGAATGGAGAGGAAGATTGTTAGGCTCCCTGGTCAATCCAATATAACTGAAAACTGGGGAGTTTCAGGTTCAGTGAGATACTCTGTTTCAGGGAAGTAAGACCAAAGAGAGTGAGAGAAGGACACCAGATGTCTTTTGTTGTGGCCTCTGCATGTGTTCCTGCACTTTTTTACACTTCATATATATACTCATACACACACATACACCAATATTCTTTTCAGTTGTCTGCCATAAGTATACAATTTTTAATTAAAATAAATGAAAAAATTCTGAAATAAGCTTAGAAAAACAAAACAAACAAAAATAAAAACCAAAATAAAAAAGAGGCCTTCAGAGCAACTGCCCAGGATCACTCAGTGAGTAACAGAATGGAAAGCTGGGTCCCAAACTGTGCCTGAACCCTCTCCATGTCGCTTTCCTGAGTGCACTGTGTGTGCTGGGAGGCTGCATACAGGGTGGGGAGACTGCTCCACTCGGATGGCAGGAAGCTGTTGCCAACCTGAAAGTGAGGATTTAGCTACGCTTCAAGATGACTTGGTGCTTGTTGAGTGGATGGGAGGACAGGTTTGATAAAGTAGGCTCACACAGGATGTCAAGTCACACTTCTAGTACAGGAAGCTATGAGTGTGAGAGATACAAGAAAAACATCCTGTGGCATAAGACATGGAGGCGGTGAGAGTACTTGGGGGGGGGGCATAGCTACTGGTGTCCCCATTTCCAGCACACAGGCTCTTGGTGGAAAGAACTGGAGAACAGTCTGGGTGTGGTGGCACATGCCTTTAATCCCAGCCCTCAGAAGGCAGAGGTAGGAGGATAGCCATGAATCCAAGGCCACCCTGAGACTACATAGTGAATTCTAGGTCAGCCTAAGCTACAGTGAGACTCTACCTCAAAAAACAAACAAATGAAAAAAGAACTGGAGAACAGGAAGCCTGGAGAGACACCCATCAGGCTTTCCCATGGCCACTCCTCCTAAGAGCTCTTCTCAGCTGTGGAGGGTCTGGGGAAGTTAGAACTGAAGTTGAATACTTCTCAGGAAGGGGTCAGACTTGAAGGACTTCCAAAGAAGCTCCTTCTCATTACAAGTTTCCTTCCATTCCAAAGTCCACTTCCACATTTCCCTACTTTATAGCAGGTGAGTGAACTTCAGTGAATACACACTGGGTCTATGAAGCCCGTTCACTCTCTTTGTTCTCCATGGCAGAGATCACCCAGAGCCACTGCCCTGCCAACTACCTGCTGGGCTGTACAAAGACTACTGTATGGTAGGGCAGAGTGAGACTCCCAGGTGTTGTTGGCAGGATTAACATACACAGATAAGGTAGAAAAGCAGAGTGTGAAAATTCATTTCTTGTTCTTATTGCCCCTTCTATGTACCCAAACTACGATAAAGGAAGTACAACAAGCAGAAAGTGTTCAAACCTGCAAAGAGTCCGTCGTATGGCTGGTAGGCAGCCCACTCTTGCCATAACCTTGGCCATGGGCTGTGAGCAGGCGTCCACATAGGTCGACTGCTGCCCTCCAGTTTTTGCAGTTCTGTAAGATAAAACAAGATATGTAACCATACATGCACTCACTTGCTTTGCTGGAAGCAACTCCATCCAGCCCTTAGTAACAAATCTCTCAGGCTCACAGTTGGCTGAGTTTATGAGCTGAGGGCTACATCCTACTGAAGAAAGGTTACATGGAATTAAGGAAGTGCAGTTAAGAAACTCCAGTGTTCCTGACCCTCGCTGTCAGCAAAGGCCATTTTGCCACCGTAGTCTACCTTCTTATGGAAGAAGCCACTCTTCTCTCCCTTCTGGACAAGTGTGTGTGTGTGTGTGTGTGTGTGTGTGTGTGTGCACACTGAGACTGTGCAGGCAAGGAAAGAAAAGTGTGGGGCTGGAGCTCCAGCGTGGCTTATGCTCTGTGTTGACCAGCTATGTGTCCCAACACAAGCTTGACTGTCACAGGTTGCCTGCAGCTCAGCTCCTCCAGAGTTCTAGGGTGGTCAGCTTTTTTTCTCATGGCACTGAATGGAGGTACATTTGTATTTTCCATTCACCCACTGAAGGACATCTTGGCTGCGTCTAGCCTTGGGCAATTTTATGAATAAAGCTGTCATAAACATTCAGGTATAGGTTTCTGTATAACTTTAAGTATTCAATTAATAGGATAAAATACCTATCAGGGCAAAGTGTAGCTTAACTGTTGGATTGTACAGGAGGAGTGAGCTCAGTTCTGCAGGGAATGGCCCAACTGCTTTCCAGAGAGGCTGTCCCACTCTGCTCTCCTATCAGCAGTGAATCAAAGTTCCCATTACACCACAACCTGGCCAGCACTTGTGATTATTAGGGTTCTGGATGTGAACCACCAACACAGGGTACTGTAGTTCTCATTTGTTGGATGTGCTTCTCAGTTTTCCTCTTACTTGCTCCTGCACAGCCTGATAGCAGGCACCCACCCCACTAGCCAGCAACCTGAAAATACAAGCTGGCCGATGCAATGTGGCTTCTCAAAATAGTTCCTGTAGCTTTCCCTACGTTTTTTGGTGATGAGACTGGAATGTACACAATGCAGTTACGCTTTCTACTGTGAGAGCTGTCCCTGGACTGTGTACTACTCACATGCAAGGAGTCTGTGGACTTCGTCAGAGCTGTTCACAGTCATTGGAGGAAGTCTGAGAACCCGTAACTCTTGAAACTGTTCAAAGTATAGCACAAATTTCAAGTAATATAAGACCTTCATATTAGACCATTTCTAAACTGGTTGACAGCTTAGAAATATTTTTAGACTGGTTAAGATAATTTAGCAAAATGATCTCCAAACGCTTTCTCTAGTCTAAATTCAGCAGTGACCACATTATGCAAGTGGCTATGTATGTTCTGTTTGAATTGCAAATGTGAAAAAGAGGAAAAGATCTGCCAAGTGGAACCAGCTCTGCATCTGTGTGAGCGCGTCCCAGGCCAGCACATTTCAGTACTGCTCTCTTCCGGGCCTCCATCAAGCACATGGGCCTCGGGCCTTATTCTAGTAACACTTGGCATGTCCAACCTTTTGACATTGTGGCAGAATGTTCTCATTTACAAAGTTCACGTTTGAGAACTATATAGTTGAGTTATTAAAAAAAATCCTGTTTTAAGTAACTTTATGATTTTATGTTGGCCACATTCATTCTGTCCTGGGCTGCATGGTTGGATACACCTGACACAGCTGGGAAGCCTTCCCTCAGGAAAGACCTGAATTGGGGATAGATAAGAGGAAAGAAACTAGAAAGAGTGACCTTGTTGAGTGTGGTTCAATGGAGATAGTGCTGGAAGTCAGATGGGAATGATACTTGTAGAAAACGAAAACCAGACAGCAGAGAGATGGGAAGTTTGGAAATTACCGAGCTGTCGAGGGCACAAGAGAGATGAGGAAGAAGCTGGAGAAAACCAGTATTTGTTTCTAACTAGATACTTGTATATAAGGAGTATCCACCTGGAAGAAGGCTGACTGCATACTGGCATCAGCTCTATGACCAGAGGGTCTGCAGGGAGGGACCCTGGTGCCGTGGGCTATAGATTTGCCTGGGACTGGGAAAGGGAGGAAGGTCATTCTTCTCTGGGTGAGGAGTGGGTTGAAGGAAACCAGAGATACTAGTAGGATGGCCCACATGCTGGAGACCTGCAAGCTGACCAGAATCCCTTGGCAGAGGTCTAGATGAGAGACTTTCTCCAGCAGGTTTGGCTGCCTGTGGGCTGGGTATAGCAGAAACTGGAGGCTGAATAGGGTCACTGAGTGGGGATTTTGTTTGCAGTGAAATAGGAAAAGATTAAACATATTTGGGGTTTTGAAAATGTTGAAGTGCAATCATGGAAATTGAATTGGGATAAAACAAGGAAGTGGCTGGGTGTGGTGGCACCTGCCTTTAGTCCCAGCACTTGGGAGGCACAGGTAGGAGGATAACCATGAGTTAGAGGCCACCCTGAGACTACATACCGAAATCCAGGTCAGCCTGAGCTAGAGTGAGACCTTATCTTGAAAAACAAAACAACAACAACAACAAAAAAAAAGGGAAGTGGTGCTAATGCATAAGAAGAAAGCCAAATAGTTGGGCTGGAAGGCGCTATCTGGTAAATGTGTGACATTAAGAGACAACATGTTGGCTGGTAGGAGAACAGGTTGGGGGTGGGTGGGGAAGAGTGGCTTGGGAAGTGAATGATTGCAAGACTTGAATGTGTCTGGAGAAGTGACTACGCACAGATAGGAGATGCCAGCAGAGAGCAGGAGCCTGCTGGCCAGGCATGCATGGGGCTGGCAGTTCCTGAGCCTCGGTTTCCTTCTGCAGCTCACTGTGCTGTGTCCTCATGAGGGTTAGCAGTCTGTGCCCACAAGGTTCCCTGGCACAGTGAGTGGCAGGCCTGCACTCCAGTGATGTGCTCTTGCCCATCTTCCCCACTACTCTGCCAGCTTTTCTGATGTATGGTCATGTTAACAGCATAAGTATTATGTGATCATTTTCAAAATGATAAACTAAGGTTTTAATTTTGCTGTGAGAAAGGAAAAGGGCACAGGTGATGACTAAATGTGGGAGGAGCCTGAACCCTCTCATCACTCACTCTGTAAGTACTTATACATTGCTTGCTGTGGCCATGCACAGTGCCAGACTCAGGGAGGCAATGTCAGGAGAGTGAGGCCACAGCAAGGGTAGGGGGCAGGCCTCCAATGCCAAGTTATACTGGTTGGAATTTACTTCTGGGTAAAGGGGGCAGTTAGTTGCTTCAGAAGAGGAATAAACCTGGAAATGAGATGTTTGGCACATTCACCTAGAAGCAGAGAATGGGCTGAATGGAATGAAGAAAAGTAGTGCTTGGAGCTGCTTTAAGAGTCAGTGTGTGGGAAAGCATGACACATTCTGTACCGTCTCAGTTCCCTAAATGGAATGCAGTGTGTACACATACAAGATCCAGGCGTATGTATGTCCAAATGAACTGCCTGTGACTAGATGGCTGCTTTTTGCTTGTGGTTTTGTTTCCTGTAATGCACATGTTAAGAAAAACAATAAAGGTTCTTAAAAAAAAAAAAAAAAGAAGAAGAAGAGTCTAGGCAGGTGTGATCAAGGCCGAAGCCAGTGGAAGAGGGGAGTAGGACCTGGATGAAGGAAGATAGAGCAATGCAGCCACTGTGAGAAGGTGACAAGGTCATACTTCAGATACAGAGCTATGTGGTCACTACTCAGGCAGAGGGTGAGAGGTGGAGAAACAAATGAGCAAAATGTACATGACAGGTGAATCTGTCATTTTATGCAAAGCAGATTTGCTATGGCAATGTGGGAAAAAGGTCAGAAGTGGTAGCATATGTTTGTAATCACAGCACTTGGGAGGCTAAGCAGGAAGATCCTGAATTTGATCTGCTACAAAGTGAAATCCTGGTTCCAAACAACGAGTAGCATCCAGATATGTTGGCGCACAAAAACAAATGTCATTCCAGCATGTGGAAGACAGAGGCAGGATGATCAAGAGTATAGGGCCAGCCTTGGCTATACAACAAATTCAAGGCCAGACTGGACTACATGAAATCCTGTCTCTCCCCTGACTCCCAACCAAACCAAACCAAACCAAAACAAAAAACATACATGCTTGTATGCGCACATAAAGAAAACATACTTGTACATTATTTACATCAGTCGCTCAGATATGGAGAAGCTACCTGAGCTGGTAGGGACAGGTTAGAGAAAGTCTTTGGAGAGCAACAAGTGATAAAAGTGATTGGAAAAACATAAAGAGGACACTGTGGCCCCTGTAGCTGTGGAGCTCAGGAAGCTGCAAAGCTGTGTGACTGGAGCTGGGGTGGTGGTGGTAGAAAATGAGGTGAGGCAGGGCTGGAGCCAGAAGCTGACCCAGGGCACTGAACAGGAGCATGACAGGGAACCCAAAGATTGTGAGGACTCAGGGGTGACTCAGAGTGCAACCAACTTCAGTAGGGCCATGTTGTCTATCATATGGATTACACTGGTATACCCGGGTACGGTGGTACATGCCTGTAATAACAGCACCTGGAAGTTGAAGGCAAGCGATTAGGAGTTTTAAAACCAGGCTGGGCTATATAGGAAGATTTGTCTCAAATAGCCTAAATGGTTATTTTAACCATTCAACTACCCCACACAAATAACAACAGGGTACAGGCAACCTGAGGTAACATGCACCTGGACAAGACCTAGTTGTCCCAGGACAACAGAAACCCAGATCTTGTTCTATTGAGCCTAACAATCAAATTTTGGCTGTCACAAACAAGCTGTGTGAAAAGTAACAGGGAATTAAAGGTTCTAGATAAAGAGAAAAGGTATGCAATGGTAAGACAAAGTAAAATTGCCAGTTTTGTCAGTAAAATTTACTTGTAAAAGTTAAGAACAGGAACTAAACAGTAAATAAATATTAAGTAGCTCCAGGCAGCTTTGTGATGTATGTTTCCTATGAATGATCCAGGGGTTATCTTCTGGACAGGTCCCAGAGCATGGATGACTTTTACTTTGACATGACATAGAATATTACCCTCTGTACACAGTAGGCACTTACTAAGTATGTGGCACAGTCTCATTTATTTTCCTTACTCTACAACTCCTACTTGGTGCACACAGCCTAGCCAGCCCTTTCGCGCCTGTCTCTGTGTGAGAGACACACCACACCTGCATCAACCCTCTGACTGTTGCCTAGGGCTAAAGCAACAGCTCAGGCAGCACAATTACATCCATTATTCAGAGCAGTTTCACCTGAGACTCTTAGGCAGTCTGCCTGTCTCCAGCCTCACAGCTGCTGCTGCACACTCAGTCACCTGCACACTGCTCCTTCTCCAGTGGAAACCAGCAAAATACTGGCACAGGCCTCATCCAGGAAAACTTCCAGACCTTGTCCCAAGTGCCTATTCTTCATTCCCTAGCACATGCTAGTGTACCTGTGATGCCTCTGAGGATGGGATTTAGTTTTGGGGAAATAAGAGCATCTTGGGTGTCAATGACCAGTGGCTACTCAAAGATGAATAGCATTCAAAAAATTTTATTCCTTAGTTTTTAGTTTCATGTAGGACTAAGGATGCTCATAATGGACTAGGGGAAAATACCTAAAATCACTCCTCAGTGGGCTCAATTGTACAAGGGCTATTAGTCCTATTCCAGCATTCATTTGGTCTGTCCTCTCCATCCTATGTACCTGTGAGGTCTGGCCTGGTGCTTGAACGTTAGTCAGGACCGTGTCCTATCTGCCTCTGGTTGCTTCTTGGGGCAGCAGTCTTGCATAGTATATTGCTTTTTAACTTCAAAAAGTATTTCTTTACTATAAGACTTAATATGCACAGACAAAGAAGTATGGTGCAGATAGTAAGTTGTTTTAGCATCTCCTTGTCTACCCTCACATTTACCTTTTTGCAAGTTTTTTCCTGATTTTTTTTTTTTTAGGCTAACAGAGGCATTTGCTGTTTTTGAGGTCATTTCTGTTTTCTTCTTTTAGAATAGATAATAATAATTATTACTACTCTTTTTTCACTTGCGGTCTGTACTGAAGACTCTTTAGGGGGTTGGGGCAAGGCCCTCCCGCTGTTCTCCTGGGCATCATGGCTTTATGATTAGACTTTATGCTATGTTGTGAGCATCATTATCACATTCGATTATCTTTTATCACCAGCATTTTACAGGCAGCTATATTAAGTGCTGACTTAACTAGGTCCATTGCTTCGGTTAGTAAATAAATATGCCTGTAGTACTTAAAAGCCTCTTTAACAAGGGAAAATGTTTCAGATATAATACTTGCTAAAACCCAAAACTATAAGCATAAAATGCAATTTGTGTATCTTTGTTAAAGGACAGTGGTTCTGCATGGACAGTTTTCTTTGATTTTATGAACCAAACACAAACATGCCATTTGTAAGATGTGGGGTAATGGCGTGAGCTATGAATGACAGGCCAGGCCATACTCCTCCTGGAACAGCTTGTACCTCCTGGCCATTTAGAAAAGGGCATGTGCATGTCTGTTTTTCCACTGTAGTGATGGCTCCTGGGAGACTCCCCTTCCCCACCTCTCTCTCCATGCCAGTGTTCAATATGAGGAAACACAACTGATACCTGTTGAAATACTGCACTTGAAAACCAAGTACAGAAAACGCAGCTTATTGCTAAATATGCCAGTTAAAGGCATTTCCCCCCTAAAAGATGTAAAGACTTAGATCTAGTGAGCCTTTTGCATGCACAGGTTCTACATGCTCAGATCCAAATTCAGAATGACAATATTCCAAAACATGCACAGACTTTGTTTTCATGTCGTCATTTCCCAAACAATCCAGTTTAACAACTGCTTACTGAGTATTTACATGATATCAGGTGTTGTAAGTAGTGCAGAGGTGACTTAAAGTACACTGGTGGCTGTGTATAAAGATGTTCACAGACACTATGGCATTTTATAAAAGGGACTTGATGTCCACAGATTTTAGCACTCTTAGTATCGAAACCAATCTCCAAGGAGGACTGTAGTAGACACTGAGTCTCCTAACATTCAGCTCCTTGATGCTGTGCAGCTCTAAGAGTACCCACTTTGTCTATCTGATACAGTTCAAAGGCAATCAGAATTTCTGTGGGTATAATAATATATAAATGAGGCCGGGCATGGTGGTGTACACCTTTAACCCCAGCACTCTGGAGCACAGGACTGCTGTGAGTTCGAGGCCACCCTGAGAATACAGAGTGAATTCCAGGTCAGCCTGGGCTAGAGTGAGACCCTACCTCGAAAAACAAAAACAAAAACAAACAACAAAAAAAGTATGTATGTGTGTATATATATACACACACACATATATATATGTATAAACATAAGTGAGAAAATCTGTTTCTATATTTCTAAAACAGTTATTGTATAGTGAAGGCTCCTATCTTATTTTATAACCACCATGTGTAGATATCCACCACCAATAAAACATTTAAATGTGTAGTAAAATTATTTGTAAGGACTTTGCAGATATTAAGGGTATCATAAATGATTAAAAATAGTAAAATGCCTTAAAAGTCCTAGGCTTTCTATGATTTGATATGCTAAGACATCTTCTCTATGTCTCAAAGTACATTATTACTAATAAAAACAAAACAAAGCCTATCATCTTAATTATCCATCTTTTTAGGAAGTATAAATTATCTAACAAGTGGCTTCCTTCCTGGATGAGCAGGAAGCAGAAATGTTTATACTGCTATGAGTCTCTTCAAACATAATTTTTCCACACATGCCTGACTATGGATTTACATGTTAACATTACTCCTGACTCAGTGTGTGCTACTACATGATCATCTGAATAGTACTGACTGGTCTCTATGTGATATGTACATAAACCTGAACTTACCATAACCAGACAATATTCTAGGAGTCAGAATGACCCATTACTTAGTGACAATAAACAAAACAGCTCTTGGCAGAAGCCTGTCAGCCCTTGCCTTCTTCATGTCTTAAGAGGGAAGACTCAGGCCAGCTGGAGGACAAAGCTTGTAGGAGATGGCCAAGGACCAGGTTCAGACATGGATCTTATAGGTAGAAAGCAACCTACTATGATTTAGGACCAAGGTAACTAAATCCAGTTTTGTGATTGTTAATTCAGATTTGGAGTATGTAAGTGTGAGTCAGCAGGGAGATAGGGAAATGGAGATGGGTATGATTTTCCTTGTATCATTATTTAAATAGAAAAAAATTAAGGAATAAAAGAGGAAAGAACACAAAAAATGTATGTTAGTAAAGCTCACCATTTCCAATCTGTACTTCCCTCAAGTCTTTTTTCCCTGATGACAAAATACAATACATATTTGGTGAGAGTTCAAGTTTACTTTGGGTTTAAAGACATTAACAGACTTCCCGTTAAAATGGCAGCATAGGAACCACGCCAAAGCAGCCTAGGGGGGAAAACAAACAAACAAACAAACAAAACCCAAAAAACACAAGCCAGCAATATACACTCTTCTACAAAAAAGTGAGGTGTATAAGCAATTACCAATGGCAGCAGAGAAGTAGGAGAGATCCAGAGCATCCAGAGCCCACATAGGCAGGCAGAAGCGGCTCCAGCAGTGGTGGCACCAGGTACACGGGGCCACAGTGGCAAGGCTTGGATTGAGCCGCAGGAAAAGCCAGGTGATAGGATTTTCCACTCATACCGGAGCTGTCTGCAAACTCAAGAAATGTGAAGGGAGGACCACAGCGAATAACAACAAAGGAGCAGATCATGAGGTAGAGGATGACGTAGAGCAGTGGGAGAACTAGAACCACCATCCACAGCCTCCAGTGCCCCACTGCCAGAACAAGCACCAGAAAGCACCAGAGACCTGGGGAAGAGAGCTCACAGCACCCAGCACCCAGCACTGGTGACCAGATCAGTGATCCAGGGACCCAGCCAGCCTACACCCAGAATGCACCAAAGAGGGACCCAAGCAGGAGCACAGCATAACTGAAACCAAAATCATCTCAAAAGTTAACTGGGCTTACACCAGGTCAGTACCCGCCAAATAAGCCTGGTATATTGGCCTGAACCAGAAGTGCTAATTGCACATTCCATATCAGGCTAAATTATATGTTAAATCTCATGGATGGTCAGATTTGCCATTTGTAAATAAGCTGTATTTAGGGCTTGTTATTTGCTCTTTCTTGATTTACAGTGGCTTTGTTTCCTCTTCTGTTGTTCATTAGGGAAGGGTCTCACTAGGTCACAAGCTGACTTGGAACCCTCAACAGACCAGAAACCTCCTAGTTGACAGGATTAAGGGTGTGGGGCACCACGCACCCTAAGGGACAGTGACTTTGTTAGAGGATCTGGTTGTCATAATACCTACTCTTGCATAAATACTCTGTACTGTTCTTCATTGAATGTGTACACTGTTTACTTAAATTTTAGAATCTGCCTGTATTTTGTTCCACTCAGCCTACTTGAATACTCTCATAGCAGGTAAATCCAACATCAAGGGTAACTTTTATAGATACTCTGAGAGTCTTGAGAGCCACACTTAGCACCTGAAGATCCTACCCTGAAGTTATATAACATCAGATTGATTGATACATCTAATAATACTGCAGCTAACTAGAAAATCCAAGCATTAAATTAATCCAAGATGCAAAAATATATACATTATAACACAAGAAACACCAAAAATCAAGACAATATAAATCCACCAAAAAGTATTAATGCATCAGAAATGACCTCCAGTGAGAATGAGTTAGAGGAAATGCCTGAGAAAGATTTCAAAAGAATGATTATAAATATGCTCAAAGAAGTCAAAGAGGAAATCAAAGGAACAAAAGAGGAAATCAAAGGAACCAAAGAAGACACAGGACACCAATTTAATGAAGTAAAGAGGTCAATACAAGACATAAATAAGGAAATAGAAATAAAAAAGAAAAACCAGTCAGAATCACTAGCAATGAAGAACACAGTTAATGAAATAAAAAACTCTGTAGAAAATCTCACCAGTAAAATGGATGATGGAGAGGACAGAATATCTAAACTACAAGATCAGGTGACAGATCTAATACAGTACAGAGAGAAAGACAAACAAAAAGGAAACTATGAATGGGAATTTCAAGATATTCGGGACACTATGAAAAGATCAAACATAAAAATTCAGGGTATAGTAGAAGGAGAAGAATTTTACTCCAAATGCATAGTAGGCATTTTCAACAAAATCACAGAAGATAACTTCCCCCAAATTGGAAAAAGAGATGCCAATGCAGATACAGGAATCCTTTAGAACACCAACCAGACAAAACCTGAAAAGAACCTCTCCTCGCCATATTATAATCAAACTACCAAACATACAAAACAAAGAAAATATATTGAAAGCAGTTAGAGAGAAAAACCAAGTTACCTACAAAGGCAAGCCCATCAGGATCACAGCAGAACACAACACAAACTTTCAAGGCCAGAGGGCTTAGAGTGATGTATTCCAAACTCTGAAAGATAACTACTGTCAACCAAGGTTACTTTATCTTGCAAAGTTATCCATTCAAATACATGGAGAAATCAGGACATTCCACAACAAAAGCAGGCTAAAGGAATATTTGAAGACAAAACCAGCTCTACAGAAAATACTTGAAAGAATCCTCCATGCTGAAGAGAAAGAAAAGCACACATATAAGGAACCTGGAAAAAATAAACGATACTCAAATACTAGTTAATACAAGAGAGCAAAGGTAAAGCCGGAAGAACTACAAAAAAAAAAAAAATGGCAAAAACAAATACACACCTTTCAATAATATCTCTTAATATCAACAGTCTTAATGCCCCAACCAAAAGACATAGGTTTGATGACTGGGTTAAACAGCAGGATCCCTCAATTTGTTGCCTCCAAGAAACTTACCTTTGTACAAAGGATAGACACTATCTTAGGGTGAAAGGTTGGACAACGGTGTTTCAAGCAAATGGGCCTAGAAAACAAGCAGGGGTTGCTATCCTAATATCTGACAAGGTAGACTTCAGTCCAACATTAGTTAGGAAAGATATGGTCACTTTTATTGATTAAAGGAACACTCCAACAGGAGGACATTACAATCCTAAACATATATGCTTATAATCCTAAACATATATGCACCTAACATGATGGCTCCCAACTTCATCAAACAAACGCTATTAGAAATAAGGTCACAGATAACACCAAACACAGCTGTAGTGAGTGACTTCAACATCCCACTGTCATCAATTGACAGGTCATCCCGGGAAAAAATAAACAAAGAGGCATCTGGATTAAATGAGGTCATAGAAAAAACGGACCTAATAGATATATACAGGACATTTCATCCAAATGCTGCAGAATATACATTCTTTTCAGCAGCACATGGAACATTCTCTAAAATATTAAGACACGAAGCAAATCTTAACAAATACAGGAAAAGTGAAATAATTCCTTGCATTCTATCTGGCCACAATGGAATCAAACTACAAATTAATAGCAAGAAAAGCTACAGAGCATACGCAAAATCATGGAAACTAAACAATACACTACTAAATGATGAATGGGTCAATGAAGAAATCAAGAAGGAAATCAAAAAATTTATAGAGTCCAACGATAATGAGAACACAACATACCAAAACCTTTGGGACACAATGAAGGTAGTCCTAAGAGGGAAATCATCACATGTTCTCTCTCATATGAGGATCCTAGCTACAGATGATTGAACTTCAGTGTGAGTAGGAAGAAAACTCAGTAGCAAATGCCAGTAAACTAGAAAAGAGATATAAAGGGAAGAGAAAGGAAGGGAGGGGGTACTTAATAGGATGGTATTGTATATATGTAAGCAGAAGAATAGATTAATGGGGGTGAAAAGGCCCAAAGTGAGGTCAGGGGAAGAGATTGAGTAAAAGAAAGGTGGAGGGAGGGCTAATCAAAATCTAAGAGGGTATATATAAATCATATGGAATCCTACTTTTTTGGACAATGGAACACTCAGGAGCCATAGATTGTTGGTAGAAAATTTTCAGTGCCAGGGATGGGATACCTTCCAGTAAGTTGTTGGTCAGGGAAGACCCTGATGCCCCCAATACATTAGAGGCCATTGCTGAGGCCCTTGGTTTCCCACCAGGAATGGATGGTAAGACCCTACTGCTGAAGACTCCACATACTTGGGATGCAAGCAAGGTCACTGAGAAATCCTGCTTGGAACTGAGCTGATAACCTCCTATATGTAGACCAGCTGACAGAAAGCTGGAAGAAGCCGTTCTGCGTGCAGTTCAATGGGAGAAAGAAAGATCACCAGTGAAGATACTCAACAGTGAACACTGCAAGCCTTATATTTGGCCAGCCAGGCCAAATGAGCCAACGGGTGCAATAGTGGCATGTCTGTCATGGTGGAAACCAACTGCCCTCTAATTGGACTGGAGGCTCTCTCCATGGGAGGGAATACATCCCTGACACTAAAAACTTAAAACAGGGTAATTAGTTATGAGCCCTAGGGGTGTAACGTCTGCTGCTGTCTGGCTAAATGTATATACTATGTTTATAAAACTGCCCAGTAAGCACTTCTCTTAATGTTCATACCCCTATATTAATGCTACTCTCACTTTTGGTAGAGAATCTTCTTGTTTCAGGTGGCAGCGACCTTGTGATGACTCAGAAGGTGTCCTGGTGCTGGAAAGAAGTGACAGGAGTGTTCAGTACTAAAATATCTTTATTACACCTTCCAAGGCTAACGGTCTAATGCGGAAGGTGGCAGAAAGAATGTAAGAGCCAAAAGAAGGGTAGGACTCCTTACAACGTGCTCCCCCCAGACATAAAATGGCTTGGATATTCATGACCTCACAGTGCCTGACACTACCTACACAAGACCATCATCAGAGAAGGAGAAGATCATGACATCAAAATAAAACAGAGACTGATTGAGATGGGGAGGGGATATGATGGAGAATGGAATTTCAAAGGGGAAAGTGGGGGAGGGAGGGTAGTACCATGGTATATTTTTTATAATCATGGAAGTTGTTAATAAAAATTTGAAAAAAAAAGTAATTAGAAACTTCTCAAGTAAATGACCTAGTGCTTCACTTTAAAGCCTTGGAAAAAGAACCAAGCCAACTGAAAATCAGTAGACGGGAAGAAGTTATAAAGGTTAGGGCAGAAATTAATGAAATAGAAACCAAAAAAAAAAAAAAAATCCAAAGAATCAATAAAACAAGGGGTTGGTTCTTTGAATGGATAACCAAGATTGATAAACCCTTAGCAAATCTGAACAAAAGAAAGATAGAAGATAGCCGGGGCAGTGGCACACACCTTTAATCCCAGCACTCGGGAGGCAGAGGTAGGAGGATTGCCGTGAGTTCAAGGCCACCCTGAGACTCCATAGTGAATTCCAGGTCAGCCTGGGCTAGAGTGAGACCCTACCTCGAGAAACCAAAAAAAAAAAAAAAAGATAGAAGAGACACAAATTAATAAAATGAGAGATGAAAAAGGCAGCATCACAACAGATACCAGAGAAATTTAAAAAATCATAGGGACATACCATAAAAACCTATACTGCACTAAGTATGAAAATCTGAAGGAAATGGATGATTTCCTTGATTTATATGACCTACCTCAATTAAATCAAAATGAGATTAATCGGGCTGGAGAGATGGCTTAGTAGTTAAGCACTTGCCTGTGAAGCCTAAGGACCCTGGTTCAAGGCTCGATTGCCACGTTAGCCAGATGCCCAAGGGGGCACACGCATCTGGAGTTTGTTTGCAGAGGCTGGAGGCCCTGGCGCATCCATTCTCTCTCTCTTTCCCTCTCTCTGCCTTTTTCTCTCTCTGTGTCTGTTGCTCTCAAATAAATAAATAAAAAATAAACAAATTTTGTTTTTTAAAAAAAGACGAGATTAATCACTTAAATAGACCTATAACAAGTATAGAGATCCAAGCGGTTATCAAAAATCTCCCAACTAAAAAAAGTCCAGGCCCAGATGGATTCACTGGTGAATTTTACCAGACCTTCAGGGAAGAACTAATACCATTGCTTCTTAAGCTTTTCCATAAAATAGAACAAACTACCAAACTCCTTCCAAGAAACCAGCATCACCCTGATACCAAAACCAGGCAAAGATATAACAACAACAAGAAAATTACAGACCAATTTTCCTCATGAACATAGATCCAAAAATTCTCAACAAAATATTGGCAAACAGAATACAAGAATATATCAGAAAGATCATTCACCCAGCCCAAGTAGCCTTTATCCCAGAGGTGCTGGGATGGTTCATCATACACAAATTGATAAATGTAATATATTATATAAATGGACTGAAGGATAAAAATCACATAATCATCTCATTAGATGCAGTGAAAGCATTTGACAAAATCCAACATCCCTTCATGATAAAAGTCCTACAGAGTTGGGCGTGGTGGCGCATGCCTTTAATTCCAGCACTTGGGAGGCCAAGGTAGGAGGATCACTATGAGTTCAAGGCCACCCTGAGAATACAGAGTGAATTCCAGGCCATCCTGAGCTAGAGTGAGACCCTACCTCAAAAAAAAAAAAAAAAAAAAAAAAAAAGTCCTACAGAGACTGAAAATAGAAGGAACATATCTCAATATAATAAAGGGTATTTATGACAAACCTACAGCCAACATATTGCTAAATGGGGAAAAACTGGAAGCTTTTCCACTAAAATCAGGAATAAGACAAGGGTGCCCACTGTCCTCACAGAAAATACTAGGAAATAGAAAGATATCCCTTCTTCTTGGATCAAAAGAGTCAATATTTTGAAAAGGGCAATCTTACCAAAAGCAATCTATACATTTAATGCAATGCCTATCAAATTCCAATGGCATTCTTCACTGAAATAGAAAAAAAACAATCCAAAAATTGCATGTTAGACTTCTTTTTTTTTTGAGGTAGGGTCTCACTGTAGCCCAGGCTGACCTGGAATTCACTATGTAGTCTCAGAATGCCCTCAAACTCACAGCAATCCTCCTGCCTCAGCTTCCTGAGTGTTGGGATAAAAGGCGTGCTTTGTTTTATACTTCCTTGATCACTGGCAAGGCTTAGCACATTTCTTTATCTTTTCTTTTCTTTACTTTTTTTTTTTTTTTTTTTTTTACCTGTTAAAACAAATATTTATTTATTTGAGAGAGAGAATGAGATTGGGGGGCGGGCAGAGAATGAACACACCGGGCCTCTTGCCATTGCAAATGACACATGTACTGCTTTGTACATCTGGCTTTACATGGGTACTGGGTAATCGAACTTGGGTCATCATATTCTGTAAGCAAGCACTTGAACGGCTCAGCCATCTCTCCAGCTCAGTTTTAACTGTTAAAAAATATTTTATTTATTTGAGAGCAAGAAGGATAGAGAGAGGGGAGAAGAGGCAGTATGTGATAGTTAAGGAGTTGTCAACTTGATCTGTTTAGTAATCTATAGGTTGCTTCTAGGAAGGATCAACTAAAGGAGGAAGTCTTTCCCCCAGGGTGAGCCCTTCCCCCAGAATGGGCGGCCCCGCCCAGAGGGGGACTTGATACAAGGAAGCTCTGAGTAAAAAGAGTCCCTTCCTTCCTTCCATTTGGCTGCCGGAGCTGCTTGCTGCCTTCCAGCGTGGATTGAAGACCAGTGCAGACGAAAGACCAGCATCAACTGAAGACCCCCGTGGATCGAAACCCAGCGGCTCCTCAGGAAGCCTCCAGGCTTTCCAGCACCATCTGCAGTGCCGGGTCGGGACTGCTGAGGCATCTGGCCATGAGGACTGAGCAACTACCAGGTTCCGTGATTCTCGGGCTTGCAACTGCTATTGGACTACTGTAAGCTGATCCAATAAATCCCCCTTTAAAATAATTCATTCTAGCAGTTCTGTTCCTCTAGAGAACCCTGACTAATACACAGTAGAATGAGAGAATGGGAGTGGCAGGGCCTCCAGCTATTGCAAACAAATGCCAGATGCATGAGCCACCTTGTGCATCTGGCTTACACGGGTAGTGGGGGATCAAACCTTGGTCCTTAGGCTTCATAGGCAAGTGCCTGAACTGCTCAGCCATCTCTCCAGCCCTCCATTTTTACTTTTGATAAATAAAATTCTTAAGATTAATAAAAAAAATCCCTTAAAATTAATTTATTGTAATTTTGTTTTTGATGCCATGAAATGATGGCTATTGACATGGTTGAATACATTTTACATGTTTGTTGGCTTTCTGGTTTTTATGAATTGCCTCCTTATGTCTTTTGTTTATTTTTCTACTAGGCTATTTTTTCCTTAGTTTGAGGAAGTTCTTTATATCTCTGAATATAAATCTTCTGTCAACTATCAACTATGTGTACTTCAAATAATCTTCTATCTGTTGTTCCTTTTAAATGCTGTTTACAGTTTTGTAGTCAAAGGTTTCAAGGTTTAGGTTTTTTTTTTTTTGCACTGGGGATGAAACCCAGTGCCTTCCATATGCTGGGCAAGTATATCACTAACTTACACTCTCCAGCCCTGAAGTTTAGTATTTTGTACCTTATTTAAGAAGTGTTTCTCAAGCTGGGGAAATAGCTCAGTGGTTAAAGGTGCTTTCTTGCAAAGCCTGGTGGCCCAGGTTAGATTCCCTAGTACCCATGTAAAGCCAGATGTACCAAGTGGCACATGCACCTAGAGTTTGTCTGTACCAGCAAGAGGCCCTGATGTGCCCATTCTCTTTCTCTCTAAAATAAATAAAAATATTAGTAAAAGAGCCGGGTGTGGTGGCGCAAGCCTTTAATCCCAGCACTCGGGAGGCAGAGATAGGAGGATCGCTGAGAGTTCGAGGCCACCCTGAGACTACATATGAATTCCAGGTCAGCCTGGGCTAGAGTTAAACCCTACCTTGAAAAACAAACAAACAAACAAAAAACAAAAAAAAAAAACAAAAACAAACAAAAAATTAATAAAAGAAATGTTTTTGTATCCTGAGTCATTGTCATTGCCAGCTTATAAAAGTCAAAGACTTTGAGATCAATTTTCCCATCTAATTATCCAATTAAGTACCATCGTTTCTTGTTTACTTCATTATTTTCTTACTACCTTGCAATTCTTTATTTCTGTGATGCTGTGTGTAAAACCCAAGGCATTGTATATGCTAGACAAGCACTACCTACTGAGCCACATCCCTAGCCATTGATTTTTCCAAGACATGGTCTTTCTATGTGGCTCAGGTTGGCTTTGAGTAGTGATCCTTCTGCCTCTCAGTCACCCGAGTGTCGGGATTACAGGCAGGCAATGTAACTTACGCTGACTTGCACAGGAGTGTATCTGGGCTGTGTTCTGCATAGCTATTACGCTTTTTTAATTCATTGTTTTATTTGTATGTGGGCCATAGCATGTATGTGGAGGTCTGATGACAACTTTGAGTTTGAGATATGTACTACACCTTCTTTGAAGCAGGGTGTATTGCCACTGCAAATGAGCTGCTGGACTTCAAGACTTAAAAAAAGTAAGACTGGCTGGCCACAGGTTTTAGATTCCCCTGGGACATTGAGAGCACAGATGGGTGTGATAATTTGCATCTGGTTTTATGTGGGTGCTAGGGAAATGAAGTCAGGCATGCAGGCTTTCCAAGCAAATTTCTTTAACTGCTGTGCCATCTTCCTAACCCTGTTGCTTTTTGCAATGTGATGACCATGGGGACTGAAAGGCCTTGAACACCCTTGCCTTTATCCTGTTGCAGGACAGCTGAGCACACCCCACTTTTAGTTTCCCTCTTCTCCAGCATTTCTCTCAGTTGCAGGCACAGTGGACGTTTCCTTGGCCATTGATCTGAGCAGCCCTGTTATGGGCTGACTTTATCATCCTTGTGTGGCCTCAGTCTTTTTATCTTCGCACTCACCTGAGGTTCTGTGGAGCTAGTTGGGCCAGAGCTTCTCTGTTAATGGAGATATGATGGGAAGGAAAGCATAACGTACATAGCACTACTTAACACAGACTAGCTTTGAACACATGATCTCCTCCAGCTCAGCTCTAAGCAGCCTCTCAGGAGAGTCAAGCAGGAGCTGTGCCTGAGGCATGAGGAGAGCTGAAGGCAGGCAGCAGGGGCCAGCATGTCTTCTTTCACAGTGGGACCTAATTTCAGCCTCTTTTGAAAACCAGGACCCCTTCTTAGTATCTATGCTGCCTGTTGTTTGAAATTGTTTTTACCTATTTTCTCAGTGTGTTCTTTTTCTATTTTTGTCTCACATTTCCCACCTTGCTGTTCCTTTTCTATTTTCAATGTTAGATGTCAGAAATGTGAAGAGACTGTTTCTCAAATTAGGATGCAGACTGGGGAGATGGTTTAGTGAATAAAGGTCTTATTGCACAAGCCCAAGTACTTGAATATAGCTCCCCCAAGCCCATGTAAAAAGCCTACCTTATAGCCAGTGTCTGCATTCCCAGTGTGCCTGTGGCAAAACTGAAGGCAGAGGTAGGAGAATTGTGTGAAAACTGGTAGGCAGCTAGCTTGGCAAATGCAGTGATGAAGAATCAAAGACTACTTCAAACAGGGTAAAAGGTGAGGATACACCTAAGGTTGTTCTCTGACCTGCACATGTGTGTAGTAGCACATGCATGATTGGAAACACACACTCCAAAGAAAAAAAGTATTAGAATTTACAGTATATCACATAAGACTATTAGCTCCATGGAAGAAATCATATGAAAATCCCTAATTACTGTAATTACTATATATGCTACATAGAACTCTGATAATTATGTTAGTCTGATATGAGAAAAATCTCTAAATTTAAGTACTTTTTTTTTTTTTGAGGTAGGGTCTCACTGTAGCTCAGGCTGACCTGGAATTCACTATGGAGTCTCAGGGTGGCCTCGAACTCACGGTGATCCTCCGACCTCTGCCTCCCTAGTGCTGCTACCACACCCAGCTTTAAATACTACTCAAAAAAAGAAAAAAAAAGAAAGTAGAAATGAGCCAGGTATGGTGGCTCACACCTTTAATCCCAGCACTTGAGAGACAGAGATAGGAGGACTGCTATGAGTTTGAGGCCACCCTGAGACTCCATAGTGAATTCCAGGTCAGCTTGAGCTAGAGTAAGACCCTATCTTGAAAAACCAAAAATAACAACAAACAAACAAAAAACCCTAGAAATAAGATATAGACCCTTTGAAAAACTGAATACAGGCATTCCATAATTTTCAAAAGATAAGAAAACTAGTCCCATAGAAAGTCACTCAAGTAACTAATAGTATGTGCATAACTTTTCTCTATCAAAGACACAAAGGGAATCATTAACTGTACATATGATACCATTAAAGTGATTAAAATATCCTTCTCCTCAGGCAGTGACATTCATTTCCCTATAAATTACAATCTTAGAACATTCTGATATGACTTAGGAAAATATATTCAGAAACTCTTTTCTGCCCTTAAATACAGTAGGAGCTATTTTCAGATGTAATTAAAATGCCAGGACCAGGTAATGGTCTTTTAATAAATACATTCTCACCTTAAATAAGCTCCCTTATTAGGACTTGTAATAAAATCTCTAATGTTTGCAAGTATTCTCACTGCATCAGAAAAAAAATCAAGATATGTATATATTTATTAACACTAGGGATAATCAGAGAAGGTACAAGGCCTATAGAACAAATTAATTACAATCAGCACATGGCTTTGTGTGCGACTTAAAAAAATTATTTATTTATTTATCTGAGAAAGCGCGAGAGAGAGACAAGAGAGAGAGAGAGAGAGAGAGAGAGAGGGAAAGAGGGAGAGAGGGAGAGAGATTGGGTGTGGCAGGGCCTTCAGCCAATGGAAACGAACTCCAGACACACGTGCCACCTTGTGTATCTGGCTTACGTGGGTCCTGAGGAATTGAATCAAGGTTCTTTGGCTTTGCAAACATCTTAACTACTAAGCCATCTCTCCAGCCCTTATGTGTGATTTCTGAAGTCATTGTTGCAGATCATAAAGTACACAGACACTTGTCCCTTTACTTTATTGCTCCTTCAGAGTTTATTTGTTTTAAATTTGAGATAGTCTCACTATGTTGCCCAGACTAGCTTTGAACACATGATCTCCCTGCCTCAGCCTGTCTGTTGAGATTCTAGGAATGTGTTCCACACTGGATTACTAAAAAAAAAGAAAAAATGCCTCCCCCCCTCAAGGTAGGGTCTTGCTCTAGCCCAGGCTGACCTGGAATTCGCTATGTAGTGTCAGGGTGGCCTCAAACTCATGGCGATCCATTTACCTCTGCCTCCTGAGTGCTGGGATTAAAGATGCGCAGCACCATGCCTGGCTTGAATTACTCAAAACTTTTAATCAAAGGAATAATTACAGAATTCTTTTAGGAAGAGAAACTCAATGAAGCATTTGCCTGGCATTTATTAAAAGTGAAAATTCCCTTGTACAATGCACCCAAGCATATGAGTCATTTCCCTTTCTGAGAGTACTGCAAGTGTAATGTAGAAAACACACGAGAGAAAAGGCTGCTGAGGGTATCCCTCCTCCAGCAGTTCAGACAACTAATAGCACCTGTGTACCCATGTTACAATGTCTGCCATTAAGACCAGGTTTCTTGGGCTGGAGAGATGGCTTAGTGGTTAAGGCGCTTGCCTATGAAGCCTAAGGACCCAGGTTCAATTCCCAAGTACCCATGTAAGCCAGATGCACATGGTAGCACATGTGTTTGGTGTTTGTTTGCACTGGCTAGAGGCCCTAGCATGCCCATTCTTTCTCCCCGCTCCCATAAATAAATATAATTAAAACATTTTTTTTTAAAAGACAGGGTCTCTGCAGGTTATTGCACTCAATCCAGTTCATAAGGACTTGTGTGTGCGTTTGGTGACCATGTGAATTGAATGTTCAGGAGCTAGGACATAGTGTAGCAGAGTGGTGAGGAGAGACCAGAGCTGGATGACCTCCTCAGTTCCTTTAAGTGTGAACAGCTGGTACCAGTGAGAGGAGGACTTGGGAACAAGCAATTTGTCTATGGGAGGGGAGGGAACAATGGAAGACACAAAGCAGCCATCACTACTGGGGCTGGTGGAGCTGGATTACTCTGTGAGGGTTAGAGATGCTGAACAGCCTCCTCAGTTTATGCTAAATCAATGAGTCTGGGATGTGAACTTTTATTTTACATAACAGTAGCATATGTCTAAATCTAAGTAAAACCCACAAGTGGTTAAGAGAGCAGGCCTTCACATAGCAAGAACTATAAACATTTACTGTCACTACTTAGAGCCAAAAGAGCTGAAGTGTGTGAACTGGGCATGGTGGCCCATACCTACAATCCCAGTACTTGGGAGGCAGAGGTAGGAGGATCACCAAGAGTTCAAGGCCACCCTGAGACTACATAGTGAATTCCAGGTCAGCCTGGGCTAGAGTGAGAACCTATGTCAAAGAACAAAACAAAAGAGCTGAGGTATGTTTGCTGAATAAATGGTGTTTGGAATTTGTTTCAAGTCCATCAGATATAATGTGTTGGTGGTGGGGAGTTTATTAATGGCTCAGAGGAGGAGTCTTTTGACAAAAGAGGGAGGGGTGAGAGCTGAAGAATTAGAGATGAGTTGTAGTGCTGCCAGCCAAGAAGCTATACTGTGTGCTGGGTCAGCAGGTGTGAACCTGGCCAGAAGAGAGGGAGAGAGAGAAGAGAAAGGTATGTATAAGAGAGCAAATAGAATAGGAGGCTGAGGCCAAAACAGAGAGATACAAAGACAGAGAAATATATACATCTTGTGTCAGGGAAGAGGTCAGAAGATAAGACATACATACACACATACATTTAAATAACAAATCCCACTCCTACATACAGCCTAGTTCTACTGTTTAGCAAAGCATAAAAGTATCCTACAATGCATATACTCAGTAGTTCAGAAATACTAGGTCATGTGAAAGGAAGTAATCAATGAAGCAGACTCCACTGCAAAGCATGATTGTCACAGGCCATGCGGTGATGGGAACTGCACTGGTGAGATACTATAATAAATGGGATGCTGCCTTAGGATCTTAGTTTTCTAACATGAGAAGTGAGGACTTCTGGACAATTTCAGTTTCTAGTCCACCATGGTGAGGAAGACTTGGCAATGGGGGAAACTCTATTCTTTGTGGTGGAGGTTCTTCCTGCCATGGTGGACCTGGAAAAAGCCAGTTTCCCACATTAAAAAAAAAAGAAAAACTCATATACTTTATCTCCAAATGCACAGTTCAATATATTGAATGGACTCAGATGAAATGCTCTACCCAGTATTGGCCTGTTGACTCTTTGTCTATGTCTGCAATATTCTGAGGTCCCTCCAGTAACCCTTGGGTTCCTGGAGGCAGTGTGAACACATGCTATGTTACAGGCCAAGTCTATCTGACCCTTTCCTTACCCCTCACAGCAGAGGAAGAATGTTCTATCTTCCTTCAGTAAGATTTTCTATTTGTGGCTCTTCTTAATTCTTTCAGATACTGTAATCACCCCACTCCATATGTCCCCTCATGTGAGCTCTTCATCCACATATTTCCTTTTTGTCTGTATACATATGTGTGTGGGGGGGTGTACAAACATGTTTGTCTATATGGGTGCATGTGTGTAGGCTAGAGGTCAATGTTGGGCATCTTGATGGCTTTCCACCTTGCTTTTTGAGACAGTGTCTTTTACTAAACCTGGAGCTCATCAATTGAGCCAGACAAGGTAGCCAGCGAGCCCTGGGGATCCTCTTATCTCCACCTCCCTAGTGCTGGGACTACAGATGCAGGCTGCCACATCCAGCATTTTATGTGGATGCTGAGGATCTGAACTCACTCCTCGTGCTTGCATGGTAAGCACTTTTCACATTGAGTCATTTGCCTAGCCCCTCTATCTCGCTGGCTCCCCTCCCCATAGAGTTTCACTCCAGCCCAGACTGACCAGGAACTCATTTGGCAGAGTTACCTCAGCCTCCCAAGGCTGGCATTAAAGACCTGCACCTCCACACCGGACTCTATTTCTTTGTTGCTGCTGCTGTTTTACCAAGACAAGGTTTTGCATGCAGCCTAGCCTTACCTCAAACGTGTAATCCTCCTATACTTCCTTACTAATAGCATGACACCTTCCACACACCACTATGCCTGGCTCTTCTTCCTTCAATTCTTTCAATCAGAATTCCAACTCTAATTTTGTCTCACAAGAGGAGCTTCTTGCCAGGGCCCCTTCTCTATTCGCTTACTCGTCTCCTTATGGTGACTATGTGATGTGCAGATTCCCTGTGAATGAGACAGACAGTTCTTAACTGTCGCAGTGCTTACTATGGATTCTTAGTTCTCATGATGTGGCTTTGCCTGCACCCTAAGCTACAGCACTACTTACTGACAATGACGACAGGCTATCTTCCAGATTACATGTATCCATCAAGGACAAGTCTGAAAAACAATGAATACTCTGACAAGGTTCATACATTATCAAAACTAGATATTTTATTTTTGCAAGATCCAATAGGTTTTCCAAACTTGATCTGAAATCAGAAGGATAACATAATATAAAGAATAAGAAACAAGCCGGGTGTGGTGACACATGCCTTTAATCTTATCACTCAGGAGGCAGAGGTAGGAGGATCACTGTGAGTTTGAGGCCACCCTGAGAGTACATAGTGGATTTGAGGTCAGCCTGGGCTAGAGTGAGACCCCACCTGAGGAAAAAAAAAAAAAAAAAAAAAAAGAAACAAAGCTGGGTGTGGTGACACAGATCTGTAATTCCAGCACTTGGGAGGCTGAGGTAGCAGAATTGTTGTGAATTGGAGGCCAGCTTGAGACTACATAGTGAAATCCAGGTCAGTCTGGGCTAGACCAAGACCCTACCACAAAAAACTGAGAAAAGGGCTGGAGAGACGGCTTAGTGGTTAAGGTACTTGCCTGTGAATCTTAAGAAGCCAGGTTTACTTCTCCAGTACCTATTTAAGCTAGATGCACAAGGTGGCACATGTATCTGGAGTTTGTTTTCAGTGGCTGGAGGCCCTAACATGTGCATTCTCTATCTGCCTTCTTCCCCTCTCTCAAATAAACAAATAAAATAAAAAGAATAAGAAACGAAGCTTCCAGTGGACATGGAAGGGTTTTGTTTTCCCCTGGCTCTTATAGGAGGGCACATAAAATATGTGCTGCTAGAAGGACACTAGGAAATGAGAACTGGAGCAGTATTTAAAAGGAGTCATCACACCCTCCAAGGCTCTTGGTCCATTGCGGAAGAGATGGTGGAAAGAATGTAAGAGCCAAAGGAAGGGTACCACTCCTTACAATGCAACTGTCCAGACAGAAACTGGCCTCGATATCCGTGACCTCACAGTGTCTAGCAATACCTACATAAGACCCTCATAATAGAAGAAAAAGATGATGACATCAAATTAAAAGACAGACTAATGGAGACAGGGAGGGGATATGATGGAGAGCAGAGCTGTGAAGGGGAAAGTGGGGGAGGGGAGGAAAATACCATGGTTTGTTGTCTGTAAGTATAGAAGTTGTCAATAAAAAAATATATATGGAGAGAGTCCAGGGCTGGAGGGATTGCTCAGTGGTTAAGGTGCTTGACTGCAAAGCCTAATGACCCAGGTTCAATTCCCCAGTACCTATGTAAAGCCAGATGCACAGTGCCTATACATCTATAGTTAGTTTGCAGTGGCTAAAGGCCCTGGCATGCTCCTTCTCTCTTTCTTTTAAAAAAAATATTTTAATTTATTTATTTGAGAGAGAGAAAGAGGTAGAGGGAGGGACAGGGAGAGAGAAAGAGGGAAGGAGAGAAAGAATAGGTACGCCAGGGCCTCAAGCTGTTGTAAACTAACTCCAGATGCATGCACCACCTTGTGCATCTGGCTTACGTGGGTCCTGGGGAATTGAACCTGGGTCCTTTGGCTTTGCAGGCAAGTGCCTTAATTGCTAAGCCATCCCTCCAGTCTTTCTTCTCTCTCTCTCTCCCTACTTACAAGTAAATAAACAAATAAAAAAGATTAAAAATAAATAAATAGAAGAAGAGTCTAGAAATCACTGGTGAAGTCCTGGTCAATATCACCATAGAGAATGGCTCTTTCCAGATTCCTGAAAGGCGCCTGTGTGTCTACACTCTGTGCCATGCTTTGTCACTGCTGGAGGTATCCTAGCCACAGTGGTAGCCTGACTCCTCCTGAACCAGGAAGACTTCTCATGAAGAATAGAGCTCACAAAACCACACATGGCTATAAGGCATCTGAATTCATGAGAGCTAGTTAGTGAAGAAAAGAAGCTATTCTGCTTTGCAGAATGTTACTGTTAAAAATGGAGAAAACACTCCTCTCTCTAGTTTCACTTCAAATCATTGCCTCTCAAACACCAGAAATTTCTATAGAATTAGGGCAGAATAAAATACCTCCCTTTCCAGTCAAAGCTAAAGGTAGAGCTGAAGTGATAAAAGAACTAGGCATATTTAATTCTGATTTCTGCCACAAGCTGCTTTGCCACTATGGGATTTAGGTAGTACACAAGTCAGAGCCTAATCCTAACCTCTACACTGAGACTGAGTCTTAGGCGTCTCCAAAATAAACTGAGAAAACTATTTTTGTTTGTTTTCAGTTCACAGGATAGCTTTCATAACCAATTTATTTATTTTCTTTTTAAAAAATATTTTATTTATTTTTATTTTTATTTGAGAGCGAGAGAGAAAGAGGCAGAGAGAGAGAGAGACAGAGACAGACAGAGAGACAGGATGGGCACGCCAGGGCCTCCAGCCACTGCAAACAAACTCCAGACGTGTGTGCTCCCTTGTGTATCTGGCTAACGTGGGTCCTGGGGAATCAAGCCTCGAACCTGGGTCCTTAGGTTTCACAGGCAAGCGCCTAACTGCTAAGCTATCTCTCCAGCCCCTTATTTATTTTCTTAAAACTGTTTATTTTATTTTATTTTTATTTTTGGTTTTTCAAGGTAGGATTTTGCTGTAGCCAAGGCTGACCTGAAATTCACAATGTAGTCTCATGGTCGCCTTGAACTCATGGCAATCCTCCTACCTCTGCTTCCTGAGTGCTGGGATTAAAAGTGTGCACCATTAAGCCCAGCTTCATCACCAATTTAAATGGCCTGCAGGGGCACTGGGGAGATGGCTCAGAGGTTAAAGGAGCATGCTTGCTTGCAAAGCCTGCTGGCCAGGGTTCAATTTCCCAGCCACCCACATAAAAGCCAGATGCAAAAGTGGCACAAGCATCTGGTGTTTGTTTACAGTGACAAGAGATCTTGCCATGCGTGCATGAAACAGGTGAAATCTGAACTCAGCTTAAGAAGACTAAGTTATAGCCAAGAACAGATGAGAAACTCCTAAGAAACAAATAAATGAAGTAGGACACTCCCTGCCAACTGTCCATAGTTAAGGAAGGCAGCGCAGGGTCCAGACACATTCCAAAAGGTGCTCCCACTGATCACATTCAGACATGAGCATGGTTCCCAAGGCTGAACAACTGAGGAGCAATGCCAGGATATATAAGTAAGGATAGGGGTGGGGAGATGTGGAGATGGCTTGAGAATACTTGTTTACCAGAAGGAGAGATATATGATAAACTTCTAGGACTTCCCTCAATAACTTAGAACAGTAACCTGACACTTTTAAAGCTCCCTCACAGATCAAGAGTTCAGAGAAGCTAACCAGCATTCTGGTCACCTAGAACAGATTGATCACAGAAACCTGTTTACAGAATTTATGATCAAATTTAATGTTGAGGAAATCTACTCATTCACTAGTAAATCCTCTCTACCAAATGGAGAAAATGGAGTATATTTAAAAAGAGAACAAAGCTGGGCAAGGTCCATAGTTATGCTTGGGAGGCTGAGGTGGAAAGATAGCGTGAGCATATGAGTTTGAGATTAGCCTAGGAAACATAGTGAGATTCTATCTCAAAATAAGTAAACAGGGCTGGAGAGATGGCTTAGCAGTTAAGGTGCTTCCCTTCAAAACCAAAGGACCCAGGTTCAATTCCCCAGTACCCACATAAAGCCAGATACACAAGGTGGCACATTCATCTGGAGTTCGTCTGCAGTGGCTACAAGCCCTGGCATGCCCATTCTTGCCCTCTTTATCTGCCTCTTTCTCTCTCAAATAAGCAAAAAATATGAATTTTTAAAACAGCAACAAAAATAAGCCAGGCTTGATGGTAGATATCTTTAAAAATATTTTTTTGAGGCTGGGTGTGATGGCGCATGCCTTTAATTCCAGCCCTTGGGAGGCACAGGTAGGAGGATCGCCATGAGTTCAAGGCCACCCTGAGACTACATAGTGAATTCCAGGTCAGCCTGGACTAGAGTGAAACCCTACCTTGAAAAACCAAATATACATATATATATATATATATATGTGTGTGTGTGTGTGTGTATATTTTTTTCGAGCTGGGTGTGGTGGGTGGCACACGCCTTTAATCCCAGCACTCTAGAGGCAAAGGAAGGAGGATCACTGCAAGTTCAAGGCCACCCTGAGACTACATAGTAAATTCCAGGTCAGCCTAAACTAGAGTGAAACCCTACCTCCAAAAACCAAAAGAATTTTTTTTTCATATTTATTATGTTTGCGGGGGGGGAGGAGGGAGGGAGAGGAAGAGAATGGGCACACCAGGACCTCCAGCCACTGCAAATGAACTCCAGACGCATGCGCCACCTCATGCATCTGGTTTATGTGGGTCCTGGGGAAATCAAACCTGGGTCCTTTGCCAACCAACTGAAAGCTGGAAAACGCTGCACTGCATGTAGCCCTATGGGAAATAGAAATCATCAGTGGTGAAAACAATGGACACTGTGGAAGCCTCACGCTTGGCCAGACAGGCCAAATGACTGAACAAGGTGCAACAGTGGCATGTCTGCTCTAGGGGAAACCAACTGTTCTCTAATTGGACTGACGGCCTGCTCTATGGGAGGGAATACCTGCCTGGTATTCCCTAATCAAAGCCTAATGAAAGCCTAATCAAAAGCCTATGGCAGGGGAGGTCATGAGCCTTAGGGGTATAAAGCCTGCTCTTGTCTGGTTAAGTGCATGTATAATGCTCACCAAATGGCCCAGTAAGCACTACATTTAATGTTCATATTCATATGTTAATGCTACTCTCACTTTCGGTTAGAGAAGCTTCTCTTTTCAGATGGTGGTGATCACTAGGATGATGCAAAAGGCAACACAGTGCTGAGAAGTGACAGAGGAGTGCTTAGCACTGAAACATCTTTATCATACACTTCAAGGCTCAGGGTCCACTGCGGAAGAGGTGGCGGAAAGAATTTAAGAGCCAAAGGAAGGGTATCACTCCTTACAATGCAACTGTCCAGACAGAAATTAGCCTCAATATCTACAACCTCATAGTGCCTCGCAATACCTTCTCAAGACCTTCATAATAGGAGAAAAAGACGATGACATCAAAATAAAAGAGAGACTAATGGAGAGAGGGAGGGGATATGATGGAGAGTAGAGCTGTGAAGGGGAAAGGGGGGAGGGGAGGGAATTATCATGGGTTATTTTCTGTAAGTACAAAAGTTGTCAATAGTAAAATTATACATTAAAAAAAAAACCTGGTTCCTTTGGCTTTGCAGGCAAGTACCAACTGCTAAACCATTCCTGATGCCTTTAATCCCAGCACTTGGGAGGCAGGGATAAGAGGACTGTTGTGAGTTTGAGGCCAGCCTGGAACTACACAGTGAATTCCTGGTCAGCCTGGGCTAGAGTGAGACCCTACCCCAGAAAAACAAAACAAAACAAAACAAAACACCTCCCAAATAATGACAACAGCAAAGTAAATAGAACAAAGAAATCATCCCTCTGTATTTGTTATATTCAATGCAAGTATGAACGTCAAGTCATTTGATCATTAAAGTAATGACCTTTTAAGTTAAAATCATCAGCATGCAATACAAAACTCTCTGCTACACATGACTGGTATTTAATCCAACAAGACTACAAGAGCTTCAATGATGTATTCAGAGTAATTAACTTTTGGGGAAAAGACTATGAAGGAAGAAAGGACTTATCAAAAGCAGTGCTGAAGATCAGGGCATTGTTACTTACAATGAGCTGTTTCAGCCCCACGAAAGACTGCTCCACTGAGCTGGCATTTAAGACTTGTCTCTTTGCTGCAGCTTTCTCACCCAGGAAGCGAAGCATCAAGTCTTTAACTGCATCTCCCTAGAAGGAATATAGGAAAAATATGTGGAGACAACAAAACCTTAATTAAATGCAGCTAACTAGAGCCCATGGCCAACCAAAAGTTCCTGTCACTCCCCTGACTCACAGAAGTGAGAACAGCAGCTCTAATACAGAAACACCTTAATTAACCAGAAGCTAAGTTACCATACCTGTTAATAAATGTGCAGCTTTAGAATTGCTCTTTGTTTTTTTTTGAGGAGGAAATAGAAAATCACCAACACCTGTACAAGGCTTCCAGTGAGAGGCCAGGAGAGGAGCTTTTGGTGATGGGCTCAGTGATACTCCCACAGGTGTGAGGTGACAGGGAGCAACAGGGGCTTGTGATCACAGGAGGGGCACCAGGAGGACTCAACAGAGCTCTGCTTGCATCCTGCAGTTTCAGTTCTCTAGGTTAGTCAGGACTGCCAGGGAAGTCTGGGGATGGGGTGGGACAGGACAGCAAATTGCTAAAATAGCCTGGAGGTTATCACCTGCTTCACGGCTAAGTTAATAAGCCCAGTTCAAAGGGAACAAAAGATTCCTGTCCCAGCCTTGTTCCAGGGCCTGGGCTTGCAGGAATTGGAGGTGTGTTTTAAAACTGCCTTTGTACTGGGGAAATTTCTATCTCCGACTGACTCCTCAGATTATGCTCATCTGGAAAAAGGCTAAAGGACATTAAAAGTGAAACTTGAAACATGCTAATTACTACTTTAACAGGGAAGACACACAAGGAAGAAAAGGTGCACTTATGTGATCTGGGGAGCAAGATACCAAGGACTTTGAATGACCAGAGAGAAATCTAGCACAAAGCAAAATGTAATCTTCATGCCAGGAGGACAGATTTTATTCTTCCATCCCTGTGACACTCTCAATTAATGAGATCACACCATCAAAGTCTTATGTCCTTAAAATTCTCTTCACCAATAGTTTAGTTACCACAGGAGGTTCTTTGGGTAGAAGTGTAAATTAAACAAAGCAATGTCTCATCTAAGAAAGCTCAAGGATGTGACCAAATGCCTTACAACAAACTTCAATCTTGCTGTGCACTTAAACTGAAAGCAAGATGCCATGCATGTGTGGCAAGCACTTTACCCACTGAGCCATTTCACTAGTCCTATATATTTTAAATCTGCTACTTGTATGGTATGTGAATTATATCTCAAGAAAGCTATAAAGACAGAAACAAATGTCAACTCCTTTTGATGAGGCCCTAGGGAAATCAGATTTTAGGAGAATGCTTTCATGGGCAAATCAGCTTGGGGGCTGCTACAAAATGGCTTGGATTGGCATCTCTACCTTCCCTAGCTTGTTCACACATGCTTCAGATTTTTATTGTTTTCTCTGGTTAGGGACCTAAAAAGGGAAGTGCCCTTCTGTGGGCATGGCGAGCAGCAGCAGCATCAATTTTTGCTTCTGTCTGCTGCAGAGAACACCTGGGGCTGCATTTGCCATCCAATGAGGGCATCCAGAATACTGGACAAAATGTGATGACAGTAACCTTAAAGAAGGGGCAAGCTGTGCTCTGGATACAGACTCTCAAGCAAAGTGGGTAAACCTGCTAAAGGGAAGAGGTCCAAGGAGAATGAACTGGGAGGATGTGATAGGTCAGAGATGCAGGAGAGAGCTACACAAATAAAGGGCTCCAAAAGTTTCCAGCCGCTGCACATGAACTCTAGATGCATGTGCCACTTTGTGCATCTGGCTTTATGTGAGTAATGGGGAATTGAACCTGGGTTGTTAAGGCTTTGCAGGTAAATACCTTAACCTCTGAGCCATTTCTTCAGCCCACATTGTTCACTTTCTTTTTTAGCTGACAGAAAGCTGGAAGAAGTCATTCTGCATGCAGTTCAATGGGTTACAGAGAAATCACCAGTGGAGATACCCAACAGTGGACACTGCAAGCCTTATATTTTGCCAGCCAGGCCAAATGAGCCAAGGGGTGCAATAGTGGCACATCTATCATTGTGGAAACCAACTGCCCTCTAATGGGACTGGAGGCCCATTCCATGGAAGGGACTACATCCCTGATACTGAAATCCTACAAAAGGGGTAGTCATGACCCCTAGGGGTGTAATGTCTGCTGCTGTCTGGCTAAATGTATATACTATGGTCATCAAACTGCCCAGTAAGCACTTCTCTTAATGTTCATGCCTGTATATTAATGCTACTCTCACTTTTGGTAGAGAACCTTCTCTTTTCAGATGGCAGTGACCTTTGGATGACTCAGAAGGCATCATGGTGCTGGGAAGAAGTGACAGGAGTGCTCAACAGTACAATATCTCTATCACACCTTCCAAGGCTCAGGGTCCATTGCGGACGAGGTGGCAGAAAGAATGTAAGAGCCAAAGGAAGGGTAGGACTCCTTACAACGTGATCCTCCAGACACAAAATGGCCTGGATATCCATGACCTCACAGTGCCTGACACTACCTACACAAGACCATCATAATAGGAGGAAAATATCATGACATCAAAATAAGAGAGAGAATGATTGAGAGGAGGCGGGGATATGATGAAGAATGGAGTTTCAAAGGGGAAAGCCAGGGGGAGGGAGGGCATTACCATGGGATATTGTTTATAATCATGGAAGTTGTTAATAAAAAAATAAAAAAACATTTTTATTAACTATGGACATACTTAGTACGTAAACAACACATGTTGGTACCATCATTTCCATCATTCCTGCCCCTTTTCCAAAGAGGTCCTCCTCATTGGGGATGCAGGTCAACCCCATGGAGATGTAGGTCATGCATTGTGGAGGCAGCAGTCAGTTATGGGAGAGAGTCAATGTGTCTGGGCATAATGTTCCAACTTGTGCCTCTAACAATCTTTCCGCCCCTCTTCTGCAAAATTCCCTGAGCCATGTTGGGTGCGTTTTAAGTCTAGTTCAGTGATGGGCTCTTAGGAGCCTCTGGATCTCTGGTTTGGTAGGTGTTGAGTGTCCTCAGTGTCTATCTCCTTCTCCCTTGTGGTGATATCAGGTTCACCGAGAAAGTGGCACTCTTCTTCATTTCCCCAATTCTTCTGTGGTTCTGGCTGGGGCCAAGGTGAAGTGCACTGGGTGGGTTATCTCCTCAGGTCTTGCTCCCATTTCATGCTGCCACGCCCACCCACACACTGTCCCACACAAGGAACCCTGACCAGGCAATTGGGAGGTGTGGGAAATGGGTCTGGACTACTGCTGCACTCCACATTGTTTATTTTCCAATAAAAACTACCAGATGTGGGGCTGGAGAAATGGCTTAGTGGTTAAGACATTTGCCTGCAAAGTCAATGGACCTCAGTTCGATTCTCCAGGACCCACGTAAGCCAGATGCACAAGGTGGCGCATGCGTCTGGAGTTTGTTTGCAGTGGCTGGAGGCACTGGCGTGCCCATTCTTTTCCTCCCTCCCTCTCTCTCTAATAAATAAAATTAAAAAAAATTAAAAAACCCTACCAGATATGAGAAAAGTACTTATGACCCATAACTTAGAGAAGTTAGGATAGGAATGGACCTAGAAGTTGCAGACAATGAAATTTTCAGCTCTTGTAAATGTTCTCAAGGACCTAAAGTCAAACTTAAATGTGATGAGAAGGAAAAAGTTACAACAAAAGAAGTGAATGGAAACTGGAGAGAAAAGCATGGAAAAGGCAGCAAATAGCATCAGTGGTAATCTAAAAGGTGCAGAAGAAAAGAATGAAATTGAGCCAGGTGTGGTGGCACACGCCTTTAATCCCAGCACTCTGGAGGCAGAGGTAGCACGATCACTAATGAGCTCAAGGCTACCCTAAGACTACATAGTGAATTTCAGGTTAACCTGGACTAGAGCAAGACCCTACCTCAAAAAACTGAAAGAAAAGTGTGAACTTAAAGAAATGGCAACAAGGGGGTTGGAGAGATGGCTTAGCAGTTAAAGTGCTTGCCTGCAAGACCAAAGGACCTCAGTTTGGTTCCCCGGGACGCACGTAAGCCAGATGAACAAGGTAGTGCATGCATCTGGACTTCGTTTGCAATGGCTTGAAAGCCCTGGTGCTCCCATTCTCTCTCTCTCTCTGTTTCCTCCCTCCCTCTCTCCCTCCCTTTCTTTCTCTCTCTCAAATAAATAAATAAAATAAAATATTAAAAAAAAGAAAAAAAATGGCAACAGGGATACCAAGCTTGGCCACAAAAAGAAAACGGCTAAAAACTTACTGCAAACAGACTGTTAATGTTACTTTAGCAATATCAAGCTGCATGCATAGTCAGAATTTATACAAGTAGGGCAAGAAGGAAAACTCAAAAAGTATTTAGAGAAACAGTGACTAAAATTTTTCAAAATTCATGGAAATGACAAACTCATACAAATCAAAAGCCAATGAATCCCAAATAAAATAAATTTAAAAATATGTGAAGTCATATCAAAATCAAACTGCTAAAAAGCAGTGATAAAATCTTAGAATCAACCAGGGAAGAAATACACTTGACTAGCAAAAAAAGTACTATAGACTTCGCTTAAAAAGCAATACAAGTCAGAAGACAATGGGACTGTGTCTAGAGCAACAAGAAGCAGCAACCTTTAAAAATGAAGATGCAGCTCATGTACACTACTTGCTAAGAATGCATAAAGGCTTGGGTTTAATCCCCAGAGCCACATAAATCCCCGTGCTAGGGAGGTGGAAGCAGGAGGATAAGAGAGAGAGAGAGAGGGAGAGAGAGAGGGAGAGGGAGAGGGAGAGGGAGAGACAGAGGGAGAGGGAGAGGGAGAGAGGGAGAGAGAATGGGTGCACCAGGGCCCATTCTCACGGCAAATGAACTCCAGACGTGTGCGCCCCCTTGTGCATCTGGCTAACATGGGTCCTAGAGAATGCAGCCTCAAACTGGGGTCCTTAGGCTTCACAGGGAAGTGCTTAACCATTAAGCCATCTCTCCAGCCCCCAATTTTTTTGTTTTTATTTTTTTACTTATTTGAGAGTGACAGAGAGAAAGAGGCAGAGAGAGAGAGAGAGAGAGAGAGAGAGAGAGAGAGAGAGAGAAAGGGCACGCCAGGGCCACCAGCCACTGCAAATGAACTCCATATGCGTGCGCCCCCTTGTGCATCTGGCTAATGCGGGTCCTGGGGAACTGAGCCACGAACCGGGGCCCTTAGGCTTCACAGGCAAGTGCTTAACCGCTAAGCCACCTCTCCAGCCCCATTTTATTTTTTTATTTGAGAGACAGAGAGAAAGAGAGAGAGAGATATGGAGAGGGAGGAAGGGCACACCAGGGCCTTCAGCTGCTGCAAACGAATTCCAGACATCCCCATTGTGCACTTCACTATGCGTCTGCCTTACAGGGGTCCTGGAGATTTGAACACGAGTTCTTAGACTTTGCAGCAAGTGCCTTAACAACTAAGCCATCTTTCCAGCCCCCTTGAAAACATTTTTGTCTGTTTATATTGTGCTACCACACCTGGCTTAAATATTTTGTTTTTGATTTTAAAATACTTGACACAAAAATTATGTACATTTGGGTTTTCTAATGTGATGATTTACGTGAATATGATACAGTGAATAACAAGTTATACAACAGTCAGCACCCGTAGCCACCAACTGTGTTTGGGGGTTGCATGGACATGCTCTTAATTTCACATTAATATAGCATTGCAACTTTAGTCACCACACTGCACCTTACAGCTTTAGCACTTATTCACCTGGCTTAACTTAAGCTCTGAACACATTGACCAGCATTTTGTTTCCTACTCCATCAGCCCCTGAAAACCACACTGGATACTATGAGCCCAGGCTGACCTGGAATTCACTATGCAGTCTTGGGATGGCCTCAAACTCATGGTGATCCTCCTACCTCTGCCTCCTGAGTGCTGGGATTAAAGGTGTGTGCCACCAAGCCCAGCCAAGTTCAGATTTTTTAGATTTCACAGGTAACTAATTTTATACAGTGTTTATCTTTCTCATGTTATTTCACTTAACATGTCTTCTGTTTTTTTTCCACATTGCCAAAAATGATAAGATTTCCTTCTTTATTATTTACTTACTTATTTATATTTATTTATTTTCAAGCACAGAAACACACACACACACACACATACGAAGAGACAATGGGCAGAGAGAGGAAGAGACAATGGACACACCAGGGCGTAGTGTCATTATAAACGAACTCCAGATATATGTGCCACTTTGTGCATCTGTCTTTATGTGAGTGCTGGGGAACTGAACCTGGATTGTTAGGCTTGCAGGCAAGCGCCTTAATGGCTAAGCCACCTCCCCAGCCCAGATTTCCTTCTTCTTCTTCTTTTTTAATGTACTTTTATTATTTACTTATTTGTCTGAGAGAGAGAGGGGGGGGCAGATAAAGAGAGACTGGGCACGCCATGGCCTCCAGCCACTGCAAATGAACTCCAGATGCATGTGCCCCATTGTACATCCGGCTTACCTGAGTTTTGGGGAATCAAACCGTGGTCCTTAGGCTTCATGGGCAAACGCCTTAACTGCCAAGCCATTTCCCCAGCCCAATTTCCTTTTCTTAAAAAACTGAAAAACAGTCCAATGTGTGCACACGTGTACGTGTACACACACACACACACACACACACACACACACACACGGAGACAGAGACATGCGAGTGCACGCTTGCAATGTTTTCCTTCTTCACTCACCCAGAAATTGAATACTCTTTATCCTCTGGAATATATTATTCTTTTTTCCCTGAGGTAGGTCTCACTCTAGCCCAGGCTGACCTGGAATTTACTATGTAGCCTCGGGGTGGCCTTGAACTCACGGCAATCCTCCTAACTCTGCCTCCCGAGTGCTGGAATTAAAGGCGTGTGCCACCATGCCTGGCCCTGGAATATACTCTTAAGAGACCACTAGCTTCTACCAACCCAGAACGTCAACAGATAGCAGCTAAAACCTATAGCCGAAATACCCTGCCCCTGTTTTTATTGTAACCTGCTTATTTGATGTAATTACCTATGTGTCTGGTAAATGCCTTGGTTTGTGACTTTTTTGAAGCAGGCTCTCAGTGCAGCTCAGGCTGGCCTTGAACTCATGGCAATCCTCTTAGCTCAGCCTCTCAAGTGCTAGGTTTAAAGGTATAAGCCACCAGATGGTTTACGACTTTCTTTTGTTCTATATTATAAAAATTCATATGGTATATATGCAATGGAATTCTATTCAGCAGTATGGAAAAATGAAATGACTCAAACTCAGACAGCCCAAAACCACTTGCTCTCTGGTATGTGGGCAGGACTCAGCTTGTAATATATGTAAGTATGTACATATGGGGGGCAAATGTGTGTAAAACCTATAAAGGTAGGATCACAATCAAAAAAGTTGCAAAGAGATGAGTAGGGATAGGGATGAGAGAGGGCAAAAGCACACATGTGACATGTAAACAGAAGGTGGAAGGATATTAGGGAGGGAAAGGGACTTTTAGGGGAGGGAATTGGGCATAGGGTTTGGGGGGGATAAGAATTAACCAAAAAAAAAAAAATTGAAAATGCCAGAGTAAATCATACTAAATCTCTGTATGTTGTAACTTAAAAAAAAATGATGTAACTGCTTCTATATTGGAACACAGTATCTGTGGCAACTGTGTTTCGAGGCCATGGTCACTCACCTATGACTGCGAACAAATTATCCCTTATTTTCTTTGAGGTGAGAGCTAAGTTTTATGTCGAAAATCTTAAAAACTTGGTATGCATACAAAGTCAACTGAAAAATGATTGTTAAACTAATCTTCTTTAGCTCTCTGCAAAACAGTACCACAACTACCACCACTAAAGCCCACAGTATTTCCATTTACAGTGAATCATATTTTCTCTTTAAAAATATTTTTATTTATTTGTGAGAAGAGAGAGATGATGGGCAGAGGAGTATGGGTATGCCTGGTCCCCTTACTACTGCAAATGAACTCCAGATGCATGTGCTACTTTGTTTCGTCTGGCTTAACATAGGGACTGGGGAATTGAACCCTGGCCAGCAGGCTTTGCAAGCAAGTGCCTTTAATCACTGGGTCATTTCCCTCAGCCCTTCATTTTCTTTTTCTATTCCAGGAGTGAAATCTTCCTCAAAGTATAACAGAACTGAAGAGAAACTGTTATCTGTGCAAGCCCAAGGTATCCTGGGAGTAGTGTTAGTGCAAATTCCACTTTTCATTGCAAGAGGTGTGGGGGACATTACTTTATGACTTCATGGTCTCATGGTTGGCTCAAGGTAAGAGGCTCTGCACATGTAGGTGCTCCATACATAGTCTGGCTGACCAGTGACTGCCCCCACCTATTCCCTGGTAGCTTAGAGGAAGGGCAGGTACTGATGCTGAGGAGGAGCTACGGCAGAGCCTCCAAATTTAACCTCACTGGAGTTAAACTGGCTCAAGTGACACATTTGGTGCAAAGATCTTCCACTGTGTGACTTCCCAGCAGCTGCAGGATACTTAGCATTCTTGGGCACACCCACTGAATGTCCTGCTCACCCAGCCTTCTGTCAACCACGGTGAACCTCTGTACATCTCCCAAAGCACCTTCTCAAGAACCACTGGGTTAAGTCCTCCTGCTGCAACTTTCATTGTTGCAGAGTTCCATGCAGAGGGGGAGCTCAAGGCAAATAACAGAATTTGGAAAGGGACTGCTGACCACCAGACCCACTCACAGCACAGGAATTCAGGAGCAGATAGCACCAACATACCATGCAACACAAAGCAGAAGGCTCAAGCCACCTTGGGATTGCAGAACCAGGAAAGAGAATGGGTAAGGATTCAGTGAAAAAGTAAATCAAATTCTACATATCCAAATATCCTTTGAAATTCAAAACTGGAATTCATCAAAAAGAGCCTGCATGAGTAAATGATGGTTGGCATTTTCCAACTGTGAGACACAGCTACCTATCATGCCTGGTAAATGGTAAGCTATAGTACATACAGGTTTAGTAGGTGAATATTCTGTAAAGATTACTATGTGAAACATTCAGTGTCTGGATGCCTATAGGCTTGCACTTGATTTACCTGAGAAAGTCTTCTCAGTTCTCTAGTGAGAACTTTTCTTTTCTAAAGAATTTAGTTCTCAGATTCATACAGTTGGCTATTTATATTCTATGTTCAAGGACAGGGAAGAAATTCTCTCAGGAGCTGGATATGAGCTATCCTTTCAGGTCCAGAAAGGCAGGTCTGTCCGGCACAGGAGGCCAGTGGACTGGTGATATGCTGTTCGATGCACACTGACATGAACATAGTAATCCCATCTGTAATCTGGTGCTACGCAACCAAAATTGATATATAAATTGCAATGGGCATTCAGCACTGTTTTTGAAAACACACCAAGTATTCACTTGGGTCTGTAAATGCCCAATTTGTGGCTAAAAGCAGAATAAAGCCTGGCATCTCTGCCTTCACTTTGCATCTCTTTTGTCAGTGGCAGTGGGAGACAGCTCTATGCTGCCGCCTGCAGCAGCCTGAGTTTTTTGAGTTCTTTTCAGAGATGACTCCCTAGGTGAAGCATTTCTTCTTATTATTTTTTTGAGACAGGGTCTCATATATCTCAGGCTGACCTTGAGATCTCTAGGTAAGTAAAAGCGACCCTCAGCTCCTGATCCTCCTGCCTGTACCTTCTAGTGTAATCACAGGCATGTATGACTGCCCCTGGTAAAGTTGGGATTTTTGACTAAGTCACAGAAAAGAATTTCATTTGGTATGAAACAGAATTGGAGTTAAGAAAAAGGGTTTAAAACAGATTTAAGCAAAGGTTTTAAGGGTAGGAGAGAGGTGCTTAGGAAAAGGATAGTACACACTCAATTATGGGCATGGTCTTTTCAAGACAGTCTTTTGCATTTTTAAAACTTTTATTTCTGTATGTCTGTGTATATGTGGGTATATGGGTGTGCCAAGGCTTCTTGACCACTGCAAATTCCAGATGCATGTGCTACTTTTGGCATCTGGCTTTATGCAAATACTGGGGAACTGAACCTGGACCAGCAGGCTTTACAAACAAATGCCTTTAATTGTAGAACCATTTCTCCAGCCTCTCAAGAAAACCTTGATGGGGGCTGGCTCAGTGGTTAAGAGCACTTGCTACACAAGCATGAGGTCATGAGAAAGCATGATATTCAATTTCCCATCACTCACATAAACGCCTGGGCATGGTCAAAGAGATCAGTAACTTTAGTTCTGTGGGAGGCAGAGATGGGAAAATTCATGGAGCCAGGCTTGGTGGCACATGCCTTTAATCCTAGTGCTTGGGAGGCAGAAGTAGGAGGATCACCATGAGTTTGAGGCCACCCTTAGACTACATAGTGAATTCCAGGTCAGCCTGAGCTAGAGTGAGACCCTACCTCGAAAAACCAAAAGAAAGAAAAAATTGGCAGCCTGAATAGGTGCCATGATCATGGCTACCTTAGGATTCGGTTCCTTGTTTCCTGTTCCCAGCTGTGGTTTAAGCTAGGCACAAGTCATTCAGCAAACCTTAGTGGCATCTGCATGGTTTTTCCAAGTTTGAGGAGTGCAAGAGCTTTGAGGTCACAGTGACTTCCAGTAAGATTTCAAAAGGAAGTCTTCAAAGCAAGCTACAGGGTGGCCAGAGTGGCAGGGCTGGTGCAGATTCTCTGGAGAATTTTTGGGGGTGCTATGGGAATGAAGCTGTAGCCGGGACCCCAGGAAGGTAGACACAAGCAGCATGGAATGAGGCTGGAAAAGCTATACATTCTACTGGGTGGCCGTTAAGAATAGCCATGTGACCTACAACCAACAAGACAGAGGGATGGGATTACCCAGTATCCTATGGACCCACCCTCCATGAGAGTGGACAGGGGACAGACTTGTAGCTCTAGATTCAATGTCTGTCCTCCTGGGTTTTGGTCTTGCTGCAGGGAGGTGACTCCTTTTCTGTTTTCCCTTCTCCCTCCTTCTGTAAACAGGAATGATTATCCTGTGTTATGTCCCAACACTGTCTGAGGCATGTATAACTTTTTTTTGTTTTTAAAGATTTATTTTTACTTATTAGAGACAGAAAGAGAGGGGGAGAGAGAGAGAGAAATAGAGAGTGAAAATGAGCATGTGAGGGCTTCCAGCCACTGCAAACCATCTCCAGATGCATGCGCCACCATGTGCATCTGGCTTACATGGGATCTGGAGAATCAAATCTGGATCCTTAGGCTTCGCAGACATGTGCCTTAACCTCTCAGCCATCTCTCCAGCCCGATAACTTGTTTTTTGACTTTACACTCATAACAGAAAGAGCCTGCCCGAGTCTCAGAGGAGATTTTAGATACCGACTTTAATTTTAATTTATTTATATGACAGCGAGAGGGATAGAGTTGGGGGAGGGAGAGAGAGAGAGAGAGAGAGAGAGAGACAGACAGACAGAGAGAGAGAGAGAATGGGGTACCAGTGCAACCAGCCACTGCAAACAAACTCCAGTTGCATGCACCACCTTGTCCATCTGGCTTACATGGGTTCTGAGGAATCAAACCTGGGTCCTTTGGCTCTGCAGGCAAGCACCTTAATGGCTAAGCCACCTCTCTAGCCCTAAATACAGACTTAAATTTTTTTTTCTATTTATCAATTTTGAGAGAGAAAGGAAGATAGAGAGAGGGAATGGGTGTACCAGGGCATCTAGCCACTGCAAACAAACTCCAGATGCATGCTTCCCCCCCCCCATGCATCTGGCTTACATGGGTACTGGGGAATCAAACCTGGGTCCTTAGGCTTCACAGGCAAATGCCTTAACTGCTAAGCCATCTCTCCAGCCCCAGATACAGACTTTTGAGTGATGCTGGAACAAGTTAAGACTACAGGATTATTGGGGATAGAGTTGTATCTTTCATTGTGAGACAGACATGATCCTTAAGGTCAGGGATGAAATGCTACTGTTTGGATATGGTTATATGTATCCCCCATCCAATTCATGCACAGGAAGATTGGTTTCCATTGTTGTAATGTTAAAAGACAGAAGGTCCTTTGAGACACCACCTTCGGTAGTTCTCAGAGGATGCTGGTAGTTCTTGTAGGGTTTTTTTTTTCTCAATTTTTTATTAATATTTTCCATGATTATAAAAAATATCCCATGGTAGTACCCCCCCCACTTTCCCCTTTGAAATTCCATTCTCCATCATATCCCCTCCCCATCTCAATCTTTCTACTTACATATATACAATACCAACCTAATAAATGCCCTCCTCCCTTTCTTTCTCTTCCCTTTCTATCTCCTTTTTAACTTACTGGCCTCTGCTACTGAGTTTTTTCCTTCTCGCACAGAAGCCCAATCATCTGTAGCTAAGATCCACATATGAGGGAGAACATGTGGCGCTTGGCTTTCTGGGCCTGGGTTACCTCACTTAGTATAATCCTTTCCAGATCCATCGGGGGTTGTTTTTAAGAGCAACAGCCCTTCTCTGTCGTGTGATATTTGCCTCTTGTGTGTGCTCCTGCAATGATGTGAATCCTCATCAGGGCCATATCCAAATCCATGGTGTCTGGACTATTAGAGTTTTAAGAATTGTGAGCTAAATTAACCTTTTTGTCTTTATACATTACTAAGCCTCAGGTATTTTGTTGCAGTAGTAGAAAATAGACTAATACATATCTCTAAAAAACTCTTTCTAAGAAAATCAGGTGTGGTGGAGCATGCCTTTAATCCCAGCTCTTGGGAGGCTGAGGTAGGAGGATCACTGTGAGTTTGAGGCCACCCTGAGACTACATAGTGAATTCCACGTAAGCCTGGGCTAATGCAAGACCCTACCTTGAAAAACAAAATACAAGAAACAAACAAAAAACCTTCTTTCTGCATCAAACCCTGTCATAAAGAATATAAACATATTTTCCCACATTTAAAAAGAGAAGTAAGTTTATCATTTACTGGAACTCAACTATCAGAAATAAACTGGTTCCGTAAAGTACAGATCTAAATCATAGAATTAAAACAATCTACTTACTAATACTGATATAACTCACAAGTAGTACTTTTGAATACACTGTACTATGGAAATCAACAGAGTTCCTAATCACCTACAGACAAAATAACATAGATTTTCATAATCGTGTTGTTACTGTTATTTTGTCACAGGGTCTTGCTTTGTAGCCCAGGTTGGCTGTGAACTCACTATACATCCCCTGCAAGCTGTGGACTCATTGGATCTCCCAAGTGCTAGGATTACAGGTGTGTCCACTATGTTCAGCCACCACCAGAGTCTACAGATGTAAGAATCAGGATTTTTCCATTGTTTGAAAGCTATTGTATGCATTTTATATGAACATACTAGAAGGGATGAGATATGAAGGCAGAACCACTCTGTCTTACCTGAATGTTGTCAAACTTGAGGCCTGGCATGGTGAGGTTCTCCTTGTCTATGAACACAGTGCTGTATTGCTGGGTTGCCACTGACATCAGGGCATCTCTGGTCCCCTGGCTGGGAAGCCACGCATCATTCCTTCGGTCCATCTCACTCATGCTCAGGGCTGTGGCAAAGGGGTCATCACTCCCTGCAAACACGGCCTGTATCTGGGAAAATGGCTTTGGAGACTCAGGGATTTCCAGAGAGCTTGTGGAAATACCTGATTCTGATCTTTCCATGCCTGCAGAGTAAGATGGGCTGGTAGAATCAGGGGACTTTTCTCCCACAGGGGCAGTGTGAGATGACAACTTTTCAGGACCTGAAGAGCCTGCATTGGGATTACTGACAGAAATAAAAGTGGAGGTGGTGAAGGAATCAAAGAAGTCAGAGGCCAAGGAATTGGTGTTCATTGTATCTCCAAAAAATTTACTCAGGCTGGGACTGGGCTGGACTGTCTGTGGAGGGGTCTTAGCTGATGATTCACTTGCGCTGCTAAAACTTGGAGACTTCACCATTTGGGACTCGAACCCATCCTGCAGAAACAAGTGTGGCTGGGAAGGAGCTGAGTTTGCCTGGCTGAATATGGTGCACACAGGTAACGGCTCATCTTTGGAGGAAGACTGACTGGAGGACACTTCTGACACCTGCTGTTCTGGGTGAATTTTGTCATCATGGGGCACCAAGTCCTCTGCACCAGCATTGTCCAGTGCGGGAATGTTGGTCACATCATCTTGTGTTGAGTCTTCTTTCAAAGATGTTCTGCTACCAGAGGTCATGATGTCAGAAACATCTTTGGGAGTCTCATCTCCATCATTTTCACTGTTGTGACTCAGAACGTGCAATTCTTCTCTACCTGTTGCATTAGCCAGTCTGTGAACAGTGTCACTTTCTGTGGGCTCCACAACATCCTGCAAACAGCCAAGGTCACCTACGTCATCTTCGCTGTTATTAGGAGAGTCAGAAATGAGGACACTCTCCATCATGTGTTCATTAAGCTTATCTATGAAGTTATTAGAGTCTTCTGATATGGTCTCATTCTCTTCAGAGCCAAACTCATCGCCGCCAAGATCAATTGTTTCCTCATGGTACAAAAGTTGGTCCTGCTCTTCCTGAGACACCTGTTCAGGGATGCTTTCAGATCCTGCCTGAGCTGCAAGAGTTTCCTCACCTGTGCCCACATCACTATTTTCAGCAGTCTCCATACTTCCTAAAACCAAACGATCATAATATTATTTCAGCTACTTGCTTTTATTTTACTTAATTTTTTCGAGACAGGGTCTTACTACATAACCCCACCTGTCCTTTTCTTTTTTTTTTTTTTAATTTCTCTCTTACGTTCCTTTTTGGTTTTTCAAGGTAGGGTCTGACTCTAGCTTAGGTTGACTTGGAATTCACTATGTAGTCTCACAGTGGCCTTGAACTTCCCATCATAGGCTCTGCAGTTCTGAGATTATAGGTGTATACCATCACACTTACCTAAGCTGCTTTTTTCAATGGACAATTCAGTTATTAGTTATATATTCAAACGGTCCAAAAAAAAATTTCTCTACCCTTTTATCTACTTGTTTTCAACTGTGGTAAAATACACATAAAATTTCCCACCAACCATTTTTTTTTTCTTCTAGGCAGGGTCTCACTCTAGCCCAGGCTGACCTGGAACTCACTCTGTAACCACAGGATATACTTCAGTCTCCTGAAGTGTTGGGACCAACAAGTCGTGTACCACCATGCCCAACTTCCACCAGCCAGGTATTTTTTTTTCTTTTTTTGAGGTAGGGTCTTGCTCTAGCATAGGATGCCCTGGCATTCACTATGTAGTCTTAGGGTAGCCTAAAACTCACAGCAATCCTCCTACCTCTGCCTCCTAAGTACTGAGATTTAAGGCATACACTACCACCTGTCTCTCACCACCCATTTTTAAGTGTGCACATAATTCAGTATTGCTAAGTACATTCATAATGCTACCCAACCAGCCTTTGGAATTCTTGTCATTTTGTAAAACTAAAATTCTGTACTCACTAAATAACTTCCTTAGTACTCATCCTCAGGCAACCACTGTCCTATATCCCATTTCTTTGAATTTTGTTACAGATCTCACATAAGCAGAATTGTAAAGTACGTTGTTTTGTCACCACATTTTACTTGGCATAATGTCCTCATAGTTACATGTACCAAGTGTCAGAATTTCCTTCCTTTTTACAGGTGATATCCCACTGCATCTATGAAACAATTTATTCATTAATGGACACTTGGGTTTCTTCCACTTTTTAGCAATTGTGAATAATGCTTCTATGGACAAGGATATGTGCCTACATCTTTAGAGACCGTGATTTCAGTTCTCTGGGTGTTATTTTGGAAGTGGAATTATTAAGTCATATGGTGTTTTTATTTTCCAAGGAAATGACAATTATTTCACAGCAAAACTATTTTACACCCTTACCAACAGTGTACATGCTTTCACACACCACATCCTGGCCAAAAAAACCAGTGTGATGGGTTTGTTAAAAATGTCAGGGTCTATGGCTGAAGACTCCACATACTTGGGCTGCAAGTTCATTGAGAAATCCTGCTGGAACTGAGCTGATAACCTCCTCCATGTAGACCAGCTAAGAGAAAGCTGGAAGAAGTCATTCTACATGTAGTTCAATGGGAGAGATACCACCAGTGAAGATACTCAACAGTGGACACTGCAAGCCTTATAATTGGCCAGCCAGGCCAAATGAGCCAACGGGTGCAATAGTGGCACATCTGTCAAGGTGGAAACCAACTGCCCTCCAATTGGATTGGAGGCCCGCTCCATGGGGGGGGGGGAATACATCCCTGATACTGAAAACTTAAAACAAGGGTAGTCATGAGCCCTAGGGGTGTAACATCTGCTGATGTCTGGAAAAATGTATATACTATGCTTATCAAACTGCCCAGTAAGCACTTTTCTTAATATTTATACCCTTATATTAACGCTACTCTCACTTTGGGTAGAGAATCTTCTCTTTTCAGATGGCAGTGACCTTGGGATGACTCAGAAGGTATCATAGTGCTGTAAAGAAGTGACTGGAGTACTGAGTAACATCTCGATCACACCTTCCAAGGCTCAGGGTCTAATGTGGAATAGGTAGGGGAAAGAATGTAAGAGCCAAAGGAAGGGTAGGACTCCTTACAGCGTCCTCCCTACAGACATAAAATGGCCTGGATATCCATGACCTCATAGTGCCTGACACTACCTACACATGACCATCATAAGAGGAGGAAAAGATCATGACATCAAAATAAAAGAGAGACTGATTGAGATGGGGAGGGGATATGATGGAGAATGGAATTTCAAAGGGGAAAGGGGGGGAGGGAGGGTATTACCATGGGATATTTTTTATAATCATGGAAAATGTTAATAAAAATTGAGGAAAAAAAATGTCAGGGTCTCATGGCCTGGAGAGATGGAGTAGTGGTTAAAGCACTTGTCTGCAAAGCCAAAGCACCCAGGTTTGATCCCCCAGGACCCACGTTAGACAGATGCACAAAGTCGTACATGGGTCTGGTGTTTGTTTGCAGGGGCTGGAGGCCCTGGTGTGCCCATTCTCTCTGTCTGCCCCTCCCTCTTAAAAAAAAAGTCAGGGTCTCACAGCCCACGCTGGCCTTGGACTCAATAAGTAGATGACTTTAAATTTCTGTCTCCAATCCTCAAAGTGTTGGCTTTGCATACAAATACTTTTCTTTCTTTTTTTTTTCTTTCAAAGTAGGGTCTTGCTCTAGCCCAGGCTGAACTGGAATTTGCTATGTATTCTCAGGGTGGCCTCGAGCTTTCAATGGTCCTCCTACTTCTACTTCCAGAGTGCTGAGATTAAAGGCGTGCACCACCACTCTCTGCCCGAATACCACTTTTCGACAGAAATAGTCCTTATTTTTGTTAAATGGGGATCTTCCTATTTATTTGGCCCAGACTGTCCGAAAATCCACAATTCTCCTGCCTCAGCTTCCTGAATGCTGTGTTTACAGGCATGTGTCACCTTGTACAAGTCAACACTAATCTACCACTCACTGGCAGCGTCTCTTCGTGAAATCCCCCAAGCATCCAACCTCCAGCAATCTGTCACCTGCTCTGTTCATCTTGTTATTTAACTCTGGGCAAATGCGGCCCAACTTACATAGAAAACGAAACCGTGTTCGCTGACAACTGGACCACACTTACCGGTACCTACATTGTGCCTGGCGCCCAAGGGACAAGTAAACCTGACCCTCGGTGCGCAGCCAAGGAGGCTGAAGCTTGGAGAGAGGTATGCAGCTTGTCCACACCCACAGCTAACAGTGGGCAGGGCCGGGACTCCGGCGGCCCTCGGTCGGCTCGTCTCCCACCCCGCGGGCCCGAACCTACACCTGCACGGGGACACGCCACGGGACAACGCCCGACCCCGCCTGGCTACCGGGGCCCAGATCCTCACCTGCCACCCTCCCCGGACGCTCGGGGTGGGGGGGTGGGCTCGCGCAGCAGTGACGAGGGCGGGGAGACGACCGAAGACCGGAAGGAGGCGGAAGAGCCCCGCCTCCGCACGCTTGTGCGCCTGCGTGCGCCAGCTCGCAGCGCGCCCACTTCCGCGCATGCTCAGTGCCATGCAGCCTGCTCGGAACCCGAGACCGGAAGTGCGGGCACTTCCAGTTTGTCTGCAGTGGGCGGGGCCGGAGCACAGGTCTTGGTCTGAGCTGACTGTGGGCGAGCCTTGGGGAAAGGGCAAGTGCGGTGGAAACGCCCTCTAGGAATGATGATTGCTAGGAATTTGTCTTTGTTTTCTACGTTCCCCTCCCACCATGTTTTTGTGGTACCGTGTAACAGTGGAGGTGAAGATGGTACTAATAATGGTGGGGCATGGCTTTAATTGGAGAGTATGAAGGTTCTGCTATCACTCAGCTCTGCTTGCTGATCTTGTTGGCTGAGTAGGACTCCCAAATCAGGCCTTCTGCTTTTTTTGATTTCTAGTGTCTCAGCAAAAGCTGTAGGGTCTAATGTCTGGGACTCTGCTTCTTTAGTTTCTGGTGTCTGCGAGTCCTGGGTCGTTTATTCAACCAAGGTTCTTTGAACCTCAGCTATATACCCTTACTGGGCACTGTGTTACTCAGGCAAAACAGACCTACCTGATTTCTTTTGTAAAGTGTCATGCCTATCTTTTTACTTTTTTAAAAAAATATTTATTTGCGAGAGAGAGAGAGAAAGATTGATAGAGAATGGGCGCACCAGGGCCTATAGCCACTGCAAACAAACTCAAGATGCATGCGCCACCTTGTGCATCTGGCTTACGTGGGTCCTGGGGAATCGAACCTGGGTGCTTAGGCTTTGCAGGCACTCAACTCAACCGCTGCGCCATCTCTCCAGCTCTACTTTTAAACTTTTTATTAGCAATTTTCATGCAGGTGTATAATATGTTTTCATCATAATTCCCTCCCACTTTTGTCCTTCCTCCCCTTCTGAGCCCCTTCTTTCCAACTAGTCCCTCTTGCATTTTGATGTCTTTTAAAAAAAATTTTAGGGCTGGAGTGATGGTTTAGCAGTTAAGTGCTTGCCTAAGGACTCCAGTTCGAGGCTTAATTCCCCAGGACCCACGTTAGGCAGATGCACAAGGGGGCACACGCGTCTGGAGTTTGTTTGCAGTGGCTGGAAGCCCTGGCGCACCCATTCTCTCTATCTCTCTCTCTCTCTGCCTCTTTCTCTGTCGCTGTCAAATAAATAAAATAAAGGCCAGTCTGTTGGGCTTGCATCAAAAAATTTTTATTTATTTATTAATTTGACAGAGAAAGAGGGAGAGAAAGAGAGAATGGGTGCACCAGGGCCTCCAGCCACTGCAAATAAACTCCAGACGCATGCACTACCTTGTGCATCTGGCTAATGTGGGTCCTGGGGAAATGAACCTGGGTTCTTTGGCTTTGCAGGCCTTAACCACTAAGCCATCTCTCCAGCCCCTTGGTGTCTCCCCCCCTCCCCTTTGTCACACATGTTGATGGGCCCAAGGATCTGTTTCTGTTAGGAAGCTCACGAATGGGCACCGGGAAAAAGAGTCAGAGTTGAGGACTGTGGGCCCAGAAGCTCTGGTGGAATCAGGCCAGTGAATTCCACACAGTACTATTCTATCACTGATGGTTATTACCTACCCAAGGGAAAGAAAGCCTCCAGTCCCCGGAGCTCTGGACCTGTGGCATGTGACTCTATCCACAGACAAGTTTGGTCCAGTGTTGCTGGCAGTGAGGCTTCTGTGCATGACCAGCTCCTGTGCTAAGGCATCTTGCCATGCAGGTCTGGGAGCCAAGGCATGTGCACTAAAGAAATGGGCTGGAGAGATAGCTTAGTGGTTAAGGCCTGCAAAGCCAAAGGATCCAGGTTTGATTCCCTAGTACTCACATAAAGCCAGATGCACAAAGTGACACATACATCTGGAGTTTGTTTGCAGTGGCTGGAGGCCCTGGTGTGCCCATTGTCCCCCTCTCCCACTCTCTCTGCATGTCTCTCTCGCTCAAATAAATAAATGAAATATTAAAAAACAAAACAAAAGAACGTCTCACTTCGGGCATCCCAAGCAACCTGGGGGAGCCTGGTGGAGCACACATATCCCGTCATTAATCACCACCATGACTGTGCAGGGTGCCTCAAACTTACAGTGTTTCATCTGTAAGATGGCAATTTAAGAATCTGAGGATGGATTGGGGTGAAGGTCCTGGAAGTGTGTCTCAGCAATTGACACTACCATCTGGTAGTATAGTACTGATGGAGAAATGGTTCATTGGTTTAAAGGTGCTTCCTTGAGAAGCCCATCAGCTGGTGGGCACTGAGATCGATTCCCAGTACCCAGCAGAACCAGGTGCACAGAGTGGCACATGCATATGCAGTTCGTTTGCACTGGCAAGAGGCCTTGGTGTGCCCATTCCCCCGTCTCTCTCTTTTATTGCAAATAACTACAATATTTTAAAAGTACAATAGTGTCCTGGCTGTAGTACCAGCTATTCTTTTCAGTGTGAGGTGAAGGGAAAACTCCAAGAGGCAGGCAGTGATGCAGCTCCAGAGCGCCGCCCTAGCGGCCACACACTTTGATCGCTTTTGCTCCTGGTCTAGCCCTCTAATTTAGATGACTCCTCAGCTGAGAGCTCTTATGAGAGTCCAAATGGGCATGCGCGGGAGTCAGACCTTCCCCCACTACCATTGGTTGTGAGTAGCGTACTGATGACGCAGGAGAAAAAAAAAAATCAGGAACTGAGCCCTACGGGAGCTGGTCTGGGCCATAAACAATGTGGTTTTGGAGTCGTTTTCTCGGATGGGGAATGAATGGGTTCTGGGAGAGCGCTAGCTAGGTGAGACCTGACCTCTCCGCGAGGGTTTGCGCGCGTGCGCCTTCCGCAGCATGGAGGACGATGCGCCGGTGATCTACGGGCTGGAGTTCCAGGTGGGCACTGCTAGGGGCGCCGACAGGACTGGGGCGTGCGGGGCAGCCCGCGTCCGCGCCGGGTAGCCTACCGAGCGCTGGTCCCCGGTTCCGGTTCTGAGGAGGAGACTGGCGCTCCAGGGGCGAGCCCGGTGCCGGATGGGATCCAGAGAGGCCCTTGCGCTGGCTGTGGACCCCAGAAGGTGGGCAAGTTCGCCCTGCCTCCTTCTGTTCACCTCAGCAGCGGTGACTACCTGTGGGTGTCGCTCACTCGGGGACACGTTGGTTTACCTGTCCACCATGTCCCGATCTCAGGCGCTGTATCTGATAATTATTTATTTATTTAGAGACATGGTCTCATGTAGCCCTGGCTGACTTGAAACTTGCTATGTAGCCCAGGTTGGTTTTAAACCTTCTCGCCTCCACCTCCCAAGTTTACAGGCATGCTCGTCTGCCTTACATCTGATTTTAAAAAACAGAGTTACAGAGATACACAAAAAGTTCTTGTCACTTCTCTCATCTTTTCCTAATGTTAACATTTCCCACATACCCATTATCAAAGGCTTAGAAATTAACGTGACACAGTAGCATTGCCTATTAACTCGCGTTTCAACATTTTCCCATGGCTGTCCTGATGTCTTCTGTATTACGTCATTACGAATGTCACTTAAGTTCAACAGACCATCACCAGTGGACTTGATCCCATCGATTGAGCAGGAATAGCTGGGTGGTTTAGAAGCTCGGCAAGAAAGCTAGTGTTGATGGAGTGAGTGAATGGGAGATGAGGCAGGAGAGGAGATGGGGGTCGAGTTGGTAGGGAATGTGAAGGCCAGAAAAAGCCTGTACTGGTTTTCATCAGCACAAGTAGGTTTTTTTTCTTTTCTTTAATTTTTTAAAAATTTGTTTGCAAGCGAGAGGGAAAGTAAGTAAGTAAGTGTGTGCCAGGGCCTCCTGCCACTGCAAACCAACCCCAGACATGTGCCACTTTTTGCATCTGGCCTTAAGTGAGTACTGGGGAATTGAACCCAGGTGGTCAGGCTTTGGAAGCAAGCACTTTAACTGCCGAGCCATCTCTCCAGCCTATAGCTTGCTTTTGAGAACCTGTTATGCTTAAGTCACTGAGGGACAGATCTGTAAAAATGAAAATATTGCCATAGGAAGTATCTGATGAATAACTGTGTGCATAAAAATTCCTTAAACATATAAATGATCCCTGTTTTCAGTGAGAGAGGCAGCAATGTTAGTTACTAAAAACATGGATGCCACCAACATTCCTGAGATTTATATCCCTGATCCAGCACACAGTAACATTGTGTCCCTGGACCTCAGTTTCCTTGCCAATACAATGGGAAAATATGTATCTCCTCCCTGTGGCTGTGAACATGAGATGAATTAGTATATTTAGTTCAAGCACTTAGAACACTGCCCATTTCATAGTAAGTATTTAAATGTTTTAACTATAGTAAGCCAAAATTCTCTTTTGGAGACAAGAACCTCACTAAGTAGTCCATATTGGCCTGGAAATTCCTATGTATCCCTGGCTGTTGTGGAACTTACAGTCCTCATGCCTCAACCTACTAAGTGCTAGGCTTATAGATGTATGTCACTAGGCCCTGACAATGAGACCAACTTCTTTTTTTTTTTTTTAATTTTTTGTTCATTTTTATTTATTTATTTAAGAGTGACAGAGAGAGGAAGAGGCAGAGAGAGAGAAAGAGAGAGAATGGGCACGCCAAGGCTTCCAGCCACTGCAAACGAACTCCAGACGCGTGCGCCCCCTTGTGCATCTGGCTAACGTGGGTCCTGGAGAATCAGGCCTCGATCCGGGGTCCTTAGGCTTCACAGGCAAGCGCTTAACCGCTAAGCCATCTCTCCAGCCCGAGACCAACTTCTTAGAAATAAATTCCGTACAAGGCAGCAGTTAAGTGCTTTGAATATAAACTGTGTTATAAGGTTTGGGAGGAGGTTTGTCACATGCACAAGACTGATGCCTTATGTAGCAGTTATTGAGCACTGAACTGTGTCTCAGGCTGCTCGGCAAAAGGCCAACACAGAGGTACTTTTATGATGAAAATGTACTGATTCATTTTATTGTGCCTAGCTTTATTATGTAGGTTCTAGGGATTGAATTCATGCATTTATGCTTGTCCCAACCCTTAGTTTTGTAAATTTAAAAAGTTAAAACCATTTACATAATTCTTACAAGAAATTTAAGAAGTTTAATTACATTTGTTACCATACTACCCTAAGGGTCTCTGATATAGAAGCTAAACAGGGTTGAGCCTGGTAGGTACTTGGATGGAGAACTGACTAAGAATACCTCCCTCCCTCTCTTTCTTTTTTCTGTTCTCCCTTTTCTTTAAGGTCAAGCATATTGGCACAGGCTTGTAATCCTAGCAATTCTGAAAGCTCAGGTGGAATGATGTGGCCAGTCTCGGTGATATAGACCTTGTCTCAAAAATAAAGTCTAGTTGTAGGAAACTTGATTAAAATTAGCAGGCCCTTTAGTACTCCATTCCCATCTAATGGACTACCTGAAACTTTCTCTTTCAACTTTGTGTGTGTGTGTTTTGAGGTAGGGCCTCACACTAGCTCAGGCTGGCCTGGAATTCACTCTGTACTCTCAGGCTGGCCTCAAACTCACAGCAATCCTCCTACCTCTGCCTCTTGAGTGCTGGGATTAAAGGTATGTGCCACCACGCCTTGCCTCTTTTAACTTTTTTTTTAAAAGGTGTGTACCACCATGCCCAGCTTATTGTATTTTTTATTTATTTACTTGACAGAGAAAGAGGGAGAGAGAGAATGGGCGTGCCAGGTCCTCCAGCCACTGCAGATGAACTCCACATGTGTGTGCCCCCTCGTGCATCTGGCTAACATGGGTCCTGGGGAATTGAACCTGGGTCCTTTGGCGTTGCAGGCAAACACCTTAACCACTAAGCCATCCCTCCAGCCCTCTTTTAACTTTTTAAAAACCGTGCTCTCTAGTTTTACCTATGTGCCTTGTAATCCTGGGCATCATCTGTTGACTGGATGTCATGTCACACAGGGATTCTTCATTGTGTGGTGCTGAAAAGATACCCCCAAGTCTAATGCTCTTCTACAACTGTGTAGCTTTGCTGTCTGAGACATGGTATGTGCTTAGACCTTCTCTCCTGCATACTGACTATTACTCCTCTCCAGGGCTCCATCAGGTGCTGGAATGAAGTAGTGTGAGTGCATGCTCATTAATATCACACAGGTCTGTGGCTGTATTTGCCAGTTGCCCCTGTTTATCACACTGACTGCAAAGGCAGGTTATTTATCTTTGGTTTTCTTATTTTTATAAAATGATGACATTTAATCCTGCCTTCTGCCTACTGCTGAGCCAGAGGGGACATTTTGTTAAATGTTAATTTGTTATTATGGTCTGTGCCAGTTTCTTTGATACTTAATCCGCACAGTTTGTCATTTGCTCTCTGGGCCTCACACTGCTTGGGCACTTCCATAGCATCTACAGAGCAGAGAACACACACTCACACGTGCTTGTCACAGTCACTCTTTCACCACCAACTTGAAGTATAAAAAAGTCTTTTAATATAGAATAACCATTCTCTTTCAGGGGGGTCTTCTTCTGGGTTCTATTTTTGGGGACTTTGGCCTTATGTCATTTGGGGTGACCTCATGTTGTTGCATTTGAAGATCTTTGTATTCTTTTTTTTTAAAGTTCATGTCTGTCATCTATATGTTTTTTAAAAATATATATTTTATTTTATTTTTCTTTATTTATTTGAGAGAGAGAAATAGGCAGGGAAAGAGAGGGAGAGATAGAATGGGCATACTAGGGCCTCCAGCTGCTGCAAACAAACTGCAGCTTTTGCAGCTAGCTGCATGGGTCCTGGGGAATTGAACCTGGGTCCTTTGGCTTTAAGGCAAGCACCTTAAACACAAAGCCATTTCTCCAGCCTGATATATATATATTTTATTGACAATTTCTATACTTACAGACAACAAACCATGGTATTGGCCTCCCCTCCCCCGCTTTCCCCTTCATAGTTCTACTCTATCATATCCCCTCCCTTTCTCCATTAGTCTCTCTTTTAATTTGATGTCATCATCTTTTTCTCCTATGATGAGGGTCTTGTGTAGGTATTGCTAGGCACTCACCACGTGGTCTTGGATATTGAGGCCAATTTCTGTCTGGATAGTTGTATGTAAGGAGTGGTACCCTTCTTTTGGCTCTCACATTCTTTCCACCACCTCTTCCGCAATGGACCCTGAGCCTTGGAGGGTGTGAGATGTTTCAATGCTGGACACTCCTCTGTCTCTTCTTCTCAGCACCATGTTGTCTTTTGGGTTATCCAAGTGGTCATTGTCATCTGAAAAGAGAAGCTTCTCTAACCAGAAGTAAGAATAGCATTAATATATGAATGTGAACATTAAGTGTAGTGCTTTCAGGGCAATTTGGTGAGAGTAATATATGCATTTATCTAGACAATAGCAGGCTTTATATCCCTGAGGCTCATGACCTCCCCTGCCATAGGCTTTTGACTAGGTTTTCAGTACCAGACATGTATTCCCTCCATACAGTGGGCCTTCAGTCCAATTAGAGAGCAGTTGGTTTCCCCCAGAGCAGACATGCCACTATTGCACTTGTTCAGTCATTTGGCCTGTCTGGCCAAACTTGAGGCTTCCAGTGTCCACTGTTTTCACTGCTGATGACTTCTGTCTCTCATAGGGCTGCATACAGTGCAGCTTTTTCCAGCTTTCACTTGGCTGGGCTACAGGGAGAAGGTTTTCTGATCATCATCAGTTTGATGTCTCAGTGACTTTGCTGCTCAGGCATGTGAAGTCTTCAGCAATAGGGTCTTACTATCTCTTTCTCATGGGAAACCAAGCGCCTTGGCAAAGCCTATAATGATTTGGAGGAAACAGGGACCTCCCTGGCCAACAACTCACTGGAAGGTATCCCATCCCTGGCACTGAAAATTTTCTAGTAACCATCTATGGTTTCTGGATGTGCATTATTCAAGAAGGTAGATTTTCATGTGTCGTATTCAGAATATCTTGAATTTTGATTGACCCTCTACCCCCCACCCTTCTTTTATACAATCTCTTCCCCTGACCTAGTTTAGGCCTTTCTCCTCCCTGTAATCTGTTCTACTTATACAATACCATCCCCTTAAGACCTTCCCTCTCCTCCCTCACTTACAGCCTTTTTCTAGCTTATAGGCCTCTTTGTATTCTTATCAGAAGATAGAAGCTCAGACACCAAAAAAACAAAACAAAACAAAACAAAACCATGTTACATTGCAAGTCAGTTAACTTCCTCCTTTTCATAGACAGAATAACTTCTTTAGTAAGTTCACTCATACTTATTTTATTTTGATTCTTACTGGAGCCTCACCTTTAACAATGTGGTAGTTTGAATATAAGTGTCCCCCATAGTTTATGTATTTTTTAAACTTATTTATTTATGAGATAGAGATAGAGAGAGAGAGAGAGAGAGAGGGAGGGAGGGAGAGAATGGGTGTACCAGGGCCTCTAGTCACTGCAAACAGACTGCAGAAGCATGGACCACCATGGATTTTGGGCAATTGAACCTGGATCTTTAGGTTATGCAGGCCAAAGTGCCTTTACCACTGAGCAATTTCTCCAGCCCTCAAGTGTGTGTGTGTGTGTGTGTGTGTGTGTGTGTGTATTTATTTTATCCACAATAACTCCCTCCCCTCCTCCGGTATCCCCTTTACAACTCCACTCTCCATCATATCCCCTCCCTCTCTCCTTTAGTCTCTCCTTTATTTTGATGTCATCATCTTTTCCTCCTATTATGAGGGTTTTGTGAATGTATTGCTAGGCACTTTAAGGTTGTGGATATCGAGGCCAATTTCTGTCTGGAAGATTGCTTTGTAAGCAGACCTACCCTTCCTTTGGCTCTTACATTCTTTCCACCACCTCTTCTCAATGGACCCTGAGCCTTGGAGGTATGATAGAGATGTTGCAGTGCTGAACACTCCTCCGTCACTTCTCAGCACTTTGGTGCCTTTTGGGTCATCCCAGTAGTCACTGCCATCTGAAAAGAGAAGCTTCTCTAACCAAAAGTGAGAGTAGCATTAATATATAGGTATGAATGTTAAGTAAAGTGCTTATAGGGCAGTTTGGTAAGCATAATGTTTGCATTTAGCCAGACAAGAGCAGCATTATACTCCTAAGGCTCATGACCTCCCCCAGCATACTTTTGATTAGGTTTTCAGTACCAGACATGTATTCCCTCCCATAGGGTGGGCCTCCAGTCCAATGAGAGAGCCGTTTCCTCCATAACAGACATGCCACTATTGCACCTGTTCGATCATTTGGTGTGACTGGCCAAACTTGAGGTTTACAGGGTCCACTGTTGTCACCACTGATGACTTCTGTCTCCCCTAAGGCTGCATGCAGTGCAGCTTTGTTCAGCTTTGTGTCAGCTGGTTTTCCAGGAGGAAGTTTCCAGCTCAGCTACAGCTTGATTTCACAGTGACCTTGCAGCCCAGGCATGTGGAGTGTTCAGCAATAGGGTCTTATCAGGTTTTTAAAAAATTAATTAATTAAAAAATTTTTATTTTTATTTATTTATTTGAGAGCAACAGACAGAGGGAGAAAGAGAGAGAGAATGGGCGCGCCAGGGCTTCCAGCCATTGCAAATGAACTCCAGACGTGTGCCTCCTTGTGCATCTGGCTAACGTGGGTTCTAGGGAATCGAGCCTCGAACTGGGGTCCTTAGGCTTCACAGGCAAGCACTTAACCGCTAAGCCATCTCTCCAGCCCTTTATCAGGTATTTTGATTAAGCTTTCAACTTAGTGCCCAGCTGGTGGAATCTTTGGGAGGTGGAGCCTTGCTGTAGGAAATGTATTGGTAAGGGCAGACCTTGGGGGTTGATGAGTCTAGCTGACTTTGTGTTCAGAGCCAATTTGAACTTCTTGTTCTCTCTCTGCTACGATGTTTGATGTGGTGAGCTACCTTTCTCCACCATGATGAAGCTTTCCCTCCAAACTGTAAGTCTGAAATCAGCCCTGCCCCCGCACCCCCTCCAAAAAAAGAAGGTAGAGCCTGTCCCTTGTTTTCTTTTATTTTTTAAGAGATATTTTAGTGTTTTTTTTTAATTTTGTTTATTTTTATTTATTTATTTGAGAGCGACAGAGAGAGAGAGAGAGAGAGAGAGAGAGAGAGAGAGAGAGAGAATGGGCATGCCAGGGCCTCCAGCCATTGCAAATGAACTCCACACACGTGCGCCCCCTTGTCCATCTGGCTAACGTGGGTCCTGGGGAATTGAGCCTCGAACTGGGGTTCTTAGGCTTCACAGGCAAGTGCTTAACCGCTAAGCCATCTCTCCAGCCCTGTCCCTTGTTTTCTTGACACCAGTGTGGACCTTGGCCCATGCCTTGGGCAGCTGCCTCTTCCTAGAGTCATTGTTTTCTAAGGACTTAAGTAAAAAAGAGTTCAGAGGGTCTGAGATATTGCTGATATGCTTCATTTTTGCATATATATAAGATTTCTTCTTTTTTATTATTTGAGAGAGGGAGGGAGGAAGAGAGAGAGGGAGAGGAAGAGGGAGAGGGAGAGGGAGAGAGAGAGAGAGAGAGAGAGAGAGAGAGAGAAGAGGCAAATAGAGAGCATGCAGGGCTTCCAGCCACTGCAAAGGAACTCCAGACACATGTGCCACCTTGTGCATCTGGCTTACGTGAGTCCTGGGGAATCAAAGTATGGTCCTTGGGTTTTACAGGCAAGCATCTTAATTGCTAAGCCATCTCTCCAGCCTGTAAATGATTTCTTTATTGGCAAGAATTCATTAGTTTCCCAGACAGATTTAAGGCTTTCAAAGTAAATTCAATCTGCAGTGGAGGGCACAGTAATATGGCCATGGGCCTTAAGGATGCTTTGAACACTTGAATGGATGTGTTCTCTAGATATCTTAGTAGCATGTGTGCTGCTGTGGGCAGAGTTCCTTTGTTTTATTGAGACCCACTTCATCAGGTTTTTTTTACCCTTCAGTTTATGGTTTTGTGCTGCTTTATATTTGCAGAAGGGTAAGAACATAGTGTGATTGTGTTTTCTAATATCTAAAATTTGCTATAGATTTGGAAGCAGTGTCGAAACAAGACTGAAAAGTCAGGACAGCTGTTTTCTTTCTTTTTTTTGTTTCTTTTCGAGGTAGGGTCTCACTCTAGCTCAGGCTGACCTGGAATTCACTATGGAGTCTCAGGGTGGCCTCGAACTCACAGCAATCCTCCTACCTCTGCCTCCTGAGTGCTGGATTAAAGGCATGCGCCACCACGACTGGCTTAGGACAGCTGTTTTTTCAAGATTTTTGGGGTCGATAATTTTCATACATATACATAATGTATTTTGATCATAATCCCCCTCCACTACCTTCTTTTGTTCATCCTCCCTTCCCCTCCTTCTACTGAACCTCTTCTGTCCAGCTACATTATGTTGATGTCTTTAATTTTTGCCCTCCTCCATCATATATGATGGAATATTGATGGGTCTAATATTGTACAGGCATTGTATAGGTGACAATAGCTACTTTGAGATTATGAATGCAATGATCACTTCATATCTGGAACACAGTGTTCCAAAGCACTTCTTCTCATCCCCTGGCTCTTATATTCTTGTTGTTGTGTTGTTTTGTTTTTCAGGATAGGGTCTCATTCTAGCTCAGGCTGACCTGGAATTCACTCTGTAGTCTCAGGGTGACCTCGAACTCATGGCGATCCTCCTACCTCTACCTCCTGAGTGCTGGGATTAAGGGCGTGCGCCACCACGCCTGGCATGGCTCTTACATTCTTTCTGTCCCCTTTATCACAATGTTCACTATGCCTTGGAGTGGGTGATATGGATGTCTAATTTATATTTTTTATTTATTTGCAAGCAGAGAGATTGATGAGAGACGGGGGGGGGGGAGAGTGAGTAAGTGTCGGTGGGGGGGGGGTCACACCAAGGTCTTTAGCCACTGTAAACAAACCCAGATTCATGCACCACTTTGTGCTTGTGGCATATGTGGGTCCTGAGGAATTGAACCTGGGTCCTTTGATTTTGCAGGCAAATTCCTTAACTGCTAAGCAATCTCTCCAGCCCGTGTCTAATTTAGTATTAAGTACTCAGCAGTCATGTTTTCTCAGAACTTTAGTAAGTTGTGAGTCTCCCCACTAGTCACTGCCATCTATAAAAGGCAACTTCTCTGATTAATGGTGAGAGCAGCACTAATCTATGGACATAAACATAAATATTTAGAGGGTAATTTGAAATGGACACAACATATCTATTTAGTCAAGCAACAGTAGTAGCTTCGCTTTTAGAGCTCATGACCTTCCTAGCCATAGGCTTTTTTTTTTTTGTTTGTTTGTTTGTTTGTTTTTGAGGTAGGGTCTCACTCTAGCTCAGGCTGACCTGGAATTCACTATGTAGTCTCAGGGTGGCCTCAAACTCAAGGCAGTCCTCCTACCTCTACCTCCCGAGTACTTGGATTAAAAGGGTGCACCACCAGACCCAGCTGTCATAGGCTTTTGATTAGGGTTTCACTACCAGGCATGAATTCCCTCCTATGGAGTGGGCCCTAAATCTAAGCAGAGAAGCAGAGAACAGTTGATTATCCCCATAACTGACATGCCACTATTGTATCAGTGTGAACATCTTGCCTGTCTGGCTGGTTGTGTACCTCTCAGGGTCCACTGCTGCTTAAGACTATTCAAAGCTTTTTCTCCCAGGAGGCTGCATGGTACTATGACAGCTAGTCATGGGGAGGGGACTTCTAGCTGCGTTCCAGCTTGATTTCTCAGAAGCCAGCTGTTAATCTGTTTCTCTTACTAATTTTGAAAGGAATGATTTAAGAAATCAAGGAAAGAAATACAAAATATAAAAAAAATCTAGGACTCAGCTGTGGCAGCTGAGGAAGTTAGACATTCATTATGCATGTTTCTAGCTTCGTATGGGAACAGAGGATGTGGACCAACAGGGGACATTGAATGAACTGTGTGAGGGAGAGTAGTTTTGTATTACTGGCATAATAAAGTCATAGAAATATGGACGCTTAAAATAATATGATTTTATTATTTTACAGATCTCTAAGTCAGAAGCTCTACATGAGCCTTACTGGGTTGAAATATAGTCATTGGGAGGTCTTTGTCACTTTGGGGTAGCTCCAGGGGAACATCTGCATCTCTGCTTTTAAAAGCTACCCATGCTCTTTGGCACATGGCTCTTTCCTTGATCGTCATTCACCATCCTGTCTGAGTCCTCGGGGCTACCCAAGTCTTTCTTTCTTACTTTTTTTTTTTAAAGAAATGTTTGTTTTTATTTATTTGAGAGAGACAGAGAGACAGAGAGACAGAGAGAGAGAGATAAAGTAAGAGAGAGGATGGGCATGCCAGGGCCTCTAGCTACTGCAAATGATTCCAGATACATGTACCACCTTGTGCATCTGGCTTATATGGGTACTGGGGAATTGAACCTGGGTCCTTAGGCCTCACAGGCAAGTGCCTTAACCACTAGGCCATCTCTCCAGCCCTACCCAAGTCTTTCTTAAGCTGCTGTTACTGAACTTAGGTCTGGAAGCTCTTTCCACAGATAACCAAGTGTCTGAGAGAGGAATGCTGGGGGAAACGAATGGATTTTTCAGGGCTAGTGAGAGGAGAAGGGAGAGCTTTGCTCACAAGTCAGCTTCTCTACACCAGAGCTTATAGGTATAGGCTGGGGATGGTGAGGGAGACAGGTAGAAAGGAGAAGAATAGTCATGTCTTTTCCGGGACTAGATGGTCTCCTAGGAATGTAGATGCCCCTCTTTTCTCTTGCCTTTCATAGTCTGGTGTTTCTGGCAACTTCAGGTGTCTAGCCTTGAAGTGGAGAGGAAAGACTATTCAAGTCTATATCAGTTAGAAAAAAAACATATACACACACACACACACACACACGCGTGCGCACACACACACACACATAGTTATGGATAGCACATTTGTCAACAATCAATATGTCTATATGATGAGCTTGGTAGAATTTGACCCAAGACAAAGCCTCAAAGGAGATAGATACAGTATGCAGACAGAAATGCCAAGCCTTTCCTCCTGTTCCAGTCACCCATAAATATCTGCACATTCAGTGAAGAGTAAGTTTTTAGTTAAAGTGGCCTTCCCATCCCTGAAAAGTGACCCAACACAACAGCGGTGTTATCTACAGCAAACTTAGTGGGAGACTAATAATGAGACAACTGTGGGACCTCCGGATTTAGTAATTTCTTTTAACTTTTCCTTTTATTGGTTTTTTAAAAAAATTTTTGTTTATTATTTGACAGCAACAGACAGAGAAATAGAGAGAGAGAGAGAGAGAGAGAGAGAGAGAGAGAGAATGGGCAAGCCAGGGCCTCCAGCCACTGCAAACGAACTCCAGATGTGTGCGCCCCCTTGTGCATCTCGCTAACGTGGGTCCTGGGGAATCGAGCCTAGAACTGGGATCCTTAGGCTTCACAGGCAAGCACTTAACCGCGAAGCCATCTCTCCAGCTCCCCCCCCCCTTTTTTTTTAAATTTAAGGCCTTATTTCCTAGCGCAGGCTAGCCTTGAACTCACAATCCTCTTGCCTTAGCCTCTTAAATGCTAGGATTATAGTAATGTACCACCACATCCAACCAGGAGCAAGTGAAAATAGAGAGTTTATTTATGTTTTTTCTGTGTAGCTGCCACTTCCAATTCTTTGTTGTGTTTTCATATGTCCTTGACAACAATTAAGGAAGGTTTTATGGTTTCAAGGACCCATGTGATTCCTGGCTTGTCTCCTCAGCTCCAGGGGCTCAAGTGAACCCGCACAGTCCCTTCTCCTTGTATGTTAATGTAGTATTATGTTCTGGAAATAGGATAAAGGCATTTTATAAATATAGGGCCAAAATTGTATCTATCACAAATAGAAAAACATAAATTATAAGGACTTGACCTGGGTTCCAATAAGTCACTGGACAAAAGAGAGCAGCTTTAAATACACAAGCTTGTAGTACTAGTCACACAGCTCTACTAACCACTGTGTAATCTTTTCTTCTCAAAGTTTCCAGTTGATCACCTGAAGTTCTTAAATTTGCTTTTTAATTGTTGAATGCAATAAGCCTAGTTATGGCAGCCTATGCTTTTTCATATCTCTTAGAGTTCACTTTCAAGAAATCCAGCAGCTCTAAGCTTGCTGATAGTTTTCAGTTGGATCTTGCTCACCTGCAGAACCACTTTGCTCAAGGTCAAACCCTTCTCCAGGTACAGTTTGAATTCACAACTGCAGTGTTGGAATGGTCATTTGGCTCAACTTTGAAGGGCCTTCCAGTCCCAAGCTCTCCATTATTGTGGCCAAGCCTCTGTTACAAATGTCATGAGTTCCACCTTTCCCTCTGAATTGCTTCTCAAGTATTCACCCCAGAAATTTTGGTGCACACATGTCAAAGGCTCATTTTCCAGGGAACCTGGCCATTTTAATTCTCAGGCCCTTTTCTGTTTCTGTTTGTTTTGTGCAAGGAGAGAGAAAGAGAATATATGAGAATATGAATGGGCACAACAGGGCCTCTTGCCAGTCAAACTCCAGACACAGGTGCCACTTTGTGCATCTGGCTTTATGTGGGTACTGGGGAATTGAACCTGGGCTGTCAGGCTTTGCAAGCAAGCACTTTTAGCTGCTGAACCTTCTTTCCAGCTCCTGAAGGGCTAGTTTTGATTGAAGTTAGGTTTATGATAACTTTGGATGTTATCTTTTTGTAGAGGATTACTAGTTGTATTAGTTACTTTCATATTATTTAAAAAATTTTTTTATTCTATTTAAATGGGTGCACCAGGGCCTCCAGCTCTTGCAAATGAATTCCAAACACATGCACCACCTTGTGCATCTGTCTTAGGTGGGTCCTGGGGAATTGAACCTGGGTCCTTTGGCTTTGCAGGCAAGCTCCTTAACCACTAAGCCATCTCTCCAGCCCTACTTTCATATACTTGAGAAAAATACTTGGCCAGAAGCAACTTAATGGAGGAAAGGGTTTATTTCAGCTTACATCTTTGAGGGGGAAGTTTCATGGTGGGGAAAGGACAGCATGTCAGTTTGTCACATTTCAGCAAAGGGCAAACAAAGTGGGGCTATAAAATCTCAGGGCATACCTCCAGAGATCACTCCTTGCAGTAAGGCTTCATTTCCTAAATGTTTCATAACCTTTCCAAACAGTACCATCAGCTGGGGACCAAGTCTTCCTCACTTGAGCCTGTGTGGGACACTTTACATTCAAACCACAAGGCTGGATCTTCACAGCCTAGGATCAGTGGTCTGCTTAGTCCCTTCCATGAGGTCAAGACCTGAGAACATGGACAGTGTGTGTGCTGCTCTCATCCCACTTCCTTTACCTGTAGCTGTGGCTCAGTGGGGTGAATGCTTTGCTAGCCTGTTCTCCTGCACTCCCTCCCTGCACTTTGGCCACTTGCATCCCAAGTCCCATAACTGTCACAGCTCCCCTGACTTTCAGCCACACTTTCCAGACAGACAGATATCTCTAGGTGGAAGGTAGCCAGATGCTGGGTTTGTTCTGCTGTGCATTCTCTGAGGTCTTGAGGCAGATCCAGAGTATTTTGTTTGGCTTTTCTAGTTGTTCTCTGTAAGGAAGTTGCTTTAAACCACCTGTATTGCTATTATTGGAAGCCATTTTTTGTTGTTTTATTTGATGAAGTAAATTTGTAGAACTATCTATTTACTGCTGAAATAATGGCCTTATTAAACAACTTCAGTATTGTGGTATAAATAATTTGTATCTTTATTGCTTATATCTTGTTCCCACTTACAGTTATTTCATAAACAAATTTGAAGTAGAATTGTGTTAACACGTATGTAGTTGCCTCCCGACATGGTACTGGCTTGTCCTTCATCAACATTAGAGGCGATAAAGTGCCTTTTCTGTCTTTATTAAGCCTAACTTCATAAATGTGTATGCATTTTCCTTCCCTCTGCAGGCACGTGCTCTAACACCTCAAACTGCAGAAACAGATGCCATTCGGTTTTTGGTTGGGACGCAGTCTCTTAAATATGATAATCAGGTAACTATTTTTGACAAATGCATACATGTTAATTGCTAAGCTTATTCTTAGTTTCATAACCATTTTGCTTTTGATTTTTCAAGCAACATTTGAGAAAAAATTTATGCCATATAAACAAAATAAAACTTTCATTAGATTTAAATATATCTTTTCATGTCAAAGACCCAACTATGCATAATGATGGAGTGCAGTAAAGTTAACATTCTGCTTAGCGTTATTTTTATAGTTTTGTTTTGGTTTTGCAGTCACTTAGGTGTTACTCTATGTATATATGACTGAGAAGTAGTCTGGGGACATGGCCAGTGGGTAACCTGTAACAGCTCCTAGTGTGTAGCTGAGCCTGGATCAGGTCACAATCCCATCTCAATGTAGAGTTCTAGGCTGTTACTGCCAGTTGGTCCAGGTAGGTATAATGGAAGAAACTCATTTGCTGCTGTGGCCATTACGGTGGGCACTCAGGAGCTTTGGGTTCCATTTATGACTGAGTATTAAATGTGTGATGTTGAACAAAATTTCTCATTTTCTATATTGCTAAAATGGAGACTGTTGTAGTTCCGTTCTCATTGCTGGGACAAATCACCTGACCAAAAGCAGCTGGTGAGAGGAATTTTTTTTTTTTGGCTTACAGTCTTGAGGGGAAGCTTCATGATGGTAGGGGAAATCAGAAGCTGGACATCACTCCTGCCACAACAGGTGGAAAACAGTAACAGGAGAGTGAGCCAAGCTCTGGCGGGGGTGAGGGGGCTGGCTATAACACTGTTAGGCCCACTTTCAGCAATGTACCTCGTATAAAAAGGCTCCTCTTCTCAAATGGTGCCACCTGGGGGATCAAGTATTCAGAACACATGTATTTTTGGGGAACATCTTGATTCAAACTACCACGAGGCCAAGCTGCATGTGGTGGTGCACACCTTTAGTCCCAGCATGTAGGAGGCTGAGGTAAGAGGGTCTTTGTGAGTTTGAGGCCAGCCTGAGGCTGCAGTGGAGTGAGACCCTGCCTCGGAAAACCCAAAATAAAATAATAAAATGGACATAAACACACTTACTTTATGCTCCTCACAGAAAGGCTATGAATATCCTAAGTATGCGTTGGAAAAGTGTACATAAGGCCATGTTGACACTTCTGCCCAGTCAGCATTCTCAACAGGGCAAAGTCGTTACATTAGCTATCGGAGAATATTCATGCTGGATAAGGCACAGTGAAATTGTCACACGTTGCAGAGGGGTTTAAAATTGACATAATCATTTGGCAACTAATTTGATGATGCAAATTTAGATAGAGCTTTTTATAAGTAAATATTTCTAATTTTAATCTATAATTTCTATAGCTAAAGCCTGGAAAAAATTTACACATAAAGAATATTGCCGGGTGTGGTGGTGTACACCTTTAAACCTAGCACTTGGGAGGAAGAGGTAGGAGGATTGCCGTGAGTTCAATGCCAATCTGAGACTCCATAGTGAATTCCAGGTCAGCCTTGGCTAGAGCAAGACCCTACCTCAACCCCCTCCCGCCAAAAAAGGAATATCAATTATGATGGTACTTATAATTAGAAAAACTCCAAGTAATTAGAATTTCACAATGTGCAGGTATCAGATTGAAAACAAAATTGCTATTTCTAGTTGGAGAGATGGCTCAGCAGTTCAGGTGTTTGCCTGCTGAGCCTAATAGCCTGGGTTTGATTTCCAGTTACCCATATGAAGCCAGATGCACAAAGTTGTCACTTGCATCTGGAGTTCCTGGAGTTCATTTGCAGTGCCAAGAGGCCCTGTGTTGCAGTCAGGTTCACATTGCTGGTAGAAATCACCCAATCAAGAGCAGCTTCTGGGAAAAAGAGGTTTATTTTGGCTTATAGGCTCGAGGGGAAGCTTCACGATGGGAGGGAAAATGATGGCATGAGCAGAGGGTGGACATCACCCCCTGGCCAACATAAGGCAGATAATAGCAACAGGAGAGTGTGCCAAACACTGGCTTGGGGAAACTGGCTATAACACCCATAAGCCCGCCCCCAACAATACACTCCCTCCAGGAGGTAATTCCCAAATCTCCATCTGCTGGGAATCTAGCATTCAGAACACCTAAGTTTATGGGGGACGTCTGACTCAAATCACCACACCCTAGTATGCCCCATTCTCTCTCTCTTTCCCGTGCAAATAAATAAAATGTAAAACAATTAAAAATTGCCATTTATGATGGCATTTATATCCTCTTCCTGGGAAAAAATGTTATTAAAGACTGACTCAGAGATAAGACCCACCATGACAACAGCATATATTTTTATCAAAGGAGATTAGGGGAGTTGGAGCCATGTACACTGCCCAGGTGATAACTGTGCAGGGTCATGTGGAGACCATTGCTGGCTATGCTCTTAAGTGCCAATGGTGGGAATGCTCAGTTCATAGCACCTGCCCTTTTGCTGCCCCAGACTGGAAGGCAATGTAAAACTCACTGTTGGAGTATGGCTCAAATTTGACCTCCCGACTTATCCATGATTAGTCTTCCAGTGTGTGTGGGGTAGAATTTAATGTACACTACTGGTTTTGTTCTGTCTTCAAGGTCCTCTTTTTTTCTCATCTACTTACTTACTTTTTAATTCTGCCTCTTTTCTGAGCCTGAGCTAGTCTTTAAAAAAGATATTTGTGTTTGGAGCCGGGCGTGGTGGTGCACGCCTTTAATCCCAGCACTCAGGAGGCAGAGGTAGGAGGATCGCTGTGAGTTCGAGGTCACCCTGAGAATACAGAGTGAATTCCAGGTCAGCCTGGGCTAGAATGAGACCCTACCTTGAAAAAAAAAAAATTTGTGTGTGTGAGAGAGAGAGTGAGAGAAAATATAAGAATATTGCCTCCTGCCTCTGCAAACAAGCTCCAGATGCATATGCCACGTTGTGCATCTGTCTCTATGTGGGCACTGCTGAATTGAGCCTAGGCCATAGGCTTTGCAAGCAAGTACCTTTAACCTCTGAGTCATCTCTCCAGCCATAGCCTGCCTGCCTGCGTGCCTTCCTTCCTTCCTTCCTTCCTTCTTTCTTTTTTTTGTGTACCATCACTTTTTTTAAAAAAAAATTATTTATTTATTTGAGAAAGAGAGAGAGAGAGAGGCACAGAGAGGGAGAGAGAAAATGGGCATGCCAGGGCCTCCAGCCACTGCAAATGAACTCCAGACGCATGTGCCCCCTTGTGCATCTGGCTTATGTGGGTCCTGGGGAATTGAACTGAGGTCCTTTTTCTCCTATTATGAGGGTCTTGTCTTTCACCTGGAGATCACCATTTACCCTGGATGACCAGTGAGCCTCAGCAATCCTCCTGTTGGTGTCCATCTTTAGGGTTACCTGTATGCATGTGGCCATGCCCAGCTTTTCACGTGGGTGCTGGGGATTGAATTCAGATCCTCATGTATGCGCAAGTGTTCTTTCCAACCAAGCCATTTCCCCAACCCTTAAGGTTTGATACAAAGCTCAAAATATATACACAGCAGTACTTCTTAGTCCCAGGAACTTAGCTGGAGACAGCCATGTGCTTCCCCAGCACGTGGTGCGCAGTGCAGGGCTGTCATGTGCAGCTCCTTGATCATAGCTTCCTGCTGGTTGCAAACAGGTGCAGAAGAAGGCAATAACTTGTATTTTCTTAGCTTTTAGGATGTACAGGTGTTTTCTTACTTAATACCACTGTCACTTGTACTGATCTATGATTGGCAGGGGTCAAGAGCCTTACAGGATGGACAGTTCTGAGTTTTCTCTGCCTATTTCATTAGTGAAATTTCTAGAAAACAGATGCCAGTTCTTGGATCTTATGAAATATTTTCATATTAAGTGGGTTTTTATCCTATGAAAGAATCAGCCTTATATAAAATTTCAACTCTTGAGGGTAAGCAAAGCCATATGTGTAACTTAAATTTTATAGTAATGTGTGTGAATATTTGATATGCATGTGAGTGTTTGGTATTTTTTTTTTTTTGAGTGTTTGGTATTTTTTTTTTCTACACTCCAGTCAGTGATGGACATGGATACTTTGCAAGACTACTGTGCGGTCTATGTTCATTTTCCTTTCCAAGTTGCTGTTTACACAGCTAATGCAGGCTGTGGTTTCTAGCTTTAGCTGCAGCTTTCTCTTATGCTTGGAGGTAAGGCAAGATCTGATAAGGTGTGTCTCTGAGCTTACCTGCCATTGTCTTTGTAGCACAGTATATTTCTGAAGTGCTGATTGTTCCCTTCTGCTTCAATGAAAGCTGGGTGCCCTTATACATATGCTCAATTTGTGTAATAGAGAAGTCCTGAGTTCCTTGTTAAACACACAAGAATGAACAGATATTTGTGCCCTGAGTCATGTGCACAGTGAAATCATGTGCAGCTACTCATGGCAGGCTATGAAGGTGGTGTGCATACTGCAAGGGACAGGATGGATGGGTGCGGAAGCTCAGGCTGACAGGCAGGGTTTGGGTCAGAGGGCTTCCTGGTGGTATACATTCCCCACACCACACATCTCCCTATGCTTTTATAGGTAGTTCCCATTGTTTATGTAGAATAACCTTCCTCCTGAGGACGTCAGGGTGTGCCAGGTGACCAGGATTGGGGTTTGTTATCTCACTGCTTCGTGAGGATGTCACCATAAAGGATGACAGAACAGCTCCCTTTCCTGGGATGACTTTAGATTTTTAGTTTTATTAGCCACAGCTCTGTTGTCCATATTTATGGTTTTTTTTTGTGTTTTGTTTTCCATGCTGGAGATTGAATCTAGGGCTTGGCACCTAGACAAATACTACCACCAAGCTACATTCCTGGCTCTTCTGTGTTTGTGTTTGGATTCATGATCAGCTTTGCTCTCTTGTTCTTTCTGCCTTAGTTACCCTTGAAATCTCCTGGGTGCTTGGTAAAAAACCAGATTTCTTCTTCTACTCCGAGTGACTGAGCCTAGGTTTCTGTTGCTTTGTCTTTTTCCTAACCCTCTTCTCTCTTCTCTTCCTTTAAGAATAAAAGGACATGATGCTCTAGATAATTAAAGCATGCAAGATTGTCTAGCTCCCAGTGAGGCTGATCAGAGGCCCATGCCGTGCACCTAGAGCTCATCTCTAGGTCATGCCTTTATTAGGGTGGGCTGATTTTCCTAAAGGGCCCACCCTAGTTGAAGACTCTTTCTAGGTTCTTTCCAGCTCTGCATGTCCACAAGTCTAAGATGCATGTCTATGACACCTTCTAGAAAATGTGTGACCCATTCTTCCTAGGTTCCTCTTTTGAAAACCTCCCTGGTCCACTGACATTCCTACTGTAGTTTATCTAAGTGGCTTCTTCAGCCCTGGGCAGAGATTTATAATCTGCTGCCTGGGGTTTTTGAGTCTTTGTCTTTCTGTGGTGGTTTGATTCAGGTGTCCCCCATAAACTTAGGTGTTCTGAATGCTACGTTCCCAGCTGATGGAGATTTGGGAATTAACACCTTCTAGAGGCAGTGTACTATTGGGTGCAGGATTATGGGTGTTATAGCCAGTTTCCCCATGCCAGTGTTTGGCACACTCACCTGTTCCTGTTGTCCACCTGATGTTGGCCAGGAGGTGATGTCCACCCTCTGTTCATGCCATCATTTTCCCCTGCCAACATGGAGCTTCCCCTAGAGTCTGTAAGCTAAAATAAGCCTTTTTCCCACAAGTTGCTCTTGGTTGGCTGTTTGTCGCCAGCAATGTGAACCTGACTGCAACACCTTCCCTAAGAAGACTCCCTTTCCCCTCCTTTCCCCTCCTTTTCGTCCTTCCTACAAAGAAGTGGTTTCATCTTTGCCCTGTTCTTTTGATCTTTTGTTTTGTTTTTCAAGGTAAGGTTTCACTCTAGCCCAGGCTGACCTGGAATTCACTATGTAGTCTCAGGGTGGCCTCAAACTCACAGTGATCCACCTACCTCTGCCTCCCCAGTGCTGGGATTAAAGGTGTGCGCCACAACGCCTGGCTGCTCTGTTCTTATCTAACCTTCCAGACATGTCTTTAATGTAAGGCTTACATTGTAGGATTTAACTTCATTCTTTCCAGTATGTGTTTTTCTCTAATTCATCTTTATCCCTCTCTTAAAAAATTTATCTGTGTGTGTAAGAGAATGAGAGAGAAAGAGAGAGAAAGGAGGAGAAAGAGAAGACGAATGAGCATGGGTGCATCAGGCCCTCTTGCCACTGCAAATGAACTCCAGATGCATGCAACCAATACTTTATGCATCTGGCTTTAAATGGCTACTGGAGAATTGAACCAAGCCAGTAGGCTTTGCAAGCCAGCACCTTTAACTGTGGTACCATCTTCTCAGCAACTATTCCTCTTTAAAACTATGTATGTCTGTATGTCTGTCTGCATCTATGTGTTTATATGTATGTATGTGAGTGTGTATGTGTGCGTGCGCATGCCAGGGTCTCTTGCCACTGTAAATAAACTCTAGGCACTTGTGCTGCTTTTTGCATCTGGCTTTTATGGGTACTGGGAATTGAACTTATGCTGGCCTACTTTATAAGCCTTTAACTGCCAAGCCATTTCCCTAGCCCCTTTATCCCTCTAGATCCCTGATAGGTATTGTATGTTTTCTGAGGACCAAGGATTAGTCATTGTCATATCCTTTGATGTCTAGTCCTGGTTATGGCCTGTGACACTTTTCTAAGCAGAAAAGGAGGGAGAGAGGACGATGAGTTTATTTACAGACTTCCTAATAAATTTTATATCTTTTAAAAAAAACTTTACATTGAGCTGGAGTAATGGCTTAGTGGTTAAGGCATTTGCCTGTGAAGCATAAGGACCCAGGTAAGATTCCCCAGGTCCCATGTAAACCAGATGCACATGGTGGGACATGCATCTGGAGTTCGTTTGCAGTGGCTAGAGGCCCTGGTGCACCCATTGTCAGTCTCTCTCTCTCTCTCTCCTTCCCACCCTACTCTGTCTCTAATAACTAAATAAAAATAAATCTTAAAAAACCAAAAAACCTTTTATTGACAACTTCCATAAGTATAGACAGTATACTGTGATTACAATCTGTTCCTACTATCTCCCTCTCCCTCCCAAATACCCCCTCCACTGAATCCCTTCATTCCAACTAGTCTCACTTCTATTTTGATGTCATTGTTTTCTTTTTCCTCCTATTATGCAAATCTTATGTAGGCAGCACCAGCCACTGTTAGGTGATGACTATCAAAGTTACTTTGTGTCTGGAAGACAGCATTGTAAGCAGTTTTCCCCTTCCTTTGGCTCTTACATTCTTTCTGCCATCTCTTCTGCAATGGTTCCTTAGCCTTGGAGGGTGTGATAGAGATGTCTCACTTAGTGGTGAATATTCCACTGACATTTCTTCTCAGCATATTAGCTAGTTTTGAATTACCCTGCTGGTCATCACCTCTGAAAAGACAAGCTTCTCTAATGAAAAGTGAGAGCATTTATACATGGATATAAACATTAAGGGTTTTGAGGGCAGTTTGGTGGATGTAATGTATGCCTTTAGCCAGACAGCAGTAGTTGTTTCCTCCTGTTGCAGTCAGGTTTGCATTGTTGGTAGAAATCACCCAACCAAGACCAACTTGTGGGAAAAAAAAGAGGTTTATTTTGGCTTTCAAGCTCGAGGGGGAAACTCCACTATGGCAGGGGGAAAAGATGGCATGAGCAGAGGGTGGACATCACTCCCTGGCCAACATAAGGTGGACCATAGCAACAGGAGACTGTGCCAAACACTAGCAAGGGGATACTGGCTGTAATATCCATAAGCCCGCCTCCAACAATAACTCTCTCCAGGAGGTGTTAATTCCCAAATCTCCATCGGCTGGGAACCTCACATTCAGAACACCTAAGTTTATGGGGGACACCTGAATCAAACCATCACATTCCGCCCTTGACCCCATAAACTGATATCCATACATGATGTAAAAATGCAGTTCATTCATCCAACTTTAAAAGTCCCCATAGTTTTTATCAATCCTAATGATGTTCAAACATCCCCATAGTCCAAGATCCTGTAACTGAGCCATAATACCAAAAAATCCCCCCCAAACCCATAATGGCACAGAATAAACATTCACACTGCAAAAGATGGCATTGGAATAGTAAAGAAACATTCAGCCAATACAAGATTTAAAGCAAGGCAAACATCAAACTCTGTAGCTTCAATCCCAACAACTCTAGCCAATGACAAGTCTCCAAGTCCGATAATTCTAACCAGAAACAAGTCTCTGGCAATTCCAATTCTGCTCCTCTAGCTAGGCTACTCACGGTCCTGGAAAACTTCATCTGGCCGGCAGCTTTCCTTAGCAGCCGTCTTGTGGTCCCGGCATCTCCACTGGGTCTCCACTGCAATCCACATTTCATCGTCATGGCCCCATGGGGTCTCCATGCAAGCATCCAGCAAACCTACTTCACATTGCCCATGGCCATTTCCAAAACACAAGACCATGTTGCAAACTCAATGACCCTCTCTTTCCTGCATTTCTTATACTCCACAATACTAGGTAGGGTGCCAATTTGTTAATCCAAGGGGGGAATAAAGCAGACTTTGAAGAACAGGACACTTCTTGAGCACTCAGGCCCCTCAAAAAGAGTCTACATTCTTCCTGTTGCCCCAGTGCAGGTCAGCTGGCCCAATCTCAAAGGTTGTAATCTCTCATATAATTGCAGCTGAATGGGCAGAAGTTCACCCAAAGATTTTTCTTTCTGTGCCATATCCCTCTGCTCATACCAGTCCATTTCTACGCAAAGCAACCCTGCCCAACTTCTCAGGACATGAGCATAACAGCAAGCTTTTCACATAAACTGCCTCTAGATCGGTCCAAACAAAGCTCTTTCTCACCCTCAAAAGCCAAACCTTGCAGACCATAGTTCTTAACTGCATTCAGGTCTTTCAATTCTGAACAGAATAGTCCATCAAGCTGTACTTACAGCACTGCAAAGCATCTCTTAGGCCAAGGTTTTAAATCCTTCCACATTCCTCTTGAAAATCAGCTCCAAAAGGCAAAGCCACACAGTCAGGTGTCTAGCAGGAGCCCAACTCCTGGTACCACTTTACTGTTGCAGTCAGGTTCACATTGCTGGTAGAATTCACCCAACCAAGAACAGCTTGTGGGAAAAAAGAGGTTTATTTTGGCTAACAGGCTCGAGAGGGAAACTCCATTATGGCAGGGGAAAAAGGTGGCATGAGCAGAGGGTGGACATCATTCCCTGGCCAACATCAGGTGGACCATAGCAACAGGGGTGTGTGCCAAACACTGGCAAGGGGACACTGGCTATAATACCCATAAGCCCGCCCCCAACAATAACAATGCCTGTAGGAGGTGTTAATTCCCAAATCTCTATCAGCTGGGAACCTCGCATTCAGAACACCTAAGTTTATGGGGGACACCTGAATCAAACCACTACACCTTCCTAGAGCTTATAACCTCCTCAGTCATAGGTTTTTGACCAGGTTTTCAGTACCAGACATGAATTCTCTCCCATGGAACAGGCCTCTACTCCAATCAGAGAGCATTTGCTTTCCCCTGTTGAATCTTTTTGTGTATGTGTGTGTAGTTTTGTGAGGTAGAGTGTCTCTGTAGCCCAGGCTGACCTGGAATTTACTATGTGGTCTCAGGGTTGCCTCAGCTCATGGCAGTCTGCCTTCTGCGTGCAGGGATTAACGGCATGCGCCACCACGCCTGGCTAAGTTGTTTTCCCCCATAACAGACATGCCACTGTTGTGTCAGTTGGCACATTTGGTCTTGCTGGCCAGCTGTAAGGCTTTCAGGGTTCTTCTGGTTAAGATAGTTCATCACATCTCTCCCTGAAAAGGCTGAATGCTGCATAGGCCTTTTCAGTGTCTTGACAGCTAGTCAATAAGGAGGAGGCTTCCAGCTCAGCTCCAACTTGATGTCTCAGTGTCCTCCAGCTCAAGTATGTGAAGTCTGCAGCAGTAGGGTCATACCATCTAGTTCTGTGAGCAACCAGGAGCCTTGGCAATAACCTGCAATGTTTTTGGAGCAATCAGGATCTCCTTGGCTAACAACTCAGTGGAAGATGTTTTACCCATGGCTTTGAAAATTTTCTAATAACAAAAGAAATCTATGACTCCTGGATAAAGCATTATCTACCTGCATAAGATACGTCTGCCCAAACTTTCTTTTTCAACACATATATTATTAACTAGTGAAGAAGTAGGTTTCTATATAGCTTATTCATAACAATTTAAATTTTGATTAACCATCCTCCTATCCCTTCTCTACTCTATCCTCTCCCCTGACTGTACATATACCATTCCACCCCCAGTATTCTGCCTCTCTGCCTACATATCTACTATAAGCCCTCCCCTCCCCTTCCTCCCTCATAGCCTCTTTCTAGCTTCCTGGCCTTGACTACTGACTTTGACTCCAACTCACATACAAATCTAAAACCATGTTTTTTATTTCATTTCATTTACTTTATTTATTTGAGAGAGAGAGAAAGAGGCGGGGGGGGGGAGAGATAGATAGATAGATAGAGAGAGAGAATGGGCACGCTAGAACCTCCAGCCACTGCAAATGCACTCCAGATGCATGTGCCCCTTGTGCATCTGGCTTATGTGGGTCCTGGAGAGTTGAACCGGGATCCTTTGGCTTTGCAGGGAAACGTCTTAACCGCTAAGCCATCTCTCCAGCCCTGTTTTTTTTTTTTTTTTTTTTTTTTGGTTTTTCGAGGTAGGGTCTCGCTCTAGCCCAGGCTGACCTGGAATTCACTATGGAGTCTCAGGGTGGCCTTGAACTCACGGTGATCCTCCTACCTCTGCCTCCCGAGTGCTGGGATTAAAGGCGTGCGCCACCACGCCCGGCTCTAGCCCTGTTTTTTTAAAAAAACAATATTTAAAAAATTTTATTTGAGAGAGAGAAAGAAAGGCAGATAGAGAGAATGGGTGCATTAGGGCCTCTAGCCACTGCAGTGAACTCCAGATGCATGTACCACCTTGTGCATCTGGCTTGTGTGGGCTCTGGGGACTCAAACCTGGATCCTTAAGCTTTGCAGGCAAGTGCCTTAACTGCTAAGCCATCTCTATAGTCCTCACATACAAATCTAAACATTCAATTTTATATCATAATTTTAAACTTCAGGGACTGTTACCAGTGTCCTTAGCTCAGCACAGTTAAGTTCTACCTTAAGCATTTCATTATTGGTGATTTGAAATACATGAGTTTGATTTTCATTATAAACAAATAATGCCTTTTTAAAATCAGATATGACATAAAGACTTCATAATAATGGGTGAGTCCCAGCCGTCTTTCCTGCCCAGCTTGTCCAACATTATGGGATCTATGCTGTGCCCTTTGATCTATGCTTACCTTGGCACAGGAACATCTCCATGGTGCTGCTTTGTTTGGGAACAGGCCTGTGGCTGCATCAGCTATTTAATCAACCTTTCTTGGTACTTCCACAGTGGTGGGGTACAGGGTGGTACCCCGAGAAAAGAGTCAGTGCTGTCTCCTGTAGTCAGGAGCTACCTCTCTCTGCTTGCTGGCCTGCTGCACTGCACCACACCTGTGTTGCTGGAGCACTCTGGTGCAGTGAACTTCAGAGCTGTGCTGTAGAACCCAGAGGTCTCCTGCTGACCCTGTCTTGCTCTTGTTCAGCTGTGTCAGAAGAGGGACCTTTGTACTTTGAATCTTGGTTTCTTCACCTATAGATTGGTTCGTAATGCTGTTTGTAGGAGTGTTTTACAGAGTATAGGAATTGAGGCAAGTAAAAGGCCAGGAGCATTGTGCATGTCAGCCAGTGTTGCTTTTGCTATGATTTTCGTATTGTGAGTATTTCACCAACCTTGTTGTTATTATTTTTAACTTCAAGTGAAACTTTTCATGAAAACATGAAAATATATGCTTAGGGATTGTCCAAGATATACAGGAAAGTGTCAAGACTAGAGATGAATTTAGAACTGAAGGTTAGGGGCTGCTATCACAGAGTATGTCAGACCAGGAGGGAGGCATTTAGGAGTAGTGTGTATTTCCTGCTATTTATCCTATCACCATTGTGCCTGTGGGCAACGGGGAGTCAGAAGGCCTGTGGCATTGGAAGGACAGCCCCTCATGCAGGGTGCTGTCCTATGTTGGGCAGACCTAGCCAGTGGAGGCTCTGCTGCTCTGCCTGCTGCACTCCTAATGTCGTAATGTCCTCACAGATGTGGCAAAATGGAAAACATAAACGCATTATTTTTTTAGTGTTAATGGATTTCTGATAATAGGAAATGTGTCAAATACTGAAAGAAAAAAAAATCCCTAACATCACAAAATTACTTCTGATTTTGTACATTATCTTTCTAGTTATGTGTACATGTGATGGGTTTATATAGTTCCCTGCCTTTTACTTCTGCTTTTAAAGTTGAATACATTTTTTGGCATTTATAAGCATAATTTTTTAAAGACACATACTATTCTGAAACATGGCTTTTTTTTTTTTCTTTCGAGGTAGGGTCTAACTGTAGCTCAGGCTAACCTGGAATTCACTATGTAGTCTCAGGGTGGCCTCGAACTCATGGTGATCCTCCTACCTCTGCCTCCCAAGAGCTGGGATTAAAGGTGTGTGCCACCATGTCTGGCTTGGCTTATTTATTTTTAATTTTTTGGCAGATCTGAGGAAGACAAGTGATTGTTTCACTTTTAACATTTATATGGTTGTAATTTACATATTACAATAGACCTCCTAAAAAATTATACAGATTATACCATCCATAGCTTTTCTGGGATTAGTTATCACCACTTAAATAAAGTTGGCTAAAATTTTATTTGATAGCCAAAAGTTTCATTTGTAAAATTTTAAGTCATTGGTTATAATAAACTGTGATTTCTGCTCACTTATTTTGTTACTTCCTTCTACTTTAATGAGATTCTGTTAGGTGGAACATACATATGTCAAAGGATATATATGTGTACTATAAAGCTTGCCTTATACTCAGGGTACATGTTCCTTGACACCCTGTACACTCAGGTCACTGTCACTTGATTGTCTTAAGTCCCATTGTCAGTGGTCCAAGCAGCTGAGCTTTGTATCTTCACAAGACAGAAAATAGCTCTATGGGAATGGAGTAAGAAAAAAGCCCACCTGGCTGGAGGCCTGGGCTAGGGAGCTAGGGATTTGTCTGAGCCCTGTGTGGAAGGAAGATTGCCCTGTGGTCTGTTCCTTGTCACTCATCCCTCCCTGGCTCTGTGTCCTTCCATTGCTATAAGTTTCTACTTTGTGACTGTGCCACAGTGTACTCACCATCCTATTGTAGGTGGCACCTGGACCTTTGCTGTTTTACTCTCTTGAGTAAACCTGCTACAGACTTTCTCACACCTGGCTGCTTTGGTGTTTGGTGTTTGGCTGGTTTGGTGTTTGGTGTTGTATAACCCGTTATACCGTAGGATTGTAGACTTTAGGGGTGTGAGATGCTTGAATACTTACCTTTCATTAAGTACTGCCAAATATTTTTCTCTGTAATTAATGACCATGTAATGCTTTAAAGTAATAATTGATGGTTTTTTAATTTAATTTAATTTAATTTTTTTTAAAGGTAGGGTCTCAATCTATCCCAGAGCTGACCTGGAACTCACTGTATAGTCTCAGGGTGGCCTTGAACTCATGGCGATCCTCCTGAGTGCTGGTATTAAAGGTATGCGCCACCACGCCCAGCTTAATCAATAGATTTTTATACATGTAACGGCAGACACAGGAAACAAAAGTTCACAGGTAAAATGTCCTCAAATGCAGAGTGTTGCATTGATCTTAGATGTGTCACTTGCAATTTAGAAGCTGCTCACCAATGCATATTTCTGAACCCTTTGTGAAAGCTACATAGGACTTTGAGGACGGAAGATCTCACTGACACTGTTTTTAAAAGATAAGAGTGGTCATTGTTGGCTGAAGGTATGGCCTAGCAGTTAAGGTGCTTGCCTCTGAAGTCTGAGGACCCAGGTTCGGTTCCCTAGTACCCATGTAAGTCAGCTGCACAAAATAGCACATGTGTTTGGAGTATGTTTGCAGTGGTTAGAGGTGATGATATGCCCATTCTGTCTGTCTGTCTGTCTCTCTCTCTCTTTCTTTATCTGCCTTTTTTTCTCTTCTTCTCTCACACATAAACAAATAAAAAATATTTTCTAAAAAAGAGTCATAACTGTTAGTTTCCCCCAGGAGAAGGGGACAGCACCTGTGTGCACCATGTTCTTCTTGTGCTTGGCTGGACTTCTCTTGTGCCTGTACACAGCTGCCACCGGCCACTGTGAGTGGGAAGCTGCATCACAGGGATCTTATGCCGTGTCTGGGCTTGAGTTTCACACTGATGAGTGCAGAAATGGGGGCTCTGGCTGCAGAGGAGGAAGAATCTACAGTAAAGCAAGCAGTCATTTGAATCACCGTGTAGACATGTTGTTAGGTACAGAGGAAACATTCAAAATAGTATTTAATGTTTGTTTTGATAGTAAAAGTAATTCACATTAGTCACAAGAAAATGTTAAAAATACAAACAAAGGGAGAGTGAAAGGGAAAGGTCCCCTGGTTCATTCTCCAGAGTGGTTCCTTTAGTCTTCTTGGTGGGAATATGTGCTTTTGTAAACAAAAAAAGCTATGTGTAGCTGGGCATGGTGGCACATGCCTTTAATCCCAGCACTTGGGAGGTGGAGGTAGGAGGAGTGCCACAAGTTTGAGGCCACCCTGAGACTACATAGTGAATTCCAGGTCAGCCTGAGCTAGAGTGAGACCCTACCTAGAGAGAGAGAGGAAAAAAAAAAAAAAAAAGCAATCTTGTATTTGAATTTTTTTCCATGTTCCCTTTTCTTTAAATCTGTATTATGAACATCTTTCTGTGTCACAAAACTGTATCTTGTGGCTTCATAGGATTATATTGTAGTAAACACCAGCAGGTATTTGAACAGTTCCCTGTTGCTGAGCATTTAGGTGGTTTCCACTTCATTACAATAACCAATGCCAGAATGAACTATCCTGGATATGTATCTTTGTGCCAATCCATTAATTTTTTTAAATTACGTTTTCTCATTGGCTTGAGTATTGATAAGAGATTGAATTTAAAAGTCATTTTAGTTCTTCTAAAAATTTCAGAAAATCATAGAGCATATTTAACCTTTTCACTCAGAGAAGTAAATTTAATTCCATGAAATTAATATTATGTTATCATAAGCTTCTGACAGATGCTGGCCTCATTTAAAAAAGAAGTTGGGGGGAGGAGTCGAGGGGGTGGGGAAAAATAAAGAATAAAAAAGAAGTTGAAAATGTGCTTAAAATACAATCCTTTCCCACCTCAATTATTTTTGCCTTGATTTGAGTTTTGCCTGCAGAGAGGGCAGTCATGGTACATACAGTCTTTTCTAGGCATCAGTCCGTATAGATACTTGCCCTCTTTGGGCAATAGTTCCTGTGACACTCAGTAGGCACTCAACTTTACTGGTCAGCTATCTCCATGAGCACTCACTGAGCAGAGGTTCCCCTAGAATACTCTAGGCCTCACTGGACAGCAATCCCTTGCCACTTTCTTTTTTTTTCCTGTCCTGAAGCCACACAGCAGGTCTGAAAGTGTCTTGTGACCTGGACAGCACTGGACAGCTAGGTCTGACACTAGCATGGCTTCACCTGAACCACTTGGAGACAGAAGTGTTTGGGTGGGAGAAGACTATAGGGCAGTGTTCTATAGCTTGCCATTGTGAAAGTGGGCTTGGGGACTTGCCACTTTGCTTTGTGAAAGCCCTCAGTAAGAGTTGAACCATAGGAGTGTGTACTGTTAACAGAGCAAGAGCCAAAGATGTATCTGCCACAAGTGTGCATGTGGTTCTTGCATATGTTTAAGATACTGAGGAAAGAGTTCGAGACCCTGATGTGTTCTCTTCTTATGTTTGTAGATCCACATCATAGATTTTGATGATGAAAATAACCTTATAAATAAAAATGTCCTCCTCCATCAAGTGGGTGAAATCTGGCACATGAGTGCCAGTCCCTCAGACAAAGGTGTGCTGGCCACCTGCTACAACAAAAGTAAGTACAGCTCCTGTGAGATGTTTATGTATCAGCTACAAGTATCAGGGAAGATGGATTTTATATTGCTAATGCTTCTGTGGGCGATTTATAAATTTGACCATTAGCAAAGTTGCTGCTTCACATAGAGGCTGTGACACTGTGTTTCTGGAAATTACAGTCCTGAGGTTCTAAGATTGTATAGCTGTTTTGGAGCATTGGTCCCATGTCAAGGTGCTCCACACCAGAGATTCCCAAATGGCAGGCTCTGTGCTGGTGAGCCACACATCCCAGCTCCCCAGGGATCTGCCTTCTTCCCACTGCCCAAGTACAGAGAACATAAGGAGAGTCCTCCTCTTCCTTCCAGTCCTCTCATGGCAGCCATGCTGTGTGCATGTGCAAGTCATGTATCTGTGTACCTTGGTAGGCTTCCTCTTGCCTGCCACCTGGCTCTCCAGTATCTGGGACCTTCAGCATTTGTGTTAGTCAGATATCAGGAACCCTGAACTGACCCTACATCTTCCTTAACTCCCCTTGTTCTGTCTTTGTCAGCTACTACTTTCCAAATGCTGGTTTTAGGGGAAAATAGCCCCTTAGCTCTCTTCCCATTATGTAATTCAGAATAAGGTCTTTTCATTATATAGTCTTTAAAATGTCAGCTTGCGGCTTGAGAGAGAGCTCAGTGGTTAAAGGTGCTTGCAGGCAAAGCTTCCTGGCCTGGGGTTCAATTTCCCACACCCACTTAAAGCCAGATGCAGAGTGGCAAATGTGTTTGGAGTTTGTTTGCAGAGGCAAGAGGCCTTAGCATGCCCATGTGCTTTCTCAGTAAAAATATTTTTAAAAAAATGCTAGCTTGCTTTTTATTATTATTATTATTTATTTATTTATTTAATTGACAACTTCCATAATTGTAGACAATAACCCATAGTAATTTCCTCCCTCCCCCCACTTTCCCCTTTGAAACTCCACTCTCCATCATATCCCCTTCCCCTCCCAATCAGTCTCTCTTTTTTATTTAGATGTCATCTTTTCCTCCTATTATGGTGGTCTTGTGTAGGTAGTGTCAGGCACTCCAAGGTCATCGATATCCAGGCCTTTTTGTGTCTGGAGGAGCACATTGTAAGCAGTCCTACCCTTCCTTTGGCTCTTACATTCTTTCTGACACCTCTTCTGCAATGGACCCTGAGCTTGGAAGGTATGATAGAGATATTGCAGTGCTGAGCACTCCTGTCACTTCTTCTCAGCACACTGGTGCCTTCTGTGTCATCCCAAAGTCACTGCCATCTGAAAAGAGAAGGTTCTCTAACCAAAAGTGAGAGTAGCATTAATATATGAGTATCAACATTAAGAGAAGTGCTTATGGGGTGAACATTGTATATATATTTATTTAGCCAGACAGCAGTAGATGTTACACCCCCAGGGCTCATGACTACCCCTATTGTAGGTTTTAGTATCAGGGATGTATTCCCTCCCATGTAGTGGGCCTCTAGTCCAATTAGAGGGCAATTGGTTTCCCCCATAACAGATGTGCCACTATTACACCTGTTGGCTCATTTGGCATGGCTGGCCAAATATAAGGCTTGCAGTGTCCACTGTTGGGTATCTCCACTGGTGATTTTTCTCTCTCCCATTGAACTGCATGCAGTGTGGCTTTTTCCAGCTTTCTGTCAGCTGGTCTACATGGAGGAGGTTATCAGCTCAGTTCCAGCAGGATTTCTCAGTGGCCTTGCAGCCCAAGTATGTGGAGTCTTCAGCAATAGGGTCTTACCATTCCTGGTGGGAAACGCAATGGCTGTAATGTTTTGGGGTCATCAGGGACCTCCCTGGCCAACAACTCACTGGAAGGTATCCCATTTCTGGCAGTGAAAATTTTCTAGTAAAAATCTATGGCTCCTGAGTGTTCCATTGTCCAAAAAAGTAGGTTTCCATATGACTTATTTATATCCCCTTAGATTTTGATTAGCCCTCCCTCCACCTTTCCTTTACTCAGTCTCTTCTCCTGACCTGACTTAGGCCTTTTTACCCCCATTAATCAGTTCTTCTAGTTACCTATGTACAATACCATCCTATTTATTCCCCCTTCCCTCCCTTTCTATTCCCTTTATATCTCCTTTCCAGCTTACTGGCCTCTGCTACTGAATTTTATTCCTACTCACCTAGAAGTCCAGTCATTTGTTACTTGCTCTTTAGATGCTTGCTCTGTGAGGTGCCCCTGTGCAGGGAGTGCATCACTTTCTGTTGGGTGGCTCCCACAGAACCCTCTGCTAGACTGTGTCCACAGGACGCTGCTTTCACTGCTTTTTTCCCTAAGTCCACTTGTTCTTTTCTCTTTTCCGTTGCTTCTTTTCTAGTCTTGTCTTTTCTCCTTTCTTCCTCCCTCCCTCCCCTTCTTTCTCTTTCTCTTTCTCTGTCTCTTCTGTCTCTGTCTCTGTCTCTTTCTCTCTCTCTCTCTCTCTTTTTTTGAGGTAGAGTCTGACTCTAGCCCAGGCTGACCTGGAACTCTTTCTGTAGTCCCAGGCAGGCCTCAGACTCTTGGCAATCCTCCTACCTCTGCCTCCCAAATGCTTGGATTAAAGGTATGTGTCACCATGCCTGGCTTTTTGTTTTCTTTTTTAATATATAATGTTCTTCCTCAGGGCAAAAATCATTTTTGTTTACTGAAAGGTCTCTTCCCCATATTCTTTAATTTTTTTTTTAATGATCAGTATCATAGTATCCCTCTAGGTAGCCTGGGTTGATTTATACACACACACACACACACACACACACACACACACACATACACGCACACACCTACAGATACATACATGCATATATATATAGAGAGAGAGAGAAAGAGAGAAAGAAAGTGATAGAGAGATAGGGTCTTTATATGTGTAGCCCAGACTAGCCTCCGATGTGCTAGTGTTATAGGCATGTGCCATCATGTCCAGTGTTCCTACTGTGATAGTTTGAATGTAAGTGTCTCCCATAGCCTTAGGTAGTTTTGGTTAAGCTTCCTACTTAGTCCCCAGCAAGTGGAGCCCTGCTTAGGGTAGGTGTGTCACTGAGGACAGATCTTGTGTCCAGCGCTATAGTTTGTATAAAGCCAGCTTGAGCTCTGGTTGTTTGTTTTCCCACTTGTGGATGTATGATGAAGTGAGCCAGCTTGCTCTGCCATGATGAGGCTTCCCCTCAAAAACTGTAATCCTAAAGTAAACCCTTTTCCTCCCGTCAGTTGATTTTGCTCAGGTGTTTTGTTCCAGCCACAAGAAATGTAACTGCAATGCCCACCCTGCCTGGTGTCTCCTACCTATTATAGCTGCTGTTCCCCATATCCTGCATCTTTTACTTGGCATCACTCTATTTATTGGGAAGAACCTTTCATGTGATCATTCCAGCTTCTTCCCTTATCACCACTGACTGACCTGAGCTTCTTATACATGGTGACTTGGCTCTTCCTTATGCCCCTCCGCCTACAGCATTTCTGAGATAGCAGTATCTGTTGAGACTCCCGCCTAGCCACTGTGTTGAACATCTAGGGCAAACACTGCTCAACATGATTGGAATGGACTCCCCAGTTGAGTTCCTTGTTTGGCACCTTGGTTTTGAGGATTTTCCCTGGATCTCTGAAGGCAACCTGTGTGTGGCCACCTGATTCTGCTTGTGGCTGCTGTCCCATGGCTACCCCATCCATTCTGGCTTTTGTGGTCCTTTTGCCTCCATTTGTCTAGTCCATTATCCCCCCCTTTCTCTTCTTGGAGGAGAGTGCATCCATCATTGCTTGGAGAGAACCACATGTTACTATGAATGAAAAAAACTGGAGTTTTCTAGAAAGTTCTTTGGGAGCTGATGGGCTTTTTGATTAACTCAAATCAAGTGACCTTCATTCTACCTCTGTATCATTCCCTCATTTACCATGTTGTGGAGCCATCACATGGAATCCCTTTTCTTGGCCATATTCACCCAGTTAGAAGCAGACCATAGGTCTTGTGGCACTTAGGAGGAATGGCATGAAGGTGAGTCTTGGCCTGTGTGCTTAGAGCCACTTTTTCCCCTTCCTTTATTGTTTTTAAACCTTTTACAATTATTTTTTATTTATATGTTTTTATATATTTTTAATTTATTTGAGAGAGAGAGAGAGAGAAAATGGGTACACCAGGGCCTCTAGCCACCACAAACAAACTCCAGACACATGCGCCACCATGTGCATCTGGCTTATGTGAGTTCTGGGGGATTGAACCTGAGTTCTTATGCTTGGCAGGCAAGTGCCTTAACCACTAAGCCATCTCTCCAGCCCTTTTTAAACTTTTCATAGACAACCTCCCTAAATATATGCAATATACCCTGATCATTACCTCCTCCCATCACTTTCCTCTGTTTCCACCTCCCCTAACCCCCTCCACAGGATACCTTCTTTCCAACTAGTTTTTTGTTCTATTTTGATATCATCTTTTTTTTTTTTTTTGGTTTTGGTTTTTCGAGGTAGGGTCTTCTTCTAGCCCAGGCTGACCTAGAATTCACTGTGTAGTCTCAGGGTGGCCTTGAACTCACGGCAATCCTTCTACTCTGCCTCTCAAGTGCTAGGATTAAAGACATACTTCACCACGCCCAGCTCATCATTTTTTTCTTTAACCCTCCTATTATGCAGGTCTTGTGTAGATAGCATCAACCACTGTGAGGTCATGAATATTAAGGCCACTTTGTCTCTGGAAGATAATATCCCAAAGCATTTCTCCCCTTGCTTTGGCTCTTACTTTCTTTCCACCACCTCTTCCACAGTATCCCCGAGCCTAGAGATAGCTCAGTGCTTAGCACTCTACTGTCACTTCTTCCAACAATTTGATGAGTTTTGAGCCTCCCAATAGTCACCACCATCTGAAGAGAAATTTCTCTAACACAACTGAGACAAATATCCAACCAGACACAGCTTATGGGAGGAAGGGGTTTACTTCAGTCTTACAGATCTAGGGAAGTTCTATCGGTGGTAGAAGAAGCTGGCTCCTTTATGTGGGTCCAAGCAGAGATACCACCAGCAGCCAGCACCACCAGCAAGCAGGAACCACCAGAGCTCAAACTTCCCTGAACATACCTGATAGTACTGGACTGGAGATGCACCCCCAAGCACAACTTAGGGTTGGTTCCCAGGATATGCCCCTGGTGACACACCTACTTTAGTGGATATCTGCCTACTAGGGGCTCGGATAGGAAGTTCAGTCAAAAATGGCTATGTCTGTGGGGGTCATATATTTACAATGTAGCATTCTAACTACCACAATAGGCATAAACATAAATACTTAGAGGGCAGTTCAGTGCGCATAATTTAGCTAAACTACAGTGGTAGTCTCCCCTAGGGCTTATGACCTCTCCAGTCATAGGTTTTTGATTAGATTTTCAAGCAAGTGCCTTTAACTGGTGAGCCATCTTCTAAGTCCCTGATTAGGTTTTCAGTACCAGGGATGAATTCTCTCCCATGGAGTGGGTCTTAGGTCCAATCAGAGAGCAGTTGGTTTTTTTTGTAGCACACATGTCACTATTGCATCATTTGGCACATTTTGCCTGGCTGGCTTCCATTTACATTAGCACTGAGGAAGTGAAGCTTATAGGGTCCATTGCCGGTTAAGACCTTTAATGACTTTTTTCTCCCAACAGGCTGCATAGTTCTTTCTAGCACATTGACAGCTAATCAACAGGCAGAAAAGCTTCTAGCTGAGCTCCAGCTTGGTTTCTCAATGTTCTTCAGCCCACGCATGTGGTATCTTTAGCAATAGGGTCTTGTCATCTAGTTCTGGTGGGCAACCCAAAGCCTTAGAACCAGTTCTTGACCTGAGAGTCTTGGCCACAGTGCCTGCTGGGCATCCCAGATGTCTGAGCAGGTGAGTGTGAGTGTGCTCTGATGCTACTGTTCTGCTCTGCAGGTCTCCAGCTTGAGTTGGGGTACTAGACAAGTTGCTTGATTCCATATGCCTCTGTACCTTGGTAGCTGGGCAAAGTAGCTGTGGACATTGGAGGTTCCAGTGCCCACCAGGTGTCTCTCTGGAGGGTCTGGGTGGGCCTCAAGGCAGGATTCTCCCTAGTATGGTTGCCATCTTTTTTGTCTTCATTCTTTCTTCCCTCATGGTAGGGATCTATATGTGCAGCTGAGTCATCTGTCAGCTTGCTTCCTGAAAGGGGAATTGGGCCCAAGATCCATCTCTTTCATTGTCTGCTTTGTCACTTGGCCAGGTTGACATGGGTACCAAATTGCTTTACTTAGCAACCTTGTAGTCCTCAATGGACTACATGGACACTTGCCCTGTGTCAAGAGTCTACCCACCACAGGCCTTTGTGGGATGATCTCTTCCCTACCTTGGCCTCCTGCTGACATGGCTAGGGACCTTATCTTCAGCCTTGAACTTCATTCTGCCTTTCTCTTTCACTTTCACCCTACACCCTTTGCTCTTTAGTCCACTCTTCAGCCTTAACCCTTCCACTTCATCCAGTCGTTCTCCTTTAACCCCTCATCTTTATCCTCACCTATCATCCTGTACCTTTCATCTGTCCTTTCTTTTTAGTGTAGCTGGATCTGTGAGGGTCCTTCTCTGTCCTTACTCATCAGATCCCTAGTCCATGCTGGTCCTGAAACTTTATTTAGCTTGCCATGTGGTTGATTTTACCACTTCTTTGTGCACTTTGCCCCCTGCTCATGCCTTCCTCCATGGGTGCCCTATCCTCAAGTCAACCTCCTCCCGTGGGCACCCTTTACCGTGTGGACAGGCTGAGGGTCCAGTCTCCATCGTCACTCCTTTACCGTGTGGACAGGCTGAGGGTCCAGTGTCCATCGTCACTCCTTTACCGTGTGGACAGGCTGAGGGTCCAGTGTCCATCGTCACTCCTTTACCGTGTGGACAGGCTGAGGGTCCAGTCTCCATCATCGCTCCTTTACCGTGTGGACAGGCTGAGGGTCCAGTCTCCATCGTCACTCCTTTACCGTGTGGACAGGCTGAGGGTCCAGTCTCCATCGTCACTCCTTTACCGTGTGGAGAGGCTGAGGGTCCAGTCTCCATCATCGCTCCTTTACCGTGTGGACAGGCTGAGGGTCCAGTCTCCATCGTCACTCCTTTACCGTGTGGACAGGCTGAGGGTCCAGTCTCCATCGTCACTCCTTTACCGTGTGGACAGGCTGAGGGTCCAGTCTCCATCGTCACTCCTTTACCGTGTGGACAGGCTGAGGGTCCAGTGTCCATCGTCACTCCTTTACCGTGTGGACAGGCTGAGGGTCCAGTCTCCATCGTCACTCCTTTACCGTGTGGACAGGCTGAGGGTCCAGTGTCCATCGTCACTCCTTTACCGTGTGGACAGGCTGAGGGTCCAGTCTCCATCGTCACTCCTTTACCGTGTGGACAGGCTGAGGGTCCAGTCTCCATCGTCACTCCTTTACCGTGTGGACAGGCTGAGGGTCCAGTCTCCATCATCATTCCTTTACCGTGTGGACAGGCTGAGCGTCCAGTCTCCATCGTCACTCCTTTACCATGTGGACAGGCTGAGCGTCCAGTCTCCATCGTCACTCCTTTACCATGTGGACAGGCTGAGGGTCCAGTGTCCATCGTCACTCCTTTACCATGTGGACAGGCTGAGGGTCCAGTGTCCATCGTCACTCCTTTACCGTGTGGACAGGCTGAGGGTCCAGTGTCCATCGTCACTCCTTTACCGTGTGGACAGGCTGAGGGTCCAGTCTCCATCGTCACTCCTTTACCGTGTGGACAGGCTGAGGGTCCAGTCTCCATCGTCATTCCTTTACCATGTGGACAGGCTGAGGGTCCAGTCTCCATCGTCACTCCTTTACCGTGTGGACAGGCTGAGGGTCCAGTCTCCATCATCACTCCTTTACCGTGTGCACAGGCTGAGGGTCCAGTGTCCATCGTCACTCCTTTACCATGTGGACAGGCTGAGGGTCCAGTCTCCATCGTCATTCCTTTACCATGTGGACAGGCTGAGGGTCCAGTCTCCATCGTCACTCCTTTACCGTGTGGACAGGCTGAGGGTCCAGTGTCCATCGTCACTCCTTTACCGTGTGGACAGGCTGAGGGTCCAGTCTCCATCGTCACTCCTTTACCGTGTGGACAGGCTGAGGGTCCAGTCTCCATCGTCACTCCTTTACCGTGTGGACAGGCTGAGGGTCCAGTGTCCATCATCACTCCTTTACCATGTGGACAGGCTGAGGGTCCAGTGTCCATCGTCACTCCTTTACCGTGTGGACAGGCTGAGGGTCCAGTGTCCATCGTCATTCCTTTACCATGTGGACAGGCTGAGGGTCCAGTGTCCATCGTCACTCCTTTACCGTGTGGACAGGCTGAGGGTCCAGTCTCCATCGTCACTCCTTTACCGTGTGGACAGGCTGAGGGTCCAGTGTCCATCATCACTCCTTTACCATGTGGACAGGCTGAGGGTCCAGTCTCCATCGTCACTCCTTTACCGTGTGGACAGGCTGAGGGTCCAGTCTCCATCGTCACTCCTTTACCGTGTGGAGAGGCTGAGGGTCCAGTCTCCATCATCGCTCCTTTACCGTGTGGACAGGCTGAGGGTCCAGTGTCCATCATCACTCCTTTACCGTGTGGACAGGCTGAGGGTCCAGTCTCCATCATCGCTCCTTTACCGTGTGGACAGGCTGAGGGTCCAGTCTCCATCGTCACTCCTTTACCATGTGGACAGGCTGAGGGTCCAGTCTCCATCGTCACTCCTTTACCGTGTGGAGAGGCTGAGGGTCCAGTCTCCATCATCGCTCCTTTACCGTGTGGACAGGCTGAGGGTCCAGTCTCCATCGTCACTCCTTTACTGTGTGGACAGGCTGAGGGTCCAGTCTCCATCATCGCTCCTTTACCATGTGGACAGGCTGAGGGTCCAGTGTCCATCATCACTCCTTTACCATGTGGACAGGCTGAGGGTCCAGTCTCCATCGTCACTCCTTTACCATGTGGAGAGGCTGAGGGTCCAGTCTCCATCGTCACTCCTTTACCGTGTGGACAGGCTGAGGGTCCAGTCTCCATCGTCACTCCTTTACCGTGTGGACAGGCTGAGGGTCCAGTCTCCATCGTCACTCCTTTACTGTGTGGACAGGCTGAGGGTCCAGTCTCCATCGTCACTCCTTTACCGTGTGGAGAGGCTGAGGGTCCAGTCTCCATCATCGCTCCTTTACCGTGTGGACAGGCTGAGGGTCCAGTGTCCATCATCACTCCTTTACCATGTGGACAGGCTGAGGGTCCAGTCTCCATCGTCACTCCTTTACCGTGTGGAGAGGCTGAGGGTCCAGTCTCCATCGTCGCTCCTTTACCGTGTGGACAGGCTGAGGGTCCAGTCTCCATCATCGCTCCTTTACCGTGTGGACAGGCTGAGGGTCCAGTGTCCATCATCACTCCTTTACCATGTGGACAGGCTGAGGGTCCAGTCTCCATCGTCACTCCTTTACCGTGTGGACAGGCTGAGGGTCCAGTCTCCATCGTCACTCCTTTACCGTGTGGAGAGGCTGAGGGTCCAGTCTCCATCATCGCTCCTTTACCGTGTGGACAGGCTGAGGGTCCAGTGTCCATCATCACTCCTTTACCATGTGGACAGGCTGAGGGTCCAGTCTCCATCGTCACTCCTTTACCATGTGGAGAGGCTGAGGGTCCAGTCTCCATCATCACTCCTTTACCGTGTGGACAGGCTGAGGGTCCAGTGTCCATCGTCACTCCTTTACCGTGTGGACAGGCTGAGGGTCCAGTCTCCATCATCACTCCTTTACCGTGTGGACAGGCTGAGGGTCCAGTCTCCATCATCGCTCCTTTACCGTGTGGACAGGCTGAGGGTCCAGTCTCCATCATCATTCCTTTACCATGTGGACAGGCTGAGGGTCCAGTGTGTGATCGAGATGTTACTCAGTACTCCAGTCACTTCTTTCCAGCACTATGATACCTTCTGAGTAATCCCAAGGTTACTGCCATCTGAAAAGAGAAGATTCTCTACCTAAAGTGAGAGTAGCATTAATATGAGGGTATAAATATTAAGAGAAGTGATTACTGGGCAGTTTGATAAGCATAGTATATACACTTATCCAGACATCAGCAGATGTTACACCCCTAGGGCTCATGACTACCCCTGTTTTAAGTTTTCAGTACCAGGGATGTTTCCCCCCCCTCCCCCATGGAGCGGGCCTTCAGTCCAGTTGGAGGGCAGTTGGTTTCCACCATGACAGACGTGCCACTATTGCACCCGTTGGCTCATTTGGCCTGGCTGGCCAATTATTAGGCTTGCAGTGTCCACTATTGAGTATCTTCACTGGTAATATCTCTCTCCCATTGAACTACATGTAGAATGGCTTCTTCTAGCTTTCTGTCAGCCAGTATTTTTTTAAAATTTATTTTATTTATTAAAGAGAGAAGGAAAGAGAGAGGCAGTAGAGAGAGAGGGAATGGGTGCTCCAGGGCCTTTAGCTATTGCAAACTAACTCCAGATGCATGCAGTACCATGTGCATCTGGCTTACGTGGGTACTAGGAAATCAAACTTGGGTCCTTAGGCTTAGCAGTCAAGTTGCCTTACCCTCTAAGCCATCTCTCCAGCCTACCACTTCCAGTTTTATATGCTAAGTGAGAAGTTGTCATAAAGATTGACTCCATCTAGCACATACCTGTGCTCCTACTGTTCAGGGTCCTCACACTGTCCAGTGTTTAGGTGTTGGCTGGCTTAATGGGGTCCTCTTCTGGGTCTCAGGGTGTCAAGAGGGCTGTATTTCCATCTGGATTCTGAGTTTTGTAAGCACTCTTGTGGGCAAAATTCAGTTCCTGGGTTTATAGGCCTGGATGCCAGTTTTCTTGTGGGCTGGTTGTGATGGGAGCTGCTCAGGTGGTTGTGGTTAGCAGCAGCAGCAGCAGTAGCCGACTCATGATGACTCCTCCATCTTGGCTGTGTGGATGCATGGGGTTATGAGGATGGCCCCCTTCCCTTTACCCTGAATTTCAAGTCAAGGCTTTGCAGGCAATATCGCTTGTCTATTCAGTGTTTTTTCTCATCTTTCACCCTTCACAGAATTCATGTCTGAGTTCTCTTTTGTCCCCACTATAGGAAGAGCTGGAGGGTTTTAGTCTGCAGAGAGGGTTGTCTTCCAGTGTGAGATGAAATCTTAGCTCTTTCTCTCTCCAGCCAGCTGGGAGCTACTTGATTTGGGCTTCACCCCAGCTCTTTGCCCTTGTAAGCCATGCATGGTGTCTATCTCATCTAGTCCAGTGATCTGTAGTGACAGTCACCCTCATGTGCCAGGTGCCAGCTCTTCTGGTTCAGATGCCTTCAAAAAGCCTTGGAGTTACAGAACTCAGGTTGCTGTACATCACTTAGTACAGACAACCATTTTAGGGAGAACTAACAGAGTTTGAAAATGGACACTTGTGTTCTTTTTTTTTGCATTTAGATTGCCTTACTTCCATACTGCAATAAATTAAGTAGAGTTCAGCTTAAAAGCACTACGACTGGGATTAAAACACGTTGCTCAAGTGTCCACTCATGCAAACCTTTCTGTGATAAGCAGAATGGTTTCTTATCCTCTGTCTTCCAGTGGTGATGTTCTTTTTGTTTTTTGAACTATCTGCTTTTATTTTTTAATTTTTTTATTGACAACTTCTATACATACAGAAAATAAACCATGATAATTCCCTCCCCTCCCCCACTTTCCCCTTCACAACTCTACTCTCCATCATATCCCCTTGCTCTCTCTGTTAGTCTCTTTTATTTTGATATCATCATCTTTTTCTCCTAGAATGAGGGTCTTGTGAAGGTATTGCTAGGCACTGCAAGGTCATGTATATCCAGGCGAATTTCTGTCTGGACAGTTGCATTGTAAGGAGTGGTACCCTTCCTTTGGCTCTTACATTCTTTCCGCCACCTCTTCCACAATGGATCCTGAGCCTTGGAGGGTGTGATAGAGATGTTTCAGTGCTGGACACTCCTCTGTCACTTCTTCTCAGTACTTTGTTGTGTTTTGGGTCATCTCAGTGGTCATCACCATCTGAAAAGAGAAGTTCTCTAACCAGAAGTGAGAGTAACCATAATATATGAACATGAACATTAAGTGTAGTGCTTACAAGGCAGTTTGGTGAACATAATATGTGCCTTTAGCCAGATAAGAGCAGGCTTTATACTCCTAAGGCTCATGACCTCCTCTGCCATAGGCTTTTGCTTAGGTTTTCAGTACTAGGCACGTATTCCCGCCCATAAAGTGGACACCCAGAGAGCAGTTGGTTTCCTCCAGAGCAGACATGCCACTGTTGCACCTGTTTGATCATTTGGCCTGTCTGGCCAAACTTGAGGCTTCCAGTGTCCACTGTTTTCACTGATAACTTCTGTCTCCCAAAGTGCTGCATGCAGTGCAGTTTTTCTAGCTTTCAGTTGGCTGGTCTACACGAGAAGGTTTTTGGCTCAGCCCCAGTTTGATTTCTCAGTGACCTTAGCACCCAGACATGTGACGTCTTCAGCAGCAGGGTCTTATCATCTGTTACTCGTGGGAAACCAAGGGCCTTGGCAATAGCCTGTAATATTTTGGAGGCAACAGGGACCTCCCTGGCCAACAACACTGGAAGGTATCCCATCCCTGGCACTGAAAATTTTCTAGTAGCACTCTATGGCTTCTGGATGTGCCATTATTCCCAAAAGTAGACATTCATATGTCTTATTCAGAATATCTTGAATTTTGATTGACCCTCCCCCCACCCTTCTCTTATTCAATCTCTTCCCCTGGCCTCACTTAGGCCTTTTCCCTCCTTGTAATCTGTTCTTCTGCTTACATATATACAATACCATCCCCTAAAGGCCTTCCCTCTCCTCCCTCCCTTATAGCTTTTTTCTAGCTTATGGGCCTCTGCTACCAATTTTTTGTTGCAGCTCACAAGTCTAAACATTTGTAGCTAGGATTCACATATGAGAGAGAACGTTTGGCTTTCTGGGCCTGGGTTACCTCACTTAGTACAATCCTTTCCAGATCCATCCATTTCCCTGCAAATTTCATAATTTCAGTTTTCTTTACCACTAAATAGAACTCCATTGTGTAAATGTTCCACATCTTTATTATCCATTCATATATTGCGGAATATCTAGGCTGGTTCCATTTTCTAGCTATTGTGAATAGAGCAGCAATAAACATGGTTGTACAAGTGTCTCTAGGATAGTGAGAATAGCCCTTAGGATATATGCCTAGGAGTGCTATAGCTAGATCATATGGTAAATCTATTTTTAGCTGTCTCAAGAACCTCCACACCGATTCTACCAACAGTGTAGAAGGGTTCCCCTTTTTTCCACATCCTTGCCAACATTTGTTGTCATTTGTTTTCTTTATGATAGCCATTCAGACAGGAGTGAGCTGGAATCTCAAAGCAGTTTTAATTTGCATCTCCCTGATTGATGGCTAAGGATGTAGAACACATTTTTAGATGTTTATATGCCATCTGTATTTTTTCCTTTGAGAACTCTGTATTTGGTTCCATAGCCCATTTTTCATTGGGTTATTTGATTTCTTATTGTTTTGTTTTTTGAGTTCTTTGTATATTCTGGATATTAATCCTCTGTCAGATAGATAGCTGGTGAAAATTTTCTCCCATTCTGTAGGTTGTCTGTGCTATCTTCACAGTGTCCTTTTCTGTAGAAAAGCTTTGTAATCATATGAGAGCCCATTGGTTGACTAGTGGTTTTCTTTCCTGAGCAACTGGAGTTATATTCAGAAAGTCATTGCCTATGCCAATATGTTGAAGGGGTTCTCCTACCTTTTCCTCTAGCAATTTCAGAGTTTCAGGTCTGATATTAAGGTCTTTGATTCATTTAGATTTGATTATTATGCTTCATCCTTCTACATATAGATATCCAATTTTCATAGCACCCCTTGTTGAAGAGGTTGTCTTTTCTCCAATGAATACTTTTTCTTTTGGTCAAAAATCAGATGGCTATAGCTGCCTGGCTTAACATCTGGGTCCTCTATTCTGTTCCACTGATCTACATGTCTGTCTTTTTGCCAATACCATGCTGTTTTTGTTACTATGACTTTGTAGTATAGCTTAAAATCAGGTATGGTCAGCCTTATTTTGTTGCTTAAAATTGTTTTGGCTATTTGAGTTTTTTTGTGCTTCCAAATAAATTTTTGGATTGTTTTTTCTATGTCTGTGAAGAATGCCATTGGAATTTTAATGGGGCATTAATTGTGTGGATTGCTTTTGGTAAGACTGACATTTTGACAATATTGATTCTTCCAAACCAAGAACATGGGATGTCTTTCCATTTCCTAGTGTCTTCTGTAATTCCTTGCTTCAGTGTTTACAGTTCTTATTGTAGAGATCCTTCGCTTCCTTGGTTAGGTTTATTCCAAGGTACTTTATTTATTTATTTATTTGTTTTTGAGGCAGTTGTGAATGGGAGGGATTCCCTTATTTCATCTTCTGCATGTGTGTTGTTAGTACATAGGAAATCTGCTGATTTCTGTGTGTTTATTTTGTATCCTGCTACGTTGTTAAAAGTGTTTATCAGCTATAACCGTTTGCTGGTGGAGTCTTTAGGGTCCTTTATGTATAGAATCATATCATCTGCAATTAATGATAATTTGATCTCTTCCTTTCCAATTAGTATCCCCTTTATGAGTGTCTCTTGCCTTATTGCTATAGCTAGGACTTCCAGTACTATATTAAGTAAAAGTGGGGACAGTGGACACCCTTGTCTTGTTCCTGATTTTAGTGGAAAAGCTTCAAGTTTTTCCCCATGTAGTATTATATTGGCTGTCATAAACAGCTTTTATTATCTTGAGATATGTTCCTTCTATTCCCAGTTTCTGTAAGACTTTTACCATGAAGGGATGTTGCATTTTGTCGAATGCTTTTTCTGCATCTATTGAGATGATCATGTGATTTTATATGTTGAACCATCCCTGCATCTCTGGATAAAGCCTACTTTGTTGGGGTGAATGATCTTTCTGATATATTCTTATATTCTGTTTGGGCAATATTTTGTTGAGAATCTTTGCATCTGTGTTCATGAAGGAACTTGGTTTGTAATTTTTTCTTTTTTTTTTGTTCTGTCTTTGTCTGGGTTTGGTGTGAGGGTGATTCTGGCTTCATAGAATGAGTTTGGTACAATTGATTTTCTGAATTTCTCTTGTGTCTGTTGTAATGGTGCCATTTCATCTCTAATTTTATTAAATTTTGTCTCTTCCCTCTTTCTTCTGGTTAGATTTGCTAAGGGTTTATCAGTCTTGTTTATCCTTTCAAAGAACCAACTCTTTGTTTCATTGATTCTTTGGATCCATTTTTTTTTTTGGTTTCTATTTAATTAATTTCTCCTCTAATCTTTATTATTTCTTCCTGTCTACTTATTTTTGGTTTGCCTTGTTCTTTTTACAAGGCATTAAGGTGAAGCAGTAAATGCTTCACCTATGAACTCTAATATCTTAATGTATTTCCTCTTAGGACTGCCTTCATTGTTTCCAAACGCTTTATATTTTGTATTGTCATCATCATTTGAATCAATGAATTTATTGATTTCCTTTCTGATTTCTTCAATGACCTATTGATCATTCAATAGTGTACTGTTTAATTTCTGTGTATTTCTTTGTGTTTTGTAGTTTTTCTTGCTGCTGATTTGTATTTCAATCCCATTGTCGTCAGATAGAGTACAAGAGATTATTTCAATTTTCCTGTATTTGTTAAGATTTGCTTTGGGCCCTAGTATATGGTCTATTTTGGACAATGTTCCATGTGCTACTGAAAAAAATGTATATTCTGCAGCATTTGGGTGGAATATTTTTTAGATATATGTTAGGTCCATTTGTTCCATGACATCATTAATCCAGATGTCTCTCTTTCATTTTTGTCCGGATGACCTGTCAGTTGATCAGATTGGGGTATTGACGTCACCCACTACAATTGTGCTTGGCTTTTCTAATAATCTGTGGTGCTTTTAGATTTGGGAATCCCAACTTTATGTACCTTCAGAGTAGGAGTGTAAGGTGCCAAGTGTAGCTCTTGTACTCCAATCCCACCATAGAAGTAAGCCTAGGTGTTGAGTTTGCCTGCTATTCAAGTATTCTAGTGGGCTGGGTGGAGCAATTTACTGGCATATTCAATTGAGCAATATACACATTCAATAAAAAGCAGCACAGAGTATGCAAGTGTGGGGATTGAAACAAACAGATAGCCTTAAAAGCCACAATCCCTAAGGGTTGTGTTGCTCTGTACCCTTAATCCTGTCAGCTGGGAGGTTGAGATTTCTGTTCTGAAATGGGTTCGAGGTCAGACTGGGTCTGAATCTGACCCTGCCCCAACAATGACAGAACAAAAAGTCAAAGGCCCTGTAAATCTGAAAGCATTAAAGGCAACAATAGTCAGCCCCCTAAAACAGCTTAATTGAGGATGGTAAAGACAACCAAGAATATGTAACCCATAACCTGCCCTGACATGGAAGAGAGATTAGCACTTCCAGTGCAGGCCTGTGTACCTGCTTTTTTTTCGTCACTCAGCCTTGTTATCTTTTGGGGTGGCTTCAGATGTCACCAATGCTGAGTGCCCACCTCAGTCCCCCCATGTTGTGCTGTGATACTGTTGCTCTGGTCAGCTGTGCTGGGTGCCCTGCGGCAGGGAGCTGAATTTGTTCTCCAGAGGGTCATGGTGCTGTCAGTTGCGGGAAGGGAGAGTGCAGGAAGCCTGGAGTTGTACTGGAACTGCTCAGGTGGTTCCCTCTGTGTGCCGCCGTGCAGTCCCCCTTTAGAGGCTGATGAAGTTGGAAAATCCCCTTGTTTGGTCTCTGTTCCTGCAGCTGGGTGCCAGGTTGGCATGTGGATCCCTGGGATCGGCTCTGGGTCCGCAAGCTCCTTGGTGGGATTCTGGCCAATTTCCTCCTTTCTGATAGATCTTAGTCTTTCCTGCTTCTCTGCTGTGGCTGTTAAAAACCTATACACATTCACTTTTCAGATGGAGATTATATTTTGCTGTGCTTTTGCTCAAATCCCTCCCTAGGCAGGATTGGTGTGACTCCTATGCAGCCATCTTACCTGGAAAGCCCCCAGTGGCGATGTTCTTATTTGCTACTCTCTTTTCCTGGGCAGCTTGAAACCTTCTTACTGGTGGTGTTTCCATTTCTTCCTTGTTGTATTCATTTGTTTGCATGTGTTTGTAAAGCAACACTGTCCTTTGCTGTCTCCATGTGTCTCCTGCCCATGCTCTTTGGTTTGTGGGATGTTTTGGGTGAGGGGTAGTGCTGTTTACTGAAGAGATTGAGGGTCCTGAAGGTATGTTTGCTTGGTGCTCAGCTGGCCGGAGTTGACAGGGCCTTGGAAGGACAGGTGAAGGGACTAGCAGGTTGCATGAACAACCTCTTGTGAATTTGGTAGGAGTGCCCTACTTATAGCAGAGAGTGGTAGCAGAGAATGTCTTTAAGCTGTTTGCCCTTCTTAGTGGTTCTTTTCGGGTAATAGTAAGGGACCATGGGAAAGGGCCCTCAGGGCCTTGTAGGAAGAGTATCTAAAGGTGGCATCCACTTTGAGAGGGCTGCTCTGTGGAATGCTCAGTAAACAAAAGTAACTGTACTTGGGTCGTATCTTCTTTGGAATATGCAGAGTCCACAGTTTATTGCAAGTCTGTAACATGATGGAACTAATAGAAACATGCGCTTTCACTGTGAACTCACAACTTATTTCATATACTTTTATGTATTTATTTGCAAGGAGAGAGAGAGAGAGAGAGAAAGAGAAAGGACGAACCAGGGCCTCCTGCCACTGCAAATGAACTCCTGATGTATGTGCCACTTTGTGCAATGGCCTTTATGTGGGTACTGCTGTATTGAACCTGGGCCAGCCAGCTTTGCAAACAAGTGTCTTTAACTATTGAGCCATCTCCCCAGCTCACACAACTTATTTCAATTACAAATGAGAAAACCTCTCTCCTTGGCCTTTGCTCTCCCACTTGGGAGGGATGAGAAAAGCACTGTTTCCCCTTATAGAGTTGAAAAATCTGTTACAAGCAAAAATCATGCCAAGAGATCTGCTTCATACATAGAAAATGGCAGGAAAAATTGGCAGAAAATTTGCGATGGATTAACATTACCTGAACTCAGATATCAAACTCTGACCCATCTCTTTCCACGCAAATATCCATGTCTATTTATGTAAGGAGTGAGTGACACATGCACATTATGTCAGTCATTGAATGGGTTTGTATACTGTGCTTGCTTGATTAGCTGTTGCCTGTGAAGACTGTGAAAAGGTGTTCTTGAACTTGGGGTGGTTGTGTGGAATTTGTACAATAAATTCTTGGAACATTTTCTGTGTAGATGATGAAGATTTAAAAATAAGCCTTATATTTTGTACTGAAGATTTGATGTGTACCTGAAGGCCATGTTATTGCCACCTGGAAAAAGCCCAGTCATCAAGGAATTGACATAGACGTTGTGTACTTCACATAGTAATTGCTGCCTTTTGGCTGCCAGGCACTAACAAGCACCTCCTCCTCACTTGTCTGAGTGTTTCCTGGCAGGTCTTGAACTGAGGGATTTTTCTTCCCACATTGTTTCCTGTCCTCCTACAAGGTTTTCTTTCATAAGGTTCTGGGAGAACAAAAACACAAGAATCAGAGAAATGTTAGTAGTTGAACTTGAACAGCATGACTTCGCTACTTTAGTATTTCTTGAATTTTAAGAGTATTGTACATGTGTGTTCCTACTATCCCTGTGAGTGGATGTGTGTGCTATATAAGCTGACACTGTCCACATGTGTGTGATATGTGTGGTGTGTGAGCTTATATTGTCCTTCTGTGTGTACCGTGTGGTGTGTGAGCTTACACTGGCCCTGTGTGTGTAGTGTGTGTGATGTGTGTGGTATGTGTGGTGTGTGAGCTTACATTGTCTCTCTGTGTGTGCTGTGTGTGGTGTGAGCTTACACTGTCCCTGTGGGTGTGCTGTGTGTGGTATGTGAGCTTACACTGTCCCTGTGTGTGTGCTGTATGTGGTGTGTGAGCTTACACTGTCCCTGTGGGTGTGCTATATGTGGTGTGTGAGCTTACACTGTCCCTGTGTGTGTGCTGTGTGTGGTGTGTGAGCTTACACTGTCCCCGTATGAGTGCTGTGTGTGGTGTGTGAGCTTACATTGCCCCTGTGTGTGTGCTGTGTGTGGTGTGTGAGTTTACACTGTCCCTGTTTGTGTGCTGTGTGTGAGCTTACACTGTCCCTGTGTGTGTGCTGTGTGGGGTATGAGCTTACACTGTCCCTGTGGGTGTGCCTTGTGTGGTGTGTGAGCTTACATTGTCTCTCTGTGTGTGCTGTGTGTGGTGTGAGCTTACACTGTCCCTGTGTATGTGCAGTGTGTGAGCTTACACTGTGCCTGTGTGTGTGCTGTGTGTGGTGTATGAGCTTACACTGTCCCTGTAGGTGTGCTGTGTGTGGTGTGTGAGCTTACATTGTCCCTGTTTGTGTGCTGTGTGTGGTGTGTGAGCTTACACTGTCCCCGTGTGTGTGCTGTGTGTGGTGTGTGAGCTTACACTGTCCCCATGTGTGTGCTGTGTGGTGTGTGAGCTTACACTGTCCCTATGTGTGTGCTGTGTGTGGTGTGTGAGTTTACACAGTCCCTGTCTGTGAGCTGTGTGTGGCGTGTGAGCTTACACTGTCCCTATGTGTGTGCTGTGTGTGGTGTGTGAGCTTACACTGTCCCCATGTGTGTGCTGTGTGGTGTGTGAGCTTACACTGTCCCTATGTGTGTGCTGTGTGTGGTGTGTGAGTTTACACAGTCCCTGTGTGTGTGCTGTGTGTGGTGTGTGAGCTTACACTGTCCCCATGTGTGTGCTGTGTGGTGTGTGAGCTCACACTGTCCCCGTGTGTGTGCTGTGTGTGGTGTGTGAGCTTACACTGTCCCTATGTGTGTGCTGTGTGTGGTGTGTGAGTTTACACAGTCCCTGTGTGTGTGCAGTGTGTGGTGTGTGAGCTTACACTGTCCCCATGTGTGTGCTGTGTGGTGTGTGAGCTCACACTGTCCCCGTGTGTGTGCTGTGTGTGGTGTGTGAGCTTACACTGTCCCTATGTGTGTGCTGTGTGTGGTGTGTGAGCTTACACTGTCCCCATGTGTGTGCTGTGTGGTGTGTGAGCTCACACTGTCCCCGTGTGTGTGCTGTGTGTGGTGTGTGAGCTTACACTGTCCCTATGTGTGCGCTGTGTGTGGTGTGTGAGTTTACACAGTCCCTGTGTGTGTGCTGTGTGTGGTGTGTGAGCTTACACTGTCCCCATGTGTGTGCTGTGTGGTGTGTGAGCTCACACTGTCCCCGTGTGTGTGCTGTGTGTGGTGTGTGAGCTTACACTGTCCCTATGTGTGTGCTGTGTGTGGTGTGTGAGCTTACACTGTCCCCATGTGTGTGCTGTGTGGTGTGTGAGCTTACACTGTCCCTATGTGTGTGCTGTGTGTGGTGTGTGAGTTTACACATTCCCTGTGTGTGTGCTGTGTGTGGTGTGTGAGCTTACACTGTCCTCATGTGTGTGCTGTGTGGTGTGTGAGCTCACACTGTCCCCGTGTGTGTGCTGTGTGTGGTGTGTGAGCTTACACTGTCCCTGTGTGTGTGCTGTGTGTGGTGTGTGAGTTTACACAGTCCCTGTTTGTGAGCTGTGTGTGGTGTGTGAGTTTACACTGTCCCTGTGTGTGAGCTGTGTGTAGTGTGTGAGTTTACACTGTCCCCGTGTGTGTGCTGTGTGTGGCGTGTGAGCTTACACTGTCCCCGTGTGTGTGCTGTGTGTGGTGTGTGAGCTTACACTGTCCCGGTGTGTGAGCTGTGTGTGGTGTGTGAGTTTACACTGTCCCCGTGTGTGTGCTGTGTGTGGTGTGTGAGTTTACACTGTCCCCGTGTGTGTGCTGTGTGTGGTGTGTGAGTTTACACTGTCCCTGTGTGTGTGCTGTGTGTGGCGTGTGAGCTTACACTGTCCCGGTGTGTGAGCTGTGTGTGGTGTGTGAGCTTACACTGTCCCCGTGTGTGTGCTGTGTGTGGTGTGTGAGTTTACACTGTCCCCGTGTGTGTGCTGTGTGTGGTGTGTGAGCTTACACTGTCCCCGTGTGTGTGCTGTGTGTGGTGTGTGAGTTTACACAGTCCCCGTGTGTGAGCTGTGTGTGGTGTGTGAGCTTACACTGTCCCTGTGGGTGTGCTGTGTGTGGTGTGTGAGTTTACACTGTCCTCGTGTGTGTGCTGTGTGTGGTGTGTGAGTTTACACAGTCCCTGTGTGTGAGCTGTGTGTGGTGTGTGAGCTTACACTGTTCCCGTGTGTGTGCTGTATGTGGTGTGTGAGTTTACACAGTCCCTGTGTGTGAGCTGTGTGTGGCGTGTGAGCTTACACTGTCCCGGTGTGTGTGCTGTGTGTGGTGTGTGAGTTTACACAGTCCCTGTCTGTGAGCTGTGTGTGGCGTGTGAGCTTACACTGTCCCCGTGTGTGTGCTGTATGTGGTGTGTGAGTTTACACAGTCCCTGTCTGTGAGCTGTGTGTGGTGTGTGAGCTTACACTGTTCCCGTGTGTGTGCTGTATGTGGTGTGTGAGTTTACACTGTCCCTGTGTGTGTGCTGTGTGTGGCGTGTGAGCTTACACTGTCCCGGTGTGTGAGCTGTGTGTGGTGTGTGAGCTTACACTGTCCCTGTGTGTGTGCTGTGTGTGGTGTGTGAGCTTACACTGTCCCCGTGTGTGTGCTGTGTGTCGTGTGTGAGCTTACACTGTCCCCGTGTGTGTGCTGTGTGGTGTGTGAGTTTACACTGTCCCTGTGTGTGTGCTGTGTGTGGCGTGTGAGCTTACACTGTCCCTGTGTGTGTGCTGTGTGTCGTGTGTGAGCTTACACTGTCCCCGTGTGTGTGCTGTGTGTGGTGTGTGAGCTTACACTGTCCCTGTGGGTGTGCCGTGTGTGCTGTGTGGTCTTACACTGTTCCTGTGGGTGTGCTGTGTGTGGCGTGTGAGCTTACACTGTCCCTGTTGGTGTGCTGTGTGTGGTGTGTGAGTTTACATTGTCCCTGTGTGTGTGTTGTGTGAGTTTACACTGTTTCTGTGTGTGTGCTGTGTGTGGTATGTGAGCTTATGCTGTCCTTGTGTGTGTCATGTGTGATATGCATGCTCCTACTGTCCTGTGTGTGTTGTGTAAGTGTGATGTGTGCTTACAATGTCCTGATGTGTTACCTGTGCATAAGATATGTACTCATACTATCCTAGCTTCATGTTATATAAGCATATTTTGTGTTCTTCTGCTGACCCTCTCCTTGCTGACATCCATGTGGCTGTGTGTGGTCTCATGGTCAGCAGAGGGCACCATCAGCCTGACTCTTTGTACTCTTTGCCTCTGGCCCATCATAGGGTCCATTGTCACTTGTTGAGGTAGCCTAATCCTTACTGATACACTGAACTGTCAGGTGCCATTCTAAAGCCTCTGTCCTTTTTCTTGGCGTTTCTTTAGGTGTTCACTTGAACTCTAGGCCTTGCTGTAAGACGCTTTTGCCATGTTGTACTGACTCCTGGCACCTTAGCATAGCTGCCGGAGTCTACATTACAGGGACCTGCACTAGAGTCCTTGGGTTTCTACAGAGAACTCCTTCTTGACTCCTAAATCACAGGGACTCACGGAGAGGACCTTAGAGCCAGGGGGACTAGTGGTACCTGAGATGGAAAGAGCATAGAGTCTAGGAGACTGGCTGGCACCTGATGGCCAGAGAGTGGTACCTGTGGTCATCAGGCAGTAGTGGCCAGTTCCCCACCAGCAGAGGTTCTTAGAGGGGATTTTTAGCCCTGGAGTTCTGACTTTGAGAAGTTATGGCCACAGGAACCCTGGCTGCCCTTGGTCAGCCAGGGCTTTGAGCCTGCCTTCCCCTGGCTCCATGCTGCTCTTCCTCCCTCATGTCCACACCAGGCCCACTTGCTTTGCCCTCAAGTGTCCTGTCTGTCTTGTCTGTCTATAAGACACTGGTAGGTGGAGATGCAGAGCAAGACAGTACCCAGAGGCATAGGGGCGGCGTCAAGGTGGAAGATAAGTAGAGGGTACTCAAGTGGCAGGTGTGGTGGCAAGTCTGGAAATGAGCTGGACAGTGCAAGGGCTGTTAACAGTGCTGTGCTGTGTGAAGGTTGTGCTGAGTGAGGAGCCCACAGCTATGCCTGGCACACTCGAACAGGTCTTTGTGTGCATGACGGATGGATGTCCATGTGCTTTTCATTTCTCTCTCTCTTTCTCTGTGTGTATATGTGTGTGTGTATACATGTGTTCATGGATATACCTTAAATACAGGCAGTAAAATTTATAAGAAATGTGGTGGGGCTCACCTGTAACCCCAATACTTGGCAGGTGGCACAGAAGGTATTTGGAGTTCAGGGTTATTCACAGTGCATATCAAATTCTCAGCCAGCCTGGGCAACATGAGATCCTGTCTCAAACAAAAAGAAAAAGATTTACAGGTGAGGTTGGCTCCTTCAAGCCATGCTGAAATACTCGTCTTGTTGGGTTTAAGATATTGTGGACTTTTCTTAGGAACAAGGGTGGTGAGATGTACTGAATAAGCCAGTAGGAGGAAACTGAAGAAAAAATGACACAGAACAGCTGAATTAATCTTAATCTGAACCTTAAAGGAAGACACTGTTCTTGAAGTGAGCAGACACATGCAGCCTGAGACAGGCTTCCTGACCTTTCTTTCTCTGGCTTCTCATTACACACCAGACACACAAACAGATTCCTGTGCCTCACAAAGGGATTTTGCAGGTTCAAATGATCTGTTGTCACTGTGCAGTGGAAACTTAAAAAGGGAGTTGAGTGTAAACAGTGGCTCAGTTACTTCCCCAGACCTCCCTCACTTCTTCAGCTAGTCACTGGGCATCAGGGCAGCCAAGCTGGGGAAAACCTGGGCTCTGGAAGGGGCACAGGGAAGAAAGGGCATTTGGGGAACTGGCTGCTGCTTGTCCATGTTGCTTGCTTGCTGTCGGACCCTGAGCCAGTCAGGCACCCTGTGGGGTAGCCTGTGCAGCTTGGCCACAACTTCACAAACATTGTATCTAAAAAGAGCAGTGAGGGGCTGGAGAGATGGCTTAATGGTTAAGCACTTGCTGTGAAGCTTAAGGATCCTGGTTCGAGGCTCAATTCTCCAGGACCCACATTAGCCAGATGCATAAGGGGGCGCACTCGATCTGCCTCTTTCTCTCTTAGTCTCAAATAAATAAATACAAATAAAAATAAATAAAAAGGGCAGTGAGGACAGCATTGCATGGGCTTTCAGCTATGTCTGCTGAGACAATCCTTTGGCATTCATTCTGACAAGGAGCTCTAGGCGTCCTTGGTACATGGCACACCTGATGAGTGTGTCTGTGTTGGGAGCGGTTAGAGGTATGTTGGAGAGCACAGGCATGTGTGTGCCCAGCTTACAGCAGCATTGCCACATGCCAAGTCCCTCTTACACCTACCTATGTAGCCTTTCCATAACGTTGGCAGGAGCTTCAAATATAAGCACAGAGCCCTTGGGGGCTGCTGGCTGGTGGGGGTGGCTCGAGCCACAGGGTAAATACTGCATGTCTTTCTGTAGTGTCAATTGTATTTGATTTTAAGCAACGAAAGCATTATTTATAGCCTCAAATGAATGTAGTTATGTCACCACACAGAGTGCAGGATTTGCAGAGATCTTATGAATAAAACATGAGACTACCAAGGGTCCCTACAGATAATGCTGTGCTCAGATCTGTTAGGCAAACACTTAACAGTTTGTAAAGGACCTTGCCTTGTCAGGACACACTTTCTCTTTGCTTCCTTCTGATGAGCTCCTGAGGACAGGGATGGCAGCTCTACTTTTCTTGATGGGGTGTGTGAGGTCACGTGCGAGCTGCAAATGTGAACTGGAAGATTTGTGGTGACAGGGCCCTCCTCTGGGCCCTCCCCTGGCCCTCTCCTAGGCTGTTTAGGAATCAGGGTGACTACCCTGGCTTTCCTCTGCAAATTAAGGGAGCTAGAGATGACAGAAGGGTGGTCCTCTCACAGGGCCCTTCTCTTTGTGCAGGCTCCTCTCTCTGGTGGGAGAATCCTCCTGTAGACTCACCTCTGACCCTGTGTGTGCAAATCAGACACAGTTACAGGGAGGTCACCCCAGAACTTAGGTGGTGGCTGTATATTACTCAGGGTGTCAGATGGGGTGTTCTGTATACTTTTGTCTTTGCAGTGAACCTGGAGTAGTGGCCTCCTTACCTGTCAGTTTCCACTTCTGGTCCAGGTTTGAGTGTTTTCCTGAAAATTGGTGATATTGAAATGTTGTTAGATGAGACTGCTTATGGTAGACAAAGAAATTCTGATGGGTCAGCTGTATCTGCATGGGGACTAGGACTCTGAATTCCTGAGGACCATTCCTGCGATACCTTAGAAATGATGGTGTTTGGGCTGAAAAGAGGCTTAGCAGTCAAGGTGATTGCCGGCAAAGCCAAAGGACCCAGGTTCAATTCCCTAGTACCCACGTAAAGCCTAATGCACAAGGTTGTCCATGTGTCTGGAGTTTGTTTGCAGTGGCTAGAGACCCTGGCATGCTCATTCTCTCCCTATCTGCCTCTCTCTCTCAAATAAATAAATAAATAAATAAATTTAAGGAAAAGTGATGGTTCTTGTGATTGTTGCGGTTGCTGCTCTTAGAGTTGCTGCTTCTCATGGGAAGCTCAAGGGTCTTAAATTTCGAGCCTCTGCAGCCTGATGAGGGCAGGGACCTGCCATCTGAGGGTGCTGGAGCAGGCACAGGAGCAGGTGGCTGTCAAGTCTTCTCTGCTGCCCATGCACTCTCCGTGGATTTATGCCACATGTAACCAGGGGCTAGGGCTTTGCACTCACAAGCTGTCCTGGTAGAACATCCTCATCCACCAGTCGGAAATGCTGTAATGGAGGCCATTCACATCTGGGAAGTTCAAGAGGAGCTAGCTTTTGCAGTCAGGAGCAGTGTATTGCTTTTCTTGTTACTATGAGCAAATACTCAACAAAAGCAACTTGAAGGAGGATTTATTTTGACTCATGTATTGAGAGGGTAACAGTCCATTGTGACAGGGAAGTCATGACACTGGTAGTGGCTCCGGTCCATGGCAGTAGGAGCCAAAGGCTGCTGGCTCACATCTTGGTGAGTCAGGCAGCAGAGAACTTGGGCTGGAAGTGGGTCCTGGGCTTGCACTGGAGCCAGGCTATAACCCTCAAAGCCTATACATATGGCCATACATCTGTCAGCTAAGCCTCATGTACAGAGGTCCCACATCCTCCCAAAACCACACTACCAGCCAGGGACCAAGTGTTCAGACAGACATATGACTCTATGGGGAATATTTCACATTCAAACCATGACAAACAATCATTGACTTCTTCACAAATGGTCCAATCTGATGTGGGGTGTAGTCAGCTCCCAGAATGTTATTATGTGAGTGAGGATCAATGTGCTGTGGGCAAGTGGACCTGGTTCATGTGGTAGGAGGCTGTACTAGGTACCCACCTGTTCAGAGCTGATATTCCCAAGCAAGTGGCCATAGAGATTTTGGACATGTGTGCAGTCGTGGCTGGAGGATGCCAGCCTGAGTTCATTGTCCTAAGAATGAGCCTTTGAAATGAGCAGAGATTCAGCAGAGATGCTCTGCAGTGATGTCCCGTTTTGTCACCCCCCTCAAGGAGATGGTCAAGCTGGAATTGGTCCCAAGAACATCAGCAACCTGTAGCTTGCCATAGGCACTCCCTCTCAGTGCCATTAACTAAGTCTGCAAAGGTGATGAATTCCTTTCCTGTGGAGTAGGCCTCAAATCTAATCAGAGAGCAATTGCTTTCCCCAAAACAGACATGCCACTGTTGTACCCGTTGGTTCTTTTTTTTTTTTTTTTTTTTAGGCAGGGTCTCACTATAGCCCAGGTTGACCTGGAATCCACTCGGTTACTCAGGTTGACCTTGAAATCATGGTGATTCTTTTACCTAAGCTTCCCAAGTGTTGGGATTAAAGGTGTGAACCACCATTCCTTCTCTTAAATTATTTTTTTCAAAAACATTTGTTTTATTTGGGAGGTAAGCATTCTACCACTACACCACCAATGTTCTGTAATTTAATTTATTTGGTGTGTATGTGTTTGTGTGTGGGAGTGTGTGTGGGTGCAGGAGTGTGTGTGCCGTAGCACACACATGGAGGTCAGAAGACAACTTTCAGGTTGGTCCTTGCCATCTACCACATTAAAATTTTTAAAAATTTTATTTATTTACTTATTTGTAGTGTGTGTGTGTGTGTGTGTGTGTGTGTGTGTGTGTGTGTGTAGCAGACAGCTTCAGGTTCACTGAGATGAACTTCCAGACCAGGCATACTTATGGAGGAAGGGATATTTATTGAAGCCTACAGATCCAGGGGAAGTTCCATAAATGGCAGAAGAAGCTGGTCTGATTTCACAGGACCAAGCAGAGAGAGAGTTCTAGAAGCACAAGCCAAAAGCCAAGAGCCACACAGCACAGCACACTTTGCATATCTTCAGATTGAAATCTCAAATCCACCACCACAACTTAAGATCTGCCCAGTGATGCAAACTACAAAGTAGTAAAACACTGAATATGGGCTGGAGAGATGGCTTAGCGGTTAAGCGCTTGCCTGTGAAGCCTAAGGACCCTGTTCAAGGCTTGATTCCCCAGCACCCACGTTAGCCAGATACACAAGGGGCCACACACAATCTGGAGTTCATTTGCAGCAGCTGGAGGCCCTGGCGTGCCCATTCTTTCACGCTCTCTCTGTATCTATCTGCCTTTCTGTCTGTCTCTCTCAAATAAATAAATAAAAACAAACAAAAGAATTTAAAAAAACACTGAATATTTTGGGGGCCATGTATTTAAACTACTACAGTGTGTGTGTGTGTGTACATGGACAATGGAAGACAACTTTCAGAATGGTTTTGTCTTTAATCTTGTTTGAGGCAGGGTCTCTCTCTTGTTCACTGTTTCTTTTGCAAGCTTCCAAAAAATTCTCTTGTCTTTACCTCCCTTCTCACTGTATACACACTGTAATTTTAGAAGCCTGCAGTAGCTTCCTGCTTTTTTTTTTTGTTGTTGTTTTTAGTTTTTTTTTTTCATTTTTTATTTTATTTTATTTTTTTTTACAGTCAGTTTGGTACCATTATTAGGCTCATCCATGACCTACCCCCTCCCCTTGGCCCCTCCTTGTTGAGGTATACGGGTCATGCATTGTGGAGTTAGCCCACAGTTATGGGTAAGCTAAATGTCTCTGCATATCATGACCCAACATGTGGCTCTGACATTCTTTCCGCCCCCTCTTCTGCAAAATTTCCCTGAGCCATGTTGGGTCTGCTTCAGTGATAAGGTGTTGGGGTCTCTGAGGCTCTGGCTCTCTGATTTGGTAGGAGTTGAGTTTCCTGCTTTTTTAAAAAAATCTTTTTAATTTATTTATTTTCAAGCAGAGAGAGACAGAAGAGAAACAATTACAGAGAATGGGTATGCCAGGGCCTCCAGCTGCTGCAAATGAATGAACTGCAGATGCATGCGCCACTTTGTGCATCTGGCTTTTTGTGGCTACTGGGGAATCGAACCTAGGTTATTAAGCTTTGCAGGCATGCACCTTAACTTCTGAGCCATCTCTGCAGCCCCAGCTTCTTGCTTATATGTGGGGTCTAGGGATCAAAACTCAAGTACTAACAGTTGCAAGCACTTTTATCCACTGAACCATTTTCCTAGCCCCAATTTAATTGTTATATTTATACCAACTTCAAATCTAGTGAGGCCTTAACATTGTCCCTTTCTGTGTACTGTGGAACTATCAGTGTCCGAAGCTCTTCTGTCCAGTCTCAGGCAGTAGTGGCGGTCTGTGCTTTATACTTTCTGCTCTGCTGTTCACATAGGTTTGAACCACTGGCTTAGCAGAGGGTATCACAATCCCCATTTTTCAGGGAAGAATCCAGGTGTGGATTGTAACTTGTCGTGGGATGACAGTTTGAAGCTCAGAGTGCCATCTCTGGACTATATCCAGTATCTTCAATTACAGATGCTTTCATACCCAGTACCCCTGCACGGTAATGATGAACTGAACGCAGTCATTGTGGAGGAGGCTGATAAAGTGAGCCTGTGTCATAGACAATGAGCATGGTGAGTACATGCTAGAGACTGTGTTGCATGTGGATAGGATAACTGTGAATTCTGTGTGGCTATCTATATGGTCAGTGATATGCTGACTTGAAGTGCAAACAGATGTAGGAGTTGTGTGTGTATGTGTGCGTGTGTGTGTATGCATGTGCATCCATGTGTCCTGCTGAGTCTGGCAGCATCATGAAAGGATTGTGGAGGGACACCCCAGGGGTTTGCTTATATGAGGAGGTCTTCATTCTCCCTATTCAGCTGTGACATGATGGTGCTGAGTCTTTTGTTGCCTGAAATCCTGCTGGCTCTAGCACCCTAAGTCTTCTGATTATAGCAACAGCCACATCTATGGGCTAGGATATAACTATTTTTGTTTTAAAGCCATAATTCCCCATTTATTGCTGTACCAATTTAGGGGAAAAATGGCATTTTTAAGTTTAAATTATGACTGTGCTTTGTGAAATCAGCTAAGAGAAGAAAGGGTTTTCCTGGAAGAGAATATTTTAAGGTTCTTTTTTTTGTGATATCAGAGTTGGAGATGAAGTGATTGAGAGTCCTTTGAGAGAATGGAGTGAGGGAGAGGCAGGGAGAACAATTAGAGTCCACCAGGATTCCTGTCTGGGGTGCACTAATCCAATGTAGAACCAGAGGATGCCCGGCTGCATGCATGGCCCTGTTGCTGTCTCTGAAGCTCGCTGGCTTCCTAGCTCTGGCTACTTTTCTTTGTGCTTGCTGGGCAGATATTCAAAGACTGAATACTTTGTTTTAGGGTATGATACTTGGGAAAGGTGGCATTAGCTTTCCTCATGATCCTGGACCAAGAAATAGCTCTTTGAAAAGAGAGAGGATTGAAGAACTGGCTGCTGAGGAGCTGTCATTTTGGAGACCCTCAGGGGGCTGTTTCAGGCAGAGGAGCCCTGACATCCTTCCCATTGTTCTATTAGTGGCAGACCTGGCCTGTATGCAAAAGCACCTCAACATTGTCAGCCTTATTTCTAATTTTCATACTAGAATGTGTGTTCTGAAGTGAAACATTTTGTATTCCATATTAAACTTAACTGCAGACATCCTGAGAATCGTGTCATTAGATAATTTTGTCATAATGCAAGTATACAGGGAGTGCTTGCATAACCTGGATGGTGTGCCGCCATGACATGCATGTGGCATAGCTTGCAGCTGTTAGGCATGACTAGGCCAACATGAAGCTAAAGCCACTCAAGAAAATGGTCCAACGCAGAGACCTGGTAAACCTGAGATATGCAAGGCCTGCCAACATGACACAGTGTTTACAATTAGCTTTTTTCTTTGGTAAATAGAAAGAATACACTCTAAAGCAAATGATAAAAATCTAGAATAGTAATATTTTAACAAGTAACAGTCATTTCTTATCATTATCAAGTATTATACATGCCTATTATTGTATGCAACATGCTTCTGTATACTGGTAATGCTGTGTTTACTCCAGTACCAATACACGTGAGCAGTGGGTGTGCTATGATGTTACCATGGCTCCCTTATCACTAGGTGGTGGGGACTTCTCAGCTCTATTATAATTGTACAGAAGCACCCTCATATGTGCAGCCCATCATTGATTAAATTGCCACCACTCAGTGCATTTCTGCTCCTCCTGCCCCTGGAAGAAAGCAAGCTCCTTTTCTTCACAATGTGAGACTTTTTATTATAGCTACTGGTGTGACTGTCAGCTGGCCTTTATGTCCCACCTCCAAGCATTGCCTATAACCCATCTCTGTAGCACTTTTTCAAAATAAGTCTAGTTGTCTTTTTCTCTTTCTTTTCTTTATTAGTTTTCCTCCTATACTTAGGATTTCAGCTTTAACTTTTTTTCTTTTTTTTGTTTATTCGAGGTAGGGTTTCGCTGTAGCTCAGGCTGACCTGGAATTCACTATGTAGTCTCAGGGTGGCCTTGAACTCATGGCAATCTTCCTACCTCTGCCTCCCAAATGCTGGGATTAAAGGCATGCGTACCACATCCAGCTCAGACTTAATTTTTATAAATTACTATGCTAGATATCTTTCTTCTTGGCATCATTCTCATTACGGAGGCTTAAATTCAATACTCTAAGCGACTTCTCATTTGCCTTATACCTCTTTTCCAATTTTGACTTCAAATTGTGCATTATCATAATGTTGGCTTTGTGTGTATGCATCATGCTTGCGTGTGCACTGTGCGTATGCATGTATAAACATGGATGAAGAGATGTCCCCTTTGAACATTAACTCTTGTGAAAGATAAAATGTCTCAAGATCTTGGCTCTTTGGTTACTGCAGTGCAATAGTGATCCATTGTGTTTTCTGATTGTTTCCTCAAGAGATGTGGGTTGTCTGTCTTGCATTTCAGATGACTGTTGTTATAAAGCTGCATGAAGTCACCAGCCTTAGTGGTGTGCATTTGTGTATCTTTTTGACCCATTGCTTTATGAATATGATTATTCTGTTTATGACTTCTACACTTGTGTCACTGTTGTTATACCTGACAAGTTATGCTTTGCAGCAATCAATAACTTTGTTGTATAAAGTGGCCTATGCCATGTTCTGTCATGATTTTGTTTCCTCAAATTCTTTAAAAATATAAATGAATGCTGTGTGTGTGTGTGTGTGTGTGTGTGTGTGTTTATTTGCAGATGTGAATGCCTCGTGTACATTAATGTGGAAGCTGGAGAAGAACGTTGGTGTCCTCTTATCACCCACCCATGCATTTCCTTGAGATAGTGTCTCCTTTTACCCAGCAAGCTCCAGTGATTCTTTGCCTTTGCCAGCCTGTTCCCCTCTCACAGACTGGGGCACAGATGTGTGAGGCCACACCCAGGTTTTTAAGTGGGTTCTAGAGAATCATACTTGGTGATCTCTGACCAGGGAGGCCCTCATGTATAAGCAGCAAGTGCTCTTAGTCATTGAGCCATCTCCCTAGTCCAAATATGTCTTTTAAAAATCAATTTTACACTGGGTGTGGTAGTGCACGCCTTTAATCTCAGCACTTGGCAGGCAGAGATAAGATTGTCATTGTGAGTTCCAGGTCACCTTGTGCCTACAGAGTGAGTTCCAGGTCAGCCTAGGCTGGAGTGAGACCCTGCTTCAAAAAAAAGAAAAAAAAAAAAGTGGACTTCCAGCCAAGATGGCGACCGCCTAGCTGCTAAGCAAATCCCGGGGAAAGAAAGGCAAGATATTAAGGGTACATAGTGGCTTTTAGGGGAGAGAAATCTGGGAGGGCACATAGGCAGGGAACAGGGAATCGCCAATCCCCTCGCGGGCAGGTAGGCACCCCTCACCCCAAATAACCGCCGTGTTCACACCACCTCCGCTGCCGCCGCTGCCGCTGCTGCTGCGCCAGAGCCCTCACGGCTGCCACCGCGCGCCGATTGTTCCCTGCGTGCGGAAGCTTAGACTACTCGGCACTCTTGTCCACTCGCCCACTTACTGAGTGTGCCCAGTGCCACAGCAGCTGCCACGCAATTTCAGACTGTGTCTCTCGCTTGCGCCAGCTCAGGTGCCATTCCCTACCTGTCTGCCGCGCCGGCTGTCCGCCATTGTCCTGTGGCGGGGCAGCGCAGACTGCTTCCAGTTCCCAGCGTTCCCAGCCAGAGTTTGGGCTGCTTCAGTGCTTGGTGCCTTAGTGCCACTCCTAGCTCGAACGCAGGCAGCTTTGGCACATTACCGCTTGAGAACTCAAGCAACTTTGGCGCCCCTGCCAGGAAGTAGATAGGCGGCTTTGGCAAGTGAGAGCAAAAGCCCAGGCTGCTTGGCAACTGCCCCAGGCTGCGTAAGATTCCCATTGGTCTTGAGCCCAGGCTGATACGCCCACCTACCTGCCCATACACTGTCATGGGCAGAACACAGCGCAAAAGAAATAACATGAAAAATCAAATGCAAGAAAATCCAGTTAGATCACACAGTGTAACAATGAATACATCTAACCAAAACATAGAAGAACCAATAGGACCAGAACACCAAATTGAAGCTATGAGCAATGCAACCCTGACCAACCTACTGGTAGAACTTGCAGGAAAGTAACAAAGGGCCAACAATCGTGTGGATGCTGCCATCACTAAACTAGAACTAATAGATAAGAAATTGGAAGGATTTCAAAGAGAGTTAAGAGATTGGAGGGAGAGTGAAAAAAAAGAAGACCTTAAAACTCAGCTGGCCATGCTAAATGAAGACAAAGAAATGTAAGGATGAACTCCAAGAATCATCAAGAAAATCAGAAAATGATGTGAAAAGGGAGCTTGACAGAGGGATGGAAATTATATGTAGAAAAATAATAGAAAATTCAAACTTAATTGAACAAGTGCAAAACTTGCTAGAAGCTCTCAAGAATAGAGTCAGCCAAGTGGAGGATAGAAACTCTGATCTGGAAGACAAGATGGAAGAAACAGTTAGAGAGTTCAAAAATTTCAGTAAGTTCAAAAGCTCCTGTGAACAGAACATGAGGGAATTGTGGGATACACTTAAACGTCCCAATATCAGGATCATTGGAATACCAGAAGGAGAAGAAATTCAGACCAAAGGCATGGAGAACTTATTTAACAAAATAATTGAGAAAACTTCCCCAGTCTCTGAAAAGAAAGGCCCATCAAGATACAAGAAGCCAATAGAACTCCAAACAGACTGGACCAAAGGAGAAACTCTCCAAGACATGTTATCATTACGACTCTAAACATTGACACCAAAGAGAAAATCCTAAAAGCAGCTAGGGAAAAACAGCATACCACCTTCAAAGGTAACCCCGTCAGAATTACTTCAGACTTCTCAATGGAAACCCTGAAAGCTAGAAGGGCCTGGAATGAAACATTGCAAAGTCTAAGAACCTATGGCTTCCAACCCAAACTACTCTACCCAGCAAAAGTATCCCTCATAATAGATGGTGAAAGAAAAACATTCCACGACAAAACTCAGCTTTACAATTATATGAACACAAAACCAAACCTACTGAGAGTATTTCAGGAAATTCTCCACAGAGAAGAAAAAAATAATCAAACACAATTGCCTACAAGAAGCAGATCACAATAACCAAACTCATAGCAGGCACAAAAAACTTCAAAGTCCATGAAAACACCAACCCACATTTACCATCAAAATATGGCAGGGATCAAATCAAATCTCACAGTCACTACCCTAACTATTAATGGCCTTAATTCACCCATCAAGAGACACAAGCTAACAGGATGGATCAAAAAATTAGACCCCTCAATCTGTTGTCTTCAAGAAACACACCTCACCACTAAAGACAGACATCTCCTCAGGGTGAAAGGGAGGAAAACAGTATTCCAAGCAAATGGGAATAAGAAACAAGCAGGTGTAGCTATATTAATATCAGATAAAATAGACTTCAAACCAAAAATAATCAAAAAAGACAAGGAAGGCCACTTCCTACTTATCAAGGGAACGATCCATCAAGAGGATATTACAATCATAAATCTGTATGCACCAAACACAGGGGCACCACAGTTCATAAAACAAAACCTACTTGACAATAAAACAGAAATAACCACAAACACCATCATAGCTGGGGACTTCAATACACCATTATCAGTAATAGACAGATCATCCAAACAGAAACTCAACAGGGAAGTAAGAGAGCTCAACCAAACCATAGATCACTTAGACCTAACGGACATCTACAGAACATTCCATCCCAAATCCACAGATTACACATTCTTCTCAGCAGCCCATGGAACATTCTCTAAAATAGACCATATACTGGGTCACAAAGACTGCCTCCACATATTTAGGAAGATTGACATAATTCCCTGCATGATATCAGATCACAATGCTATATTGCTAGAAATCAACAACAAGACCCATCAAGAATCCCAACGGCACCTGGAAACTGAACAGCATACTTTTAAACAATAAATGGATAGTGGATGAAATAAAGAATGAAATTGCAAAATTTCTGGAATTGAACGACAATGAGAACACATCGTACTAAAACTTATGGGACACAATGAACGCGGTCCTCATGGGAAAATTCATAGCACTCAATGCCTTCATAAAAAAGACAGAAAGGTCCCAAATCAGTGACCTTACCATCCACCTAAAGGCACTGGAAAAACAAGAAAAATCCAACCCAAACAGCGTCAGAAGGAAAGAAATAATTAAAATCAGAGCAGAAATCAATGAACTGGAAACGAAGGAAACAAGACAATTGACAAAACAAAGAGCTGGTTCTTTGAAAAAATAAACAAGATTGACAAACCCCTGGCCAATCTGATCAAGCAAAAAAGGTAGAAGCTTCAAATTAACAAAATTCAAAATGAAAAAGGAGAGATCACAACAGACATAAGTGAAATTGGGAGAATCATCAGGACTTATTTCAAAAACCTCTACTCCACAAAACTGGATAATGTGGAGGAGATGGATAAATTCTTGGATGCATACCATCTACCAAAGCTAAACACAGAGCAGATTAATCATCTCAATCAACCCATCACACTCATAGAGATTGAAAAAGTAATAAAAAACCACCCAAAAAAGAAAAGTCAAGGACCAGATGGCTTCTCAGCTGAATTCTATCAAACCTTCATGGAAGAACTCAAACCAATCTTCCTCAAACTGTGCCACACAATTGGTGAACAGGGAAAGCTACCCAACTCCTTTTATGAAGCTAGCATCACCCTAATTCCAAAACCAGGCAGAGATGCCACAAGAAAAGAAAACTACCGGCCTATTTCCCTGATGAACTTAGAGGCAAAGACCTGAACAAAATCCTCACAAACTGAATCCAACAACATATCAAAAGCATTATCCACCTTGACCAAGTGGGATTCATTCCAGGAACACAGGGGTGGTTCAACATATGGAAATCTGTCAATGTAATACACCACATAAACAAGGTTAAACATAACAACCACATGATCATTTCGATAGACGCAGAAAAGACCTTTGACAAGATTCAACATCACTTCATGTTCAAAACATTGGAGAGAATTGGCATGGTTGGTTCATATCTCAACCTAATAAAGGCAATATACGAAGCTCCTAAGGCCCAAATAATACTTAATGGAGAGAGACTGGAGGAATTCCCATAAAGATCAGGAACAAGACAGGGTTGTCCACTCTCACCTCTGCTTTTCAATATAGTACTGGAAGTCCTAGCTCAAGCAATAAGACAGGAGAAGGAAATAAAAGGGATACAATTTGGAAAGGAAGAAGTTAAGTTAGCTTTCTTCGCTGATGACATGATTATATATGTAACAGACCTGCGAGACTCCATCCCAAAACTCCTGAAGGTGATTAACTCCTATAGCAAAGTAGCAGGATACAAAATTAATGCACAAAAATCAGTAGCCTTCCTTTATGCAAATGACAAAGATACAGAGAAAGAAATAAGGGACATAGTCCCATTTTCAATTGCAACAAAAAAATAAAATACCTTGGAATAACGTTAACCAAGGAAGTGAAAGATCTATACAACAAAAACATAAAAACACTCAAAAAAGAAATTGAGGTCGACCTGAGAAAATGGAAAGTCCTCCCATGTTCCTGGATAGGCAGAATTAACATTGTGAAGATGACAATCCTACCAAAGGCAATATACAGATTTAATGCAATTCCAATTAAAATCCCTACAGTGTTCTTCACAGAGATAGAAAAAATGATCTCAAATTTTATATGGAAAGGCAGAAGGCCTCACATTTCCAAACATATCGTCAGCAAAAGAAATACCTCTGGAGGCATCACCATACCTGATCTAAAGCTATATTACAAAGCCATAGTAATAAAAACAGCATCGTACTGGCAGAAAAACAGGAGTACAGACCAATGGAATAGACTTGAGGACCCGGACTTTGGGTCAAGCAACTATAGCTACTTGATATTCGATAAAGGCCCAAACAATATAGGCTGGAAAAAAGACAGCATCTTCAACAAATGGTGCTGGACAAACTGGATAACTACATGCAGGAAATTGAAACTTGATCCACACATTTCCCCATGCACTACACTCAAGTCCAAATGGATCAAAGATCTCAGTATAAAACAAGAAACTCGTATACTACTGGAAGAAAATTTAGGAAGTACTTTCCATGATATAGGAATGGAAAAAGACTTCCTGAACAAAACCCCAGTAGCTCATGAACTTAAACCGTCACTGAACCAATGGGATCACATGAAGCTGAAGAGTTTCTTTGCAAACAATAAGCAAAGCCAATAGATCACCCACAGAATGGGAGAAAATATTTTCGGGTTATCCAACTGATAGAGGCCTAATCTCTAGAATCTACAAAGAACTCAAAAATCTAAACAGTAAGAAGTCAAACACCCCACTCACAAAATGGGCAAAGAGCTGAACAGGCACTTTACAGAGGAAGAAATAGAAATGGCAAACATACACTTAAGAAAATGTTCAGCATCCCTAATCATCAGAGAAATGCAAATTAAAACAACTATGAGATTCCACCTTACCCTAATAAGGATAGCAAACATCAAAAAATCAAATAAAAATAAATGCTGGCGAGGATGTGGAGAAGTAGGAACACTCATCCACTGTTGGTGGGAATGTAGGATGGTACAACCACTTTGGAAAGCAATATGGAGACTTCTGAAAAAGCTGAGTATAGAGATACCAACAGACCCAGTTATTCCCTTACTGGGCATCTACCCTAAAACCTTCAAACCACAGGCTAGAGAGATTTCCTCAACCATGTTTATAGCGGCTCAATTTGTAATAGCTAAGTGCTGGAATCAACCTAGATTTCCATCACTAGAAGAATGGATAACTAAGATGTGGTATATCTACACAATGGAATTCTATACAGCAGTAAGAAAAAATGACACAATGAAATTTGAGGAAAAATGGTTGAACCTGGAACAGATCATTCTCAGTGAACTTACCCAATCACAGAAAAAAAATCGCCGCATAGTCTCACTCATCTACAGCACCTAAACTGAATCTACCCAAGATACCTTACATACCCAGCAAGCACCTCCTAGACTACACACTAGGATGGAAGGGGAGGGAGGGGAGGGCATCAAAGGGGTGGGAAACACAAATCTAGACCCAAACAGCAATGGTACCATAATTTTCTACTTACTAAAAGACAGACCAAATGGCTGATCTTTCACCAGTCCCTTACAGAGAACACCTGAACCACAAGACACTGGAGAGGGTTTGATTAAGACTAACCTTAATCTTCTACATCTTCCCTCCCTCACTTCCCCTCTCCCTCTCTCTCTCTCTTTTATCTCTAACTGTTGTATATTAGTTATCTTTTTCCTCATTTTCTTAGTGGGTACTGACCTGTAACTCCCATATCCAGTATGGGGCTATCATCCACAATGAGTTTTTGATCAGAGAGACCTACAAGGTTTCCTAAAAGACAGACAGATTTCTGTCAGTGTACTTGATGACCCACCAAAGGCTAGTGATAAGACCCTACTGCTGAAGACACCTTATGTGATTGACATGCAAATTAGAATGGCATGGCTGGAAGCTGGAAGAGAGTCAGTCCCCAGACAGTCAACGCGTCTAGTGCCAGAAGGTGCTACATGGGCGACTGGGGGAAAATGACCAATATCTGTCGAAGCAACGCATGGTCTAACCTACTTAGCAGCAAATCACTTGTTGTGATGCCCACACAAGTGCAGTGGTGGCACACAGCCATGGTGGGGAACCAACTGCTCTCAGTTCGGCTAACTGATCCCCTCACTGGTATGAGACCCATAGCTGGAGCTGGCAAACAAGTCAGAACCATATCCAAACATAAACCCACTCTCCAGTATCAAGCTACTATCAATTGTGGGCTACAAGAGGGCCTACACCTATTAAATTCTCTATAAAAAAAAAAGGGGTTATCTCATTTGTCCTGATGCTAACTTACTGTCCGTTGGAGAATCTCCTTCTCTTTTTCAGATAGATGTAGATCCTAAGGAGAGAGCCACCCCATCATACCTCAAAAGGGCCCCGGCTGAAACTAAGAAAAATTGGAGAAACAAGCAAGGGTGCTGTTTTCCTGATGAACCGGATACCAGCACAAGGGGGAAGGAGATCAGCACAGAGAAAAATCAACTCCTACCAAATCAGAGAGCCAGAGCCTCGGAGGCCCCCAACACCTCATCACTGAAGCAGACCCAACATGGCTCAGGGAAATTTTGCGGAATAGGGGGCGGAAAGAATGTCAGAGCCACATGTTGGGTCATGATATTCAGAGACATTTAGCTTTCCCATAACTGTGGGCTAACTCCACAATGCATGACCCGTATACCTCAACAAGCAGGGGCCAAGGGGAGGGGCAGGTCATGGATGAGCCTAATAATGGTACCAAACTGACTGTAAAAAAAAATAAAATAAAAAATAAAAATGAAAAAAAAAAGTTAATTTTACTATTATGTTTCTAGAACTGTCTTTGCGATTTGATTTTTCTAGATTTTTGGACTTTTGTTTCATGATCTTATTATTTAGGATTTTGGCATTTGGGATTAAGGCACCAATACCTGATAGGCTTTAAGAATGTTGCTTCTAACCGGGCGTGGTGGTGCACGCCTTTAATCCCAGCACTCGGGAGGCAGAGGTAGGAGGATCGCTGTGAATTCAAGGCCACCCTGAGACTACAGAGTGAATTCCAGGTCAGCCTGACTAGAGTGAGACCCTACCTCGAAAAAAAAAACCAAAAAAAAAAAAAAAAAAAGAATGTTGCTTCTTAGGCTGCAGAGATGGCTTAGTGGTTAAGACACTTGCCTGTGAAGTCTACGGACCCATGTTTGATTCCCCAGAACCCATGTAAGCCAGATGCAAAAAGTGGAGCATGTGTCTGGAGTTCATTTGCAGTGGCTGGAGGCCCTGGTGCACCTATTTTCTCTCTTAAATAAATAAATAAATAAATAAATAGAAAAGAATGTTGCTTCTGGGGCATGCATTTTATAAATACACCTTGTTATAAAGTAGTTCCTTCTTTTTACATATCATAAGTTTCTGTCCTATAGGCTAGAGATAAAGCTCACTTTGTGTGATATTTATCATGATTTTCACATATTGGAGTTCAGAGGTCATGAGATAAGAAATCTTACAATCATGTCTCCTTTACTTTCTTTAGAAATATATATTTAAATCTTATGGACCCAAGTTTTTTGTTGCTTGGACGAGTCCTGTGAGTGTTAATTCTTGTCTTTCTGAGTCTCCATCTTGGCATCTTTGTTTTTCTGCACATGGCTGGATGCTTTACAGGTACCCTGAAGGTGGATAGGTGCCCCTCCTGAGTTTGGATTGCAGACTGGGGAATTGAGGAGTGGCATGTGCCCAGAATCTGTGATTTAGCAGGCCAGAAGGATTTGGGCTGCCAGGCACTCAAGTGAGCACTGTTGAGTTCACTAGTGCCTGGTTTTGGATGAGGAGACTTGCCTTACATGAATTAAGATGGTGTGCAGCATCTGCCTGTCCTCATACTTGGGAGTGGGATGTTCTTCCAGAACATTAGGAGTGTTTTCATTGGTTTTTTTTTTCTGTGAGACTGAGTGCTGGCTAGCTTCTTACACTCCCCACAAACGTCACTGGGTCCCATTTGCATCATTTCTCTGTCCTTATTGACTTTCTGCGGCACCTCCAAATTCAGCATCATCTGGATATGTAATTAATGTGCTGTTTACTGCTCCTTCCAGATCACTAATGAAGATGTTAAATAAGGCCTGGTCCCCAGAGCATCCTGTGTGCTCCTCACAGCTCAGTGCTTTGCCATATATCAGTGTGCTTTGTTTATGGTCCTTCCTCTAGGACTCAGCCCATGGGGGTGCTTTGACAAAACCCAACCTGAGTTAATTTTTCCAGTAAGACTGTAAAAAACACTGTACTAGCTTCCTCCCTCAACTCCAGATTGGTTGTTTGCTATGCTATCCCATGGCCTGGTGGTTTGCTGTTTGTCCTTGGCCCTGACCTCTCCTAATGAACCCACAGTTCTGTTTGGGAGGTACAGAGAGGGAACAGTAGCACCCCTGGCTTGTTGAGACCTTGGGAAGGTGGCCTTGAGGTGGTTCCTTGCCTGATGTGTTGTGCATCCTACCACAAAGGTACAAAGCCTCTGTTGCTCAGCAAGAGTTCACGAATGAGCCTTTTTCTCGTTGTTCTGGAGGCTGGAAGGCCAAGATCAAGACCTGGACATGGGATTTTCCCTGAGGCCTCTCTGTGCAGCTTGCCTGCCTGCTTTCTTGTTGTGTGCTCAGCAGCCACCTGACCTCTGTATGCTTTCCTAGTGGTTTCGTTTTCTTTTCTACAGATGCCAATCATGTCATATCAGGGCTCCACTCACGTGGCCTCATTTGACATTAGTTCTTCCCCAGAGGCCCTTTAATGCTCCATATATGGTCCCACTGGGTCTTAGAGGTTTAACAGATGCATGTCCATAATAGCCATAAAGTCTTTTATTAGTTTATTCATGAGGAGGTTTGGGGAGGGGCTCCTGTCTCTTTTAGGTTCCCACACCAGCTGTGAGGCTGTCCTCATTTCATGCACTCCTTGTGTTCCCATCAGCTCAGCCTAGGTGTGTGTTGCACTTGGGCCCTTCAGCCCCACTTGCACACACCCTGCTTTGTGTTTCTGTCTAGAGGAGATACTCTATAAGCTCTGTTTTAGCTGCTTACTGTTGGGACTCTCTTGGTCACGACAAGATGTTGGCTTGGTTAGAAGAGATTGAACACAGGGCAAGTGGCCCTCCAAGTGAAGGTGCTTGGCTGAGCAGCCAGTATTTGCTGGCACTCTGCTTTGTGGTTCTTGAGGTTATTTCTGTAATAGCTCTGTGGAAAAATGTACTAATTATGAAGCTTCCTTCATAAACAGCAAATCCCAATTAGGACAAAAAGCTTGGTAGAAGTTGAAGAGCAGTTAACTTGAGGAATGGGGCTCTTCTTGCAGCCATGTGTCTCTGGACTATGAGTAGGTCAGATTGTGCTTACAGGTCCTGGGTGGTATGGGTCATTGTCATTGATGCACACAGGAGACCCCATATATCAAAGATAAGAGGATGAGGCTGTTGCCAGTGGAATATGGCATGTGCTTTACAGCAAACTGATCATCTTCTGATGACCTGGAATAGAACTTCTGTGTAGCCCTGACTTGCGATAAGCTCATAATCCTCCTGCCTCGGCCTTCCCAATGCTGAGGTCATAGGTGTGTACACCATGCTCAGCTCTAAACTTTTTTTAATAAGTAGAAGGAATCCACTGTAAAATAACAATAAAAATTCAGTAGAATAAATACATAAGCCAGTGATATGATGTGTTACCATTGTTATGTGTGGTATATTATTCTCTGTGCTATATCTGTAGACTGGCAGTGCAGTAACTTTACTTGTACCAGGATCACCACAAATGTGGGTAAGGAATGTTGTACAGTGTTGTGATGGCTGCACTGTCACTAGGTGATAGGAACTTTCAGTTCCATTATATCCTTATAGGACCACTGTGGTGTATATTGTGTGTTGTTTAGCAGATTGCCACATGGCTGATATATATATCTGCAAAATCAGGTATAATAGCTATCCGTGAATCCAGTCTGGTTGGTCATATAATTTTAATTTAAAATGTGTAACTTAAATATGTACTTAAGCCAACTGGTGTTCATGGCAACCTACAAAAGCAAGGTAAACAGGAGTGGGAGGTCTTTCCCTGCTCTGGTAGTTAGTTGCTCTGTGTTCTGTGCCTCCTTTGGGGTATGAACACCAGTGTGGTGATGGTACAGGGATGCTGATGGTGAGGTGGAATAGTGGTAATGATGGTAGGAATTATGGGATTGTGTGAGGGTGATTGTGGTGGGATGGGAATGATGATGGTGGTAGTGGAAAGGTGGCAATGATGGGAATGGTGGAGTCAGGGATTCTGGTAGTGGAGGTCTGTAAGTGTATACTGACATGGGTCTCTCATGCAGCAGTAGCTGGAAATGTGTGCACATAGCTGGGCACCACCCTCCAGGGAGGTTTCGGTGACCAACTAGTTGCTGGTCCTGGGAGTGGAAGGTCATTAGGCAGTCTGTAATGAGCACCTCAGACTGGGTGAAAGCATCTGCTGGTGCCTGTGACTTGTGTGTCCAGGGGAATGAATGACTCCTTCAGAGCACAGAGCCAGAGGCTTTGGAGTCTGGGCTGTGTTTTCAGGGGGCTGCTGAGGTTTCAGGGAAGAGAAATAGTACTGGGCAGAAGACTACCATGGTTTGCAAGTCCTCAGTCCACGACTAAGGTTGCTTAGTACCCACTTCTGCCTGTCTGTAACTGAGTGTCACTCTAGACCCAGAGCTGCAAGCATTGTGTGTAAGAAAAAGCAAGGACCATGAAACAGGAAACACCTCACTGTGTGGTAAGATTAAAGATTAAGGGAGGGATTATGTCCTTAAAAGTCATAGCCGTTCCTCATGCTGGGGAATAAACGTAGATAGACATGGTAGACAGTTGGTGATAGGTATTTTAATGTCTGCAGTATGTGACAACTTGCTGAGCTCCATCCATGTCCACAGGAGGGTGACAAGGGGCAGCAGAGATGAGTGTGGCCAGCATCTATCTCCTCCCCTGAGTTTGGGTGACAGTATCCCATGCGAGGACTGGCATGAATTTTTTTAGCAGAGGAAGGTGAAATGTCAGGAAGACCGTAGATCATGCCAGCACTGCATCCTCAGGAAATTAGAACCACGGGGAGCTGACAGCATGCTGTCCAGAAGAAATACGGATGAGAGCATGCTGTGTGCAGGTGCTCCTGCCGGAGCCCCCCTGGGTGTACGGGGTGGGACTGCGTGCTCTTAGTTCCAGCAGTTTACCCTCCCTGGAGACATAGATTGAGGACACTCAAGCTATTATTGTGGTACATCCTAACTGAGACTCTAGGATGAGAGTCCATGCATAGACCAGCCCTGTCTGCCTTCCCCCATTAGGAACACATGTTCTCCTTGACTTTTTCCCAAGACCCAGCTTGGGCCTTTGGCACTCACATGAAAAGATACAAATCAACTCCTTCAATCACTTTTCCCAAGACACAGGTTAGAACACCCAGTTCTGCTTCTCTGCAGCCAGTATGATGAAGCCTCAAGTACTTCATGTGTATCAGTGTGGCTCTGAGCAAGTGAGGATCCTCCCTAGTCCACTATGCTGTGGGAGGCCCCTGTGCAGGCTCAACGCCATGACCTGTGAAGGATGGCACTGCTCCTCCCTCTGAGCCTTATCCCTGGGTCCTTCCCACCCTCACCTCCCAGCACAGATTTCCACAGTCCTTGGGATCCAGGTGAGCCCAGGCCTCTGTGTGGTTTGATAACTCCTAGGTGCCATTGTATGCCAGTCACTCAACTTTATACGTTCTTCCTCAGCTCTCTGCCTACTAAAACCAAGAGCCAAGATTCCTCAGAGCCCTCTCACCCCCACCTGTTGACTGAAGGGCTGCTTTCTAGCCCATGGGGTAAAGTAGAGCCCCACCCCCACCTCTGTTCCCTGTTGGCTTCATGAGCCACAGCTGGTCACCCAGCCCTGGTGGTTGGGTCTCCTGCTGGCTGATTGGACTGTTTCCCTGCAGGTTTGTGGGGAAGGGGCAGCTGAGCCGGGTATGTGCATCAGAAGTAGAGTTGCAAAATTGTGTGTGGTATCCTGTGCTTGTAATTCTAGCACTCAGAATACTGAGGCAGGAGGATTGCAATGAGATCAAGGCTACTTGTGAACTGCATAGTGAGTTTTAGGCCGTCTTGGGTTACAGAGTGACACCCTGTTTCAAAAATGGGGAGGGCAGCCAAGCGTGGTGGCACACGCCTTTAATCCCAGCACTTGGGAGGCAGAGGAAGGAGGATCATCATGAGTTCGAGGCCACCCTGAGACTACATAGTGAATTCCAGGTCATCCTGAGCTAGAGTGAGACCCTTGAAAAACCAAAAAAAGGGGGGCGGTTTCTGGGGAGATGACTCAGTGGGTACAGTACTGGCTGTGTAGTAAGCACGAGGATCTGAGTTTGGATCTCTAGCACCCATGTAAAAAGATGGATGTGGGGTACACACCTGTAATCCCAGTGCTGGAGAGGTAGAAACAGGAGGATTCCTGGAGTTTGCTGGTTAGTCTAGCTGAATAAGTGAGTTCTGGGTTAAGCAAGAGATTCTATTTCAAAAATAAAAGGGTGATTAAGAAAGACATCCTATGTCAATCTCTGGCCTCCACACACATGTGCAGCCATACACATATAAACACACATACACATGCATGAACACATGTTGCATCAGGTTCACATTGTTGGCAGAAATCACCTGACCAAGAGCATCTTGTGGGAAAAAATGTTTATCTTGGCTTATAGACTCAAGGGGAAGCTCCGTGATAGCAGGGAAAATGATGGCATGAGCAGAGGATAGACATCACCCCCTGGCCAACATAAGGTGGACAATAGGAAGAGGAGATTGTGCCAAATACTGGCATGGAGAAACTGTCTATAATACCCAAAAGCCCACCCCCAAGAATACACTGCTTGTAGGAGGCTTTAATTTCCAATTGTCATCAGCTGGGGAGACTAGCATTCAGAATACCTAAGTTTATGGGGGACACCTGAATCAAAACACCACAACACTCATGCAAAAAATTAGACAAAGAAAGATGTAGAGTTGCCCCATAAGACAGACACAGGACTGCGCTTAAACTCGAAATTACATAAAGTGTGTTTATCTTTCAGTCTGAGCACCCTACTCACTGTGTGCACACTGCAGACCTCTCTTTCAGAATAGGCCACAGTCCTGGCCAGGCAACAGTGCACTCATGTCACAGAATCACAAAGGCCAACAAACAACCTTAACCATCTTCAGCTGTTCTGGGCACCACGGATTAAGCTGAAATAGCCTGCAGTGGCTAAGCCATCACTCTCAGAGTGCAGTGTAGGTTTTGTCCTGGTTCTTCTTCAGGGTGCGTAGCTGGAGACTCCCTAGTCACCATGCCTCTCATAGTCATGCCCCGACTAGAATTGGTGCTCAGCTTGCCTTCAGCCCCCATCAATAGTCGTGAGAGGAGTGGCGTTCTTATGTGTCTGGTGCCCAGCTCAGATCCTGGAAGGAGCATGTGACAGTCTAGTCTGTACTGGAGGACAGGGTCCTATTTACCCTGGAGATCTTCCAGTCCATAGGGGGACCTCCTGCACTCAGTTGAAAGGACTGTGTGTGTGTATGCGTGTGCATATGTGTTCATGCATGTGAGTGTACATGTATATGGAGGCCAAGTAGTATCATTCTGCACATGTCACCACCGTCTCTTTTTTTTTTTTTTTTTTTTGAGGTAGGGTCTTGCTCTAACCCAAGCTGACCTTGAATTCACTATATAGTTTTAGGCTGTCCTTGAGCTCACAGCTCTTCTACTTCAGCTTCCTGAGTGCTGCGATTAAAGATATGCACTACCATACCTGGCCTTTTTTTTTTTTTTTGAGACAATATTTCTCATTGGCCAAACATGTTAAACTAGTTGAGTTCCAGGGATCTACCTGTCTCTGCCTCCGTAGGGTTGGGATTACAGGCACATGCTACCAGGCCCAGGTCTTTTTATTTTTTTCTTGTGGGTGGGAGGTTTTGAGATAGGGTCTCACTCTAGCCCAGGCTGACTCTGTAGTGCCAGGCTAGCCTCGAACTCACAGGAATCATCCTACCTCTGCCTCCTGAGTGCTGGGGTTAAAGGTGTTCACCACCACACCAGGCCCAGGTTGTTTATGTGAGTTCTGGGGATCAAACTTAGATCCACATGCTTGCTTGCATGGCTAGCCCTTTACCAATGGAGCTGTAGCAGACAGGTTCAGGTTCGCTGAGATGAACTTGCAGACCAGGCACAATTATGGAGGAAGGGATATTTATTGAAGCTTAAAGGTCCAGGGGAAGTTCCATAATGGTAGAAGTTGGCCTGCTTTCACAGGATCAAACACAGAGAGAGCAGCACAGGCCTAAGAGCCCAAAGCCACATAGCACAGCACACTTCAGGAACTCTAGCTAGGCACACTTTGCATATCTTTAGATTGAAATCTCAAACCCACCACCACACCTTAAGATCTGCCCTGTGACACCACCTCCAGCCAGGTGGCTACAGATGCAAACTACAAAGTAATAAAACACTGAATATATTGGGGGCCATCTATTCAAACTTCTACAGGAGCTATCTCACCAGCAGACCCCTGCCTGTGAAAAACCTTCACATTTAACACATTGTCAAAAACAATGATTAACAAGTACCAAGTAGTAGGGGTCAGCACTGGAGAAGGTGTTGGGAACCTCCATTTGTGTCTGGAGGTCAGCTATGCTGGGTGAAGCCTTTGGCCTTAGGGGACTCTATAGGAAAAGTTGGATGTGCCAGAAGGCTTGATGGAGGGAGGAGGAGGGCGATAGTTGTCAGGTCACTGTCATCTTGGCTATTGGAAGATTGGGGCTGTGTGATTGCAGTTCACTTAGTACCAGTCTGCACCTGCTTTTCCACAGGGTCCTCTAGCCAACACCATGCCCATTTCTAAGTGATAAGGGTTCAGAATGGGAGCAGAAGTTAGGACTGCAGAAACCAGATCACCTAATGGGCGGTGAGCAGAACTGAGTGCAGACTGAGCTCCAAGTGATTTCAGAAACCTTGGGCAGTGTGAACGCTCCCTGTCTTCAGTCCTTAGCCATTGCCTACTATGGTGTACTAGGGTCATTTCTTGCTGCTCAGCAGATGCTCTTGGGCCTCTCTAGCACTGCAGACCACCTGTCCTTGTGCTGCCTCCATGAGCCCCTAGAGTGGCTGCTTTGCCATGTGGCCTTGGGTGACAGTTTACTTCCTTATATCAGTTCTTGTATTATAAAATGTATATTTTATATATATATATATATATATATATATATATATACATATGTATGTATATATATACATATACATATATATATATATATATCCTTTTCAAATTTTTTTATTAACAACTTCCATGATTATAAAAAATATTCCATGGTAATACCCTCCCTTCCCCCACTTTCCCCTTAGAAACTCCATTCGCCATCATATCCCTTCCCCATCTCAATCAGTCTCTTTTTTTATTTTGATGTCATGATCTTTTCCTGCTATTATGATGGTCTTGCGTAGGTAGTGTCAGGCACTGTGAGGTCATGGATATTCAGGCCATTTTGTGTGTGTGGGGAGCACGTTGTAAGGAGTCCTACCCTTCCTTTGGCTCTTACATTATTTCTACCACCTCTTGCACAATAGACCCTGAGCCTTGGGAGGTGTGATAGAGATATTGCAATACTGAGTACTCCTGTCACTTTTTTCCAGCACCATGATGCCTTCTGAGTCATCCCAAGGTCGCTGCCATCTGAAAAGAGAAGATTCTCTACCAAAAGTGAGAGTAGCATGAATATAAGGGTATGAACATTAAGAAAAGTGCTTACTGGGCAGTTTGATAAGCATAGTATATACATTTAGCCAGACAGCAGCAGACATTACACCCCTAGGGCTCATGACTGACTACCCCTGTTTTAAGTTTTCAGTATCAGGGATGTATTCCCTCCCATGGAGCAGGCCTCCAGTCCAATTAGAGAACAGTTGGTTTCCCCCATGACAGACATGCCACTATTGCACCTGTTGGCTCATTTGGCCTGGCTGGCCAAATATGAGGCTTGCAGTGTCCACTGTTGAGTATCTTCACTGGTGATTTCTCTTTCTCCCATTGAACTGCATGCAGAATGGGTTCTTCCAGCTTTCTGTCAGCTGTTCTACATGGAGGGGGTTATCAGCTCAGTTCCAGCAGGATTTATCAGTGGCCTTGCAGCCCAAGTATGTGGAGTCTTCAGTAATAGGGTCTTACCATCTATTCTTGGTGGGAAACCAAGGGCCTTGGCACTGCTCTATAATGTTTTGGGGCATCAGGGTCCTCCCTGGTTAACATCTTACTGGAAGGTATCCCATCCCTGGCACTGAAATTTTTCTAGCAACAATGTACAGCTCCTGAGTATTCCATTGTCCAAAAGAGTAGGTTTCCATATGACTTTAATATATCCTCTTAGATTTTGATTAGCCCTCCCTCCACCTTTCCTTTACTCAGTCTCTTCCCATGACCTCACTTTGGCTCTTTTCATCCCATTAATCTATTCTTCTACTTACATATATACAATACCATCCTATAAAGTAACCCCCTCCCTTCCTTTCTCTTCCATTTATATCTCTTTTCTAGTTTACTGGCCTTTGCTACTGAGTTTTCTTCCTACTCACACAGAAGTCCAATCATCTGTAGCTAGGATCCACATATGAAAGAGAACATACGACACTTGGCTTTCTAGGCCTGGGTTACCTCACTTAGTGTAATCCTTTCCAGATCCATCCATTTTCCTGCAAATTTCATCATTTCATTTTTCTTTACTGCTGAGTAGAACTCCATTGTTTAAATGTGCCATATCTTCATTATCCACTCATCACTTGAGGGCCATCTAGGCTGGTTCCATTTCCCAGGTATTGTGAATTGAGTGGCAATAAACATGGTTGAGCAAGGTAGTGAGATGAGTCCTTAGGACATATGCCTAGGAGTGCTATAGCTGGGTTATATGGGAGATCTATTTTTAGCTGTCTTAGGAACCTCCACACTGATTTCCACAATGGCTGGACCAGATTGCATTCCCACCAACAGTGTAGAAGGGTTCCTTTTTTTCCACATCCTCACCATCATTTATGGTCAATTGTTTTCAGGATGATAGCCAATCTGACAGGAGTGAGATGGAATCTCAACGTAGTTTTAATCTGTATTTCCCTAATGACTAGGGATGTAGATCATTTTCTTAGATGCTTATATGCCATCCATATTTCTTCTTTTGAGAACTCTCTATTTAGTTCCATAGTCCATTTTTTAATTGGCTTGTTTGATTTCTTATTATTTAATTTTTTGGGTCTTTTGTATAGCCTAGATGTTAATCCTCTATCAGATGTATAGCTGGCAAAGATTTTTCCCCATTTTGTAGGTTGCGTCTTTGCTTTATTCACAGTGTTCTTTGCCATACAAGATCTTTGTAATTTCATGAGGTCCCAGCGGTTAATCTGTGGTTTTATTGCCTGAGCAATTGGGGTTATATTCAGAAAGTCTTTGCCAAGACCAATATGTTGAAGGGTTTTCCTTACTTTTTCCTCGAGCAGTTTCAGAGTTTCAGGTCTGACGTTAAGGTCTTTAATCCATTTGCACTTAATTCTTGTGCATGGAGAGAGAGAGAAGAATCTATTTTCATCCTTCTACAGATTCATATCCAGTTTTCCCAGCACCATTTTCTGAAGAGGCTGTCTTTTCTCCAATGAGTATTTTTGGCATTTTTGTCCAAGATCAGGTGGCTATAGCTACCTGGACTTACATCTGGGTCCTCTATAATGTTCCATTGATCTACGTGTCTGCTTTTGTGCCAGTACCATGATGTTTTTGTTACAATGGCTTTGTAGTATAGGTTAAAACCAGGTATGGTGATTCCACCAGCCTTATTTTGTTGCTCAGTATTGTTTTAGATATTCGAGATTTTTAAGATTTCAAATGAAGTTTTGGATTGTTTTTTCTGTTTCCGTGAAGTATGCCATTGGAATTTTGATGGGCATTGCATTAAATGTGTAGATTGCTTTTGGTAAGATTGCCATTTTCACAATATTGATTCTTCTGATCTAGGAACAAGGAATGTCTTTCCATTTCCTAGTGTTGTCTGCAAATTCTTGCTTGAGTGTTTTAAGGTTTTCATTGTAGAGATTGTTGACTTCCTGTGTTAAGTTTATTCCCAAGTACTTTATTTTCTTTGATGCAATTATGAATGGGAGTGGTTCTCTGATTTCATCCTCGGTGTGTTTGTTGTTAGCATATAGGAAGGCTACTGATTTCTGTGTATTTATTTTGTATCCTGCTACATGGCTATAGGTGTTTATCAGCTCTAACAGGCTGCTGGTAGAGTCTTTAGGGTCCTTTATGTATAGAATCATGTTATCTGCAAATAATGATTACTTGATCTTTTCATTTCCAATTTGTATCCCTTTTATGTGTGTCTTTTGCTTTATTGCTATGGCTAATACTTCCAGTACTATATTTAAAAAAAGTGGGGACAGTAGACACCCTTATCTTATTCTTGATTTTAGTGGAATAGCTTCCAGTTTTCCCCCATTTAGTAATACATTGGCTATAGGCTTGTCATAAATGGCCTATATTATATTGAGATATGTTCCATCTATTCCCAGTGCCTGTAGGACTTTTATCATGAAGGGATGTTGGATTTTGTCAAATGCATTTTCTGCATCTAATGAGATGATCATGTGATTTTTGTCCTTCAGTCCATTTATATAATGTATTACATTTATCGAATTGCATATGTTGAACCATCCCTGTATCTCTGGGATAAAGACTACTAGGTTGAGTGAATGATCTTTCTGATATATTCTTGTATTCTGTTTGCCAATATTTTGTTGAGAATTTTTGCATCAATGTTCATGAGGGAGATTGGTCTGTAATTTCCTTTTTTGTTCTATCTTTGCCTCATTTTGGTATCAGGGTGATGTTGGCTTCATAGAAGGAGATTGGAAGGATTCCTTCTTTCTCTATTTTATGGAAAAGCTTAAGAAGCAATGGTGTTAGTTCTTCCCTGAAGGTCTCGTAAAATTCACCAGTGAACATATCTGGGCCTGGACTTTTTTTGGTTGGGAGATTTTTGATAACTGCTTGGATCTCCATACTTGTTATAGGTGCATTTAAGTGATTAATCTCATCTTGATTTAATTTGGGTAGGTCATATGAATCAAGGAAATCATCCATTTCTTTCAGAATTTCATACTTAGTCGAGTTTGATTTTATAGTATGTCCCTATGAATTTTTTGAATTTCTCTGGTGTCTGTTGTGATGTTGCAAAATTAATTTGTGTCTCTTTTCTCTTTCCTTATGCAGATTTGCTAAGGGCTTATCAATCTTGTTTATGCTTTTAAAGAACCAACTCTTTGTTTCATTGATTCTTTGGATTTTTCTTTTGGTTTCTATTTCACTAATTTCTGCCCTAGTCTTTATTATATCTCCCTGTCTACTGATTTTCATTTGGCCTTGTTCTTCTTTTTCCAAGGCTTTAAGGTGAAGCATTAGGTAATTTACATGAGACCTTTCTAATTTCTTAATATAGGCACCTAAAGCTATAAATTTATTTCTTAGGACTGCCTTCATTGTGTCCCAAAAGTTTTGGTATGTTGTGTTTTCATTATCATTTGACACTGTGAATTTTTTGATTTCCTCCTTGATTTCTTCATTGACCCATTCATCATTTAGTAGTGTATTGTGTCCTCATATATGGTCTATTTCAGAAAATGTTCCATGTGCTGCTGAAAAGAATGTATATTCTGCAGCATTTGGATGAAATGTCCTGCATATATCTGTTAGGTCCATTTCTTTTATGACCTCATTAATCCAGATACCTCTCTGTTTATTTTTTCCCAGGATGACTGTCGATTGATGAGAGTGGTATGTTGAAGCCACCCACTACCACTGTGTTTGGTGTTATCTGTGACCTTAGTTCTAATAGCGTTTGATGAAGTTGGGAGCCCCCATGTTAGGTGCATATATGTTTAGGATTGTAATGTCCTCTTGTTGGAGTGTGCCTTTAATCAATATAAAAAGTGACCTTCCTTATCTTTCCTAACTAATGTTGGACTGAAGTCTACCTTGTCAGATATTAGGATAGCAACCCCTGCTTGTTTTCTAGGCCCATTTGCTTGAAACACTGTTTTCCAACCTTTCATCCTAAGATAGTGTCCATCCTTTGCAGAAAGGTGAGTTTCTTGGAGGCAACAAATTGAAGGATCCTGCTTTTTAACCCAGTCTGCAAACCTATGTCTTTTGTTTGGGGCAAAATCACTGTTCCTTAGGTGCCCCACATCCTTAATTCTATTAACTAGGAGGCTAAGATTTCTGGTTTGTTGAGGATTCTAAGTCAGATTGTGACCAAGTGAGACCCTTCCCTAATGTACAACAGAAGAGGAAACAACGCCAATATAAATCAAGAAGCAACAGATAAGAAGCCCAAAATATAGCTTATTTACAAATGGCAAATCCAACCATCCATGAGATTTAACATATAATTTATCCTGATATGGAAGTTGCAATTAGCACTTCTGGTTCATGCCTATGTACCAGGCTTATTTGGTGGGTACTGACCTGGTGTAATCCCTGGTACCATTTGGGATGATTTTGGTCTCAGTTATGCTATGCTCCTGCTTGGGTCCCTCTTTGGTGCACTGTGGGTTCAAGTAGGCTGGCTGGTCTTTGGTTCGTTTCTCTGGTTGCTGGTGCCGGGTGCTGTGATCTCCCTTCCCCAGGTCTCTGGTGCTTGCTCGAGCTTGTGCTGGCGGTGAGGGAGGGAGGCTGTGGATGGTGACTCTAGTTCTCCAGCTTGTCCAAGTGATCCTCTACCTCATGATCTGCTCCGTTGTTCACTGCAGTTTTCCATGTTTCTTGAGTTTGCAAAGAGCTCTGGTGTGAGTGGAAAATCCCCTCACCTGGCTTTTCCTGCAGCTCAAGCCGAGCCTGGCAGCTGTGGTCCCACAGACCTGTTGCCGCCGCTTCTGGAGGCACTTCTGTCTGCCTGTGTGGCCTCTGGATGCTCTGAGTCTCTCCTATTTCTCTGCTGCAGTTGGTAATTTCTTTTACACCTCACTTTTTAGTAGAAGAGTATATTTTGCTGGGTATTTTTTGGCTTTTTTTCTCCTATGCTGCTCTGGCGTGGTTCCTACGCCGCCATCTTAACCGGAAATCTCATTTTATATTTTTATGATTTATTCATTTTGTGTGTTTTTGTTTACATATATGTTTGTTATGTCTCTGCCTCCCATCTTGCCATCAATGTGCTGGCATTGCAGAAGCCCACCACAGCTTCCAGATTTTTACATGAGGGCCTGGGGATCAAACTCAGGTACTCCAGCTTGAGCAGCAAAAACTTTTATCACTGAGTCATCTCTTACTTCATAATATGGGTGTTTTGTAATTCAGAATGTTTCCATTTTAAACCATGGCTAGCTAAAAATTATTCTTATTGTTATTATTATTATTATTATTGTGTGTGTACACATACCATGGTGTGTATGTGGATATCAGAGGAAAACTCCAAGGTGTCTGTGTTTCCTTTTGCTCCACCTTCTTGGAGACAAGGTCTTTTGCTATTGTAGACAAATTGCTAGACTGCAAACAGACATCAGACTTAACTGGCAAGCAGACGTGTGATTCTCCTGGTTCTACGTCCTGTCATCACAGGCTTGTGGGGATCACAGATACATGTGTCAAGCTGCATTCAGCATTAATGGGTGCTTGGGAATTGAGTCCAGGCCAGCAGGCTTGCAAGCAAGTGTCTTTAACTAATGAGCTTTCTCACCTGCCCTTAAGCTGTGGATATTGCAAATAACTATATTTAAAATTTTTTTTTCGTTTATTTATTTATATTGGAGAGTGATAGACATAGAGAGAAAGAGGCAGAGAGAGAGAGAGAGAGCAAGAGAGAAAATGGGCATGCCAGGGCTTCCAGACACTGCAAACGAACTCCAGACGTGTGTGCCCCCTTGTGCATCTGGCTAACGTGGGTCCTGGGGAACTGAGCCTTGAACCGGGGTCCTTAGGCTTCACAGGCAAGCGCTTAACCACTAAGCCATGTTTCCAGCCTGGAAGTAACTATTTTGATTGGCAGATTTATGATAAGTAATTGTTATTATTCAAGCTCAATTGTGTAATTGAGTTCTAACTCACTCTTTTGAAGAAATGACTTTCTATATGGGTATGTTCTTTCTTGTTATTTGTGGTGCTGCTTTTCTGTTTGGGTTGGAGGGAGACTCCTCCAAGGTGGTAGAAGCCCTTGCAGTGCTGTGCTGTTTTCTGTAGTCTTGTGTCCATGGGCCTTCTGTATTTTGTGCAGGGGGCACTCAGGATTGCAGAGTGGGCATCTGACATGTGTACTACAAGTCACTTTTGAGTATGCACAGAAATCTCTTTAGTCATCAATCCTTTTCCCATTTGGAAATAAGGAATTGACTTTTCATTGTTCTGTGACAAGGAGCCAGCATGTGATCTAGGGTTTGGAGACCAGTTCCGCAGAGTCAGCATGGAGGACAGTGATAGCTGTGTGATACAGCACCTGAGGCAGCAAGGGAACTGTGGGTGGGCTTTCTGCCTGGCTGACACTCTGTCCAGGCCCTCCGTTGATATGACCATGAGCTTCCTGGGCCTTTCTCCTTCTCTTTTTCTGCATGATCAACCAGAGGTGGCTTTTGTGGATTGCAAATGAAAGAGACAGACATATTCAATATCAAGCCATGTTTGATTCCATACGAGGTTGCCTATAAAGTAGGCTTGATGATGATGTTGACTGTATTCTGCCTGCCTAGGTACCACTATGAGTGGGACTGTGTTTGAGGCACTTCAATTATGACCCACCTTCACAGGTGGAGAAGCTGGGTCACAGAGCCCTGGTCAGTTTTGTGGGCATCCAGGTCCTCCCTCCTTCCACCTTGCTCCTGGAAGTTTGCCGCCTCTCCCATTTCCTTTCTCGCCATTGATTCCTGTGGGCCAGCGCCAAGCTGTGGTGTCTAGAGGTCAGCCATGCTGTGTGAAGCACCTGTGAAGCTTGAAATCGAGTGGGGAAGACAGGGCTAGGCTGGGCTAGAGAGCAAGGTCACAATACAGAAAAGCTAATGCCAGCAGATGGAAGGATGATATGACAAGGCAGAACTTGATTTTGGAGGAGCATGTGCCTTTCTGATGCCTGAGACTGTTCTGTCCCCACTTTTACTTGCATATGCTTTGTTTTGAAATTTTTATTTATTTATTTGCGTGAGTGAGTAAGTGTGTGTGTGTGTGTGTGTGTGTGTGTGTGGTTGCACACACATGTGTGCACATGTTCCAGGGACTCTTGCCACTGCAAATGAATGCCAGACACTTGCCTAGCACCACCTTTTGCATCCAGCTTATGTGAGTGGCTTGGGGATTAAATTGGGACCAGCAGGCTTTGCAAGCAAGTGTCTTTAAGCACTGAGCTGTCTTCACAGGCCCGCATATGCTTCTAAAAAACATTTACTCATTTGCTGGATGAAGGGAGAAAAAGAGGAAGAGAGAGAAAGGAATGGGGACTGAATGGGCATGCCAGGCCTCTCGCTGCTACAAAGAGGTTCCAGATTCATGCACCTCTTTGTGCATTTGGCTTTACGTTATTGAACCCTGGCTTTGCAAGCAAGTGCCTTTAATTGCTGAGCCATCTCCCCAGCTGTGCACATACTTTTTTTTTTGGTTTGATACAAATTTTTATTTAGCAATTTCTTCATTGAACACTAAATAATAGATTTAATGACATATAGGTGACTTTTCTTTTTTTAATTTTTTTATTAATTAGTTTTGTATTCAGCAAATACAGTCAGTTTGGTACCATTATTAGGCTCATCCGTGACCTACCCCCTCCCCTTGGCCCCTCCTTGTTGAGGTACACGGGTCATGCATTGTGGAGTTAGCCCACAGTTATGGGTAAGATAAATGTCTCTGCATATCATGACCCAACATGTGGCTCTGACATTCTTTCCGCCCCCTCTTCCGCAAAATTTCCCTGAGCCATGTTGGGTTCATTTTTGGTCTGCTTCAGTGATGAGGTGTTGGGGGCCTCTGAGGCTCTGGCTCTCTGATTTGGTAGGAGTTGATTTTTCTCTGTGTTGATCTCCTTCACCCATGCGTGCACATACTTTTAATAGCTCATTTTGTAAGTGACTTGGAATGAGATATTTCTGGAAATAACCAAGGAGAAGATTCCCACTTTTTTTTCTCTTTCTTTCTTCCTTTTTTTTTTTTTTTTTTTTTTTTTTTTTTTTTTTTTGCTTTTTCAAGGTAGGGTCTCACTGTAGCTTAGGCTGACCTAGAATTCACTATGTAGTCTCAGCGAGGCCTTAAACTCATGGAGATCCTCCTACCTCTGCCTCCCAAGTGCTGGGATTAAAGGCAAGTACCACCATGCCCAGCTCCCACATTGTTTTGCCTTTTTTTAAAAAATATTTATTTATTTGACAGAGAGAGAGAGAGAGAGAGAGAGAGAGAGAGAGAATGGGCACAAAAGGGCCTCCAGATACTGCAAATAAACTCAGACGCATGCACCCCTTGTACATCTGGCTAATGTGGGTCCTGGGGAATTGAACCTGGATCTTTTGGATTTGCAGGCAAATGACTTAACCACTAAGCCATTCCTCCAGCCCCCCACATTGTTTTTAATTCTATTCTTTTAAAGTCAGCTCTCTGTCTCACTTGATGTGGCCATGTGAATGCTGCCCAACTGGTAGCAGATGCCAGCAGGGTCTCTGCCAAGGCCCCAGCCCGTGATCCTTGGCCAGTGGTACCGTTATCACACTTGAATTACTGTGGTTCAGCAAGCTGGTTTCTTTTGCCGTGTGCTGAGAGGTTTTCAGATGGCTGGGCTGGAAGCCTGCAGTCACCGGGGGAGTATTCTTTATGTGCCTTCTGACTTCATTCCACTCTGGAGATTTCAATGTAGCCTGTGTGGGCTCAGGAGTCCTATTAAGAAGTCCTGTGGATCCTGCCTTACTAGATATGGCATCTTCTCCCTGAGCCTTTCTGTGGTCCTGTCACATCTAATTGGTGTGCAGCCCTACCTCTTGGCCTCTTGACCCTGCTTCAGAAATGAGATGCAGGTTGCTAAACTTGTTCTTATTCTCCCATGTTCTAATGGAAACACTTGTCACAGCTGAGGCCCAAGGTAATGCACATGAAAAGTCGCATATCCAGAGAGAGTGAAGGCTTGTCTCCATCTCTTGGTATCTCCAGCCCTAGTTGTATCTTTATTGTACCTTAGTTTATCACTTAAACTCACATTTTGTTTTTTAACTGACAGGAAGAACTTTGAAGTAACATAGCAATACTGCAAGACCAGATATGTCTTCTCCAGTTGTCTTTTTTTTTTTTTTTTTTAAGATTCTAAGCATTTGGGCTGGAGAGATGGCTTAGCGGTTAAGCGCTTGCCTGTGAAGCCTAAGGACCCCGGTTCAAGGCTCAATTCCCCAGGACCCACGTTAGCCAGATGCACAAGGGGCGCACGCATCTGGAGTTCGTTTGCAGTGGTTGGAGGCCCTGGCGTGCCCATTCTCTCTCTCTCTCTCTCTCTCTCTCTCTCTCTTTCTCTCCCTCTTTCTCTGTCTGTCACTCTCAAATAAATAAATAATACAAAAATTTAAAAAAGATACTAAGCATTTTTCTCTAGAATGTGGATGAATATCTTTTCTTTCCATTTGATTTGATGTAATACATGGTGTGCCACAGATGTCAGAGATCTGAATTTCTGATGGAGATGGGTTTCTCATTCAGGCGAAGGCATCTGAAAGCCAGTTGTGATACTATTTTCTCTCTTCAGGTGGGTCAAGAATATCTTACTTTTTTTTTGTTTTTTTGAGGTAGGGTCTCACTCTAGCCCAGGCTGACCTGGAATTCACTATGGAGTCTCAGGGTGGCCTTGAACTCATGGCAATCCTCCTACCTCTGCCTCCCAAGTGCTGGGATTAAAGGTGTGCGCCACCACACCTGGCAAGAACACCTTATTTTCAAGTCATCCTCATTTTGTCCCCTGCCCAGGCAGAAGCCTCCCCACCCACATCCTCAGCCGGACCTCTTCTTAGCACTTATTATTATTATTATTATTTTTTGCATGGCTATATGTGTTTGTGGCTGCATATGTGTTTTCAGTTGCATATGCATGCCAGTGGTTGATGTCAGACATCTTTCTCAGTTCTCCACCTTAGTTTATAAACTATTTGTTTATTTATTTGCAAGGGGAGAGAGGGGGGGGGAGAATGAGTATGCCAGGACCTCCAGCCACTGCAAATGAACTCCAGATGCATTTGTGCATCTGGCTTTATGTGACTACTAGGGAATTGAACCCAGGTCATTAGGCTTTGCAGGCAAGCACCTTAACTGCTGAGCCATCACTCTAGCCCCCTCTATCTTATTTTCTTTTAAAGGAAGTCTTTTTATTTATTATTTTTTTATTAATTAGTTTTTTTTTTTTTTTTTTTTTTTTTTGGTTTTTCGAGGTAGGGTCTCACTCTGGTCCAGGCTGACCTGGAATTCACTATGTAGTCTCAGGGTGGCCTTGAACTCATGGCAATCCTCCTACCTATGCCTCCCTAGTTCTGGGATTAAAGGCGTGCGCCACCATGCCCAGCTTTATTAATTAGTTTTGTACTCAGTGAATGCAGTCAATTTGGTACCATTGTTAGGCTCATCCATGTCCTACCCCCTCCCCCTGGCCCCTCCTTTTTGAGGTATATGGGTCATGCATTCTGGAGTTAGCCCACAGTTATGGGTAAGATAAATGTCTCTGCATATCATGACCCAACATGTGGCTCTGACATTCTTTCCGCCCCCTCTTCCGCAAAATTTCTCTGAGCCGTGTTGGGTTCATTTTTGGTCTGCATCAGTGATGAGGTGTTGGGGGCCTCTGGGTGTCTGTATCTCTGATTTGGTAGGAGTTGATTTTTCTCTGTGTTGATCTCCTTCACCCTTGTGCTGGTACCCGGTTGACCAAGAAAACAGCACCTTTGCTTGTTTTGCCAAATTTTTCTTAGTTTCATCCGGGGCCCTTTTGGGGTATGATGGGTTGGCTGTCTCCTTCGGATCTACATCTATCTGAAAAAGAGATCCGTCTTATTTTTTGAGACAGGATTTATACTCAATGGATTTTGCTAGATTAGCTAGCAAGTAAGCTCTAGGAAATCATTCTATCTCTACCTCCCGTTGCTGGGATTACAGGTATGTACCACCACTCCCAGCTTTTACATAGGCGCTGGAGTTCAGAACTCAGAAGCACATGGCTTGCATGGCAAGCACTATACCCACTTAGCCATCTTTCCAACCCAGTTATCTTTTTAAGTGAGCATAGTTCATGTGATAACCCTGGCCCCATTGCTGGTTCTCAGTCATTTCTCATGGTTCAGTCGTCTGCCCCAGCTGGAAGGAGGAAGAGGTTCTCTAGTTTGGCAGCTTGGTTTGGAAGACTCCCTGTATTCACACAACTACCACCTGGCCAGTCTGTGGGTGAAGGCAGACTTTCTGGGAGTCCTGGTGGCCACCTCTGTGCTTGTTGAGGGAGGAGCACTGGGATGGTGACGAGTGTTTGCCATCTAGCATATCTCCTTAGAATAGAGTGCCAACCCCAGTGGGTATGCCTAGAAACCAGAGCTCCCTGGATCATCCTAAGCAGACCCAGTGGACCTTGCTTTCCCAAATGAGACCAGAGCTCTTCCTGTCCCAGGACACTGCCACTTCCCAGGACAGCTGTGAATTCCTGCTGGAGATTGTTCTGAGTCATCTTTATGCCAGCTCAGAAAATGTTTCTCTTCTCTTCTTTCTCTTCTGTTCTCTTCTGTTCTCTTCTCTTCTCTTCTGTTCTCTTCTCTTCTCTTCTCTTCTCTTCTCTTCTCTTCTCTTCTCTTCTCTTCTCTTCTCTTCTCAGGATGGAACTAGGCCCTTATCCTTGTGGAGCAAGGGATTTCTTTACAAGGCCATCCCCATTCCACTGTGACTATATTCATTGTCACATTGGTCTCTAGATCTGCTTCTGCTTTGAAGACTCCAGTGCACTAGAAGGACATGTCCTCATGTTGAAGTCAGCCACAGAAGTGCATGGCAGAAACTGCCATGCAGGCCCTATCCACCCCATAACCTTGACCTGTGACATTCATATTGTTAAGGGAAGTGCTCTGAGTGCAGAGTATTAAGGTTTCTGTGATGCGGACTTTGTATCTTAATCCTAAAGGAAATGGGCAATGTACAGTTTTTTTGCTTTTGGATTTGGAATCCATGTTTCATGGTGCTGGCAGGAAAGGTGCTTGATAGGCTCCATAAAGACCACTTAGTAGCTAGGAAGAGGACGGTGGGAGGGTCCCAGCAGAGTCACATGGCCCCAGAGCCACAGGTGGCCTTTGAACTCAGTGCAGGGTCTTAAACTAATTATGATAGCCCTCTGTGGGTGGGGTGAGCATGTGTCCTGTCCAGACACTGACATTGCCATGGAGGGACAGGCAGAGGTGGGAGCTGGAGAACAGAGAAACCTGGTGGAGTTGGCCACAAAACTGCTAATGCCTAGCTGCAGCAGAAAATCCATATGTGTGTAGGGGGGAGCTGTCTTTTTAACAGATCCTTGACATTTTAAAATGGCTCCATGATAACTCAGGGCATTCATTCTGCGGATGTGAAAATTGAGAAGTAAAAAGTCTTGCTTGAGGTTTCAGAAGGTGAACTGTACAAAATTGCTGAAACCCAAATACTTACAACCCATAAAAGTGGGAGTTCCTCACAGCCTTCAGGTGTGATATGGCCAGCATCTCCAGTGCACTGGAGTTATTTACACTGTGCCCTGTTGCTAGTTCATTAGATATTGCTCTATATTAGGAAGGACACGTTGGAGACCAAGTGGCCTGACCTTTTCGTTGGGTTTATCACCCTGGGCTGTGAGTACTTGGAGCAATTGGCCTAGGCTTACCCTGCAGATAAGTGTTGGTACTGAGCCTGAGTTGAAATCGTTCCTGATTCCAGAGGGAAGATGTAGGCCATAGTGAGGAGAAGGGAGGAACAAGGGAGCCTATAAGGCTGGCCTTGAAGTGACCTGGAAGCATCCATGCAGACATCAGGTGGGAGGTGGCGTATGAGACAGCTGACAGTGTCTGGATGAGTGTGGTGGGGTGTCTTTCCCACTTAGGCAGACCCCAGTAGTCAGGCAGCTCTGATCCCAAACTTACCATAGCAAGTTATGATGTGAATATCTCTGTGTTGAGGTGTGCTTCTCATAATGCTCTGGAACTCTACAAAGCCTTATAGGAGGATGACAGCAGGATTTGTGAGGATATCCCTTCAGGGGATTCCTTGTTACTGACCAGTTTATACACCCACCAGTGGAGTAAGATGCCAGGTGTGTCTGGATGGCTTTGGGAGTTCCAAGCCCCTTCAGATTAATTTTACTGTCTCCCAGGACACAGTGAGAGGCCTGCTAGATCCAGAGGAAGCAGATGTCATCTGATATTAGCAAGATTTTGGACTCTGTCCCACACAGCCCAGCTGTCCGTAAGATGCTGGTAGTTCAGACTAGTGGGTCTCCTTTTTATTTAAAGCCACAGGACCTGTTTCTTAAGGTGCCTCTCCATATAAAATCTTAGTATATGAAACAGCTTAAAACAGACGTGGTTGAAGGGGGTTGGCTAGTGGAGCCTAGGCTCCCTCCACTGACAAACATCTTTCTAGCAAAGGAAGTGAAAGTGTGTTTTCACAACAGGCTCCTCATCCTGGGCCAGCACTTAATCTCTGTGTCACAGATTTGAGAGGATCTGGCAGGTGGCAGGCACTGAACAGTATTTTCTGAATATAGTGTCTGAGCAAATGAATAAGAGACTGTTTTGGGTTTAATTAAAAGACAAAAACACTTCATAATTTAGAACTGGGGTCAACAAACCACAGTTATGGGCTATGTGTGACTTGCCACTTGGATTTGTGAATAAAGATTTATACTGACACACAAAATACACTCACTTGCTTATTGTCTGTGGGTGCTTTTGGTCCACAGTAGCAGAGCTGAGTAGTTGCTGTGAAGATTGTGGGGCCCACAGAACCAAAAATATCCACTGTCTGGTCCCTTACAGAAAGAAAAATGTTGTTGTACCTCAGACAAAAGAGAGCCAATTGCTCCCTGTGTAGGTAAGTTTGAATGGGAAGTGGAGTCTAGAAACTCAGTATTGAGTATCCAAGAGCTCACCTCATCACAAAACCTCAGATGTAGAATGACCTCACACTGCTGCTTGTCACACAACTACTATTTGCTGAACTCATCTCTTTGAAAAAGTTTTGATAACTTTGTATATAATGTATATTGATCATATTCCCTGCCCCCTCCACTCCTACTGAACCTCTTGTTCCCAGCAAGGCTGTCTGTATATTTGTTTGTTTATTGTGATCAAGTGGGTTTAATTTGGGTTGAGTACAGGGCTCTGGGTGAAGGATTATTTATAGAAACATGGTTAGCTTATCAGTGTCTATACCATTGAAGAAAATGTCTCTCCCTCCCCAAGCAACTGTTAACTACTAATAGTCCTCATGGAGGGGATGGGCTTTATGAGACCTCACCACCTCCACATCCATGATGGAAATGTTAACAGGACTAATCTTGTGCAGGTAATCATAGCTGTTGTGAGATCATCAGTGCAGCAGCCATGCCTCACTGCCCTGGGTTCCACAGCACTCCTCTCCATCCTCCAGCCCTTGTTTCTTTCTGTTCCATCTCCTGAGGCTTGAAGGGGATGGTAAAGATGTCTTCTGTAGGGCTGAGTACTGAAGTCACATGTTCTCAGCATTCTGACCAGTTATGAGTTTGCAAGGGTACAGGACAGAACGTGGTCTTTGTTGAGAGTGATCACACAATTACAGTGAGTCCTCCAGTGGAATTCTTTGATGAAAAACATCAGCACCATGCAATAAAATTAATCAATACTATGCTTTTACAAGTATTTGTGAAATATTTATTATATGTGGGGCTGGGGAGATTGCTTAGTGGTTAAGGCCTTTGCCTGTGAAGCTTAAGGATCCACATTCAATTCCCTAGTACCCACATAAGCCAGATGCACAAGGGTGCGCATGTGTCTGGAGTTTGTTTGCAGTGGCTAGAGGCCCTGGTGTGCCCATTCTCTCTGTCTGACCCCCCTCAAATAAATAAAAAGTATTTATTATATGTAATTTTTGTTTATTGACTTAAAATTTTAAGAGTGAAAAACCTTATGTATGCTTTGGATATTACTGAATTATCCGAGTTGGTAATTGTTGGGTTATTGGGAGTCTGTGCTGTCCAGCTAGCCACTCTCAGTTAATTAAACTCGGAAGGAAACATGTTCCTTACTGAACAGTGCAGCTTCTGTGACGTTCACACCATGTTAGAGGTCTTGAGGTGTGAAATGCTGCCCAGTTGTCTGTGTTCAGGTTTCACACACACATCCTTCCCCTAACTGCAGAATGTGTGAGTTTCTGCAGCATCAAGGCCCTGCCTCCCTGGGTTGGGACTGTGCTCACCCATCATCTCACACATGCAAGACGCAGGTAGGAGTGGAGCAGAGGTGACAAGATGAGGTGGCCAACTGTGAGGCTCAGAAAAAAAGCTCTGTGTGCTCTTCTTTTTTTAAACTATTATTTCTTCTTATCATATTGGTGAGTTTTGAGTAACCCCAGTGGTCATCACCATCGGAAAAGAGAAGCTTCTCTAACCAAAACTGAAAGTAGGATTAATATGTGGGCATAAACATAAGTATTTAGAGGACAGTTTGGTACATATATCTGTTCAGCCAGACAATAGTAATAGTTTCCCCACTAAGGCTTATGACCTCTCCAGCTTTTTAAAAAAATATTCATTTATTTGCAAACAGAGTAGAAATAGAAGAGAGACAGACAGAGAGAATGGGCACTCCAGGGCCTCCACGCAGCCACTTTGTGCATCTGGCTTTACGTAGGTACTGGGGAATCAAACGGGAGTTTTTAGGTTTTGTAGGCAAGTGCTTGAATCACTAAGCCTTCTCTTCAGCCCCTCCCTAGCTTTTGATTAGGTTTTTAGTATCAGGCAGGAATTCCTTTCCATGGAGCAGGCCTCAAGTCTAATCAGAGAGCAGTTGGTTTCCCCAGTAACAAATAAGCCACCATTGCTGCAGTTGGTACATTTGGCCTGGCTGGCCAGTCATAAAGCTTGCAAGGTCCACTGGTATTTAAGACTTGATGACTTTTCTCCCCCGTCTGGCTGCTTAGTTCTTTCCAGCATCTTGTCAGCTAGTCAACAGGGAGGAGGCTGCCAGCTCAGCTCCAGATTGATTCCTCAGTGACCTGCTGCTCAAGCATGTGGGGTCTTCAGCAATAGGGTCTTACCTTCTGTTCCTGGTGGGAAACGAAGGGCCTTGGCAATGGCCTTTAATGTTTTGGGGGCATCAGGGACCTCCCTGGCCAACAACTCACTGGAAGGTATCCCATCCCTGGCACTGAAAATTTTCTACCAACAGTCTACAGCTCCTGAGTGTTCCATTGTCCAAAAAAGTAGGTTTCCATATGATTTATTTCTACCCTCTTAGATTTTGATTAGCCTGGCCTCCACCTTTCCTTTACTCAATCTCTTCCCCTGACCTCACTTGGGCCTTTTTCACTCCCATTAATCTATTCTTCTACTTACATATATACAATACCATCCTATTAAGTACCCCCTTCCTTTCCTTCCTCTTGTTCAGTTCTCTGCCTCACTTTTTTTGACAAGGTTGATTGATTTTTTAATTGCTTAGTTTTTTGAGTTTTTTTTTTATATTCTAGGTATTAAAACATCTGACAGATATATAGCTGGCAAACATTTTCTTCCATTTTTCAGGTTGTTTCTTGACTCTGTTGATGAAAATTTTGCTTAGCCTTTTAGTTTCATGAGATCCCACCGGTTGAGTGTATCTTATTCTCTGGGCAAGTGGGGTCTTGTTCAGAAAGTTTATCCCTATACCCAGATCTTGAAGTGTTCTCCCTACTTTTCCCTCTAGTCCTTTATAGTTTCAGGGTTTATACAGAGACCCTTGATTCATTTAGAGTTGATTTTTTTTTTTTTTTTTTGGGTAGGGTGAGAGAAGAGGGTTTAGATTCATTCTTCCTCATGTAGCTATCCAGTTTCTCCAGGAACATTTGTTGAAAATGCTATCTTTTCTCCAGTGTATATTTTTGGCCGCTTTATCAAAGATCAGGAGGCTGTAGTTACTTGAAATTATCCCTGAATCTTCTATTCAGTTATCTGTGTGTCTGTTTTTGTGTCGGTATTATGCTGCTTTTATTACTCTTACTTTGTAGTATATCTTGAAATCATATATGATGATACCACCAGCAATATTCTTTTTGTTGAGGAGTTTTCTGGCTATCTGAGGCCTTTTGTGCTTCCATATGAATTTTGAGGTATTTTTTATATTTCTGTGAAGAATGGTCCTAGAATTTTGATTGGAATTGCACCAAATCTGTATATTGCTTTTGGTAGGATAGTCATTTCATGACTTTAATTTTTTAAATCAATGAGCATGGGAAATCTGTTTTTTCATGACATAAAATCTGCATATAGGAGGGTAAAATGACATCAAAATAAAAGGGACTAGTTGGAAAGAAGCTATTTAGTGAAGGGGGAAGGGGAAGTGAAAAGGCAGGTTGGTGGGAGGAGATACTTATCATGGTATATTGTCTATATTTACAGAGATTGTCAATAAATCTTTTAAAAAGGAGAAAAGAAAGGAGGGAATGCTCCCTGGATCCTTCTGTGAAGTAATTAATTAATTAATTAATACCAAAAACTAAACAGAGACAAATATCCATGATGAACTTTGACACAAAAATCAATCAAATTCTTACAAATGGAATCCAACAACACATCAAAAATATCATCCACTTTGATGAAGATAGTTTCTTTTTTAAAAAATGTATGTGTTTATTTGTAAGCAGAAACAGAATGTGTGTGCGAGAGAGAGAGAGAGAGAGAGAGAGAGAGGGAGAGAGGGAGAGGAGAGAAAATATGAATGGGCATGACAGGGCCTCTTGCTACTGTAAACTCCAGATGCTTGAGCCACTTAATTAATTAATTAAACCATCTGCCTTAATGTGGGTAGATGGAACTGAATCCTGGGCCAACTCAGGCCAGCAGCACTTGCAAGCAAGCATCTTTAACTGCTGAGTCTTACCCCCACCCCCTGCAATACCCTTGATGAAGTGATGCATAAGGAAATCAATAACTGTAATATATCATATAAATAGACTTAGGGACAGAAATTCCATGACCATCTAAATAGATGCAGAAAAGCCTTCAACAAAGTATAACATCCCTTCATTATTAAAATATTTGAGAAACTAGGAATAGAGGGATCATATCTCACCATAATAAAAAGCTGTACACAATAGACCTAAAGCCCCTATCATACTAAATTTCGATTAATTCTCCTTCCGCTCAGACTATTTCAACTCTGGTGTTCCTCTACTCACAGTCCTCTATACTGGCTTACATACTTAAACCCATTATTTTCTTCCTTCCTTCATGGCCCCTTCTTCTAGCTTCCTGACTTTTACACTGAGTCTTCTCCAACTTGCATACATTTGAAGGCTGGATCCATATATTAGAGAGAACATGCAGTAGTTGACTTTTAAGCCTGACTTACCTAAGTTAGTATAATCTTTGCTCTATTCTCAGTATCCTTTGCTATCTAAAAGACTTTGAATTTCATAAGGTCCCAATGCTTGATTAGTGCTCTTTCTTTCTGAGTAACTAGAGTTCTATTCAGAAAGTCATTACCTATGCCTATATGCTGAAGTGTTTCCTCTGCTATTTGCTCCAGCAGTTTGAGTTTCATGTCTGATGTTAAGGTCATTGATCTAGGGGGCTGATTTTTGTGCATGGAGAGATACAAGAATCTGTTTTAAACCTTCTATTTACAGATAATCCAGCTTTACCAGCACCATTTGTTAAAGAAACTATCTTTTCTTCAGTGAATAATTTTGGCAGTTTTGTCAAAAATCAGATGGCTGTAGCTGCCTGGGTTAACATTTTGTTCTGTATTCTTTTCCAGTGATTTACGTGTCTGTTTTTGTGTCAGCACCATGCTATTTTTTAAATATTTTATTTATTTATTTAAGAGAGCAAGAAGAGAGAGACAGAGAGAGAGAGAGCGCGAGAGCGTGAGGGTGCGTGAGTGGGCGCATGCCAGGGCCTCTAGCCATTGCAAATGAACTCCAGACACATATGCAACCTTGTGCATCTGGCTTTATATGTGTACTGGGGAACTGAACCTGAGTCCTTTGACTTTGCAAGCAAATGCCTTAACGGCTAAGCCATGCTTCTAGCTCACCATGCTATTCTGTTACTATGGCTCTGTAATATATCTTAAAATTGGATATGGTGATACTGCCAGCCTTATTTCATTGCTCAGAATTGTTTTGGTGATTCAAGTTTTCTTGTGCTTACAAATGAATTTTAGAATTTTTTTTTTTCTATTTCAGTGAAGGATAGTGTTAGAAGTTGGATGGGGATTGCATTAAATCTGTAAATTGATTTTGGTAAGATGAATATTACAGTATTGAGTCTTCCAATCCATGAACATGGGCGTTTTTTTCCATTTCCTAGTGTCTTTTTCAGTTTCTGTCATGAGTGTCATAACTTTTCGTTTTAGAGATCCATCATTTCCTTTATCAGGTTTATTTCAAGGTACTTTTCTTTTTGTTATGGCATATGGGAAGGCTAGTGATTTCTGTGGGTTAATTTTGTATCCTGCTACTTTGCTGACAGTGTTTATCAACTCTAACAGTTTTCTGGTAGTCTCTAGAGTCCTTTATGTGTAGAAATCTGTCATCTGCAAATAATGATAACTTGATTTCTTTCTTTCCTATTTGTTTCCCTTTTGTGTGTCTTGTCTTATTGTTGTAGCTAAGACTTCCAGTATGATAGTAAATAAAAGTGGAGAAACTAGACACCCTGGTCTTGTTTCTGATTTTCCCCATTTAATACAATGTTGGCTATAGGTTTGTCATAAGTAGCCTGATTGTGTTGACATATGTTCCTTCCATTCCCAGTTTATTTAGGACTTTCACTATGAGGGAGATTGGCTTTTGTCAAATACTTTCTCTGCATCTATTGCAGATTTGTGAGTTTTGTCCCTTGGTTCTTTTATATGGTATTTTACATTTAGTGATTGGCATATGTTGAACCAAATCTGCTTCTCTGGAATAAAACACATTTGATCAGGAGGAATGATCTTTTTGATGCATTTCTCTATTCCTTTTGCCAGTATTTGAGATTTTTTTTTTTCAAGACAGTGTCTCACTCTAGCCCAGGCTGTCCTGGAATTCACTATGTACTCTCAGGGAGGTCTTGACCTCACAGCAATCCTCCTACCTCTGCCTCCTGAGTGCTGGGATCAAAGGCATGTGCCACCTCACCCAGCTTGTTGAGATTTTTAAAAATAATTTTTATTTATTTATTTGAAAGCAGAGAGAGAGAGAGAGAGAGAGAGAGAGAGAGAGAGAGAGACAGAGAATGCGCACACTAGGGCCTCCAGCCACTGCAAATGAACTCCAGACGCATGTGCCCCTTGTGCATCTGGCTTACATGGGTCCTGGGAAATTGAACCTGGGTCCTTTAGCTTCACAGGCAAATGCCTTTACCATTAAGCCATCTCTCCAGACCCTTGAGTTTTTTTTTACATCTGAGTTCATGAGGGAGATTGGTCTGTAATTTTTGTTTTTGTTGTGTCTTTATCCACTTTTAGTATTGGGCAATACTGGCTTCATAAAAGAAGTTTGTTAGCCATCGCTGCTGCCTTCTTCTTCTTCCTTCTTCTTCCCTCTTCTTCTTCCTCCTTCTTCCTTCTTCCTCCTTCCTCCTTTTTCTTCCTCCTCCTTCCTTCTTCTCCTTCCTTCTTCCTCCTTCTTCTTCCTCCTTCCTCCTTCTTCCTTCTTCTTCCTCCTTCCCTCTTCTTGCTTCCTCCTCCTTCTTCTTCTCCTATTTTATGGAATAGTTTGAGAAGCATTGGTGTTAGTTCTTTTGTGAAGATCTAGTAGAATTCATCAAGTCCATCTGGGCCTAGACTTTTTTTTTTTTTGTCAAACTAGAATGGACCTAGACTTTTCAAAGTTTTTTTTTTTTTTTTTTTTTTTTTTGGCTGATTTGATCTCATGGGTTGATTTTGTTGGTTATTATAGTTCTGTTTAAATGGTTTAATCTCACCTTTAATTTTGATAGGTTGTCTATATCTAGAAACTTCCATTACTTTTAGATTTTTTACATTTGGTAGAATATATACATATAGTTTATTTGTTTGTTTGGTGGGGGTTTGGAGGTAGGGTTTCACTCTAGTCCAGGCTGATCTGGAATTCAGGCTGGCCTCAAACTCATGGTGATCCTCCTACCTCTGCCTCCTGAGTGCTGGGATTGGAATGTATATATTTTAAGTCATGACCTTATGATTTTTCTGAATTTCATTGGTATCTGTTGTAATATTACCCTTTTCTTCTTTAGTTTTATTAATTTCAGTCTCCTTTCTCTTTTGGTCAGTTTTGCTAAGGGTTTATCAATCTTGTTTATCCTTTCAAAAAGCCAAATCTTTGTTACATTGATTCGTTGTATTTTTTGTTTCTGTTTTATTAATTTCTGCCTTGATCTTGATTATTTCTTTTCTTTTACTGATTTTTGGTTTGGCTTGTTCTTTATCTAAGGCCTTAAAGTGTAGCATTATTTGCTTGTGATCTCTCTAACTTCTTTTTTATTCCCGCCCTGCCCCCTTGCTTCCCTTTATCCTCCCACTGAGGCATTGAGTGCAAAACTCTACGAAGACATGCAACACGGCCAGTCTGCCCACCTAAGACACTAAGCATTATTTTTTTATTTTTCTTTTTCTCCGCTGTGTGAGACAGAGGACCCACCCACCTCTTAATGTCAGACGTGCCACATGGGCAGGTCATCAGAGCACAAGTCCCCTCTAATTTCTTAAATAGACACTTAATGCTATAAATTTCCCTTTTAGGACTTCCTTTATTATATCACATAGGTTTTGGTATCCTATAGGTTGTGTGAATCATCTGGTTCTAGGAATTTTTTAAAATTTCTTTTCGATTTCTTTAGTGACCTATTCATCATTCAGTAATGTATTGTTTAATTTCCCTGAGTTTGTGTTTGTTCTGTAGTCTTTCTTTCTTTTTTTTTTTTTTTGTTTGTTTGTTTTTCGAGGAAGGGTCTCACTGTAGCCCAGGTTGATCTGGAATTCACTATAGAGTCTCAGGGTGGCCTCGAACTCATGGCAATCCTCCTACCTCTGCCTCTCAAGTGCTGGGATTAAAGGCGTATGCCACCACGCCAAGCTCTATAGTATTTCTTGATATTGATTTGTAGTTTTATCTTATTGTAATCAAATACAAGAATTATTTAAAATATCCTGTATTTGTTAATATTTGCTTTGTGTCCCAATATTTGATCTCTTTTAAAGTTTCATGTGCTGCTGAAAAGAATGTATATTCTGCAGCATTTGGACAGAATGTTATATATATGTCTGTTAGGTCCATTTGTTCTACCATGTCATTGAATCCAGATGCTTTTCTGTTTGTTTATTTACTTATTTGCTGAGATGACCGTACTGTTTGGTGAGATTAGAGTATAGAAATTGTCCATTATTATTATTGTATTTTGGGTAATCTTTGAGTTTATATCTAATAATGTTTGTTTAATGAAATTGTATGAACCATGTTCAGTGCATGTATATTTAGAATTGTGAAGTCTTCTTGTTACATTGTTTCCTCCATCAGTGTAAAGTGACTTTATTTTTTTTTTCTTCTATTAGAACGTTAACACCTGTTGGATTCCTAGGCCAGTGTGCTTCATGTACCATTTTCCATTCTTTCACTCTTAGGTAGTGGTTTTTTTTTAAATGGAGAGATGCATTTCTTAGAGACAATACACAGAAGTATCCTGCTTTTTAATCCAGCCCACTGATCTATGTCTTTTTTTGGTTCAAGTATTGAGACCATTGATATTAAGAGTTATTATTGAAAGGTGTTTATCGGTTTCTGTCCTTATTCTTGATTTTGTAGTGGTGACCCTTCTCATGGTAGACAGTTGGGTATTTATTTTTTGTTTGTTTGTTTTTGTTTTTTGAGGTAGGGTCTCACTCTAGCCCAGGCTGACATGAAATTCACTATGTAGTCCCAGGGTAGTCTCGAACTCACGGTGATCCTCCTATCTCTGCCTCCCGAGTGCTGGGATTAAAGGCGTGCGCCACCACACCCAGATTCTATTTTATTTTTAATTAATAAAATTGTAAGCAGAGAGAGAGGAGAAAGAGACAGAGAGATAGAGAGGGAGAGAAAAGAGAAAAGAAGAGAATGGGTGTGCCAGAACCTCTAGTCACTGCAGATGAACTTCAGATGCTTGCACCACTTTGTGTATCTGGCTTTATGTGGGTACTGGAGAATTGAACTGTGGTCATTAGGCTTTGCAGGTCTTAACTGCTAAGCCATTTTCCCAGCCCTAGTTGGCTATTTTTGATATATTGATGTATCCTGGTTCTCCCCAGTATTCTCCACCATCTAGAAGATAGAACAGATTTTCCAACCAAAAGTGAGAGCAGTTTGAATTAGAGGAGATAAGCCTAGTTATTAGAGAGATTTATAGATGTATATACTCACTCTTCTCAGTTAAAGAGCAGTGGAAGTTCTTTCTGGTGCCTGTTGGTTTCCTGTCCAAGGGGGTCTGGCTTGGTTCCCAGAGCCAGATATGAGTTCTCCCTCCCCCCACTACAGAGGAGGTCTCATGTCTAGTCAGTGAACAGTTGGTTACCTGCATCGGCTGTGTGCCACTATTACACAAGTGTATACTTCTTGCTCAGCTGGTTGATTTTTGTATCTGGCAGGATCTCCTGTTTATTCACTCTGTTGACGACCATTATTCTCTAGCAGCTCTCATAGCACTTTCCAGCACTGTGCAGGCTAGCTATAGGGGGACTGAATTCCCTCTCAGTTCCTGTGTATTTGTATCTGGTGGCCACAGGCTGTGAGCTGCGGTACCTTCAGCAGGAGGGTCTTACCTTCATTGTGCTTTTTTTTTTTTTTTTTTTTTTTTTTTTAACTTGCCATTAACTTTGGCCTCCTGGTCTATTTCCTGTGCCTTATCCTCAAGCTCTGATATTTTGCCCTCCACATGACCTATTTATTCTGATGTTAGGGCTTTATTGGAAGATTTTTAATTGAGTTATTTCACTTTTGATTTGCATTAGATTTTTCCTTAGCATCTCTACCTCTGTATTGTTTCCTTTTTTTTGGCTTGGCTTTCTCATTGCTTTTAGATGATGGTGCTCTGTTGGAATTCTTTTAGGTATTTGTTTATGTTCCCTTTGTAGTCATTCAGGTGTCTATGAGTTCTTTTTTAAAAAAATATTTTTTATTTTTATTTATTTATTTGAGAGAGAGATACAGAAATAGGCAGGTAGAGAGAGAGAGAGAGAATGGGTGTGCCAGGGCCTCCAGCCACTGCAAACAAACTCCGGATGCATGTGTCCCCCCTTGTGTATCTGGCTTATGTGGGCCCTGGGGAGTCAAACCTGGGTCCTTTGGCTTTAAGCCATCTCTCCAGCCCTGTTGAGTACTTTAAAAAAAAATTTATTTATTTGCAAGCAGAGAGAGAGAAGAGAGAGACAGAGAGAATGGGCATGCCAGGGCCTCCAGCTGCTGCAGATAAACTCTAGGTACATGCGGCTTTATGAGGGTAGTGGGGAATCAAACTTGGATTTTCAGGCTTTTCAGGAAAGTGCCTTAACCACTGAGCACTCTGTCCAGCTCTCTGTTGAATTCTTTTAGTTGATTCTCTTGTATCTCATTCGGGTGTTTTTTCATAGATTCTTGGAGTTTGTTGTATATGTTTATCATAATTGTATTTTGGATTTCTTTCTTGGAGTTTCCTCTAAGTTGTTCTCATTTGAGGCTTTAGTTGTGGGACTTGGCTTTGTTGGTGGTCATATCTTTTTTTGGTTTCTTTTTTTAATGAATTATGAACCTTATGATATGAACGTATTGCATATTGGTCATCATGTTAACTCAGTGGCATTTTTGGCATTCACTGTGCAGTCATGAATGTACTGGTCAGTCCCTGTCTACAACAGTGCCTCAGGATACTCCTCCCTGTGACCTTTCCAGTCTTCTCTGCCCCCTTCTGCAATGTTCCCTGAGCCTTGGTGGGTGTGTTCTGACTCTCCTTTACTCTTGAGTTCTCTGCATCCTCTTAATTTCTGCTTTGATGAGTTTTGAGTCTCCTCATTGTCTACCACCGTCTCCCTTGACGAGGTTGTTAGGTTAGCAATGAGAGCAGCACTTGTGTTTAAATCATCACTTCCTCTGTAATGTTTCCTGCGCCCTGGCAGATGTGATAGAGATGACTAGCCTTGTGCTAGACAGTTGACTACCTTTTCTTGTCATACTGATGGATCTTTATTCTTCCTGGTATTTATTCACTGACACATGTAGAAAGTGGATTCTCCCGACTGGAGAGATGGCATAGCTGTTAAGGCACTTGCCTACGATGCCTAAGGACGCAGGTTCGATTTCCCAGTAACCATGTAAGCCAGATGCATAAGGTGGCACATGTCTGGAGTTTGTTTGCAGTGGCTGAAGGCCTTGGTACACCCATTCTCTCCCCCCCCCCTTCTCTCCTTCTCTCTCTCTCAAATAAATATATAAAAAAATTTTAAGTGTATTCTCCAAGTGTGAGGCAGCATGGATTAAAGAGGATAAACATTTATATTTAGAAGATTTTGATGGGTATAATGTCACCATTTAACAAATGCTTTGGCAATGACCTGCATTGTTTTTGAGGCTTCATTGACTTCCCTGACAAACAGTTCTTTGTGTGTTTCTAGTGTTATTGCTTTTGTGTTGGGGTTTGTCCATCTATAGAGTCCCTTGTCCCTCTGAGAATAGAGCAGCAGAGGCTCTACTGTGACCTGTGCTGAGTGTCTTGGTTCACCTTGCTTTGGGTGGGCATGGCCACAAGGTCTCTGTATGTGTCTAAGTCTGACACAGAGGATCACGGACCAGTTCTGAGCAGCCTAGTCCTGCCTATTCTGGGTGGTCTGTACAAAGGTCTGGCCTGGGGGTGGGGTAAGCCTGTGACCCCACTCTCCAGGGACCTTTGCGGGGAGGCCTAATTCTCCTTGTTCTGGGTGTGTGTTGGTGTGTGTTCTACACATGCAGCTGGGTTGAGTGAACAGGGGAGCAGGGACTAGTGCTGTAGCCTAGTCCTATGTATTCCAGGCGGGTGTGATTACAAGTCTGCACACTTGTCTGGACTAGGCGAGTGGAGAGCCTATGGCGATGTTGTCTTGAGTACCTGTGCTGGGCAATCTAGTCCTCCTTCCTCCGAGTAGCATGTATTCCCAAATATATTTTAACTGTGCTTCCTGCTAAAGTTGAAAACATGCATAATTGAATCCTGATTTTTTTGTTTTGTTTTGAATCAGGTTCTCATTCTAACCCAGGCTGACCTAGAGCTCACTTTGTAGTCCAGGCTGGGCTCGAATTCATGGTGATCTTCCTATTTCATACTTCTGAGAGCTTAGATTCAAAGCATGTGCCACCAAACCCCGCTCTGGCTATTTTTTAATCACTTGTTTGGAAAGGTATGCTTTGTCTTTACATTAAAGGATTTTAAAAACATGTCCAAATTTTTATACTATAATTTGTTCTGCACCATAATGCACTAAGAAGTTAGCCGTCTCTTCCTGATGTCTTTTGAAAGTAATAGCTTAAAAGTTATCCATCACTCGGCACGTTGGTACATGGAAGGCATTCAGGTATGTAATGAACTATGCTAATTACAAAGGATAGCATCTCACTTTGTAGTGATATTAATTGTAATTACAAAAACCTGAATTCTTGACCTCTAAGTGTATATGTAGTGATGGTGGGTGTGGCTGTGGCTGTGCACTGAGCTCTCCCCCTGCTCCCCATTGTCCCTGCTACTGTGGGTATTGGCTCCTGTTTGAGCTATGCTCTTTAGGTAGACATTAGCTTTCAGTGTTATTGTTAGAAAGCCACTTCACATAAATAGTAGTACAAAATAGTGAAAGTATTTTTAAGAAACTTTCAGAAATTCTGCCTCCATCTTTCACCCCATGAAACTCATGCTAGGAACTTGTACACCAATTTTTCAAATCATTTATTCTAACATTTTACACACACAAACACTAATTTGAGATATATATATATGAATAATAGGAAAATGTTAAAAGTCTTTCTTTTACATAATGAAACCATTATGTTTCTATATGAGCAAAAACTTTATATGTACAGTAAAAACACTGCAGAGCTAGAGAGATGGCTTGGCTTAGCAGTTAAGGCACTTGCCTACAAAGCCTAAGGACCCAGTTCAATTTTCCAGTACCCACGTAAGCCATATATACACAAGGTGGTTCATGCATCTGGAGTTTGTTTGCACTGGTTAGAGGCCCTGGTGCACCCATTCATTCTCTCTCTCCCTCTTTCTCTGTCTCTCTCAGATAAGTAAATAAATAATTTAAAAAACCCTGCAGTTCATAAGATATAATAGTCTGGAATCTGAGCAAGCAATGTTCCTAGGCATTGTGTGGTAGGCATTCACCACCCTCGCATCTTTAAAGCGGCATTAATCTCTGCAGTCCCTCATGAATATCAAGGCCATTTTGTGTCTGGAAGAGAGTAAGCTGTCCTCCCCTTTCTTTGGTTCTTACAGTCTTTCTGCCACCTCTTCTGCAATGGACCCTGAGCCTTGGAAGGTGTGATAGTGCTGAACACTCCACTATCACTTTTTCAGTCACCCCACCATCTGAAAAGAGAAGCTTCTCTAACCAAAAGTGAGAGTAACATTAATATATAGGCATAAACATAAGTGTTTGGCTTGCAGTTTAGCCAGACAACAGTAGTCATTAATTATGTATTTAGACAGATAAAAGTAGTCATTACTTCTTTAGAGCTTATGACCTCCCTAGCCTAGGCTTTTGATTAGGTTTTCAGTACCAGGCATGCATTTCTTCCTGTGGAGTGGGTCTCCTCCAGTACAGAGAGCAGCTTCTCCCATAACAAATATGCCACTATTGCATCAGTTGGCACCTTTGGCCTGACTGGCCAGCCATAAGGCTTACAGGGTCCACTCTTGGTTAACTCTGTTGGTGACTTCTCTCTCCCAGAAGGCTGCATGTTTCATAGGTCTTTCCAGCATTCTAATAGCTAGTCAACATGTAAGAAGCTTCCAGCTCAGCTCCAGCTTGATTTCTCATTGACCTGCAGCCTAAGCATTTTGAAGCATTTTTTTTCAAGGTAGGGTCTCATGCTAGGCCAGGATGACCTGGAATTCAGTCTGTAGTCTCAGGGTGACCTTGAACTCACAGCGATCCTCCTACCTCTGCCTCCCAAGTGCTGGGATTAAAGGTGTACACCACCACGCCCAGCTAGCACTTGAAGTCTTTAGCAGTAGGGTCTTATCATCTAGTTCTGATGGGCAACCAAGAACCTTAGCAATGACCTGTAATGTTTGAGGGGCATCAGAAGCCTCCCTGACCAACAAGTCACTGAAAGGTATTCACCCCGAAGCTGAAATTTTTCTAATACAGTATATGGCTTCTGGAGGCACCATTATCCTCCTCCATAGGATACTTCTGCCCAAAGTCATCTTTTTTAAAATCTTTTTTAAAATTTTTATTTATTTATTTGCAAGCACAGAGAGAGATGGAGAGAAGAGAGACAAACAGAGAGAGAGAGAGAGAGAATGGGCATACCAGGGCCTCTAGCCACTGCAAATGAACTCCAGACACATGTGCCCCTTGTGCATCTGGCTTATGTGGGTCCTGGGGAATCGAACCTGGGTCCTTTGGCTTCGCAGGCAAATGCCTTAGCCTCTAAGCCATCTCTCCAGTCCCCAAACTCATCTTTTGACCCACACGTCAAGACAACCAACAACCATTCTTGACACCTTTTGTTTTTGTTTTTGTTGTTTTGTTTTTTCGAGGTAGGGTCTCAGTCTAGCCCAGGCTGACCTGGAATTCACTATGGAGTCTCAGGGTGGCCTTGAACTCACGGCAATCCTCCTACCTCTGCCTCCCGAGTGCTGGGATTAAAGGCATGCGCCACCACGCCCGGCTTCTTGACACCTTTTTTTAAAAAAAATATTTTTATTTATTTGTTTATGAGAGGGAGAATGGGCACACCAGGGCCTCTAGTCACTGCAGACAAACCCCAGATACATGTGCCACCATGTGCATCTGGATTACATGGGACCTGGAGAACTGAACCTGGGTCCTTAGGTTTCATAGGCATGTGCCTTAACTGCTAAGCCATCTCTTCACCCCCCCCCCTTTTTGTTAAACTGTGTGAGTTACATTATTAAACCTAGAATCTGCTCAGTGGACCATATTAATATACTCAGCCTACAGTAGTTTTATATTTCTTCCTCCATTCCACACCTTTACCATCTATTCCCATGCATATTTCCCAGACTTGTGCTTTTAAAAAGGTAGAAAACTCATGAAGGTCTTGTGCCTCCTCATCCTTCAGTCTGGTTATAGGTTTAGAATGGAAGGTGACTGGCCACTGAAGAGCATTGTCTTCCTTGGTATCTTCTTTAGGGGCAGCCATTGTGGATAGTACAGATAATGTAGAATTAATTCCATCAGGCAAGGGTGGAGAGAACAGTGAACACTGCAGGGAGTGGGAGTAGGAGTGAGGGTACATCTGCTGCTAAATCTTGGGTGGTTGCTACTTCCTCAGGCAAAATAAGTCCTTCAGACTCAGAGCATTCATTGCCCTTCAGTGTTATCAGGGTCTTCTCCACACAACTCTATCCCGAGTTACAGGATTCCACTCTTCCCTCTCTTTATTTTTTATTTTTTTTAAATTTTTTTGTTCATTATTTATTTATTTATTTATTTGAGAGTGACAGAGAGAGAGGGAGAGAAAGAGGCAGATAGAGAGAGAATGGGCGCGCCAGGGCTTCCAGCCACTGCAGACGTGCTCCAGACGCATGCGCCCCCTTGTGCATCTGGCTAACGTGGGTCCTGGGGTATTGAGCCTCGAACCGGGGTCCTTAGGCTTCACAGGCAAGCGCTGAACCGCTAAGCCATCTCTCCAGCCCTCTTCCCTCTCTTTAACTGCTGGCACCTGTACAGGCAGGGACTTGCACCTTCCCTGTCAGAATCAGAAGATGCAGAAGTCCACCCAGGTCTCTGGTTCACAATGCTCCCACCTCCATCAGGACAGAGAGAAAGGAAACTCTGAGGTGGGCATTCTTTGTTTGAGAATCACAATTTGCAGGATGACCAGATGGAAGGACAGTGAAATGAATGAGACGGTGAGTCCCCAGAGTTAGGCAAGAGAGCAGCGGAGTTTTGCCAATTACTCTGAAAACCGGCCTTCCCCTATCTCCCCTGAAGCTGTAGTAACCTTGCTGGGAGAGGGCATGAGGACAATTAGATATATAGGATGCTGAGCAGAGCGCCGATGTCGTGGACTGGAAAGGCATTGTTTCAGACAGATAAGATGATGGGCAGGTAAGCACTTGGAAGAGGCCCTTCAGAGCACGGTGGTGAGGTGTTGGTGTAGCCATGCACAGCGTGCCTTTGAGAGGCACATGGTGGCTGTTGGGATGGGCTGTGCTGAAGCACTGTATGAGAGCTGATGTGAATGACTGACTGAATGATCTTTGTTTAAAATGTCCGTGTCCGCCCCCACCCCATCTTGAAGTGCACATCCCCCATTATGGCTTTTGAGTAAGGCACATCTATTTTCAGAGGTCGGCCCCAGAAGCTAACATGTGCCTCCCCTTGCTGCAGTGGCTGGCTGTGTTCTCAGGAAAGCTTTTCTCTAAGACTGTGAAAGGTCATCCCATCTCCTGCAAGCTGCACATTTGGACTCAAGTCAGGTGGCTGCCACCTTCTGACACAGGCTGGCAGGTCACACAGTGGATATCTGAACCCACTGGAGGGGAGCTAGGCTGTTGCCTGGCAACAGATTCATTCTGCCTCTTTCAAGGAGCACAGTGATACCTGGCTTTGTCATAGGAAGTACTTCTTTCTGTTCACATTCCTGCATCCTTAGTAACTGTTGCTCACCTGACATTACCAGAGAGCCAGAAGAACTTTGCTATGCTCCCACAGACCAGGACATGGAAGGCCTTACAGCAGTGACATTTGGTGTTTCTCAGTCATGTATTTATCTTCCCTGTGCTAACTTTCAAAGGACTCAGAGTTGTAATGAGAAATTCTGAAACTGTGCATGGCTCCTCTGTATTTCAAATTCAATGTTGATGACATATGCATTGTATTCCCTGTTTCCTCCTCAAGATCTCTTCTCCTCTCATAGTTATTTTTCTAGTTTCATGCATACACCAGCAACAAGAAAAGGGGCAAATAGATGGTAGTGGCAGGGGAGGAGAACCACTAAGAGCAATGTACCATGAAAATGCCATGATGAAACCTGTTACTTTGTATGTTAACTTTAAAAAAGAACTAATAAGGGCTGGAGAGAAGGCTTAGCGGCTAAGGTGTTTCCTGCAGATCCAAAGAACCCCGGCTTGATTTCCCAGGACCCATGTAAGCCAGATTCTCAAGGTGGCGCATGTGTCTGGAGTTTGTTTGTAGTGACTGAAACCCCTGGCATGCCCATTCTCCCTCTCTCTGTCTCTTTCTCTCTCTCTCAAATAAATAAATGAAAATTAAATATTTATAAAAAACTAATAATGAAAGAAAAAGATGCTGGAAAAAATCAGTGTTTAGTCACTTCTTAGACTAGAGACCTCTATGTAAGAGACCTTCTGTAGCTAGTTAACAGGACTTGAAAATAAACACCCTTATTTCCCAGTGAGAAAGCAGAGACAAATGCAGATGGTGTCACAAAATCACAGGCAGAGCCTCTGTTGCCTGCTTCTCTGACCTTAGGCTTGGCAGCTCTGTGGGAGTGCCTGCCAGTCAGTCTCTAATGCACATGAGACAGCATGCTGGTGGGAGCAGAAGGACTGGCTTGAAAGGGAGCCAGGGCAGAATGCCCAGGAGTGAGTGTCGCCACTCACATGCTGGGAATCTCCTCAGTGACTTAGGAGAAGAGCAGACTGAACAGATAACAGAGGAGAGAATAGCTGAGGGAGAAGCTGATGGTAAAATAGTCTTGAGGAAAAGAGAAGTCCTCAGGCCTGGGGGAGGAGTCTTGTCATCTTCCATTCCTCCCTGGAAAGCAGGGACCCACTGGTGTAAGCATTCTGCAAGCCATTGTGGGGAGGCACCAGTAATGCCTGTCTTTCTTCATTTATTCACTGAACACCATGGAGGCAAGCTATCTGCCAGCAAGTCTCTGGTTGTGGGGAAAATAGACATTTAAGAAAAACCCCATCTGGGAACTAGTGTGATCTCTTTTTCTTTTCTTTTTTTTCCAAGGTATGGTTTCGCTCTAGCCCAGGCAGACCTGGAATTCACTATGTGGCTTCAAACTCACGGCAATCCTCCTACCTCTGCCTCCCAAGTGCTGGGATTAAAGGCATGCATCACCACGCCATACTGATCTCTTTTTATACCTTCTGTCACAGGCCCTCTGACCATCATGACCCATTCTAGTTTGGAGCAGGGAGGAAGACCCCAGTGGCCAGGCTCAACAGTTTGGAGTCAGACTTGTATCAGTCGAGTCCTCTTCCTGGGTGTACTTGGGTAGCTGTGTAGGCTGGAGCTGTTGGGTGCTAAGTGTGTACAGAGACTGGGTACTCAGCCATGAGGGCTCCTGGGAGTACGAAGTGGGTTACATGTGGGCACTTGTTTGCCAGTCACTGGTTTGGTGACTATCAGATACCTCCCCCCATCCTCTGGGGCACACTGCCTATTATGTGTATTCAGGTAAATCACCTCTAGTGCTTCTGAGGAGAAAAATAGACCCTAGGGACATTCTGGAAGCCTGACTCATCTGTGTTTCCTGTTTATGGACACACTTTGTCCTACTTTCTGGTCTTCCATGTCCCCTGGTTGTGTATGGCTCCCCGTCCTTCAATAGGTTATATGGCCAGCTAGCTACTCCCACTGCCTCACTGTGCTTCTGGAAGTGGGAAGGGGACAAGCCTTGGGGTATGACACTGAGATATACATCTCCCCAAGTTAGTCTCACCAGTTACCCTCTTGGGCACTCCCTGATGCTGAAGAAAGTAGGAACATAGGTCAGGCAGCTACACTCCTGTGGGCACTCTCCAAGTGGCCAAGGTTTGTATGTTTACATGGTTTCTGAGTGAGGACTGCAGAAGTCGAAGAGGACTAATTGGGGTGAGAAGCATTTAAAGTGCAGCAACGAAGCTAAAATAAGAAAGAACAAGAGGAGTGATGCGACCATAGCTGTATGGGGGCTACTTCTGTTGTTTCACTAGAACTTGTCCTGGAGGTAATTATTTCTTCATACCTCTGCATGCAGTCTGGGTGTGAGAGAAATTTTGCTCATTAGCGGGCAGCCAAACAGCCTGCCTGTGGTGGGAAGGCTGGGACTTTCTGGAAGTCCTCTTGTTCCTATGCTGAGGGAATGCTAATGGGCGCCAGATGGGTTGAAGCTCCCAGTCCTCTGCCACACAGCTGAGGCACCCAGTCTGGAGTGCAGCCATTTCCTGGGCAGCCTGGCTGTGGCCAGCTGGCTAGGCCCCATCACAGCACACACCATCCAGGAGCAGGCACTGCAGCCTGCACGACTCTGTAGGCTGGTTCATTGACACCTTCATAGTCAGACTCAAGTCAAATTCAAGTGAACAGAGGGCATAATTTTGGCTGTGGCTAGATGTTTGTAATGTGGGAGGCAATGAGGAGGGATGAGAATGAGGAAATACCACCTGATAGGAGCCTGTGAGCATGTCCATTTCCTGTCGACCACAGGCCAAAGCGGATGGATTGCATTGGTTTGTCAGAGCAGCCCACCCTAACTCAGCATTAGGTATATCAGTTATGTCATTATATATGTCAGTTTAACAAATTAACAGTATTGTGATGGTGAACCATGAAAGGCTGTGTAGAGAACAGTTGAGGCTTAAGCATCTTTTCTCCTTCCTTAAGGAAAGCTGTTGCAGATGTTTGGTGGATAATCTGCAGGTTTCAGTAGGACACTAGTAAGCATCGTGGTCATTTTCCCAGGCAGAGACATAAATGTGAGAGGTGACATTTAACTGCTGTGTCTGAGTTGGAACATGTGTCAGGTTTTGCTTGATGTGCCACAGACCTATCCTTCCTTGTTGATTCTCTTCTGAGCTGTGTGTGAAGTTGGCTCAACAGATTCAGTATCAGCAGGCTGTCAGTCCGTGACCTGCATCTTCCCTCCACCCACCCCTGTTGGCATCTGCCTTTCTCAAGGACAGTACAAGGACACTCATTTTCACATTTCACTGAATCTTTTCAGAGTCCCCGGAAGACTGAGACCTGCCTATATTTTGCACTTGGGGCACTTGGGGCACTGAGGCCCAGGCACTTACAGGAGTGACTTGCCTGTAGTCACACAGCTGGTAAATGGAAGCCAAGCATTTCACCTTTCTTCTTAGGACTGCCAAGGGGACTGTGAACGCCTGCCCTGTGCTCCCTCCCCACACCTCATGTGACACCTTCCCCAGTGCTGAGAAAAGCAAATGTTTTGATGAGTAAATTATGTTGATAGGATATTTTTACGGGTGGATGTTTTTGATATTTCAACATGGGGGGGGGGAAATAGTAGAAATCCAAATGGGACAGTCTGTAGATCATTAGATTTTCAAAGAATAAGGTGTGATTCTTTTTTTTAAATTCTTTTGCAAAGGTGTTAATTAATTTCTGACATGGCTAGTGCCAGAGCAGTACTGTAATGTTGGCTGAAGCCCATCTCTCAGATGACTTATGCCCTCTGTTTTAGCTGTTGCTGGAGACACACCCTTTTTCTGTTTAACAAGAACACGGACGGGTCATTATCCAGAAAACAAATGGTTTGATGTCTTGCAGCTGTTACTGTCCATTTTGCAGGTAACAGACTTGAGTTACTGCATGTAGACAGCGGGCTTGTATCAACCAGGTGCCAGATCACTTTGGCTGCAGTAGGCAGCCAGCAGCTCCCCAGAGCCCATGTGCCCCAGGTCAGTGAGCTCAGTGCCTGGCACAGGTGACGGCATCACAGGCGATAGGGCTGGAGAGGCAGAGCTGGAATGGTGACGTTGCTTTTTGACATCCTCTTGACTGTCAGTCTGTACTTTTTGGTTGGTTCTGTTGTGCCCTGACCTTTTCCCTCCCAGGTGCCCTGCAGGTCTGGGGACAGAAAGCTATGGATTAAAGAAGACAATGCCCCAGGCACAGCAGCTCTGCATTCCCAGGAGAGAAAGAGTACCTTCCTACAGGAGACAATCCCTGTGGCTCAAGCAGGGAAGCAGTGACCTGGATAAGGTAGGGCAGTGTGGGACTGAGGCTTCAACCAGCCAAGCAGGGTGAGGGGCTACAGATGGCCCCTGACACTGGACCACTTCCTGCCTGCCTGGCTGCTATTGTTCAGCTCTCCCATGTCCTTCTGGGCTTGTCCCTAGACCAGGGTCTGGGGACCTTCCTGAGAGATGTCCCCATGGACAGAGCAGGATGTAGGTAAGGTTCAGGAAAGACTAGGGAGGGCATTTCCTGGAAAGTCTGGGAGGGCATCAGGGTGCTCTGGAGCACTGAGGCAGGAGCATTGCTGCAGACCAGCATACTTGCTTTTGCCTTTTTCTCCTAGAGCTGACGGTGAAGCTCCAATTGAACCAGAGGGGTGGGGCACAGGAAAGGCCCTTGCTCAGGGCCCCTGTAGCACAGTCCACACTGGGGCGGTGCTGCGCCTCTCTTCCACTGTCACTGCAGCCTGCGAGGTTACCAAATAAGGTGGCCACCTTCCCAGAGGCCTGGTGACCATACAAGACATAAGTGGGGTAGGGTGAGGTGTTCCATGCTAGTGACTCAGGAGAGACTCCTGTCTTCTTGGACTCTGCAACAAGCCCTTGTTCACCAACTCAGGCTGGCCAGTTAACTAAGAAGAATGAAATGCAGTTCCTGGGGGTGGGTATGCCTGCTTATCAGGTTGTTTCTCAGGAGTTAATGTTGCTGGGCATGGTGACACACACCTTTAATCCCAGCACTTGGAAGGCAGAGGTAGGAGGATCTCCATGAGTTCAAGGCTACCTGAGACCACATAGTGAATTCCAGGCCAACCTGGGCTAGAGTGAGACCCTACCTCAAAAATATAAAATAAAATAAATAAATAAATGGAGATAGTTTTTGTAAAACTTTGGGCACCTTGTGACTGGCACAAAGCCACTGCTGTACTAGTGTTTGCACAATAGTATGCTCCTGCCGCTGTGATAATTGTAATGCTGTCCATCCATGATGCAGGTTGGGTCACTTCGGCTGAGCAAGTCTCCTTCCTGTTTTTTGTATTGCCCTTCTTCCATAACTTTTCCATAAAACACGCTTCATGATTCCAGGCTTAGTTTCAGTACATTAAAAAAGGCACGGGTGTTGTGTAGTCTGAGTGTGGAGTCCTAGGAACTTGTGCAACTACTTTGATGTTTTTTTCTCTTTTTGTGGGGGTTCTTGCTTCTTCTAAGTAGGTAGGGGTTTTTAATAGCTTGCCATTACTGACTTTTCAAGAGTATTCTACTTTATTTTTGTAGAAAATTCTCTTTCATATTTTTATAAAATATAGTTACTTGTGTGAGACAGAGGGAGAGAGAGAAATAAAATAGGTATGCCGGGGCCTCTTGCCACTAAACAAACTCCAAATGCATGCACCACTTTGTGAATCTGCATTTGTGTGGCTACTGGGGAATCAAACTCAGGAGAGCAGGCTTTGTAAGCAAGTGCCTTTAACTACTGAACCATCTTTGTAGTGCCATTTTTTTGTTCTTTTTAGAGGTAGGGTCTCACACTAGCCCAGGCTGACCTGGAATTCACTGTGTATTCTCAGGGTGGCTTCATACTCTCAGTGGTCCTCCTACCTCTGCCTCCCGAGTGCTGGGATTAAAGGCATGTGCCACCACTCCCAGTTCGTTTTGTATTTTATTTTATTATTTTATTTTTGAGAGAGAGAGTAAGTGTGTGTGTGTGTGTGTGTGTGTGTGCGTGCGCGCGCACCAGAGCCTTTTAGCCTCTGTGAACAAATTCCAGCTGTGTGTGCCCCCTTGTGTGCATGTGCGGCATTGCATGCTTGCATCACCCCCCCCCCCCCCCCCCCCGCCGCCCCCATCTGGCTACTTGGGACCTGGAGATTAGAGCATGCATTCTTAGGCTTCACAGGCAAGCGCCTTAACCACTAAGCCATCTCTCCAGCCCCCATTTTGTATATTTAAAAAGATATTTTATTTGTTTATGAGAGAAAGAGAAGCAGATAGAGAATGACCATGGGCATACCAGGGCCTCTAGCCACTACAAATGAACTTCAGATGCATGCGCCACCTTGTGCTTCTGGTTTTACTTAGGTTCTGGGGAATCAAACCTGGGTCCTTTGGCTTTGCAGGCAGGCACCATAACTGCTAAGCCATCTTTCCAGCCCTCATTTTGTATTTTTAATTAGAGTATTTAACCAAGACATTGCATATAACTGGCCTAAGTGGTACTTCTAGTAGAATGAGACCTTGAGTTCAGACCTTAGTGACCATCTGCTTTACAGAGGAATTAGGTGGCTCTGTTTAGGACATTGAAATTGTTTGTACTGCTGACCAGAATTAATCTTTAAGGTATAATTTATAATCATATTTTCACCTTGTTCCTTAGGTGTCTAAACTAATGGTCTAAGGTATTGTTCAAAGTATAAATAGAAGTTTAGAAGAATTTCAGTAAATTGATGTCAGTGCAAGTGTCAGCACTTTAACCTAGTCATGTGGTTGCTTTGTTTTACTAGCTGTGCTTGTTGAAACAACCAGAATTTGAAGGAAACTGTTTGCCTGGAGTATAATGTGGAGAGCACCATCTTGTGACCTTGAGTCAACTTCCCTAGCACTGAACTGTACCCTAGCACAGTTGGACAGATGCAGGAGTATAGCTATCTTTGTTTGTACTTTCCAAGCCAAGTTGATGTGGAGGTGGGACATAGAGCCCCTGTAGTAGTCTTAGGCCAGGTGGCATATAGGCCACTGTGTTACCAGACTCCAAGGGGGAGACACTGTTTTGTTTTGTGCTGAAAGAAAGAAGACAGTGTAGCCAGATGTGGTGATGCACGCCTTTAATCCCAGCATTTACGAGGAAGAGGTGGGTAGATCACAGTGAGCTCAAGGCCAGCCTGGTTAGAGTGAGAACCTACCTTGCCCCCCTTCAAAAACAAGACGGTGGCTTACACTTTGCCCATTCTAGAAGAGCAACCATACTTTAGTTGGTAGAAGATAGCCCTACACCACTGTGGTGTGCTTCTTACAAGGTCCAGGGAAATTATTTGTAAAGCAGCATTTCTCATAAAGGAAAGAGTCACACATAATGTCGGTACCTATTCATCCTATGACCCCATATCCATCCTCTGTGGATGAATATTGAGTGTGTCAGAACAGCTAACTATAGTGCTGATAAATCATCCAAGAAGAATCTTTAAAATCCCATGTATACCATTTGCCACAACAAGAAAGTAAACAATCTGCTTTTGGTCAATTTTCACCCTAAATGGCAATTTTTAAAATGAGCACATTCATCTTGAAAATGTGTCTGTATATAACAACTATGTGTACATACTGACTGGCCCTCTCACTCTCGTGAGGTCCTTTTATTGCCTGCCTTGCTGTTCTGGGAATTTCCTAAATGCCTCTTTGAGTGAGGTCATTGGCACATGTGGATGCTGGAGAATAGGCTAGCACCAGTCTCCAGCTTCTCTGATTTCAGCAGCCATGGGTCCTCGGGTATTGCACTGCTGCCTTGGCTGCAGTTTCCTGAGTGGCACCAGGATGACTTCGCTTGAGTCCATGGTCTTTCGTCAGGTGCACTGTTACCTTGTAGTGCTGCCATGAACTCATTCCTGGCTTTTCATGATCTTTCACATGCTTCAGAGGAAGAGGCGTTCTTGTGAGGATGAAAGTTTTCCCTAATCTCATACCTTTGGTGTACTTTTTAATAAATTCTGAGGTTGATATGGGATCTTTCCCATGGTTGGGATTTTTGTGAAAAATAAATGTGATTGCTGTATGCTAATTTTTAGATTGATACTTTTGTACTTTATTGTATGGCTTTTTTTAAATGTTTTGTTTGTGCTTTAGAAAAGTTGTGTTCAACTCCTGTCTGGGGAGAAGACTCAGTGGGTATGAGTACTTGAAGTGCAAGCATGGTGGCCTGAGTTCAGTCTTCAGCACTCATGGAAAAAGTCTGGCCTGCCCACCCATGCTTGTCATCCCAGTCTGTGTATGTGTGTGTGTATGCGCGCGCGTTCTGGAGAGGCAGAGACAGGAGAATTTCTGAGGCGCTCTGGTCAGCCAGTCTGGCTGAAAAAACCAGAAGTTCCAGATTGAGTCAGACTGTCTCAAGGAAACATGTAAGGGCAATAGAGGAGATCAATTGGCATTCTGTTTTGGCCTCCACATGTATGCCTGGATGTGTACATCTGTACATACATGTGTCTACACTGCACATACACACCCCCACGTAATAAACATACTGATAACTTGTGTTCAACTCTTGTATAACCTTAATATTAATTTTTTTCCATTAGGTCTTAGTAATTGAAAGAGGAATTGTAAAATCTTTTCTGTCCACTATTGTGCATTTTGGTACAGTTTATTTACTTTTTAAAATTCCTTTTGTTCATTTTTATTTATTTGAGAGCGGGGGGCAGAAAGAGAGAGAGAGAGAGAATGGTCACGCCAGGGCCTCCAGCCACTGCGAACTAACTCCAGATGCATGCGCCACATTGTACATCTGGCTTACATGGGTCCTGGGGAATCGAGCTTCGAACCAGGGTCCTTAGGCTTCACAGGCAAGCACTTAACTGCTAAGCCATCTCTCCAGACCTTATTTTATTTTATTTTATTTTGTTTTGTTTTTTTTTTTCAAGGTAGGGTCTCACTCTAGCCCAGGCTGACCTGGAATTCACTATGTAGTCTCAGGGTGGCTATGAACTCACAGCGATTCTCCTACCTCTGCCTCCTGAGTGCTGGGATTAAAGGCTTGTGCCATCACACCCGGCTTTGGTACAGTTTTATTAACACATATAAGTTCAGAATTTCTGAGTGTGGTAACACACACCTATAATCCAGAACTTGGGCAGCTGAGGCAAGAAGGTAGGGATTTGAGGCTAGCCTATACTCCTTAAAAAGATGCTGTCTCATAAAAAACAAAAGTGATCTTTAGGTAGAATTTCTGTATCTTTCTAGATATAGAATTGAGATGAAATCTCAAAGTGGTTTTAATTTGGATTTCTCTGATGGCTAAAGATGTTGAAAATTTTTTAGATGTTTATGGCCATTTATATTTCTTCCTATGAGAACTTTTTGTTCAGTCCCCTGCCTGATTTTATGATTTTATGATTGATTTTTTTATAGCGTAGTTTTTTGAGGTTTTTTTTTTTGTATATTCTAGATATTAAACCTCTGTCAGTTGTGTAGCTGGTGAAGATTTTCTCCCATTCTGTAGGTTGTCTGATGACTGTTGACAGTTTGTCTAGCTATGCAATAGCTTTTCCGTTTCATGATATACCACTGGCAGAGTGCTCTTCTTTTTCCCTGGGCTACTGCAGTATTATTCAAGTCTTTCCCTATGTCTGTGTTTTGAAGTGTTCTCCCTACTTATTCCTCTAGTTATTTTTACACTTTCACATATTGAGGTCCTTCATCTATTTGAATTTGAGTTTTTTGCAGAGTGAAAGAAGAGGGTCTAAATTCATTCTTCCACATGTAGTTATCCAGTTTCTCCAGCACCATTTGTTGAAAATGTTGTGTTTTCTCCAGTGTGCATTTTTGGCCTGTTTTTACTAGAACTTACACCCAGATCTTCTGCCCTGTTCTATTCCATTGATCTATCAGTCTGTTTTTGTACCAGTACCGTGCTGTTTTTATTACTATGGCTTTGTAGTGTATCTTGAAATCAGCAGTATTCTTTCTGTTGGCTGAGGAAACTTTTGGTTATTTGAGGCCTTTTATTCTTGCCTATGAATGTTGAGATTATTCTGTTTATGTGAAGAATGGTGTTCTGGGTGGGACAGACAGGTGGTTTGGGCAGGTCACCAGTGATAAGCCTATGGTCCTAGCGTGTGCCTGTGGTATGGAGTGAGCCTGTAGCCTGCTGCTCTCCAGAGACCTGAGGACTAGTCTGCCTTGCTCAGGGCTGTTATAGGTAGGCAGGCCTAGGCACACAAGGGAGCTGGACCACTTGAACCTAGGGGAAGGGCTTACCTAGGCCATGTACAGCGCCCTGAGTGGGTACACATAGGTGGTTTGGGCAGGGTGCAGGGTCGAGCCATTTATTTTCTTGATGGCTACTCTGATTGGAGTGAGATGGAATCTCAAAGTAGTTTCATTTCATTTTTCTTTATTTATTTGAGAGAAAGAGAGAATGGGCATGCCCCGGCCTCCAGCCACTGAGAATGGAACTCCAGACACATGTACCACCGTGTGCATCTGGCATAGATAGGTACTGGGGAATCAAATCTGGATCCTTTGGCTTCACAGGCCAAGTGTCTTAACTGCTAAGCCATCTCTCCAGCCCTTCAAAGTAGTTTTATTGTATGTCTCTGATGGCTAAATATGTTGACCACTTTAAAATATTTATTGGACATTTGTATTTCTTTTGAAAATTGTGAGGTCAGTTCCATGACCCAAATAAATGTATTTTTATTTAAATATTTTAATGTTTATGTTTGCAGAGGGGGAGAGAATGAATACCAGGGCTTCTTGCCACTGTAGACAAACTCCAGATGCATGCGCCACTTTGTACTTCTGGCTTTATGTGGGTACTGGGGCATTGAACTTTGACCAGAAGGGTTTACAAGCAAGTACCTTTAACTGCCATCTCTCCAGCCCAAATACATGCATTTTTGATTCATAGTATTTTCAATTTAAGTGGTTTCAACCCAATCACAAGTCAAGGAACATTTGTACTGATTTGACAAAGTGGTTGTTAAATGAGTAAAGTCTACAGGAAAAGACATTTCAATATAATCACCAAAGTAACAGAACAAGAAAATATAACAAGAATGAACCTGAATATGCCAACAACATAATCTTTTTAAAAAAATTTAAAATGTATTTGAAAGCAGAGACCACCAGATGCATGCAACATTTTGTGAATCTAGTTTTTTATGGGAACTGGGGAACTGAACCCAAGCTGACAGGTTTTGGAAGCAAGGCCTTTAACCGCTAAGCCATCTCTGCAGCCCATAATCTTTAAACTCTCATTCTCCCTCCTTTCCTTCCTTCTCTCTTCCCCCACACATTAAAATGAAAATCTTGAGAGATTTATAAGTCTACAGTCATAGAGATTTTGTTCTTTTTTTTTATTTTTTTTTTATTTTTCAAGGTAGTGTCTCACTCTAGCTCAGGCTGACCTGAAATTCACTATGGAGTCTCAGGGTGGCTTTGAACTCAAGGCGATCCTCCTACCTCTGCCTCCCAAGTGCTGGGATTAAAGGTGTGCGCCACCACACCCGGCAACAGTCATAGAGATTTTGACACATCCTTGTAAAATAATAATAGATCAAGCAGAGGAAAATATTAGGAAGAAGTTAAAAAAATGAACAAGAAAACTTATAGGCCTGAACTAGTAGATGTCTTACAGAATTAGCCACATTCTAAGTCATAACAGGTACAATAATAATTTTCAAAAATGCAGAATCATTCTCCAACTATATATTCATTAAATAATAAATCAAATAAAACTCAAGTTAGGAAAAAAATCAAGTTAGGAACTCTAAAACACAAATCAAATTATTCATTAGATAATTATAAATAGTAATTATTTAGAGGACAGTGTTAATGATATGAGTACATATATAAATAGTATAAATGAATACACACATATATGTATATATGAAGCAGTTAAAATGGTATTTGCATAAGCACTTAAAAGAAAATAAAAATAAACATACAGAAAATAGAAGACAACAGATGAGAGAAAATGTTATTAAAAAAAGAAACAATAACAAACATCAAAAACTATTTATGGGGACAGTCTAATAAAATACACACAGATCTCTAGCAGGACTATTATGAAAAATAATGTTGGTTCTTTTTTCTTGATCTCTTCATATTAGGGGATTGATTGTTTACCCAGTTAGACATGATCGTTCTTCTGTTCTGCATGTGAAGTTCATTCTTTCCTATGTTCTCATCATTGAGACTGTCTTTCTCTTTGGTTAGGATTTGTTTAAGCATCTTCTGTAATGCTGGCTTGTGCTCATGAATTGTTTTAGTTTGTGCTTGTCTTGAAATGCCCTTTTTCTTGGTTAATTTAAAAGATAGCTTTACTGGATATAGTAATCTTGATTGATATTTATTTGCTCTCAGTCCTCGAAATGCATCAGTCCATGACTTCTAGGCCTTTAGTGATGCTTATGTGAGTTCTAATGGTTTGTCCTTAAAGGTGAGCTGACATTTTAAAAAAGATTAGAGATGAGACTGGAAAGATGGTTTAGCAGTTAAGGCACTTGCCTGCAAAGCTATAGAACCCAAGTTTGATTCCCTAGTACCCACATAAACACATAAAGCAGGTGCACAAAGTGGCACATGCATCTGGAGTTCATTTGCAGGGGCTGGAGTCCCTGGCATGTCCATTTTCTCTCTCTGTCTCTTCCTCTCAAATAAATAAATAAAAAATTTAGAGAAATTTTATTAGATTATGGATACAACTGAAGAGAAGGAAAGACGACAAAGCTACTATACAGCAGTAGGGAGTTTCCAGCAATAAAAATCCCACCTAGAAATCTGTAATGGGTTTTTTCCTAGGTTCTAGATGAAGGTGGAACTGAACAACCTGGATGCTAGGTTTCTACATAGAGGATCCTGTTTAATCCTTCAGAAGTTTTAATCTTCCAAGAAAGGGAATTATTTTGGGAAAAGCTACTTACTTTTTAGGGAGGGACTCAAACTGACTTTAAAGAAAAACAGATCTATGGAGAAAACTCCTTTAGGCAGAAAGAAATAAGGAGAAACCAGATCCTTCTGACATTTTTGATCTCTAGCAAAGTGGAGACTCCAAGGACAGACTGGTAAACATTCCTCACTTTTACTTTCATGGAGGGAGGCCCTGTTAATCCCTAAACTATCTCATACCTCCCTCTGAAGTAACCCTGATTACCATTAGGGAATTGGTGCAATGACAGGTCTGGAATCTTGAGTCAGGTTGTTGGGTGTGACAGTCCTGAATAAAGATGTTGGGGAGAAAGAATAAAAGCAAGAAGAGTTAGGGTCAGTGTGGGCACTGAGCAAATTGGGGCTCTTTAGGGTTCTCATTCTTGCAGGCTTTTAGGCCTTGGAGGAAAGTAAGGTCACCCAGGTAGGTGGAATTAGAGTGTTGTTGGACCATCTGAGTATAAAAGAGGAGATAAAGTTAAAACAACAGCCGGGCGTGGTTGCGCATACCTTTAATCCCAGCACTCAGGAGACAGTGGTAGGAGGATTGCCATGAGTTTGAGGCCACCCTGAGACTACAGAGTGCATTCCAGGTCAGCCTGGGCTAGAGTGAGACCCTACCTCGAAAAACAAAAACAACAACAACAAAAGTTGAAACAACAGTTGCACACTCAAGGTCCAAAAAGTAGCAGAGTTACTGTTATCAGAAATGATAGGTATAATTCTCTTTCACCATGAAGATCTAGAAATCCATTTCTGAAGCTGTTCATCAAATGACACAGTGGCATCTGCCATGGTCTGAATCTGTTTTAGTAGATCTTATAAAGCAGATGAAACATAAGCAGAATTATCAGGAGTACATACACAACATTTGACCTGATAATGGCACAGGTGCCTCTCAGAGTCCCTTTGGAACTAAGAAGAGAAATTTCCTGGGCTGTATTACCCAAAGCTTTTAATACATACTTTACTGTTGGGTGTTTAAAAGCAAGTAGGTAGCCAAAATTCATACATACATATGTACATACATACTTGCTAATATATATATTAAGGTCAGTTGCAGTTCTTTAGAAGAGACTTTTAGGGATTCCCATGACTTCTTTAGCATTTATGCCATTTGCTGGGATGAGTCAGGGCCTTGCTGACCATACGGCTTCCCTTTGAAACACTGAGGATCTACCCTTCTGTTCTGACACTCTTTTTGCAGACTATACACTGTTTGGAGTCTCTTTGGCTTATCTAACCAAGAAGACAGGTGACTTATTGGACCTCCAGAGCCCTTAGAAGTCCTGGGTCCTGCTTGACCTGGGTGCCAGGACCAAAATATTGGCTATACTTTAATCTCTGATGTCCTTATTGATTTGGGCTGCTAAATATAGTTATTAAATACCCAGAAGGAAAGTTAAGTGTGGGTACAGAGCATATCTGAATACCTTTTGTCTTTATTAAAACATATCTAGTTAAAGGATGATAGAAATGCTATGCTAGGTTTTTCTTTATTTGTTTGTTTGTTTGCAAGCAGAAAGAGATAGAAGAGAGACAGACAGAGAGAATGGGTGTGCCGGGGCCTCCAGCCACTGCAAACGGACTACAAATGCATGTGCTCGGATGCATGTTCCGTTTTGTGCATCTGGCTTTACATGGAAACTGAGGAATTGAACTCCAGTCCTTAGGCTTTATAGGCAAGTGCCTTAACCACTCAGGCATCTCCCCAGTCCCATTTATTATATTTTTTATTTATTTGATAGAGAGAGAGGGAGAGAATGGGCATGCCAGGGCCTCCAGCTGCTGCAAACAAACTCCAGACAAATGCTTCATCTTGTGCATGTGGCTTAAGTGGATCCTGGGAAATTGAACCTGGGTCCCTTGGTTTGCAGGCAAGCACCTTAAGTGCTAAGCCATCTCTCCAGCACACTTTTATTTATTTTTAATTAATTATTCTTATTATCATTATTTTCATTTTAGTCCTTTCTTATGGTTGAATTTTTAGGTTTGGCCCCTTGATCGTGTCATAGAGTTCTTAGAGGCTATGTTTGTTTATTTTATATTTTTTCTTTTTTGATGTCTGAATTTTGTATTTTCTCAACCTTGCCTTCCACTGCTGATAGTCTTCTTTTGCTTGACCTAATATATTGATAGAACTCTTCATTATTCTTTTTTTTATTGAGTTTTGCACATCTAACATTTCTTTGATTTTGTTTTCAATACCTCAATTTTCATGCTAAGTTTTTACTCATGTTGCTGGCTTTCTTTCTTACTTCATTCATCTGCTTGTCTCTTTGAAGTCACTGATATTATTTTTAGAAGTATAATTTGAATTCATTAGCATCTTTGAATTCAGCAATCGAGGAGTTATGATTTCTTAGAGATATTTCCATGTTTCTTGTGTTTCCATCTTGCAGTTTATACATCTGTTGGTATTGATGTCTGTTCTGTCTTTAGGGGCTTCTTAGTGAGCAGCCTACTCTTGAGGGTTCAGTCCTCAGGGCCACTCAGACTGGGTAGGACAAACTGCTGAAGCAGTAGTAGCACCAAGCCAAACATAATAGAGAAGTATACTTAAAATGTACTAAAACCAGGCTGGGGAAATGGATTACTGGTTAAGGCACTTGTCTGTGAAGCCTAAGTATCCATGTTTGACTCTCCAGATCCTATGTAAGCCAGACACACAAGGTGACACAAGCATGCAATGTTGCACATGTGCACAAGGTGGCACACGTCTGGACTTTAATCTGATTACAGTGGCTGGAGGCTCTAGCATGCCAATTTTCTCTCTCTCTCTCTCTCTCTTGCTCTTGTTCTCACTCTCTTACATAAAAAAAAAAAGCCAAGTCTGTTGGGCTTGATTAAAAAAAAAAGTAAAATAAAATTACTAAAACCAGCTAACATACCACGAATGATCACAGAGAGAACACAGCAAAAATAATGTAGTGTGTGCTAGGAAGTCTGGTAAAAGTAAAAGTAGTGTATGGATGAAATTAAGGAAGAGAGGACAGGAGAAGGGGATAAAAAAAAGGTGAGCAAGACTAAAAAAGGAAAAGGAAGAATGGAGAAGTATTTTATGAAGAGGCAGAGAAAAAGGCAAGAAATAAAAATCTGATTCATGGGCTGGAGAAATGGCTTAGTAGTTAAGCCACTTGCCTGCAAAGTGTAATGACCATGGTTTGATTCCCTAGTACTCATCTAAAGTTAGATGCACAGGTGGAGCATGCATCTGGAATTTGTTTGCAGTGGCTAGTGCTCTTTCTCTCTCTCTCTCTCTCTATCACTCTACTTGCAAATAAATAAATATTTTTATTAAAAAAATCTGATTCATATTAAAGAAAAAAATATATAAACAAGATTAAATAAATATAAGAAAAAAGTTACAAAAGCTTAAAATAAAAATATGGCAAAAATTGTCCTGTTTTATTGTTTATAATTATGGAAGTTGTCAATTATTAAAATATTAAAATATAATTTTTAATAAAATATAATACAAACAAAATAGTATAATAATATAAAAATAATAGAATATGGTAAAAAGGAAAATGGGTGAATATGGAAGGGGAGATACAAAACAGAAAAAACAAGTATTGACAACTTCCTTCTGGGTCTTGTAAGATTGGAGTCTGCCATTGAGGCTGGTGCTGAGCCTAGACTCAGCAGGTGACAGAAGTTGGACAGCTGTCTTCTCTAGTGGGGTCCCTTCTTTGCATGCCAGAAACCTCTGCTAGCCACACTTAAGAGTTGCAATCTGTGGACTGGGCAGGTTCGCCCACTCTCCAATGACTCCCTAGCCTGCATACCCTGAAGTACTGTTCTGATGTTTTAGCTGGGGTTCCCCTGAGTGCTTTGGAAGTGTGGGAAGCAAGCACAGTGCTGAGTTGTGTGCAGTGGGCCATACAGTCACTGCACTTTCAAAACATGCTCAGCCTTAAACACCTAGCTGGAGGGAGAGGCTGCAGATGTCAGGTACTCCTGAAGCTTCAGCCTTGTTAGTTTCTCTGACAGTGACCCTCTGCAGATAGGTGGTGGCTGTAGAGGTTGATCTACCCACTGACCTCAAGTTCAGGGCTGTCTGGCTCTGTAAGTATCATCTGCTGATGTCTTTTGTCCAGAGCCATTGAGGGGGGCTACTGACCACCTCACCCTTCACTGCTGGAGCCAAGTGTCTTGTTGCCTAAATTTCTTGGCCTGACCACTCTTCCCTCTCCACAGCTGCCTTCCTTGGGGTTGGGCAAGGTTGACTTCAGGTTCCCTGACATGTGGTTGTTCCTTGTTCTCAGATTCTCAGAGTAGCTCAGTCTTAATGCAGGCTGTGTTTCAAGATGGCACCCAGCTAACAACCCTCAGACATTAGAAGTAACAAAATGGAATTTCTCTCCACAGCTTACCAGTCATGCAGAACTACCTTACCCAATCCTCCAACTACTCTGAGGCTTGTGAGAACTGTAGGTATGTCCTGTGGCTAGGACTGCTAGTCTCTTTTTACCAGGGCCTCCTGGCTTACCTTATGGATGAGGTTCCTTCCTCCCTCCCTCCCTTCCTTCCTTCCTTCCTTCCTTCCTTCCTTCCTTTCTTTCTTTCTTATTGAAGGGGGGGCGGTTTCAAGGTACAGTTTCCCCTCTAGCCCAGGCTGACCTGGAATTCACTATGTAGTCTCAGGGTGGCCTCAAACTCACGGTGATCCTCCTACCTCTGCCTCCCAAGTTAAGTGCTGGGATTAAAGGTGTGTGCCACCACGCCTGGCTCCAATGGATGAGGTTTCTTGTGGGGAGTCACAGCTTGTTTCAGTTCCTTGTGTTGTCACCCTTCTCCTAGGACTTATTTAAATTAAGTTAATTAATTAAATTCTGGATTGGAATTTCTTGGACCACACCAGTATTATAAATCCAAACCCAAACTTCTACATATGTATGTGTGTGTGTGTGTATATATATATATATATATATATATATATATATATATATAATTTTACAAAGGTTCCCTTTTCCCTGAGGGCTCTGTTCAGTGAGGTTGTTGGTGCTCACTGTTAGGTCATTGAGACCTTAGTCAGTCTCTGTGGGGTGGGGGCTATGCCTCAAGATATTTCTACCCACTTTGTGGCTCTTAGAATCTTTCTACCCATCCCCTTCCATGATGGTCCCTGAGCTTAAGGGAGTCTGTTGGCAGTCTGGTTTATTGATGAATTTTCTGTGGCTTTTAAGTTTCTGGTTCTGTGTGTTTTGATTGACCACAGTGTCTGTCACCTTTCCTTTGGTTGTCAGGCTAGCAGTAGAAGCTATACTCATGCCACCATTTTCTCTGCAATTTCTCATGGGCCCTGGGAGATGGGGTAGACAATCCCAAACTTTTGAAGGGTTAATACAAGTTATAGATTTCTCAGAGGAGAAAATAGCATCTCCCATAGGTAAGATGAACAGACATGTTTCTGACATTTTTCTATGATAGATGGAGAGTAGTCTTTTCTAGCTGACACTTAATCTAGGAGCCTGAGTTTGTGCAGAGGTCTAGTTCTCACTCTCCCTTTTGTGGCCTGAAGCCTACTGCCCTGCTATACATGTAGTGTTGGATTCTAGAGACTGATCCTCAAAAGGTGGTTTAGTACTTTAGTGTCTATCATTATCTTCTGCTCCTGGTTATATTCTGTGGGTTTGAATGCATGGACCCATAGACTCAGGCTTGCTTGCAACTTGAATCTCCAGTGGGCAGAGCCCTACCAGGGAAGAGATATGTCCCTGGGGGTGGATCTAGTAGTCTAGCCCTAAGGTATGTAGAGAGCAGTTAGACCTCTGGCTGTTTTGGTGTTTGCTGGCTGTTTGATGGTGTCTCTCTGCATGGATCTATGGAAGTGAGCCAGCTTCTTCTGCCATTGATAGTGATCCCTGGAATTTGTAAGCTTGAAATAAACACTTCCCTCCTATATGCTGCTTTTGGTCAGGTGTTTGTCCCAGTAATGTGGAACTCACAGCAATATATTCTTCACCTTCTTGAAAGTAAAGCTATGTATTTAACACTCTATCCACAAATTTTATAGAAGGGAAGACTTTGTTGTCATGGTTGCTAGAATCAGAGGTCCTAGAATCTCTTGTCAGTTGATAAACAGAAGTGTTAAATTAACTATAAGATCAAAATAACCACAGACCTTTATTCCCATTCCTGGGCTTCAGATATAAATGCCAAACTGCCCAGTAGCAGTTTTCTCCTTGACATCTCCTGACATCTCAGAAGCAACCCAGTATAAACTGTGCTCTCTGAGTCACTCTCTGCAGTGAAAATGCTCAGCAGTTGCTTAAGGTATCCAGGAGAGTTTGCTCATCTGAGGCTGGAAACCATTCTGGCTGTTTTAGGAAAGAGGGGCTTTGTCCTGGGGCCAGGGAATCCAGGCAGAGGTGGGGCCACTGAAGAAGCACAGGTCTTGGGTGGAGTATCCCCATCCCTTCCTGTAGGAGCAGCAGGAAGTGGACATGCTGCTAGGACCCAGGAGCACAAAGGGCTGCTGCAGAGTATTGCTGCACACTACAGGCCCTGGCACAGCTGGCAGCCACAGAAAAGGGCTTTCCTGGAGCTCCTGTGGTATATGGAGCCCATAGTGAGTGTTCCCATGGACCCAGCAGGCATGCATTGTTTCCTTGTGTGCTTTCCAAACTCTGATCAAGTGCCCAGAATGGAAACCCTGCCCACCAAGGGGTATAGGTCATTGTCTCTGACTATCTCCCCATTTGGATAGCTTGCCAGCCAGGTGCTGCTATTTTTGTCTTCTGAGATTTCTCTCCAGTTTCTTTCAGTGACTTTCCTATGCCAAGCACTTCATGCTGGAGATCACTGTGCACTCTGTGGGCATGTGTCCTCAGCAGTCTCCATCTCCAGGAGCATTCCAGAGAATGAGGCACAGGGGATTGTGGACCAGAGCCCAGGTTATGCACACTATCTGAGCTGCAGTTCTTTATGCTGAAGATCACTCTGCACTCTGTGGGCGTGTGTCCTCAGCAGTCTCCATCTCCAGGAGCTTCCAGTGAGTCAGGCACAAGGGATAGTGGACTAGAACCCAAGTTATGCACACTGTCTGAGTTGCAGCTCTTCGTGTTTGAGATCACACAGCATACTGTGGGTGTGTGTCGTATTCAGCAGTCTTCATCTCCAGGAGTGTCCCTGAGACTGAGGTACAGGGGTTTATGGACCAGAGCCTGAGTAATGCGTATTGCCTGAGCTGCAGAACTGCTTGAAGAAAATTATGTTTGTGTGACACAGGAATTGCACTTGACGACAGGTACCTGCATTTCTTGTGGTGTGGCTAGGCCACGTCCACCACGTAGCATACAGTCCTCCATGCTGGGCAGCTCCTACTCTCCCAATGGGACCAACGTGATCCACTATGCCTGGTTCAGGGGCTGTTTCTTGGGAATGTAAACTCTTACTTATTTGCACATGTGTGTCACACATACCAGGGTCTCTTGCTGATGCAAATGAATGCCTGCCTAGCCCACATGAGTGGCTTGGAATTGAACCCAGGTCAGCAGGGTTTGCATGCAAGGGCCTTTAACTGCTGAGTTTTCCTCCCAGCCCTTATCAAGCTATTTCTTTATAAGAGAATAACCATGTGTAGAGTGGCATTGCTTGGCTCCCAGACCCTAACATCTGCCCTGTGCTTCTCTCACTGGGGGTGTCTAGGTTCCCCTAACTCTGGATACAAGGTGGGTTGCTGTATGCTAGGCTTCGTGCAGAACTGTCATCTTGATGGCCGCTGGGTGGAGCCCCACTGTTAGCAAGTCCAATGAGGCCTTTCAGACCTAAAAGGTTCCTAGCAGCAGTTGGCTTCTTAGTGGTGAAGATGCTCCAACCCTGCTCCAGGTTAGTGACCCTGAGGCCTGCTCGTCACCCTGTGGATCTGCAGACCACAGTGCATCCTGCTTACCAGGCAGCCTGAGGCCCTCCGTATGCTGCTAGGTCCTATAGTCTGGGTCAGGATGGTGTTGTGCAGTCAGATTCACATTGCTGGCAGAAATCACCCAACCAAGAACAGCTTTTGGGGATAAAAGGGTTTATTTTGGCTTACAGACACGAGGGGAAGCTCTATGATGGCAGGAGGAAATGGTGGCATGAGCAGAGGGTGCACATCACCTCCTGGCCAGCATAGGATGGGCAACAGCAACAGGAGAGTGTGCCAAACACTGGCAAGGGGACACTGGCTATAATACCCATAATCCCACCCCAACAATGCACTACCTCCAGGAGATGTTAATTCCCAAATCTCCATCAGCTGGGAACCTTCCATTCAGAACATCTAAGTTTATGAGGGACACCTGAATCAAACCACCACAGATGGAAACCAGATACAGGTTACCAGGAACCTTTAATGTACAGTTACTGTGAGAGCAAAGTAACTGGTCTCGTGAGGAAGGAGACTTTTGGCGGTGTCCTAGGACAACCAAGAAAGAAAGACTTTGAAAGGGTGCTGACCTGTGAAGTGTAGCTCAGCCCCTGGGTGGGCAGAGAACTTTGTTGTTTGAACCAGGCCAGGCCAGAGCTTGCCTTCAGTGGTTGGGCAAGGCAGTGGCCACCTTAGAGAGTGCTTGTTGTGTAGGTGCCCATAACCAGTGGTGTGGCTTCCCCTGGTGGAGCCCTCAGGGCTGCAAGCAGGTTTTCGAGGCATCACTGAGCAACTTTCAGAGGAAATTAGAACTCTGGTTTGAGTGAATCCTTCTGAAGCTGGCGTGGGCAAGAAGCCACTGGCACTGTTTCCATTTGGAAAGGTCCAGGATGACTATGACCAGACTGAGGCCGAGGGTCCAGGATGAGCTTAGGGTCCTAGGCCCACTAAGATGACTGTGCTGCAGAAGCCATTTCTCCTGCAGTGCTTCTCCTGAGAGCAGGGCACTCTCTCCAAGAAAGTGCTTAAAGACCACTGCAGTTTACACAGAACAGGGTGTGCTCTGCATTTAGCACAGGAAGTAGGAGACAGAACGTACAGGTTGCAAAGGGCCAGAAAAGCAATACTTGAGATCTCATATTCTTTTCCTTTTTTCAAATGTTTATTTGCAAGGAGAAAGAGAGGGTGAGAGAGAGGGGAAGAAGAAGAGGAAGGAGGAAGAGGAGGAGAGGGAGGGGGAGAGAATGGGTGCACCAGGGCTTCTAGCCACTGTAAACAAACTCCGGACACATGCACCACTTTATGCATCTGGCTTTATGTGGATACTGGGGGATCAAACCTGAGTCTTTAGGCTTTGCAGCCAAACACCTTAACTGCTGAGCCATCTCTCTAACTCCACATTCTTATTTATGGCTTTTTATGCCCTCTTGCTCATAGACCACACAAAACAAGTAGCCGGCCAGATACTAGCGTCCACTTCAGTGTCTAGCTGTCCTACACAGCAGTCCTAGGTCCTTCCCCGAAAGGACCAGGGTCCTCCCAAGACTGAGGGAACTGTCTCAGGTGGAGAACAGAGCTAGCTAGAGCTTCGACTCTGCCCTGTAGTCACTTAGCTCAGTTGTCTGCTCGGGCCTGAAATAGATCAGGTGGCTGGGGTAGCCACAGTGCCGCTGGGATGAGCTGCTGTGATCTGTGTTTGGTTCCTATGTGCATCTGTCACTGACACCTCCACTTCCCCGCTGGTCCTTCACTATGAGCGGGAGCCTGTGCTCCTGCCACCCGCCCCCAGAGCCTTTCAGAGCTGCAGGTGCTCCTGTGCTCCTGTCTGAGGACAAACTGGATAGGACGCCACACTGGGATGCTTCATAACCCTGTCTGCCCTCTTGTAATGGTCAGTGTGTGAGTCATGCAATTCCATCTCTGAATCACTTCAAGAGCCACTGTGAAGAGCACTAAGTATTTTTAGACACATGCCCAGGTTCTCATTGTGCATACTGAGTTGTGCCTGCAGTAGAGGAGGTGGATTTTGCCTCATTCACCTACTCAGCCTGCACCAGATGCAGGGAGATGGTCGCAGCCTCTAAAAATAGCCTTCAGTTCCAAACGTGCTCCTTAGCTGCAGGCTGGAAGCCTCCTCCCCCTCCAGCTGGGATCACACCAGACCCCAGCCAGGGCATTGTTAGCCCTTTAGCAAGCTGGCTGCAGCTGCTATTCAGCTCACAAAGGCTCTAATCTCCTTTGAATTCCTCTAAGCCTTTTGACTCTAATCCCCTACAGCAAGCAGCACACTCCATGTACAGTTGGCACCTCAAGTATGCCTCTTCGGCTCATCTTGCCCTGATTATCTTTTTATCTCATTAAGTGCCTTTAGCTCTTGTGTTACATATGAAAAATAGATGGAGGCATCAAATTGGTCTTAAAGACACAACTTGGTATTTTCTCCTTCAGCCAATGAGCCAAGATTCACTTCATTCCTTACTCTGTACCACTGAGACCCATGGACCTGGAAAAGTCAGGTCCTCATTAGTAAAATGCAAAGGCCAGTTGAATTCCCTTCTGGCTCAGCTGTCCTGTGGCTCTGACTCTTGTATCGGCACAGACAGGGCTGCTGTGTGCAGCGGTGCTGGGTCGGTGCTCTGTAGGTGCTGTGGCTTAGTTGTGCACAGAGCCTTTGGCTTCTGCTCGAGCTGATGGTGTGCGGAACCTGTACCTGGTGCCCTGCTTTGTTGTGTACAGAGCCTTTGCCTTATGTGTGACCTGCTTGAATACCGAGTCTGTGCCTTGTGTCATAGGTTTTGTTTTATACAGAGCCCGTGACTGGTGCCCTCTGGGGGCTCCTAATCATTGTAATATTTTTTTTTTTTTTTTTTTTTTTTTTTTTTTGGTTTTTCGAGGTAGGGTCTCACTCTAGCCCAGGCTGACCTGGAATTCACTATGGAGTCTCAGGGTGGCCTCAAACTCATGGCGATCCTCCTACCTCTGCCTCCCAAGTGCTGGGATTAAAGGCATGCGCCACCACGCCCGGCTAATCATTGTAATATTAACCGTGCCCAGACAGTTACATTTTCTAGGATCTAATTTCAGGAAAGTTTTAAAAATAGAGATGAAAGTTGAATGCTTCCCCAGTTATTAGAACATTTTCCTTCCAAAGGTGGATTTTCCTTCTTGAAAGCACCCTGCTCTCTTTGATATCTGATGGATGTGTGGCGACTGCTCTGTTGAGATTCAGATAGCTACCGGATCCTTAGAGTTTGAGAGCCAATTTGTGTGTCTCCGTGGGCAAACCTCCTGTGTTTCTTACTTAGTGCTGTTTACCTTAAATCTCATTTGCTTCTGAGGACTTGGTGTTTCTGGTAGCGCTTACCAATGTATTGGGCCCAGAGCGCACTCTCCTCAGCGGGATTGACAGCTCTTTTCATCTCTAGGGTCCTGGTGCTCACAGAGACCTGCAGCTTCCTGGTCTCCTCAGATGTTCTCATGTTATATTTTTCAGTGGATTCTGAATTCAGTTTATACCCACCAAACTTTCAGAGTAATTTCTGAAACAATTTTATAATCTTTCAGAAAATCTAAATAAATTTTACATACATGATATTCCTTATTTCTTCTTTCGTTTGATTTACCAAGTGTTAGAATCTCTGAACTCCTTACCCATTTCCCCTCTCTATCACCTGGCAGATCTTTTCTACCTGGCTTCTTCCCTGAACACCAGCCCACACACCTCCTCGAGACTCCTCCTCACTGGGCATTCTCCCCTCCCCAAGAGCATAATCCCCCCAGATGTCCCCCAGTCTCTCTTTCCCACCTCCTTTCTTAAAGTAAGGTGCATGTTCTCTAACTATTCTGTATTCCTTAATCTCTCCCTGTCAGTCTCAGCCTCTCATCTGCCTCTTTCCCTGTGCACACACCTGTCTCCTTTCTTTACCCCTTCTCTCTTCTTTCATTTCCTAGCTCAGACCTACCTCCCCTCCACCTGTCTTCGCTAATCCCCTGCAGGTTTTGCTAGACCTGCCACTGACCCATGCTACAGCAAGAGCAGAGGCAGCTGTGGTTACTCTCCCTCTCTCTGCTCTCCCTGACCTGCCCACCCCTTCCTAAATGGGCTGCTAATAAATGAACTCTACACCTTAAAGGAATTGATCCTAGTTCTCTAATAGGAAACTCACACCAAGTTTTAGAAAAATGTCTTGATTATGTGGCATCTTGCCAAGTATCCCCTAAGGTTTGCTTGTGTCTGCCGTATTGCTTGTTCTGGGTGAAGCTATTTAGCAGGGGTAGGGGGCACTCCATGTGGTCCCAGTTGTGTCCTTTGCTTCCTGGTTTGCTTACTGCTGTCTTCATGATTTATTCCACTCATCAAGAGCAGGGCATTTTAACCTTTTCCTCTTATAATCCTCTTTTTTCCTGAGGAATTTCTACATGACCCAGGTATATAGTTATATAAAATTGCTACACATATCAATCATAAATAAATTTATTTTAGGGGGCTGGAGAGATGGGTTATTAGTTAATGCACTTGCCTGCAAAGCCTAAGGACCCAGGTTTCATTCCTCAGTACCCATGTAAGCCAGATGCATAAGGTGGTGCACATGTCTGGAGTTCGTTTGCAGTGGCTGGAGGCCCTGGTGTGCCCATTCTTTTTTCTATTTGCCTCTTCCTCTTTCTCTCTCTTAAATAAATAAATAAATATTTTAAAAATTATTTTAAACAATGATTTAGTATACATATAATTTTACCATTATTAAAGACAAAAGAAATTTGCATACTAGCAAGGTAGATGTGCTTGTTTTATTTTTACATGAAGAATTAAATCATTTGGTGGCACATGTCTTTAATCCCAATGCTCAGGAGGCAGAGGAAAGAGGATTTGCTGTGAGTTCAAGGCCAGCCTGGGACTAGAGTGAATTCCAGATCAGCTCGGGCTAGAGTGAGACCCTACCTTGCAAAAACCAAACCAAACAAACAAAAGAGGGGGGGGGATTTAAATTCTGGCTGAATACTTGATATAAAGGACCCAGAGCATGTTCCCATGTTTTTCATGATGACTGTAGGTAGTAACAATAGATTGCTCACCAGAAAACTGGCAAAAGAGTAGATTTTAAGTGTTTTCTTTCTCATACATGAGTATGTAAGGCAGTGCTCATATTACCCTGTCTTGACTTAGCCATTTCTCAATGTGTATACATATCAAAGTGTTAAACACTGTAAACTGTAAATGTACACAACTTATGAGCACTCAAAGTATAGCAGTCACTTTCTCTTTGCTGAGACAAAACACCTGACCAGAAACTGCTCATGGGAAGAGAAGGGTTTGTCTCAGCTTATCGCATCCAGGGGAATTTTCATCATGATGGGGAAAGCATGACAGGCCTGAAGGGGAAGCCTGATGTCCAGCCTGTGTTCATACCATGCTTTCCCCTGTTGTAATGGAGCTTCTCCTTGAGACTGTAAGCCAAAAATAAACAGCTTTCCTCCCATCGGTGGCTTTTGGTTGGGTGTTTTGTTCCAGCAACAAGAAGGTAACTGCAGCAGTTTTTATTTTCCTTTTCTCTGGTGACTATATGCTAAGCACCATTGCAGATAGTTGTTGACCATTTGTTTTCACGTGAGGCATCTCATTCAGTCTGCTGTCCATTTTTTATTTTTTTTATAATAATAACATTTAAATTTTATTTATTTATTTATTTTTTCTTTATTAGTCAGTTCTGTATTCAGCAAATACAGTCAGTTTGGAACCATTATTAGGCTCATCCGTGACCTACCCCCTCCCCTTGGCCATTTTTTAAAAGCTGGGTTATTTGTTTTATCAGTTCTTTGTGAGTTCTGGATATAAGGTATATATATTTCTTCTTGTTTGCTTCATTTGTGTGTGCGTGTAATGTGGTTGTATAGTGTTGTGTGCGTGTGTATGTGTGTTATATATGTATGTGTATGTTCCTGTGTGGTGTACCATGTGCTTGCCTCTGATGACAGGGAGTAATGTCAGATGCCCCTCTTCGGCCTTGAACCAGGATATCTTACTGATCTTGGAGCTTGCTGCTTTTTTCATCAGTTCCAGAGGGCAACTCTCTAATCTTTAATTCCCACAGGTCTGGTTTACAGATGTGTGGGACCATGCCCTATTGTTTATGTGAGTTCTGGGGACCTCAGGACTTCATGCTTACCCAGGAAATGCTTCTAACCTTTGAGCCATCTCTCTACAGCCCATTTTGTTTCTATTTATTATCATTATTATTATTTTTGAGGTAGGATCTTACTCTAGCCCAGGCTGACTTGGAACTCACTCTGTCCAAGACTGTCTTCAAACTCATAGTAATCCTTCTACCTCTGCCTCCCAAGTGCTGGTATTACAGGTGTGCACCACCATGCCTGGCTCACTTTGATTCATTTTTAATAGTATCTTTCAAAGAGCAGTTTTTTATTATAATGGAGTCTAAAAAGGCACTATTGTGTCCTTTGGTGAGATGCTTTGTAATGTTGCAGTCGTAGGGCTTTTCCTTCATGGTTGGTGTGTCCTGATGCTGTTGAACTCTGCTCACCTTAGGGTGTGACGATATTATGAAGCACATTCTAGAAGAGACTTGTGTTATTTTGTCTCTTTCATTTTTATCTTGTCTATTTACAGTTAGTTTTTGAGACTGTGATGAGATAGAGCACATATCAATTATTTTCATATAGATATTCAACTGATCCAGCATCATTTATTGAAAAGGCTGTCCTCTGTCCACCACTGTGCCAGCCTTTTGTTTTTTTTTAAATATTAGCTGCTCTGTTATTTACCTGTCTTTTCAGCTGTTGTCTCTCACTGCCCATTCTTGCATTTCCAGGGAATGCTGGTGCCAATCTAAGTGCTACAGAATGACTTTGCGACTTAAACCTCATTCAAAAATGCAGTATACAGAGGCCATTTGTACAGTACATTTTCATAGCTAAAAGTAGGGATGTTGACATCAAAATATAGGTGTATAGAGATAGATAATGACATATGTGATTTTATTTTGTTTATTTATTTATGTGAGAGAGAGGTAAAGAATGGGCATGCCAGGTCCTCTAGCCACTGCAAACAGTCTCCAGAGGCATGCACCACCATGTGCATCTGGCTTACATGGGTTCTGGGGAGTCATACCTGGCACAGGCAAATGTCTTAACTGCTAAGCCATCTCTCCAGCCTTGACATCCTCACAGTGTGGGAAAGGCTTCAGCAAGTTGAATACTTGGCTAAGAGTGAATATTTAGTTTATTTTTTGGTTTTTCAAGGTAGGGTTTCACTCCAGTCCAGGCTGACCTGTGAGTCTCAGGATGGCCTCGAACTCATGGCGATCTACCTATCTCTGCCTCCCAAGTGCTGGGATTAAAGGCTTGCACCACCACACCAAGCATGATTTAAAAAAAAAAAATTTACTTGTATTTGAGAGAGAGAAAGAGTCATAGGAAGAGAGATAATGGGTGTACCAAGGCCTTCAGCCACAGCAAACGAACTCCAGACACATATACCACCTTGTGCATCTAGCTTTACATCAGATTCTAGATTTTGCAGGCAAGTACCTTAACTGCTAAGCCATCCCTCTAGCCCGTACATGATTTTTTTAAAGGCAAAATTCCATAATCTTAAACCCAACAAAGTACATGTAATTAGCCTTGAATTTGGAATATAAAAACCTTGGTTGATGTCCTGATCTTTGTAATAACAGCAGCATTGATATTCGTGAGACTAGGTACTTTGGCATCGTGTCCTGCTGTGTTTGCTGGATGTCGATTGAGGTACCGTCAGAGCTAAGCAGTGCCATACTTTCAAGTGTAATACAAGGCCCCTCCTTAGTTTATGCATAGGAATTACAACCTATAAGGTATTTCTTTCTTGTTCTAATATAATTACATTTTATGTTTTTCATCTGCTGTTAATGATTTAATTTTGAAACCTGTTTATTGAGGTCATCTTTTGTGTTGTCTATGTGTACATGCCTGTGGAGGCCAGAAGTTGACATTGCGGGTCTTCGATAATTCTCTACTTATTCTTTGAGACAGGGTCTCTGGCCAAACCTAGAAGTCACCAATTCAGTTATCCCACCTCCCTGGTGAGCCCAAGACTTCCTTATCTCTGTCTCCCCAGTGCTGGAACTATAGGTGCATGCCAGCATGCCTGGAATTTTACAAGAGTTCTGAGGTCCTAAACTCAGATTCTCATGCTCACGCAGCAAGTACTTACCCACCGAGTCTTCTCCCTAATCCCAATGATGTCATATTATTTAGGACATTTGTAACATAAAACTAAATGCAGAACAAAATTTAAGAGCATTTATATTTTGGAACTTAATTAAAACCCTAGTTTTAAAAACTGTCATATTGAGATATTTTCTAGAGGGCCTGAGACCTGGCCTGGCACATCCCAGAAGAGCAGTGGCCCTGTCCTTCCTATATGAGTTAGTCTTTCCATCCATCCATGGCTCTTTGGTGTGCTCTGAAAATGTCCAGATCTCTGGGGTGTCTTTTGAATGTAAGGTGTTATCACCATGAGCTGTGAGAGCTGTGAGGATGGGCCATGTTCACAGAGGGCACTGTGCTGGCTGAGCCTCATGTGCTGGCTGTCCTCTGCCCACTAGGATTCCGTGCGCCTCTGGCACCTCTGAGAGTGGCCTTCCCTCTGGTCTAGAAACTGGTCACCTGAGGTAAACCAAGGCAAATGGAGAGTCTTAGTGCTTGCAGTGGTCCTGTGGAGCTGCCAGCAGCATGCAGTGCTTGAGCCTGGGCCTGTCCTAGGGCTGCTGTTCCCGTCTTCTTCCCTTTTGAAATTACTACTGAAGAGCAGGAAGAACCTGATTTTGAATAAGTTAAATGTTTTTCTGAAACAGAATGATGATTTTATGCTTTTTATTTATTTAATTGTTTTTTATTTTTATTTATTTGAGAGCAACAGAGAGAGAGAAAGAGGCAGAGAGAGAGAGAGAGAGAATGTGCACGCCAGGGCCTCCAGCCACTGCAGATGAACTTCAGATGTGCGCCCCCTGTGCATCTGGCTAATATGGGTCCTAGGGAATTGAACCTGGGTTCTTTGGCTTCGCAGGCAAATGCCTTAACCTCTAAGCCATCCCTCAGCCCCAGACGACGATTTTAAAACCAGGGACAGTGCCTCCCTGAAGTAGTCACTGGTCCTGCCTCCATTTCCATCTGCCTGGGGTTGGGCCTGTCTTCGCACTCTGCTACCTGAACTGTTGGCATTTCAGAGAGCAGCTGTGGGTTTATGAACATGTCAGATCACTGGATATGGACTGTGCACTACTGACATTCTCCTCTCACTCAGCTTCAGACAGCCGAGTCCAGACCTGTGCGGCCGTGTGGAGGATGCCCAAGGAGTTGGAATCTGGCAGCCATGAGTCCCCGGATGACTCGGCAAGCACTACGCAGACCCTGGAGCTGCTCTGTCACCTTGACAACGGGGCCCACGGCAATGTGGCCTGGTAGGATGCTGCATATTTCATATACTTGGAACAAGCCTGGAGGCTGCTCAGGTGCAGGGCTTTGCACAGCCTCACCCCATCCCACCCCACCCCCAGGTGCTTTCTTTAAGGTGCTCTGCACTGGTTTGTTGTTTTCAGTTTCAGCTGTTTTTTTCTAGGTTAACCACATTGACAGAAACCCAGCACAAGCCTGGTAAACAGTCTGCAGCCCGTCTTTTGCCTGCTTGTCTAAATCAGCGCTGCCTAGTCATCTGACAGGAGAATAAAATAGCCAGGCACTACACAGCACTCACACACAAATTACCTGTCACTTCAGGTGGAAGGAGTGCAACTTCCTCTTCCTGTGGACTTTGTATAAAGGCACAATTATCCTAGCAGTGTCCTCAATCTCCATCCTTTCCTTTATCTTCCTCTGCCACTTGTGTGGCATGAGAAGGGATGGATAGATGTGATTTGCTATTCCTGGTGTTCCTGGCCAATCACTGTGTGCATGGCTGGAGATTGGCTCTGTCCACCCACCTGCCCACTCCCAGGGCTTCCACTCCACACAGCCCTCATGACTGATCTGTTATCTTGCTGAAACTTTGGTAAAACTGTAATGCTGTGGTGTCTAGAAGCCATTGCAAGGGCATAATGTTATGGCCGTTATAGCCATAACACTTATTGTCATTCTGCTTGATACAGTATACGCTTTGTGTGAGTGTGTGTGTGTGTGTCTATGATAAGGAGACTTGGGTCCTCTGTTCCATCACTCTTTGAGCCAGCTCACCCAATTAAGCAGATTCAGCCCAGCAGAAGTGTATTAAGCACCTGCTGCATGCACTCTGCCTGACTCGAGAGATGCCAGGGTCCGGGTCAGGGGACCTGGCCTTAATGAACCCTGATCTCTAGGGAGCACCTGGAGTGTAGACAACCCACTATAGCAGGATGAGCTGTGACACACACAGGAGTTGTCACGGGCGTGTGCTGTGACCCCAGATGAAACAGCAGTCATTTTTGTTAGAGGGCTGAAGAGGGACTCACTCAGGTGGTTCCACTTGGGGCACCAGTCCAGGTCATCATGGGAGGAGCACCACAGCTTGGGGCTCATAGCAGCTTCTGCGCCAGTCTGAGGACTTGTTTTCATGGCTGCTGTGTTCCTGCCTTGTCAGTACAGAGGAACATGGAGCACTGAAGTCACCCAGGCTCACAGAAAAGGGAGGCAAATGAGTCCTGATGTGATCTGGATGTGACCCCTCCATGCTGCCACTCAGTTGCCTGAGTGCACAGTACAGATCACACAGCTCCATCCAGACTCCCACATGTCACACAGTGACCACTTCCCTAGCAACCAGACTTTTATGTGTTAGTGGATGTGTGCATGCGTGCTTCCAGAGGCACAGGGAGCCCCAGGGCAGGTAAGCTGGCACATGGGGAGGCCAGTCCCATTGGGAAGGCTCCATGGCCTGCTAGGTGAGGAGAGGCTGGCCGGCTGCTTCCCGACTTTCCACCTTGTGAGTACTGTGTCACATCTGCCTCCACAAGCAGGCCACTCCTGTGTGCATTGCAGGAGACTGGGTACTGGTACAGGTGCTAGGACACTCTGTATGTTGTGCACACTTTTGTGAATGAGGGCCTGGTGTGGCATGGTTGTTAATATTTGAATGCACAGGCTGACTATCCTCAGGGTCACCTGGAGTACTGCTTATTCTGACTTAGTTACTTTGTTCAAAGTGCTTCTGGAATTCTCTGGTTATTTAGTACATTGTGTGTTCTATTTTATGTTCACCTGTTTTGAGTGTTTTATTATGAGGTAATTGTGGTTTCACCAGCAATTACAGGAACAACTTGGGGACCCTCTACCCAGTTTCCCATGGTAACTGTATGATGGCAGGACAAGGTCCCTGCAGTGAATGGGCACTAGTGACTCCACCAGCCCTGGTAGGTTCCATCAGTCCATGCACTTGGGGGAGGAGTTGAGTTCTCTGTTATTTCATCACATATGTGGCTTCACAGAGTCTCCCTCAGAGTCTAGAACCATCATCCCTCAGGAGCCTTTTACAGCTAGATTCATCTCCCTCCCAACCTGTCCTTTTCCCCTGGCATGTGTTAACCTGAGTCCTATTTGCCATTTCATTGTTATACTGATTGAATGGTACCTGGAGGAACCTTTGACACTGGCCATTTTCAATAGCATGATTTCCTAGAGAGTGCGTTGTTGCTTCATTTCTGAGTTATGTGTTGACCAGTCACTTGTTCCTTTTCATTGCTCAGCAGTACTCCACTTGTAGCTATTCCATGGTTTGGCTAGTCATTCCCCCGTTGAAGGACATTAGGGTTTTCTCCAGTTTTTACTGTTATAAATACCGTGTGATTAGCATCAGTATCCAGGTGTTTGTGTGATTGTAAAGGTGTCATCTCTCCTGGCTCTTGCCCCAGGGAGCTCGTGCCCTATTCAGTCTTTCAAGAGCTATGCATCTTTCCCAGAGTGGCTGCATGCTGGTCATCTCACTGCAGCTTGCAAAGTTGGATGCCCCACCTCAGAGTGCAAGGAACAGCTCTTTCTAGTCTCATTGCCTTTTGATGTCAAATTCTTTTCAGAACCTTCAGTTGTGTCTTAAGTTTTATCACTGGACCTAGAATTACTGTGAAGTTCAGTGTGTGAGTAGGTAGGCGTGAAGTGTGCTGCTTTCACGTTTGCTTTTCTTTCTGACGGATAAACTAGTGTTGAGAGCAGCTCCAGGAGGCTGACTCCCAGACAGTTCCTGAACAACACTGCTGGACATCCTGGAGCACCCAAGGACATGCACAGCTCCTTTTAGCTGCTGCTGTCTCTGCTGCTCCAGCGGGTCTGAGGAGTGCCCCTTCCCTCCCCACCACCAAGGGAGCCAGTCAGGGGCCATTCCAACACTCTGAAGTCCTAACTCAGATCACTCCTTCCAGCCCACCAACAGGCAGGGGATGGAAGGGACACACATCTGGACCAGCTATCCAATTGTTCATCCTTTCAACAGGTAGGCCTGCAGTCCAGCGGTGCTCAGGTTGATCCCCTTCAGATGGTCTCTTGAGTGAGAATGTCTGAGGAGGCATTCATCTGCATTCTGCTCAGGCATGGTAGCATCACAGGAAGCAAACCTTAGTCTGAAATGGAAATGACATCTCACCATAGCTGAGGGATATATGGCAGGACCTTAATGTGGAAATGTGGTATTATTATTGTTAGGGAAAGGAATAACGTAAGGTAGTGAGGGGTGGCATAGTATCCTCCATCTCCTTTAGCCCTGACTTTCTGCAGCTCTGCACTGTGGGGACAGAGGCTCAGCATTGAACCTCCTGAAGCCAGTACGTTCATGACCAGTAGCACTTGTGCGTCTGACCACAGAGCCAGCAGCTTCTCAGCTCAACTTCGCCTCCTGAGGGTGGTCCTTCCTACCATCCTCTAAAGTTACCACTTTCCACCTGCCCCATGACCTCCCATCATTTCATCTGGTTTCCTCTTCTTTGTGGCTGTCATTTCCTCTTGGAGCTCCCTGCCTCTGTTTGTGCTCATGTGCAGTGCTTTCTGAGCTCCCGGGACCCTCCATCTTGGTCAGGTGCACCAAGGACAGTGCACTGGGCCATTTTCCAGGGAGGTGAAGAACAGGCCTAGCTTGCTTGCTACTCATGGAGCATATCTGACCCCAACTCCAGAAGAACCTATTTGCCTCCTAGCTGCCTGAGCAGAAGCAGGCATGGCATCACTGGGTGTGAACACTGCTTCAGATGTTGGGAATGCACACGTATCCTCATCAGAATATGCCCAGCGTGCCCTTGTATCTGCATGGAAGGCAGATAGAAACAGGCTTTCTGGGAAGGCTTTCATTAGGAAGTCATAGCCCCCTTGTTTTCTAGCCTTTTTCTCATCCACATTCTGGATTTGCCTCTTCAAATGTTTGCCATTGCTCTGGAGGACGTGAGGCATAGATAGTCCTGCACTCTCACTTCAGATTCTCAGCCAGTGACTTGCCATCCCCTCACTTTGGATCCATTTCCTCCTCCTGTGAGGGAGTGATTGTGGGATCCTTGATGCTTTTCCAGCTCTAAATTAGTCCCTGCCCTGACATCTTTTAGTACCACAAGACTTTTTTCTTAGTGAATCTGCAGTGAATGCAGCCTCCCTCCATGCCCCCTTGGTACCACAGAGGATAATATATCAGCAGCTCTGGCCAAGAGAGCTGCCCTGATTGAGAGAAGGGGTCTGCCTAGGACCTGGTCACCGACTGTCCCAGGTGTCATCCAGACAATTCTCTCCATAGTGGACCCAGCCTATGGGACGCTTTTGCTGGATCAAGCCAGTCTGCTGCCAGTTTGCTGTGCTCAGTGCATCGCACACTGTGGTCTGACAGGTTGTGCATAGCTTTCCGGAACAAGATTGGACACAGCCACAGGACTAAGATAAATAGATATCCCTTCATCATGGATGAGGGATGGAAGCTACCATTACACTTATTCATTCTTTGAGAGTAGATGGGGAAGCTCTTTTCAGAACTCTTCATTTATGTTTTGCTATTCCACAAAGTATTAGGTTGTTCTTGAGTCACTGATTCAGCTGATAGCTGAATGCATTTTGCTGTTGTTTAGTGTAGAGTGGGTAGATTGATTCTGGGCCACTGACTGCTTGAATGCTTCCTAGCACTTTATCCCTGCCCAGCTGATGTTTACCCTACCATCTTTGGGAGTCCCGATAAAGAGGAGGTTTCTTGGAAGTGTGCAGGCTAGAGGGAAGGAGGTAATTATTTCCCAAGATTTACACAATGCATCCTCACTGCCATGGGTTTGATGGCAGATTAGCTACAACAAGGTGATCCTGTGGCTTCCCACCTCCTTTTGATGATCAAAAGGCCTCCAGCTGCTCAGGAGTTGTGCACCTTGGCTGCAGGTGGTTGCTCCCTGCTGGCCATCAGCAGTAAAGCCAAAACAGTGGAACCTGCACATAGGTGGATTGCTCCCTCTCCCAGTAGTGTGTCAGGAGTGGTTATACAGATTGCCTTCGTTCTCAGATGGTGGAATCTCCTGCAAAGAAGTCACTGCAGTCTGCCTCAGAAGCTTTTGAAGGATGGGAGCACAGGTAACTACTGCTGACTGCCATCTCCCAGCCCTGGGCACCAGGATCAAGCCTGTAGATGTGTCCTGGGAGATGGAGTTAATCACGTTGTGTTCTACCATGATGTTTCTCTAGCAGTGGTGCATGGTGGTAGCTGACCCCCTGCTTCCTGGGCTGCTGGAGGAGAAACCCCTTATGTGCAGATGGAGTAAATATCACAGTGAAATGCCAGCAGACTCAGCGTGCAGGGATGTGGGGATGCCTTGGAGGGCTGGTGTGTGCAGTACAATGATTGTTAGGAGGAAGTAAAGGGCAGGAGCTGTGTTGAGAGAGGGGGAGGAAGGCAAAGAAAAGCCACATGTGTGGGCTACCAGACATGTGGTACTTTTTTTTTTTTAGAAATAAAGGATTTGGTTCCATCTCTGCCTTTTTTTTTTTTTTCTTTTTAGTTCACTATGATGGAATAATGGAAATTGGCTTCGGCTAAGTGTTATGAGTAAGAAATTGAACATTGTTTCTAACATCTTGCAAAGTTGTCTCTGAGAGTAAAAAAATAGATTTGAGGTTTTCAGAGGTTCTGTGATGTGACTGTCCTGCTAATGACGGTGGAGATCTGTCACTGATGGTGACACTATTGTTAGAGACTTACCAGGTTTAATAGACTTAGCTCCAGTTCAGGACATTGGCTGAAGACTCCTCCAAGGACTTCAGAGTAGGATTAAAAACAACTGCTTCTCTGCTGACTGCTTCATTACTAAACTGTCTGTTAGATTGTGAAATAAGCCTAGAATTTTGCCTAACTTCACTTAATTTTTGAGGGAAAAGAACCATCTTAGGGTGTTAGGACAATATAAAAACAGGTTGTTTTAAGTTTGTTCACTCACCACTGTAAATATGGAGGTGGGTGTTGGAGCCTCCTTTGTTCCATCTAAATACTACTGATCGGGTGACAGTGCCATGTACAAACACTCTAGGAAGATTCAGAATCCAAAACCTGAACATAAAGAGCACAAGGTATAGGTCATTATTCACATCAAAGAGAAATATTCCCCCTAACATTTCAGCTCATGTTTCCATTAGGTAGGATGGTTTGAAGGTGTATTTCTGTTGGTCTGTTCAGAACAGAATGGGTGTACCTAGAACATAGGAAGAAGCAGAGGGGTTCATCACCAAGTCCAGTGGAAAAGTGCTTAGTTGTTCATTCAGTCCCAGTGCTGTAACAAAATAATTTAGGCTTTAAAAAATATTTTATCTGTTTACTTACTTGCGAGAGGCATGCATGCATAGATAGATAGATAGATAGATAGATAGATAGATAGATAGATAGATAGATAGATAGATAGATAGGAGAATGGGCCTATAGCCTTGTGCATCTGGATTATGTGGGTCCTGGGGAATCATGCCTGTGTCCTTAGGTTTTGCAGCAAGCACCTTAACCCCTAAGCCATCTCTCCAGCCCTGCTGTAGGCTTTAAATGTCAGAATTTCATTTCCAGCAGTCCTGATGACTGAAAGCTCAGGATCAAGGCCTTTGTAAATCTGGTGTCTAATGAGGTCCCTCTTTCTGTGTCTCAGATGATGCTGTCTCTATGTCCTTATATTTGCACAGGAAGAATGAACTACCAGAGCCTTATTAATGAGTCCTTGATGATGATGTAAAAGTTTTACTGCTCTATTTGTGATTATCTAAGCTTAAATTTCAGTAACTAAATATGTTTAAAACTGAAGGCAGGGCTGGAGAGATGGCTAAGCGGTTAAGCACTTGCTTGTGAAGTCTAAGGACCTCGGTTCGAGGCTCAATTCCCCAGGACCCACGTAAGCCAGATGCATAAGGTGGTGCATGCATCTGGACTTCGTTTGCAGTGACTGGAGGCCCTGGGGCACCCATTCTCTCTATGTATCTGCCTCTTTCTCTCTGTGTGTCTGTCTGTTGCTTTCAAATAAATAACTGAAAATTAAAAAAAAAAACTAAAGGCATATTATCCCTGCATACAAAACCCTTCTGTGTGTGCATATGTAGATGATGTGCATTGCCATATGTATGTCAATGTGTGTGCACTTGTGGAGGCCAGAGGTTGCTGTTGCATGTCTTCCTCTATGACTCACCACCTTATATTTTGAGTCAGGGTTTCTCACTTGAACCCAGATTTCACCACTTTGCTAGTCAAGCTAGTCAGCTTGCCCCAAAGATCTTTTGTCTCCAACTGCCAGGAGCTGGAGTGGCAGGTGGACCACCAATGCCTGCCCATTGTTTAAGTGGGTGCTGGGGATCCAAGCTCAGATCTTCATGCTTGAGTGGCAAGCGCTTTACACAGCTATCTCCCAGGTTATAATATTTAACTATAACTGACATTTCTTCTATTGCTTAAATAACGGAATGTGAGAGGTAAGAAGGAAAGGACTTATTTGAATAATTAAATGGTGATTCAGATTTCTAGATAGGATTTATATCAAAATTTATTGTAATTTAAATTCTATTTTTGAACTTTTATCTAAGAGTTTTTGAGACAAGAATCATTGGATATGTTTATGTGTCTTTGGAAGTTAACTGAACATTATGTAGACTTGCTCTCTCTTCTACTTGAGTCCCAGGTGGACACCTATGAAGAGAAGGTCTGGGAAATAGTGGGCTTAGAAAGGTGACATGGAGCTGTGTACTCTGGGCATGATTCTGGATGGGGCTTTGGTGATGTGGAGGTATGGGCTCTGAGTATGAGCATGGGTGGGGTTCCAGGGATGGAATAGGTTCTGAACTCCATATATGGAAACGATCTAAGCCCAGCTCTGTTCATCTAGTTCTCTCTGAGACAACTTGTCAGCAACAAGGAGGCTCTAGTGTAGAGCCATTCTCTGTCCAACCTTTTGGAGCATCCCCCAGAAGTAGGTGTTGGGTGAGGGTCTTCTCTGTCCACACAGTCTGGAGTCCTCTTTTGCTCCTGTGTTCTTACTGGTGGAAGGCTTCACTCTGTCCAGCCAAGCAGGTGTGGATAGAGTAGTAGCTGATATTAACTGGTGATGTAGACTCCGAAGGAGAAAAACAGCTGACAAAAACACCTTCCCCTCACCTACAGCCTGTGTTTGCCCTTGGCTTTTTGTCTGACAGAAAGTGGAGTTATTTGGTTGATAGAGGTGTAAGTTGTCTTGGTGAGATGACAGCAACTGCAACTTTTAGTAACCAAGTCACCTGGTATCAAAAATTACATGCTCACCTGTCAGAAGGGTTACCATGTAATGTATCAACACAAATCTGTCACTGGAGGTATTGCATATGTCACAACATAAATAACTCACACCTCTGCAGGTGGATCTAACTGGGCTTGTTTATGATGTGGTTGTAGCTTGTATAAAGCCACTTTATAGTTTTTTTTTTTTTTTTTTTTTTTGAGGTAGGGTCTTACTCCAGCCCCAGGCAGACCTAGAATTCACTATGTAGTCTCAGGGTGGCATTGAACTCACAGCGATCCTCCTACCTCTGCCTCCCAAGTGCTGGGATCAAAGGCGTGTGCCACCATACCCGGCTCCACTTTATATTTTTTGTAAATTTTCTCCCTCACTTCCCCTCCCCTCCCCCTTTTTTCTTTTCAGGTAGGGTCTCATTCTAGCCCAGGAAGATCTGGAGCTAATTCTGTAGTCCCAACTTGAACTCACAGTGACCCTCCTACCATTGCCTTCCAAGTGCTGGGTTTAAAGGCATGTGCCACCATGCCCAGTCTTTTAAAAAATATTTTATTTTTATTTATTTATTTGACAGAGAAAAAGGGGGGGAGAGAAAGGGTGTGCCAAGGCCTCCAGCCACTGCAAACAAACTCCAGACGCATGTGCCACCTTGTGAATCTGGCTAATGTGGGTCCTGGGGAATTGAACTTAGGTCCTTTGGCTTTGCAGGCAAATGCCTTAACCACTAAGCCATCCCTCCAGCCCCATGCCCAGCCTTTTTGTAAATTTTTGAGCTAGAAGAAATTAACCATATTGCCAAATCTATATGCCATAGGAGATTTGTGAACTGGGGAAATAATATATTACATTATCATTTAAATTTTTTAAAAATATATATATACACTTTTTTATTTACAACTTCCACAGTTATAGACAACAAACCATGATAATTCCCTCCCCCACCTTCCCCTTCACAAATCCACTCTCCATCACATCCCCTCCCCCTCTCAACTAGTCTCTCTTTTATTTTGATGTCATAGTCTTTTCCTCCTATTATGAAGTTCCTGTGTAGGTAGTTCCAGGCACTATGAGGTCATGGATATCCAGGCCATTTTGTGCCTGGAAGAGTGTATTGTAATGATCCCTACCCTTCCTTTAGCTCTTACATTCTTTCTGCCACCTCTTCCACAGTGGACACTGAGCCTTGGAAGGTATGATAGAGATGTTTCAGTGATGAATACTCCTCTGTCATTTCTCAGCTCTATGATGCCTTTTGGGCGATCCCAGGTATCACTGCCATCAGAAGCTTCTCTAACCAACAGCTAGAGTAGCATTAATATATGGGTACAAATATTAAGAAAAGTGCTTACAGGGCAATTTGGTGAGCATAATATATAAATTTAGCCAGACAACAGCAGGCATTACACCCTTAGGGCTCATGACCTCCTCTGCCACATGCTTTTGAGTAGGTTTTCAGTACTAGGCATGTATTCCTTCCTGTGGAATGGGCCTCCAGGTCAATTAGACAGTGGTTGGTTTCCCCCTTAACAGACGTGCCACTATTGCACCTGCTGGCTTATTTGGCCTGGGTGGCCATACTTAAGGCTTGCAGTGTCTACTGTTGTTTATCACCACTGAAGACCTCTCTCTCTCCTATGGAGATGTATATGGTGTAGCTTTTTCCAGCTTTCCGTCAGCTGGTCTACGGAGTGGAGGTTTTCAGATCATCTCCAGCTTGATTTCTCAGTAACCTTGCAGCCCAAGCAGGTGGAATGTTCAGCAATAGAGTCTTATCATCTATTTCTGGTGGGAAATGAAGAGCCTTGGCAATGGTCTGTAATGTTTTGGGGGCATCAGGGACCTTCCTGGCCAACAACTCACTGTAAGGTATTCCATTCCCATCACTGAAATTTTTCTAGTAACAATCTATGGTTTCTGGATGCACCATTATCCAAAAATGTAGGTTTCCATGTGGCTTATTCATATCATCTTAAATTTTGATTAACCCTCCCTCTACCTTTCCTTTACTCAATCTCTTCCCCTGACCTCACTTAGGCCATTTTACCCCCAGTAATCTGTTCATCTACTTACATGTGTATAATACCATCACCTTAAATGTATTTTATAAATTTTATTTATGAGAGAGAGAAACAGGCAAATAGAGGAAGAGAGAATGGGTGCACCAGGGCCTCTAGCCACTGAAAATGAACTCCAGATGCATGTACCACCTTGTGCATCTGGCTTTACAAGTGTGTACTGGGGAATTGAACCCAAGCACTTAGACTTTGCAGGCAAGCATATTAGCTTCAGAGCCATCTTTCCAGCCCCTAAATAGGTTTTTAAGACTGAACTCGTAGCCAGTGTCTTAACTACCATAGTGTAGGCATGTTTCTTTCCCCAAGCTCTGCATTTCTCCAGGCTGTGGGGGGCTTCAGAGTGCAGCTGGAACAGGCCCTGCTCTTCTACCCAGCAACCCTGAAGCTCATGGTTGCTCTGCCATGGACAGTGGTACAATGCCTTCACTCTTTATGAGTAAATTCAGTTGGACGTCCTGCAGCCCCAATTTCCTCTCTGATGGGCCATAGGGAAGGGGTCAGATATGCAAATGGAATGGATTTAATTTATTTTATGTGGAGGATGTTTTGAGAACTTTGTGGTGTCCTTGGAGCTGTCTCACTCTAGGTGGTAATGGGGAATCATTCATTCTGGGCTCAGGTGCTTGAAGGACATGTGTACTTTGTTTGGTGGGCATGAGGCCTGCCCAGGAACCATCACTTCTGCCACTGTGGTTCTTGCTGACTGCCCCAAAAGAACTCAGATGTTTCATTTTACTTGGGTTTATTTCCATTCATCCCATTTCTTGTTTTCTCTCTCTCCATAATTATGAGGGGGGTGGAACTCTGTTTATGTGTTTTGACTTGTTAATATTGTTTTATGTCTTCATTTACATGTGGAGTATGATAAAATAGAAAAGTGGGTAATTTTTATGAGCAAAGAAATAAACTTTTTAGTTTGGAGTGGCAAGAATGGCAGAAATTCTAAGCTGTTTTCTCAGCTTATAGTACTGGTTTCACAGTGATGATCTGTGATAATGTAGAATTTCTCTTTTTATTGCATTTTGCATAGTCTATCACAAACAATAGCTATCACAGGTATGGCTACCTACAGAATAATAACAGCTTTTTTTCAGATGTATCAAGCGTGGGCAAATAATGATGTATGCAGTAAGGGAGCTCCTCCTACAGTAATTTACTCAGTGTTTAGCCCCTGAAATAGCTGGTGTCTCATTTGCATTGCTCTGCAGAAGCACTCTCCAGATACTGTGCCTTAGGACAGAGCCACTGACTGCTCAGTGTGGCCGTTTCATGGCGCATGTGTGTGTAGGGGGTGGCGGGAACCAAGAGTCCTTGTCTACTTGTGTGTTGTGCTTTTTGTGAATATGTGCTGTTGGGTAAAAGACAAGCCTGAATGTTAAGAGTTAGGAGAAGCAAGGGTGGGATTTCTCAATAAGCAGGGAGGAGTGTCCTGAGAGTCTGCACTGAGTTCATATGGCCACAGGGAGATTGAGAGGGACGTGTGTCCAGTGGTCAGAGCAGAAGGAAGGCTGAGTGTGCTGTCAGTGGTCTGGCTTCTGCACATGACTGCAGGGAGCATGGGTTTCTCAAGGAGGAGCCTGGGCTTCTGGGTACTCATCAGTATTTCCTGTCTGGTGTCTTTGGGCTGTGTTTGCTTAGCTTATAGGCTTAATTAGCGAACTGCCAGGCTTGCTTATAATTTTGAGGTCTGATAACTGTCTGCTGGGAGACCGCCACCAGCAGTTCCTAGAAGCTCTACTCATTATGTCTTAGCTTTTAGGCCCTTTCCCATGCTCTTCACCAGGCCCATGGATGTACACACAGCAGGAAGGAAGCTGGGATGCATCCCTTACTTGGAAACAGTGAATCTTACACATCTCTGGTTTTCGTGCCTTTTCCTTTTAGAACGTACAAGATCTGTCTTTGCCAGAATATTTAATCCTACTTTGTATTCATCTCATTCTGGGATGGTTGGTTGCTTTATCAGTCTAGCCTTTTTTTAAAAAAAATATTTTATTTATATTTATTTATTTGACAGAGAGAAAGAGAGGGAGAGAGAATATGGGCCCGCCAGGGCTTCAGCCACTGCAAACGAACTCCAATGCATGCACCCCCCCTTGTGCATCTGGCTTATGTGGGTCCTGGGGAATTGAACCTGGGTCCTTTGGCTTTGTAAGCAAATGCCTTAACTGCTAAGCCGTCCTTCCAGCCCTAGTCTAGCCGTTTTAAAGGCAGGTTAGTAAACCATTTGTGATGTAATCAACGTGAGTTACCAGGAGCACCTGGCTTTTCCTTCCCTCTTGTTCTTGGCATCTCTAGGTCATCAGATAAGCATGGCAGGATAGACTTGCATCATAAAAAAGATAGGTTCCTTTCACTTGAAGCCCATAGACTTCAGAGGTCAGGACGCCTCTCAGCAAGTGTCCAAAGGGCTCTGGGCTCATCACCCATCACTATTAACATTGGCTTCCCTCCCTTCTTTTGTGAAGCAGGAAGTTGGCAACCTGGGCATGCCTCCCTCAGGATCTTGTGGGCTACAGTACACAAGCTTGCCTCACGGTGTGGTACTGAGGTTTCAGGATAGGCCTGTCTGTGAGACACAGTATGAGGAAGAGCTCCTGTGTTGTTCATTAAAAGAAAAGCAAAACAAGCAGTCTCCTGGCAGGACTAGAGACCTAGGCTCCCAGAAAGCCTCTCCTGTGATACCTCTGGGCTATCAAGTGATTCCTGACTGGTTTAGGATAGAAGGCCACCAGAAGCATTAGGCCAGGTGGTAGGTAGGAGTTGAGGCTGTGTTTTAGGACCCCTGGCCTAAACCACAGTGGGGAGCTGCACAGAAAAGCAAAATACAATGAAGTTTTGATGCTTTTGAGTACAGAATTGAGTGTCTGGCCTCTGCTTTGTTTTTCTTTCTTAAGATCACTCTTCATGGAATTTGTTTTTTGTTTTTTTTTGTTGTTGTTATAGTTACATAAAGGGGGTTGTATTTCTTTTCTTGTTGCTATGACAAAATACTTGACAAAAGCAACTTAAAGAAGGAAGCAAAGGTTTATTTTGGCTTAAGGTTTGAGAGGATACAGTCCATAATGGTGGGGAAGGTGTGGTGGTGAGAACAGCTCTAGTTGTGGTATGTGATGTGATCTGTGAGGCAGTTGATCATACTACATCCAGCCAGGAAGCAGGTAGATGCTGCAGCCTGCTAATAGAAACGAAATTCTATCGGGTAGCAACTGCCAAGTTTTGTCTTGTGTTTCCTGTGGATGCTTTTGTGCCTCAGTGATTGCTGAGCAGGTCCATCAGCCCAGATGATTTACTGCCAGCCCTTTATAGTAAAGGCTTGCTGATGCTGCGTAAGATGCTGGGCATAGTGACTCTGAACTTTGAGATTAAAAGATTTTGTTGAACAAATTATATATTTTGTTTAATATTATTGTGAGCAGATGCATTGTTCTGGTTTTTCAGTTAGGTAGATGTGATTACATTCTAAAGAAAGGCTAGTGGTTTTTTTAATTCTGTAATTCTTCATCTTCTCAAGACCCTGGTCATTGGGAGATTTATCTGGATGGAACATTGATGAAGAACTAGTTATCATACATCAGCAAGTATTCCTGGGACAGGTCATTAGCTTGCCTTTCAGGAGAGGTATCATAGCTGAACCAGCAGTACATAAGGAGAACCAGAAGCAGCCAGTATGCATCCAACAGGTTGTACAAACTCCGTGGTTGTCACAGAAATGCAAAATTTAAAGCAAGAGGTTAGATATTTGTCTTGTGAGGTGAGAGTGGAGAGTTCTTATCAGAATGGTCAAGGTTGCAGTTATACTCAAAAGTGGGAATTGGCCCTTTTGGAAGTGTCAGATGTCTAAGAATGGGTCTTCAAGTGTGACAGGAGTGTGTCTCCAAATTTCTTTCTTTTTTTTTTTTTAAAAAAAGAGGGGTGTGAATCAAGTGTGTGAATACTGAGAAAAACCCAGAAATGTCATGCAGTAGGAACTGGATTTAAAAATTGTGGACATCCACACAGTAGCCTGCTATGAAGCCTCTGGATAAAATTGTGTTTACTTGACCTGGAGTGTCACTCGGGCTAGATTTTAATTGAAACAGCAAGTTGCCCAGTAATGTTGATGGCTGTTCATAGTTCAGTTCTGTAGGTAATTATTGGGACTATCCTGTATGCACCAGCCTGGAGAGAGCATACTTCCCAGGTTGTTTGTCATTTAGGGTAGGTGGGAACATAAGGGATGTTGACTTCCAGTTCTAACTTGTAATGAGGTTATATGACTTTACATTTGAGGGTAAAATAATACAAGCTAAAGTGAGTTTCACAAAGGCATGTGCCCTCTTACGGCTATATATTATTTTGTTAACAACATTTATTAGACATGGTGTGTATGCTTTTTGACTCAAAGTAAAAGGAAAGAGGCAAGTACCAGCAAGAAGACATGTGGTCAGCACCACATGGCTGTCGTGGAGGGCTGTCATGGCAAGTGTACTCTAAACTCCTAGCTTCCAGCTAGGCAAAAAGGGAAGAGTCAAGTAAATAAAGTCAGAAATAAGAGAAGATATCATGTGGCTGATAACACAGAAGTACAGAGAACTGTACGAGACTGCTATGAACAATTGTGTATAAGCAAATTGAATAACCTAGAAGAAAAGGATAAAGTCTTAGACTTATACAACCTAATGAGCCAGGAGTGGTGGCACACTTGATCCCAGAACCCAGGAGGCAGAGGCAGGGAATTCCTGAGTTTAAGGCCAGCCTGAGCTATATAATGAGTCATAAATATCAATCAATAAATAAATTCATTCATTAAAAGACACATAATAATCTACCAAAAGTAAATCTTGAATGGAAAATCTGAACAAATCAATAATGAGTAAGGAGATTGGGTCAGTGATTCCACATTTTGGAGGTGGAGTCAGAAGGATCAAAAGTTCAAGAATAGAGAGGAAAAAAAAAGAAAATAGAAGTTCAAGAATAGCCTTAGTTATATAGTGAGTTCAAAGCCAGGCTGGTGTACATCGTATCTTGTCTCAAAAAACAAAACAAGGGCTAGAGAGATGGCTTAGCGGTTAAGCGCTTGCCTGTGAAGCCTAAGGACCCTGGTTCGAGGCTTGATTCCCCAGGACCCACGTTAGCCAGATGCACAAGGGGGCGCACGCATCTGGAGTTCGTTTGCACTGGCTGGAAGCCCTGGTGTGCCCATTCTCTCTCTCTCTCTATCTCTACCTGCCTCTTTTTCTCTCTGTCTGTTGCTCTCAAATAAATAAATAAAAATATTTAAAAAAAAAACAAGAACAGTAAAAACTTCCCAACAAAGTAAAGCACAGGACTGAAAAGGTTTCACTGATTAATTCCTACACAAGTTTAAAAAATTACTGTCAAACTTATCTTATGAGGCCAGCTTATCTTATGAGGCTAGCATCATTCTGATGCAAAAGTTAAACACACTGTAAAAAAAAAAAAACAAAACGCCAAACTATGGGTCATGATCCTTGATGAACATAGATGCAAATCGTCATTAAAATACTAGCAAATGAGTTATGCACCCTGACTTATACCCCCTGTGGACAGTTCAACATGTGCAGATCCATAGATGTGATAAGCCATATTATCCTGAAGAGTAAAAGTCATGAGCTCAATAGATGCAGAAAACAGCTGGCAAAATTCAACATTATTTCATAATCAAAAAATTCAACAAAGTAGGTATTGAATTAATGTGTGACAACAGTAGAAAGCCTACACTAACATGATACTCATTGGTGAAATGGGGAAAATTTTCCCCCTAAAATCAGGAAACAACAAGGTGCCTTTTGTGCCACTTCTATTCAACATAATACTGAAATCCCAGCCAGAGAAATTAGGAAAGAATGTAAGTAAAAAAGCACCCACACTAGAAGGGAAGAAGTTAACCGATTCATAGAAGACATGAACTCACATATAAAAAGCCGTGAAAACATCTTTTTTGGTTTGTTTTGTTAGTTATAGACATACTTAGTATGGAAACAGCATGTGTTGGTACCATCCTTTCCCTCACCCCTCTCCCTTTTCCGAAGGGCCCCTCCCAATTGGGGTTGCAAGTTATCCCATGGGGATTGTGGGTTGTGCATTGTAGGATCAGCAGTCGGATATTGGGGAGAGGCAATGACTCTGGACATAATGTCTCAACTTGTGGCTCTAACAATCTTTCTTCCTTGTCTTCCGCAAAATTCCCTGAGCCATGTTGGGTGTGTTTTAAGTCTACTTCAGTGACAGGCTCTTTGGATCCTCTGGATCTCTGGCTTGGTAGGTATTGAGTGTCCTCAGTGTCTCCTTCATCCTGGCGCTGATTGTTAATTTCACTGTGAAAGCAGTACTCTTGCTTGTTTCCCCAATTCCTCTGTGGTTTCAGCTGGGGCCAAGCTGAAATGTGATGGGTAGTTTATCTCCTTGGGTCCACTCCTGTTTCAAAAAGAGAAGCAGATTCTCCAAGAGAGAGTGAAGTCAGCACAGGTTAAATGGGATGAGCACTATTAATTTAGAGAGAATTTGATGGATGTAGTCCCTCTTTTAGCTCAAGATGAGTGCAAGCTTGATATTGGAGAGCAAAATCATTGCCTGAATATGGTTCTGATTTGTTTTCCAGTTCCAGATATGGGTTCCTTTCCACTGAGTGGATCTCCTCTTATCCCATCAGAAAGCTATTGGTTACCTGCCAAGGCTGTGTGCCACTGTTGCACTTGTGTGTGCATCATGTCAGGTTGTTTGCTTCTGAGTAGCTTAAGCCCCAGGTTGCTTGGACAGTTGTTGGCCACTTTCCCCCAGTAGCTCAGGTAGTGCCACCCAGCACTAGATGGGCTGTCTGGGGTCTGGCTGTCTTCCAGATTCCAGCCAGGTATCTCTGTATTTAGTGTCAACAACATATTGTGTCTTCGGCAGTAGGGTCTTACCATTAATCTCTCTGGTGGGTAATCAAGTGCTTTGACAGAAGTCTGTCTTGGAAAATATCTCTTAATACAACTGTTAGAACTGATAAGCAAATTCAAACTTGTAGTATGCAAAGCCAATATACAATGATCAGTTACATTTATAAACACATAATACATTACACTAAAAAGAAATTAAGAAGTCAGTCCTATTGCATGAAAAGCAATGAAAATTTAGAGCTGGACATGCATGGTGGCACACGCCTTTAATCCCAGTACTTGAGAGGCAGAGGTAGGAAAATTGCTATGAGTTTGAAGCTACCCTGAGACTACATAGTGAATTCCAGGTCAGCTTGAGCTAGACCCTACTTAAAAAAAAAAAAAAAGAAATGAAAATTGAGTATAAAATTTGTGAAGGTGATGAAAGATTTGCACACTGAAAATAATAAAACATTGTTGAAAGAAAATGTAAATGACACAAGAAAATAGAAAGATGCCAATGTTTTTGGACTGGGAGTTAATACTGCTAAAATGTCAGTATCGCACAAAGTGATCTACATATGTATCACTATAAATTCTAATGGTGGTTCTTTTTTCACAAAATAGAATAAAACCCCCAAAATTCATATGAATATCCAGTGGCTGAAACAGTCTTGATAAAGAACAGAATTGGAAGCACCATGCTTCTTTCTGAGTAATCAGAGCAGTAATATATGCCATTTAAAACAGATACATGCTGAAGCAGGAGGGAAGCTAGAAGGAAACCCACATCTATGTATTCAGCTAGCCATCAGTAAGGTGCCACTTACATACAGTGGAGAAAGAGTGGCCTCTTCAGTGACTAATGTTGGAAAACTAGATACCCACTTGCTAAAGAATGAAATTGGACCCTTATCTTGTACCACACACAAAAGCTGAGTCAAAACGGATCTAAGAATTAAATACCTGTAAAACTCTGAGAAGAAAATAGAGAAAAGCTCAAAATCAATCTTGGCAATTATTTTCCAGTGAAGACACAAAAGCAAAAGTAAACAAGTAGGACTACATCAGATTTAAAAGTTTCTGCCCAGCAAAAGAAACAAAGTGAACAAAATGAGATGGCACCCTGCAGGATGCAGGACATGTTTGCAAACTATGCTGATATAAGTGGTTAGTACCCAACATTTGTAAGTAATTGGAACTGCAGAGCAAAACCCAAGACATTCTGAAGTGACATTGTTGCAGTTACCTCTTCATTGATAGGATAAACATCCAACCAGAAATAGCTTATGGGAGAAAAGTTTTACAGCTTCCAGGGGAAGCTTTATTATGGTGGAAGAAACTGGCTCACTTCAACATCTACAGCAGAGAGAGAAAACCAACACGAGCAAGCACAAACAGCTCAGAGTGGCTCCCCACACATCCAGTAGGGCTGAACTCAGAATCTGGCCCAGTTACATGCCTCCTCCAGCTGGGCTTTGCCTGTTGGATATTTAAGTAGGAAATTTAATGAATACTATCTGAGTCTATGGGGAACATATATTTGCATTCAGTCCACCATAGGCATTTTTCTTCAATAGATATACAGATGCAGCCATCGCTGACCAGAGGCCAGTGCAAAGAACCACACAGACATGTTACCTCATGCCTGTTAGGATTGTTGTCATCAAAAAGACATGAGCACCAGTGTTGACAAGAATGTGGAAAAATGAGAGTCCTTTCACACTCAGTGGGAATGTAAATTGGTTCAGCTTTTATTAAAAAACAACAACAACAAACAAACAAACAAACAAACAAAACAGTTGTTAACTCCGGATGTGATGGATCAAGCCTTTAGTCCCAGGACTCAGGAGGCTGGGGTTGGAAGACCACCATGTGGGTTCAAGGTCAGCTTGGGCTACAGAGTGCTTTCCAAGTCAGCGTAGGATAGAATGAGACCCAGCCTCAAAACAAATATGCAAATGCTAAAAATAGACCTTCCACAGCTGGAGAGATGGCTTAGCGGTTAAGGCACATGCTTGTGAAGCCTAAGGACTCAGGTTTGATTCTCCATATCCCACGTAAGCCAGATGCACATGGTGGCATATGCATCTGGAGTTTGTTTGCAGGGGCTAGAGGCCCTGGCATGCCCATTCTCTCTCTCTCCCCCTCTCTCTAATAAATAAATAAAAATAAAATCTTTAAAAAAACAGACCTTCCGTATGACCAGCAAGCCTATCTCTAAGGTCTATGAACAAAGGAAAGGAATTCAGTAGTTCACAGAGATAGTTGTAGCCTTCTGTCCATGACAGCATTATTCACAGTAGCCATGATATGGAGAGTACTTAATGATCATCAACATTTATGTAAATAAAGAACTGCTGTTACATACAATATACAATATATAAATATTATTACTTCTTTGATGTATAATTAGTTGATTATTTGTTGAAGAGATTTTAGAGAAAATATATGAGTTTATTTTATATTTTTTTACTTTTTTGAGGTAAGGTCTCACTCTAGCTCAAGCTGACCTGGGTTTCACTATGTAGTCTCAGGGTGGCCTCAAACTCATGGCAATCCTCCTACATCTCTGCCTCCTGAGTGCTGGGATTAAAGGTGTGCACTACCACATCGGGCTTCTTTTACTTTTTAAAAAACCTTTTTATTTATGATTTCCATACATGCAGATACTAGAATACGATCATAATCCCCTCTTCTTTCCACCAGTTTTTCTCCTATTTTGATATCACCATTTTTCCCCTCCTGTTATACAGATATTGTGAAGGTAACATTAGCCACTATTAGGCCATGAATACCATAGCCCTTTTCACAATTACTCAGTTTTTCAAAGAAAATGAGCTGGGCATACTGGTTTATACCTACAATCCATTTGGGAAGCAAAACCAGGAGAAGCAGTACAAGCTAGAGGCCAGCTAAACAAAAAAAAAAAACAACAAAAAAAAACAAACAAACAAAAAAAAAGAGGAAGAAGGAGGAAGAAATCCTGCCATTTGAAATAGCTACATGGATGAAACGCAAGGCATTGCAGAGTAAAATAAGTCAAAGAGATAGACAAACCACAGTCTCACTTCTGTAGCCTATAAGTCATGACTCCTAGAAGCAGAAAGCACAGTAGTGGTTTACTCGGTCTATAGGGTGATAAGGGAATGGGGAAATGATGGCCAAATGGCACAGGCTCAGTTACAAGATAAGTTCCCAGAGACACAGTGCATAGCATGGCGACTGTAACAACACTGTCTTCATAGCTGTGAAGCATGCTGGGAGAAGAGATTCAACTGTCCTCTCAACATACAAAACCTAAGTTTGTAATACATATATGTGTCTATCAAAACATGTGCCACTTACATGCACACTTTATTCATCAGTTGTATTAGGTACACTTTCTCATTGCTGTGACCAAACATCTGACAAGAGCCACTGAAGGAAGGAAAGGCTTATTTTGGCTTATAGTTTCAGCGGTATAGTCCATCATGGAAGGCATAGTGGCAGAAGTTGGAGGCTGGCTCACATTCCATTCAGTCAGGAAACGGAGCTAACAGAATGTGGAGCCAAGCTATAAAACTTCACAGCCCACCCCAATGACACAGTTCTTCCAGCAAGGCTCATATCTCCTGAAGACTCCACAACTTCCCCAAACAGTGACATCAGCTGGGAACCAAGCTCATGACTGCCCCTGTTTTAAGTTTTTAGTATCAGGGATGTATTCCCTCCCATGGAGCGGGCCTCCAATTAGAGAACAGTTGGTTTCCACCATGACAGACGTGCCACTGTTGCACCCATTAGCTCATTTGGCCTGGCTGGCCAAATATAAGGCTTGCAGTGTCCACTGGTGAGTATCTTCACTGGTGATTTCTCATTCTCCCATTGAACTGCATGCAGAATGGGTTCTTCCATCTTTCTGTCAGCTGGTCTACATGGAGGAGGTTATCAGCTCAGTTCCAGCAGGATTTCTCAGTGGCCTTGCAGCCCAAGTATGTGAAGTCTTCAGTAATAGGGTCTTACCATCTATTCCTGGTGGGAAACCAAGGGCCTTGGCAATGGCTTATAATGTTTTGGGGCCATCAGGGACCTCCCTGGCCAACATGAGGTACAATTTTTCTAAAATAATATTAACCTTGAAACTGCTAGCATTATGTCTTCTCCCTTCCATGCCAAACTGTTGTGACTTGGCTCCGAAATTCTCCCAGAGGCTCATGGGTTAAAGGCTTGGTTGCTAGCTAAAGGGGCTTTGGGGAAGTGATTGGATCCTGAGGGTCCTGACTCATCAAAAGATTAATTCATTGATGGATTGTGAATCTGATGATATTATTGGAAGTGATGGAAAGTAGGTGGTGGGGCCTGGTTTTAGAGGAATTTAAGTCACAGTTGATATGCCTTTGAAGAGCATATTTTGTCCCTGGCTCTTTCTAATCCCCCTCCCCTTCCTACCTGACTTAAGGTAAGCAGCTTTCCTTTACCATGACCTTCTGCCATGATGCTTCAGCCTCCCCTCAGGCTCATAGCAAGGGAGCTAGCTGACCATGCACCAAAACCCTGAAACCATGAACCAGAAATGTCTTTCTTCCTTCAACTTCTCAAGTATTTTGTTCCAGCAGTGAAAAACTAACATATGATCTTTTGCTAGTGCTAGCTCTCTGAAATAGCTTTAGAGCCCATTAGTCTATTTAGTCTATCAAAATACTCCAGTCCTGCTGTCCTTTGGGGTGAATGCAGAGTGAAACTGTCACTCCCCGGTTGGTCAGAAACAGGTAGGGTAGACAAGCATTCCACACTAAGTTTTTGTCTTTCTCCTGTTCAGCCTCGCCTGCAACATCAGGTGAATGTGATGATATCATAGGCAGTGTGTGGCATGTGATTTGTGATGATATGTAATTCCTGACATGTGGATGGTGATCATATTCAGTAACTGGCATACATAGTTCTTGGCATGTGGCTGGTGAATACACGGTGCTTGGAGGTGACACATGACCAAATGCAGTGTCTGACATGTCGTCTGTGATCTGCATATGTACCTAGAATGTGGCTGGTGATCATACACAGTATCTGATATGTGACCCGGGGTCATATGAAGTGCCTGGCATGTGGCCTGTAATCAAATGCAGTACCCCCTAGACATATATCCTAAGGACTCATCGCACTACCTTAGAGACACTTGCACATCCACGTTTATTGCCACTCTAGTCACAATAGTTAAGAAATGGAACCAGCCTAGATGTCCCTCAATTGATGAGTAGGTAATAATGATGTACTACATTTACACAATGGAGTTATATTCAGTGGTAAAGAAAAATGAAATTATGAAATTTGCAGGGAAATTGATGGACCTGGAAAGGGTTATACTTAGTGAGGTAACTCAGGCCCAGAAAGCTAAAAGTCACATGTTCTCTCATATGTAGATCCTAACTCCATATGTTTAGGCTTGTATGTGAGTTGCAATAAAACTCAGTAGCAGAGGCCAGTAAGCTAGAAAGAGGCTATAAGGGAGGGAGGAGAGGGGAGGATTTAGGGGATTGGTAATGTACATATGTAGGTAGAAGAATAGATTACTGAGCATGGAAAGGCTTAAGTGAGGTCAGGGGAAGAGATTGAGTACAGGAGAAGTGGGGGGAGGGTCAATCAAAATCTAAGAGGGTATGAAGAAGTCATATGGAAACCTACTTTTTTGCACAATGGCACATCCAGAAACCATAGATTGTTACTAGAAAAATTTCAGTGCCAGGAATGGGATACCTTCCAGTGAGTTGTTGGTGAGGGAGGTTCCTGATGCCTCCAAAACATTACAGGCCATTGCCAAGGCTCTTGGTTTCCCACCAGGAATAGAAGGTAAGACCTATTGCTGAAGACTCCACATGCTTGGGCTGCAAGGTCACTGAGAAATCCTGCTGAAGCTGAGCTGAAAACCTTCTGTTTGTAGACCAGGTCACAAAAAGCTGGAAAAAGCTGGGCTGCATGTAGCTCCATGGAAGAGAAAGAAGTCATAAGTGGAGATAAACAACAATAGACACTGCAAGCCTTAAGTTGAGCTAGGCAGGCCAAATGAGCCAATGGGTACAATAGTGGCATGTTTGTTATGGGGGAAACCAACCACTATGTAATTGGACTGGAGGCCTGCTTCATGGGACGGAATACATGCCTAATACTGAAAACCTATAATGGGGGAATCATGAGCCCCATGGGTATAATGCCTACTGGTGTCTGACTAAATGCATATACTGTGCTCATCAAAACTTCCTGGTAGGCACTTTTCTTAATGTTCATACTCATATATTAATGCTACTCTCACTTTTGGTAAGAGAAGCTTCTCTTTTCAGATGGCGGTGACCTCTGGGATGACTCAAAAGGCATCATAATGCTACGAAGAAGTGACAGAGGAGTTGTCAGCACTGAAATATCTCTATCACACCTTCCAAGGCTTAGGGTCCATTGTGGAAGAGGTGGCGGAAAGAATTTAAGAGGCAAAGGAAGAGTAGGGATCCTTACAATACACTCTTCCAGACAAAATGGCCTGGATATCCATGACCTCACATTGCCTGGAACTACCTACACAAGAACCTAATAATAGGAGGAAAAGATGATGACATCAAAATAAAAGACTGATTGAGAGGGGGAGAGGATATGATGGAGAGTGGAGTTGTGAAGGGGAAAGTGAGTGAGGAAGGTAATTATCATGATTTATTGTCTGCAATTATGGAAGTTGGCAATAAAAACATTTAAAAAATTTTAGAATGCAGTACCCAGTATGTGGTCAGTGATCATATACAATGCCTGCAGTGTGGCCTATGATCAAATGCAGTGCCTGGTCTGTGGGTGGTGATCATACATAGTACCTTGCATGCAATATGTCATCTGTTATACGTAGTGTCTGGTTGTGGTCTGTGATCAAATGCAGTGCCTGGTGTGTGGCCTGTGATCATATGCAGTGCCAGGCATGTAGTATGTCATCTGTTATGTAGTATCTAGTTGTGGTCTGTGATCAAATGCAGTGCCTGGTGTGTGGCCTGTGATCATGCATAGTGCCAGGCATGTAGTATGTTGTCTGTCATGCAGTGCCTAGCAGTGACAGATACTCCTTATATGTAAATTATCTCATTGGCCTTTTGTAGTAGACTTGTAGAGAGTGGTACTTGAGCTAGAACTGCCTGGACAGTTTGTCCTAAAATAAGACAATGTCAGGGTTTTGGGGTTTTTGTATTACTGATGGCGAACAGCAGATAAAGGCGTAGACAGAGATGGGACTAGGCCAACTGCAGCCATACTCCACTCCATGTGGAGAGTGTGCTGGTGTGTGCAGGGCCAGTGCAGAAATGAAGGAATCTGGAAACCATGTTCTTAGACAAAAGCTGGAAGCAAAATAGCAGCTACAGCTACAGCTACATTATTAGGTGAGGTTGGGGCAGAAGGAACATGTCAGAGACTTTAGAAGGTAAAACTCAAGGTTTGTTTTGCCTATGAAGTTTAAAAATGATTGAGAGATGTAGATGGCTGTTCTGAGCTTGTGCACCCAGAATGTTTCAACCTTGAGGATAAGGCTGCTGACATGGGTGGGGTACAGCAGAATGCTGCCCTTTGAACCTCAGAACCCCTGAGTTCCAGAAGAAGACAGACATGCAGACAAAGATACAGAGGTAGTACTGTACAGGAGGCAGAATATAGAAGGTGGATGTGTTGGCTTTGGCATAATCTCCAAGGGGCCACTCTGGAGTCACAGCTGGGAACAGGAGGGGCAGATTGGGAGGGTGGGAGCACAAGGGACTGAGGTTAGTGTCCATTAAGGCCCTCCTACAGGACTCCACGCACCTGTCTTCAGCAGTCAAGGGAGTTGCTCTCCAGTAGCCCTCCTCCTAGTGAGGGCCCTTTGCCTTGAGGAGCCATAGGCATCTTGAATGAACTCGCCTTCCTTGAGCTATAATAAACAGATCTTTCTTGTTTTCTTCTCTACTCATTTCAGAGTGCATAGGATCTGCTATGAGAAGGAAGTTTCCCTGTCCTCAGCACACCTATCAAAGGGTCTTCTATGCTGTATGGCTGTTGGCGCTCGCATTGTCAGTGAATTAGAGGTCAAGGCTTATAGGGAATTGATGTGAGCACATGAAGGGTGGTGCACCTGCTCCTTAGAAGGGCATAGTCTTGTGAAGCTCCCTGGAGGAAGTGGTGGTCAGCCATACCCTGTCCATGGAAGAGTGATGAGAGGGAAAGCAGTACTGCTCTTTAGCAGACCCATCTCTCTCCCTGTTACGTACAAGACCTACCTCCCTCACTTCAGATCAGCAGTTCATAGGATGCTTATGTACTTATGATTGGGTTCTTCTAAATTCCCCTCCTGATCCTTCCCTCTTCTGCCTTGATCTTTAATCTCTAGCAGGAAATGAGACCTGCAGAGTCATGACTTTAGGGAATTTACTATTTCTATCCTATAAACAAATAGTTCCCATGACTATTTCTAGAAGTCACCCAGCCTCCTTTATATGGTGGTTTCATGAGGATTTAGGGAGATGATCTCATCTGTTTCTCCCAAGGCCAGCTGCGATGCCATCGTGGTCCAGCCAGCCATGGGTTTCACACTAGTGAATTCCTTATCAGGGTTCGAGTGTAGTGAGAGCCCTCCCTGAACTCAGTGAATGCCACCTCTTGTGTTCATACCAGCCAGCCTTAGAACCCTTTCTTCTCACTGTAACCTCAGAACACAAGTGGCAGCACACTTTGTCCATGAAATGAAGCATGTCTTAAAACCTTCAGCTGTAACAACTTACAACCAAGTGGTTTTGTAAAACACAGCACTGCTGTATCCTGTGTTCCTCAAGCTTGTTTGGCTTCCTTTCAAATTAAAATGCATTTTTACTTTTCGATAGTAAAAAGCTACTTCTGTAGCCACTTGACAATCATTTTGTCTTTTCCTGTGACAAAAATACTGAGAACTTTGAGGTTCATTTCAGAAAAATACCTCTCCCAGTCACATGCAGACAGACAGATCTACAGATGAAGAGACAGGGTGTAGCAGTGTACCTGGGGTAGGATCCCACATGACTTTCCTGAACACAGGGAAACGCAAGGCCCCAAGCTGGTGTTGGGGAAAGGGACTGTCACCCTGGTTGTGTTGGCAGGAGCTATGTCTTGTCATGCACACTATTCTTGACTGTTGGATTGGGGCGGCATGGTATATGCCTTGATTTGATTGTTGTGTGTATTAGTTAATTTTCTTGTTGCTATGACCAAAACCCTGACAGAAACAGCTTAACAGAGGAAGGGTTGATTTGGACTCATGGTCTGAGAGATAGTCCATAGAGGCAAGGAAAGCATACCAACTAGGACTGCCTTCATGATGGTGGAGAGTGAGGCTGCTTGCTCATATCTTCACAGATATGAGACAGAGCTCCGGTGGAAGAAGGGCTTGGCTGTAACCACCAAGGCCCACCCACAAAACCTCAAATTCCAGAAAGGCCCAAGCTGGGAACAAAATGGTCAAATCCATGAGTTTATGGAGGACACTTCTCATTCTAACCATGTACTTAGCAACCTTAGAATTAATGTTCATTCATATGTGTATGCTAATTAAGAAAGCAAAGGTGAAAGCAGATTTTCAGGGGGAAATTGGCATTGGCATTTAACTCTATTTTTATTTTCTTCCTTTTTTTGGTGTGTTATATATGGTATGTACATGTGTATAAACTCTACATGTGTTTGGAGGCCAGAGGAACAAGTTGACTGTCTTTTGTTGCTCCTCCATCTATTTCTCTGAGACAGTCTCTCACTGAACCTGGAACTCCCTGTTTTGTTTTTTTTTTTTTAATGTTTTTTGTTTATTTTTATTTATTTATTTGAGAATGACAGAAAGAGAGAGAGAGATAATGGGTGCATCGGGGCTTCCAGCCACTGCAAACGAACTCCATATGCGTGCACACTCTTGTGCATCTGGCTAACATGAGTTCTGTAGCAGACAGCTTCAGGTTCGCTGAGGTGAACTTCCAGACCAGGCACAGCTTTGGAGGAAGGGATTTATTGAAGCTTACAGATCCAGGGGAAGTTCCATAAATGGCAGAAGAAGCTGGCCTGCCTTCACAGGCCCAAGCAGAGAGAGAGAAGTACAAGCCTAAAGCCAAAAGCCACAGCACACTTCAGGAACTCCTGCTAGGCACACTTTGCATATATTTAGATTGAAATCTGAAACCCACCACCACACCTTAAAATCCACCCAGTGAAGCCGGGCGTGGTGGCGCATGCCTTTAATCCCAGCACTCGGGAGGGAGGCAGAGGTAGGAGGATCGCTATGAGTTCAAGGCCACCCTGAGACTACATAGTGAATTCCAGGTCAGCCTGGGCTACAGCAAGACCCTGCCTGGAAAAAAACAACAAAAATAACAACAACAAAAAAAAAAAGAAAAAAAAAAAGAAGAAGATCCACCCAGTGACATTGCCTCCATCCAGGTGACTGCAGAATGCAAACTACAAACAATAAAGAACTGAATATATTGGGGGCCATCTATTCAAACTACCCCACATGTGTATATACTCGACATGTGTTTGGAGGCCAGAGGAACAAGTTGACTGTCTTCTGTTGCTCCTCCATCTATTTCCCTGAGACAGTCTGTCACTGAACCTGGAACTCCCTGTTGTTTTTTTAAAAATTTTTTTTGTTCATTTTTATTAATTTATTTGAGAATGACAGACAGAGAAAGAGAGAGAGAGAGAGAGAGAGAGAGAGAATGGGTGTGTCAGGGCTTCCAGGCACTGCAAACGAACTCCAGATGCGTGCACCCTCTTGTGCATCTGGCTAATGTGTGTCCTGGGGAATCGAGCCTCGAACTGGGGTCCTTAGGCTTCACAGGCAAGCACTTAACCACTAAGCCATCTCTCCAGCCCTCCCTGTTTTTTTTTTTTCAATTAAAAAGTTAATTTAATCTGGACTCTGGCTCCCTCAGTGCTGAGGTTATAGGCATAAACAACCATGCCTGACTTTGTTTTTTTAATGTGGGTGCTAGGCATAGGACTTGTGTTCTCATGATTGCAAAGCAAGTACTTTTACCTGCCCAGCCGTCTCCCCAGTCCCTGACCTTTAACTCTTGTGGATATGAAATGAGTACACTGGACTGTCCCTAAGCTATCTGAGACTGTGTGTGAGCATAGCTCACTCAGTCACATGCTCTGAACATCCTGGGCTCATGGTGAGTGAACATGTGTGCTTGACTCAGGTAGATGCTCTGTGTAACTCAGAGCTCTCAAGTACCTGCACAGCTAATTCCCTTAGGGCTGGGCAAGTACATTCTGCTTATTCACATTCGTTGTGAATTGCCTAGTTATTGGGCATTTTAATTCCTATCTCAGTGATCAACTTTTATTGCTACGGCATTACCCCCATGACAGCACCCTGCTCATCGCTTCATCCTCAGGTTTGTCTGTGCACTTGATAGCCGGGTCACCACATATGTAGAACTGGCGGCCAACAAGAATGTGTCAGTTACTTTCTCACTCCTACCTAGAATTCATTCTCAACTTCATCAGCTGTTAATTCTGAGTCAGATAGCCATCCTGTTGCTGGTCATTGTGGGGAATGCACAGAGACTTAATAAGTTGGAAATTTGCAGAAAGCTTTAGTCTGCTGGGGGGCCATAGTCAAGTGTTCATGGGCTAAGAAGGCAGTCCATGTTAGTGCTTGGTTAAAGTTGCCAGTGGGAAATAGTTGGTTTACCAACTGTTAACTCAGCTTCAGTCATGTGATTCTTATTGTTGAAACTCTAGGTACCTTGGATGTGACTTTCAGGTTGTGTTCCCGCCTTTACTGTCACTGCATTCTGAGCTCATTGTCTTTGTGTGTATAGGTCTTGAATACGTGATGTGGTCCTCACCAACAGCACAGCACTATACTGCCTTTCCCTCTTCCTTCCCCCTTGGAGGCCATTGTCAGGTTGCCTGTACTGTGCATGAATTTACCTGCAAAACCAGTGGCCAAGAGGAGTTTGACCCATGTGTGCTGAGGGGAATCTTCAGGGTAGAATTAGCCATTACTAGATGATGGGCAGATTCTGGAGCCAGGTTTCTTGGCATCTATTTTAGACATGGTGTTTTAATTTTGTTTATAGACTATATGATACTCTTTCTTTTAGTGTGTGGTGGTGGTGTGTGTGTATAGAAGCATGCATCCCAAGTGCAAAGGACAGAGGAAGCTACTGGGTGTCCTCCTCTATTGCTTTTCTACTTTATTTCCCTGAGACAAAGTCTCTCACTGAGCCTGAAATTCACTGTTTTTCAGTTAGATTGCCTGAACAGGTTCCCCAGTAATCATCCTATCTGCCCTATCTCCCATTACTGGTGTAACAGGTATGAGTGGGCATGCTTGGCTTTTCATGTAGGTGTTAGGGATCAAACTCAGATCCTCATGCTTTTGGGTCAAGCATTCTTTCCCACAGAGCTATCTCCTCAGTCCATATGATATTCTTTTTCATAGTTGTTACTGGGAAAGATGCTGAAAACTCTTCATTTAGTACAAAGTGGTGTGCCTATAACCATGACACCGTGAACTTTATGTGAGTTCTTGAAACTGTAAATGAGAAAGAGATTATAGGTTTGGAGTGTGTTAATATGAACAAATAGAATGCTTTGTAGTCATGAAAGTGGCATGAAGGAGGTATTCCTGAGGCAGTCTGCTCTGTTGTGTTCTGTTCTGTGTGAAGAGAACGAGTGGCATCCTTTTTTGATGTCTGTAGTCCTTCATGTTGTAGTGTGGGAATGAAATTCACTAAAACCCAAGTTGAGAAATTCTCCATCCTTTCATGACTTTCACTACAGAAGTGATAACATTTATCAGGTACTTTCTTGTTGCTATAAGCAAATACTTGACTAGAAGTAACTTAGGGAGGGAAAGGGTTTATTTAAAGCTTATAAGGGATGCCCATTATGACAGGACCAGGAAGCCTATGTCACATCATCACGTCAGCATGGAGGAAACAGAGCAAGAATTGCAAGTAAGACTGAGCAGTTACACCTCAAGACCTGTGCCGCAGTGACCCAACTCATCCAGCTAGGCTCCACCTCCTAAAGGTTCATAACCTTCCAACTAGTGCCACTTTTCTGGGGCCCAAGTGCTCAATCATTTGAGCCTATAAGGGGTGCATTTTATATTCAAACCACCATAATACAAATTTTGCCTTTTTAAAACTATTCAGATATGTACTTTATTGGTTAGCGTGATGCTGCAGACACTAAGAAACCAGCTCTGATTGGCTCAGACATATCGAGGTTACCTCCTGACATGGGGGTGTCGCCCCACAGTCTGGAGTGTGGGTGGGCATAGCTCTCAGTTATGCCCCCTTGTCTCCTCCAGGACTTTGACTTTGTCTTACCAAAGCTGTAGGCATCACATGCGACATCACCTTCTCCGTAGTGCCTTCTCTGTCTCTACTCAGTTCCCAGGGGGCTGAACTGTCCTTCTTTAGCTACTGGTGAAGCATGTGGAGAGCATTTTAGCCAGCTTGGGGTGCCATTACACAACACCACAGGCCTCTGTTTGTCATGGCTCCTGAGGCTGGAAGGCCAATGTCACAGTGTTGGCTGATTCCATTCTTGGTGAGAGCTCTCTTCCTAACTTACAGGTGGGGTCCTTACCTTCTGACTATCCTCACCTGGCAGGAAGACAAAGAATGCAAATTCCCTTGATCTCTCTTCTTTTGTGGCCTCATCCAACCCAGTTACCTTCCAAAGGCCTCATCTGCATCACACTGGGGTCACAGCTTTGATGTAAGTTTAGGGGTTATGATCCAGTCCACTGACTGAGACAACCATAGTGTCTGCCATGCGTGTTTTGTGGAAACAGTGTTATTAAGTGCCAGTGGCTTGGCCCAGAGGAAGAGCTTGCTGAAGAGTATGTGTAAAAGCCCTGGTCTACATGCTTCATGTCCTCCAGGAACACCTTAATATTTGACACTTCTCTTTCCTTTAGTGTCACGTGGGAGCCGATGGGAGATGGGAAGAAAGTCATTTCCCTGGCTGATAACCATATCCTGCTGTGGGACCTCCAGGAAAGCTCCAGCCAGGCTGTGGTAAGGGAATGATAGAGGCTTCACTTTCAGTATTATGGGGATTAGACAGCCTAAACTCAGAATATATTCCTTGATCTGCATGTTTGGAGTTTGGACATTAATTATGAAATAAGTAATTAGTGTGCTGAGTCATCAAGCCAACAACCATGTGACCCATGTTTTGGGTGACAGCTGAAAGTCTGTGGTGGTGCACAGGGCCTCACAGTGGACAGAGTGCCTACCTTCCGTGTGGGGTGTGAAGTCTGCTCCAGCTTCAGGTGTGTTCTTCTTCCATGAAAGGATTTTCAAAGTGCACTCTTGAGCAGGAATACTTATAAAATATTAATTTCATATTGTTGGCTGGCTTTTTATTGTACTGACATGAGTTATAATTTTAGCACTTTCTTGGGAATCATGTTGCAATATTCTTTGTTGTGAATATTTTGCCTTTCATAGAGTTGAGCACTATGTATATTTTTTCATGTTTGATTCTTTGGTATTTTTAAATGCATTTTACATGCATTTGTAATTTTATTTTACTTGTTTATGTCAAAGTAATAACTTTAGAAAGAAGTCCAGAAATTTGACACAATAGACCTTATAATGTGTTGTATGCCCAGGGGTTCATACTGTCACAGTGCAGTCAAAGGGAATGGAGAACACTATGGCACAAATTTCTTTAGTAGTGGCCTTGTCTTATATTTATTTGTCCCTACAATGCTTACTGAGCTCTTTTCTCTCATGGATTCGTACAATATTAATAGCCCCTTTCTTACCCCTTTGTGTTAGAGTGATGGTATGAATAATGATTTATTGTTATTAATATGTGGCATAAAACTTAGATGCTCTAAAATAGTAAGTGGCTTTTTAAAGTTTAAAAACTCTGAATGGTCATTCCCTCGATGTGAAGTTGAGTTGGCCTGTTTTCCTAGAGCATTGATAATATTTATAGAAAAGTCTCACATGAACTTTTTTTTTTTTTTTTCGAGATAGGGTCTCACTCTAGCCCAGGCTGACCTGGAATTCACTATGGAGTCTCAGGGTGGCCTTGAACTCACAGCAATCCTCCTATCTCTGCCTCCTGAGTGCTGGGATTAAAGGCGTGCGCCACCACGCCCGGCTTCACGTGAACTTTTAAAGTAAATGATCAGGCAGGAAATGTAGTGCCTGTGGCTGTCCTGTGGACATGGGTCCAGGACTGAGAACACATTCATGGCTGCCATCTTCGAGGAGGTGTGTTAGAAGTCTGGAGCATATTTGAAGGTCAGCCCTCCAATCCCAACCTAGATTATTTGAGCTACAGAAAGCGTATGGAAAGGGGGTAGATACTCTCTGACTACAAGCCAGGTTCAAGGCAGGCTTTGGGAATGCAACTTGGGGATGAGGAGATCACTCTTGGTCTGAGAAGAGCTGAGTGGAGACCGTCCCCCCAGTAGACCCCTCCATCCCAGCACTCCTAGTGTCTCTGAGCTGGGGGCAGTCCGGGAGAGGCCTAAGGGGACACACTTGGATTCAGAGGACCCCATTTGCCTTCCTTTGCTGTCCTGCCTGTGGTCAAACAGTGAGCACGTCTTCACACCCCAAGTCTTCACTAAAGCATTTCATGGTAGGGTGATTAATCTGTAACTTACTTTCTGCAGAGAGCAATTTAGTTTTCTCTCCCTTTTTTATCTGCTGTCAGCAATTCTGTCAATATCCCTTTGTGACCCAGCTCCATGGTATTTAATACAGAAACCTTCCCATCGATTTCAGCCTCCTCCCACTAGCTTTGCTTTTTTTATTGTTTGAGGATATTGCCTTCTGTGGTGAATCTAATCCTATGCTCACTGCATCATTACCTTTTGCAATTAAATTGGAGATCCTTTGCCATTTATTATCATTAGCAGAACCCAGGGGAGGCATGGGGTGGGAGGGTCTGTGGGGTGTGTGGGCACCACGAAGGCACTGGGGCTGGCCTTCCAGTTTCCATTTGTGCTGGTTCATCCCCCACTCTGCCGCCTTGACTTTGTCAAGGTGGCAGAGTGAAGAGTCTGCTGCTTATGCACCCAGCAATTCCTCATGGTGGGATTCAGGAGTGTCATCCACTGGTGTAGTGAGCTGACTGGTAGCTCTCACACGGTGGCACGCCTATGAAGGAACAGAGCACGCCCAGAGACAGTGTGGCTAGCAGTTTTTAACCAGATCTCCCTTGCCTTTTTAAGTCTGTGCTCCCAGCGTAGGTGTTCCTTAAAATATTTATTTATCCTGTCACTTGTCTTTTGTCTTTCTGGTAAGGTCTCACATACAGCAAACAGTTTTTCATCCTTTATTTTCGGTTTTTTGAGGTAGGGTTTCACTCTGGCCCCCAAGCTGACATGGAATTCACTATGTAGTCTCAGGGTGGCCTTGAACTCATGGCAATCCTCCTACCTCTGCCTCCTGAGTGCTTGGGATTAAAGGCGTGCGCCACCACACCCAGCTCAATTTTTCATTTTTTTAAAGTAGACTCTTAGCCAGGCCCAGTGGTACAGGCTTGTAATTTCAGTTACTTGGGAGACTGATGCAGGAGAATTGCAAGGTCAAGGCCTTCCTGGCCTGCAGAGTGAACTCAAGACCAGAGTGAGCAATTTAACAAAATTTTTTAAAATTTTTATTAATTAGTTTTGTACTCAGCGAATACAGTCAATTTGGTACCATTATTAGGCTCATCCATGATCTACCCCTTCCCCTTGGCCCCTCCTTGTTGAGGTATATGGGTCATGCATTCTGGAGTTAGCCCACAGTTATGGGTAAGATAAATGTCTCTGCATATCATGACCCAACATGTGATTCTGACATTCTTTCCGCCCCCTCTTCCGCAACATTTCCCTGAGCCATGTTGGGTTCATTTTTGGTCTGCTTCAGTGATGAGGTGTTGGGGGCCTCTGGGTCTCTGGATCTCTGATTTGGTAGGAGTTGATTTTTCTCTGTCTTGATCTCCTTTACTCTTGTGCTGATACCTGGTTCACCAAGAAAACAGCACCCTTGCTTGTTTCGCCAATTTTTCTTAGTTTCAGCCGGGGCCCTTTTGAGGTATGATGGGGTGGCTCTCTCCTTAGGATCTACGTCTATCTGAAAAAGAAAAGCAGATTCTCCAACGGAGAGTAAGTTAGCACCAGGACAAATGAGATAACCCTTACTTTCTTATAGAGAATTTAATAGGTATAGGCCCTCTTGTAGCCCACGATTGGTGGTAGCTTGATAATGGAGAGTGGGCTTATGTTTGGATATGGTTCTGACTTGTTTCCAGCTATGGGTTCTGTACCACTGAGGGGATCAGTTAGCCGAATCAAGAGCAGTTGGTTTCCTACCATGGCTGGGCACCACTATTGCCCTTGTGTGAGCATCACGACAGATTATTTGCTGCTAAGTAGGTTAGACCATGAATTGCTTGGCCAGATATTGGTCATTTTCTCCGAGTTGTCCATGTAGCACCTTCTGGCACTAGACGCGCTGACTGGGGACTGACTCTCTTCCAGCTTCCAGCCATGCCATTCCATTTTACGTGTCAACCACATAAGGTGTCTTCAGCAGTAGGGTCTTACCACTAACCTTTGGTGGGTCATCAAGTACTCTGACAGAAATCTGTCTTTCTTTTAGGAAACCTTGTAGGTCTCTCTGATCAAAAGCTCATTGTGGATGATAGCCACATGCTGATACTAGGAGTTACAGGTCAGTGCCCACTAAGAAAAGGAAGAAAAAGATAACTAATTTAAAAGAGTTAGAGAGAAGAGAGAAGAGAGAGAGAGAGAGAGAGAGAGAGAGAGAGAGGCTGTATAAGATTAAGGTCAGTCTTCATCATACCCTCTCCAGTGTCTTGTGGTTCAGGTATTCCCTCTAAGGGCCTGGTGAAGGTTCAGCCATTTGGTCTGCCTTTTAGTATATAGAATTTTATGGTACCATTGCCGTTTGGGTCTAGATTTGTGTTTCCCACCCCCTCCGTTGCCCTCCCCTCCCTCCCCACCCATCCTATTGTCTAGTCCACGAGATGCTTGCTGGGTATGTAAGGCATCTTGGGTAGATTCAGGTTAGGTGCTGTAGATGAGTGAGACTATGTGGTGATTTTTTTCTGTGATTAGGTAAGTTCACTGAGAATGATCTGTTCCAGGTTCAACCATTTTTCCTCAAATTTCACTGTGTCATTTTTTTCTTACTGCTGTATAGAATTCCATTGTGTAGATATACCACATCTTAGTTATCCATTCTTCTAGTGATGAACATCTGGGTTGATTCCAGCTCTTAGCTATTACGAATTGAGCCACTACAAATATGGTTGAGCAAATCTCTCTGGCCTGTGGCTTGAAGGTTTTAGGGTAGATGTCCAGTAAGGGAATAACTGGGTCTGCTGGTATCTCTATAGTCAGCTTTTTCAGGATTTTTGTATCAAAAGAAATTTTATAAAGGCTGAGGGTACAACTCAGTGGTAGACTACTTGCCTAGCATGCATGATGACTTTAATCCTCAGAACCACACAGAAGGGGTAGAGTTGGGGAGATGGCTCAGTGGGTAAGAAGGCTGGCTGCACAAGCATGTGGACTTGATATCATATCCCTATACCCCATATCAAAGGCAAGCATAGCTGTTCATACCTGCAATCCCAGCGTTAGAGGAGGGGCATAAGACAGGAGAATCTCTGGTGCTCTTTGGTCAGTGAGTGTAATCCCAAAATGGCAAGCTCCAGGTTCAACGAGAGATACTGTCTCAGGAAAATACGGGAGGTACTGTCTCAGGAAAATCAGGTGGAAGAGCAACAGAAGTAGATACCTGAAGTCCTCCTATGATCTCATATGGGGTATATGCATCTTCATACACATATGCATGCACTGCACTCACACATGTGTGCACAAACACAGACCTACACAGAAAGAAGAAACAATAAAAGAAGAGAAAAAGACCTACCTCTGTATTTAGGTGAGTTTTGTATTCCCAGAGAAGTCAAGTGGGCAGTGCAGCATGCTCCCTAGTCCTCCTGCATCTGTTTGTGCCTCAGCGGCCCCAGCTGGCACTGTGCATTGTTAGCAAAGCCACGCAGAGTGTTACCATTCTCGAAATACTCTGAATACATGTGGTGGTTTGATTCAGGTGTCCCCCATAAACTTAGGTGTTCTGAATGCTAAGTACCCAGTGGGTGGCAATTTGAGAATTGGAGCCTCCTGGAGGCAGTGTATTGTTGGGGAGAGGCTTATGGGTGTTATAGCCAGCACCCCCTTGCCAGTATTTGGCACACACTTGCTGATGTTGGCCAGGAGGTGATGTTCATGCCATTATTTTTCCCTGCCATCATGGAGTTTCCCTCTTGAGTCTATAAGCCAAAGTAAATCCTTTCCTCCCACAAGGAGCTCTTGGTCAGGTATTTTCTGCTCATAACGCAAAGCTAACTGCAACAGTACATAAGGGCTCACTCTTGGTGTTGGACTTTCTATGGTTGTGGAAAGTGCGCAGTGATACAGATTCATATTGCAGTGCACTGCAGCATGTCTCCTGTGCCCCAGCACTCCTCCTCATGCCCTAGCAACCACTGATCTTTTCTCTGCCGTTTTGTGTTTTCCAGAAGGTCATCAAGTTGAGATCCACATGTGTGGTTTTATAGATTGGCCTCTTTCTCATAGCTATATACATGTAAGTTACTATGTATTCTCACAGCTTGATAGCTGCTGTTTTTATCCAGGAATCATGCTTTGTTCTTGGAGACAATATTTCTGACTGCTCTGTGGCTTCAGGGCTGACAATTCCTACCATCCTCGTATCCTGGAGGTTTTCTCCTTTTCTTTTTGGGGTTGTGTGGCTGAGTCCCAGGGATCTTTTAGTTAGTGTTTGTTTAAGATCCTGTACGCCATGGGACACCAGCAAGTGTGTTGAGGCCTCTCCACAGCCAGGAGAGTATGAAAGGCGTTGCTGTTCCTAGGCAGGAGTGGGGAACCAGGTTCTTCTGAGGTGTTTGGAACAGAGTAATTGCCATCGGGAAGTGTCATGACTTAACTGTGCATTTCAGAGAGAAAAGCCTTTCTGGAGGTTCTTCTGGGTCTGGCCTGTTGTTGTTTGCTGGTTGTGGGTTTTTTGGCTATAAGTCTGGGACCAGTAAGGCAGAAGGAAAACCCAGAAGTCACCTGTGTAGTTCCTCACTGATCAGCCTCCTCATCTCAGATTTGCTAATGTGCTGTGGGTAGGACTAGAGCTTTGTTGTGCTTAGTGGGAGGAGCAGGAAATGACTTTCCACTCCCACTTTTATTCAGCAGATGTCCCTATTTAGTTGTCCTCCCTTCCTGCCTTCCTTGTGTCTGAAGACTTTTGGGTGATAGGAGAATTCTTTTATCTCTTAATTGGAGAAGAGCCTTAACATCCCACACTCAGTGGATGGGTGCTGTGTGTGTAACTTCACTCAGCCAATGCAGGGGCTGTGGGGAGAGGAAAGTAAGCAGGCGGATCGAACAGTGTCTTACTGGGTTCTGGAATTTACCATGGGCCTTGCTTTCCACTCACTTCCTGTGGCCCCAGTAAGGTAGGACTGTAAGAAGGCAGTTGTATCTCAAACATACCAGCATGTGTAGACCAACTGATATGACAAGTAATTAGTGATTTCTTTGGGAGGTGGAGTCAGTGTCTTTTTAGTAAATGGTTGCTTCTCACCTATGCTTATAATCCACTTAAACTAAAACATAGACCTCACGGCCATGTTCTTTGGCCATCTCATGTGGCAGATGAGAACAGTGGGCTCCAAAAAGCCAAGGAACTTTCTGATGGAAACAGCTGTGGGGTGTTGTCTTCTTATTCAGCAAAGGACTTAATCAAGGGTCCAGCACCTTCCTGCCCTCCTCCAATCAGAGGAGCCTCAGTGACTGGCTCTTTACTAGCATTACCTTTAGTGGCCAGTGACATTGTGTGCTAGAGTGAGTTATCTTTAGCAGTTAGTAGTATCCTGTGCTAGGAGCAAATATCTTCATTGCTCAGTGGCATCCTATGCTGAGAGAGTTTGATTTTTGGAGCAACATGTGGTAAACATTACAGTTGATAGTGAACATGTGAAAACCCTATGAAAAACTAGTTGTCTGCATGACTTTTAAAAATATATTTGTATTGATTTACTTGTGAGGAGAGAGGAAGAATGAATGGAAGAGTATGCCAGGGTCTGTTGACTCTGCAAATGAATGCCAGATGCAAGTGCTGCTTTGTGTACCTGGCTTTACGTGGGAGGAAAATTGAACTCTGGCTGTCAGGCAAGCACCTTTAACTGCTGAGTCATCTCCACAGGCCTTGTGAGACTCTTAAGAAGGCATTCCAGTGTATTTTTTAAATATTTATATTTATTTATTTGCAAGCAGAGAGAGAGATAGAACAGACACATAGAGAGAATGGGCATGCCAGGACCTCCAGCTGTTGCAGACTCCATATGCATGCATCACCTTGTGCATCTGGCTTTATGTGGGTACTGGCAAATCAAACCCAGGTCATTAGGCTTTGCAAGCAAGCACCTTACCTGCTGAGCCATCTTTCTAGCCCTCCAGTGTATTTTGAGCCGTGACTGAATCATTGAAATACATGGCATCAGTAAATCATGGATCTCAAGTGGTAATTGTTGGACTAATGCTTTAGGATATCTGTACTAAGTATGGTGGGTCACACGTGTAGGAGTGTCAGTACCCAGGAGGCTAACATAAGAGGATCAAGAGTTCATGACCCACAGGAGCAATCTATCTCAGTGAGTTGTTGGTCAGGGAGGCCATGGGAACTAGCAACACAATACTGGCTACTGGCAGTGCTCTTGATTGCCCACCAGAATTGGATGTAAAGCCTTATTGCTGGAGACACTACTTTAGTTGCTGGACATCAAGTGGGAACTGAGCTGGAAGCTTGCTCCGTGCTGGCTAGCTGTCATGGTACTGGAAAGTGCTATGGCAGGTAACTAGGGGAGAAAAATCATCAACAGACTTACCTAGCAGTACACACTGTGAGCTACACAACTAACCAGCCAGGCACAAGTTGTGTCCACTGGTCAATAGGGGCATGACTGTTATGGGGGTAACTAACTGCTTTTTGATTGAATCTGAGGGGCATTCTGCTAGAGGATTCATGCCTGGTACTGAAAACCTAGTCAGAAACCTATGGCTGGGAAGGTCTTGGGACATAGGAGGGAAGCGACTACTGTTGTTTGGTTAAATGGATGTGTTGTGCCCATCAAATTGCCCTCTAAACATTTATTTTTATGCCTATAGATTAATGCTGCTCTCACTTTTGGTCAGTATCTTGGGCTTTAGAGGTCTGTTCCTGGTATAAGTAGGTTGGGCATCCTTGGGGTAAGTGTGATTTCAGAGAGGCGCAGCGAAGTCTGGGAGCTGTGGTGCAAGCCCAGCTTCTGTGTGTTCAGTATGCCTGCTGCAGCCGGAGTCATCCGACATGTTACCTGCTGCTGGAACTCTGGCTGCAGCTACAGCCTCTGCTGTTGCCTCTCTCGTCATCCACCACAGGGCTGAAAGACCTAAACAGTGCCATTTTTTAAAGTTTCAGTCTTGCTGGGACAAGCATGAGTCAGAGATAAGGTGAAAGAACACAAGAGGACCTGGGGCAGAGGACTTGGAAGGCGTGAGTGCACTTATCATTAAGATGGCACTGCTGGCTATGGGCTTAGTCTTGATTCTCTACACTGTTAGGATAATCCCAGGCAGGCTGCCTGGCCTGTCCAAGCCCTGTCATCCATATTTCTGAGTTGGGGATCCTAGGAATTTAATAGTAGGACTGTGTGATGACAGGATCCCTGCAGTACCTGTGGATGGCTAATACTTGGTACATACCTAATAGGTAGGTCGGTGGGGGGGGAGGTGGATGAGTGGGTAGGAGGGTAGGTGGATGTTGGATGATAGGCACATGGGTGGGTGGTAAGATAGATGCATGCATGGATGAATGCATGAATTGATGGAGTGGCTGTAATATATAGTGTCCAGAGGGAAGTGCTGAGGCCATTCCATCAATGTAGACTGGGCTACCTAGAGGGCTACCCTGTCTCAAAACAAAACCCTTACAAAGGACAGGACAGGGCAATTTCATTATTACCACACTTCTGGGTTTTAAAATTCTTGGTTATTAACAATAGATCTTTTTTTTTTTTAAACCTGTCTAAAGGATTGATTATAATTAGGTTGATCTTTCTAACAGGTTGATGGTGTTTAGTTGGTGTTACATAATGTTTATGTTCTAGTTTATCTTCGTAAAGATGCATAAGCCTTTGCACAGGCCTTTCCGGGTTTGTATTTGCCTTCATTGGTGTGGGACACACACTGTTTCTTCAAATAGACATTGGGTACTGTATAACAAAGAGAAGAGCACACAAAGCCCTCTTAGTTCTGTTCTTCCTATAGATTCTTTTTGAATGTGCTAAATCAGTGCAAGTAGACCAAATTCTTCTCCTAGCACTGCTGCCTATACCTTGTGTTGGTTTTTTAAATGCAGGAAGGCTCCTCTTCCCAGGAGGTCCTTCCATACCACACTAGTCAGTTCAGTACAACTTGGAATATATCTTCCAAGGGGTTCAGTGCCCTAGATGGTCTGTTAATGACTCCAGCCCCACTGACCTTTGTGCCCAGCTACAGTGTCCCACTCAGTCCATGGGTTCGCTGCCTGTATGACCATGGTCCCTCATATGACCCTGACCATGTCTCCAGGTCCTTGACCTATTAGTTAGTTTTCTTGTCATTGTAACAAAATGCCTGACATAATGACAGAAATGACTGACATAATGACTGAAAAGGAAGAGAAATTGCTTAGTTTGAGTCCATCCTGGTGGTGACAGAGCAGAGCAGTTCAGAAGCCAGGAAGCACAGCAGAGTGTCAAAGAACTGGGGCCAGGCATAGCATCAAAGGCACACCCTAGTGACCTATTTCCTCCGGCTAGGTCCCACCTCCTAAAGTTTCCAGACCATCCCCAAACAATGCCACAAGTTGGGAACCAAGCATTAAAAAAACATGAAACTGAGGGACATTTCATATTTAAACCATGACATTCTGCCCTGTTCCCCAAAGGCTCATGGCTATATTGTAATGTAAAATGTATTTAGTTCATCTCCAAGAGTCCCTAAAATCTTCACAATTCTAACATTTTCAAAAGCCTACATTCAAAGTCTCTTGAGACTCAAGGCCACTCTTAGCTGTGAGCACTTGTAAAAATCAAAAACAAGTTACATACATTCAGTTACACAATGATGCAGAGTAAACATTCACATTCCAAAAGAACGGAAGAATGATAATAAAAGATTGGATCAAAGCAAAACTGAAACCTGGAAGGGAAATATTAAATCCTGTAATTCCATGTCTGGCAACCAAGGGACATAGTGGTATAATTTGAAAGCCAAAAGGTGTGGGCAATCCTGCCCCTATGGCTTGATCAGCTGTAGCCCACAGGGCTTCTCCCCAGCTGGCTCTGTTCATTGCCTGCTGCTTCGTCTTGCAGGTGCTCCATGCTCCTGTCATCCCCACTTTGCCTTCACCCTCACACCTTTACATGCTGCCTTCTCAGGAGCATCCCTACTCTGGGCCACTGCCTCTCAGGTGTTGCATACAGGAATTCTAACACCCCTACACATTGCCTAGTTTCTTAACCCTTCATTTGATATCTGAGTGGAGGCTTCTATTACCCCACAACTCTTATATTCTTCATGCTGTAAAATGAGCATCATGTGGATGCCACCAACGTCTGCTGCCAGCTCTAGTATTAGCCAAGTCCGCTTGGACCACAGCTGCAACAGCAGAGTTCCTGTGTGGCTGAATATAGTGAAAGGAATGGTGGGAATTTGATTGAAATGTCCCTCAGAGGCTCATGTGTTTTGAGTACTTGGTCCCCAGCTGGTGGCAATTTGGGAAAGTTAGGGCTTTGGGAGGTGGAGCCTTGACGGAGGAGTGTATTGCTGGGGTGTGGGGTTTGGGGTGGTGTAGCCCAGCTACAAGCCCAGTACTTATACTAGTTCTTTCATGCTGCTGTGGAGATGGGATACTTGGCTTGCTGCCTGATCTTATGTTTTTCCCACCATGACGAAGTTTCCTGTCGAGACTATAAATCTTTTACTCCAATAAGCTGCTCTGGTTGGGTGTTTTGTCAGAAATGAGAAGGCAACTGCAACAGGAGTCCTGTAGAAACAACTTTTGGGGTAGCCTTATTCATGCAGGCACCTTGAAGATACTCACTTCTCAAGGGAAAGTCTTTCAATGAACTTACTCTTTCATACCCTTAAGCCAGGGAGAGAGGGGTTCTGACCAATTCTTGAGATGGCATCAAGGAATCTCTCCTATTTTTCTGTCTATACACTTAATAGAGCTGGACTGAAGACCCACCCCCAGTGGCATGTCATGTAGCAGGGATCTAGGAATGTAAGTAAGAAGTCTAATGTTAATCAAAAACGCCTGAGTCTGTGGACCATACATTCAAACCACCACAATCATCATCAAGGATCCTTCCTCTCTGCCATGTCCATATGCCAGTGCTGCTGGTGTTGTAGTGACAAGGCAACTGCAGCAGCTCCAGGCATCACACCCAGAGTCCCACAGCACCAACGAAGAAAAAGCTGATTTTTTTTCTGTGTGTTTCTCTTCATAAGAAGATTCTTCCCTGGAAGTGCCTTTGTCCAGGTGTCAGACACAATCTCAAGTCACATGTAAACTAGTCACTGGTTAAGGAAGAAGTCTGTTATACTTGGCTTTGAGCAGTTACAAGCTGAAAGGCTGGGAAGGGGCTCAGGTGGCATGGTCACAGAGGTCATGATAGAATGTCACTCCTGTTTGATAGCTCACACAGCTAGAGGGTACCTGCATGGGGCACTTCATGCTACTTAGACTCTCAGTACCATGGCCCTGCCTCTCCATCACCGTGTCATTCCAGGAAGGGAGTGTGGGGTGCTCTGCTGGCCCTCACTGTCTCAGGTCTTGGCTGTAGGAATACAGTAGGTGTTGGGAGCTCAGCACAGTGCCCCTGGTCACTTCTTTACACTGATCTGCCCCCGCCCCACTGAGCCAGTGGCGGGAAGTGTAGCTCTTTGTCTTTGGAAATATTATATTTCTGCTCTTCTGAAATGTACTCTGTGTGTACCGTCACCACCGGGAGAACACAGGTCTGTCTTATTCATTAGACAGTGTCCTGTCTCCTTTTGGTCATGTCATAGTGTTAGCCAGACCTCTTCTGAAAATGTTTGTGGGGGCCCTTTATTCATTCCTTCTGGACTAGGAAGCCCTGGGGTTTTCTCTTTAATGCTAAAAAACAGATTGCTGCATCGTACCCTGTGAAGTCCTTTGTCAGCTCTGTCTCCAGCTCTTAGGAAAACAAAAGCATGGTTGGCCAATCTTACAACTTAGGCTATGCTGCCTGCCCTGAGCAGATTTTTATTAAGACTTGCCTTCTGTGCTTTGGCATGGTTCCTGTTGTCCAGGCTGTCCACATGCTCTCATGGTCAAGGGTATGGGATCAGGAGTTAGGTCCCTGCTCTGCCTTGAGCTGGCCATGTGGCCATGGATGAGCCCCTCTCCCTCTCTGGTGTCCCTTCTCCATCTGTGAAGTAAGGAGAGGATAAGGGTCTGTCTCTAATTTGCTGAGATTGACTCACATCTGCCCTTGACCTCTGGACTTCCCACTGGTGGCCTCTTGTTAGGGTCTCTGTTACTGTGTTCAAACGGCCACAGGAGTTGCTTGCTTCATGCAGCCTACACTTGTCTCATGGTTTTTATGTGTCACCTGGAATCAGGGCACTGCCAGAGAATCCTCTGCAATAAAGTTTATGGAGCTGTGGGCTAGTGGTTGACCGGAGACTTAACTAGACATACTGTGTTGCCAAATCCAGCAGTGTGGCTCTTGAAGGTTGAGCAGTTTGGGGGGAAGTGGTCAAGGCCTGGTTCCTCCCCAGCTGATGGCCAAAGCATCTTGGCTCCTTGTTCCTTGTCTTATAGGCCTCTGTGGTATGGCCACTAGTTTCATCAGAGCCAGTACCGCGTACAGCCTGGTCCCTCAAGTAGTATTGGTTAGGGGCCAGCTTCTTTGGGGAGTGAATCACTGAGGTCCTGAAACCAGGACTGGGCCTGGGCTACTTTGGCTACGTCTGGCCTTAGGCCTCCTCCATCCCTTGCTTTATCCAGTCTGGCCTCTTCTGCTGCTGGGCTCCTCACCCACAGACCCCTTCCTTCCTTTTCCCTGGAGGACATCCTGATAGCCAACCCTTTCTGACTCAGTCTCAACCACCTTCCTTGTCCCCATCAGCCAGGCCTTGTCACATCGTCTAGCCCTCTGCCTTGTTGCTGCTCTTGATTCTGCCAGGGGTTCCCCATTCCTGTGTCTCCCTGACCTAAGTTCTGTCCAGCCTCTAAGGTCTCCCTGGGCTCCTTCATCTCAGGAAACCTTTCTCTTCTTCCTCCCACAGGGGAAGAGGGGATTTGGAGCTCTGTAAATTGCAGCATTGCTTATCTGGCTTTGGTGCTAGTTTTGAGTTTTCTTTATACCAGTGGTGTGAACTCCCAGGAGAGCCTCTGTTTCCTCCTCTGTAAAGCAGATATTAATATCTACATCGTGCATGTGATGACATAACTAGGAAATGCACCACATGCCCAGCTCCAAGCTGGCGCTGGATGGCTGGTACCGGCTTCATAAGTGAGTTCTTCATAGGTGAAAGCTCACTGGCTATTTTGTTATGGTAATTGATGGTTAGCTGATAGGTCAATTATTAATAACTTATTGTTTCAAAACCCTAGAATTGTTCACAGACTAAAGCTTTGCACATGGGAACAGGCAGTGCTTAGCACTGCTGACTGGACTTTGCCATGGAGTTTCATGGAGCTAGAGCTAATCCAGTTGGGGCAGTGGAGGTCCATGGGGATTGTGTTGCCCATGGTTGCTGTGTGCCCTTTTGGAATGGCACTAGGTGTCTCTCCCACCCAGTGCCACTAGCTGGCTTGTTCTGTTCACTTACTGAATCTGTGTTGCCTTTTAAAGACATGACCTTATGTCCCCATCTTCCTGAACAGTTAGTGAGTCACTGTGCTTAATAGGAAATTGATTGGAACCCAATGTTGGTTAACCAAAAAACAAACAAACAAACAAACAAAAATCCAACACTTCCATTCTTCCTTCTCATTGTTCATTATGTATAATAAATAAATAAATATATATATGTGTGTGTATGTATATATGTGTACAGTCATATTTACATACATATATGTAGATGCATCTTTTTTAGTATATTCATTGTCATCTGATGTGTTAGCATTAACCTGATAACTAGGTCTTCAGAAAACTAAAATGCCACCTGTAAAAATTTTGCCTGTCTGTTTTTTTCTTTTATTTATAAGAGATATGACAGAAAGATTTGTCCACTTACACTGTCTTTGTAGATGTTAAGGCATTGAGCTTAATTTGAAATAAGTTGCAAAAATTAGCCCCTTTTTTTAGGGGTTCAGTGAGTGATGTTTATTCTTTTGCTCTAAAAACTTGGAAAAAGCTACACTAAGAAAAGTGACTCAAGATTTGTGAACCTCTGAGTTTTAAGATGAATTAACAACAGGACCAGGTATCCACTAGTTTGCTTACTTACACACAGCAGACTTAGTGGTCCTGCATCAGGGTTAAAAGTGGGAATGGAAAATATCCACTACCCCTTTCCAGAACTTAAAGAGGGCAGCCCATGATTTACATCCAAAAACTATGGCAGCGCTTTAAATGTGAGCAATGTAAATGTAGAATGGAGATGTTCATAACAGCTAGGACTCAGGAGTCTGCACACTAAAATCATGATTACATTTTGAAAGAAAATGCACAAAAACCAAATAGAAATTTTGAGATTTTTCATTTGAAGATAATCTTAATGCTATTAAGTTCACAAACATCCTAATTTCTTAAGTACCCAATCCTAAATATTCTAAACACACATTGCAAGCATACATGTTATCTACTCTGTCCACATGTCAGTGCCCATTCATTAGCATGGTTTGGAAGTAGGGAGAATAGATTTCCCCTTAAACTGCAAGTCAGTAGGTATTCTTTACAGTTAATTTTAGCAAAATTCATACAAAATAGTAATTAACAATAATCTTATTTACTCATTAACTCACAAGGAAACACCTTCAAAACTGTATTTTGTTAAAGTTTCTATACTAAAATGTAGAAAAATTGAACTACACAAATATTGAAAAGTTAAAAATTCCTTAATTTTTTTATTCCTGGTACCACTACCACTATTTACAGGGCGATATAGCTGATGTAATGAAAGAAAAAGAAAGACAAAGCCACAACAAAGGAAAGGCCTCAGGAATGTTCATCTAATTGACACTCCATTGCATTTATCAATAGCTGCACTTTCTGCAAACTGTGGCTATGACAGTCCTGAACAAGAAGGGTTTCCTGTTTAAGCTGCAGTCAGTTTTCTGACTATAGATCATCACTCCTTCTGTGGCAGATTTTTACAGTTCTTCTAATGCATTTGGGATGACTGTCTCAAAGTAACCTGCAGCTTTTCTGAAAACTCCTAGCTCTCTCTCCTGCTAAGAACTGTAGCCCTTTTCTTCTGTTTTTAAAACCTTCTGATACCATATCCACCACTTCCACCACCAGATCCATAACCACCATCATAGGGACTGCCAGAGCTTCTTCTACCAAAACTGCCCCCCTTCATGGGTCCATAATTTGACTGCTGTTGTCCACTACAATTTCCAAAATCTTATAGTTCCCACCTCCACCTTCCTTCATTGTAACCATTTCCTCCTTCATTGTAACCATCATATCTTCCTTCCCCACCACCATATCCACCACCTTGGTTTCCATATCCTGGTCCACCACCACCATAGCCTCCTCTACTACTACAACTAGGACTACCACCATGGTTGCCACCATCACTTCCCAATCCATTATATCTACTATCACCTCCACCATAACTCCCTCTGCTGCTACCACCTCTACCACCATAGCCATCTCCACCTCCAGAGTTTCCACCACGACACATAAAGTTTGCAGATCCACCTCCACGACCTCTCTATGACCCCGCTGACTGCATCTCTTGCTTAGAAAGGGCCTTTTTCACTTCACAATCATGCTCATTAATAGTGTGGTATTTCTGAACAACAATTTTATCAAATGTATCATGATTATCGAAAGTCACAAAAGCAAATCCTCTCTTTTTCCACTCTGCCTGTCTTCCTTCACTTCTCTGGTTTTAATTTTGCCATACTTTTCAAAGTGGTCTCTCAGATATACTCTTCTGTGTCTTCTTTAATACCACCAACAAAAGTTTTCTTACTGTTAGATGGCACCAGGCTTTAGAGAACCCTCTCTAGAAACAGCTCTCTGGTTCACTACACGACATCAACCTTGTGTGGTCGAGCACACACTGCTGCCTCCGCCTCTTCAATACACAGTAAGTCACAAAGCCAAAGCCTCTGGAACGCTTTGTTTGGGGGTCTCTCATGACCAGACAGTCTATGAGTGTGCCCCATTTCTTGAAATGTTCTCTCAAACTGTCATCTGTAGTTTCAATGCTCAGACCACCAATAAACAGCTTCCTCAACTGCTCTCGTTCTTTTGGATCATGGAGTCAAGCTGGGGGCTACTGGGTGGCAGCTTTACCTATTTTGAGATGGACTCGCCTCCTCCAACTCAAGGTCCATATGGGACTAGAGGAAGAGGCATACGTTTCCAAGTCTTCAGCCACACAGTGGCTGCCCCCAAGCATCTCTTTTCTCCACTGGAAGTCCCCGAGACCTAGGACTTCTTTTCTCCATTATGCCATATTGTTTTCTTGTCCTTTTTCTGATACCACCATGCCTGCCTGAGTGCCCCATTAGAGACAAATTGAAAATCATCTGCACCAAGCACAAATGTCCCTTTGCCTTTTGTGGGGATTAAGAAAGGTCATACACAGTGTGTGTGTGCTATGAACACTGTGGTTCCTGAGACTGAGAGCTCCTTCTCTATAGAGTGTTCTAATGAATCAAGCAGGAACATGGGATTTGATGTAAAGAGTTTCTGGGATAAGCAGAGAAGCATCACATTTCAGAGCAGAAAGTGAAGTCCTCTGGGGCTGTGAGTGCTTGCTGTGACAGGTCAGGGAGCGGAGGGGATTCGTACTAGAGGGTTATTTTCTTATTCTTCTATATTCTTATTCTTAAACAATTTTATTGAAAGTTTTCATACATGAACATATTCTAATAATAATCCCCAATAATTTCTTTTGTCTCCCTTCTTCATTCCCTATCCACTAAACCCCTTCTTTGTAACTAGTCCCTGTCCCATTTTGATGAGTTTTTGCCGCTCCTCCATCATATATGATGGAATGTTGATGGTCATGAATGCAGTGGTTACTTCATGTCCAGAAGAGTGTTCCAGAGCACTCCTACCCATCCTCTGGCTCTTTCATTCCTTCTGTTCCTCTTCTACAATGTTCCCTGAGCCTTGGAGGGGGTGACATAGCTGTCTCATTTAGCACTGAGCACTAGAAGTCACTTATTCTCAGCATTATGACAAGTTTTGAGTTTGAGTCTCCCCAATAGTCACTGTCAACTTCAGAAAGAAGCTTGTCTGACCAAAGGTGAGAACAGCACTAATCTGTGAGTACATCGATATTTGATGGACATAACACGTCCATTTAACCAAACAACAATAGTAGCTTCTCTCCTGTGTCATATGACTTTCCCAGCCATAAGCTTTGGATGAGGTTTTCAATGTCAGGTATGAATTTGCTCCCATGGACCATATTTCTGATCCATTCAGAGAGCAATTGGTTATCCCTATAACCATGTCCCACATTGCTGGGATGAACATCCAACCAGACACCGTTTATGGGAGGAAGGGGTTTATTTCAAGCTTACAGATCCAGGGGAGGTTCCATCCATGATGTAGAGGCTGCTTCCACACATCCAATCAGAGAGGAAGACCACTAGCAGCCAGCAAACACCAAAAAAGCAGCAAGCAGGATTTGCAGAGCTCAGACCTCTCTGTACACCTTTGGGCTAGAATTCAGATCAGCTTCCAAACACACCTTTGGGCTAGACAGGCAGCTGGAGACCCAAGTTATAAGGTTTAGTAAAACATTTGAGTTTATTGGGAAACTACTATATCAGCCATCTTACATTCCTTCTGTTCCTCTTCTACAATGTTCCCTGAGCTTTGGAGGGGGTGACATAGCTGTCTCATTTAGCACTGAGCACTAGCAGTCACTTATTCTCAGCACTATGACAAGTTTTGAGTCTCCCCAATAGTCACTGCCAACTTCAGAAAGAAGCTTGTCTGACCAAAGGTGAGACGTGCCTCTGTTGCCCAATTACACCAGTGGGCACGTATTGCTGGCTGGTTAGTTGTGTAGCTTGCAGGGTCCGCTGATGGGTAAGACTTTTGATGACTTTTCTTCTCAAGTAGCCTGCTTCGCACTTCTAGCACTGTGACAGCCAGCCTAGAGAGAGGAGGCTTCCAAGCTCAGTTGCAGCTTGATTTCTTAGTGTCCTGTGACTGAAGCATGTGGTGTCTTCAGTAATAGGGTCTTAACATCTAGTTCTGGTGGGCAACTAGGGACACAGCAAAAGCTTGTATTGTACTGGGGGCTCCCCTGACCAAGAAACCACTAGGAAGTATCCCACCCCTGCTGAGATTTTCTTGTAACAACCTATGGCTTCTGTATCTAGCATTATCCACCCCATAGGGCCATTTTTGAAGTTATTGCTCATGTGTTGCTAGCACCCCTGGAGAAGCAGAGTGGAAAGAGCACCCTCCAACTAGTTTTAATGCATGAATTTGAAGACCCATAGCCATTCCTGTGGACTCTTTGGGGCAGGGCCTATCCACCATCCTGTTCCCTGCTGGATCCCATTGCCTGGTTGCCATTGCAGGCCTCTGGCATCCCATCTGCCCGTGTCCTCTTCTCACCCATGCTCTGTTGAGCGGTAGCTGCAGTTTCTCCATCTTCCCAACTATGTGAACAGGTCTCCAAAGTAAGCACTGATGGGTTATACTTCTGCTCGCTTCTGACTGGCCCTTGTCTCTGTTTATCCATCTTCCAACATCTAGCCAAGACTGCTGGGGTCCCCCAGGCTCCAGTCAGCTCTCCTGGCAAGGGAGGAGCCTTCTACCTGGGTACTTCCTAGTCTTCCAGCTTCATGGGTGGCGGCTTCTCAATCCTTCCCCAGATGCTCTGGTATCTCTTCCATTCTATGCTGACACTGACCTGCTTCTCAATGCTGTGTTTTCTGGTCAAACCCCTGCACCCGTGAAGCAGGCCAAAGTTTTATTCATCTCTCAGTTGGGGGCTTTCACTCCCCCTCCTAAAGCAAGGCCCTTAATACTTCTCATAGAAGAGTGAAGATACATTTTTACCCACACCTCTCATGAGGCCCATCTCTGGGGCCTCTGTCCCCAGCTGCTTAGGGGTGGCTTGGCTCCCTCCATAGCTGGCCGCACAGCTTCTCAGGAGATTCTGAAGAGCACAGCTTAAAAGTTTAAGTAAATTCAACAATGGTGGCTTATATATATGTTATTGAGAGGAGGGGAGGGACAGTGTGCTACCAAGGCAGGCTTAGACCCCTGCCATTAAAGTCACTGTGTGACTAGAGCTTCAAACCCAAAATGGAAAGAACTGTGGGTCTTTACCATAAGACTGACAGAACAGGCTATTCTCCCAGACTTGAGCCAGGTAAAGCCAGGCTTACTTTTTGTCAGGCAAAGAAGTTTGCAATCTCAAGAGACAACTCCATGGGTCTCACAGGGCTGTGGAGGTCAAATAAACCCCATATGAGGATTTTACTTTCTGCATGATAAAGGGAAAGTAGGAAGTGTATTGGGAACAGTGGGAACAGTATTTGATTAAGTGTGTTTGTCCCTTTGTTATTCTAGAAGGAGCTGGTCATGTGAACTGTCCTTGTTTTGTTCTATCTCTGGGGAAAGCCAGATGTTTGAGTTATTTCATATTGTTTTCTTCAAGTTTGAGCTCATTGTCTCTAATCACATACTAGCATGTGAGTCCTCTGTAATAGGGGCTATTAATATGCTTTCTATTTTTTGCTGTGTTCAGTTTTATGTTTTCCTCCAATAAGGTTCAAACTTTCTTGCCTCTTAAGGGAAGAAAAAAATACAGGACAATATTCAAGTTTTACTTACTTACTTACTTACTTATTTATTTATTTATTCATGTATATGGACACATGCATGCCACACGTACCACTTTGCATATAGCTTTATGTGGGTGGCTTGGTAATTGAACCCGAGCTGACAGGCTTTGCAAGCATCTTTAAGTGCTGAGCCATCTCCGTAGACCCACAGAGTTTTGTAATTATTCTAAAATTATTTCTGTAAAATCCTGAGATTGTAGGATATCCTCTTGAATTTTCTGAAAGGAGTTCACATTTCTCTTCTCTTTGATCCCTGCCATCCCCAGCTGGCCAGCTCAGCAACACTAGAAGGGAAGGGCCAGCTGAAGTTCACTGCAGGGCGGTGGAGCCCACACCACAACTGTACCCAGGTGGCCACAGCAAATGATACCACCCTGAGAGGCTGGGACACGCGGAGCATGAGGTCAGTGATCGGCCTGTACTTTGAATCCCTGCTTCTCCCTTCCCTTCCTTCCTGAACGCCAGAGCCGCTGGGGCATGTGGTTGGTTTGTCTTCATCTGGTTTGTGTGGGAGATTATCTTCACTCCAAATTAAGCTAGTGGGCCCACTGCATGGAGTTGCCAAACCATGGTGGCTGTGCCAGTCCATCTCTGCCTCTGTGTTAGCAGCACTGTGTAATGGAACTAAGGCCTGTACTTTGTGGAGCTTCACAAGCCCTGTGGCAGCATGGGTGCTCCATCTCCATGATTAGCACTGCAGGCTGGCACTTGTGGTCCTCTGCTTAAGCCTCCCTGGTGGAGCTGCCTGGCCATTTCTGTGCTTTCGAGAGCTTTACCTATCGGGCAGCAGTATTTTGTCATTTAAGTAATTATACGCAACAACCAGCAGTTCTAATGGAACAAACAAGAGCGATTTTTCTGTTCCAGTTGTGGTTTTGATAGGCAGAGGAATGATGGTGGGATGTCTGTTGCCATGGTAACGGGAGCCTGCACAGGCTTCTTTAAGATGCAGTTTATCCCCTTAGCACACCATCATTTATCACTGAGCTGAAGAGACGGATGTCATGTAATAACGTGCGTTACTTCCAGGGTGGGGGCACACCTTTAATTTTAGTTCTGAGGCCCCTCTGAAAATCCAAGGCTGATAAATAACAGGTCGGCACTCCCTCCCCTGTGCGTATCTGCACAAAGGAGTGATTTGGCTTCCTGATGGAGCTGGAGGCTGTGGACTCAGACCATGATGGATAGCCACTGCAGCCTGTTTCTCCTTGTCCCTGGGCCTTTCTCCTCTCACTGCTCTTTGAAGGATGTGAGGAGTTTCAGCATCTGAAGACAAGAAACTTGAAGACTGGCTTACAGACCCAACACAAGATGCACACAGCCAGCATTGATGGCAACACCCTGCAGTGACCTTGCGCCTGGGCTGTCTCTGTGACCAGCTCTGACTCTGACTGTGACTCTGCCACAGGAAGTAGAACTTCCGCAGAGAGCTATTGCTTCTTTTTTTTGGGGGGGGGGGTGGAGGTAGGGTCTCAATCTAGCTCAGGCTGACCTGAAATTCACTATGTAGTCTCAGGGTGGCCTTGAACTCACGGCAATCCTCCTACCTCTGCCTCCCAAATGCTGGGATTGTTGGCTGGCATGTCCTTTGGCAAACAGCTTTTGTGTTCTCTAGTCAGGCTGCCTTTACTGCTGCTCTTGGAATGTATGATGCCTTTATTTTAAAGCTCCCTCTATCAACAACACAATAGGCCTATGATTTTCCATTTGGTCCCCATCAGCTGAAGCACAGAATGTCTGTGACTGTCCATTAGATCCCTGGAACATGCTACATTTTCACTTGTATACCTTTGCTTGTTTCACATGAATTGTCTTAAGGTTTGGGGCATCCAAACCTTTACATACCTACAGGAGTGGATTCATGCAAGCATATGTGTGCCCTGTGCATGTGTGTCTGAGCTCTGTGTTTGCATTCCTGCATATAGGTGTTCATGTGTGTGTACGTGTGTGAGCATATGTACAATAAATCATCGTGTGGCCAATTACAAAGAAAAGTATCAGCGTATTGAGAACGTGTTGTATCTAAGAGCCAGCTGAAGATTGAAAATGCCATGGGACTGAGAAATCCAACCTGGGAGGAACTGAAAGCAGTTCAGTTGATGTACATTTCAGGGCAATGAACTGATGAAGGCCTGACACATGAGACATAATTACAAGATGCCAAGTTCCTGGTTGACGCCCCTCCTCACTGAAGCCATGGCAGAATGAGAAAGGAAATGATGGCGGGGAAGCTTGAATGCCTTCTGAGGAGGAAGTCGACAGTGCAGCATGGACAGGAATGATAGCACAGAGACACACAGGGCCCAGCACTAGCTAGAACCTCTGCCCCCCTTACCCGACCACCTGCCCTCTTCGTTGCTTACAAAACATTAGCAGGACTGTGAGGGACAGAAATTTTAGATTTCAGACACTGTGAGGGGCCTGGGCTTAGCTTGTGTGTGAGCATGTATATCGGCTTGCATTCATGTATGTGCGCTCCTGTACATGTGTTCATGAGCCTTGTGTGTGCAAGCATGTGTACAGGTGTTCATGTATGTGAGCACATGCACTGTAAATCACTATGTGGCCAACTTCAAGCATAAGCCTTTTCCACACCTCCTGTATGTGGAACAAGTGGCTCACTTCCCAAGGTTGTGTGAACAAAAACAGAACAAGCCCAGCATGACAAACCCAGTCTCCTTTGTTTTCCTTGAGGCTTTTTCAAATTTTTTTCTTCCATTTTTCATTCTCTTTCTATGTACGTCTCCCAGCACCAACAGCACAATTTAGTCTTTCTGTGTAATATTTTTCTTTTCTTATTTTCTTCTTCACTGCATGCTTCCAAAACTTACACCAAGTCACATTGTTGATAGTTGCAAGCCACTGTTACTTCTACCCTGGGATGGCAGAGCTGTGTTACAGCCATGAAGCGCTTCTGCACTTTATGCCCAGCCTCCTTGCATGTAGGAGGAACACAAAGAGGTCTCTGGTACCCCAGGCTGGGATGTCCCTGCTCAGCTATTGGCAGGGAGGTGGAGTAGGTGTTCCCTTAGATGGGGATTTAGATGGGGCCCTGAGAGACTAGGGCATGCCTGCAGCTCTCAGTGGACTTCCACAACCACTTAATGTTCTTCTCCCCCAGCCAGATATACTGCATAGAGAATGCCCATGGGCAGCTGGTCCGTGACCTTGATTTCAACCCCAACAAGCAGTACTACCTAGCCAGCTGTGGAGATGACTGCAGGGTGAAGTTCTGGGATACTCGGAATGTCACTGAGCCCGTGAAGACCCTGGAGGAGCACTCCCACTGGTATGGTACCTCTTTTGCATGCTGCTTTAGGGAAGAGGGGAATATGTAATTTATTTTGCTAATTACTTCACCATTTGGGAAAGCACAAACCAGCTTAGTTGGTGCTGCTGTGAATCATTCAATCAACCCAGTTTTATTTTCCTAAAGAAACTCTAATTCCAAGTCTGAATGTTTGTGATTTATAAGCGTAGGAAAAGAAGAGAAACATTAGATTCTGTTTCCTCTTGAAACAGTGATGGTTCAAGTGTGCAAAAGTAAATGTGCACAGATGTTCACACAGCATTGTTTGTAGCACATGGAACCTGGAAGCAACCCAAATGTCCATCAGTGGGGGATGGGTTAAGTAAATTTGGTGACATCCGTGCACTAGAGATTATGCAGCTGTCAGAAAGAATGAGGAATATCTGTATGCATGTGGATGTGGAAGGCTGCCCAAACCATTTGTCCTCTTTAAAATATTATCTGAATGTGTGCCATATGCTGGGTACTTTTGGCTAAGAAAAGAACATGTCATAGGCTAGTATGTATAGTATAGATCCACATCTGTACCCCAGTATAGCATGCATATACATGTGTGTGCGTGTATGTGTGCAAGTGTATGTGTTGGGAAAGCCTCTCTCATCAGGAATCCTCCCCAGGTGAGGAGGGCCCCTTCCCGGGGTTTTCCCTTCCTACAGCCTCCTTTGGATTTGTGAATTACTTGCCAGAAGCGATACTGTTTTTGCAAGCCCCAGAGTGCTCACGTACAGTTTTGAAGAATTGCATGAATGACTCTGATTTCCATGACCTGAGCAGAAAGCTTAGCTGTGCCAGCCATGCTGAGTGCACCTCCATTTGTGAGGCCTGCTGTATGTTCTGTCACCAGGCCTGGAGTCTTCTGATGTCTTGGCAGGCTCTACAGGCCAGACTTAGGGCATCCCATGGCCTGTGTCCAAAGGAAGTGGCCCCTGTGTCAAACTGGACACTCAAGAGATGCTAAGGCCTCTGTCAGGGCCTGGGGCAGTGCCTGGCTGGGAAGATGATGCAGAACTTAGTTAGGCATTCTAGGTTGTGGCTAATCCATGTGTCACTTCCACAGAGACAGGTTTTGTTTTGTAATTTGAGAAAACCTGTGAATGAAAACTCTTCTCTCTCTGCAGGTGCAAGCTGACATGTAGTCTGTTTGTTGAGTCTTAAAATACTACTTTAGAGCAAGACATGGTAGGCCCTGGCCTCTGCCCAAAAGTCCCTGGTGTCAGCCTATGTGGTTGTGGATTACTCCTTCACATTCATTGGGGCCCCATCCAGTAAGGTCAGGGCCTCTATGTGTTTTGAAGTTACCCAAGCCTATTTGTTTCAGCAACTGCCCATATCCTTTGCAGGGTGTGGAGTGTCCGCTACAACCACTCTCATGACCAGCTCGTCCTCACTGGCAGCAGTGACAGCAGAGTTATCCTGTCCAACATGGTGTCCATCTCCTCAGAGCCCTTTGGCCACCTGGTGGATGATGATGATGTCAGTGACCCAGAGGAGCACCACACAGATGAGAAGTAAGGAGCACGACCATTGGGTGACTCTTAGGAAGGAGCAGCACTTTGTTTACTCACAGATGCAACGAGTCTGGGCAGTTACTGTTGAAAGTACCTTGTGTGTAGAAGAGTGACAACCCTTTTCATCTGTGGTTATGAGCCACTGATCCAGAGGTCACCAGCAGTGAGATAGGGAGCAGCATGGTGGTATTATGAAATGGCTTCCTATATGGTTACAAACATTATTTATTTTCCCACATTCTTAATAAGTGCCATGTGTGTGATTTGAAAGGCTATTGCTGGTGTCCAGACAGAATGTGAACTAACACCCCAGGGTCTTGGAATTCCCTGTGAGAGACAATCAGGGTCTTTGCCACACTGATATCCAGTGCGACCAGCGATAATGCTAACCCTTTGCTTATGGCCCTCAGCTGGCTGGTGGCACTCTTGGCCAGCAAGTCAGGGCCACAGTCAAGTCCTACTCTGCCCTGATCCTAGTCACACATTTTGGTTGAGTATTTTCCAAAAGCCCTATACTATACACCTGTTTTCCCATCCTAGATGCATTTGTGACTGGGAGATGGCTTGGGTAGCATCCATCTTCATGCCAGGACTCTTGTCCCTTGGACACATGGTAGTCTGAGATCATCTTTTATTTGTTGTTGTTGTCTTTTTTTTGTTGTTTTTTTTGGTTTTTCGATGTAGGGTCTCACTCTGGTCCAGGCTGACCTGGAATTAACTCTGTAGTCTCAGGGTGGCCTTGAACTCATGGCGATCCTCCTACCTCTGCCTCCCAAGTGCTGGGATTAAAAGTGTGCGCCACCACGCCCGGTATGAGATCATCTTATAACCCGTGAAAGCTGGAATCTTGCCTGCGCTCCCATTGCTGGTATCAGGAATGTTGTCATGCCCATTGTAAGAGAGAAAGCTGTAGGGTCTACAGTTTTTTCTGTAGAGCCCATACTGGAAGGAGGTCTCTTTGTCCTCCTTTGCCACATTAATGTATGGCAGTGGCTTCTTCTAAAGCCACTAAGGGTGACTTATGTGTACCCCAGAGATTCACACCCAATTCCAGAGGAAGGAGGTCCTATAGTAAAACCAGTGCATGAGACAGCTTGAGCACAGAGCATAATGTAAACCTCTATTATGGCCTTATGTCTTAACCTCTTTGTCTACCTAAGCCTGGTCTATAGTTACTTGGTGAGGATACTCCTTTTTGGAACCTTGTCTACCAGAGTCATCAATCTATCTTCATCCCTTGACTGTTACCTCTCTATTCAAATACTTAGAAACCAAACCAAAAAAAAAAAAAACCAAACCAAAAACGAGCCGAGTGTGGTGGCGTACGCCTTTAATCCCAGCACTTGGGAAGCAGAGGTAGGAGGATTGCTGTGAGTTCGAGGCTACCCTGAGACTACATAGTGAATTCCAGGTCAGCCTGGGCTAGAGTGAGACCATACCTCGAAAAACAAACAACAACAACAAAAAAGCAAATACTTAGAAACAGTGATGTGCCCTGCAGGTGCACAAGTGTAGAGCCTCCTGCTGGCCTCTTCCAGTGCCACACAGACTTGGTTTCTGCCAAGGAAGCTGCCTTGCAGCCATTCACCTTCTCTCTACTAGGGAGGAAATGGAATTGCTCCCTTAGTCTGCAGGGTGATTAATGTGTGTGCTGTCCTCCATGGGGGAGCAGCATTAGGGAAGGAGGGAGGGAGGAAGTGTAGCTGGCAAACCTGTTCTGATGACTACCTGCCATGCTGGTGCCATTGAATTCAGGAAAATGAGATTCCCTGTAGAGACTCTTACTTGATATTTATCAGAAATCTTCTGACCACTGGCAGGTCTTGTCCAATTTCTGGAAAAATAGGGTTTGGTGATACCTCCAAATCTTATCAGATAATGACATAAGAGTATAGGCCAAAGTCAGGGGAGGGGTGGAGACTTTAAGACTGCCAACTTTGTCTCCTATGGAGTCAGAAACCTACTGTACAAAGACGCATAAGGGTTTTATACTGTATATGCTGAATGGAAGTGATTCTGTAATGAGAAGAAAAGTGCCAGAGCATCTGTCCCTGCTGGGAAGTGGCCCCTGCATGCGGGCAGGCCGTCTCCTTCATCACAGAAAGCCCAGGGTTCAAACCCTGCTAGCCCGAGCCAAACAGCTGTGCTCCTCACACCTGCACACTGTGGGCTGAGGGCTCGGGCATTCTTGTGTGGGGATCACCCAGGCAGTCCCAGAGAAGGTAAATGGCTCATGGCCAAGGAAGTAAAGAGACATTGAGCCAGACCCAGGCAGGCTGTGTACCTGGACAAAGGACTTCCTCTCGGTGCTGTGGGCATCCTCAGCCCAGGGGCTGGCTTGGCAACTTGCAGTGTCCCAAATTTGGCTCATGCTAAGTCCCTTACTATCATGCTCTACTGGAGTATGGTGATCAGGTCCCCAGCCAAAAGCCCTTGTGATGCACCTGACAGAATATTACTCCAGGCACCCACAGAGCCAAGGATGGGGGAGCCAGGCTATTGCCAGGCACTCACAGTGTTCATAAGACACAGGTGGGTCCCTGTCCCCACAGCTATCATGATAGCCACTGAGCTGCGGTAGGAGCGGCCCAGCTGTCTCATATGGGCTAGTAGGGTCTTTCCAGGCTGCCAGGGAGACTGTGTTGCCCACCTGAGCCTTCTTGCTTTCTGTGCCTCACTGGGATCTCTGTCTCTGTTGGGCTATAGGAGTAAGGAGCCCCTGCAGGACAACATCATCGCCACCTACGAGGAGCATGAGGACAGCGTGTATGCCGTGGACTGGGCCTCAGCTGACCCGTGGCTGTTTGCGTCCCTGAGTTATGATGGGAGGCTGGTTATCAACAGGGTCCCCAGGGCACTGAAGTACCATATCCTGCTCTAGGGACTCTTGTCACTCCAGTTGGCCCACTTGCAGATTACCAAATCCTGTAAGCTACTAGAGGCAATTCCTTTTGCAAATAAACATCTGTGGGAGAACCAGCGTTGCCTTCATACACAAGTTCTTAGGAGTGACAACAGGCTTCTACCACAGCTCAACTACCAGCAAGCACAGTGCTCGCTGAGGTGGGAGCCATGCCCCTTTGCTGCATGACTTGATACCTGCCCAGTCACTGCTTGGTTTCTGTGACCTACCTGAGGGGTGTTTGGAGTTTCATTTTTCACCAGTCTGTTTCTACTATGTAAACTTGCCTTTCTCTTGATTATAAAATGAAATAAAGGAAGTGAGGATGGAATGCGAGCCTCTGCCTCCTTTTTTCAGGGTTTCTACTCCATTGAGGCACATCAGTAGAGCCTGTGTTTTCTCTGTCCCAACCAAGAGTGAATAGCGGTGGACAGATGTGCCCTCCCCACAGTGCTGCTCCCAGGCAGAGCTCCCAGAGCGTGTGGCTGCAGGTGTGGGAGGGGCTCCTGCCCGGGCTCTCTGGGGGTGAGTGTGGTTTGCTCTGGTGAAGCCCTTAATTGGCCTACAGGCCTCCCATCTCTGCTCACAAAACAACTATGGCAGGCTCACTAGGGAGGTGTATATGTATGTGTGGGGGGGCCTGGGGGTCTTTGTCATCTCAGACATCAGGACTGGGTAGGGCTGCTCCGTGGGCCACCAGCTAGCATTTCCACTCCACTATCACTTCCTCCTTGGGAGCTCTCAATGCTGCTGCTGCTACTGTTCCTGTCTGTGGCTCCTTCCATGGGCCCCAGGTTTTTTCTGTGCATACCTGACACATGAGCCTATCAGAGAAGTCACCTTAGCATTGGACAAGGAATGCCATCTGTCTGGGTATACTTGTACATGATGCTTCTCCACCCCTCATTTTCCCTCCTGAAATGAGAGGGGAGTACTGGATGCAATGACAGCTCCCAGTCAGTGTCAAGGCTATCTGCTGTACCATAGCCTAAGTCTGAAACCCCTACCTGTCGCCTTAAACAGCCTTAAACTTTGAGCCCAGAGGTCACATTCTGGACCTGGCTTTGGATGTCTCTGAATAGGTGGACAGGTGTGTCATGCGAGGATACTGACTTGCTGGATCAGGTCTGTGTTGCCTCAGTTTGTGGATTCCCACAACACATAGAGGAGTTCGTCAACCCAAAGACTCCTCCCTGCCATGTCCCCAGGCTCCAAGACCTAGGCCTGGCTGCTGGGATCCACCTGCCCCTGTGTTTTTTATCTTTGGGGACTTGCACAAAGCACTGTGTCTGGGAGAAGCTTCCTGCGGCTGTGCCTGCACTTCTCCCTTTTTCTGCCTGTTGTGCTCACTGGGGACCCACAACAACGGCTTATCCATTGCCCACCAAAGGGCATTTGCGTTTTTTGTGGTGGCTGATGAACATGAGAAGAACTGTCATAGATAATAGATAACATGCCCAGGTTCCTGGGAACAGACATTGTCATTTTCTGACAGGGGCTGGCCATTCGTGGCCCACAGATAAATCCACACCATGCTTGGTTGTATCCAGGAAGTGTCATTAGCAGGTGGCCACACTGTGCTGAATATCTGCCCAGTGATCTTGTGTCCCTGGAGGCAGGGGTCTTTGTTCTGACCCTTTCCCATAAGCTCACTGATTCTGTCACAGATACAATTAGAAATAGATTGCAAGGGCTGGATATGTGGCACATGCCTATAACCCTAGCACTCAGGCTGAGGCACGAAGAGTGCTTCTAGTTCAAAGCCAGCCTAGGGTACATACTGAGACCCTTCATCAAAACAAAACAACCAAACCAAGCACACACACTGCAAAGTCTGTAGTGAACGTGTAACTTCATACAATGGCAGACTACCTGGCTGCATAGCTTCTCCCTCCCTACATGGGCCCTTCCCCACCTCCAGCCCCACTATACATTCCGCCTTGTACCCAGCAATCCTGCTGCAACTCTTGTGTGCCCATTCACCATCTGTATGGCAAAGCCTCTGCTGTAAATTCAGTTGATTGTTAATTAATTGTGCTTAACTATTATTGATTTTGACAGTACTTTGAATATAAGGCCTTTGTCAGCTATGTGATTTCAGATATCTTCCTCTATTTTTCTCATTTTATCATTTGTTGAGCAGTGTCTTTATAGAACCCCCCCCCCCAGAAAAAAAAGAAAGAAAAGATTTTTGATGAAATTTCACTTACCCAGCTTTTCCTATTATTGCCTGAGCTTTTGACATTGTTAAGAACCCTGCCTGACCCAGGTCACAACAGTCTTTTCATATTTTCTTCTGAAAGTTTCCTGGTTTTTCATTTTACATTTGTATCTATGATCCATTTGGGGTAATTTGTAAAATACGGTATGTAGTTTAATTTTCACATAAACAGCCAGGTGTCCCAGCGTCTGTTGCTGAAGACTTGTTCCTCCATTGCTCTGTCGTGTCACATTGTTCGTGTCACACATTGAGTTCTGCCTCTGGCTATTCCTAAGCATTCCCTTTCCACTGGTGTTCCTCATTGAGGAGTTCCTCAGCACCTGTGTGAGGAGTGGGCTCCCTGAGTTCCTCCTCCTGGGGTTTACCCTAGTTGCTGCCCCTCCCACAACACTGCTGGTATTTGGGACAAGTGGCAGAACAGGAGAGAAAGGCTACAAGTGTCTCCCTCTGACCCTTCAGAGAGAAAGGCTGTGTTTTCAGTCAGGTTTCTGTGGGCCTCCATGGCTTCTATCACACAATTGCATGGGAATATTGGAAGCCCTTTTCTCTTAAGCAAAAGGAGAGTCATACTGTGAATGTTCTAAGACCCTCTTCTGCTCCTTGGCAGAACCAGAGCCCTGCCTGGGCTCTTTCAGTTCTGCCACATCTCCTGGGCACAGAAGGCAACTGAAAAGTTAAAAGGGCATCGTACTCCCAAATCCAGTGTGAGCTGGACTAAGGGGTTGTTCTGCAGGAGGCCGGCAGTGGACAGGAGAAGCAGGGGCAGGGGTGAGGGGGAGTGCAGCGAAGGTGGTGTGGGGGAGAGACAGGTGGACAGTGCAAAGGGAGAAGGGGACCCAGAGGCTGGGTAACAGGGTACAAGGAATGGTTGCTCCTTTTAGACACCTATAAGCCCATGCAGACCTGCCTGACATTGGCCTTCAAGGCTGATTACAGCTGACCATCTTCATCTAGTTTCATAAGTTTCTTAAAAAGAAAGTGTAAAATATCTTTCTCAATGGTTGACATTTTTATAAATTTACTTTTATTAGTTGTGAACATACTTAGTATGTAAACAGTACATGTTGGTACCTTCTTTCCTCATCTCTACCTCTTTTCCAAAAAGACCCTCCTTGTTAGGGATGCAGGTCATGCATTGTGGGGGCAGCAGTTAGTTATGGGGGAGGGGCAATGTCTCTGTGCATAATGTCCCAATTTGTGGCTCTAAAAATCTTTCTGCTCCCTCTTGCACGAAATTCCCTGAGCCATGTTGAGTGCATTTTAAGTCTACTTCAGTGATGGGCTCTTAGGAGCCTCTGGATCTCTGGTTGGTAGGTATTGAGTGTCCTCAGTGTCTATATCCTTCATCCTTGTGCTGATATCAGGTTCACCCAGAAAGCAGCACTCTTGCTCATTTCCCCAGTTACTCTGTGGTTTCAGCTGGGGCCAGGGTGAAGTGTGCTGGGTCATTTATCTCCTCAGGTCCTACTCCCATCTGAAAAAGAGAAGCAGATTCTCCAATGGAGAATGAAGTCAGCACCGGTTAAATGGGATAACCATTATTAATTTGGAGAGAATTTAAAGGGTGTAGACCCTCTTATAGGTCAAGGTTAGTGAAAGCTTGACAATGGAAAGCAAAATCATTATTTGGATATGATTCTGACTTGTTTCCCAGTTCCAGATATGGTTTTCTTTCCACTGAGTGGATTTGTTAGACAATCCAAGAGCAGTTGGTTACCCACCATGGCTGTGTGCCACTATTGCACTTGGGTGAGAATCATGTCAGGTTGTTTGCTTCTGAGTAGCTTAGACCTTGAGTTGCTTGGAGAGATGTTGGTCACTTTCCCCTGGTAGCTCATGTAGTGCCTTCCAGCACTAGCTGGGCTGTCTGGGGACTGGCTCTCTTCCAGATTCCAGCCAGGTCTCTCCATGTTCCATGCTGACAGCACATGGTGTCTTCAGCAGTAGGGTCTTAACCATTAACTTTGGTGGGTAATCAAGTGCTCTGACAGAAGTCTGTCTTGTTTTGGGAGGTATTGTAGGTCTCTCTGCTCAACAGCTCATTGTGGGTGTTAACCACAATGACTGACATTTTTGAGGGTGCTCTTGCCTCTGATTTGCAGCTGGAACAGAAGATCCCAGCCCAAGGGACTCAAAACCTCAGTGATTTCTTTCACTGTCTAGTCCTAATCTGGGCCCTTCCACTGTATAGACATCCTTTGAGTGACCAGGGTGGTGGTGACACTTGATCAGAGACACCATGTGTCATCCTGACTTCCCACTGCCCTCCCCCTGGAGGATCAACATGCTCTCTAACTCAGAACAGCTGCTGGTAAACTGGGGCCTGCCAGAGCACCACATCCTAGCCTGAGGTCTGAACTCCAGGAACCTTCCTGGGGCCAATATCCAGTGGGCTGTTCTCCTTCACTCTCTGATTGAGTTGTCACCACCAGCCAGTGTCAGCATGCTAGAGGCCTGGCAGTCTGGGAAGTTCTGGCCAGAGCATCAGATGTGCCAGGATCCCTTCCCTCCCATGCTGACAAAGGGAGAGGCAGGCAAGCCATTTGACATTCCTGCATCCCAGGCACCAGAGCCCTGTGGCTCAAAACTGGATCAGGGCCCATCATGGAGGAGGAGCAGTGAGAAAGCAATTCTAAGAGTGGCCATCTCTGAGTTCTGGGTATAGGAGGGACAAGGAGGGCACAGATGAAGAGTGAGCAATGCCTGGTGGGAAGGGCATGGCTGGCCAGGTATGTGCTGGGAGAGGAGCTGGCAGCTCACTTTCCAGGCCATGGGAGCCAAGCTTTCAGGGTAGCAACTACAAGATACCAGGCCACTTCTCAGAATTTGTGTTTCCTTACACACTTTAAAGGCTTATTGGACAAAGGTGATGAGATTGCACTTGTTAAGGTTTCATATGGAAGTAGAAGGGCATTTACAGAATCCCTGTAAACATGGCCTGCCCTGAGTGTCTGTCCTGAGGCATCTGTGATCATGTTGTTAATCCTGTGTCCTCAAAAGCCTGCCACAGACTGAGGACCACCTATTGGAAGCTGAATGAGCAATGTGGCTACCTCCTACTGGACAGATCCCAGTCTGGGCCTCAGTGTGACCTGCCCTGGGCAGGATTCCTGGTGGCTGCTGAAGCTAGGAGGAAAGCAGCAGGTTGGTGGCAACTGAGTTCCCGGACTTCCACTGACCTAAGTATTTTCATCAGGGACATCCAGGGTGAACTGGAACTCTTCTTTCTGCTCACGACACATGATCCCCAGAGCCATGCGGCTAGTTGGGAGCAGAGGAGGGCCTAGTGTGACCACATTGCCCCTGAGATGCACCACTGTTTGGAGCTGTGCCAGTCCAAAGTAGAGAGGTGCTGTGGGGATAGCAGGCATGGTTTGTGAAAGCCACAGCTGGGGATGGTCCCCTGTTCCTTCTGAGTAGGTTGAGGCTTAAGAGAGGAGTAATGTGGGTTGAGAGGTCAGCTGGGTTGCATGACCAATCCTGAATTGCCATCCTTACCTACAGGCAGTGAGAAAGCTGGGGTGCATGTGGACACTGGGCCCTGGGCAGAGGCCTCTCTCCAATGTGAACCAGGGATTGGCTGAAAGAGCCATGGCGAAGCTTGGGCATGAGGCTTTGAGAGGGACAGATGCAAATCACCTCAGAAGCTCCATTGCAAGGCTCAGGGGAAGCCTGAGTGACTAAATGAGGGAGGTCTCCAGGGCGATGCTTGGCCCCTGGTATGGCTCCATAGTCAGAGGAGTATTTGTGGCATGTTGCCTATTATGTGGAGGGTCAATTCATCCATTTTGGGCACACTAAGTTGGAGATATCTGTGAGATGCTATGGTGGGGCTGGCTGGCCTGGTGGTGGTAGGAGCAGCACGTTGGGGGTCAGAGAGCTTTGAGAGGGGCCCAAGCCCCTCCTCAGTATGCAAGGGCTGGGGCACCTAGTGGGTGAGCTTCCTTAGGAGGGAGATGAGGATGGAGAAGGGGAGGCTAAGAAAGATCAACTCCCTAGCCCTTTCTCCAAGTAGCCCTCTGGCTTTATCCCCTGGGAGGCACAGGGCCCCTGCATGGGCTGCACATCTGGTCTGAAGCATACCTCTCAGAGAAGCTTGCTTGGGCAGAGCCTCCTCTCCTGCAAAATGAAATTACTGTCCCTGTTATGGCTGCCGCAAGCATTTGCCTGGACTTTAGACATGCATGACAATGGCCAGTCCCAGGCACACACAAGGACAGGACTCCTTCTTGGCTCCTCGGTGAGGACTTGCTGTAGGGAGGGTGGCTCAGTGGGTAAAGCCACCTGAGTGATCAGGCTGACCATCTAGGACTGTGTGACATGTCTGCTAGTGAGCAACTCCATGACCTGCTTCAATTGTACACTCAGGCGAGACCCTCAGCAAGGGCTCATTTTAATCTGCTTGGCCTTGGCTAGGGTCCACTTTCGGTTCCCAGATCTGAACAGAAAGTAGTGTGAGGTTACCACACAAGGCATGACCCGTGCCTTCAGTCCCCCCATATTAGAGGTGGTCCTAGAGCCCCACTGGCAGCTTAACAAAGGAAGTGCCTTGGTTCCCCCCAGGTTGCCAGCTCATACAGATTAACCGCCTGGCCCTGCCAGGCCAAACTGGGCCACTGCTCATGGATCATTGCTGAAATGCCTGTCACTGTGCTATGATTTAAGATCAAGCATGGCTATAATTCTTAGTCCCTCCTGCACATGCCTGGCAGTTCCTTTGTGTGATGTCTTACAGAGCCTACTGAAGAATGGCTTTGGGAGATGTGCCCTTCATCACCAATCCCACACAGAGGCCTTATGTTGCCCAGGTCTCCCCAAGATGACTGGACTATTACTTGCCTTCTCCCTTATCCCCAGCAATTAGAACAACCCAGGTCTTTTCCTGTGAGTGCCATACATGTAGCTCTCTGTACATACCCATGGTGATGCATTGTGTTGGGGTACCACCATGGTCCCTTAGGATAGAGAGGTTCATGTTTGCTAGACTGGGTTGAGGCCATCTTTGATGGGGATAATAAGACACTTTTGAGATCTATAGCAATTGTAGCAATGAGCAATTGTTAAAAGTCTTCCAAGTAAGTTTCACAGAGAGCCCAGAGCAAGAAGGACTTAAGCAAATCACCCCACTTCCAGCTCATCTGCAGTGGGGGCTGTGGCTAGAGTCACCACAAGAAGGGCCAGCTGAGGATAATTGCCTACAGTAGCAGAGGATTTGCAGTTGGGACCTGTTGGTCTTGTGTGGTGAATGGACGTTTTACTGGCTGTGGTATCTTGGACTAGGAATCCTCATCCAAACCTCGTTAACTTCCATGTAAATGATAAGGTCAGGACAGTGGGTGGAAGCAGGCCCTCTTTACCCAAGCCTCTCAGGGGACTTAAAGACAGAGAAGTGGGAACAGTGGGTTTCCTACTGAGTGCTTTCATGTCCACATGGGGCAACCAACACTAGGCCAGGAGGGCAGGTGTGCGGTTTGTATGACCGAGTGCTGCCCACAATGGCTGGAACCTAGAGACGTCCTGGGTAGAACAGAAACCAGAGCAGGCATGCTGGGTCCTGGCCCATGTGGGTATAGGACTCTCAGTAAGGTCGAAAATCAGGCTATGGATTCTGGTCTGGTCCCCGAGATATGACCGGCGGTTGGACATAGGCAGGGCCCTGGGTTAAAGCAAACCTAAGCTGTCTGACATATGGACAGGGCCTAAGGGCAGCCTGTAGGCTAGGTGGCTACAGGCACTGACTAGAGCCCTTGGGCACAGAGAGAAAAGTGACAGTCCCACTGTCCCCTAGACCCTCACAGTGGCACTAAAGGTTGTTGACTGACTTCTGGTATCACACAGCTGGTCATGGGGCTCGAGGTTAATACCCATGGTTCCACTGTGAAGGCCACAGCTCTGAGATGACAGAAGGAAACATCCTCGTGTTGGCTCCTCCTGAGAGGCTCTTACTGCGTAGCCAGGACTTCATGGCCAGTTTTAAAGCATGTGTTCCTCCACAGTTAAGAAGACAGAATGAACTTAGTGCTCTCACTGCCTCCAGTGGATGGACACAGGGAGGGTGGTTTAGAATGGAAGGGGCCTGAGGTTAGAGAAAGACGTGTGATTCCAGGGCAGGTCAGGCACAACAGTGGCAGGGAAAGGAGCCAGTCTACTCCTTACAGGGCTCTTGGGGTGGATGAGGACAACAGTGGCTTGCTTTAATCCATTAAGATGCCAAAAGTCAAAGATGGAAGTTCACTGCTTCCTCTTGTAGACCAAGAAGCAAGGCTCCAGATGGAGGGGTACCACAAAGGGCTCAAGTACCAATGTCCTTAACCCATGGTCTTGTACACATCTAGGGTTTTTGAGGGCATGTTCTGACATTTTCTTAGGTTATATTGTTCAGGTTCTGGGGCTCAACCTAAGGCTGAACTGGGTGCAGTAGAGAGGAAAGGCTGCATTGCTTTGTTTTTATTTATTATTTATTTATTTATTTATTTATTTATGTGTGTGTGTGTGTGTGTGTGTGTGTGTGTGCATGTTTGTATGTATTTGGGCAAATAAGTGTGTGGTGGTGTGCTTGCATGTGTGTTCATGCGTGTCAAGGCCAGAGGACAACCTTTGGTATTCCTTGTTCTTCAGGGTCCTCAGACTTGCCAACTATTTCCTCTTTCTCTCTCTCTCTCTTTCTTTTTCTGGCTCAGGTTCTCGCTCTATGCTATGCTGAGTCTGGAACTCACTCTGTAGCCCAAGTTGGCCTCCAACTCATGGTGGTTGGTGATCCTCCTACCTCAGCCTCTAGGAGTTCTGGGGTTACCTATGTGAGCTATAACACTTGGCTTCATCTTTTTTTTTTTTTCAATTTTTTTTGTTTTTATTTATTTATTTGAGAGTGACAGACAGAGAGAGGAAGAGGCAGATAGAGACAGAGAGAGTGAATGGGTGCGCCAGGGCCTCCAGCCACTGCAAACAAACTCCAGATGTGTGTGCCCCCTTGTGCATCTGGCTAACGTGGGTCCTGGGGAATCGAGCCTCGAAACAGGGTCCTTAGGCTTCACAGGCAAGCGCTTAACCGCTAAGCCATCTCTCCAGCCCGATCATCTTTTTTTTTGAGAGAGTCTCTCACTAGCCTGGAGCTCACCTAATTAGGCTAAACTGGCTGGCCAATGAGCTCCATGGATTCTTCTATCTCTATCTCTTTTAGCTGTGGGATTATAGGCATGTACTACCACACTCAGTATTTTTATGTGGGTAGTGGGGGTAGAACTCAGATCCTCTTCCTTGTACAGCAAACACTTCACTGGCTGAGCTATCACCTCAGGTCTGCTGTTTTATTTTTACTTTTCAGAGAGAGTGAGAGAGAGACAGAAAGAGAGAGAGAATTGGCATGCCAGGGCCTCAGCCACTGCAATCGAACTCCAGATACTTTTGCCACCTAGTGGGCATGTGCGACCTTACGCTTGCCTCATCTTTGTGTGTCTGGCTTATGTGGGATCTGGAGAGTTGAACATGGGTCCTTGAGCTTCACAGGCAAGCACCTTAACCACGAGGTCATCTCTCCAGCCCTGCCTATTTTAAGTTGTAGATATTATTCTTCAGAGAAATTTTAGGTTTACAGATATTGAGCAGAAAGTCCAAAGTTACATGTCCCCCACTTCAGCCTCCTCTTATTAACATTATCACCAACTTGATGTAGTTATAGCTGGTGATCCACTGTGACTAGCCAATGCTGTGGTGTTGTGGATTCTTGGGGTCCACAAAGTACAAAAAGCCATATGCCCACTTTTCCAGAATAGTCTGATTGCCCTGAGATTTCAGTCTGCATCTTCCTCAGGCCTGTATTAGAATAGTCCCCTCTGATCATGGAGCCCTGCTGTGTCTCGTCTGAGCTGGTCAGTTCCATGTCTGGTTTCCTGCCTTTCTCAGGGTGCTCCTGCCAGCAGGTTCTGAGGATCTTTGGTAGATAAGGATTCCGAGGCAGGGTGGAGGTTTAGCTAAATGAGGAGCAGGAAGGAAGCAGAGCAGCATGAGACACAAGGCTCGACCCCAAGGCTCTGTGCTTCCCTCGGCCTGGCTGCCAGGCCCAAAGGGGAGTGGAGATGAGAGGGAGTAAGGTACTTTGTTAGGAAGTTAGGGTGAGTGGGCTCCTGAAAGTAAAGGCAAAAATGTCTGCCCTCTGTAATCTGCACTTGCTAGAGAGCGAAGGATGATGTGACTCCATCTCTTGCCTAAAGGAGATCTGTTTTTCCACAAACAACCTGGGCCCTTCCAAGAAGAGCGGTCCCCTTTCTTAATCCTGACATTGTGGTTGGTCAAGTTCAGCCCCCAGAACTTGGCGTCACAGCTAGCCTCTTCCTGAGATAGCCCCTAGCCCCGACCCATCGGCTGTCTGTCTGTCTCACCTGAGCCAGAAGGTAGGGCCCACCACCATAATGTTATAAATACGTTTACTAGGGGAGGGCTACTTCTCTTGGTGGCCCATTTACCATTCATGAACCTCCAGGTTCTGGGGAGTCTCCCTTCATCTTGGCCTGGCTGGGCTGAGATGAGCAGAGAAGGCCCTGGCCCCTACTCCCATATGGGCTTTCTACCCCCTTCTGCCCTCCACATGGCAGAAGCTCTTTACACTTTCTTTTCTTTTCTCTATAACTTTCTTTTTACCTTCCAGGCCCACCACATGGGCTCTCTGACCATGTGAGTGTGTTGCAGTCAGGTTTGCATTGCTGGTAGAAATCACCCAACCAAGAGCAGCTCATGGGAAAAAAGAGATTTATTTTGGCTTACAGACTTGAGGGGGAAGCTCCATCATGGCAGGGAAAATGATGGCATGAGCAGAGGGTGGACATCACCCTGTGGCCAACATCAGGTGGACAACAGCAACAGGAGAGCATGCCAAACACTGGCATGGGGAAACTGGCTATAGCACCATAAGCCTGCTCTCAACAATACACTGCCTCTAGAAGGCATTAATTCCCAAATCTCTATCAGCTGGGAACATAGCATTCAGAATACCTAAGCTTATGGGGGACACCTGAGTCAAACCATCACATTCCGCCCCTGGCCTCCATAAACTGATAATCATACGTGATGTAAAATGCAATGCAGCCGTCCAACTTTAAACGTACCCATAGTTTTTATCAATTCCAATGATATTCATACATCCCTATAGCCCAAGATTTTTTAACTGAGCCATAATACCAACAAATAACCTCAAAAAAAAAAAAAACATAATGGCACAGAATAAACATTCACATTACAAAAGATGGCATTGGACGTAGCAAAGAAATATTCAACCAATACAAGATTTAAACAAGGCAAATATCAAACTCTGTAGCCCAAAGTCCAACAACTCTAGTCAATGACAAATCTCCAAGTCTGATAATTCTAACCAGCAACAAGTCTCTGGTATCCCAATTCCGCCCCTCCAGCGAGGCTACTCACAGTCCTGGAAAACTTCATTCAGGGCCGGCAGCTTTCCTTAGCAGCTATCTCATGGTCCCGGCATCTCCACTGGGTCTCCACTGCAACCCATGGTTCACCCTCATGCTCTATCCAGCAAACCTGCTTCACACTGCCCATGGCTGTTTCCAAAACACAAGACCGCATTGCAAACTCAATGACCTCTTTCTTGTATTTCTTATACTCCACAATACCAGGTAGGGTGCCAATTTGTTAATCCAGGGGGAAATAAAGCAGACTTTGAAGAACAGGACTCTCCTTGAGCACTCAGGCCCCTTCAAGAGAGTCTACATTCTTCCTGTTGCCCCAGTTCAGGTCAGCTGGCCCAATCTCAAAGGTTGTAATCTCTCAATTGCAGCTGAATGAGCAGCAGTTTTTCTTTCTGTGCCATATCCCTCTGCCCACACCAGTTCATTTCTGTGCGAAGCAACCCTGCACAACTTCTCAGGACATGGGTTAGCCCAGTCCAAGCAAAGCTCTTTCTCACCCTCCTAAGCCAAACCTCATAGTCCATAGTTCTTACTGCATTCAGGTCTTCCAACTCTGACCAGAATAGTCCATCAAACTGTACTTATAGCACTGCAAGGCATCTCTTAGGCCAAAGTTTCAAATCCTTCTACGTTCCTCTTGAAAATCAGCTCCAAAAGACCAAAGCCACACAGTCAGGTGTCTAGCAGCAATCCCACTCCTCGGTACCACTTTACTATTGCAGTCAGGTTTGCATTGGTGGTAGAAATCACCCAACCAAAAACAGCCTGTGAGAAAAAAAAAAAAAAAAAAAAAGAGGTTTATTTTGGCTTCCAGGCTTGAGGGTAAGCTCCACCATGGCAGGGAAAATGATGGCATGAGCAGAGCGTGGACATCACCCCATGGCCAACATCGGGTGGACAACAGCAACAGGAGAGTGTGCCAAACACTGGGATGGGGAAACTGACTATAACACCCATAAACCTGCCTCTGGAAGGCATTAATTCCCAAATCTCCATCAGCTGGGAACCTAGCATTCAGAACACCTAAGTTTATGGGGGACACCTGAATTAAACCACCACAGGGTGTAATTCATTTTCCTCCCATTGGTTCTGTACATCCCTCAAAAATATAATAATTTAATAATTATCCTTCTTAGTCTTATTTTATCCAGCTCTTTGGTTAGAAGTAGACATGAACCTAGGGTTTAGGGTTCAAGGACTTTATTCCTGAACCCCTAACACCCTATTTTACAGGGTACTTGGGTAGGTATAAGTATGTTAGAGTAGGTACAGGGGTGGGTTCTGGGGTGGGTGTTGGGTTGGTATTTGAGTAGGTTCTGAGGTGGCTGCTAGGATAAATAGTAGGGCTGGTACTAGGGCAGATAGTAGAATGGGCACTGGGCATAGGTAGATATTCCAATAGGTGCTGGGGTGGGTGCTGAGGCAGGTACTGGGGTGGACAAGGCTTGCTTTGTCAGAGGGGGACCAGACCTCATAGGGCTCTGCTGAGGACTTCTGGGGCTCAAAAACAAAGCAGCCTGTGCCTGCTGGGGCTCTTCCCTACCTTGCCTCACTAGCCGTGTTCCCAGACTGAGTGGGACCAGGAAGGGGAGGTCCTTTGCTCTTTGGGGTGTTAGGACATGGAACTCAGAGGTCTCTAACTTCACTGATTTCTTAGCTGCAGCTAATGAGGCCTGCAGATGGTTGTCTATTGTAATGAGCTACCTCAGGCTCAGGTGGCACCTCCCTCCAGCTGGCCTGGGGCCATCGTTAGCTTCCCAGGAATGGGTGGTCACAGAATCCCAAGCTTTCCCTTAAGTCTCTTTAAGGGACACTGCAACCCATCACTGCTGTTCTTTCTTCATTAGCGGTGGCAAGGCGCCATGTCCATATTGGTATGAGGACACAGGGAGTAGCACCGAGCACAGAGGCTCCCCATGTCCATCAATGCCATGCTCACGACCGTAGTGACTTCTTCATGTCCAGGAAAACAGCCTGCCTCGTGGGCTGTAGGAGCTGGCCCAGGGGTGCTCTAAGGGTAGCCTCACCCTCCTGGAGGCCACTTGCCCTTCAGGTGGATCACCGTGTCCCCAGTACATGCCTGGCTCCCTTTCTTGCTGTACTTAATTTTTAATTTTTTAATTTTTATTTATTTATTTTATAGAGATATAGTGAAAGAGGCAGATAGAGAGAGAATGGGCACTCCAGGGCCTGTAGATGCTGCAAACAAACTCCAGATACATGTGCCACCTTGTGCATCTGGCTTAAGTGGATCCTGGGGAATTGAGCCCTGAATTATCTCCCTAGACTGCAAGCACCCTGTAGACAGGTCATGTACACTCACCCTAGAAGTCCCCATCAGCCTGCCAGGTATGGTGGCTCATGCCTGAAATCCTATCACTCAGCATTCAGGAGACCAAAGTAGGGGGGTCACCACAAATTTGTGGCCAGCCTGGCATACAGAATTAGACCACCGCCTAAAAAATAAGTCTCTGTCAGAAACATGTACCTGAGTGGGTCATGCTTAGAAAGCCATTCTACATTAATTGCCTAGAATAACATCAAAACTAATAAAATCAGCCAGCCTGTTAGTATTGTTGGCTGGACTGTTACATTGGTTTTGACTCTATTCTAGGCAATTAACACGGAATGCTTTTCTAAGCAGGGAATGTGGCCTGTTGGTTTCTTTCACCATAGTGACCTTTTAGACTCACATACACACCCAGGTAGATGCTTTGTGAATGCACCGTACACACACACACACACACACACACACACACACACACACACACACACACAAACTATCCATGGGCATAAGCAAACTCCATTACACTGGAAGAAAGTGGGGTTCAGAAAGGTGAAAGTGTCCCATGGCCTGCAGCAGCAAGTGGTCACATGCAACAAGAAATTACTGATCCAGGGCTGGAGAGATGGCTTAGTGGTTAAGCGCTTGCCTGTGAAGCCCAAGGACCCCGGTTCGAAGCTCAGTTCCCCAGGACCCACGTTAGCCAGATGCACAAGGGGGTACACACATCTGGAGTTCGTTTACAGAGGCTGGAAGCTCTGGCGTGCCCATTCTCTCTCTCTCTCTCTCTCTCTCTGTCTCCTTCTCTCTGTTGCTCTCAAATAAATAAATAAACAAAAAAAATTTTTTTAAGTCTTTAAAAAAATTAAAAAAAGAAATTACTGACCCAGTCCCTCTGCCACTTTCTGCCCAAACAACATGAGTGAGTCTGTCTGGGCTATGCATGTTCATGTGCAAGAGCAAGGGGCCACTGACTTGGGATAGCAAAGGCTCTTCAGCCACACTGGTGCCTGGGTGCCAGGACTGGTGCCCACTGACTTCCCTTGTCCTCTGTAGGACAGAGCTCACTGGAACTTTGGCTATTAAGGGCCTGGGTGATAAAAGTAGGGTAGATGGGCATGTTAGCTCCCCGCTGCCTTCCAACTCAGGCTTAGAGTAATGTCCAGGCCGTGGCTGTGAGTCACAGCATGGCTGTTATACTTATGTCGTGGCTGTGATCAGGCCACATCTGTGCATCTCTCTGGCTCCTGCCAAAGTATCGGCTCCAGTGGTCAAAGGAGGTGTTCACAAAAGGTGCACCTCTGTATGATGACTATTTTTGAGGGTACTTCTGAAGCCAGGGCACCCCATCGTGCACATGGGTGACTCTGTTGGCATCCTTCACTCTGAGCTTTCTCTAGCTGTTTACACAAATTCACTGCTGCAGCTGGTGCTTGTGTGGAGCTCATGAGCTCACTCAGAGTTCTGGACGTGCACACTGTTCCTCCTGACGACTGTCCACTTGCTGTTGTTGGGTATTGTCTTGTTTAGCTTCATTAATGGAGGGTGCCAGGTGTGCTTGGCAGTCTGACTCATGTACAGGATGGCTCCCTTACAGGGTAGGAGTCTGTAACTGTAGCTTTAAAAAGAAGATAACAGTGTCCTTGTTCAGAAGGGGAAGGGAGGACCATACAATGCTTATAGGGCCTCACAGGTAGCAGCAGTTCAGTAAGTTAGCCCCTTCCTAGTTCTCCTGCGTGGTGCCCTGCTCTGGGGTCCTGGCTTCATCTTCTCCTGACGGCATCGGGTACTGTGGAAAATGTAACAGTCTTCATAGCACCCGTGAAGTGCCTGTGGCTTCATCTACAGCAGTGCCCCAAGGCCTCCCTGGAATGCTAGCATGCAGGGTGACAGTGACATTAAGGCCAGGCACTGTGAGAGGTGCTGTGTTGCTGGGTGACAGAATCTAGTGCCTTATAGGTGTGAGACATCCTCAGGATCCTGCATGGAGAACATGTGATGTGACGGAGAAAGGGGACAACGGAGTGAACAGACCATCGTGAAGCTCCTGGGCACTGGGCTCAAGGAGTCTGGGAGGCATCCTGTCTCCCTGCAGAGAGATGCAGAGCACAGTCTGAGCTCTGCCACCTGCAACATCATGGAAAACTTCAGTCTTCTCATCTGTCAAGTGGGTAAATAACGTTAAATGGCAGTTGTAAGGTGCTTGAGGTTGGTAGATAACAGGGAAAGGTGTCGATGTCTGAGGGTCTTGCCTTCACCTGCAGGCATGGAGGCTGCTGCTGTCTGTCTCAGGAGCCTCTGGGGGCCCCAGACTCCAGCTAGCTGTGCTGTGTACTGCAGGGGACGCTGTGCCAAGCATGCCAGCCTATGGCTCAGGGGCTGGGAAGTAATGGTAAGATGAGGAAAGGCCCAGGCACTGGTGAGACTTCTCATCCTGCCAGCCTTCTCCTATCTTGCACTGGGGACTTGTCTGTGCTCAGGACATTTCCTGTCAAGCTCAAAATACTGTTATTGGGCTGGAGGGATGGCTTAGCAGTTAAGGCATTTGCCTACAAGGCCAAAGGACCCAGGTTCAATTCCCCAGGACCCACATTAGCCAGATGCACAAGGGGGCACATGCATCTGGAGTTCATTTGCAGTGGCTGGAGGCCCTGGCGCATCCATTCTTTTTTCTTTCTCTCTCCCTCTTTCTTGGTCAAATAAATAAATAAAATAAAATATATAAAAAACTATTATCAAGAAAGGGGCACTCTTTTTTCTTAAATGCATGTTTGTGTGTGTGTGCGTGTATAGGCCAGAAGATACCTTGAGTGTTATTCCTCAGGAATGCCATTCACTTCCTTTTGTGACATTGACCTAAGGTTCAAGTAGTCTAGACTGGCTAATCAGCAAGCCCCAGGATGCTCCTGTCTCTGCCTCCTCAGTGCTAGGATTATAAGCATGTGCCACCATCCCTACATGTTTATGTGGGTTCTGGGGATTGAACTCAGTACCTAGTGTTTGCCTTGCACTGTGTGAGCTGTCCTTCCCATTACTCTTAACTGGCTTCTGTAGTCCTAGCTACTTGGAGGTCGGCTGAGGAAGGGGATAACTTGAGCCCAGAAGTTCTGGGTCAGCTGGCCTCAGCCACCACACAATAAACAAAGAAAGGAATAAATAAATGAAGGAAGGAAGGGAGGGAGGGAGGGAAAGATAAGAGGGAGGGAGGGGGAGAAGGAGGGATAAGGTCTACTTCTAATAGTTCATCCCACAATTAGGACAAGGTCTGCTCCCCTGGACTAGGCAGCATGATGTATCTAGGAAGGACATCGACGTGGGATGCCACCTCGTTGTATGTGGTAGGAGGAGGTTGGGCTGCCCTGGGCAGTGGGTAGCGTTTACAGCCTGGGCCTCATCTTGAGGAACTGGTGCTAAGCCATCACCTGTGTACACAAAGGACATGGGGCTGTTGGGTTCCTTGGGCACTGAGCAGAGGTTTGGGAGTCCTCTATCCCCTAGAGGTACTATTCACCGTAGAGGCATGTGGGTCCAGTCTATCAGTGCATCTTGCCTGAAATGTGCAGAGACAGGTCATACATGTTCATCTACATGATCCTCATACCTGAGGGCACCTCTTGCTTATGCATGTGTTTACAGACACCACACCAGTTTCAGGTGGTAGACCAGCTGCCTCCTACTTGCTGCTGGCCATATGTGGGAGGTCCAGATCTGTTGGGAAGGTTGTCAAACACCAGAAGGGCAGTCAACAAGCTTATTCTCAAAGCTTCATCTCCTGGGTATTTAACACAGAGTGTGTGTTCTGTTCTGTGGTCACCACAACGAGGCATTTGAGGCCATTTTCTCACCAAATGTGTATTGGGCCTCCGTATTCTCTTAAGTGCTAGGTCTGCAAAGCAAATCAAATGTTGCTCTCCTTTGGAGGAACTCACAGTTTGGTCCATTCATTTAAAACAATGAAGCAGGGTGTGAACAAATGGCTGCTTCTATCCAGGGTGAAAAGTTAGAGCCAGGCCCAGCGTGCCAGTGGCGCACCCTCGTGAGGACCTAGGGGAAGAGGCTGAGGTGGAGCCGTGGTTCTGCTCCTTTGAGCAACCTTGGGGCCCAACATCAGGAAGCTCCTGCCGTTGATGCCGAGTGCCCAACCCTGTACAGTGAACAGGACCCCAGCTGCTACACAAAGCCAGGCAGGAATGAGGCTTCTCGCGAGCATCCTGCCCTCTGACACCAGCCCCAGCCATGTCCAGGGAGGCAGTGGTGATGGAAGAGCTGGAGTGTGGGGCACCTTCAGCCACCAAAGCCCTCTGTCTTCCTGACAGTCATGTCAGCTCCTCTTCCCACTGCAGGGAATAAATCCTGTGTGACCTTCATGCATTCATGACTGAAAACTGCTAATGTGTGTTCTTTTTGAAATATGCAAGATGTTGGGTGTGATTAACTTGAAGAAAGATTAAGGTGAGCTACTCCTTTGTTTAAACATTGGCTTCTAAGGGAAGGGATTTAAAGTGCTCACAAGTCCAACAGGGCAATGAGCACGCTGTGGTACAGAATGATGTATTACACGGTAGGGTGGAGTTCATTACTGGGCATCTAAAGCCATCATCCTGGCTTGATTTGGATTGAGCTTGGACAGATTCAAAAGACTCAGGGATGTGTCCTGAGCATTTGTGGAGGCTCACATAGAGGCTAAGGCTGGACTGAGGAACATGTGCCTTCCCCTCTAGAGCCTTCCCACTACAGAGCCTCCTTCCCATCACATGCTTTCCAAATGTCCTCCTCCAGGTATGTCCCCAGTTGATGGCAAAAGTTGATAGAACTTTAAAGATGAGCTGTCCTATGCCTCTCTTTTATACCCAGTCTACCTGTAAACTTTCTTTCTTAAGCCCTGCACACCACTCTCAGTGCTGTGCTCTTTGTAAATCCATGGGGAGCCACTCCAACGGGACTGTTGCAAGGAAGAGAGAACAGGAACAGGAGGTAAGAGAATGAGGAAGAATGTCAAAAATTTCCACCTCCCTGTTGTTTGATTATGAGCATGCATTTATTGATAATTTTTACACAAGAGTGTAATTAGAGTGTAATTTGATCATAATTTCTCATTACCTTTTCTTGTCCTCTCTCCCCCACTCCCTTTTCACTGAACCTTGTCTTGTTTTCAATGAGTCCCTCTTTCATTTTAGTATCTTTTTTATCCTTTGCCCTCCTCCACCATCCATAATGGAATGTTGGTTGGTCTAGTACTGTGCTGGTCTTATACAGGTCATGTGTACAACAGCCACTTTTTGTCCAGAAGACAATCTTCCAAAAGCACTCCTTCCCATCCTCCGGCTCTTACATTCTTTCTACACCTCTTCCACAATATTTTCTGAGCCTTGAAGGGGATGAACACTCAATAGTCACTTATTCTCAGCACTTTGGACAAGATTTGAGTCTTCCTAGTAGTCATTGCCAACTGCAAAAAGAAACTACTTTGACCAAAGGAGAAAGCATCACTAATCTATGGCATAAATATAGATATTTAGAGGGCAACTTGATGGACACAACACATCCATTTAGCCAAACAACAGTGGTAGCTTCCTTCCTATGTCTTATGATTTTCCCAGCCATGATTTTTTTCTTTTCTTTTTATTTATTTATTTATTTATTTATTTATTTATTTATTTATTTTTTACCAGGTTTTCAGTATCAGGCATAAATTCCCATCCATGGAGCAGACCTCAAATCCGGTCAGAGAGAAGTTGGTTAACCTCATAATAGTCACGCCATTGTTGCATCAGTGGGCACAGCTTTACTGGCCAGTTGGTTGTGTAACTTGCCGAGTCCACTGCTCTGTAAGATGACTTTTCTCCCCTAGTAGCCTGCATAGCACTTCCCAGCACTGTGATGGCTTGCCTGCAGAGAAGAGACTTCCAGAAGTGTGGATTGGGAAGAGAATGTGTACTCTGCACAACGGCACTGTGGAGTCACACTGGGGGTATGGGCCACGGAGCTGTGATTTAGGGCTTGATTTTACCTCTGCTGCTGACTATTTGTGTCACTGTAATAATTGACCTACCTCCTCTGGACTTCAGTTTCTTGGTTTGTAAAGTGATAATAATGTCTACTTATGTAGATGGGTCATCCAGAGAACCGTGACCACAGTGCAGAACCTTGAAGAACGGCAGTTGGAGGGGAAGCTGTTACAGGGCACAGATTGTTACTGTTCTAACCACTTCTGCCAGCACCATCTCCATGATGCTTCATGTGTGAGCCCTTTATGCAGGGGCCTGGGCAGCTGGAGGGTTCCTGCAGGTTGCATTCAGGCCATGTAGTTGCCCACAGCCTGCTACTGATCTCTTCTTCAGGAAACAGCACCTGGAGCTTCTGGCATTGGGCTAAGGACAGCTCTGACTGGATTCCCATGAGGGTGATGTGTGAGGCCCGTTGCAAAAGCAGAACTCAGTTTGGACTGGAGGTGCTCGGGCCTCTCCCCCTTTGCAATGTGCTGGTTGTTGGAGATTTGTGTTTTGGAGTTTACACATGCTGACCTATCAATTTTCATTTAATTGCTTCATGCTCTGTAGGCAGGCAGAGTAGATATGGCTCAACTCCCCTTCCCTACAAGTTATTCTAGTGTAATATCTCTGGCTTCTGCCTCATGGAGTCCAGTCTACCTTTTCCCTCTTGTCTCAGTCTGCTCCACTCTCTTTGACTCTTCTTGATTGCAGTGTTGGGTTTATGCAGTGCTCCTGTCCCTCAGCAGGGCACAGATTAACACTAGCTAGTAGCTGATGTTCATGTCTCACTCTGTGGAAACTCTGGCAGAGGGCCTATGGGCAAAGGGCACAGTACACACATTCATCTTGGCCTGAGAAACCCAATACAGACTCATGAATGGCAGTGCACATCACTAAAGCATGCATGTACTCTCAACCATGTTCTGAAGCTTGGCATAGGATCTTCCACAGGAGACATGGCCTTGGAACTTGGGGAGAGCAAAGAAGAGAGTGACAGTGCCTGGCTCTTAGGGATCTCAAGCATAGCTGGGAGAGACATCTGGTGAACAGGTAACATAGTTCAAAGTCTTAGGGCCTTGAAAGAGGTGAGAGATGTTGCCTGTCAAACAGGCAAGTGATGGCATTTGAAGATATCTGGGGAAAATATGGTACTAAAAATGACTGAGACCTGTGCAGTCAACTATTGGTATTCAGCTGAAGAGAAGGATGGAGTTGGCAACGTGGTTCTCCCCAGTGAAACCAGATGGAGCTGGCACACTTCTGCAGGGTGAAATGAGCATGGTGGTATGAGAAGGGAAGTGGGTCAGAAATGTGCGGAAGGGCCTGGGACCTTATTGCCACAACTCTTTTTGTAACTTCAGACTGTACAGAATCTTGTCTGCATTGGTCCAAACTTCAGCCTAGTACCCTCTCTGCAGGGCTTCGATAATCACTGCTGCTGATGGTGGCCAGGACTCCAGAAATCACACAGATAAGGCATCTAGATGTTAGTGGAACCTACTGTGCATTTGCCTTTCATTGAAAATAAATCAGGAGCTTGTATAATGCAGGCCAGTCAGCTGAGCATCCTGTGTGAGTGACCAAAGACTGAACTAAACTTTTCAAATTATTACTATAAACTAGCATGTTGAAGTGTCAGTATCCTCCCCTCTCCTCTTAAGATGGGTGTAATGTCTTTTCTTTCCTTCTGTGTGTAAGCTCACTTGTTTTTTGTTTTGTATGTGTATTGTATGTGTGTGGTGTGCCTATGTATATGAGTGATCACGTATGTGTAGAGCATGTGTGTGTGGAGACCACAGGTTGATGTTGGATATTCCCCCTCATTGCTCTTCTACTTGAACCCAAAGCACACTGGTTCAGCTCACCTCAGGGATCTCCTGCCTCTGCTTCATGAGCACTGGGATTACAGGTAGGTTGTCATACCTTCCCAGCATTTACATAGGTGTTGTGGTCCTAACTCGGGTCCCTGTGCTTGTGAGGCAATCACTTTACCCACTCAGCCATCTCTCCAGCCTAAACTAACTCTTTGTTACAAAAGAAAGAAAATTCTAATCTGCCATCTTGGGATGAGGCAGATAACAGACCCTGAATATACAGGGCAAACCCTGGAGATGGCAGAATGTAGAAATGCTGACCTGATACCACAAATGAAGCCACAGTCCACTTAAACTGCCAATAGCAGTAAATGAAGCCATTGTGCTGTGAGGACATTGCACAAGGCACTGAACAGGACCAGGGTCCGCAAAGGGAAGCACTGTTAGTGCTCTGCTCCCGGGCTGTGTCGCATGGGAAGCTTCTGGCCACTTTCCTCTGGACCACTCACTGGCTGAACTTCCACTTGAACATGCTGAGTGTGCAAGATGGAGCCAGGTGTGGGGTTCATGCCATTTGATGGGGTGTGGTAAGGAGCAAAGCCAGGAGAATTACCTTGTATAAGGGGACATTAGAATCCACTCAGCAAGACCTGTGTGCAGTAAGGTAGGCCAGGTTGCTCCATATGTCAGTGAAAGTTGATAGCATTTTCATTTTAATATGAGGTCATCTTGTCTGGAACTTTCTATGGCCATAGGTCAGTAATGACTTTATTCACAGAATGACACAATGTAGAGATCAGAAATCTTGCTGTGGGATGACCCCAGGGGTGAGTCATTCTCAAATGAATTGGAGCCTTTATTAAGCTGGTTACATAATTCATACTTACATTATGGACTTAAAATGCATTAACATCTGCAGAAAGTGTTGTCTTACCAAGTAATTCCCAGTTATCCTGAACTTGTGGAGAATGCTGGGACCACTCCTCTTCTCTCTCCTTTTCTCTGTCTCTTCCTCTTTTCTTTCTGTCCCACCTGTAGACTTGTTGGTCAGTAACCTGTATCGTGCTGCAACAGTAACAAGAGCAGAGCAGAGACCTGGGAATGAGCATGGGTATTACTAATTTACAGCTATGAGCCTATGGTATCAGATGGTACTTCACAGGTCCTGAGAAATGCACAACTTCCCTCTCCTGTGATGCTTGCAGTTTGATCCCTCCTTCATAATGTCAACTGACATCCATAAAGCTAGAACACAGGAAATGGGACTCAGTGGCATTTAGTCATGAGCACTTCATTTGGATGCTAAACCATTGATGTAACAAGATTGGTGGCCATTTAAGCATGTATAGGTCAGACCCTGACCCCTGACCACAACCAGTTAATAGCTGAGCTGACCTGGAACCCACCTTAGCGCCTGCTCAGGACTTGGGCAGGCACTTCCATGAAGGCTGCTACATCGCACAGGTAGGAGAGGACAGGTCTCTCCTAAGGGCCATAGTAGGAGTGTTGAGAACCAATTTGCTCCTCACAATGAAAACCTACTTCAAACTTCCATGCCCGGCCCCCTGGCCCTCCCTGTGTCCCAAAATGGCTGGGTGTATCATTCCGTCTGCTAGTCATACTCTGTGTTCTCCATGTAAATAATGCTGGTTTGGAGAGAGATCCTGACATAAAATTGACCTTTCATTTGGTTAAAACTGAGAAAATGCAACTATAAAATTAATTTGCAAAAATGAACTTATTTTTTGGATTAAACCCCAATTCTTGGAACTAAATTCTTCAGTGGACTCTAAGCAGTATGCTAGGTGGTATCTCACACCAATGTTTTAGCAGACAGGGCTGTTTGCATGGAGAGTTATAACACTGATCCTCACAAGACTGCACTGCAATCTGGAGGGAAGGTCCCTGGGCTTAAAGCAAGTGTGGTAGTGATGTTCAGGACTGTGTAGGCATCCTATATCAGGTTGGCAAGACTCTTTCTACTTTTCTGTACCTTAGGCCTCTTTTGTGAATAGAAATCAGATTTTACTGAATGCCTTTCCTGTTTCTTGATATGATTTTTCTCCCTCTGGTCTGCTAATGTGGTAGATGACTAATTTATTTCCAAATGCCCCTTACCTCATGATCTGCCATCTTTAAAATTTTTTTTTCTTCTTTCATTTGCTGAGTATTTTTGCATTTATGTCCATGAGGGCTACAAGTCTCTTTTGGTCCATCCTTACCTACTGCTACATTAGCAGTGCTGGTCTTAGGAGCTGAGCAACAGCATGGTCCCTCTTCTTTCTGTAGGAAGCAGTCAGGAGAATCCATTTTGCTTCTCCGTCTTGCTCAAAGCTTTCTTGATCAGAAGGTTGAGATTGCTTAGTATGTTTCTGAGGCCATGTTCTGTTATTATTCTTTTCTCTGTGTTTTTATAATGGCATCAATCATACTTCAAGTACTCCAACTTTCTTTTTCTATGATCTGAAGTCTACAGTTGAAACCTTCCAAGGGTTATTTTTTCTTCTCGTGTTTTTTTTTTTTCAGTTCTAACATTTCTATTATATAATAGCTTCATTTCTCTGCAGGGATCTGACTCCTTCTAGTTGTTTCAAGAGTGTTCACCTTTACCTCTGGAGCATGGTGATAATAGCTGTTTTAAAGTCTCTGGAAATTCAGACATTAGATGCATCTCAAGGTTGGCATGTGCTGACTATCTTCAACCTTGAGAATAGGTTAGGTTTTTCTGGTTCTAAGGTGAGGAGGAGTGTTGGATTGTATCCAGTGTATACTGAACATCATGTTGTGAGATGCTGAGTTCTGTTTAAATCTGTGGTTCTCAACCACAGGGACATTTGAGAATGTTTGGAAGCAATTGTGATGGTCCCAGTTGTGGGGTGCTGCTGGCATCTAGTGGATGGAGACCAGGCTCTTGCTCTCTTTCTCTCTCTCAATAAATACTCAGTCTGACATGCCATGTATGCATTGAGAAACCCTTGTTGAAATAGAGGAGGTGGGCTCAGACAACACTGTCTGTCTCACCTTCTAGAAGGTGACTCCATCTATAGCCAGAGAGTGCCTCACCAGCACCCGACCCTGCTGGTACTCTTTGATTTGACTTCTAGCCTCCAGGACCCTGAAGGTAAACTTATGCAGATTCAGCTGCCAATCTGGTGTGCTTTGTTATAGCAGCCCGAGCTGACCAATGTGCTGTGCTTCTTCTAGTCTGCTCCAGGTATGCAGAGTGTGAAGGTGAGCTAGAGTTATGTCACTTCACACACATCATTAAAGGCTCTTCTACTGTCCCCTCCCTCAGATACTGTATCTATCTATATCACAAGGATACCTTTTCCCAGACTGTTGATTAGAATGGTCTGGTTTCTCTGCATTAGATTTATGCTTTCCTGTGCATTCATCTTCTTTTACTTCAGTTGATCTCTATTGGAGCATGGTAGCTGCTGGCAGCATTTTAGACCCTGTAGGCTTTTGTGTCTGATGGCCACATGCTGTGACAAGGAGCTTCTGGGACATGTGTGAGAAGCACACACAGTTCAGCACTCTAGTTTCATGACTGCTCATGTCTTATGTCAATAAAACTAAGATTCAGGGCGGGAGAGATTGCTTAGTGGTTAAGGTGCTTGCCTGCAAAGCAAAGGACCCATGTAAGCCAGATGTACAAAGTGGCACATGTGTCTGGAGTTCGTTTGCAGCTGCTGGAGTCTCTGGTGTGCCCTTCCCCCTTCTTTCTTTCTCTCTAAAATAAATAAATAAAAATAAAATGTTAAAACATTTAAAAACTAAGACTCAATTCATGCTAGAATAAAGTGTGGTATGTAGACCCAACATCTAGGAATGCTAGGCAGTGTCCTCTTGTGAAGAAGATACCTGAACTTCTGCAGTGACTGGATGCCTGCTGCTGGTGTTAGCATGGTGCTAGTGTGGTGTGTGGTGATAGCGTGGTGCTAGTATGTAGTTAACATGATTAGCATGGCACTAGTGTGGTGCTAGTATAGTGTTAGGTGGTGTTTGTGTGGTGTCCCATGGTGTTTAGAGTCAGCAGTGATGTGTTTGAAAGAGCTCTACCTAAATCCCAGTTGCATCACTCATCCCAACTTCAAAGCTCTCTGTGCCCCAGTTTCTTTTTTTCTCAACTTAACAATAGCACTCTTCTCTTTGTGAGTATAGGAAATGAGAAAATTCATAGACTGGCTGAGCAGAGTGTCTGACTCACCATTGACGAGTTTGACAAGGTTTCTGATTGAACAACAGGAGCCAAAGGCCTTCCCTCTTTTCAGATGCTGAGGTCTGTGTGCAGGCTGTACCATCCACCATCAGGGACAATTGTGCCTGTGGTTCCTGGACAGTTGCTGCCAGTCACAGGGTATGCAAGGCAGGGGCTCAAGGTTACATGTGTCCCCACCCACATTTGCTTTAAGATGTCACTGAACAAGTCCTTGGTCATGCTTGCAGGGTAATGATGCATTAGGCTTATTTCAGAGGTATCAAGCATCATGTGAAGAGTTGAGATTTTGTAAATGGAAATTATTATACCATTCAATTTTCTACATTTCCTCAATCAGTAAATTACATCAAACCCCAATATAATGTAGAATAAATACTTCAAAATCCAAGCACTTAGGATTCATTTTTCCCTTTTCTTCCCCTTTCTTCTTCTCCCAAAGGACCCTGGCTGGCCAGACCCTGTCCCGCTTCCATGGGCCTGTTATCATTTTGGTTCTTTCTCCCATCCCATTCTGAACTGTCCCTGAGACCAGCTTCTGTGCCTGTCACTCATTCTTTGTCAGAGTGGGCTGGGCTTTTGGCTTGTGGTTATGGGTAGGTACAATGCTACTCCTCTGCTTTCTCAGATCCTTTTAAGATAATATGAGAGATGCTGAGATGGAAGAGGAGCTGTCGACAGAAAAGGTCAGTCTCTGAGCATGGTCAGAGGTGGAGGGGGAGTCCCCACTGAACACGCATGAGTGTGTATGCATGTTGGAGGACTGGACTGTAGGAAAGTGGACTGGTCTGGGTATGGGATGTAGCCAAGACAGTAGATCATGCCAGAGCTGAGCTGAATGGATTAGGATAACCAGCAGCCCAGCCACACCTGCCCTGTAAGGCACCAGCAATGGCAGTCAGTGCTCTGCATACAGGCCAAGGCCCCTAACTCTAACGATCTTGAAAGAACAGTCTGTAGACACCTAGGATAGGGCTGTTGGAACTGTGTCACCTTGGGATAAGATGTTCAGTTATGACATTTGAGCACTCTTGATTACTCCCAACCCCATACCAGTCTGTCTATCAACAATCCACAGAACTCAGTTATTGAACCTTAATCTCAAATGTGTGTGGAGGGGCTGGCATTGTTGTTTAGTGAAGAGCACTCACCAAGCATGCATACTACTCCCAAGAAAAATCCCTCAGGTATGGCTGAAAATATTCAAGTCCAAAGTAAATAAATAGGATAAAGATTTTCTATGAGGAGACAATGTAGGTAAATAATTAGTAACTAGAATCCTCAGAGATACTTCAGAATGAAACGCAGCCAGAACACATGAACAATGTGCTATAAGAAAAAAGCCAGTTACACCTCAAGAAAGTTCCTGGAACCCTGACATTTCCCTTCCCTCTTCCCTTCTTTCATTTCCCCTGCCCTCACATTGTCTCTCTCCAGCTCTGTTTTATTCTTTTATATACTAAATGTGTATATTTATTAAAGATTCACCAAACACTAGATTTTTCATATGTGGTGTATATGTGACATGTATGCACATGCATGTTTGTGGAGCATGTGCATGCCATGTGGAGGCCAGAGGTCATGTGTCCTACTCTGTCACTCATCTGCATGTTTCCTTGAGAAAGAGTTTCTCACTGAACATGGAGCTACTGTTTTTGGTCAGATGGGCTCACCAGAGAGCCCCAGTGATTCCCTCATTTTCACTCCCACAGAACTGGGTTACAAGCATGTGTGGCCATGCCCAGCTGTTTACATGGGTGCTGAGGAGTCAAACTCAAACCATCTCAGACCCTTGCAGGCCCTCATGCTTGTACAGCAAGTACTCTTACCTGTTGAGCCATTTCCCCAGCCCCAAACATTAGATTTCAGATTGCTCCAAAGCACATAAAGCTTGTCTGTTTCTTGTACCTGGGGCAGCCCATCATTGATTGGCATCAGCTTATAGTTGACCATCCTTGCTTGTTCTCTTGTTGCTCACTGTGGTACCTTGTCTGCCTTCTTTGAGAAGAGTTCCCAGCTTTCACATATTCACTCCTTCCACCAACGATTATCTCATTTTGTGAGCTGTATGTGGACCTGATTTTGTAGTCTGGAAAACACATGCATGTTGTGGGACATGGACTGGGAGGGCTGGAAGAGTTGAGCAAATTTTCCTTGCAGGATGACAAGCCAGGAAAAATTAAAATTACAGATCACTTGACAGAAAATTGAAGATGAGATGAGCTCACAGGGCTCCCACAGAGAAGAGAAATGCAGATCTATTTGCGTAAACAATTGTCATTTGCCTGATACTCTCTAAGAAAAGCTCAGGGCATGCTGTTATCAGCATGTTAGAAGGCAGGCACATGTGAAGCACCATGGCTCATGAGCTTTCTCTGGCCTGCCCTACAAGAGGGTGATGGTCCTGAACATGCCACATGGCCAGCCATCTCTAGGATGTCCTATGTGGGCAGGCCTAGAATGACATATGGGGGACCAAGAGTCGCCCACAGTACACATCACCCAGCCAGGAGAGCTCTGTCTTCCGGCTGTCAAAATACTACCAGCCTGTAGGTCCTGGATTCCCTAGGCCCAGAGTTGCTTCTGAAAGAAGGGTTGTCTCTTGGTGGACATCCCAAGACATAGGTAGCCTGAGTGGCTGGCTCCTTGCAAACAGTATGCTTGTCCCCTAAGCCCTACCCATGGCCTCCCAGGGTCCCTGGTCCACCCAGCACAGGACCTCCAGGCCTGCGTGCTCCACTCTCTTTCTTCTGTGTTTGATTCATGTGAGTGCAAAGACGGAAAGCCTCTCCTCAAGGGATGAACTTACAGAGGTGGCACTGGAAACATTCTGGAAGGGTCTGTTGTGTCAATTTCCAGCATTTTAATTCTAGTATGAGAAAATTACACTTTTCTCTGCTACATGCCATCATGGTGTCCCTGTACAGTCAACTTTTGGTTCAGCACATTACTACATAGTTGATTTCACACCTCAAGACAAACACATTCCTGGTTGGGACACCTGCAGCCCAAGCTCAGTGCAGTGGTCATGGTAGGGACACAAGCACCCTTGCATAGCCTTGCTTGCTCTCTGCCTCTTGCTCCAACCTCACCCCTGTACCTGTGAGGCTGACACATACGGAGAGGTGGCTTTCCCATAGTTGCAGGCCTCACTTCTCATATCTACAAACATGTCTTCTGAGGCTCTGCTTGTCCCCACAGGGCTGCTCTGCTCCTCAGTGAGGCTGCCAGCTCCCTTTCAACCCTCCTCCAGCCGTATATATTCTAATCATCTAACATGGAGCCATGCCCCTGCCAGGTGCAGAAGCCTGGTAGTGGCCACCCTTGCCCTTGGTCCTCCCAGTATCTCCTGTGACAAAGTCTTCCATTCTGTTTCTGTCTTGATTGTCCTCCATGGTTTCATGGGGACAAATAATTTTAGGAAATACAGAAGAGCCACCTAAAGCCTTCATGAAGGGGACAGTTAGGTAGCTTTGTCACCATTCCTGCCTTGCAGAGTCTTGAAAGAATGAAACAGAGACTGGGGCATCTGGAGGTGGTGTGACTGGGGCGGGCAAGGGGATGATGACAGTGGAGATGGTAAATGAGCATGCCTGGTACTCGTTGGTGATGCCAGTGAGACGCTGCTAGGTCTGAGGGACAGGTGAAGACAACAGCCCAGCTCACAGCAGGCCACAGGGGAATAGTATGGAATAGCAGGTGGGTCTGGATCCAGTTGTTGAAAGGCAAAGAGATTCAGATCCAAGTGCTCTGGGCTAGAACTTTCCTGTTTAAGAAATGGTCTTTTGAAAACTCTACATTTGTTGGGGAGTGTCTTAGTAGTAGAGTTCTTGTCTAGTGTGCTCAAGGCTCCAGGTTCAATCCCCAGCACCACAAAAACAGAAAAGAACCTCTACAATTTTTATTTCTTTTAATCTATGTAGCAAGGGGGCTGAGATAGTGTCTTAGTATTACCAGAACAGGACAGTGAGGTTGTTTGAAGGAGGCCTGAGCTCTAGGAGACTGAGAATAGTCAGTAGATAATGCTTAGTGGAATGTGAGTTGCCAGGATTAGGAAAAGCCTTGGGGCCTCCCTGTCTTTCTTGGACTTTAGGGTAGGACTTCAGAAAGAAGACTTCAGAGGTGATAAGATTCAGTGTCACCAGGAGAGCAAGCAGAGGGTGCCACAAGACATAGAATGTGGTAGTGAAAGTGGAAAGGAGAGACAGACAGAGAAGTAGACAGGGTGCAAGTGTGAGGCCCCTTCTGAGAAGGTGGTCCCTGGCCTCTGTAGGCAGGACGCAGGCATACACAAGCGGAGATCACAACCATATGGGTATCGCAGATATGCAACAGGCCCAGGACAGTGAGTGGAAGTAGCTTTGGGAAAGAAAAGAGTAAGTTTTTGGGAAAGCCTCTTTCTATCGGCAGAGAACATAACTAATTATGGTTTTGATTGAGAAATTAAGATAAGGCATGTTCTCAGGAAAAGCCGACTGGAAACCTTCATCCGTGTTTTCACCAATAAAGTGGAAATCATTCCAGGATACAAGGTAGACATGGCCCTGTGTTTTAGCCTTGTGCCAGGATGACCCTGGAGCCCAGAAAAGAGTACATAAAGCATGGCTGTAGGGTTTGTTTGTTTGTTTGTTTGTTTGTTTGTTTGTTTTTTGAGGTAGGGTCTCACTCTAGCTCAAACTGACCTGGAATTCACTCTGTATTCTCAGGGTGGCCTCAAACTCACGGCGATCCTCCTACCTCTGCCTCCCGAGTGCTGGGATTAAAGGCATGTGCCACCACACACAGCTTTGGCTGTAGTTGTAATGAGACAGAATAACACGGATTTAGTCTTTTTAAATGTGTGAGGCAGGAACTAACTCTGGGAAAGCTCTGCTCTAATTTGATCAAGAAAGCCAGAGGTTGAAAATAAAGAGGCTAGAGTACTGGGTCATGTTTAGCCCAAGCACACCCTGTTGAAGTTGAAGAGCCCTGGGTCTCCACAGACCGACCCGAGGTGTCCCCAGGACTCACCACATGCTGTAGACCAGGAAAGGATCCTCACTCCTCCCCAAGGGTCCCTCTGGAAGCATATACCCCAATCCAACTGACTTCCCTAAAGGATACCCTCCTCTTCCAAGGGATATGTGCACATTAGCAGGTGTGGAACTACATAGCTGTTACTTGGGTGTGGCTTCAGAGTTGCAGCAGGATCTCAGGACCCACCCACACCCACAGAATCAATCTGCATTTTCCCCTAGCCCCAGAATCATGCACACAGGTGGGAGGCTGAGCCCTTGCTACGTAAACTACTCTGAGTCACAACACTTCTGGGCTATAGAGCCTTGACCTTGGTCTTGTCACTGGCTCGGAGTGCCCCGTGGAAGAATTCTTCACCCACCCCAGATACAGCAGCTACAGCAGAATTCCACATTAGTACCTGTGGTGGTTTGAATGATATGACCCATAGGATCATGTATTTTGAATGCTTGATTCCCAGATACTGGCAATTTGGGAAAATTGTGGGGTCTTTGTGAGATATAGCCTTGCTGGAGAAGATATATCACTGGGGGCAGGCTCTGGGGTAAGATAGCCGAGCTCCAAGCCCAGTACTTAAATTAATTTCCTTCCAGCTGTTGTGGAGATGTGACATGTTCTTGTCATTCTTGCCATGCTCCCCTGCCACAATGAAACATCCCCTCAGAAGTAAACCCCTTCTTTCCATAATCTGCTTCTGGTTGAGTTTTTTTTTTTTTTTCCCCCAGCAACAAGAAGGTAACTACTACAGAAGATTGGTACCAACAGGGTCCATTGCTGTAATTTACCTGACCGTGTGTGTGTGTGTGTGTGTGTTTTAGTCTTTTGGAAATGGTTTGTTTGCATGAGAAATATGGAAGGATTTGGAACTTTGAGCTAGAGAAGTAGAGTTTAGTGGGTCACTGTGATGAGGGTTTGAAAAAGCTGCACAGTTCTATGGAACTATGAAGGCTCTGCTTATGAAATTTCAGAGGAGAAATAATTTTAACAGGAGCTGGACGAGAGGAAATTCATGTGATGTGCTAGTTGCACTCTGCCTGTCTCCTGAGAACTTGAGCAAAATTGAATTTAAAAGTAATGTTCTGGGCTGGAGAGATGGCTTAGCGGTTAAGCGCTTGCCTGTGAAGCCTAAGGACCCGGTTCAAGGCTCGACTCCCCAGGACCCACGTTAGCCAGATGCACAAGGGGCTCATGCGTCTGGAGTTTGTTTGCAGTGGCTGGAAGCCCTGGCGCGCCCATTCATTCTCTCTCTCTCTCTGCCTCTTTCTCTCTCTGTCTGTAGCTCTCAAATAAATAAAAATAAACCAAAAAAATAAAAAAAAAAGTAATGTTCTGGTGTGCTTGGTGGAGGAAAATACAGAGCAGAAGGATATAAAAATATAAAGTTTGGCACAGAAAGAAGCATGGAAAGGTTTTAGGCCATATCCGCTGTAATTGTTTACATTACCACTGTGAGGATGAACCAATAGGAGGTGTGCGGACACTTGAAAGAGGGGCCATGAAGGAAGAATGCTGAAGGACTTTCCTGCTCCTCAAGGTTTATCCCTTCCTGGATGGGCTCATTGGCAGCCCACTTGGTACTGGTTTGGGAAATACGATAAATGTAGGAAATGGAGCATCACTGAAGTGCACATAGTTCTGGATGTGAAAGCAAGGTTGAGGTCTGTGCAAGGAGGTTCTCTGAGGCCATTTTATGAAGCTGTGAAAATGAACCAGAGATTGCCATGGAGACCCCAGGATGTTGGTGATGCCAGAACTCTCGGCTGGCTACCAAGGAAAGCTGATGGCTCAGGGTGGATCCTGCCCAGGCTACAAACAGGACAGCTGGAGGGGCAAGGTTGACAAAGCCTTTTGGAGCTCAGAGGATTCATCATGTGTCTCAGCACTGGACATGGAACTGTAAAATTTGATGTTTGCCCTGATGATTTTTTAAATTTATTTACTTGAGAGAGAGAAAAATAGAGAGAGAGAGAGAGAGAGAGAGAGAGGGAGAGAGAGAGAGAATGGGCATGCCAAGGCCTACAGCAACTGCAAACAAACTCCAGACTCATGTGCCACCTTGTGCATCCAGCTTTAAATGGATACTGGGGAATCGAACCTGGGTGGTTTGGCTTTGGCAGTAAGCTCCTTAACCACTAAGCAATCTCTCCAGCCCTGCCCTGCTGATTTTTTTTTTTTATCTTGCATTGGTCCAATCTTGTTTTGATATGCCTTCGTTTTTCCAATGGGAATGTTTACTCCGCTATTATATGTCAGAAGTGTGTGACTTGGGTTTTGATTTTACGATCTCACAGTTAAGCAATTGCCTTGGGTCTCAGATGAGATTTTGGACTTTTAAACAGTGTTGATGCTGGTAAAGACTATGGGGATTTAAAAAGTTGAACTGAATGCATTTTGCATCATGAGATGGCTATAGAACCTGTAGGGGTCAGGGGTAGAATGTGGTGGCTTGAATGAAATGTCCCCATGGGCTCATGTGTTTTGAATACTTAGTCCCCAGCTGATGGCAATTTGGAAAAGTTGTGGGACCTTTAGGAGGCCTCAGGAGCCTTGCTGGAGGAGGTGAGTGGCTGGGGATGGGCTTTTGGGTAATATATCTCAGTTCCAAGTCCAGTACTTAAACTACTTTCTTTGACCTACTGTGGAGATGTGCTATGCTCCGACTGTCTGCTCTTGTGCTTTCCCCACCATGATAAAACTTCCTTCCCCTTGAAACTGTAAGCCAAAATAAATACTTTTCTTTCACGAGTTGCTTCTGGTTTGGTGTTTTGTCCTAGCAATGAGGAAGTAACTGTTACCTTACCTATGTCATACATATCAGACTTCAGGATGCCAAAGCCATGGGATAACAGGGATGAGCCAAGGAGCCTGAGGGCCGCAGAAGTGCTCTGTGCTAGACTGAGTGCCTGGTTGTGTTGTGTTCCTTATCCTCATCTTAGCCCTAGCTCCAGTGTTATTACTGTTACATATCTTGCCCAAGGTCCCATGCAGGGAATCCCCTGGTGTTCTATTAGTGCCTAGAGTTTCAACTCCTCTGAGGTGGGGCTGCCTATGCGACGCAAGCCAAGAACAAAAGGGAAATAAGGAAGGGAGGAGCAGGTAGTGTCATGGACACCTGTCAATGGTTTCATTACTTCTTAAAGAAAATGAAAAGAGTCATGTGCTTTTTATCTATCTTACACTCCCTCATCTGTCCATCTTATATCCATTCAACAGCTGGTGGAGTGTTTTGTGCCAGATGGAGAGAAGAGCAGACATTCAGATCAACTACCTGGCTCTGGGGAGGTTCTGGGTGGTGGGGAAACTGAGGCAAGCCTTCCAACCATCCCCTAGGGAGTGGGAAGCCTAACTTGCTTCAGCAGCTCATGACAGAGCTCTGCAAGCTGTGACATGCTGGTTGCTTCTGTTAACATTTTTGATGCGTGGTTTCCAGAGAACAGGGAGGCGTTAGATCAGAGCAGCCTGCGGTGTGATAAAGTTCACTCCTACTGGAGAGGACTCTGCTGCTCTCTGGCTGTGATGCACCACCCCTGAGCGGGCTTCCAGCTGTAAGATGAGGTGAGATTCCAGTGGGCACGGTTTCTCGGAGCCCAGTCCTACTGTTCTGGGGTTCTGGAGGCTTTCCATACAGTTAGGGTGCAACTGTGCCCCCAGCCCTGTGGCCCTCACTGACCTCTAGTACCCCCACAGTATAGTGTTAGGGCCACTGTGGCCACATGAAGCTCAGTGGGGTGGGGAGGAGAGCAGCCCCAAGGGTAGTTTTACAAAAGGCGATGAGGCCATTCCTATTCCAGGGACGTTCTTCACAATAAATCCAAGTCCAGCTTTGAGAGATTGAAGTCCCTGGGAACAAGGTTATGGGGCAACTTGACAGACTCAAGGGAACTAAATCACCAAAACGGATGACATTTTTCCAGATGGAAACAGAGTGGAAGGTCTAATCAGGAAGAGGAATGAGGGTCTAACTTGGAAAGGTTTATGAATAGCAAGGGGGAAAGTTGCTGACGTGATCTTTCCTCTCCAAGGGCACAGGTCAGGGGCCAGGGGTAGGGGAGCATGAGACAATCGATGGGGACTCTTCTGGCAGGGCTGCACACATGTGAGGCTGTCTGCTGCATGATCACTTATTTATGCTGGCTTCATTTCACTGAGGATTTAACTTGGCTTATGGGAAGCATGTTGCATAAATCAATATAAATAAATGATGAAGCACCAGGTTTAGAAAAGGTTTAAGTCAGGGGATGCAGAGGTCAGAGGAAAAATATAGGGAAAACCTTCATTATCTCTTTATTACACAACAATAATGACAAATGCACTTGAAGCATTTATGACATGCCAGATTCTGCACTAAGCTATCTATAGAATTCTCTGGCCACCACATACCAAGAGGTCAGTGTCCTCTTCCATGAAGTAGAGCCAAAGAGAGGTTTGTGTCCTGCTGTCCAGGGCCATTCAGGAGCAGGGCAGAGCAGTCTCTCGCTCCTTGCCTGTGTGAGCACCCTAGGTGGGGGATTCATGTACACACTATCCTACCCTACCCAGACAAGTGACTCATAGAAGTGTCTAGAATGCATCAGAATGAGTGGGATGAGGTATGTGTGGAGGGAGGTTACTGAGAAAGTGGGGGTAGCCATCCCTACTGACGGTGTACAGTGTGGAGGACTGAAGAGCAATGAATTTCACATGAATGATTCAGTCAGTTTCCCCAGTAGCCTTGGGTGGTATGTTCCATTTTAGCCTTCCTACCATTGAGGAAACTGAGGGTTACAGAGGTTAATTAAATCTTTAGGGTGCACAGCCAGGGAGCCACAGAGCTGAGAATGCGTCTTTGTAGTTCAGTTTTCCCCCCAGCTGCTGTCCCAGACCTCAGTGGTGTTAAGAGGGGCGACTGCTCACTGACTCAGGCCATATGTCACCAGGAGACTGGGATGAAGCAATGGCATTAATGGAATTTTTGTCCATGTGATGGGCAGACCTGGTCCAGCTGTGGCCATGTATCACACTGGGACCCTCCCTTGCAGCCTGGGCTGGCCTGTGGCCACTCTGATAGAGAGATGGGATTCAGGGCACTGTACTGTTCTGAGCTCTGTCTCAAGAAGCTTTGGGCAGCCTCTGCTCTTGTTCTTGTCCTCATTGCCACACAGAGAGCCTGTTCTGTCCCATTGAGAGGGGCTCCCAAGAAGACAGCCACACTCAGTGAAAGACTTGTGTCCAGTGATAGCCTGAGCCATACCTGCACACAGGACAATGCCATATCAGTCCCTTACTCCAGTTCATCTCCCTGGGAAACACCCTGGCAGGAAGAGGCCCCTGGAGAGATAGCCCAAGTGCCTGAGCCCTAGCATCAGTGTGGAAGCTAGCCATTGCACATGCTTTTAGGTTTTATAGTGTCTAATGATAGGCAAGTCACCAGGTAGACATCCCAGAGAGGGGTCCTTGAAGAAGTCCTGTCTGAAGTGCTGGGAACAGGCCAGGCCAGGCAGCAATAGGTGGACTGGGGCACCTGGTGCCATACTACCCATGTTCTGGTTTATAGGGCTCAGAGGGGCACAAGCTGAGGGATGTCTGGAAACATAGGAAGAGGAATGGGAACATGCCAGTTACTGTTGATCTGAATGCCAGGGCTCTAGGGGTTCGATTAGTGTGTGTTTATTTTGGAGGAATCTCCAGCCAGAGCAAAGGAGCTCTGTCCCCACTTGCTACTCACTGTCCCCACAGTAGGTGGGAACTGGGGATGACAGAGGCCATTTATCATGGGCAGAAGATTGCAGATGTGTTGCTGAGTTCTTGGGGCAATCCTGCTTTCCTTCTAGCCCTGTGTCACACACCTGGAAGTGAGGGCTGTCCCTACCTATCTCTTTGATGTATAATCTCTTTCCTGAGATTATAAAGCCAACTGCACGCTAGGCCACAGGTGGGGAATCAGCACAGCATACCCTTTTCCACCCTCGCCTGACGTCTTGGTCTGCATAAGCTACAATGGCAGGACTGCACAGATAGGGTGGTTCACAGACAGCAAGGATTCACTTCTTAGTATTCTGGAGGCTAGAAGTCTGAGGTCAAGGCTCTGGCAGTTTGGGGATCTGGTGAGGTCCTGTGTTTTCATTGGTAGATGGTGCCTCCCTACTGTGCCCTTGCATGGTGGGAGATCAAGGAGGTTCTGGGGCTCTTTTCCTCCCTTCTTTTGCATTTCCCTTTTTTCTTCCTTCCTCCCTTCTTTCTTTGCTTCTCTCCCTTCCTTCTTCCTTCTCTCCCTCTCTCCCTCCCTTCCTTCCTTCTTCCTCCTTTCTTTGCTATTATTGGGAATTGAATTTAGGGCATCATGTATGTTAAGAAAACACTCTACCACTGAATTACAAAACACATTCCCAGCCCTTTCCCCTTCTTAAAGTTTTTTTTTTTTTTTTTTTTTTTTAATCTTGTGCCAGGATCTCAATAAGTAGCCAGGGCTGGTCGTAAACTTGTTATGTAGCCCTACCAGGCCTTGAACTTGTGATCCTTCTGCTGATTCAGACTTCTTAGTAGCTGGGATTATAGGCCTGTGCCACTAGGAGTATCTTTGGTCCTTTTTTATAAAAGCACTAGTTCCATTGCCAGGTGATCTTATTCTTCCCAAAGCCCCTACCTCATACCATCCTCATAGTGTGGGAAAGGCTTCAGCAAGTTGAATACTTGGCTAAGAGTGAATATTTAGTTTGTTTTTTGGTTTTCAAGGTAGGGTCTCACTCTGAGCCAGGCTGACCTGGAATTCACTATGTAGTCTCAGGGTGGCCTCGAACTCTCGGCAATCCTCCTACCTCTGCCTCCCGAGTGCTGGGATTAAAGGCGTGTACCACCACACCCAGCTAAGAGTGAAATTTAGGTTATAGATCTGTTCTTTGATGACCACAGCCTCCCTAGACCTAGACTTTATCTAATTCTTGATTATATTTTAGCATAAACATTTTTGTTATTTTTCTTTTCTCTAACATGTCTTAAAAATACAGGGGAATAGCCGGGCGTGGTGGAGCACAGTAATCACAGCACTCGGGAGGCAGAGGTAGGAGGATTGCCATGAGTTCGAGGCCACCCTGAGACTACAGAGTGATTTCCAGGTCAGCCTGAGCTAGAGTGAGACCCTACCTCAAAAAAGAAAAAAAAAATACAGGGGAATAGGCTGAAGAGATTGCTCAGTGGTTAAAGTGCTTGCTTACAAAGTCTGTTGGCTTGGGTTCAATTCCCCAACACCCATATAAAGCCAGATGCACAAAGTGGCACATGTGTCTGGAGTCTGTTTGCAGAGGCAGGAGGCCCTGATGCACCCATCTTCTTTCTCTCTGTCTCTCTTACTCTCAAATAAATAAATAAAATAAGTTTTAAAAATACAGGAGGAAACGATCTCCCTGTTTCCAATGGATGTACATCTTCCTCATCTTACAAGTCCAACTGAGATCTTCCAACAGAAGTCCCTCATGTGCTCTGCCTCATGTTGTGTCCACAGACACCTGCCTGCTCATTAGGGACTGGTTTCTGTGGACCCTTAGGGGACTGTGTAGGACTCTCTGGGAAGTGGAATCAGGAGACTTTTCCTTCATCATTTTTTCAAGTCATCCCTTGCAGTAGGCTGTTCTTCAAAGAACATTGAGCACCTCGGTGTGGAAGAAATCATGTCAGGGACACAAAGACCCCTGTTTAATTTTCTTGCCCATTCCAGGAGACAGTTACTTATGGGCATTTTGCCATGAAAGGAGCAGAAGCTTAAGGAGTTGGAGATTTGCCTTAGAGCTCAAGGGCACATGCTTCGAGGACTGATTTAACTGTTAGCCCAGCTGTCAGGTCCATTGTATGCACTGAAACAAATGCTAGGTAGAATCTAAATGTTATTCAGGAAGCTTTCCCTGATGTTCCCTAGTCCCAAACCTTCCCTCCTGCCTGCCTCACATAGCCCAGCTTCCTCTAGCTCTGTGCCTGAGGGTAGCCTCCTTTCCCTTCTCCCTTTGTCCAGAGAGGCTGATTTGTGGCCCTGCTGATGAGTCACAGTTCAGATGGAGCAGGTTCGTGCAGTTACCTCGCGTCAGGGAAAAGGGGTGATGAACTTGGCCCATTAGCTCTGAGTTAATGGTGTGATAATGGTTCCATATTTCTTCTCTGTGATGGGCTGTAGGAAGCTGGTTTGCAACAGCAGGTCATCAACAGGACAGACCCAGGGTAAAAACCCAGCAGTGAATCTTTTTAGCCACGAGATAGTCCTAAGTGTGTACGTGCACATGTGTGTGTTGCTGGCATGCATCTCTGTGTGCTGCTGTGCATATGTCAGTATTTGGTATGCCTCTGACCTCATCTGTGTATTTGTGCTATGTGCATGCCTCTCTGTGTGCATGTGTGTTGGTGTACACATAAGCACCTTGGGAATTAGGAGACGTGTCAGGCTTAGAGAGGAATATGAAACTCCTAACATAGACAATTACTAGACTTAGTTCTGCCTTTGTGATCTATTTGCCTTCTCCTAAAAGCCAGTTGGCTTCCTTTGTTTTGTTCCTCCCACAGCAACAGCAGACAAATGAAGATACATGACCTGCTGGGCTAGGTTCTGGCTTCCTAAGGAAGACATACAGTATGGACGGACCAGAGTGTATGTGTGTGGTGTTGGGGTACTGTATGTTGAGATAAGGTTATGTTTTGCTCTGAGTTACTTCATATACATATAAAACAGTGACTTTTCAGTATGTGTTTTGCCCTGGAAGACTCCATTTTACAAGGAACTTTTGACTCCATTTTGAGGGTGGAGATTGACTCTGTACCTGAGTGGACATGCGTGACACAAACTGAAAGTGACTTATTCCTGGGAGTAGATGGGGTGAAATCCTTTAAGTTTAGTGAAGTGAATTAGGGGTGCATGAGTATATTAAAATTGTACTGATAAAACCAGGTCCAAGAACTTATCAGACACACTACACTAACAAATGGGTGTAACTTTCTTACCTGGACCTCATAAAGAAGTGGACACCTAGCCTGTGATAGTGATAGCCCCACTGACCCCATCTGAACATCCAGTGTGTATGTCTTGATTGCCAGGGGAGTCAACATGGCTGTGTCTCAAGGTTGATGCAGACTACTTAGTTGCCACCTGCCTTCTTGTCCACCTATTTAACTGTTTGGACTTTCTGTCCATTCATTTGTCTATTTGTCTGTCCATGGCCCTGCCCTTTACTTCACCTCATGCCTGCAGCTCAGCTCTGACCCCGCAGCCTGTCTCTGTGGCCAGCAGCAGCAGCTACGCCCCCCCCTCCCCAGCCTCTCCTGTAGAAGGTTATCTTTCTAATACAGAGACTTACTGTTTCTATCAGTTTCCAGGCTCTGTCCTCTCAAGCCTCTTTGAAACTGTCTTCTTAACTCTTTTATAGTCATTCTGTAACCTCCATCTGTGCATAGAGACATAGTTACTGTGTGATGTGTGATTTGAGAGTTAATATTAGTAATTAAGATTGGAATAAAAGAATGTGTGTCTGCCTCAGCCACAGCTATCAAGGAAAGCGGGAAATTGCTGCCACTGAAATCACTATACCTTGTGACTTTATTGTTATTCAGAAAGGACTGACACTGTGGAAAGACAAGCGTGTTCGCCTTTGTTTCTGATGCAGTGTGTAGTGAGAGTATCCTGTTCTACCTTTGGCTAAAAAGACACAGGGGCCTGAGGAGATGGTTGAGTCAGTACTGCCCTTGCCCCATGAGCATGAGCATGACTGGATCCCCAGCACCCATATAAGTGCTTGGCAAAGTGTGGCACTACATCTATTATCCCAGTACTCAGGAGGCCAGAGACAGGGATCCCCAGAGCAAGCTGGCTAGCTAGGCTTACTCAGCCCACCAGTGAGCTCTGTGTGTAAATTAGATCCTGGCTCAGTAGATAGGGTGGAGAATGATTGAGGATGACACCTGACATCAACCATTAGCCTCCACACACATGCACACAAATGCATGTGTACCTGCACACATACATGTGCCCACAGATATGAATATGTGTATATACACATGCACCACACACATACGCATACAAAAAAAAGCCACAGAAGACCAGCCTATTTTTCTCAGCTGCTCTTATGGAGTGACTCTTGACGATACTATATCCTTTCACAGTCATCCCTTCAAACCTCTTACTGTGCTGAGTCCTCAGAGGGCCCAGGGCACTAACTGTGCCTCACTCTGATCCATCTTGGTCGTCTTTGAGAGAGGCAGGGGACCTTTAGAGGAAAGTGGAAGCATAAACAGGCCCTGTTCCTGGAGTCCTGGAGGGAATATTCCCTGAATCTCCAGGCCTTTTCCAAGGAAACTGCCTGTAACAGTGCTCGGGCATGTTCTCCATCTCCCACGTCCCCTGCCCCTGCTGGGGCTATGAATGCACATGTACACTTGCAACTAAGAGGCGGCATGGGATGAAGGATGTGGGGGTATAGATCTGTCCCACTATCATTGGCTAAGGGGTTCCAGAGCTGAGGCAGTGACCCTGAGAACCTTCCAGCCAGGCCATGGATGGTGGGAGTGGAGCTGTGTCCGGACTCCCAGAAAGGGATAGTTTTCAGCCAGTTCCATGATCCTGTGGCAGTCAGGGAACTGTACCTCACTTGTGCCTCCTCTTTGGGAATCATTTTCAAAAGAGAGCAGTGTCATTAACAGACCAACATGATGGTGTCTTCCACTGTCATGTGTGTACCAATAGATGCACAGCTTACCATTGTCACCAGCCTACTGAGTACTCTGGGTTTCACTTGGTAGTAGTGACCATAACAATCCCAAGTTCTTTGTTCCACTCCAGTCTTACTAATCTCTATGATACTCAGTCAGAGCTCACACTTCACACAGTTGTATTATACTCAGGGAGAGTAAAGAGACCATGGAATGACAGAAGTAAAAAAAAAAAAAAATAGAGTGAGCACAGTGTCAACACTTATTCTGGTGTCGGGTATCATGTAGAAAACCTGTGGCAAGGCTGTTAAAGCCACAGGCCAGGTGGGAGCTTCAAAGTAGGTAGTGTCACTGCTTGTAGGTTGGGCTGAACTGAAAAGGTCTTGGGACAGATGGAAGTTCTTTGGCTGGTGATCTCCTGGGTAGAAGCTGTAACATGTATACCAGAGGGGTTTGTGACATGTGACAGGCTTCTGTGTCATGCCAGTGTTAGGTGTTCCTCTTATATGTCTTAGTGAGGTGGTTCCATCATCCCCTTGGTCTGGGGTGGTGAGTAAGCTCATGTGCCTGGCATCTCTGATATGGTCTGAACAGTCCATGTAATGTGATGAGTTCACAGGTGGTTGTTCCTATCCTAAACAAGACAGTCATTCTGATTCACCAGCTGTACCTTGGGGAAGCCATGGCAGGGAAGCTGTTGCATATCACTCTTTGGTATGGAGGCTCCAGGAAAGCAAGAGTAAGCCAACCTGGGGCTGTGAGGCCCACCTGCTCCCCTGGACCTCCTTGAGTCCGTGGTCCAGGAAGGTGCCCTTGCCTGGGACAGGTATGTCAGAGTCCCTGGAGATGCCTGCTGTTCCCTCTGCAGCTGCAGTGGGGGTGGGTGCAGAAATGGCCTCCTGTTCTACATCAAGCTTTCCTCTCCAGCTTCCTGGGAGGGGGGCTGAGGGAAGTAGCCTCTTCCTTCACTCCTTCAGGCTTAGTCTTCTGTGGAAGGACCCACCTTAAATCTCCTCCAGAGCATCCATGTACAGCAGCTGAGCAGGGCTCTGATCACAGTTCTATGAGCTGTGATCTTCAGATGTTCTTCATGCATCACCCAGTGACACTCTTTAGACATTCTGTATTCAGTGCCCAGTGGTACTCTCCAGATGTTCTGTATGCAGTGATCAGTCATACTCTCCAGAAAATCTTCTGGGTGGGTCACAAGAACCAGGAACATTTGCAGGAGCTCTCATACAGTTGAGCATGTCTGTGTGTGATGTAATGCGCCACATGAAGGTGGTATCTATTATACTTTAATTTGCCACTTATTCTTGACAAGACCTATGACTTCATGGTATGCAGCACCAATCAGATTTTTTTTTACTGTGCTTTGAAAGAATTAGAAACAGGATAGGAGCTTGGGATATAGATCAGAAGTAGAGCCCTCCCCTATAACTTTTAAGGTTCTGGGTTTGATGCTAAGCACCACAGTAAGTAAATAGACAGATAGACAATAACGGCAACATCAATAACAGACCCCAACAATTATTAAGTGCTGGCTATATGCCAAGAACTACTACCATAACTAGAGAAAAGCCAGGTAAGGTGTGTACCTGCCCATGATGGGAAGATGACACACACACAACTATAATGGAACTGTGTAAACAGCATGTGCATGCAAACCCAGCTGCTGGCTAGATGTCACGGTGGGAGCAACACAAGAAGCCTCATGAGAGGTGATAGACGTGGTCTGCAAGCACGAGGCCACTGTAGCCATCCGTGAAGGTAAGGAAGAACCAGGTGGGAAGGACACTTTGAGGACCATTCCTCTAGTGTGTTAACAGGGCATGAGGATGCAACATTGCCTCCCATAGAGTTTCCAGGACATAGGAATAATGAGGCATGAAACCAAGTAGGATGGGCACATTTGGGACCGTGACTCCACTTCTGTCAATGTGGATTTTGGAGGGGGAGCTGTGAGAATGGTGGGATGTCAGGCAAGAATGATGTGTGAATGTCTAGACAGATAGTCTTTGGCCACTGACCTGTGCCACAGGATGACACATAGAGGCCTAGAGATGTTGGTCTGTCTCTGTCACCCCAAACCTGCTTTACTCTGCTGTCTGGAGCCTTCCTCCTCAAGATACTGTGCACACTAACTCTTCTAACTGTTGTAGCTAGGCACTAAGGTTTAGGTGGCTTTGTCCCAAGTGAAACATGCCTTGTTATTTCCTGTAATTTATAGAAAAAGAGGTTTGTTTTGCATGAAGGTTATATTTGCAAGTGCTGATGGAATCAAATTAGTCAACAAAACTTAACACAAAAATAAGTAAGGCAGAAGCTCTCATGCATGTATGCCTGTCATTAAAAGCCATCACAGTCTGCCAAGACCACTGTCCACAGAGGTCACTCTACACCTTAGATGGAAGATACTTTAGCAAGGGTATGTGTCCAGCAGCTGTCTGCTCAATCTTGGACTGACAATACCCTTGTCATAGATCCTTGTGTCTAGGGGTTATTGTTTCAGGATGATCTATAAAATACTCCTTGGTTTTCCTTTAAGAACATCCCCTTATCGCAACTACTTTAAGTGTGCCTGTAGTTCACTACAGCTTGCATGTTCCCATTTCAGCCCCGCTGCTCCCAGAGGAATGACAGGGTTCTCTGGAGTCACTCTCTGCCTGTTATTGAGACCTACACACTATAGGGTGGAAGTGTAGATGCTTATGTTTTCTTTTGTTTGTTTGTTTGTTTTTTCAAGATAGGGTCTCAATCTAGCCCAGGCTAACCTGGAATTCACTATGTAGTCTCAGGGTGGCTTCATACTCTCAGTGATCCTCCTACCTCTGCCTCCCGAGTACTGGGATTAAAAGCGTGTGCCACCACACCCTGCTTTGATGTTTTCTTTTGGTTGTAGCTCACTAACTGTAATGATGTGCCGGGAGAGACAATGTGTACATAAGCGATTCCCTTGAGGAAAGCCACATGAGTTCATCACAACAGGACGTGGACTCTGGACTTTGAGGTGCTGGGGTTGTGAGGCTGTGTGGGGTCCAGGCTGGGTTAATTCTGTCATCAAGGTGAATTTGGGAAATAATTTAAATGCTGCAAACTATGAATCTGAGTAGAACAAACAGAAACATGACTGTGTGGGCGTGGGACTTATGAGCCTTTGTTCTCGTGGCAGACGTGACCTTGTGGGGGAGGGCTTGGGGAGTGCATCTATGGTGGCTTTGATTGATGAGGTATTGTATGAAGGTTAAACTGAACCAGAAGCTTGCAGCTTTAGAACCAATAATAAATTTTATAAAAATAGGACCTCCTGGAGTTTCCTAGCATTTTTTAGTGTGCTCTTATCCATGTGAAGCGTGGCTCATTACATTGAGAGAGTGTGCCAGACATCTGCAGATGGTGAATGTGGCTGGCTTCTGGCACTAGCTCTACGCCATTCCCTCTCATTTTCCCAGAATTGTGCTCAGCCCAGACCCTTGGCTACAGGCACAGCCTTCTAGCAGCCTAGCAAGACTAGACCTGAATGCCCCTGGCAAAGTCCTGCCTGTTTTCTGGGATACAACAAATGATTAAGGGTATGGACTTGAGGGAATCACTTTGGCACCTTGAGTTGGATAATGAAGCCCCAATTTCCTCATCTGTGAAATGGGAGTAATGAAAAGCAAATAAAGTTAGGTCCCTCCTAGCACGTGGAGCCCTTCATCCTGTTCTGACATGGGGCATACGCAGTATCCTACATGTTTTACACGCTATCCTGCTGGTCTTCACACGTCAGCCACTTTTGCTGTAATGACATTACTCATGATCTTCTGTGACTGAGTGGCCACCCTGCTTCTAACCTGCATAGCTTGATTGTGTTGGAAGAAATTATTGTGAAGGGGAAATGAAGGGGAAGAAAGCAACGTACAAATGCGGTATCCACTGACTACCTGTGGGCACATCACTGTGGTTCTCATTTCAAGCAATGGCAGGACCTGTCTACCACTTTTTTTTTCTCTTTGTTTATACCAAGTGCATTTCATGTGGCAGCCAAAAAGAAACAAAAGGAAAATGATCAGGGAGGAGGAGAGAAGTTGAAACCTGTATTTCCACCTTGCCTTAGAACATTGTCACAACTGTATGAAGCATATGGGTTTTGTGAATTTGGCTTTTTTTCCACTGTGATGCTGATTGTCCCTTGAAGGGGGAACCCAGGCTTTGCTACTGTCATGCAATGAAGGCTATTCCAAGCAGGAACATCTAGGAAACTCAAGGAAACTATCACATATCACAAGCTCTTGTCATCTTCCCAGGTCTGAATGTGGACAGGATGAATCTCACAGTGTCCCGCTCCAGGGGAGTCCACGTGGCTCTGCTACTTCCAGCCTCCTTCTCTCCCTGACCAATTTTGGGATGCCTTCATGTCTGGTCTTTCTTGTGGCCCTTGGCCAGTGGTTCCAGTTGTTATGTAGAAAATGGGGATGACAAGTGCCTTGTGAGGACATTAGGGTCGTGGATTTGAAGACATCCACACAGGCTGATGGAGGGAAAGTGGACTTGAAGTGAGATGCTCTGGCTCGCTGTCCCTATAAGTCATCATGGGAACATTATGCCTATTTTACAATTTCCTGTCTATGGGCTGCCAGAGACTAGCAGAATGAGCAATGCCCACAGCCATGTTGGACATAGCCACATCTACACATGTGACCTTCTATGTTCTCACCCAGCTGCTTCTCTCGCTTCTCAGCTTGTGACCAGCACCAGCTCTTGTTGTTGATGAGCCACTAGTGAAGTTTGCAGAGAGCCCAGTTTAAAGGCCAGGAATGGGCCTCTTGAATACCTCTAGGTGAATTAACTAGAAAGGGGAATTGACTAATATGGGATCCATTCCCTAGAGGGCCCAAAAGTCCCTGTTGTGGAACTCTATTTTCTGGGCAGGAAATGGCATTGCCCTCGTGAACTCCAAGAAACTGTGATTAACCATAGGAGACCTGTGCAAGATTGGACTATCAGTCATGGAACTGGAAGGGGCTCATGAGCCCACACCCCTCCCCAAAGATTTATAGACAGTTAATGGTTGCTGAGGAAGAGGAGTTCACAAAGCTTTGCCCCTCTTTGAGAGTATATAAGTGGTAAACAGCTGCTGCACATTTTCTTCAGCAATATAGCCACCTGTAAGTTCCCATGCTCGTGTAAGTAGCCCCAATTAAACCCATTGGGTTACCAAGCTACACTTGGGTTGAACTGGTTCTTTGTTTTTGTCACTGGTGCCCTATCTGAGGTGAGTAGATATTTGCTACTTCTCTACAGAACAAAAAATTCACATAACAGGTTTGGGTTTAAAATAATCATTTGGTTAATTCTTTTTTTATTATTTTATTTTAGAGAGAGCACGAGACACAGACAGAGAAAGAGAAAAGAGAGATAGAGAATTGGCATGCCAGGGCCTCAGCCAGTACAATCGAACTCCAGACACTTGCGCCACCTAGTGGGCATGTGTGACCTTGCACTTGCCTCATCTTGTGTGTCTGGCTTGTGTGATCTGGAGAGCTGAACATGGGTCCTTGGACTTCACAGGCAAACACCTTAACTGCTAAGCCATATCTCCAGCCCTGGGTAATTCTTTTTTTAAAATTTTTTGTTTATTTTTATTTATTTGAGAGCGACAGACAGAGCGAGAAAGACAGAGAGAGAGAGAGAGAGAATGGGCACCCAGGGCCTCCAGCCACTGCAAAGAAACTGCAGATGCGTGCGCCCCCTTGTGCATCTGGCTGACGTGGGTCCTGGGGAATCGAGCCTCGAACTGGGGTCCTTAGGCTTCACAGGCAAGCGCTTAACCACTAAGCCATCTCTCCAACCCCCCAGAATGTTTTTAAAAGTAGCTTCATAAAACACACAAAGCAGTTTATAATATAATATAGTTTGTATAATAGTGCATACCTACAATCCCAGCACTCAGGAGGCTGGGGCAGGAGGATTGCAAAATTGAGGTCATTCTACACTACACAGTGAGACCCTGTCTCAAAACACCAATAACTGGATGCGCTGCATGGTGGTAGAATGCTTGGTCTAGCATGTCCAGGGCTCTGTATTTGATTTCTAGTATCACAGAAAACAGTTTATTGGACCGTGATTTACATACCCTAGAGCTCACCTGTTTCAAGTACAAATTCAATGAATTTTTCATGTTCACAGAGTAGTAAACAGCACCACAGCTTGAATGCACTGGCATAACCACCAAAGAGAAACCTCCAGACCCCCACACAAGCAGCCACTTGTCTGCTTTCTGGTTTGCTATTCACTTTTGCATGACATGAATTAAGTCACACAATGAGTTGCCTTTGGTGACTTCTTTCACTTAGCAGAATTTTCTCATCCACGTTAAGCAGGTGTTTGTACTCAGCTTCTTTTAATTATGAAGGAATATTCCATTTTATGAAGACAGCACATTTGTTTACAATTTACTGCTGGATGGATATTTGAGTGATTTCCATGTTTTGGCTGCTGTGAACATTCGAGCACAAGGTTTTGTATGGACATGTTTTTACATTTCTCTGGGGTATCATCCCAGGGATGGCATTGCTGAGTCATCAGTAACTCTTGACTTAATATTTTTAAGAAGCCTCCTGACAGTTATCCACAGTGGCAGCAGCATCTCACATTCCCACCCACAATGTGAGTGAGTTCCAAGTTCTCTTCATTCCTGCCAACACTTGCTATTTTCTGTGGTTTTATTTATTTATTTTTTTTTTTGGTTTTTCGAGGTAGGGTCTCACTCTAGCTCAGGCTGACCTGGAATTCACTCTGTAGTCTCAGGGTGGCCTTGAACTCTCAGCAATCCTCCTACCTCTGCCTCCTGAGTGCTGGGATTAAAGGCGTGCTCCACCACGCCCGGCTGTGGTTTTATTTTTGATGGCAGACATCCTTAATGGGTGTGAAGCAGAGTTTTGCTTTCCATTTCCCTGGTGGTTAGAGATGCTGGACATTTCCATGTGCTTTTGGGCCATAGGTCTATCTTCCCCAGCCAGATTTCTTTTTAAAAAATTTCATGAAGGTGGTGTCCTTCACACCCCACAGGGTTGCAAGTTCTCATCCGGCTGTGAGCTGAAGCAAGGCTGCCCATACCTCAGCAGGCTCCTGCTCCACCAACTGCTCTGCGCAGCTGCCGCAGGGAGAGAAGCTGAAGAGCACGCCATGCCAGGGTCTCTCCAGCTGGTGCTTAGGTTGGTGGAGGCTGGGCACCAAGGCTTGGCTGTGTGTGCTCCTTCCCACCTGGGCCACTTGAGGGCAGGGGACAGGAGCCGGCGACTTTCATTTCCACAGCTAAATGGGACATCACTTGGCCTGGGATGGTAGTTATGATCCACAGTTATCTTGTGCAGGGGAGCTTGAAGCTTGTCCAAAGTCATTCAGCCATAAGAAGATGGGTTCAAGGCCTGATCCACACCTCCACTATTTGTCATCAATGCCAGCAGGAAGAGCAGAATGGAAGAGCAGGTATTCAGCATAGAGGTCTTATGACCCAGAGTTTTTTCTTGTGTCTTCTTAAATTGTGGTATGATACGTACATTGGCCATGTTAGGTGAACAGATGAATGGCATTGAGCACTTCCACACTGCATGTCTCCAGAACTTTCTCAAATTGTAACTGCTCCACTCAACACTCACTCCCCTTCCCTGAGCACCTGGCTGCCCCATTCTACCTTCTGTGCCTGTGAATTTGACCATTCTAGACACCCTGGGTGTCACACAGCACTTGGCTCACTATATCTGGCTCAGACCACTGAACACAATGTCTGCATGGGGGAGCATGTCAGAATCTTGTCCCTTTTTGAGGCTGACTAGCATTCCAATATATGCATGTACCACATCTTGTTTACTTGTCCTTCAATTGATGGATACTCAGGTCACTTACACTTTTTGGCTGCCATCAATCTTGCTGCCATGAATGTGGGTATTCAGGTATCTGCTATGGTTTGACTATTCCTGCCAAAACTTATGCTGGCATTTAATTGGTATTAGACAGTTTAAGGGGTGCCATGAAATGAGACCTTTATATCAACATGACCATCCATTCATAGACTGATGGCTTGATGATAGGTTATTTCGGGTATAGGCCTGCTATATTCTAGCTGTTTCTGTCTTGTCCCTCCCTCTCAAGGCCTTTCATCATAGGATGCTCTGTGCTTCCTTGTGATTCTGCACAGTTACACCTGCATAAAGCCCTTGATTTCGGACTTCCTCGCCTCATAACTGTCTTCATTCTTTGTAAACGACTCAGTCTGTGGTATTCAGCAACAGCAACAGCAAAAGAACCAGCAGAATGTATGTTTTAGACCCTGTTTTTAGCTCTCTTTGGTGGAAACCAGAAGTAAGGCTGATGGTCACATAACTGGAGCTGCCACCCTGCTTTGCACTGCAGCCTCGTGGTACACATCCCGCAGTGCTGGACATAGGGTTCAGACGTGGCTTCCTTCTTAGAAGTGGAATGGAAAGACAGAAACATGCTGTGTGAAGGATCTTGTGGGCAGGATCTGTAGTTTGAGATCAGAGTGTGAATTTCAGGACCCACTGGGCTGGTGGGATCATCAAGGGAGGAGACAAAAGCTCTGTGCCTACCTAAGGCTTTCAGGCTCCCTGGGGTGACCATGAGCCTTGTGTGGCTGAGCCAAGTGAGATGCCCAGCTGCATTATTTCTGATCTTGTGTTCCTAGGACAGAAAGTCCAGCCCCTGGGTCTGGTTGAATGATCCTAGCAGTTGCCTGCCTAATTTTTACCTTCCTCTCTCCCTCCCTAATAGACACAGTTCTGTTCAAATGAATGGTACAACCAGAGCTTCTGCTTATCTCTGGGCTGGGTACCTGTACAGAGGCTTTGAAGGACACATAGGATTGTGCAGGGTGTAAGGGTTGAAGATAGATTAGCAGGTTGAAACTAGAGCATGCTATCTGCCTGGGACACATTTTTTTTTCTTCAGAACCCAAGGCAGAGCAAGTTGGTTCAGACATCCTGGGAGAAAAGGCTCCCTCTGGGAATAGCCAAGGTCAATGTGTCTCCACCTATGGATACTGTCTGTGCTTGGAAGGAAAGGAACAGGTTAAGCTATCCCTTTGTCTGCTGAGAGGTCGTCTTCCCCACCACTGGGACCTGTCTTTCCCTTTAATAAGAAAGACAAACACCGTAGCTGGGGCAGCATTGGAGGCAGCAGCAGCATGCATTCCTGTACCAGACAGGTGCACTGTGGCTGTTATACACTAGATTGCTCATTTAATTTAAGGTTTAAACAGCTCTGTGGAATATATAAAGGCCTATGGATCACAGTGAAGGTTCATAATTTATTTTTCTCTCCAAATAAGGCAGGCATGTCAGGGCTGGTGGCTGACACTTCCCAGCAGTGACTCTGTCCTTTCTCTGGAACATTCTGAGGAGACCACACAGAGTGAATTTACTCTGACTGTGCTTAGATAGGATGGGACTTAAAGAGGCAGACTTCATATTTCACTCCACTGTTTTCTCTCTGTTTTCCAATTTGCCAAGGTAGCAAGTTCCTGTGATCCTGGGTTCTGTCTCAAAATGGGCACATTTCTGTTTGTTATCAAAGACAGAAAATGTCCATGCCTCCTTATTTTGATGTCATTGTGAGGTAGAAGAAAGCCAGAGACAAAGACCCAGGTTGACCCTGGACATATCTGGGGTGCTTCATGCTGGGACACCTCATGGTTAAAGCTAAAGATCTTCATGATTCTTGTTCTGACATGCACTTGCTGGGGGGACGCCTGGCCACTGGCCACCATATGTGTCCCTTGCTTCTCATAGACAAGCAGGCAGCCACTGACCTGCTGAGGTACAATTACCTACCTGCTGGAAACAAGGAAGGGAGGGAGGGAGAAAAGAGAAGAAGGAGTAAGGGAGGGGGGAGAGCAGGAAGAAAGGGGAGGAGGGAAGGAAGGAAGGAGAGAAGGAAGAAAAGAAGGGAGGAGAGAAGAAGGGAGAGAGAAAATAAAAGAAGGGAGCGGGGAGGGGACTGGCTAGGAGAAAGGGCAGCATGCATTTTCTTCAGGATTTCTAGGTTATTCCAGCATGTGCAGAGCATTGGCTCCGGGCCTGTGCTTCCTCCCAGGCGTCTGTCCCTGCAGCAGGAGCTGACCTTTTGCAAAGATCCCCTTTATTCCAATTATTGATTCTTTAATGGTGGCTAATGATGATGTAAGGAGGCTGCCAGCACAGTCTCAGCACCATCGATGGCTCTAAGGAGCCACATGGGACAGGCCCAGCTCGGTCCCCTGCCTGACATCCTGCAGATTCCTGCCCTGCCCCCAGTGAGGCCCTGGCTCCTCTGCACTGCCTTGCCCGCCCTGGCTTCTCTCCTCCATCTGCTTCTCTCCTGCCTCCATCCTGTCTGGATCTGGGTACCTGCACGCATCTCCCTCTTTCATCACTCTAAATCCTACCTGTGCTTTCAGGATGCATCTCAAATATCATTTCAAATGTCAGGCAACAGAGAGGTCTTTTAAAGCTATAAATCAGACAAGGTCATTTTTCATTTTAAACCCTTTAATGGTTTCTGATTACCCTTTCGGCATACCCAAGACCCCTGTCTGGCTGTCTCTGGTCCTCAGTTCTGCCACCAACTCTGTGCTTGCTAAGCCTCAGGTAGCCTTCTTCCAGCCCCAGACCAGGCCAGCCTATTCCTATTTTGGGGACGTGACATTACTGTGCCTTAAGGGGGTCTCCCCACCCCCACCTTCTGAAACATCCAATGTCTTCTGACTGGTCTTCCTTGGGGCTGTCCTTCGGGGTCTCAAGCTGATGAGGCTGAGGCTCGGTGGCCTGTCCTAGAGCTGTCGTTGAGCCCTGAGCCCTCACTTCTCTGAATTGATTTCTTCCCTGGAGGTTGGAGACTGTGACACTTGAAGGGCTCAGGGGCTTGGCTTCTGTGGTAAAGAAGGAAGGATTTTTGCTGCCCGGCACCTATGACAGCTGTCCCTCCAGAGACGCACAGCAGGCTTACTGTGAGCTGCCTTGGGCAACTCCACTGTGGGCACCGCTCACTCCGCCCACCCTGCAGCTGCACATTCCGGCTCTTCTCTGGTTCCTCGCTGCCCAGGGAGGAGTATCAGGGACACAGTCACATCTGGCAGCTGTGTGATCTCCATGGGATCAAGGAAGAGCAGATGGTTGGCCTTTTGGAGAGACAAGCTGTGCTGTGCCTCAGAACCTAGCACTGTTCCCTCCCAGGAGAATCTCCCTGTCAGACAGACACCAGCAAATCAGAAGCCAATTCTGTGGGGAGGACCTTTGCCTTCCAGAAGGTGAAATGACAAAAGGATGTGGATGAAGCCCAGATAAGACCTCTCTGCAGAGCATGCGTGCGTGTGTGTGCGTGTGTGTGTGTGTCCATGAAGTGGTAATAACAGCACAGTGGCAGCTGCCAGCCCCAAAGAGTCCCTTGGACTGGCTGGCGCTTCAGCATCTGTCGCCGAGATGGACAAAGCAACAGCTACTGACGCTCTCCATTCCCATCTTGGTCTCCGAGATGCTGCAGTGCAGTCTTTATGACCTTGAAGCTGGCTGTGGCCTGGGAGGATGCAGAGTGCACATTGCCTGGGATATTTGGTGGTTTGTGTGCAGGGCTGGGGGCGGGGCTGGCTCAGGTTGGAGGCTCTGCTGCCATCTCAGGGCTGCACTGAACTCAGATTCCAGCTTCTAGGACTTGGTTTCTGTCACTGCTATTGTGAATGAGGCAGCCATTACCTTGGATAAATCAGTGTGGGTCAGTAGTGCAAGGTGGTCGGCCCCACTGATACCAGCACACAGATGATTTCCTGTGGCGAGCGAGGTGCCAGGGGATCTGCACACCACGCCACTGCAGAATTGGATCTCTGAGATAATGGTTTTATCTCCCTCAGCCTCTTGTCCAGCACAGACAGTGTGTTTCATGCTTCTGGTCTCCTCGCAAACTGTGACCTCTTTCATCTTCTCTCTGTGTGGTCAGTTCCCATCTTCTCCCCACTCACTATGTAAAAATATGTACCCATTTTACAGATGAGAAAGTTGTATTTCAGGAATTGTCAAGGGGACAGAGAGGTAGAAGGGGCTGTGCTCATCCAGGGGTCTCAGGAGCACTGTCCTGCCCTCCTGTAGGACATGCTCAGGTGAGGGCACTGACAGCTCAGTTCACAGGCCTGAGTTCCGGAAGCATCCTCCACTTTGTGATGAGTACTTGCATTAGGCAGCACATCAGACCCATAGCTACCTACAGTCAGTCTGACCTTGCTCTCCAGCCACATACCCTCATGTTGAGAAGAGGTCAAGGGAGCCATGTGGGGAGTCATGGCCCGTTTTCCAGATGAAGGACTTCAGAAGACATTAGCAATGTGGCCAGGCTAGGGTCTGCCAGCAGAGGGTAGAGGAGGCAGGAAGGATGCTGGGTGTTATGATCCCAAACCATGGCTACCATGGAACACAGTCCTTTCTTCCTCACCACATCAATTAGGTGCCTACCTCGTTTCATCTGTGGGAGCAGCGTCTGGTGCACTGGGACACAGGCCCTTCCTGTACTTTGTCCACTGTGTGGCACTGCAGGGGATTCCTGTACCTGTCCCATTGCCTCTGCATTCCAGATCGCTGCTATCATTCCAGATATAACAATTTTTGAGAGGGGATCCCAGCAGTTCCATTGGATGGAAGGGACCATCAAGTCCAAATCAGGGCCAGGTAGGGCATGTGAGGGCAGACGCTGCCACTGTGGGCAAGTCTGGAGGCCAATGAAGGTGCAAACCCTTCTCACTTTAGCAGGATCATGGGCTATAGCTGTCTCTGTAGCCCCTTGAGCACAATGTGGGGGCCCCTGTGAGGAGTCACCACCAGCAGAGGTTTAGTGTCCTAAGCAGTTGTGGTTAGGTAACTCCTGGGATGCATTGCCCTTGCATTCTCCTATTCCAAGCACCATGGCAAGGCAGGGGCAGCAGACATGGCTGTGTGGGGTGAGAGTCAGGCTGGGGCTGCAGTGGTGCCATGTGCAGAAGGCTCCAGAAACCAGCTCTCCCTGTTTTGCCAAGGTGTCAGTGGATGTGGTGAGCCTCCTCCACACAGCCTCAAGCCCTTGCCAAGGGCACACTGCCTCTGCAGTGCTGCACAATGGAGCCAGCACGGAGCTCTCGGATTGTTTGGGGCTCTACTTGACTGGAGGGTCAGCGTCTCATGGGATAAATCACGGCACACGAGATCAATTGTCAAGCTTTGGCCGACTCATTTGAGAGGCTGGATTCATGTTGTGCCATTTCTTCTTGTTGCTGCAATCCTTTCTAAGGAATGTGGTGTCGGGGTTTTACTGCCTCATATTTCCTGCAAATGATAGCTGTAAGCCACCAGTGTGGAGGTGACTGGACTTCATGCGGCGTGTTTGATTTGTTCAGACTCTCTGTGCCACCATCTTTGAGGCGGCAGCTGCACCCAGAGGCAAGGTGGCATTCCCAGCTCATCATACCCAACATTTCTGTGGCCGCTCTTCCTGGGCAAAGCACAGTCTTTGGTATTCATGTGGACTTGTAGCTGTAATGAGCCAGTTCTGTTTCATACAAAATTTTGTAATTTTTAATGACTAAAGAAAGAGAGGGACTAGGGAGATGGCTCACTGGTTAAAGGTTTTTACTTGCAAAACCTGCCAACCTGGGTTCAGTTCCCAAGCTACTCATCTAAAGGTGAAGGCAAAAGGTGGCATAAGCTCTTGGCATTCGTTTTCAGTGGAAAGAGACTTTGGTGTACCACCTCAGCCTTCACACACTTAAATAAATAACTAACAATTTTAAAAATGAGATGGGGCTGGAAAGGTACCTTAGTGATTAAGGCACTTGCCTGCAAAGCCAAAGAACCCAAGTTTGATTCCCTAGTACCCACATAAGCCAGATGCACAAGGTGGCACATGCGTCTGGCATTTGTTTACAGTGCTGGAGGCCCTGGCATGTCAATTCTCTGTCTCTCTCTCTCTCTGCTTCTTGCTCTGTTAAATAAATAAATAAAATTAAATATTTAAATAAATGAGATGGCACTTACTGCTGGCATTATAGTGTGCTTGGCTTTTCTATAGATTCCGTAAAGGCAATACAGACAATGTAGGAGTCCCCAGAGTGTGCTGGAAATTTATTTTGCCCCAGACTGTCTATTTTCACTCTCACGTAGGTGCTGTCTGTTGTCAGATTTAATGCAAACATGAGCTGTGCTCTCGTGGCTCCTTTTTGAGGGCATCTACTCAAGAATTATGGTTGCTTCCAGTTTCTAATTCACTTTCGCTTCATCTCCTCTCTTTCTCTCAGATTCAAATACACTCTTTCTACCCTAGATTATGTATTTTATCTACACTCTCTGACCATTATTTAACAGTTATATTTTGTAAAATCACCTTGAATTCCATTGTCTCTGAGTGCATGACTGAGTATCCATTGGTTTTGTTAACAGTCCTCCCAGATTACTAAGTTTTCAAATGCAAAGGATCTGATTGTTTACTTATTTATTTATTGTGACACAGGGTTTCACTCTGTAGCCTAGGCCAGCCTGAAACTTATGGCAATCCTTCTGCCTCAGCTTCCTGAGAGTTGGGATGACAGGCATGAGCTACCATGCTCATCTGTCTCTGCTTCCTTTAATGTGCTCCACACCATACACCATGCTGCAGGCCTTTTATAGACCATGTGTGTGGCCCTGCTAATGCTTCTGAACACTCTTTGAGGCAGATTCCATTACTATCCTCATCTTACTAGCCAAGAAAGTCAAAGCAAGAGAAGGCAAGCCATTGTCTTCGCATCACACAGCCACTGTAGGTGAGAACTCCCATTCACTGTGGTCTGCCTTCTCACTATGTGGAATGCTAATGGCTCCTATATACTCAGGCATGTGTCTGAGTGTGTTCTGACCAACAGAGCTTGCACAGTATCTCACTATTTGTTGCAGCTCTTTTTCAGTATGAAGGGTCTCGAGTTCTCCCATGCTGCTGTTCTTGCAAATTCCTATGCCTGTTGCTCCTCTTCTTTCTTCTAGACAATCTTCTTGGTCAGTTTTCCTTAAAACTTCCATCAGAGCATTGATTGTGCTGCATCCAAGAGTATGCATCTTCTTCTATAGCAGTTACCTTCTCACTGCTAGGCAAACACACAACCAGAAGCAGCTTATAGGAGGAAAGAGTTTATTTCAGCTTGAAGTTAAGCATGACAGGCCTGAACAGGAAGGTCACATCTCCATATCAGCAGGAAGAAGGTTGTCTAAGTACTGGACTTGGAGCTGGGCTATAGTACTCTAAGGCCTGACCCTATTGACCCATCTCCTTCAACAAGACTCCACCTCTGAAAGACCCTCAACTTTCCCCACTTGACATTAGCGAGGGACCAAGTACTCAAAACACAGGAGCCACTGGGGCCATTTCTTTCAAACCACCACACCTTGATCTGGTGACATCAGGTACTGCATTTCACATTGGTTTGTACCTTTTGCTGTAGCTATTGTGGAGCCATGGCCCCCAGCACTGAAGTCCAACAGATGTCCTCTTTCCACTGCCTCATGGTTAATGCAGACATGCAGAAGCCATAGCTTTTTATATTGATATCACTGGAGTTTTGAAAATCAGTGTTTTTAGATTATTTTCTTTTTATTCAGTAGGTAATTATTTCACATTTGAATAATGTCAGCCTCCTACTCTTTTCCAATAAATATGTATGTATATATTTGCTGATAGGCACTGTGGTCAAACCCTGGCTACTGGCTTTGAGGCTTGAGTTCATATTTCCCCATGTGTGGTGGTTTGAATTAGATGTCTCCCATAAACTTAATGCTTGACCACCAGCTGATGGTAATTTGGGAATTATAGCCTCTGGAGGAGGTGTGTTGTTGCAGGATTGGAGGTGGGCTTATGGGTATTACAGCCAGATTCCCCTTGCCAGTGTTTGGCACAATCTCCTGCTGCTATTTGTCCACCTGATGTCAGGCACGAGGTGATGTTCAGCCTCTGCTCATGGCATCTTTTCCCCCTGCCATCATGGAGCTTCCCCTCAAGTCTTTAAACCAAAATAAACCCTTTCCTCCTATAAGCTGCTTTGTTTGAGTACTTTCTACCACCAATGTGGAGCTAGCCACAACATTACATTGGTACCATTGGAGTGGGGTCATTGCTACTAGAAAGCTGACTGTGTGGCTTTGGTTGTTTAGAATGGATTTGCAGAAGGACTGTGGAAGGATTTGAAACCTTTGTCTGAGAGACACCTTGTAGTACAGTAAATACAGTTTGATGGCCCATTCTGGTCAGAGTTGAAAGGCCTGAAGGTGGTAAGAGCTTTAGACTGTGAGATTTGGCTTGTAAGGGGAAGGAAGAACTTTGTTGGGATTGGTCTAGAAGCAGTTTGTAGGAGAATCTTGCTGTGTTCTGCCTGTCTGTGTCCTGAGAAATGGACTGGTGTGAATAGATGGATATGGCACAGAAAGAAAGGAAATTTTTGGGCTGAAACTGCTGCCTGTTTGGCTGCAATTGTTTGAGAGATTTCAACTATTGAGATAGGGCCAACTGATCTGTATTGGGACAACAGGAAGAATGCTGACTCTTTTGAGAGTAAGGGGCTTGAATGCTTAAGGAGTGTCCTGCTCTTCAAAGTCAGCTTTATTTTTCCCCTGGATTAACAAATTTGGTAGCCCCAAATAAACCCTTTCCTCCAACAATCTGCTTTGGTTAGGTGCTTTGTGCCAGCAATGAGAAGGTGATTGCAAAACCATGTTAAAGAAGCATTTGTTTATTGCAAAGTTTCAGCCAGTGCCTTTTCAGTACATGTGGACATGGTGATATTGCTTTTACCTCAGTTTTGGGGTGATGAGTAGTTTTGTGGGTCCTGAAGGACCTTGCTGGATTTCTTTCAGTGTGAGTGCAGTCCTCAAGGGACAACTGGAGCACAGCACTTCATGGACACTAAACTTTCATATGCAGTTTTGGCACCTGTAGTCAGCAATGATGTGTACCCTTCATTTCATTTCACCACTATCGCGGTTTAAGTCAGATGTGTTCTGAATGCTTTGTCCTTATCTGATGGCAATTTGTGAAGTAGAGCCTTGATGGAGGAGGTGTGTTTCTGGGGGTAGGCTTAGAGGTATTATAGCCAGCTCCTCCATGTTAGAGTTTGTCTTACTCTCTTTTTAAAAAACATTTTATTGTTTGTAGAGAGAGGGGAGGGGGAGAGAATAGGTGCACCAGGGATTTTGCCACCACAAACAAACTCCAGATGTATGTAGAAGGTCTTCATCCAAGCAATAAGATAGGAGAAAGAAATAAAAGGGATACAAATTGGAAAGGAAGAAGTCAAGTTAGTCCTATTTGCAGACAAAATGATTCTATACATAACTGACCTGATAGCCTCTATCTCAAAACTCTGAAAGGTGATTAATTCCTTCAGTAAAGTAGCAAGATACAAAACCAACACACAAAAATCAGTAGTCTTTCTACATGCAAAGGACAAAGATACAGAGAAAGAAATTAGCAACACTGTCCCATTTTCAATAACAACAACAAAAATACCTTGGAATAACACTAACCAAGGATGTGAAATACATATATAATGAAAACATAAAAACACTCAAGAAAGAAAGTGAGGAGGACTTGAGAAGATGGAAAGACCTTCCATGCTTCTGGATAGGCAGAATTAACATTGTGAAAATGGCAATCCTACCAAAAGCAATATACAGAATTAATGCAATACCAATAAAACTAGCATCATTCTTCTCAGAGATTGAAAAAAATGATCTCAAAATTCACATGGAATGGATATCCAAGCACATCCTCAGCAAAAGAAACACCTCTGGAGGCATCACCATATCTGATCTAAAGCTATATTACAAAGCCATAGTAACAAAAATAGCATGGTACTGGCATAAAAACAGGAATATAGACAAATGGAACAGAATTGAAGATCCAAACTTTAGGTCAAGTAACTACAGCTACTTAATCTTTGATAGAGACTCTAGTTATGTAGACCAGAGAAAAGACAGCATCTTCAACAAATGGTGTTGGACAAACTGGATAACCATATTCAGAAAAATGAAACTAGACCCACACATCTTGCCATGCACAAAAATCAAGCCCAAGTGAATTAAAGACCACAATATAAGACCTGAGACTCTTCTACTACTGTAAAAAAAAAAAAAAAATAGAAGGAACTCTCTACAGGAATGGGGAAAGACTTTCTGAACAAAACCGCAGTAGCTCAGGAACTTAAACAATCACTCAACTATTGGGATCTCATGAAGCTGAAAAGTTTTTGTACAGACAAGCATACCATAAGCAGAGTCAATAGATTACCCACAGAATGTGAGAAAATTTTTGCTGGCTATACAACTGGAAGAGGCCTAATATCTAGAATCTATAAAGAACTCAAAAACCTAAACAATAAAAAATCAACCCACTCACAAAATGGGGCAGAGAACATAATAGGGAGTTCTCAGAGGAAGAAATACAAATGGCAAACACACACTTAAGAAAACATTTAACATCCCTAACCATCAGGGAAATGCAAATTAAAACAACTAAGAGATTCCACCTTACCCTGTAAAGGATAGCAAACATTAAAAAAATCAAATGAAGACAAATGCTGGCAAGGATGTGGAGAAATAGGAACCCTCATTCACTGTTGGTGGGAATGTAAGTTGGTACAACCCCTTTGGAAATCAATACGGAGACTCCTGGAAAGGATGAATATAGAGTTACCAACAGACCCAGTTATTCCCTTACTGGGTATTTACCCTAAAAGCTCCATGCCTCAGTTCAGAGATATTTGCTCAACCATGTTTATAGCTGCTCAATTCATAATAGCTAAAATCTGGAATCAACCTAGGTGCCCATCATTAGATGAATGGGTAACCAAGATGTGGTATATCTGCATGATGAAATTCTACTCAGCAGTAAGAAAAAATGACACAATGAAATTTGTAGAAAATTGGTTGAACTTGGAACAGATCATACTCAGCAAACTCACACAATCACAGAAACACAATCGTTGCATGATCTCGCTCTGCAGTTCCTAACCTGGATCAGCCCAAGTTTCTGACATAACTAAATAGCATCTAGAGACTTGGACAATAGGGAGGGCAGGGCTTGGGGGAAGGGAAAGAGTGTGTGTGTGTGTGTGTGGGGGGGGGGGTAACACAAAATCTGAATCCAAATTGAACTGGTACCATAGAAGCCTATATCCTGGAAGATAGACTAAATGGTTGAACCCTCAACAGGACCTTAGGGGGAACACCTGAATTGAAAGGTCCTGGAGAGGGTGAGATGAAGCCTAGCCTTAAATTTCTCATGTTTCTGTTTTCTTTCTTTCTTTTTATTTTCCCTTGGCATTGGCCTGTAACTCCCAGTACCAGGATGCAGTTAACACCCACAATGAACTGTTGATCAGAAAGTCCTACAAGGGCTCCCAAAGTAAGGCAAGCTTCTGTCAGAGCAGTTGATTACCCACCAGAGGTTAATGATAAGACCTTACTGCTGGAGACACCATATACTAATGACATGGAACATGGAAAGACCTGGATGGAATCCAGAAGACAGTCAACACCCAGACAGCCCATCTAGTGCTGGAAGGTGCTGCATGAGCTACCAGGGAAAAGTGGCCAACATTTGTCCAAGCGACTCACGGTCTAAGCTACTCAGAAGCAAACAACCTGAAGTGATGCTCACATAAGTGCAATAGTGGCACACAGCCATGGTGGGTAAACAACTGCTCTTAGATTGTCTAACAGATCTGCTCAGTGGGAAGGAACCCATATCTGGAACTGGGAAAGAATTCAAAATCATATCCAGATAGTGATTTTGCTTTCTGATTCCAAGCTCCCACTAATCTTGGGCTATAAGAGCATCTATACCCATTAAATTCTCTCTAAATTAATAGTGGTTATCCCATTTAACCTGTGCTGACTTCACTCTACATTGGAGAATCTGCTTCTCTTTTTCAGATGGGAGTGGGATCTGAGGAGATAAATGACCCAGCTCACTTCACCCTGGCCCCTGCTGAAACCACAGAGGAATTTGGGGAAAGAGCAAGAGTGCTGCTTTCTCTGTGAACCTGATATCAGCACAAGGGTGAAGGAGATAGACACTGAGGACACTCAACACCTACCAAAGCAGAGATCCAGAGGCTCCTAAGAGCCCATCACTGAAGTAGACTTAAAACAGACCTGACATGGCTCAGGGAATTTTGTGGAAGAGGGGGCAGAAAGATTGTTAGAGCCACAAGTTGGGACATTATGCATAGGGACATTGCCTGCCCCCATAACTGACTACTGCCCCCAGAATGCATGACCCACAATCCCTATGGGGATGGCCTGCATCCCCAACAAGGTGGGCCCCTTCAGAAAAGTTGCAGGGATGAGGGAAAGGATGGTACCAGCATGTGGTGTTTATGTACTAAGTATGTCCATAACTAATAAAAATAAATTTAAAAATGTTTATTTATTTATTTATTTATTTTGAATAGAGAGAGATGGGGGGAGAGAATAGGTGCACCAGGGCTTTTTGCTCCAGATGTGTGTGCCATTTTTGTGCATCTGGTTTTACATGGGTACTGGAAAATCGAACCTGAGCCTTCAAGATTTGCAGACAAGTGCCTTTAACTTGCTGCTATTTCCCAACTTCTGTGACAGAGGTGGTGTCCATGCTTTACCCTGCCATCATGGAGCTTCCCCTCAAGACTGTAAGCCAAGATAAAAACTTTCTCCCATCACCTGCTTTTATTTGGGTATTTTTATATCAGCAGTGAGAAGGTACCTACAATACCTACTTTTGCCTGGGTCTCCAGGATATGTTAGCACTGAGAAATGAATGATGGGAAAGTATGCCATCGTTCTGTGTTCTCTGGAAATGGCTACCTAGCATGGAAATGACCTGTTCATCAGCAGTCTGAAAACCAGCCTGTGAAATGCTGGGATGGGATGCTTTTGAGAAATAATTCTTGGACATCATTTTCAATTTCATACATGGCTTTTTGTTTATTGCTTATTGATTCAATTATGTTGACTCATTTTCCTAGAGAAGAGAACTCATACATTGTCTAGATAGCCACATCAAGAATGAAGCATATTTATTGATCTTTCCTATCTAAATTGAGGAAATTGGTACATTTATTTTCTTTTGCCTTTTCTCTTGGTTCTGTTGTATATCCCCCTTACATTGTCACTAGACCCTTATTCTTATACACAAGGTTTCAGTTCAAAACTTACATGTGCAAGTTATCTAGCTTATAAGTGTTTATCAAATGGCTTTAGTACTTTTGGCAGATTTTTATGTTCAAACTTTCCCCTCTTTATGAGATTTTCCTTCATATATGAAGAAAAATGCATGGGTACCAGTTCTGAAAACAGCATGGTATAGAACTTTTGGTTGTGTGCTTTATTCTCTCCCTTCCCTTCCTTTTTTAAATTTATTTTTCTTTTTATTTATTTATGAGAGAGAGAGAGAGAGAGAGAGAGAGAGAGAGAGAGAGAGAGAGAGAGAGATTGGGCATGTCAGGGCCTCTAGCCACTGCAAATGAACTCCAGATGCATGCGCCACCATGTGCATCTGACTTACATGGGACCTGGAGAATTGAACCTTGGCTTTGCAGGCAAGCATCTTAATTATTAAGCCATCTCTCCAGCCCCCTTTCTCTTTTAAACAACCATAATTTTACTCTTTAAGTATGTGTTGGGGGAGGATTGGGAGAGAGCATGCCAGGTCCTCTTCATGCTGCAGATGAACTCCAGATGAATGTTCCACTTCTGGCTTTGCATCAGTACTGGGAAACCAAACCTGGGCCAGCAGGCTTTGTAAGCAAGTACTTTTAACTGCTCAGCCATCTCCCTAGCCCTTTTTTGTTTCTGTTTTTTGAGACAGAATCTGTGCTATATAGTCCAGCCTGACTTCAAATTTGTAGCAGTTCTGTGGCTCAGCCTCCTGAGCTGCCACACTGGCTTAAACATCTTTTAACTCTGTTGCTGTTTCCGTTTTCAAGTCTGAGGTTGTGAAATGGAAACTGAGACCAGGCTGATACTTCTTTATGAAAAAAAGCCTATTTTTCCTAACTAGATTTAAAAAAGTATTTTTAAAAATTTATTTGCAAAGAGAGAGGGTCAGGGAAGGAATGGTGTGCCAGGGCGTCCTGCCACTGCACAGGAACTCCAGATCAGGCACTCCTTTGTGCATTTGGCTTACATAGGTACTGGGGAATTGAACCCAGCCATTAGGCTTTATAAACAAGTGCCTTTAACCACTCAACTATCTCCCCAGCCCTCTTAACTGGATTTTGAAAGAAGCCTTATTTTCAGGATTAAATTTTTTCCAGAGTTTCACTTGGATATATGATTCTTACCACCAATTTTATCTGGCATATGAGGGTCTGTTAGAAGCCACGGTTTGACAGTTTCTTTAATGTGAAGACATCTCTTCTACCGTGGGTTCACTTCTATTCCACCATCTTTGGGCTCTTCTGCTTTCAGCTTCATGTGGCTAGTATCTTCCTTTTGACCAGTTGTGCTTTCTGCTTTCCCCCTGGACTGCTGGTCTAGCTCCCCAAACTTTCCATCTGCCATGTTTTTTAGATTTTGTGGCTGAGTTGTGTCTCAAAATACTTCTGAAAATGCTATTTCTTCTGGTATGCTATTCATGTCTTAGATTATTTCTTAGCAGAACCTATTCCTATTTTATGTCAGTTTGGTATATTATTAACTCATGCTTTAATTCCAGTTGTCTAGAATCTGCAGCTTATTTTATTTAAATAACAGCTTTTGTGACACAAGGTCTCATGTAGCCCAGGATGGCCTCAAACTTGCTATGCAGCCAAAGATAGCCTTGAACTCTTAATCCTACTGTGTCACCTTAAGTGCTGGGATTTCAGGTATGTGTCACTTAGGCCAACTTTAAATAAAGATTTTAAAAATATTTAATTAATTTATTTATTTGTGAGAGAGAAATCAAGAGAAAAAGAGGGGAAATAGGTGCACCAGGGCCCCCGGCCACTCTAAATGAACTTCAGATGCATGTACCACCTTGTACATCTGGCTTTATGTGGGCACTGGGGAATCGAACATGGGTCATTTGGCTTTGCCTGCAAGTGCTTTAACCAATAATCCATCTCTCCAGCCCTAAATAAAGAATTTTAATATATTATAACTTCACTCATTAAAGTGTGCAGTTAGGGACTGAAGGGATGGCTTAGTGGTTCAAGTGTTTGCCTGCAAAGCCTATGGACCCAGGTTTGATTTTCCTGTACCCATGTAAGACAGATGTACATGCATGTGGAGTTCGTTTGCAGTGGCTGGAGGACCTGGTGTGCCCATTCTCTCTTTCTCTTTCTCCCTCCTTCCCAATCTCTGCCTCTTTCCGTCTCAAGTAAATAAAGAAAAAAATGTTAAAAATAAATAAATTTTAAAGTGTGCAATTACATTGTTTTGCATCTTCAGAGTTGTGCAGTCAACACCATGACTTCCAAAACATTGCCATCATTTTAAAAAGAACAGAGGCAATCACTCTCCATTGCTTCCTCCCACTGGTAATCACTCATCTGCTTTCTATTCCCATGGATTTACCTAGTCTGAACATTTCACATGGATGGAATGACATGATAGATTGCCTTTTGTAACTATTTCTTTCAGTTAGCAATGTTTTGAACTTCACTCATGTTGGAGCGCAGATCATTATTTCATTTTTTTCATTCCAAATAATATTCTTTTGCATGGACATACCACACCTTGTTTATCCATTCATCAGTTGATGGACATGCTGATGGTTTTCAGTTTTTGCCTATTGAAAATAATGCTGCTATGAATATATGGATTTATTGTGCACACTGGATTTTTGACAATATCTTATTTAATAACAATCTAGCTCATTTTGATACCAGCTTAAATTTATTTCCCACTTGATATTTTTATTGTGTCAGTTGGAAAGCATTTGCTCATTTTCAACACCTTACCCTGGAGTCCTCTGATGGCCGTCAGTGTCTTGACTCTGCCTTCAGGCCTTCTCTCTTTTTCTCTGCTTGGTATCTTGAATTGTTTCTCCTTTTCTAGAAATTAATTCAGTCCTCATCTACGTAATGTATTTTTCATATTTTTCTCTTGAGTCTTTCACTTTGAAAATTGAGTTTTTATGTCCTCCCATTTCCCCCTGTCTGCAGATGCTCGTCTTCAGCGGACGCACTGTCGAGTGGGTGTGGGATACTCTCACTGAGCAGGGGCTGTGGGGAGGTTGGCATCTGGCTTCTGAATCCTTTTCTTTCTGGGAGATTTGCTTATTTTGGCTTCTGTCTTTCAGGCTATTGATGGTCTACAAATAACTCACTGTATATTTTACTTGAAATGAAAAGCTAGATCAAATCATTTAGGCAGCTTTCCTTGGTTTCTCCTCTGCTCTCTCTTCTTTCTCTTCTTCACTGCTTTTGTTTGTTTGTTTGTTTTCGAAGTAGAGTCTCACTCCAGCCCAGGCTGACCTGAAAGTCACTATGTAGTCTCAGGGTGGTCTCGAACTCATGGCAATCCTCCTATCTCTGCCTCCCAAGTGCAGGGATTAAAGGTGTGTGCCACCACGCCCGGTTCTCTTCTTCACTTTTTGATGTCTTTCTCCCCACCAGGCTATTCCTTGAATCAGGGTCCTGGCCACAGTGGGCAGCTGACTGATGTGCTAGCTCTCCTGCAGTGTGAGTGTCCTGTCTGAACAGGGCTCTGTACGGCTGTTTTCTGGGACAATTCCCTCCTATGCAGAGCTCCTGCCTCCCCTCCTCCCCTCCTGTGCATTTGCTGAGGACACATGGAGCCAGTCTCCACCCTGGTTCCTGGCTGCCAGGCTGCTGGTGGGCGACTGACACCTCTTCTGCTTGTTCTGGTCCTTGGGCACTTTTTTCTCCTAGACTTGTCACGTGGATGTCAGCTGGTCTGTGGAAGGCTTTGGGGGATTCAAGAGTGCAGGAACATTCCTTGGATCGATTCCACAGATTTCAGCACAGCTCATCTCTGTGCCTGGAGCTGCTTGCTACCTTCGGTGTCCTTCTCTTACGTGCAGTTGGGAGGCCTCAGCTTCATCTGCCCAAGCGTGAGTGGGGGTGTGATACATATCTCTTCCAAAGAGCCACTGGGTCAGGTCTGCTCTTGGCTCCAACTCCCAATCGTAGCTGCTGGCTGGGTTGACTTCTCACTTTGGCTCGGTCTTATAATAAGGCTGTAGTGTGTGGAAGGAAACAGGAGGCTGTGCAGGCCAATGCCACATGGGACAGAGACTGCCGAGGGAAGGGCTGCTGGAAGCAATGGAGGGGAACGAGTTTCAGGGAATCTGGGAAACAGGGAATTGTCAGGCTTTGGCCTTAAGGGAGGGAAGTGAGTACTCGCTCAACAGAATGAGTCCTTTCACTAGAGATTGGACTGCAAGGGTTACAGACAGGATCTTCCCCATCCTGGATCTGAGCAACTTCTCTCAAGGAACACATGGGTTAATGCCCTTACCAAACTCTCCATTATGAGATTTTCACTTTGACCCAATAATCTGCTTTGCTGGGAAAATTCATGACTGGATACAAACTAGTAAGGACCCTCACATCCTCATCTGGAAATATAGGTGATAAATTGGTTAATTATTGTTTTTGAATCGACATGCTAGTCAGCATTTTGATTCCTAGTTTGATTGTATTGCACTAGGTGACTTCCACTTGTTACTGGATCTGTTTGAATAAACTTAGTGTTCAGCTCAGTATTAGCCAAAGCAAGATTAAAAAGTGAGCTGAAGAGTTTAGTAGCTTTGTAACAATAGCACAAAATGTGGAATAATGAACTGTAAATGTGTCTAATTACATAAATAATGCATTCGTGTAATTGTCAAGTAAGGGGGTGTGCTAATGAATCAATTATTTTTAATTGTAGGATGCTTGATTGTTTCAGAAATATAATTGATTGTAATCAAGAATCAATTAAATGTTGATAGTAATTATGTTTATCAAGCTTAAATACATGACATCATTACACTATAACTGCTTCAGGAAGAAGAAAGTAGAATGAGGTTGTTATAAGTGAGGGGGAAATAGCTCATGTTTATGCCGACAGCGCATGGTGGTGGGCCTACGCTGTTAGTAGGGGAGGAGGAGACATCCTTCAAGGCCAACAGTGTGGGCTGGCAAAGGCAGGTAAAACAGGTTTCAATGGGGTTTCAGGACTAGAGCGCTTTCAGGTAAAAATAGGTGTGGAGACAGCCTGGCCTCCACCGAGGGTCCTCCTAGGGGAACTGTGTTCTGGGGCTCTGGTTTGGGGATAGCCTGGCCTCCACCAAGGGTCCTCCTGGGTGAACTGTGTCCCGGGGCTCTGGTTTGGACACAGCCTGGCCACTACCAAGGAATCTGCTAGGGGAACTGTGTCCTGGGGCTCTGGTTTGAGGACAGCCTGGCCTCCACCAAGGGTCCTACTGGGGGAACTGAGACTCTGGTTATTTGGTCTCTTTGCAGCTTGTGGGACACTTGTCTTGGGCATGCTGCTCCACCCCAATTAATCTGAGACCCTTGGCTCTGCTCACTTCCCCACTCATTCCCTAAATGTCACGGAAATGAGTATCACCAGATGAGACTGCTGAAGTTCCTGTCCACTAATCGCAAAGCCCATTGACCTGCAAGGTTCTCCAGATAGGAGCAACACCTCATTCATATCCGCATTCCTAGTGCCTGCCATCACTGGCACTGGAAATGCCACCGGAATAGAAGAAGTGTTCATGATTCCTTAGAAATATTAGAATGTTCTCAGCATAACCATTGTTGATCCTTGCTTCCCTGCCTCCCTCCCTGCCTCCCTCCCTCCCTCCCTCCCTCCCTTCCTTCATCTCTCCCTCTCTCCTAATACCTGCTGTGTGCCCAGTACTGTTTCACAGGCTGAGGGCTAATTGTTTAACAAGATGAGAGTGTTCTCACCCTCATAGAGCTGCTGGTATGCAAAGAGAGGAGGTGTTTGAGCATCCATTGCACCAGATGTGACAGTGCTGTGGTGAGCATAGGATACCTGCATCAAGGACACGGAAGGACTTATGACGTGGTTAGAGGGGTAATGGAGGAGAGACGGTTTGGTAGTCAGGCCAGAGTCACACTGGCCTCCAGCTAGGAGACTCAGTCACCACCTCCTAAAGCTGAACACAGTGAATAATTCTCAGTCTTGGTTTACTGGATCTGCTTCATGTTACCCATGGGCTGGTTCTTCTTCCCCACAACAAATGCCTTCCTCTTCATGTCTCTGAGACACTGCCTTCCTTTCCTCCCCCACGCCACTGTTCTTGGCTCTGTTCTATCTGGCAAAGCTTGTAGCTTAAGTCACCTTAAAAAGCAGAAGGAAGAGGTCCTGAGAAAGTATCCCAAGCCCTTTAAAGTGGGGCCAGTTGGGTCTCAAAAGACAAGCACTGGTAGCTGGGTGATTAGTCCAGAGCGCTTACTTTGGGGGCTTGCTCACAGGGCGCCGGAGCATGCTTGTGTACCACCCTGGGTACACACATGATGGGCTGGGCTGTGACACTTATAGGGGGTATAAGGAATTTGGGGTAGGGCTGTATGTAGGTTAATTTAACAGGGCTAATTCTCAGTGTTCTCTAGCAACTGCCTAAAAAGCTACCTCTGAGCCTGGATTGGTCATAGCTTGGCTCAGCTGCCAGAGAAAATGTGCAGCTACTCTCCAAACCTCCAGACTGTGTTCCTGGGTCCTGACTCAGGAAGCAAGTGGGGTTGTGAGGGCTACATTCTTTTCCTGTGCCCAGTTTTGTCTCCTGGGGATCACCTCTCTGTCCTCTGTCCAGACGTCTTCCTGCTGACACCTGACTTCTTTAGTGACCTGGCTCTTGCTGAGCCTCTTTCGTGGTCTTTGTTCTTGACTAGTGATGACACTCGGATGGAGCCCCTCTGCCTTCTCCTTCTGCCCCTCCTAAGCATACACACCGTGCCTTGTGTCTGGTGGTGGTAACACTTCTGCTGTCTTTGGGGTTATCCTGAAGTTCAGCAAGGAGAGCTCCTAGCTGCTTTAAAATCAATGTCGAAATGGAAATGCTGTCTGAGCAGATTCTAGCAGCCTGTGTGTGGAGGAGCGTGCTTTATCCTGGCCTTACAGATGAGGATGCAAAGGCCCCCAGGAGGGTAACCAGCAGCCTGCCAGCCAGCAGCAGGGCCAAGGAGGTAGGTAGTTCTAGTGTTCCTGCGGGTAGGATATTGGGGTCCTCTGGGAATGCCAGGAGTCCATTCTGCTTCTGTGGGAGCACCATGCAGTGTGGTGCATTTGCATTTTCTTCCTCAGTGTTTGCTTGTCCTAGAATTAATAGGCTTTGTTTATTCATGAGCTGTCTAAGCACCTTGGCCTCAGCTCTCATCTTGACACACTCAGACACAGCAGGAATTCCTTCAGTTTCTTGTTTGGAAGCGGATTCTGCCCATTCCTCCTCCTCTCTTGGCTGCAGCACAACACAGCTGTTCCCTGTCCCCCACCCCCGGCACCTTACCTGGGAGTCCCTCCCCTCCCTGCCTGTACTACTAGATTCCACTTCTTTTTTCCCAAACCTTTCAGCTTTATTAATTACTTGTTATAGTTGACATAAGTGATTACCTTTTGATTCTGATAATGGGCACAGTAATATCTATTAGAAATTTATCTACTATAGTTTTTCAATTTACTAGGATATAAGGTTTCAAAATATTCCTTACTGATCCTATTGATTTTAATTGTATCTGCTATAAGTCCCATTTTCATCTCTAATTGTATTGATTTGGGCCTTTTCTCTTTTTCATTATTAAGTAGAAGCTTTATATCAACACATTGTGTGTTGGTTCCATCATTTCCCTCCTCCCTGTCCCCCATTCCACTGAAGGCCCTTCCCACTGGGATTGCTGATATTCCTTATGGGGTTGTGGGTTATGAGTTGTGAGAGCAGCAGTCGGTCATTCTGGGTGGAGACAATGTCTCTGGATATTCTCTCCCAACCTGTGGATCTTACAATCTTTCTGCCCCCCTCTTCTACAAACTTCCCTGAGCCATGGTAGGTATGTTTTAAGTCTACTTTAGTGTTGCGCTCTCAGCTACTTCTGGATTTCTGCTTTGGTATGTTTTGAGTATCCTTACTGTCCATGTCCATCACTCTGGCATAGGTTGCCAGGCTCACTATGGAAGCAGTACTCTTGCTCATCTCTCCAATTCCTTTGTGGTTTCACTTTGGCCAAGAGGTGGTTTTCTTCTCCCAGAGAATCAGCTGCTAGATTCCGTTTCTCATGGTGTTCTTGGTGCCCTCCTCCTGCTGGACACAGGGCTTCATGAGTTCATGGGAGATTAAGTTTTAGAGTTTCTTTCTGGTTAGAAATTTGAATAGTATTTTGTTTGTGCATATACAATCTTAGATGCTCATTTAGTTTCTGTTTGCAATTTCACTATCTTCCAACTTCCAGAGTTATTTTGGAGATATCCATGCTCCCATTGAAGATGTCTTACCTTACTTCATGTTCTTCCCTACTTTAGCCTTGCCCCCCCTTCCCTTTATTTTATTTTATTATTTTATTATATTTTGTACTTCAAACTTACCATAGTATGTTGAGTGTTATTACTCTACCTGGAATTCTCATGAGGTGTTTAACTATCTCTGAATGTTCTGTTCTCATAGTATGCTGCTCTAACTTTACAGATTCATTTTCTGTTTTCTTTTTGAACAAAATTATAATAGTCTCTTTTACATTTTTTTATTTTTGTGTATGCACATGTGTATATTGGGGTATACATGCTGAAGTCAAAGGACAATCCTGGATATAGTTCTTAAGAATCAGCACACACCTGCTTTTGAGCCAGGGTCTCTCACTGGCCTTAAATTCACCAGTAAACTAGTCTGGCCAGTTGCAGACAGCCTCCTGTCTCCACCACCTCAGTTCTAGGATTACAGATGCATACCACCATAGCTGGCATTTTAGGTAGGTTTTGGAGACTAAACTCAGGTTCTCATGCTTGCAAGGGAAGCACTTTAGTCATTGAGATATCTCCTCACCGATTTTTTCATATGCTCCAATTTATTCTTAGTTTTTCCCCTTTTGCCATTTTAGTGACTTCCTTCAAATGTCTGCTACTGCTTAGCAACACTGCTCATCCTTACTAGTGACTTGCTAGGACTTCCTAGAGGCCTGATGTGCTCTCTGATGCTTTTTGAGCTATGAGATTTGCTCTTGGATGTTGGTTAGGGAGGCAAGGATATATTCTGGAACACCAGCTGATGGAATCTGCTGTCTTTATCCATGGAATGGTTGGTTTCCTCAGAAGGCTTCTCTGCTCTTCTCTCTAGGCTCCCAGCTGGGCTGTAGACCTTGTACCAGCTTTTGGGATATCAAGTGAGGAAAGGAAATGGTATCTTCCAGGGCCTGTCAGCACCTTTCACCTGCTTCTCTTCTGGTTTCTACTTAGCAAACAGTGCTCAAGATGTTAAATGGAGTTGAACAAGGATGGGGAGGGGACCCTGATGACAGGGGTCTGGAGAGGTGCAGAATGCTGAAAGCAGGGTGTAGAAAGTACTGGGGAGAGGTGTACTGGGCCCATTCTGAACAGAATTGCCTCTTTAGTTGCTTGAATAGAGGTTATGAAAAGCAGGACCACTTGGAACATCCTAAAGAGTCAAGGAGTAGTCATTGCCAAAATCCAGTCACTATTGCTATTGACTAGCTGTGTCACCAGGCATGCAAGCACCTCATCTGCAGATGGTGTGGGCTGTAGGCACATGTGCGCATGGCCCCACCAGCTCTGGGAATCCCTGGCATGTGGTGACGTGTCCCACAAACTGTTTCAATGGGATGTCCTCAACGACCTAAAAGCCTCCCACTAGTTCCCATTTCCTAAAGGTTCCACCACCTTCCAATAGCTCCATCCATCAAGGAAATAAGTCTTTAACAATAGACCTTTGGAGGCCTTCCACATCCAAATTACTGCATGACACATGTGACACACAATTGGATGGAGAGTGCGATGTGCTCAGATTGAGTCCACTGTGATAGTAGTAAGATGTTTCCAAACTGAGAGCTGTGACATTGGCATGAGTGTCATGATGGAGCACACCATGCTCCAAGCATGGCCTGGTGCCATGTGTGTAGAGAGCATGGCAATGCTGCTTCTTCCTAGACATGCTGGCAACGGTAGTAACAACATAGTACTTATTCATATCCACCTGTGTCTCCACTGTCCTTGATCTTTGCTGCGTGATTTCTGGCTCTGATTTTATGCAGTGCCCACATTTCCTGCAACTATTCTAGGCATATGCTATGCAACCATCAGGGCATATTTTTGGAGTCTTCACATCCATTGCTTATTGGCTGTGGCTATCTTCCAGAAATGTGTTGAACCATGAGAACTGCATGAGGTAAGAACTCTTTTTGCATGGCCATTTTTTAACTGTACAGTTTCTGAATGATTGTTAGGTAGCTGGAGCCCATACTGCATGCTCTTAAGCCAAAAACTCTAGCCACAATCTACTTGTGAGTCTTAAAAGTGGAAGTGAAGGGCTGAGGAGAAAGAAAAATGAATGCTAGACATGAGTGTTAGTAAGAATTTTCTGCTATGTTATTTCTTTTTAAAAAACTTTTTATTGATAACTTTCATACATGTATGTAATATATTTTGATCATAATCTCCTCCTATTACCTTCTTTTGTATTCCTACTCTTTTCCTTTTCCAATGGACTCCTTCTTTTTTTCCAACTAGTCCCTCTTCTATCTTTATGTCTTTTCCGCACCTCCTTCATCCATATGAAAATGTTGATGGGCTCAGTATTGTGCAGGGCTGGTGCAGGTAACAAAAGCTGCTGTGAAGTCATGACTTCAAAGCCTCATCATGTCCGGAAGGTAGTATTTCAAAGCAACTTTCTCCCTCCTCTGGCTCTTATAGTCGTTCTTAACAATCTTCTACAATGTCCCCTGAGCCTTGGACAGCATGATAGAGATGTCTCATTTAGCACTGAGCACTCCACAGTCATTTGTTCTCAGCACTTTGCTGAGTTTGGAGTTTTCCAAGTAGTTACCACCAACTGTAGAAAGAATCTATTCTGACTTAAAAATGAGAGCAGTACTCATCTATGGGTGCAAAGACAAATATTTAGAGGACAATTTTATGGATATAACATATCCATTCAGCCACACAACAGTAGTAGCTTCCCTCCAAGGGCCTATGACCTTCCCAATCATAGGATTTTGACTAGGTTTTCAGTACCAAGCATTAGTTCCTTCCCATGGAGTGGGCCTCAAATCCAGAGAACAATTGGTTATCCCCATAACAGTCATTCCACCATTACACCAGAGGCACATTTAGCCTGGCTGGTCAGTTGTGTAGCTTGCAGGATGGATCCATCACTGGATAAGACTGTTGATGACTTTTCTCTCCTCACAGGCTGCATAGTACTTTCCAGCACTATGACAGCTAGCCAGCTGTGAAGAGGCTTCCAGCTCAGGTTCAGTGCTGATGCAGAAATTTTTCTCCCAAAGAACACACAGTCCAGTAGGAAAGATGAGTGAAGCATGGGAATATGGTGGGGTGCTGGACTGTACTGTGACTGGGGCTGGAAGAGGGAAGCAGCCTGGTTTGGAGGAGGGCAGATCATGGTATGTGGGAGTAGTTGGGATATCTGAGAGTTTGAGTGAAGGTATAAATGGAGGTAACTTTTAAAATATTTTATTTATTTGTGTATGTGTGTGTGTCTGTGTGTGTGTGTGTGTGTGTGTGTGAGAGAGAGAGAGAGAGAGAGAGAAAGAGAGAGCTTACATATAGAGAGAATGGGTGCACCAGGGCCTTCAGCGACTGCAAACTCAACACATGCACTACCTTGTGCATCTGGCTTACATGGATACTGGGGAATGGAATCTGGATTCTTAGACTTTGCAGGCAAGGGAAGTGTCTTAACCACTAAGCTATCTCTCCAGCCCCTGGAGGTAACTTTTTATGCTGTAGCAACAGCAAGTATTGAATCTGGGTTCTGGAAGCCTCTGAGAGAATACCTGACTTTATTATGAGCAGCTGTCCTGGAATGGAATGGAAGGAGGGTCCAAAGATTTAGAGTGACTCCAAAGAGCAAGCATGCTGATCTGAGGCTGTGTAGATTGCTCTGTCTTCAAGGGGACCAGGGCATGCCACCAGAGACAAGGACTTTGGGTCAGGAAGGATCTGGCTGGACAGCAAGGAGGTAAGTATTTGTGTTGATGTGAGATAGAAGTACTGAACAAGTATGGAAAGAATGTGCTTATCCACTTGCCCATGTGTGAAAGAGAACATGAAGGGCCATGGCCAGGAGATGACATAACACCCTGAAGGAAGTGGCAGAGAAGGATCACTTATATTGGTGCTGTCAATATAGACTGTCAATATAGAGGTAGATGGAGGCCCAGATTGAGACTTTTTGAAAGACAGCAGAGCACACACTGGGCAGAGGATGTGTGAGGTAGCAGACATGGAGGTGTGAGAGATGGACATAGAACATAACCTATGACTTATTTGTTTTATTATTCCCATCAGGTTTTGGTATAAGGGTGATACTGGCTTCATAAAATTAGTTTAGTAAAGTAAGACCATATTGCTGAAGACACCACAGGCTGTGGTCACAGGACATCAGAATACTATGCTGGAAGTGAAATAGAAACTCTCTCCCTCCTGGCTGGCCCTCATGGTGCTGGAGAGCTCTGTGGGTGTGCTGGAAGAAAACGGTCACCAATAGCATGAATAAGAAGGGAACCCTGCAGACTGCAAACTCAAGAAGCCAGATAAGGAGTACACACTTGTGCAACAGTGGCCCACAGCCTCTGTGGGTAACCAACTGTTCTCTGATTGGACATGAGATCCACTCAGTGGGAGAGAACTCATAACTAGTGCTGAAAACCAAGTCAGATTCCTATAATCAGGAAACTCATACTTCAGAGAGAAGCCCCCACTGCTGTCTGGAGAAGAGTGGCCTTGTACAGCAAACATCTCTCAAATAGCTTTGCATACCCCCTTTAATCCAAGCTGCTCTCACTCTTGATTGGAGAATCTGCTTTATTTTACAGATGGGAGAGAAAACAAAGGAGACTCAAGATCCATCAATAAGGCAAGGTGGTAACTGCCAGTCCACTATGAGGCTTGCCACCTTTTCCACATCTTCCAGGGCCCAGGAGAACTTGCAGCAGAAGCAGCACCGTGAACACTGCTCTTACTGCTATCCTGACAAACAGCTCCAGGTTGGTGGCGGCGGGACTGACTGAGGCCTTCATGATCCCACAGTGAATCCCATAACCCCACTGAGGAGGGTACCAGAGAAACAGGAACAGGGGCTAGGGAATAAAAGAATATAATCTGTTATAGTGTATAATAAAATTAATAAATAAATAGTTCAATAGTGTTCCTCTCCTTTACATTTTATGGAATTCTTTGAAACCCATGGGTGTTCTTTAAAGTTTGGCTAGAAGTCAGCACCAAATCCATCCAATCCTGGACTTCTTTTTTGTAAGTTGGAAACTTTTTATCAATGCTTCAATCTTATTGCTCCTTATTGATCTGTTTAAGTTGTTTACATTTTGGTAGTTCATATGTATCTAGAGTTTTCAGGTTTTTGCAATATAAGTTTAAAAGTATATCCTAATTGTCCTCTGAATTTCATTGGTGTCTGTTGTAAAGCACTTTTTTTACTCCGATTTTATTAATTTGGATCTTTGTGTCTTTTGACTAGTTAGTAAGGGAATATCAATCTTGTTTATATTTTCAAAGATCAAATCTTTGTTTCATTGATTATTTTCACTGTTCTTTTGTTTCCATTTTATTAATTTTTGCCAATCCTTATTATCTCTTTCTTTCTAGTAAGTTGAGGTTTCATTTCTTTGTATTTTTTAAGAGCTTAAGATGCATCCATATTTATGTGAGATCTCTTTGATTTATTAAGGTAGGCATTTATAGGTACAATGTTTCCTTTTTAAACTGATTTTATTGTATCCCACAGCTTCTGATATGTTGTGTTTGCATCTGGTCCTAGGTGTTTTAAATTTCTCTCCAGATTTTTTCACTTATCATTTAATATTATACTGTTCAATTCTCGTGAGTGTGTATATTTTCTCATGACTATTTTACTTTTATCCCATTATTATCAGACACAATACAAAAATTATTTAATTTTCTAGTATTGGTTAAGACTTGCTTTATGTTCTAAAATATGTCTATTTTGGAGAAAGTTCTATGGCCTTCTAAAATATGTATTCTGTGTCTGTTGTATAAAATATTTTGCACATGTCTATTAACTCCATTTGTTCTTAGTGCCATTTTAACTCTGATGTTTCTTCATTGATTTTTGGAGGAGGGTCTGGATGACTTTTGGTGAGAGTTTTATTATTGTGTTGAGGTGAGGTCAGCCTATGACTTTTTGTCCAATAGTGTTTCTGAAATTGGGTGTGTTTGGTATATGTTTATAGCTATTATATTTTCTTATTTCACTCACATGTTTATTTGTATTCCCTGAATTCATTCAGGAGTTTGTGTCCTTTTGGATTTTATTGAACATTCTTATAGTTCATTTGAATACTTTGCTTGGGATTTCATCTATTTTTTTTGAGACAGGGTCTCACTTTAGCAATGTTGACTTAGAACTCACTCTGTAGGCAAGGATGGCCTCAAACTCAGTGACCCTTCTACTTTAGCCTACCAAGCGTTGAGATTAAAAACATGTGCCAGGGCTGGAGAGATGGCTTGGAGGTTGAGGCACTAGCCTGCAAAGTCTGAGGTCCTTGGTTTGATTCCTCAGGACCCATGTAAGCCAGATGCACAAGGTGGTATATGCATTTGGTGTTCATTTGGAGTGGCTGGAGGCCCTGGTGCGCACACATTCTCTCTTTCTCTCTCTCTACCTTTTTCTCTCTCTCCAATAAATAAATAAAAATAAAAACACGTGGGCTGGAGGGATGGCTTAGTGGTTAAGGCATTTGCCTACAAAGCCAAAGGACCCAGGTTTGATTCCCCAGGACCCATGTTAGCCTGATGCACAAGGGGGCACATATGTTTGGAGTTTGCAGTGGCTGGAGGCCCTGGCGTGCCCATTCTCTCTCTCTCTCTTTCCCCACTCCCTCTTTCTCTGTCAAATAAGTAAATAAATAAATAAAAGTAAAAACATGTGCCACCATGACTGGAGGAATTATTAAGATTTGTAAGAGTAACTTTAGCTTGATTTTTTTCTAGTTTTTTTTTTTTGTTTCTGCATTTTGGACATTTTGTATCTGGGGCAAATTTGTTGACTGGGCTTTTTATTCTCCCGTATTCTTTCAGTTAATGTATATTCAGTGTTTGGGAGGGACTAGGTTGTGGCTGGGTTAAGTGGTAGTTTTTCCCCACTGGGCTGGAGGTATAGCTCAGTATGTAAACACTAAATTAATGTGCTTAGGCCATGAGGCTTGGTCTTCAGCATAATTCTTAATGCAGAAGACTAACCACAGAAGCAAGCACAACTGATGTATGTACACACTATGAAAATACAGTAATGGCCAATGAAAAACAATCCCCACCCTACAGCCTCAATAACGTTAGTGGACTAGAAGAGCAAGGATGATATCATGCATGCTCAGTATATTAGCTACTAAGTAAGTATAGGAATGGAAAGAAACAAGAGTAGTAAGAATGGCTAACAGTTACAGCAACAGAGAATGGCCAGATGGATGGGAGAACAATGAAAAAGAAAGCAGGAGCTAAAGCAGATCCAGGCAGAATGAACAAAAGAGAGTGAAAATGCAAACAACCTAAGACAATGAAAATAAAGAATATAGATGGGAGAAAAATAGGGAGATACATAGAGAGATAGGTGATACATAGATGATAGGACAAAGTTATTTCACAAAATTAGATATGAAATACGGAAAGTATAAAAGCAAAGATAACAGAAAATTTATGTAGAAAACAAAATAAAAATTTATTAGTATTTAAACTACTCAGACTGATGTAAGCATTCTTTATATATTTAATATATTATATATTAACATTATATATACTATATCAAAGACATACAGAGAATAGAAGCAAAAGAAAAAAGTGAGAATGAATAAAATAAAATTTTTAATAAAAATAATAACAGGTCTGGAGAAATGGATTGGTGGCTAAGGTGCTTGACTGTAAAGCCTAACAACCAGGCTTTGATTCCCCAGACCCATGTAAAGCCAGATGCACAAGGTGGCACATGCATATGGAGTTTGTTTGCAGCAGCTAGAGGCCCTGGCACATTCATTCTCTCTCTGAATCTCTCTCTCTCTGTCTCTTCTGTACTTATTTTTTTTTTAAAAAAAAAACAACAAAGTTAAGGATAAGAGGGTTGTGTTCTATCCAGAAGGGATGAATTTCATGGGAGGAGGGTGAAGTTTGTCTCTATGCCATGTAGCTTTTCTTCTTTGCCTATTTGGGTTGGTGCCATCCAGTAGGAGCAAAGAATGTTGTTAGGCCTCTTCTGCTGACTTTTGTGTTACTTGTCTAACTACTAGAGGGTGGGGTGGGCTGGGCTGTGTCTGTTATTCTCTAGGGACTGCTTGAGACTGAGGGCAAACTTCCTTGTGTCAGGCCCTAGACCCTGAATTTCAAGTTTCTGGGCTGCCCCATCAGGACACTAGGTCCCTGCAGCTTTCCTTGTCATTGCTGTGTTTACTTGTCAATGCTCATCTCTCCACTGGGGGCGCTCTCGTAGCCAGCTCTATCTTTTTTTTTTTTTTTGGCTTTTTCGAGGTAGGGTCTCACTCTAGCCCAGGCTGACCTGGAATTCACTATGGAGTCTCAGGGTGGCCTCGAACTCACGGCGATCCTCCTACCTCTGCCTCCCGAGTGCTGGGATTAAAGGCGTGCGCCACCACGCCCGGCTTCAGCTCTATCTACATAGAGTCCAAGGTGATGGAATCCTTAGCCTATGGCTCAGCTCCTCCACCTTCATGGAGCTCTCCGTGGTTCTGACTCAACGTTTTTCTCCTGTACCTGGAAAGATTTGACGGGCCAGTTCTCAGTGTACAAACTTAACACTTACTCTTGGTTCCCAGGGTGGACAATGCAGGGTCCTGTGCTTCTAGAGCCAAGAACTCAAAATGTTTTCCCAGCACTATGGCAGTTAAATCCCAAGAATAAAACAGGGTTGTCCCAGCACCTACGTCATGTGGCCTTCGTATCCCTGTTTGGTGGGGTGAATCTAGTTTGAACTGTGTTTTTTGAAGCTCCATTGTTTCTTTCTCTGGTCTCTGCCCTCTCCTTGGCCACAGTACTTCTTTCCATTCCTCTCTCTCTCTCTCTCTCTCTCTCTCTCTCTCTCTCCTTTCTCTCTCTCTCTGACACTCACACACACACTTCTCCCTCTCTCCCTTCCCCCTTCTCCCTCTCTCTTTTTTTCCCACCCTCTCCCCCTCTCACCTTTCCCCCCTCCTTCTCTCCCTCTTGTCTACTACCGAAATCGCGTACTCCCTGAGGCTCTTACTTTGATCTTAGCCTGGGTTCCTGCCTTCCACACTTGCTTATACTCTGTACCCAGAGCTGCGCCCTGCACCCACTGGAGCCGACCCTCTCTCACTGTTCTACTTTCTAAAGTTTTATTTTTGTTGTGCAACTTCAATGCCTTCCCACAGTCACTCATGTGGAAGGATGACTGCTATTCAACTCTTCCTGGTTTATTCTCCTGAGATTCTGGCAGTCAGTGTGTGGGCAACATCCTTCATCTTCTTGCTTTCTAAAAATATGATTTTTTTAAATTTACTATTTTTTAATGAGATAGGGCCTTTCTCTGTAACCCAGGCTGGCCTCAAACTCATGTTTCTCAGCCTCCCAAGTGATGGAATTACAAATGTATGCCACTATGCCCAGCTAAATTTACTGTTTTATATTGTTCTTTCCTTTCTCCCTTCCTCCATCCATCCCTGTCATTTTCTCTTTTCTTTGTTTGTTTGTTTTTTCCTTTCTTTCTTCCATTTCTTTCTTTCTTTTCTTTCCCTTCCTTCCTTCCTTCCTTCCTTCCTTCCTTCCTTCCTTCCTTCCTTCCTTCCTCTTCCCTTCCCTCCCTCTCTTTCTTTCTTTATTTCTCTTTTTTTCTGACAGGGTCTCCTATCCCAGGAGAAGCTCTAACTCTTTATGCCATGGAGGATAACCTTGAACTTCTGAGCCTCCTTCCTCCAGTTCCCAATTGCTGGGATTAAAATTGTGCACCCCACACCTGGTTTTATGCAATGCTGGGGAATGTTCCAAGGGCTTGGTGTATACTCAGCAGGCACTCCACCAACTGAGTTACATCTCCACTCCCACTTCTTATTTAGTTTTCTAATGTCTTCAAGTTATCTCAGAAACAGAAAGTTAGTTGTATATCTATTCTGAGGCATTTCTCTCTGTTATTCCTTAATTGTCTGAGGACAATTTGAGTGATGCCAGTTCAGCTAAGCTGGACAATTCCAGATTCTCCATCTTCATGTCCCTCCTTACAGGAGTGGCTATATGTGGTTCTTTACATGCGACTGGCTAGGTTTGCATCCCTGAAGGCTGGTTTGAGATAGCAGCATGTGGCACCCATGTACTGATGCCTCAGACCCTTTACACTCATCTGTATCAAAGTGATGTGTAACTGCTTTCTCTGGAGTGTCAGAAGTCTCTTCCTTCCTTCTGATTTCTTCTATAGACCCTGTGGTGACATAGCCCTAAGTTATTAATGGTTTGTTTTCCTTTGTCTGTGTTTGGTGTTTGTGGAAAGCCATATGCAGTGGGTTATCTTATGTCCCCTAGCAGGGTATATCCAAGCCCCAACTTCAGACCTGTGAGTATAATCTTTGATGCAATGGTTTTTGGAAATATAATTAGGTTGAGGATATTGAGATGAGATCATGGTAAATTTAGGGCCTAAGCCCAGTGATCTGAGCAGTGAGGAGAGGGAGATTTGACACTCATGCAGAGATGGATGCACAGAGGAGTGATGTGTCTACAAGCCGCCTCTGGTATAAGCTGAGGCAGGCATGGGGTGAATTATCTCTCAGAGCCTCCCAAAAGAACCAGCTCTGCTGACGTTTTGATCTTGGACTTCTGGCCTCCAGGATCATCTGAGAAGACAGTTCTATAGTTTTAACTGCCAGGTTTATGGTAATCTGTTACACCAGCCCTAGGATGCTTCCATATATGGCTTAGTTTTATATGTTCTATGTGTGATTTTGGTTCTGCTTGCACATTTGCTGTTGGAGAAGTGAGCAGGTTACCAGACTGTATGATCACTGCTACCACCTTCCCAGAACTGATGCAGATTGCTTTTCTCTAGACCCTCTTCTCAGCTTTCCTTCTTGACCACTCAAACCTGTCACCCTTCAGCTTGCTCCATCTGGGAATTCCTCTCACTATGTTGACAATGAGTTATGAACTCACTCTGTTTTCTTCATTAATTGTTTTTAGTCTGTTTTTTCCCTCTGTTTATATTTCATTTGTATGTTTAGTTCTTGCTTGTCTGGAAATGCCTTTATGTGATGTGATCATTTTGCTGGTTTAAGAAATCAAAACTCAAGCCGGGCATGGTGGCACATGCCTTTAATCCCAGCACTTGGGAGGCAGAGGTAGGAGGATTGCCATGAGTTCAAAGCCACCCTGAGACTACATAGTGAATTCCAGGTCAGCCTGAGCTAGAGTGAGACCCTACCTCAAAAACAAACAAACAAGCAAACAAAAAAAAAAAAAGAAATCAAAACTCTGGGCAGATGCCTGGAAGGACAAGGCCAGCACAAGAGAGGCTGAAAGCAGGCTATGCTACACCCTACTAAGGCAATGAGAACAGAGGACAACCAAAATCTATCAACAAGACAAGGATATCCAAGTCCCTGGCTGGAAATGAACCACCCCTTGCACAGCATCTAGGGCCTAGATGAAATCACAGAGAGGAACTTGTGAGATGAACAGAGTGCTGCTTCTAAGGTGAGCCTGATAACCTGGGCAAGGGTGATGGAGACAGACACTGAGGATATTCAAAATGCACCAAAGAGGAAATCCAGAAGCTGCTGAGAGCTCAATACCAGTGTAGGTTTAAAGCACACCCACCACCACTCAGGGAATTTTGTGGAAGAGGGGTTGGAAAGAATATATGAGCCACAGGATGGGAGGGAATAACTGGAGGCATTGCCCCACTCCCATGACCGACTGCTGCTCTCACAACTCATAACCCACAACTTCATGGTGAATGTCAGAAGACCCACTGAGGGGGGCCTTCAGTGGAATGGAGACAGGGAGGAGGGAAATGATGATACCAATATACAATGTGCCCATACAAGGTTTCTAAATAATAAAAAAGAAGAAGAAACCGCAAAATAAAAGAGAGACTAATTGGAAAGAAGAAAGGATTCAATGAAGTGGATTTGACAGGGGAAGAATGAGGGAGGGGAAGGGAATCAACATGGTTTATTGTCTATACTTATGAAAGCTGTCAATAATAATTAAAATAAAAAAGAAATCAAAGGGCTGGAGAGATGGCTTAGTGGCTAAGGCACTTGCCTGTAAAGCCTGAGGACCCAGCTTCAATTCCCCAGGACCCAGGTAAGCTTGTACAAGGTGGCACATGCATCTGGAGTTCATTTGCAGTGGCTGGAGGCCCTGGTGCACCTATTCTCTCTTTCTTTCTCTCTCTCTCTCTCTCTCTCCTTCCCCTCCCTTCCTCTGTCTCTAATAAATAAATAAAAACTAAAAAAATTGAAAAAAGATATCAAAACTCTGGGCTTGTCTCACTGTTTTCTTGGTGCTAGTTCAGCTGACCTCTAGGCGCTGCTCTAGGGCTTTTGTGCTGACCGCTTCTTTCCATTCAAGTCTTCTGTTAGTTGAGCGTCTCACACAACTGTGGGCTGCGTTCCTCTTCACTTCCTGCTAGGGCTCCGCAGCTTCTCGGAAGGTTTCTGTATGAGTGCTTTGGGTGTCTGCTTCCACCCACCCTTTCCTCATATCTCCATGAGGCTGGATACTATGCTGTCATCCAAGTCTTCAACATTTTCATCTCTACAGTTTTCCTGTATTTCCCAGTTCACCTTTGTTGTTGTTGTTGTTGTTGTTGTTGGTTTTGAGGGTGAGTCTCACGCTAGCCCGGGCTGACCTGGAACTCTGTAACTCCAGGCTGGCCTTGAACTTACAGCGATCCTCCTATTTCAGCCTCCTGAGTGTTGAGAGTAAAGTTGTATGCCACGACAGTCAGCTTGGAACACCTTTTGAATTTCACCTATCATAGCTTGTTTTTTGAGGTAGGGTTTCACTCTAGCCCAGGCTAACCTGGAATTCATTATATAGTCTCAGGGTGGACTCGAACTCAGTGATCCTCCTACCTCTGTCCCCCAAGTGCTGGGATTAAAGGCATGCACCACTATGCCCGGCTATCATAACTTGTAATTCCAAAGCACCCCTATTTACTTGCATCTTGGGCTTTAAAAAAAGAGGATTTCAATAGCTTCCTAGTCTGACAATATTTTCTATTTACATTTTCCTTTAAAATTTCAATCATGTTTCTTTGGAAGAGTCTTCTTTCATGCATGCTTGGCTAGGAGAGGCTGAGTACTTGCTGGAGCTCTACATGGACTGTCCACCCTGTGTCAGCAAGGAGGTGGGAGACCAGTAATTGTGTCTAAAGGACAATGCCCTAAGCCATTTGAGGAGTTCCAGCAAGGTCTTTGACTTTCTGAGTGGGCCCCAAGGTATCAGTGGTGGGCAAGGTGGGCATGGGTCTCAAAAGGGACAGGGGTCCACCATATAGTGTGTAATGCTTAACCAGACCCTAATCTTGCAATCCACTCTCAGCTCTGCTTGGCACCCCAGCCTCTGTTTTTCAGTTTCTCTGGCACTGAGTCTCAGTCTCCTCTCCTGAAGGGTCTTGGATGAAGAAGGGTCATCTGACTGTCAGTTCAGAAGCCCATCTGGGTCATCTGCCTATGGTCTAGGAACCTTCCACCTATCCTCTATCCCTGCTCATACCCATGTCTAGCTTCCTTCTGTGAACCTCCCCAGAGTCCTGACCTTCAGCCGTGGGTGTGGCCCTCGATCCTGCTCCTTGCAGACACAGCTCTTGGAAGCTTCCCTGGCTTTACTCAGTTGCCACCACCCCCGGCCAGTCTGATAGAATTTTATAGCAGCCTTTTATCTGCCAGCCATTGAAAACTCCATTCTCTTTGATCATACAGCTTTTTAAATTTTTAATCTCTTCATGATTGTTTAGTGAGGTTAAGAGAAGACTGGGAAAGGCATGCCCCACCTGCCCACCTTCCCGGCTTGTCATGCTTCTCTGACGTTTTTTATGCCACACTGTTGTGCTTACCCACTCTTGGCAAGGCTCCTTGGACCCTAGATGGAGAAGGAGTGTGGGTAGGTACTACCAGGGTGTGTTCCATGGTCTAGTCATGACAGTCTTAGAGCTACCTGACAAGGTAAGGTCAGCCTGTCCTGTTTCTTCCTTCCCCACCTGCAAGTTCAGGTCTTAACCCATCAGAAGTGGAGGCTGAGCTAGCACTTCAGATGTGGTGGGGTGTTTGGATAAGGGTGCCCTCACTGTCATCTGCAATCCAGGGTTTGTCCTGAGCTGCAGAAGCCCAGAGGCTGTCCTTGTAGGACTTTATGTTGACTCATTGTAGGGGAAGGCCCAATATACAAGTGATCTTCCCCCAGATATGGATTTAGCTTGCTTCACGGGTCATAAGAGTGTGGACTATGAGCGGTAGTTGTGTGTGTGTGTGTGGTGGTGGTTGTGGTGGTGAAACCACAAGAACTCAACCTCCAGCTTCCCCCTTGTCAGTGTCCCTGAGCCACCAGGCCCCGATGATTTGGGATGGGCAGGGTGAAAGAGGGAGGAGAACTTCCCCAACCCCTATACTTTCTCCCTGGGAACAATGTGTATATGTGATTAGGAAGGCTCCCTCAGGGCCTCTGTGGACAGGGAAGAGCTTCCTGTTGACACAATAAAGACCTGCACTGACTGTTCAACCTACCATTTCTTCCCAGGATTTCCCATTTGCGCCTGTGTCCTAATCTTTTCTTTTATGGGCCCCCTAGTCATGCTGGATCAGGGCTCATTCTAATGACCTCAAAGACCATATCTCCATGTAAGTCACTTTATAAGGTACTAGGGGCTAGGGCTTTTGAACTGTAGGGGTACAGAGCACAGCCCTTAACAGCAGCGTTGTTTCTTCTCAGGGGTGGGAAGAAGGGTCTGTCCCAAGTCTCTTTCTATGACTTGTGGTTGGCCATCTTCATGTCCACATGGCATTGCCCCTGTCTTGTAAGGAGTCCAGTCATCTTGGATTAGGACCACTTCTATCACCGCCGGAAAGACTCTGTCTACGGGAATGATCATGCTGAGGTAGTGGTAGGTTAGAATTTCAACCCAGGAATTTTGTTAGGAATAGAGTATTAACAGCTGTTTCTCATTATTTCTGTCTTTCATTTCTCCCTCATTTTCTGTATAGCCTTCATTCTTTCTCTCTCTCTCTCTCTCTCTCTCTCCTCTCTGTCTTTGTATGTATCCCTGGCTGTCTTAGCACTGATAGCAATCCTTCTGCCTCAATCTACCAAGTACTTGGATTAAGAGAATGCTCCATGATGCCCTCCTGGAAGCTCTGCCACTTGAGAAGACCCTGCCTGCTTTGCTCTGCGCTCAAGGCAACCTCTAAGATGCCCATGTTCTTTCTTGGAAACTCAGACTGTTACAGAATGTGCTACAGAGATTAAATTCTTATGGCGAACAAGTTACGTGATAACCATGAAGTCTAAGAAAGGCAGTCCCTGAAAGGAAACAGGGTTTGTCAAAGGACTTTTTTTTTTTAATAAAGAGGATTATGCTTACACAATTGTGCATTCTGCACACACATTTTAAATACAAGAATGAAGACTTTTCAGAGAAAATTGAAATCCTTTAATTAGAATGCATTTGAAAAAGCAAATCAGAAAAAAAATTACCACACTTCCAGCTCTGCCTGTGTCCTCAGAGGGCCTAAGAACACATATGCTTTTCTATGTAAAGTGGCCTGCCAGGAAGCTTTGAAAGAGCGGGGCTGTCAAATGGCAGAGTCAGAGCAAAGACCAAAGTCAATGTCCCCATCAAAGCATTGGAGAGCTGCTGTGAGCATGCCCTCTGGGGTGAATCCTTGGTGTCTTCTACCAGGACCCCAGCAATGCTGTGCCCAGGCTCTGGGTCAAATTCAGGGGAGCAAAGGTGGGGGTGGTGAGTGGGGGGTCTCAACCACCTCCAGAGGGATAGGACAGAAATCAAAGAATGAGATGGTTCTGTGCTGGGGAATGGATGGGGGGCTTGGGACCATTCATGACTCACCAGACCTTATAGGGAGATGACAGCCCCAGTCAGTCAGTGCAGTGACACAAATCTTACTCTTGGCAGGAACAACTGCCCACCGAGCACATAGTGAGGTCTCTAAGACTATTGATCATACTGGTTGCAGAGGATTTTATTGATCTCATAGTGGAGCCCAAGCATACCACCTGCTACCCAGGTGCATAGAGTCTCATGAGTGGAAGCCAAAGTGTCAGGTATTGGGTCTAACATATCTACAGTTGAGAATTCTGGTCTTAAACCCACTCTTAACTTTCTGCCTAGTGTGTTTGATAGAAGTTTCTGCTGACTTACAGGGAACATGTGCACTTGCTGGAGACTTACCTAGAAAAATGTGAGGGGTGATTTGCATGCTTCCATGTGTAATACTGATGTGACAGCTCTTGCAAGTGTTATGTACAAAGCACAAAATCGACTCTACACCAACACTGATGTCGTGTTCTGAGCCATACTGTCCTCTTCCTGACCCACATAGCCATCAGCAGTCAACTGTGGTCCTTTGTCCTGCTGGTTCAAACGGTGTTAATTTGGGACCATGGAAATGCTGGCCTCACTTCTAAATGCTCTGCACCAGCCTGTCACCTTTGCCTGAGACTTATTTCTCATAACTCATGTACTTTCAAATGCTGTGGATGTGAAAATACCCCACAAAGAGTATTAAAAAAACTGTGATCCCTTAATATGAAGGAGTCTATTCATTTCAGCCATACTGATTTTTTGGTGAAACTAGAAAAGGTAACCATTGGCCTGAAGGCTCTGGGGACGGGGACAAGCCTTGTGGGAGTGGGACTGGCACTGGGGCCCAGTGGGATGACTACAGCCTACGGGCAGGTTTGTCCACCTGGTTCATGTTCTGGCTTATCAGGGGCCTGTGAGGAGCTCTTTCCTCTTGCTGTGTGTGGATGTGGGCTTGGTGAGGCAGAGCTGAGTTTCATTAGGGTCTCAGCAGGCTGGCCAAAGCATAGCTCTCCCTCACCATCAAAACCACCCACAGTGCTGGGGTGGGGAGAAACTCTTTCAGAACTACCTTTCTCTGGAAGTTGCTTATCCTATAAAATTAAGAATTCTAGGAGAAAGATCAAAGATTCCATAGATAGGTCCATCATGGTCACCTTTCCACTGCCAACTCTGTCCACTCTCTCTCTCTGCCCCCTCTCTCTATTTTTCATCTTTCTGTCTCATTCCCTCCCCCCATCAATGGTGGCCATGTCCCCAAATAGTTTCTACCTGGCTTTCACTGGTGTTGACTTTCCTAGTATTTTCCTCAAAGACAATGAATCTTTCAAATCATCTCAGATTCTACCACTGTCATACCTTGCAATGACGCCTGTCATGGTTCATGGAGACAGAGGAGAGGCCGCAGCTGAGCTGACTCTCACTGACTCTGCTCAGCCTGCTCTTCTTGTTCCCTGGCCTCGTTCATGATACTTTACCTACCAGGCCTGCTCATATTACTGAACCTTCCCTGTTGCTGCTGCTCTGACTGAAAAGTTCTCTCCTACCTATGTATAGCTTATTTCTACAGTTCACTTAAACTGCAACTCAAGATTGTCTCTTCAATCTTATCCTGTTTTATTTTAACTCACAGCACTGGCCATTCTCTGAAAATAAAGGATTTACTCACTTGACTGTTTTTGTCACACTTCTCCCCACTTATTGGTGTGAACTGTATTCACTTATACTCATAGTAACTAAGGGAAAGCCTGCCATGCATGCACTATAGTTAAACATTTGCTTGCTAGTGTGTCTAATTAATTATCAGTACAGGGACTAGGAAAAGCAATGTTTAAATCAACTTAATAAAATTAAACTGATAAATTTAGTAAGACAAAATAATAATAGTATATTAATAAATTTGAAAACATAAAATAAACGTGTTAATATGCTTAAATGGTCAGGGGTCCTCATTAGATGCTTTTATAGGAAGGCAAATAAGGGCTGAAGAGATGATTCAATAATTAAAGGTGTTTGTTTTCCAAGCCTCCTGAGCAGATTTCAGATCACCACATACAGCCAGACACAAGTAGTACCCATGTCTATAATCCCAGAGCACCTATGGCTATGGGAGGTGATGTCAGGAGCATCCAAAAGCTCATGGGCCTGCTGGCCTGGCCTTTCCAGCAGCAAACAGCAAATAGGGAGGATGGAGAGGACCAATACCCATAGATTGTCCTCTGACCTCTACATACATGCTGTGGCACATGTATGCCCACACACACATCATGTATGTGCATAATGAAGAAAGAAGGTAAATCATAAAGCATGGTACCATTGATGGAATATGTGGGAAGACTGACCTCTGGGGTACTTCTATGTACTGTGACAAAGAATGCATGGAGATGAGTAGCAGGAGACCTCAGATGGTAAGGCAGGCAGTTAGGACAGGCACTCCTATGAAGCTTTTGTTTGGAGACTTTGCTTGCTTGTCTCTGGGCGGGTAGCAATGAGCTCAGCTGCTCAGTGTCAATTGGGTACTATATCCTGAAGGTAGCTCAGTAATTCTGGTTTATTCCCCCAGGGATACACATAGGCACAAGCACAGAAAACATGCATAATATGGTGACTTCAAGACAATCTCAATTGCTATTGATAGGCACACAAATAACTGTGATATACTGAGACAATAGTTTTGCAGTATCTTAAATTATCTGGCCCTTCTTCCCTCTTTTCTTCTCTCCCCCTTTCTTTCCATGGTTAAGATGGATAGATCTCAAGGACCTAATGGTGAACAACAACAACAAAAAAATTCTAGTTGCACAATATTCCTGCAGCCTGAAATTATAAAGTTTGAAAATATGCAAAATAGTGCCTCAAATTATTTATAGCCCAATATATATGCAGTGACAGCATAAACACATGTTTGGGATGATAAATTCCCAATTTAGGATAGTGGTTAGCTCTGAATAAAAAAGAGTTAGAGGTATTTAGAAGCAGATTTGGGGATTCAGTTTTATCATGGACATATAAATATTTTTAAAAAGTGAAATGTGTGTGACGAATGTTACCATAAGATAGACAGGTGGTAGATATTTTGACATTCTGTGCTTCATTTACTTCATTCTTTGTACTTTTCTACATGTGTTTAATTTTTTTTTTTACTGTAGTAACTGATTTTATACTGAGCTGAAACAAGCCAGATACACATAGGAATTGCAGATACTTTCCCCCACTGATTTTTTGTTTGTTTTGTTTTATGAGACAGAGTCTTGCTACATGGAACAAGCTGGCCTTGAAGTTGCTTCAATTCTCCTGCTCAGCCTCCTGAGTGTTAGGATTACACATGTGTGCCATCACAACAGCTCACTGTTGGTTCCAGCTGAGTCTTTCCTTCTTTCATTGTGAGCTCCTGGCACACAGGCTGTGGTGGACTTTGCCCTTATGTACATGTTCTGTCTTGATGCTTACCATCTACTTTTGCATATTTCTAGGTCCAGCGTAGTCTAAATTGAACCTTTAATCTCACACTCAGTTCAAAGGTTCCTTTCTCCCCAGGCTTGCCTTGGTCCATGTCCTGTGAATGGCAAAGGACTTCCCTTTCGGGCCCGTCCTTTTGTACCACTTTCTATTTTGGGTAAGGGAGGACCACAAAACATGCTGAGGCTACTTTTAGTTAATGGCCGTGCTGCTGCTATGATCCTTTGGCTAGTGGCATCTGGTCATTGCTAGTGTTGCAGAGGCCCAGGTGGAAATGCCAGAGGTTGTCAAGGGCACTTCTCGACTCTGGGACTACCCTGTCCCTGATGTGGCTGATGACTGTGCACTGGGTCTTCTGCAACTTCTTTTACTATAGACCCTGCCCACATCCTCCATGGTGCTTTTCTTTGGCTGGCAGACATCCCTATTGACCAAGGAATCTAAAACATGACTCTTTGTGGATGCCATGCCTGAGGGCACCATTCACATCCTGTGCCTGGCCAGGTGACCAGTGTTCCTCACCTGCACCTGGATGCTCCAACCAGATTTCCATTGCAGACCATCCAGGTAAGGAGCAGACATCAGCCTTGGTGTTCACATGTGTCTACAATGCAGGGACACAAGCCAGTCTTCCTGGGGATCTGTCAACTGTGCTTTGGTGGGCCGGTGTGGGATGGGCCCACAGGTTTCTGTTCAGCTAGCATTCAGCAGAACTGTGGAGCCACTAACCCTCACCCCCACCTTTGAGCCTCCTTTGGTCTGGCTAGGTCAGTGGGGGCAAGAGTGGCTGAACATATTCTATTACATTTTAGTCCTAGAATTCAAGATCACCAGCAAATTTCCCTTCAAAATCTGATAACAAGAAGGAAACTAGAGTTGATTATGTCTAATGTGGTGGAATAATTGGGAATTTTGGGCAGACACCTGTTGTAATAAAAACAGCCTGGAGAGGGCCTCAGGTTTTAGAAAATCGCTCTTGCATGGCTTGAGAAGCCTGAGACCCCTGTCCAGCATTCTTTCATTTCCACCTCAAAGTCTCCATTTAGCACTTCTCATAGCACATTACTTTTCAGAAAAGTCCATCAGTACTTGGTAATATGCACTGAGATGAGTGATTAAAAGGTCATGTATCTTCTGAGAAGACAGTTGTACTTTTCATTTCTAGACACAGGATATTTGATTAGGTAGGCTGATATCTTCAAAATAAACATGATCAGACTCTAAAGGTATTCAGTAAACAGCTCATATGTTGCAACTTAGCCATCTTAAAGTAAACACAGTGGAAATAACCCTAGTTCAAGGATGGTAACTTCAAGACTCAGGAATTCATGTGGTGGTAATTACCCAAAGTGTAAATATAGGACTTCTCGGACAGGCACTTGTTCTCTATACAAAGAGGCACCCAATTCCATGGCTAAGGCAGGCAGTTCCTTTTCATTACCTCAGTCTCAAGTGTCCCTCATCCCTGCTGGCCTTCTCTAGTTCCCTTCCCACAGGGTGATTCCTTTGAAGTCCCAGAGCTGTGTGCCCTTGATTCAGTCTGTCTTACTAGAGAGTCATTTCAGTTCTTAGTTTCCCCTGCTGTTAAATGATTTCCCTGGATGGAATGCTTTTCTTATAAGATTGGGATGATATGAGCATTATCCAACTTAATACTGGAAGTTCTAGCTAGTTCAATAAGATAAAATAATAATAAAGGGCATCCATATTAGGAAAGGACGAATAATGCACATAGTATCTATGGTAGTTTGAATAAATGTCCCCCAACAGATTTAGGAGTTTTATTAAAGCTTCTTAGATTTCCAGCTACCTGGCTAGAGGAGATGTTACTGGGTGGATCTTAGATCCAGCCCTAAGGTGTGATGGTGGATTTGGAATTCCAGTCAAAAGACATGCAAAGTGCCTGAGTTTTGCCCGGAGTTCCTACGTGTGCTTGTGTGTGGTGTGGCTTTTTTTTTTTTTTTTGAGGTAGGGTCTTACTCTAGCCAAGGCTGACCTGGAATTCACTCTGTAGTCTCAGGGTGGCCTTGAACTCACAGTGATCCTCCTACCTCTGCCTCCCCAGTGCTGGGATTAAAGGCATATGCCACCATGTCCCGCTGGCCTTGGGGGTTTTTGACTTCAGGCTTCTCTCTCTCTCTGCATGGTCCTTTTAAGAGGGGGTCAACTTTTCTGCCATTATGGAACTTTCCCTGGATCTGTTAGCTTCAAATAAATATCTCTTCCTCCATAACTGTGTCTGGTTTAGAAGTTCATCTCAGTGACATATAGCTGTCTATTATAGTATCTACAGAGAGACTCTCAAAGAATCTACAAATAAAGCTCCTATAGCTTATAAATGAGCTTTCCAAGAATTCAGGATACATGATAAACATGCAGAAAACATATAGTTGGGCCATGTATTTATATATATTCTGTCAATCTCTGCATTTTAATTGTATAGTTGAATCTACTTATATTAATATAGTAATTGGTAAACAAGGATCTCTGGGCATGTTATTATTTTTCTATATTCTTTATATCTGTTTAGCTTCTTAGTTCCTTCTCCTTTGGGCCATCTTTTTCATTTATTTGTCTCTAGTGTACTCTATTGGTTCCTATTGATGCTCTTTTCTATGTAGCTATATTGCTGTTTTCTTAGTTGTTACTTGGAAGATTAGAATTATAATCTTAAATGTCTAGTAACTGGTTTTAATTCGCAATAACTTAGGTTTACTAGATTGTTATTGTCACAAATTGCCTCAGTTTACCTTGTGTGGCCATTAATATAGATTTGGAATTACTGTTACAGTCACTGATTTGAAATGCATAGGTTAGGGCTTGGGAGATGACTGAGTGGCTAAAGGCTCTTGCTTGAAATGCATAGGGAAAATAAAAGTGTTACTAACTGAGAATGTTGTATTTCACCTCAACTGTGCACTTCCCTTTGGTAGTAGTCTATGTTTTCTTGCTTGATGCTTGAGACTCCTGACAAACAATCTTTCATTTCAGCCTCAAGCCCTTTAGCACTTTTCTTAGCACAGGTCTACTTGTGAGGAACCCCCTCATCTGGGAGTGTTGAAATTTCTCTTTGATTTTCGAAAGGCAGTTTTTCTGGACATGGAATTTTTGTTTTTGTTCCCTTTTGGCTCCTTAAATTGGACATCCAACTGCCTTTTGGATTCTATAATTCCTTTTGAAAAATTGACTTTTAATTTTCTTAATACTTCATACATAAACATTTCTTATTTCTTACTGCTGTTAAGATTCCCTGTACATTTTCCCCCAAACTAACTAAATCTCAACAGTGTGACTATATTTCCTGTTATCTTCCTTGGAGTTTGTTGAGGTTCTTGGATACTTACAGATCATATTTCATTAAATTTGGAATGATTTTGGCTATTACTTACTCAAATATTTTTTTCATTTCTTATCTGTATTGTCTCCTGAAACTCCCAATATGTGTGTACTGTATGCATGATGTGCTGTAAAGGTCATGTGGCATTATTTATTTTGCCTCATTTTTTTTCACCTGCACAGATTGGACTGTGTTAATTAAATTGTTGTGGTGGTTTAAATGTAAAATCTCCTCCTCAGCCTCATGAGTTTTGAATATTTTGTCCCTAGCTGGTGGCAGTTTGGGAAAGTTATGGGTCTTTTGAAAGGTAGAGCCTTGCTGAAGGAGGTGTGCTCCTAGGGGTAGGCCTTGGTGCAGGCCAGCCCCAAGCCCAGGAGAGAGACTACTTTTTCCCTGCTTCTGTGTAAAGATGATGCCTGTTTTTCTGCCTCTGCCATGCTTTTCCTGTCATGATGAAACTTCCTCTCAAAACTAGACCCTAATAAACCCTTTCCTTCTGCAAAGTGCTTCTGGTTGGGTGTCTTGTCAGCAATGAGAAGGTGACTACTATACCTCTCTTCAGTTTTAATGACTTTTCCTTCTGCTCTCATTTGTACATTTCAGTCACCCTACTTTTCACCTTCATGATTTCAACCCAGTTCCTTTCATATAATTTATATCTCCTTGCTGATGCTCTGTATTTAGTGAGACATAATCTTCCTTGATTGCTTTAACTCTCTCTCCATGCTTTCTTTCAGTGATTTCAGCTAATCACAAGTCATCTATAGTCTTTATTTTTGTGTCATGTGGGATATTTTTGAATTAATTTCTTAATTTCCCATGAATGAAATGTACTTTATTACTATATGAATGCAAAAGTTTATTAATGTTTTGGTTGGAAACTGGACATTTTATACATCATGATGTGGTAACTCTGGAAATAACAGTTCTTCCCTTTACTAGGAGTTGTTATTTGTTCTAAATTTTTTGCTTGAATTAGTGAACTTTTGAAAGTGTTTGGTTTGGGCTGGAGGTATGGCTTGGTGGTTAAGGTACTTGCCTGCAAAGCCAAAGGACCCAGGTTTGATTCCCCAGGATCCATGTAAGCCAGATGCACAAAGTGGCACATGTGTCTGGAGTTCATTTGCAATGGCTGGAGGCCTTGACATGCCCAGTCTGTCTCTCTCTCAAATAAATAAATAAATAAAAATCAAAGCCAGGTGTGGTGGTGTACACCTTTAATCCTAGCACTTTGGAGGCAGAGGTAGGAGGATTGCCATGAGTTCGAGGCCACCCTGAAACTACATAGTGAATTTCAGGTCATCCTGGACCAGACTGAGATCCTACCTCAAAACACCAAGTATATCCTCAGCAAAAAAAATACCTCTGGAGGCATCACCGTACCTGATCTAAAGCTATATTACAAGGCCATCGTAATAAAAACAGCATGGTACTGGCATAAAAACAGGAGTATAGACCAATGAATAGAATTGAGGACCCAGACTTTGAGTCAAGGAACTACAGCTACTTGATATTTCACAAAGGCCCTGATAATATAGGCTGGAAAAAAGACAGCACCTTCAACAAATGGTGCTGGAAAAAATAACCATGTGCAGGAAATTGAAACTTGATCAACACATTGCACCATGCACAACACTCAAGTCCAAATGGGTCAAAGACCTCAATATATGACCAGAAACTTGGCTTCTACTGGAAGAAAATATAGGAGGAAAATTTAATGATATAGGAATGGAAAAAGACTTCCTGAACAAAACCCCAGTAGCACAGGATCTTAAACAATCACTCAACCAATGGGATCACATGAAACTGAAGAGTTTCTTCACAGACAAACATACAATAGGCAAAGCCAATAGATTACCCATAGAATGGGAGAAAATATTTGCTGCATATCCAACTGACAGAGGCCTAATCTCTAGAATCTACAAAGAACTCAGAAACCTAAACAATAAAAAGTGAAACAACCCACTCACAAAATGGGGCAAAGAACTGGACAGGCAGTTCACAGAGGAAGAAATACATATGGCAAACACACACTTAAGAAAACATTTAATCTTTAAAAAAGAAAAAGAAAACATTTGACATCCCTAACCATCAGGGAAATGCAAATTAAAATAACTACGAGATTCCACCTTATCCCGTTAAGGATAGCAAACATTAAAAAATCAAATGAAAACAAATGCTGGCAAGGATGTGGAGAAGTAGGAACACTCATCCACTGTTGGTGGGAATGTAAGATGGTACAACCACTTTGGAAAGCAATATGGAGACTCCTAGAAAAGCTGACTATAGAGTTACCAACAGACCCAGTTATTCCCTTACTGGATATGTACCATAAAACCTCCAAGCCTCAGTCCAGAGAGATTTGCTTAACCATGTTTATAGCTACTCAATCTGTAGCAGCTAAGAGCTGGAATCAACCCAGCTGTCCATCACTAGAAGAATGGATAAGTAAGATGTGGTATATCTACACAGCAGTAAGAAAAAAAAAAAAAAAACCACAATGAAATTTGAAGAAAAATGGCTGAACCTGGAACAGATCATTCTCAGGGAACTCACCCAGTCACAGAAAGATAATCGCCGCATAGTCTCACTCATTTACAGTATCTAACCTGAATCTACCCAAGATGCTGATATACCCAGCAAGCATCTTGAGGACTGAACAATAGGGTGGGTGGTGAGGCAGGGGGAGGGAGAGGAGGGGGTGGGGGACACAAATCTGGACCCAAACAGCAATGGTACCATAAAATTATACATCCTAAAAGACAGACCAAATGGTTGAACCTTCAGCAGGCTCTTAGAGGGAACACCTGAGTTACAAGGACCTGGAGAGGGTACGATGAAGACTGACCTTAATCTTCTACTGCTTCTCTCTCTCTCTCTCTCTTTCTCTCTCCCTCTTCTCTCCAACTCTTTTATGTAACTTATCTTTTTCTTCCTTCTCTTCATGGGCACTGACCTATAACTCCCAGTACCAGCAGGTGGCTATCATCCACAATGAACTTTTGATCAGAGAGACCTACAAGGTTTTCTAAAAGAAAGACAGATTTCTGTCAGAGTACTTGATGACCCACCAAAAGTTAGTGGTAAGACCCTACTGCTGAAGACACCATATGTGGTTGACACGTAACATGGAGTAACATGGTAGGAAGCTGGAAGACAGTCAGTCCCAAGACAGTTAGCATGTCTAGTGTCAGAAGGTGCTACATGGGTGACTGGGGGAAAATGACCAATATCTGTCCAAGCAACTCATGGTCTAACCTACTTAGTAGCAAATAACCTGTTGTGATGCTCATACAAGTGCAATAGTGGTGTACAGCCATGGTAGGGAAACCAGCTGCTCTTGATTTGGCTAACTGATCCACTCAGTGGAACAGAACCCATAGCTGGAGTTGGGAAACAAGTCAGAACCAGATTCAAAAATGAGCCTGTTCTCCATTATCAAGCTTCCACCAATCATGCGCTATAAAGAGGGCCTACGCCTATTAAGTTCTCTCTAAAAAAATAATGGTTATCCCATTTATCTTGTGCTAACTTTACTCTCTGTTGAAAAATCTGTTTCTCTTTTTCAGATAGACGAAGATCCTAAGGAGAGAACCACCCGGTCACATCTCAAAAAGGCCCCAGATGAAACTAAGAATAATTGGGGAAATAAGCAAGAGTGCTGTTTTCTTGGTGAACCTGGTACCAGCACAAGGGTGAAGGAGATTGACAAAGAGAACACTCAACTCCTACCAAATCAGATGTCCAGAGACACAGAGGCTCCGAAGACCTCATTACTGAAGCAGACCTAATATGAACCCAACATGGCTCGGGGATATTTGTGGAAGAGGGGCAGAAAGAATGCCAGAGCTACATGTTGGGTTATCATACACAGAGATATTTCTTCCTACCCATAACTGAAGGCTAACCCTAAAAAGCATGACCCATATACCCCAACAAGGAAGGGCCAGGTGGAGGGAGGAGAACAGGGAGGAGGCTAACAATGGTACCAACTTGACTGTATTCACTGAGTACAAAACTAATTTAAAAAATGGAAAAAAATTGCATGTGTGTGTGTGTACACACATATATGGGTACATCAGGGTGTCTTGCAAATGCAAATGAGCTCTAGATGCATAGCATAATGTGTCTGGCATTACATGGATGCCATGACATCAAACCTTGAATGGCAGGTTTTGCAAACTAGTGCCTTTAATTACTGAACCATCACCCCAGTCCATAAAAATGGTTTTTTTTTTTTTTTTTTGTGGTAGGGTCTCACTCTAGCCCAGGCTGACCAGGAATTCACTCTGTATTCTCAGGGTGGCCTCGAACTCACAGTGATCCTCCTTCCTCTGCCTCCTATGTGCTGGGATTAAAGGCATGTGCCACCACACCCGGCTCAAAAATGGTGTTTTATATGGCTGCTAAAGTCTCTGTTTCATTCTGTCTGAGAGTGATTTGGCAGAGACTTTTTAAATGTCTGGAGCCCAAAATGACCAATCAAACAAGAAATAAAACAAAACCTCACCTAAGTATTCAGGTTGGCTCTGTGTCACAGGGTCCTGATATATACAGAGCCCAACCAACAGGCAGAGGTGGGAGCTGTGGACCTTTCATGTTCTTATGAGTGTGTGCATCTCTGTGCATGTATGTGACTGTGTATCTTCCTTCTATGTGCAGGAGCCTTTCTAAGCCTCCATTCTCTCCTCCCCAATCTACTCTTCTGGCCTTTTTTATCCTATGATTTTTGCAGTATCTATAACTTTCCCTGGTTTTTATTCCTACAGAACAGTAGCTGGCATATTTATCTTTCAGTACTATAATAATAATAATAATAATAATAATAATAATAATAATAATAACACAGAGAAAACTGTTTCAGCCTTGGGAATGCTTCAAGGCAGTTGAAGCAAACAGAACCCTTGAGCTAATTCTTTCTGGGACCAGAGGGACATACAAACAGGACTCTCTTAGAATAAGTTGTCTATTTGACTAGTGGTAGTAGGCTTCACCAGGAATATAGGCTGCCATCTTCATAGCCACAACTGCACTATAGCTTGGTTGGGCTCTTGGCCTGAAATTCAGCAGTTTCATTAGTAAAGGAGTTTTTCCAGTTGTTTTAAGTTTTTAAGTCAATTATGTTTCTTATAAAATTTAATGTAATTTTATTGATTTATTTGCAAACAGAGGGAGGAGAGAGAGAGAGAGAAAAAATGGGTGTGTCAGGGCCTTTTGCACTGTAAACAAACTCCAGATGTATGTGCCACTTTGTGCATCTGGCTATATGTGGGTACTGGACAATTAAACCTGAGCCTTCAGGTTTTGCAAGAAAGGACCTTTAACTGTTGAGTCATCTCCAGCCCTCAATTCTAATTCTTTTTGACAACTTAATCACTGATTTAGTAGAAAGATGGAGTTTTGGACTTCCTACTTTGCCACTTTGGTTTTTTTGAAAGAGTATAAAAGCAATTTAATGCAGGAAAAATGGTATTTCCACAATGGCACAGAAGCTATCAGACAGCCATAAGTTAAAGTGTAAATCTATCAGAAATCCAAGACATTATAAAAATTAGCTACAAATGGATCAAAAGCTTTAATGTAAAATGTAAAACTATGTATCTGCTAGATAGGAGCATACATTTTCAGAACCTAAGGCAAGATGACAGGTTCTTACATTGTGACACAGAACACAGAACACAGAACAGGGAAAGTGGGTTCAATTGACATCATCAAAATCAAAACTATTAAGAGCATGAAAGACAAGCAAATGACTGGAAAATATTTTTCAACCACATATATGAAAAAGGGTTTACTTACAATATATAAGGTGAGGAAAAATCCAAAATATCAAAATGAACTAGTCCACTTAGAAAATAAGCAAAAGATGTGAACAGACACTTCTCAAAGAGGTTAAAAACAGATGGCACCCTATTCCTCAGGAGATTCTTAGCATTACTGGCTATGACAAGAGTGTTGAAGAAAAGTGCTGTCTCCCGTTCCTTCCCTGAGGGAGAGGGTGGGAATATGGGGTATAATGGGATCCAGGACTCAGTTAGCACATGCACATGCGATTGCTTCACAAGCAGCACCCCATTCACTTTGTGGTTGTAACAGCCACCCAAAAGACAGGTGAAACTAGCCCTAATTATAAGTGAAAAAAATGAAACACCTGGAAACAGGAAGCTGGTTAGAATGCATTCACTCAGGACCATCATCCCATTTAGCTGTGGGTGGTAAGGTGTATGAAGCAGGCTCTGTGTATGAAGATGAGATGATTATGGAGCTAAGGAAAAATTATCCAAAAATATGTTCTATCAAAAGGATTGTTTCTAGTGTGTTGTGTTAGTCAGGGTCCTCTAGAGGAAAAGAACCCATCAAACAAATTACAAAGGAGATTTATGAGATTGCCTGGGCAGTCCAACAATGGCTGGCTTCATGCTGGAGAAGCTGAGAACTCAGCTACTCAGTCCATGGGGGTGGATGCCTTAGCAGTGTCAATTTGCAGCTAAAGGCCTGGAGGATTCCTGGAGAGGTGCTGGTCTTCAGTCCACTGTGGCAAGCCGAAGAAGCTGGGCTCTGGTATCCATGAAAACATCAGTAATAGGGTACATGCACTCACCAGCAAGAAGCATGGACAAGCAGACCATTTCTTCCCTGAACTTCCTTATATGTAGGCTGCCATGCTAAGAGCTGTCCAATCTGGTGGGAGGTTTCCCTCTCTCAGTTAATCTTTCCTGAAAATGCCTTCACAGATCTGCCCAAGAAATGTGCTTCAGTAATTCCTGATCCAATCAAGTTGGAAATAGCAACTAAAAGTCCTAGATGGTGGCAAATACCAGGAAGACCACAGGCCCATCAAAATGGCAGGAAAAGAAAGCCAAGCATGGGACAAGTATTTTTTTTAAAAAAGTTTAAAATTTTATTTTTGAGTGAGAGAGAGAGAGAGAGAGAGAGAGAGAAAGAGGCAGAAAGAGAGAGAGAATGGACATACTAGGGCTTTCTAGAGATTTGAACATTCTTAGGCTTTGCAGGCAAACACCTTAGCTGCTAAGCCATCTCTCCAGCCCAGACAAGTCATTTTATTTTATTTTATTTTATTTTATTTTATTTTATTTTATTTTATTTTATTTTATTTTATTTTTTTTGAGGTAGAGTCTCGCTCTACCTCAGGCTGACCTGGAATTCACTATGTAGTCTTGGGTTGGCCTTGAACTCATGGTGATCCTCCTACCTCTGCCTCCCAAGTGCTGGGATTAAAGGTGTGTGCCACCATGCCCAGCTTCAGACAAGTCATTTTAATCACCTGCCAGGGCTCAAGGAACATTGCAGAGGAAGTGGCTGGTTCAATATGAGTGCTGTTCTTACTGTTAGCCAGAGAACCTTCTCTATGGAAATGGTCATAGATACTGAAGAGACTCAAAACTCACCAAAGCTGAAAATAAGAGGCTGGGGAGAGCTCAACACTAAAAGAGACTTCCCAGATGCACTCCAAGGCTCACATAACATTGCAGAAGAGGGGGCAGAAAGAATGTAAGAGCCTCAGGGTGGGAAGGCTTACTGTGAAGCACTGTCCTCCCAATATGAACAGACTGCTGCATTCATGACCTCACAGAGATTATGGATACCCCCACAAGTCTTATCTTGTTCTGAGCACATCAACATTTTCATACAGAAGATGGAGGAAGTTAACTTGAAAGAGGAAGGTCCTCAGTGGAATGGGGTGGGGGGGGAGGGGGCAAAACGGGATAATGCAATGGGAATATACTAAGTTTTATAAAAGAGTAAAAATAAAAGCACTTTACTGAGCCAGTAAAAATGTCATACATGTCTGGGAGGAGTCAATCCTATTTCCTCAGCTTTCAGCCCCAAAATCATACATGTTGTGTCCTGAGTGCCTTTCCATTTCTCAGGAGAAGGGCTGATTCTTCCTGGGAAGTTAATCCCAGTGGTGCTTTTGGATGGCCATGGAGATAGGTGCTTATTTCAACTGGGAGGATCTGGTGAAGGAGGTTTTGGTTATGGATTTGCTGCAGAGGCTAGGTGCACATAGAGACAGTCTCTCATGGTGACTGGGTAAGCCAGGTCTCCCTGGCAGGCCTGATGTTGCATCCACTGGCCAAGACATGCGGCTTGCTGAAGCTTCTAGCACCATGCTGAAGCCATCTCTTGCAAACAAGAGCAAGATGCTTTTAGAAAACAAACCTAAAACCCATCTGGTTGGGGGTTGTTTGAACAGTGAGCAGTCCTGGCAGACCAGGGAGACAGTTTCCAGCTGTCTGCCCCCACCCCGTCTGAAGGCTGTGGGTAAGTGGGTCTCCTGAGCACTTCTGGGAGCCTGGCTGGCCCCCAGTTGCCAAGGAGAGCAGGTTCCTGCCCAGGAGCAAGAGTAAGAACACAAGGCTGGATGCTAAGGTCGCTGTGCTGGGGCAGCCTGACCTGCTGCTGGGAAGTAAGTGCACGCAGTCTGTTTTCTCCCTCTTCGAGCCTTTCTCTCGGCATGAAAAACAACTGATTTTCATTCTATGGGCTCTAGGAAATAGCCTTTGTTCCTCCTGGCCCTGGAAAATTGGCCTTAATCCAAAGTGATTACCTGCAGTGTACTAAGATTTATTCTTTACTGATAGCCTGCCTCTCTTGCCGCCTGAGTCTTGGACTCAAATTGCCCACGGCCTGTCACAGACAGCCATATGTCTTTCCATTCCCGTGTCGAGAATGACATTGAAGTCACTTTGTCCTCTCTGAAGTCGTGTGTGTGTGTGTGTGTGTGTGTGTGTGTGTTGTGTGCCTGCGCACAGCTTTGACCTCCAGGATTGGTTCTTCTCCTCACAATTAAAAGGAGCCATAAAAAGCTTAGGAGTTAAAACCAAGCCCAGGGCAAAGGGTTTTTTCCTCATTTTGCTTTGTACAGTTCTCCAACTGCTTCAGTGCCCTAGACTTGGGGTTTGAAGAGACCCCTGAGCGATGTCCACGTGAGGCTGGCTGTAAGCACTATGCCTCTGCCCTGGCATCTGTTGTCTTTCTTGGTGGGCTTAGAAAGGAAAGTCCACAGGGATTTGTGTTTCTGCTACTCAGGCACTGAAGTTGCGTGAAGTTCCCATTTCTGACATAGTCAATTGGCCAGTGGTTTTGAGACCAGGGCTTGGGGGAGATTGTTTCCATTCTGTGTTCTTTTCTTTCTTTCTTTTTTTTTGTTCATAAGGGTCAGTGCTGGTGACTATGTGTCTGCAGAGGGGCAGAAGGCCAGTTGCTTGTGTTTATTTCTTCACTGTCCCTCCTGTCCTTTCACCTCCTATTGCCATTCTCTTCAGGCAGAAGGCAGGAAAAAAAGGCAACCTGTTTTACTGATGCCAGGAAGTGACTGCAGGGTGTGAGCAGCCACACCAAGATTATCAGCCTATTCAGAGCTTTGAGATCATTTTGGCCTCCATCTCCTGGACATGTGGCTTTTGCTGTTTTGCAGTATATAAAAATAAAATTTCAAATGAACTGCAGTTTAGCTCTATCTCAGTTTTTAATTGCTTGAAATTAGCACTTGATTTGCATAGCACTTGATTTGCCAATTATCCGTGACCATGGGGTAATCTGTGCTAAAATGCGGGACAACTCCTGATTACGTTCCATCAGGGAAGGAAACAGGATTGCCAATGAGCCTGGGATGGAAACACCCCAAACCTGCTGTGATTTATCATTGCCAGGCACTTCATGCTTTGGTTTAAGTATGCGCTTACTGTGCCTGCTGGAGGTTCATTTTCCAGAAGGGCAGGGCAGGGGAAGTTGGAAAGCTGCCTGGCTTCTGACCTTCCCTGGACCCCTCATCTGTGCCATTCTTTCACAGCTCAAGGTTGAGACCACCTTGACCCCAGCTGTCTCTCTCTGGGGAGAGAGATTATGTAATTCTCAGGGATTGCCGAGTCAGGATGCCAATGTCTCCATGTTCCTCATTTATAAGTGGCACAGGGAGTTTGCTCACAGGGAGTCCCTCTACTGCCCAACAAATGGAGATGCAGTGTGTCAGTAAGTGGCATCTAGTCACACATCTAAGAGGGCAGGCCTGGCACCTGGGTGCATGGGACTAGTTTGGTTTCCAAATCAGTGGTCCCAGACCAGGTTGGCTTGGGCTTGTCCCTAACTTGGTAGATTAAAGGCCACTCTAGAGACTGGAGCTGTGGCTGCCACGAGTTTTGTCAGAGGACTTTCTCCAGCATGACTTTGGAGGCTAGTGGGGAGAATCACTCCTGAACAGCTGGACCTCTCATGTCTCTGAAATACCACATGTCATTCCAGGTGTCCTGGGAAGACTGCACTCTCAGTGGGGATGTTGTGCTTTGAATATGAAATGTCCCCGATGGGTTCATGTGTTGGATACTTGGTACACAGTGGGCGGTGCTAACTATTTTAGGAGGTATAGGAGGTGAAGGGGCTTAGCTGAAGGAAGGAATGTTGTCTTATTCCTGTCCCTTCCTGATTTTCTTTGTTTTTTAAAACTTTAAAAAAAATTATTTATCTATTTTGAGACAGAGAGAAAGAGAAAGAGGCAGATAGAGGGAATGGGTGCACCATGACCTCTAGCCACTGCAAATGAACTCCAGATGCAAGCACCACCTTGTGCATCTGGCTTATGTGGGTCCTGAGGAATTGAGCCTGGGCCCTTTGGCTTGGTAGGCAAGTTCCTTAACCACTAAGCAATCTCTCCAGCCCCCCTTCCTGACTTTCTATCTGATTATTGGCTACTGTGAAGTGAGCAGCTCTGATCCACCATTGTGCTCAGTCTCCACAACTTATAGCAATGTGCCACACACCTATGGACTGAACCCTTGGAAATAATGTGTAAAAACAAATCTTCCTTCCTGTAAGATGTTTATCTTAGGTACTAGTCACATGAGGCAGGCAGCATGGAGAGTCAGCCCAGGAGAGAGGCACTGTGGTTGCAGGTGGAAAGACCACAGGTGCTGGACTGCTGCAGCCTACTGGAGCTCACATCATAGTGCCATATGCCCTGCACGCAGACTTCAGGACTTAAGGCTGGAGGCCTGGAGGAAATAAAAGGGGAAGAAGGAGCAGGCCACAGAATAGGTATTTTTGTCTCTCTTCTTCCTGGCTGCCAGGAGCCTCCTCTTGTCACACATTCCTGCCACCATGATGTCCAGCTCTGACCTAGCCCTAGGGATAGGGTCAAAAGACCATGAACTGAAAACTGAAACCATGAATCAAAATGAATCTTTTCTCCTTTTAAATAGTTTCTTTCAGGTGTGTATCACAGTGATGAAAGTATCTCACAAGGCAAGGAGGGAAGCCCAGGGGAAAGGCATTTCAATATGACACCATCAGATGGACACAGGAGAGAGGTGTCACACAGGTCCATGATCTTTGGAGGGAAGGTGCTAAGAAACCAGGGTTAGACTCAGAAAGGTGGCGGCAATGTGACTGTGGAATAGGGCACAACCCATGGTCATGACAGGGTTGGATGCTGTGGTGGTTTGATTCAGGTGTCCCCCATAAACTTAGGTGTTCTGAATGCTAGGTTCCCAGCTGATAGAGGTTTGGGAATTAATGCCTCCTGGAGGGGTTTATTACTGGGGGCAGACTTATGGGTATTAAAGCCAGTCTCCCCTTGCCAGTGTTTGGCACATTCTCCTGTTCATGTTGTCTACTTTATGTTGGCCAAGGGGGTGATGTTTACCCTCTGCTCATGCCATCGTTTTCCCCTGTCATCATGGAGCTTCCTCTCTAGTCTTTCAGCCAAAATAAACCCCCTTTTCCCAAAAGCTGCTCTTGGTCAGGTGATTTCCACCAGCAATATGTACCTGACTGCAACAGATGCACATCCCAACATTCCCCCTCAGTGGAACCCTCAGTGTTGGGGAATCAGTGCTAATGATAGATAGAGATTATCTTCGCCAGAACTGCTCTCCTTGAGACAAGCTCACTGCTCATGGGCAGCTTCTTGTATTGAACAAGGTCCGAGAAATATCTTTGTTCTTTTCCATAGATACATGACAACAGCACACATTTATATCACAGGAGGGTATGCCACAGGAGGGTGGCGTGACACTCCAGTACTACAGCTGTGTCTGACCTGCCTCTTTCTCACCTGCTGTCATCTCCATGGCCAAGGAGCATTCTGCAGAGGCAAGGGTCTAAGTCCTGATGAAGCATCCCCTGCTTGTATCTCAATGTCAGAGGAGAGAAGAGCAGAGGGCTCGTGTTCCCCGCACACATCCTGGTTATCTGTGCCACCACCCTCCATTGGAAAACAATGTCTTGTGACTTCTCATGTGAGAACCCAGAACTTCTTGGATTTAAGGTTGGCAACACAGTTCCCTTTCTGTTTGGAAAGACCTAATCTTGTCTAATAGCCTGCCCCAGGGCCCTACCCTGACTTCCACTGCTCTTGGTGGCTCTGTGGAACCACTTTATGCAAAGGTCTGTGTCTTCAGAGATCTGTGCTCTGTGGCAATGATGGTTTTGTGCTCAGCACCCAACACCCAGCATAGGTATTTGAGGGCAAGGTCTCAACTTGTTACCCCCCCCCCCAAATGATGGCACTTGAGCCCATGTAGGCAGAAACTGCCTCTGAATCATCATTCAGGGCTCTAAGATGTCTCCTTAGGCCACCGCATCTTCTTACTCACATGACAAGCTCCCAGTGGGGTCCTGTCCCCCATCTCCTAACACATGATTCTTGCTGGGGTGTTTGCTCAAAGCATAGTGCTAGTCCTGTTCAGAAGCCGTAGGCAGCTCCCCTATTCCAAAAGGAAAGAGACAGTGTGTCATGCTTCATGTATCCTGACATGAGGCATTGGAGCTAGTGGAAGGTGGGCTTACCTCCCATCCCCTGTCTGGTTCTTGCCTGTGGAGCTCCTGCTGAGATGCCCTTGCCTCTGCATCTCAGTATCACATCACTGCAGCTATCACACTGCTCTGTGGAGTCAGTGCTCGCTGCCTTTTCTCACCTGAAGCTCAGACATCTGGCAACTGCACGAGGAAAACCACATTCCAGTCCTATCCATCCCAGAGTTGTGCCACACCGCCCAGCTGCTTTATGCTTTTGCAAATTCCCACAGCCTTACACTGGCTCCTTTTATTCTCCTTTTAGATTCTCACCTGGCATTTCATCTTTCCTCATCCTACCCAACTTCTAGAACATATTTTCTTTATTTTTAAATGAATATCTATGTGCATGCTTATGTTTGTGTGTGTGTGCATGCACACATGTATGTACATGTAGAGGCCAGAGGACAAACTCAAGTGTCATTCCTCAGGCTCCATACACCGTCTTATTAATTCATTCATTTATTTACTTTTGAGACAGGTTCTCTTATTGGCCTGAAGCTTGTCAATTAGGCTAGCTGGCCAATGATCCTCATGGATCCTGTCTCCTCCTTCCCAGCACTGGGATGACAAGCACACCCCACTACTTTTGGCATTTTGCCAGTTACTAGGGATTGAACTAAAGCCCTCATGCTTGTGAGGCAAGTGTTTTATCAACCAAGCTATCTCCCCAGTCCCCTGCCCAGCATGCATTTTCTATATATACTTTATTGCCTTTGAATACATGGCTGCACACTGTGAAGTGGAAAGCTGTTTCCTTGAACATAGCACAGAGTCTTGTACAGAGCAGGTTATATGAAATTTTGCTAAGCAAAAGAATGGATACAATTGCTTGTGTGGATTTTTTTTTTTTTTTTTTTTTGGTTTTTCGAGGTAGGGTCTCACTCTAGCCCAGGCTGACCTGGAATTCACTATAGAGTCTCAGGGTGGCCTTGAACTCACGGCGATCCTCCTATCTCTGCCTCCCGAGTGCTGGGATTAAAGGTGTGCGCCACCACGCCCGGCTCTTGTGTGGATTTTTAATGGATGGTTATGTTGGGTCTCCCTGTACATATGTGAGCTATCCTTCTTCCATGTGCATGAGGTGTGCAGGGTGTGCTCTTCCAGCCACCCCCATAGCCTTGGGAACTATACCTCCACTTTGCTGGATACACTGTGGTGTGTGGCTGCCCCAGGGACCCTTGAGGTTGACAGGCATCATGAGGATCCATGGACATTGGCTGTGGACTCCTGAAAGCCCAAGGGTACTGCCAGTGAGGATGCGTTCTTCTCACCATGCTGGCCTATTGACCTGTCCTGGGTAGAATCCACGATGTTTAATAAGGAGCAATGGAAGGCGTGGAGTTCATTGCCTTGCTGAGTTCTCATTCTCTACATTTACGAAACCAGTCAATAACATCCATGTTGTCCAAGAAGGAATGAATCCTGTGTGGCATGGCTGACCTGGCTGACTACACATGTCTTGGAGGTGTACTGCCCATCTACTCTGTCTGGGGACCTCCAGGGTGGGCAACTGTTTGCTTGGATGGCATTCATATTACTCTCTGTATAATTATCTGGATATTTGTTTTGATTAGATTTTTCCTTTCTTTGAGGAAAGGTTCATAGTTATCTAGTTCCCTTGCTGAAGCAAACAATAATTAGAACCACAAAATAACCCAGCTCCCTTTGGTGGTGTTTCTTTGGCCTGCAAGTTTGGGGATCAATCCTGCAGAGATGTGGGCTTACTGTGGATTGCAGAATGTCTGAGAATTCATCCAGAGGTCTCAGTTGGTACCCTCCCTTTCAACTTATACCCTACAGTGCAACTGTGATTCCACAAGGAGAGAAGGAAGGTGCAGGGTTCTAACAGCTGTGCAGTCCCTATAGGGTTAAAGTCTATTATACTTCAACTGGGCTTACATTGTCAAATAATGATGCTTTCCATCAACTTTTATGTTTTTCTGTTTCAAAGCCTTCAGTTTCAAGAAGGCCATAGAATCAAGTCCTTGGGGCATATTTACATGGAATCCTTAGTTTACCAACGATATGTTAAAAGCCGTAGCTTTCAGGCAATGAGTAGAAATCATGTGGGAAATTCACATCATGGACTTGGTGTGTGAGTTTGTGGTCATCCTCCCTCCCTTTCTTTTCTTTTCTTTTCTCATCTCTTCTCATCTCTTCTTCCTTCCTCCCTCCTTTTCTCTTTCTAAATACATTCATGATGAAGTTATGGTCTTAATTTATACATGAAGTAATAGCAACAATAAGTAATATAGTAATAGTCACAAGAGGGAGGGAAGAGAATACCTTCTAGAAATCTGGGGAAGTTTGTTGCTAAAACTGAATAGTAGATATTTCTTTATAATTTTCAAGTGTCAAACAAGAAGGAAAGAAACAGTATCAGAGAGAAGGAAGGAAGGCTTAAGAACAGAAAGAAGGGAATGAAAGAAGTGTACCAGTTAGGGGGATGTGTTCAAGACTCAATACTTGTCACCTGACTTCTATATCTTTTCCTGAAGGAGAAAATGGTATTGGCACTCTTGACTTCTGGGATTGTGGCTTTTAGATTATGGACACTACTTGCTCTAAGAGGGTTATGTGCTTAACCGTGTTCAACACCTACAGGTCTAGGCAGCTGGTTAGAGCAGAGGAAAGAGCTAAACAAAGGTAGAGCCACCTTGCAGGTTGGCATGTCCCCACCTCTGGGAGTTTTGCTGGCCTCTGCGTCCTTCCTCTGTCCCTTGGCTGCTGACACTGAAATGACTGGCCACCTCTGGAGATCTGCACAGGTGGTGTGACTACCTGCCTGGTCTTCTGTTTCCTACTGCCACCTTCAGCTGCCCTGTCCCCTTGCCTTTCTTTTTCTGCAGTGGGTTCTTTTTGAATATTCATATGACACACAGTGTAGCCTTTGCAATACTTGGTCCCAGCTAAACTCTAAGTAGGCCTGATGCCATAGCCTTTGTGCACATCATTTTATCCAAGTCTCTAATTTAACGTGCTGAGATTGCCTCATCTTTACAGAAGAGTAAGTACATACAGAGGGGTGGAATATCACACCCTAAAGCTCCTGCAGCACCAACTGAGGTTTTGAGTATTCACGGTGAGTGAATGAAGAGAGTACAACAGAATGGTTGTGTTCTAAGATGGGCCCAGAAGTGGGAGTAACACCTGTCCCTGAACCACACACCTACCTCTTATTCAGCACCCGCTCTTTGCTGGCTCTGAGTGATGTGTTAACTAACTTAGCTCTCTTGCTGGCCTGCAAGTGTGATGGCACACATGCAGGGGAAATGAATGGGGACATGTAGACAGTGAGCAGCTTCGCAGGTCTTTGCAGTTGGTGAGTAGGCAGCACTCTGCTGCCATCCTCTCTTCTTGCCTATGATCAGTCAGCCCTGGCCTACAGTCTCTAAGCTTGTCTTTTCTTGTCTTAGTTCCTTCTCTTCCCTTCCCCCTCCTTTTCTCCTTTGCTTGAACATTTTTAACTGCAATCTAGGTGACAGAGTGGTGCATTATGTTTTGAATATGAGGTATCTCCTTATAGGCTCATGTGTTGGGAGACATGCTGCTCTTGTTGGAAGTTCTGAGAAATTTAGCAGGTAACACCTAGCTAGAGGAAATACGTCACCATGATCATGTTTTTGCAGACACATATTGCCCTGGTTCTTTCCTGTCTGTCTATGCTTTCTGGGTTCCATGAGGTGAGAAAACTTTCCTGCCACATGCTCCCACCACCAGGATGTTCTGCTCAAGAGCATGGGCCAAGAAACTATGGATAGAATACTCTGAAACTATGAACAAAAATAGACCTTTCCTCCATCTAGTTGTTTCTGTCATATATTTTGGTCACAGCAACAAAACATAACAAATATAATTGGAGACACAACAAGGCATGGGATGCTGCCCATACTCTTAGAAGATTGCAGGGTCTAGGTGGAAAGAGAGGAACCTGACATTGGTGTGTAAAAGTCAGTGGAGGGTATGGGAAGTGGACACATGCCTTTCAGGGTCTCTCTGGGGAACCCTGTGCTGGAAAGAGAAGAGATGACTATGGCTAGATGCTTCAGAGCTGCTGCAGCAAAGTTTTGTGTTTGCTGCACATTTAGGAAGCATGCTCCTACTCAACTAGCACTAGTGTAGGAGGTGAAGGGGCTTAGTTGAAGGAAGGGATGTTGCCTTATTCCTGCCCATTCTTTTTTTTAGAGGAGGGAAGGGTTTATTTCAAGCTTATAGATCTAGGGGGAAATTTCATCAGTGGTAGAGAAAGCTACTTCCATACATCCAAGCAGGGCAGACCCACCTCCAGCCAGCAAACACCAAAAGCCACAAACACAGACCAGCAGCAAACAGCATGGTCCCTGCCAGAGATCAGACCTGTCTGCATACCATTTGGCTGGAAATCAGATCTACCCATAAATACATTTTAGGACTGAACCCCAGGATCCACCCCCACTGACATCTCCTCCAGCCAGGTGGCTGGAGATGAGTTTCAATAATAAAGTGAGTCTTTTTTTGACTTGATTGACACCTGAGTCTATGGGGGACATACACTCAAACTGCCATACCATCCATAAAGCCAGACGTACAAAATGGAGTTCGTTTCGTTTACAGTGACTTGAGGCACTGGTGCGCCCATTCTCTATCTCTTAAGAAACAAACAGCCGGCCATGGTGGCACATGCCTTAATCCCAGCACTTGGGAGGCAGATGTAGGAGGATTGCTGTGAATTCGAGGCCAGCCTGAGGCTATATAGTGAATTCCAGGTTGGCCTCAGCTAGAGCAGACCCTACCTCTAAAACCTGAAAAGTAAAAAAAAAGAAAAGAAGAAAGAAACAAATAAACAAAATGAGAACATGGTCAGAGAGGATGAATGACCTCCTCTGGGTCACATGGGGTCTTGCCCATTCTTGACTTTCTTTTTTTTTTAACTTATTAATTTAGAGAGCCGGGGGGCAAATAGAGAGAATGGGCATGCTAGGGCCTCCAGCCATTGAAAACGAACTCTAGATGCCACCTTGTGCATCTGCTTTAGTGGGTACTGAGAAATTGAATCTGAGTCCTTTGGTTTTGCTGGCAAGCACCTTAACTGCTGAGCCATCTCTCCAGCCCTAAAAATCAAATTTTATTTTTGTTGTTACATAGGAATTCTTTACATATTTGGGGTTAACCTTGTTTTCATTCCTAACACTCTGGCATGGTATTGGGGACTTATTTTCTTGTCCTAGTCCATTATTCAACATGATGTTACCCTCACCCACTGGTTCTCAGTTTGGGGTGACTTTGGTTGCTAGTGACTTTTGGGAGTGTCTAAAGTTTTGTTGTAATGGTTTACATTGATTGCCAACTAATAGGACCTAAAATCACCTGTGAGGGATTGCCTATATTAGAATAGCCTCTGGGCATGCCTATGAGAGATTATCTTGACTAGGTTAATTGGGATGGGAAGACCTACCTTATTTGTGGATAGTACCATTCCATGGGCAGGGATCCTGGACTGTATAAAAACAGTGAAGGGGACTTCCAGGTAAGATGGTGGCATAGGAGCCACACCAAACAAGCCTAGGGATAGATTTAAGCAAAACCACAGCAAAATCCATTCTTCTGAAAAGTGAAGGGGTATAGGTTATTCTTAGACACAGGAAGAAGCAGGAGAGACCAAGATCCACCAGAAAGGAGGAAAACTGCCAGAATCCCATTGAGGCACTTGTGGCTTGCCAATCTGTGGGATCTGTGCACCCACCTGGCACCTCCCACCAGGCATGCCAAGCAGCAGCAGCAGCAGCAGCAGCAGCAGCAGCAGCAGCAGCAGAGACCAAACAAGGAGAGTTTTCAACTTCATCAGCCTCCCTGCAAAGTCAAGAAATCAGAAAGAAAGACAGCTGAGATCAACTAAGGAGCTACTGAAAGGGATACCGGTGGAACTACGTGAACAACTCCAGGTTTCCTGCACTCTCCCATCCCCCAACCATCAGAACCATGAATCTCTGCAATACACCTCCCAGTGGCAGCACACCCCATACAGCTGATCAGAACTCCAGCTCCTCAGCACAACACAGAGTGATTGTGGTGGGCACTCAGAATTGGTGAGATTGGAAGCCATCCCCAAAACTAAAGATGCCAACTGACCAAAACAAACAAACAAACAAACAAACAAACAAACAAACAAACAAACCAAAACAAAAAACCAGGTACATAGGCCTGCATTGGAAGTGCTAATCTCTCTTTCCATGTCAGGACAGGTTATGGATTACAGATTCTTTTTTGGCTTTACCATTTTCAAATAAGCTGTATTTGGGGATTGAATATTGTTGCCTTTGATGCTTTCATATTTATAGGGCCTTTGTCTTTTGCTTCTGCCATTATTAGGGCAGGGTCCGACTCAGATCCAGGCTGACCTGGAACCCAATTCAGAATAGAATTCTCTACCTCCCAGATGACAGAATTAAGGGTGTAGAGCAACACACACCCTTAGAGATTTTTGGCATTATAAGACTACCTGTTTGTTTTAATCCTCGCAATTGCATACTCTGAGCTGGTTTTTATTGAATGTGTATATTGCTCAGTTGAAGTTTAGAATTTGCCAGTAAATTTTTCTACACAGTCCACTAGAATACTTGCTTAGGAAGAAACTCAACACCTAGCATTACTTCTGCAGTTGGAGTGGGGTGCAAGTGCTACACTTTGCACCTTAAACTCAGTCTAAAAGTATATAAAGGTGGATCATCACATCTAAGAACACTGCAGATAAGTAGAAAACCCAAGCATCAAATCAATTCAGGATGCAAAAGTATACATTATAATACAATAAACACAAAGAATCAAGACAATACAATCCCACCAAAAATTAGAAATCCATCATAAATGATCACCAATGAGACCGTTTTAGATGAAATGACTTAATTTCTTTGAGTATATATAAAATCATTTAAAAATGATTTTATGTATACTCAAAGAAATCAAAGAAGAAATGAAAAGAATCAAAGAAGAAAACAAAGGAATTAAAGAAGAAAACAAACTCCTGAAAGAACACAGGAAACCAGGAAAAGGAGGTTATTACATGACATGAGTAAGGAAATAGAAATACTGAAGAAAAACCACGCTGAAATTCTAGCTCTGAAGAACATAGTCAGTCAAATAAAAAACTCTGTGGAAAGTCTCGCCAGTAGAATGGATGAAGGAGAGAACAGAATATCTAAACTAGAAGACCAGGTGGCAAAGAGAAATACAAGCTAATAAGAAGGTATGAATGGGAATTTCAAGATATTTGGGACACTATGAAAAGATCAAACATAAGAATTCAGGGGATAGTAGAAGGAGAAGAATTTCAATCCAGAGGCATAGCAGGAGTTTTCAACAAAATCATAGAAGAAAAATTTCCCCAAATTGGGAAAGAAATCCCAATGCAGATACAAGAAGCTTTTAGAACACCAAAGAGAAAAAACCTGGAAAGAACTTCCTTGCCATGTTATAATTAAACTACTAAACATGCAAACCAAAGAAAATATATTGAAAGCAGTTAGACAGAAAGAGCAAGTCACCTACAAAGGCAAGCCCATCAGAATAACAGAAGATTACTCAATGCAAACTTTAAATGCCAGAAGGGCTTGGAATGATGTATTCCAAGTTCTGAAAGATAACACCTGTCAACCAAGATTACTTTATCCTGCAAATCTATCTATCAAAATTGATGGAGAAATAAGGACATTCCACAACAAAACAAGCTAAAGGAATTTATGACAACTAAACCATATCTACAGAAAATACTTGAAGGAATCCTTCATACTGAAGAGAAAGCAAAATACACACAGGAGGAAATAGGAAAAAATAAACCATATTCAATTAAAAGTTGAAACAGGCAAGTAAAGGCAAATCAGGAAACACTACAAAATGTGAATGGCAAGAATAAATGCATATGTTTCAATAATAACTCTCAATATCAATGGCTTCAATGCCCCAACCAAAAGACACAGGCTTGCAGACTGATTTAAAAGGCAGGATCCTGCCATTTGTTGCCTCAAGGAAACTCATCTCTCAATAAAAGATAGACACTGTCTTAGGGTGAAAGGATGGAAAATGGTATCTCAAGCAAATGGGCCTAGGAAACAAGCAGGGGTTGCTATCCTAATATCTGTCAGGATAGACTTCAAACCAACATTAGTGAGGAAAGAAAAAGAAGGTCATTTTATACTGATTAAAGGAACACTCCAACAGGTAGACATTACAATCCTAAATGTATATGCACCTGACATAGGGGTTCCCAATTTCATCAAGCAAACACTATTAGTCTTAAGGTCACAAATAACACCAAACACACTTGTGGGTGGCTTTAATACCCCACTCTCATCAGTAGGCAAGTCATCCTGGCAAAAATTAAGCAGAGAGAATTCTGGATTAAATGATGTCATGGAACAAATGGACCTAACAGATATCTACAGAACATTTCATCCAAATGCTGCAGAATATAAATTATTCTCAGCAGCACATGGAACATTCTCCAAAATAGACCATATGTTAGGGCACAAAGTATATTTTTAGAAATACAGGAAAATTGAAATAATCCCTTGTACTCTATCTGACCACAATGGGATTAAACTGCAAATCAGCAACAAGAAAATCTACAGAGGATACAAAAATTAATGGATATTAAAGAGTACACTGTTGAATGATGAATAGGTCATTTAATCAACAAATTCATAGAAGCAAATGATGATGAGAATACAACAAACCAAAACCTTTGGGACACAATGAAGGCAGTTGTAAGAGGGAAATTTATAGCTCTAAGTGCCAATATTAAGAAATTAGAGAGTTCACAAGTAAACAATTTAATGCTTCACCTTAAGACCTTAGAAAAAGAAGAACAAGGCAAACCACAAATCAGTAGTTGGGAAGAAATAATAAAGATTAGGGCAGAAATTAATGAAATAGAAACCCAAACAAAATCCAAAGAATCAATGAAACAAAGAGTTGGTTCTTAAAAGGATAAACAAGATTGATAAACCCTTAGCAAATATGACCAGAAGAAAGAGAGTAGAGACATAAATCAATAAAATTAAGCATGGCATGGTGGTGCATGCCTTTAATCCCAGAACTCGGGAGGCAGTGGTAGTAGGATGGCTGTGAGTTCGAGGCCACTCTGAGACTACATAGTGAATACCAGGTAGGCCTGAGCTATAGTGAGACCCTGCCTGGAAAAACAAAAACAAAGCAAAAAAAATTAATAAAATTAGAGATGAAAAATGCACCATTACAACAGAGACCAAAGAAATTCAAGAAATCATTAGGATATACTTTAAGAATATATATGCCTCTAAGTATGAAAATCTGAAAGAAATGGATGATTTCCTTGGCTCATATGACCTACCAAGTTAAATCATGATAAGATAAGTCACTGAACTAGATCTATAACAAGTATGGAGGTCCAAGTAGTTACAAAATGTCTCCCAACTAAAAAAAGTCCAGGCCCAGATGGATTTACTGGTGAATTTTACCAGACCTTCATGGAAGAACTAACACCACTGATTCTCAAATTTTTCCATAAAATAGAAAAGGAAGGAATTCTGCTGATATCCTTCTATGAAGCCAGCATCACCCTGATACCAAAATCAGACAAATACAAAACAACAAAAAAAAAGAAAATTAGAGACTTCCGGTTAAGATGGAGGCTTAGGAACCACACCAAAGCAGCCTAAGGGAGAAAAAGCCAAAGAATAACCAGCAAAATACACACTTTTACTAAAAAATGAGGTGTATAAGAAATTAAAATGGCAGCAGAGAAGTAGAAGAGATCCAGGGCATCCGGAGCCCACACAGGCAGGCCTAAGAGGCTCCGGGAGTGGTGGCTCCAGCTCCAGATCCAACACCAGCAGTGGTGGCTTTGGCTCCGGAAGCAGCTGCTCCAGCAGTGGCAGCGGCAGCAGCAGCGGTGGCTCTGGCTCTGGCTCTGGCATTGGTGGCGCCAGCTCTGGCAGCAGTGGCAGCGCCTCCAGCAGCAGCAGATCCAGCAGCGGCAGCGGCAGTGGGGGCTCCAGCAATGGCAGCTTCAGCAGCGATGGTGCCAGGTCTGTGGGGCCACAGCTGCCAGGCTTGGCTTGCTCCACAGGAAGGGACACAAATTAATAAAATTAGAGATGAAAAAGGCAACATCACAACAGATACCAGAGAAATTCAAAAAATCATAGGGGCATACTACAAAAACATATGCTCCACTAAGTATGAAAAGCTGAAAGAAATGGATGATTTCCTTGATTTATATGACCTACCTAAATTAAATCAAGATGATATTAATAACTTAAATAGACCTATAACAAGTATGGATATCCGAGCAGTTATCAAAAATCTCCCAACTAAAAAAAGTCCAGGCCCAGATGGATTCACTGCTGAATTTTACCAGACCTTCAGGGAAGAACTAACACCATTGCTTCTTAAGCTTTTCCATAAAATAGAAAAAGAAGGGATCTTACCAAACTCCTTCTATGAAGCCAGCATCACTCTGATACCAAAACCAGGTAAAGATAGAACAAAAAAAGAAAATTACAGACCAATCTCCCTCATGAACATAGATGCAAAAATTCTCAACAAAATATTGGAAAATAGAATAAAAGAATATATGAAAAAGATCATTCACCTGGACCAAGAAGGCTTTATCCCAGAGATGCAGGGATGGTTCAACATATGCAAATCAATAAATGTAATACATTATATAAATGGACTGAAGGACAAACATCATATGATCATCTTGTTAGATGCAGGAAAAGCATTTGACAAAGTCCAACATCCCTTCATGATAAAAGTCCTACAGAGACTAGGAATAGAAGGATCATATCTCAATAGAATAAAGGCCATTTATGACAAGCCTACAGCCAACATATTACTAAATGGGGAAAAACTGGAAGCTTTTCCACTAAGATCAGGAACAAGAGAAGGGTGTCCACTGTCCCCACTTTTATTTAATATAGTACTGGAAGTTTTAGCCATAGCAATAAGGCAAGAGATGCACATAAAAGGGGTAAATTAGAAAGGAAGAGATCAAGTTATCATTATTTGCAGATGACATGATTCTATTTATAAAAGACCCTAAAGACTCTACCAGCAAACTGTTAGAGCTGATAAACACCTACAGCCACGTAGCAGGATACAAAATAAATACACAGAAATCAGTAGCATTCCTATATGCTAACAACAAACACACAGAGAATGAAATCAGAGAATCACTCCCATTCACAATTGCATCAAAGAAAATAAAGTACCTTGGAATAAACCTAACCAAGGAAGTAAAGGATCTCTACAATGAAAACTATAAAACACTCAAGCAAGAAATTGCAGAGGACACTTGGAAATGGAAAAACCTCCCTTGTTCCTAGATCGGAAGAATCAATGTTGTGAAAATGACAATCTTACCAAAAGCAATATACACATTTAATGCAGTCCCCATCAAAATTCCAATGGCATTCTTCCAAGAAACAGACAAAATAATCCAAAAATTAATTTGGAATCACAAAAACCTCAAATATGTAAAATAATACTGGGCAACAAAAATGAGGCTGGTAGTATCACTATATCTGATTTTAACCTATACTACAGAGCCATAGTAAAAAAAACCAGCATGGTACTGGCACAAAAGCAGACATGTAGATCAATTGAACAGAATAGATGACCCAGATACAAGTCCAGGTAGTTATAGCCACCTGATATTTGATAGAAATGCCAAAAATACTCATTGGAGAAGACAGCCTCTTCAGCAAATGGTGCTGGGAAAACTGGATATTTATCTGTAGAAAGATGAAAATAGAGTTTTCTCTCTCTCCATGAACAAGAATTAAGTGCAAATGGAGTAAAGACCTTAACATCAGACCGGAAACTCTGAAACTGCTACAGGAAAAAGTAGGGTAAACCCTTCAATATATTGGTCTTGGCAAAAACTTTCTGAATATAACCCCAGTTGCTCAGGCAATAAAGCCACAGATTGACTGCTGGGACCTCATGAAATTACAAAGATTTTGTACAGCAAAGGACCCTGTGAATACAGCAAAGAGGCAGCCTACAGAATGGGAAAAAATCTTTGCCAGCTATACATCTGATAGAGGATTAATATCTAGGATATACAAAGAACTCAAAAAATTAAATAATGAGAAATCAAACAAGCCAATTAAAAAATGGGCTATGGAACTAAATAGAGAGTTCTCAAAAGAAAAAATACGAATGGTGTATAAGCATCTAAAAAAATGATCTACATCCCTAGTCATCAGGGAAATGCAGATTAAAACTACGTTGAGATTCCATCTCACTCCTATCAGATTGGCTACCATCATGAAAACAAATGACCATAAATGCTGGCGAGGATGTGGAAAAAGAGGAACCCTTCTACACTGTTGGTGGGAATGCAATCTGGTCCAGCCATTGTGGAAATCAGTGTGGAGTTTCCTAAGACAGCTAAAAATTGATCTACCGTATGACCCAGCTCTAGCACTCCTAGGCATATATCCTAAGGACTCATCTCATTTCCTTAGAAGTACATGCTCTACCATGTTTATTGCCACTCAGTTCACAATAGCTGAAACCAGCCTAGATGTCCCTCAACTGATGAATGGATAATGAAGATATGGCACATTTATACAATGCTGTTCTACTCAGCAGCAAAGAAAAATGAAGTTATGAAATTTGCAGGAAAATGGATGGATCTGGAAAGGATTATAGTAAGTGAGGTAACCCAGGCCCAGAAAGCCAAGCATTGCATGTTCTCTCTCATATGTGGATCCTAGCAACAGATGACTGGGCTTCTGTGTGAGAAGGAAAAAACTCATTAGCAGAGGCCAGTAAGCTAGAAAAGAGATAGAAAGGGAAGAGAAAGGAAGGGAGGGGGTACTTAATAGGATGGAATGTATATATGTAAGTAGAAGAATAGATTAATGGGGGTGAAAAGACCCAAAATGAGGTCTGGGGAAGAGACTGAGTAAAGGAAAGGTGGAGGGACAGCTAATCAAAATCTAAGGGGATATAAATAAAACATATGTAATCCTACTTTTTTGGACAATGGAACACTCATCAGGAGCCATAGATTGTTGCTTGAAAATTTTCAGTGCCAGGGCTGGGATATCTTCCAGTGAGTTCTTGGCCAGGGAGATCCATGATGCCCCCAAAACATTATAGGCCATTGCTGAGGCCCTTAGTTTCCCACCAGGAATAGACAGTAAGACACTATTGCTGAAGACTCCATATACTTGGGCTGCAAGGCCACTGAGAAATCTTGCTGGAACTGAGCTGATAACCTCCTCCATGTAGACCAGCTGACAGAAAGCTTGAAGAAGCCATCCTGCATGCAGTTCAATCGGAGAAAGAGACATCACCAGCGAAGAAACTCATCAGTGGACACTGCAAGCCTTATAATTGGCCAGCCAGGCCAAATGAGCCAACAGGTGCAATAGTGGCACGTCTGTTATGGCAGAAAACAACTGCCCTCTAATTGGACTGCAGGCCCACTCCATGGGAAGGGAATACATCCTTGATACTGAAAACTTAAAACAGGGGTAGTCATGAGCCCTAGGGGTGTAATGTCTGCTGTTGTCTGGCTAAATGTATATAGTATGCTTATCAAACTGCCCGGTAAGCATTTCTGTTAATGTTCACACCCTTATATTATTGCTACTCTCACTTCTGGTTGAGAATCTTCTCTTTTTATATAGCAGTGACCTTGGGACGACTCAGAAGGTATCATGGTGGTGGAAAGAAATGACCGCAATTCTCAGTACTGCAATATGTGTATCACACCTTCCAAGGCTCAGGGTCTAATGCGGAAGAGGTGGCGGAAATAATGTAAGAGCCAAAGGAAGGGTAGGACTCCTTACAGCGTCCTCTCTCGAGACACAAAATGGCCTGGATATCCATGGCCTCACAGTGCCTGATACTACATGCATAAGACCATCATAAGAGGAGGAAAAGATCAAGACATCAAAAGTAAAAGAGAGACTGATTGAGATGGGGAGGGGGTATGATGGAGAATGGAGTTGCAAATGGGTAAGTGGGGGGAGGGAGGGTCTTACCATGGGGTATTTTGTATAATCATGGAAGTTGTTAATAAAGAAATTAGAAAATTTAAAAGAATTAAATTACAGAACAATCTTCCTTATGAAGATAGATGCAAAAATTCTGAACAAAATATTGGCAAAGAGAATACAAGGATATGTTAAAAAGATTATTCACCCAGACCAAGTTGGCTTTAATTTAGTAATGCAGGGATGGTTCAACATATGAAAACCCATAAATGTAATACATCATATAAATGGTCTGAAGGGCAAAAACCACATGATCATCTCAGATGCAGAAAAGGCATTTGACAAAAATTCATTGTCTCTTCATGACAAAAGTATTACAGAAATTGGGGATAGAAGGAACATTTGTGAACATAATAAAAGCTATTTATGACAAACATGCAGCCAAGACAATACTAAACATGGAAAAACTGGAAGCTTTTCCACTAAATTCAGGAATAAGACTAGGGTGTCCACTGTCTCCACTTTTATTTGATATAGTACTGGAAGTCTTAGCTATAGCAATAAGGCAAGAGACACTTATACAAGGGATCCAAATTGGAAAGGAAGAGATCAAATTATTATTTGCAGATGATATGATTCTATACATAAAGGACCCTAAAGACTCTATCAGGAAACTGATAGAGCTGACAAACACTTTTAGTAATGTAGTAGGATATAAAGTAAACACACAGAAATCAGTAGCCTTCCTATATACAGATAACAACATGCTGAGGATAAAATCAGGGAATTCATGATTGCCTCAAAAAAAAAGTAACTTGAAATAAATCTAACCAAGGAAGCAAAGGATCTCTACAATGAGAATTTTAAAACACTCAAGCGGGAAATTGCAGAAGACACAGGAAATGGAAAGACATCCCATGTTCTTTGATTGTAAGAATAAATATTGTGAAAATGTCAGTATTACCAAAAGCAATCTGCACATTTAATGCAATTCCCATTAAAATTCCAATGTTATTCTTCACAGAAATAGAAAAAACAATCCTAAAATTCATTTGGAAGCACAAAAAAAACTCGAATAGCCAAAACAATATTGAGCAATAAAAATAAGGCTGGTGGTATCACCATACCTTATTTTAAGCTGTATTACAAAGCCATAGTAACAAAAACAACATGGTATTGGCACAAAGACAGGCATGTAGATCAATGGAACAGAACAGAGGACTCAGATGTTAATCTAGGCAGCTATAGGCATCTGATTTTTGACAAAAATGCCAAAGATAGCCTCTTTAGCAAGTGGTGCTGGGAAAACTGTATATCTATATGTAGAAGGATGAAAATAGATCCTTGTCTTTCTCCATGCACAAGAATCTAGTCCAAGTGGATCAGGGATCTTAATATAAGACCTGAAACTCTGAAATTGCTAGAGGAAAAGGTAGGGGAAACCCTTCAACATATTGGCATAGGTAATGACTTTCTGAATATAATCCCAATTGCTCAGGAAATAAAACTACTAATCAACCACTGGGATCTCATGAGATTACAAAGTTTTTGTACAACAAAGGACACTGTGAATAGAGCAAAGAGGCAACCTACAGAATGGGAGAAAATCTTTGCCAGCTACACAACTGACAGAGGATTAATATTCAGAATATACAAAGAACTCAAAAATCAGAACAATAAGAAATCTAACAACTCAGTTAAAAAATGGGCTATGGAACTAAATAGAGAGTTCTGATCAGAAAAAATACACATGGCATATAAACATGTAAAATAGTGTTCTACCTCCTTCGCCATCAAGGAAATGCAAATTAAAAGTACTTTGAGATTCCATCTCTTTCCTGTCAGAATGGCTGCCATCAAGAAAACAAATGACAATAAATGTTGGTGAGGAGGGGCTGGAGAGATGGCTTACGGGGCTGGAGAGATGTCTTAGTGGTTAAGTGCTTGCCTATGAAGCCTAAGGACCCCAGTTTAAGGCTTGATTCCCCAGAACCCACGTTAGCCAGATGCACAAGGGGGCGCATGCGTCTGGAGTTCGTTTGCAGTGGCTGGAAGCCCTGGCGCGCCCATTCTCTCTCTCTCTATCTGCCTCTTTCTCTCTCTCTCTGTCACTCTTAAATAAATAAAACTGAACAAAAAATTAAAAAAAAATGTTGGTGAGGATGCAGAAAAAGGGGAATCCTTCTACACTGTTGGGGAACGTAACCTGGTACAGCCATTGTGGAAAGCAGTGTGGAGGTTCTTGAGACAGCTAAAAATAGATTCACCATATGATCCAGATATAGCACTCCTAGGCATATATCCTAATGACTCTTCTCACTACCTTAGAGATACTTGCACGACCATGTTTATGGCTGCTCTATTCACAGTAGCTAGAAAATGGAAGCAGCCTAGATGTCCCTCCACAGGTGAATAGATAATAAAGATGTGGTACATTTACACAATGGAGTTCTTTTCAATAGTAAAGAAAAATTAAATTATGAAATTTTCAGGGAACTGGATGGATCTGGAAAGGATTATACTAAGTGAGGTAACCAGGCCCAGAAAGCCAAACATCATATGTTCTCTCTCATATGTGAATCCTAGTTACAAATGTATAGACTTGTGTGTGAGCTGGAACCAAAAATCGGTAGCAGAGACCAGTAAGCTAGAAAAAGGCTATAAGGTAGGGAGGAGAGGGAAGGACTTAAGGGGATGGTATTATATATATGTAAGTAGCAGAACAGATTACAGGGAGGGGAAAGGCCTAAGTGAAGTCAGGGGAAGAGGTCAATCAAAATTCAAGATACTCTGAATAAGACATATGAAAACCTACTTTCTTTCATGATGGCCCATCCAGAAGCCATAGATTGTTACTAGAAAAATTTCAGTGCCAGGGATGGGATATCTTTTAGTGAGTTGTCAGCCAGGGAGTTTCCTGTTGCCTTCAAAACATTACAGGCTATTGCCATGGCCCTCAGTTTCTCTTGAGAAACAGATGGTAATACCCTATTGTTGAAGACTTCTCATACCTGAGCAGGAAAGTCACTGAGAAATCAAGCTGGTGCTGAGCAGAAATCCTTCTCCCTGTAAACCAGCCAACTGACAGCTGGAAAAAGCTGCACTGTATCCAGCCCTATGGGAGACAGAAGTCATCAGTGGTGAAACTGTGGACACTGCAAGCCTCAAGTTTGGTCAGACAGGCCAAATGACTGAACAAATGCAATAGTGGCATGTCTGCTCTGGTGGAAACATACTGCTCTGTAATTGGACTGAAGGCTTGCTCAGTGGGAGGGAATATGTACCTGGTACTGAAAACCTAATCAAAAGGCTATAGCGGGGGGGGGGGGGGTCATGACACTTAGCGGTATATGGCTAAATGTGTATATTATTGTCACCAAACTGCCCTGAAAGCACTACACTTAATGTTCATATTCATATATTAATACTACTCTCACTTCTCGTTAGAGTAGCTTCTCTTTTCGATGGTGGTAAGCACTGGGATGACTCAAAAGGCAACATAGTGCTGAGGAGAAGGGACAGAGGAGTGTCTAGCACTGAAACATCTCTATCACACCCTCCAAAGATCAGTGTCAATTATGGAAGAGGTGATGGAAAGAATGTAAGTGCCAAAGGAAGGGTACCACTCCTTAGAATGCAACTGTGTAGACAGAAATTGGCCTCAATATCCATGCCTTCTCACAGTGCCTAGCAATACCTACACAAGACCCTCATAATAGGAGAAAAAAATGATGACGTCAAATTAAGAGAGACTAATGGAGAGAGGGAGGGGATATGATGGGGAGCAGAGTTGTGAAGGGGAAAGTGGGGGAGGGAAGGGAAATATCATGGTTTATTGTATGTAAGTATAGAAGTTGTCAATAAAAAATAAAAATTAAATAAAATAATTCACACGAAAGAGAGAGAGAGAGATGGAGATGGTGGGGCAGCAGCATTCATAGTTCTCTGATTCCTCACTGTAGACTGGATGTGAGCAGATGCCTCAAGCTCCTGGAGCCATGTGGTCCCCACCGTGATGGAGTATACTTTTGTAACCCTGTGCAGAAATCAACCCTTCCTTCCTTAAATTGCTTCTTGACAGGTATTTGGTCACAGCAACAAGAAAAGTAATATAAAGGAGTGTGGAATGTGGCTACTCATTAAACATTTACCATGAGACAATTTCCCATCAGGTGCAGGATATCAACCACTGAGAAAGTTGAGACTTTAGGCTGTGGCTGGCCTCTGTAAATCCCTTTCCCAATTAGAAGAAAGCTTCAGTTTCCCTTAGAATCAGAAGCTGAAGAAAAATCCACCTTAGACTCCGTGGGAGACGAAAGCCCCTATTTTGGAAGGACGTCTCAGATTCTGGTGAGCAAGGGCTGAATGACTTCTCAGGATGGGCACTGTGCCACATTCTCTGAATCAACAATTCCATGGAGTAGGAATTACAGCCAGGGAAACTGAGATATAGAGGAGCTTGTTCAGTTGTCCATTCTCTAGCATATCTGAGCACTGGGAAGTCCAGTCTTGTTGATTCCAAAGCTTAGAGGCTGTTAACCAGCTCTGTTGTATAGTTGTGTCTATACCAGGGCCAACAATCTGCTTTATGATTTGTATTCTTTCTTGGTGTGAGACAGGACTAAACTTGCACCTTAGTGGAGGAAATGGGAAGAAAATACCTTTACACTTTATGGATGATGATCAGGCTTTTGAGAATTAAAAATTGGGATTATCAAGCTGGAATGATGGCTTAGTGGTTAAGGCGCTTGCCAGTGAAGCCCAAGGACTCATGTTTGACTCTCCAGATCCCACATAAGCCAGATGCACAAAGGTGGTGCAAGCATCTGGAGTTCGACTGCAGTGGCTGAGGCCCTGGTGTGCCAATTCTCTCTTCCCTTCTCTCTCACTCTCTCTAAAATAAAAATATCAAAAAATAAAATATAGGATTATCAAGAAGCCTGGAACAGCCTTCTAGGCACTAGTGTAACTAAGTGGCACAATCATCAGGATTTTGCATGTGGCTTTTCCTGACAAGGAGAGGTGGAAAGGCCATACATCCTGGATGTCTTTGGATTCAGGAGATACCCTGGGACTGCTTCCAAGAGGCCCCATGGGAACAAGCTCTGCTCTTTGTGGAATATCTGAGGTCTGAAAGCTGGGCATGTCCATGTGCAGAGAGAGGTGGATATTAGGAAACAATCCTTTCTGTATTCATCCTTCAAGCTGAAAAGTAAATAGAGTAAAAGCTTTAGCTACTTGCTTAGTTCTGTCAGTGATGGGGGATTGTACTTGACTGGTGGCCTGGCCTCTTGGTGTTGCCCTCCTCTCCTGAAAACCTCTGCTGGGTATAGATCCGGCTTAGCGAGACCCCTGCCCATCCAAGATCCATCTGCCAGACTCCTTGAGACCTATGTGGTTTTCATAGTCTGCCACAGGGACCTCAGAGAGAACACTGAGTCTGGGGACTCAGATCCTGACTATATGCTGGAACCCCTCAAGAGCTCTAATAGGTTCCACTGATGGTTGGTTGTGGGGATGAGCAAGGAGGCCAGACTGGCAACAGAATCTGTATTGTCAGCAGGCTCTGCTGTGAGCTCACCTTACTTTATGTTGCCTAACAAGCTGCCCAGGGACTTTGGGTGCTGCAGGACCCAGCAGTGAGGATGCTCATGATAAGGAGGTTCTGGGAGAATCTGGAATGTACTATGGTGAAGGGACTGGACCTCATCTAATCATCTAGGATAGAGTGCTTCCTCATTGAATACAGAATTATAGATTCTTCAGGAATCTCACCTTGCCATGGCTCCAGTCAAGAGATGCAGACTTTGCCTTGAGTCTTTTTTTTTCTTTTTTTGAGGTAGGGTTCTCACTCTACCTCAGGCTGACCTGGAATTCATGCTGTAGTCTCAGGGTGGCCTTGAACTCATGGTGATTCTCCTACCTCTGCCTCCGAGTGCTGGGATTAAAGGAATGCGCCACCACGCCCAGCTTGAGTCTTAAACACTGTTCTCAAAGATGCTTTCCTGGTTGGGGATTACAGAGACACAGCCAGGCAGCCTTGTTCTGTGAAACCCTGCACACTTCACAACATCCAGAAGTTCCACATAGGCTGTTGGAAGGATGGAGACCCTGCTCTGGGTTTGAATGTAAGCAATGTCATATGTATTATCACTGTCAAGCAAGGCTGTAGGAAACCTGATGAGTGAATACGTTTCTCAAAGCTATATAACTGAGTCAATGACTGAGCGCAAAATGATCTTAGGAATAAATCAGCCACCACCTTATGACATCTAGAGTCCTGAGGAGAAACTGAGGCTCAGAAGCCAAAAGGCTGCCCCATAGTTATGGCAAGAGCATAACATGGCTAGATCTGGGTAAAGGACTTCTTACTCCTAAGTGTCTTCTCCAATTAGGTTGCCTTCCTTATTTACATATATTTATATTTGAGGTATCCTCCTTTCTGAGTATTTATGTTTATGAAAATAATTTATCACAATGCATGAATGATATAATGTGTTACATCATACAACACTTAACAGGTGCTAGGTTAGTCATGTATTTTTTCCATTTGATTCTCCTAACAAGGTAGTCCTTATTTTATATACATACATGCATACACACACACACACACACACACACACACACACACACACACACGTTTAGACCCAGAGAAGTTCAGCTAACTTACCCAAGGTCACATGCCTGATCATGGTCCTGGCTTCTGTCAGTGGTAGACAGAGCTGGACAAAGGTTTTTTTTTGCCTTTTCAGGAGTATGATTGTAAGAACTACTCTGATACTTTTTCATTTGCTTAGGCCAATTGAAATTGTGTTTCTGCTGTTTTCAGGAAAGTATCCTGAAAAGATATTAGATATAGAGAAGTTTGGACTTCCTCCATACTGTGGTCAGGGGAGTCAGGAAGTACAACACATGAGCAGGGCTGGACAGGTGGTTGTCCTGAGGGACGCATCATCAGGGGTCCTCAGGATTCTGTCCTGGCTCTGTCAACAGGGCATGGCTGAGCAGAATGTACACTGCTATCCCCTTCATCAGGGCTGAGGTTTCCTGGCCCTACAGCAGAAGTGGAAAATTTTCTAAAATAGAAGTGAAGACAAACATGCAGTTTTTATATGGATTCAATATCACAAGGTAGAATAAAGAAATAAAGATACATTTTAAAAAAATTTCAATTTCTGACCTGACAATTCCCCTTTAAGAACTTTATTGCTTTTTAAAATTGCTTTTAATGTCCTCAAGAAAAATTATCCTACAGTGACAAATGGCTTGTTTGTCTCAGGATCCAATTGTGCTTATAATTAACTAATACAAGAATTTGGGTTAATACACAAAGTCTCAAAAAACCATGTTTTTCTCTAATCCAATTATTTTTCCTCTCCCACATTGCATTACCAGGGGTCATTGTCATGGGACATCAGTGTGTTTTTCCATGAGCCATGTTTTAAATTTCTTTTCCCTCCCTCTTCCCTGAGGGTTCCCTGCTGTAGCTCTTTTGCCTGCAGAGCACATACATGGGCAGAGGATGCAGGTAGGGCAGAAAAAACCATCAGGAAGAACTGTCCTGAGTGTACATGTATATATATGTTATAAATGTGTGGGCACGTGTGCATATGTCCATGTGGAGGCTGGAGGACAACCTTGGGCTTTGCTCCTCAGGCACATCATTCCACCTGTTTCTGAGATAAGGGTTTTCAGTGGCCTGGAGCTCAACAGCTAGGTTAGATTGGCTGGCTAATGTGCTCCAGGGCTCCTCCTGTCTCCACCTCCCCACACAAGTATGAGCTATCATGCTCATCATTTTATGTGGTACTGGGGATAGAACTCAAGTCTTCATGCTTGTGAGGTAAGCACTTTACTGAGTTCTCTACTCATCTCTTCACACTTTGTAAGCCTATCTGACTCCCAAAATCCTTCTCTCCAGGGCTCTGAGATAGCCGCATCACCCTACAGTCCAGAGCTCCCATCTTGCATTTTTCTTACACATTTTCTTCCTATCTCTTCCTGCCAGTTTTTTTTTTTCATGTGTTATGTGCATGTTTGTGAGTTTGTATGTGTGTGGACATATGCCTAAGCACATGTGTGCAATTGTATGTAGAGGCCAGAGGTTGATATTGGTTATCTTCTTTAGTCTATACCTTATTTTGTTTTTATTTTTTTGAGGCAAGCCCAACAGACTGGCCTTTTAAAATGTGGGACAGTGATAGCATGCATGTCTGAGAAAAGGGAGGGATTGGTCTGCCAGGGCCTCCAGCCACTGTAATTGAACACCAGATGCATGCACCATTTTGTAGTGATATATAGCCTTGCCTGCTTGCATAACCTTGTGCATCTGGCTTATGTGGGATCTGGAGAGTTGAAGATGGGTCCTCAGGCTTCTCAGGCAAGTGCCTTAAATGCTGAGCTATCTCTAGCCCTACACCTTATCTTTTTAATTTTTTTTTTATTTTTGTAGTCAGTGAATACAGTCAAGTTGGTACCATTGTTAGCCTCCACCCCGTCCTCCCCCCTCCACAGGGACCCTCCTTATTGGGTTATATGGGTCGTGCATTGTGGGGTTAGCCTTTCGTTTTGGGTAAGAGGAAATGTCTCTGTGTGTCATGCTCCAACGGGTGGCTCTGACATTCTTTCTGCCCCCTCTTCCGCAAATTTCCCTGAGTTGGGTTCATATTAGGTCAGCTTCCATGTTGAGATCTTGGGCAACTCTGTGTCTTTGGATATCTGGTTTGGTAGGAGTTGATTGTTCTCTGTGTCTTTCTCCTTCGCTGTTCTGCTGGTTCCAGGTTTGCCAAGAAAACAGCATTCTTGCATATTTTCCCAATTATTCTTAATTTCAGCTGGGGCCCTTTTGAGGTATGATGGGGTGGTTCTCCTTAGGATCTGCGTCTATCTGAAAATGAGAAGCAGATTCTCCAATGGAGAGTAAAGTTAGCACCAAGTAAATGTGATAACCATTGTTTTTTAGAGAGAGTTTAATGGAGAGTGGGCTCATTTTTGGATATGGTTCTGACTTGTTTCCCAGCTCCAGGTATGGGTTCCTTTCCACTGAGCAGATCAGTTACCCAAATCGAGAGCAGTTGGTTTCCCACTATGGCTATGCACCACTATTGCACTTGTATGAGCATCACATTGGGTTGTTTGCTGTTACGTAGGTTAGACCATGCATTGATTGGACAGATATTGGTCATTACCTCCCAGTCGCTCATGTAGCACCTTCCAGCACTAGATGCGCTGTGTGGGGACTGACTGTTTTCCAGCTTCCAGCCATGTCACTCCATGATATGCTGATACCTTATTTTTATAAGACAAGGTCTTTCATTGAATCAGAGCATACCGTTTCACCTAGGTTAGCTAGCAAGTGAGGCCCACCAGTGATTCTCTTGTCTCTGCTTCTGGGATTACAATTACATGCCACTACACTCTGGTTTTTATGTGGGTCCTGGGGGTCTGAACTCAGGTCCTCATGCTTGAATGGCAAGCACTTTACCCACTGAGCCATCTTCTCAGACCCACTTCCTGGCATTTAAAATACATGAATTTCCTTTCTGAAAGGAAAAATGAAACAGAACTTTCCCCAACTGTTGGTAGGAGGGAATGATGACTATGGCTGGGGTCTAACTGTTGCTCCTCAGCTGCCATCCAGATCTCTTCCCACCCAAGCAAACAAATTCCAAGTAAATAATGTTCCCTGATAATAACCTCTGGGGACTTCCGGTTAAGATGGCGGCCATGCCAAAGCAGCCTAGGGGAGAAAAAGAAAAAAAAAACCCAGCAAAATACACTCGTCTACTAAAAAGTGTGGTGTGTAAGAAATTACCAATGGCAGCAGAGAAGTAGGAGAGATCCAGAGCATCCAGAGCCCACATAGGCGGGCAGAAGCAGCTCCAGCAGTGGTGGCACCAGCTCCGCAGGGCCACAGCTGCCAGGCTCAGCTTGAGCTGCAGGAAAAGCCAGGTGAGGGGACTTTCCACTGACACTGGAGCTTTTTGCAAACTCAAGAAACATGAAAGGAGTACAGCAGTGACAAAGGAGAAGCAGATCACGAGGTAGAGGGTCACGTGGACCAGCCAGAGACCTAGAGTCACCATCGACAGCCTCCCCTCCTCCACCACCAGCACAAGAGCCAGCAAGCACCAGAGACCAGCTGGAGATCTCAGCACCCAGCACCAGTGACCAGAGCAGTGATCCAACGACCCAGCCAGCCTACCTGAACCCACAGTGCACCAAAGAGGGACCCAAGCAGGAGCACAGCATAACTGAGACCAAAATCATCCCAAAAGGTAACTGGGATTATGCCAGGTCAGTACCCACCAAATAACCCTGGTATATAGGCCTGAACTGGAAGTGCTAATTGCACCTTCCATATCAGGATAAATTATATGTTAAATCTGATTGATGGTCAGATTTGCCATTCTTAAATAAGCTATATTTTGGGCTTGTTATTTGTTGCTTCTTGATTTATAGTGGCTTTGTGTCCTCTTCTGTTGTACATTAGCGAAGGGTCTCACTTGGTCACAAGCTGACTTGGAACCCTCTACAGACCAGATATCTTAACCTCCTAGTTGGTATTAAGGGTGTGGGCACCACACACCCTAAGGGACAGTGATTTTGTTAGAGGATGTGGTTGTCATAATACCTACTCTTGCATAAATACTCTGTGCTGTCTTTCATTGAAAGTGTACATTGTTTAGTTAAATTTTAGAATCGGCCTGTATTTTGTTCCACTCAGCCTATTTGAATACTCTCATAGCAGGCAAACCCAACACCTAGAGTCACTTTTGTAGATACTCTGAGAGTCTTGAGAGCCACATCTAGCACCTTAAGCTCCTACCCTGAAGATATATAACATCAGATTGATTGATACATTTAATAATACTGTAGCTAACTAGAAAATTCAAGCATTAAATTAATCAAAGATGCAAAAATATATACATTATACAGAACAAACACTAAAAATAAAGACAATATAAATCCACCAAAAAGTATTAATGCATCAGAAATGACCTCCAGTGAGAATGAGTTAGAGGAAATGCCTGAGAAAGATTTCAAAAGAATGATTATAAATATGTTCAAAGGAGTCAAAGAAGAAATCAAAGGAATTAAAGATGAAATCAAAGGAATCAAAGAAGACACAGGACACCAATTTAGTGAAATAAAGAGATCAATACAAGACATAAGTAAGGAACTAGAAATAATAAAGAAAAAACAGAATTACCAGCAATGAAGAACACAGTTAATGAAATAAAAAACTCTGTAGAAACTCTCACCAGTAGAATGGATGAAGGAGAGGACAGAATATCTAAGCTAGAAGACCAGGTGGCAGGACTAATACAGCCCAACAAAGAGAAAGACAAACTCATAGGAAAGTATGAATGGGAATTTCAAGATATTCGGCACACTATGAAAAGATCAAACATCAGAATTTAGGGTATGGTAGAAGGAGAAGAATTTCACTCCAAAGGCATAGTAGGTATCTTCAATGAAATCATAGAAGAAAACTTCCCCCAAATAGGGAAAAAGGTACCAATGCAGATACAGGAATCCTTTAGAACACCAGCCAGACAAAACCTGGAAAGAGCCTCTCCTTGCCAAATTATAAATTACAATCAAACTACCAAACACATAAACCGAAGAAAAAATAATGAAAGCTGTTAGAAAGAAAAATCAAGTTACCTACAAAGGCAAGTTGATCTGGATCGCAGCAGATTACTCAACACAAACTTTAAAAGCCAGAAGGGTGATGTATTCCACGTTCTGAAAGATAAAAACTGTCAACCAAGGTTACCTTATCCTGCAAAGCTATCCATTCAAATAGACAGAGAAATAAGGACATTCCACCACAAAAGCAGCTAAAGGAGTATCTGAAGACAAAACCAGCTCTACAGAAAATACTTGAAAGAATCCTCCATGCTGAAGAGAAAGAAAAGCACACATACAAGGAACCTGGAAAAACCAAACAATACTCAAATACTAGTTAACACAAGAGAGCAAAGGTATAACCAGAAGAACTACAAAAAAAATGGAAAAAATTAATATACACCTTTCAATAATATCGCTTAATATCAATGGCCTCAATGCCCCAAGCAAAAGACACAGGTTTGCAGACTGGGTTAAAAAGCAGGATCCTTCAATTTGTTGCCTCCAAGAAACTCACCTTTCTACAAAGGATGGACACTATCTTAGGGTGAAAGGTTGGAAAATGGTGTATCACGCAAATGGGCCTAGAAAACAAGCAGGGGTTGCTATCCTTGTATCTGACAAGGTATACTTCAGTCCAACATTAGTTAGTCAAACGATAATGAGAACACAATATACCAAAATCTATGGGACACAATGAAGGCAGTTCTAAGAGGTAAATTTATAGCTTTAAGTGCCTATATTAAGAAATACAAAAGGTCGCAAGTAAATGACCTAATGCTTCACCTTAAAGCCTTGGAAAAAGAAGAAAAAGGCAAACCAAAAGTCAGTAGACAGTAACAAATAATAAAGATTAGGGTAGAAATTAATGAAATAGAAACCAAAAAAACAATCCAAAGTATGAATGAAACAAAGAGTTGGTTCTTTGAAAGCATAAACAAGATTGATAAACCCTTAGGAAATCTAACCAAAAGAAACAGAGAAGAGATACAAATTAATAAAATTAAAGTTGAAAAATGCAACTTCACAACAGATACCAGAGAAATGCAAAAAGTCATAGGGACATACTATAAAAGCATATACTCCATGGAGTATGAAAATCTGAAAGAAATGGATGATTTCCTTGATTTATATGACCTACCTAAATTAAATCAAGACGAGATTAATCACTTAAATACACCTGTACCAAGTATGGAGATCCAAGAAGTTATCAAAAATCTCCCAACTAAAAAAAGTCCAGGCCCAGATGGATTCACTGGTGAATTTTACCAGACCTTCAGGGAAGAACTAACACCATTGCTTATTAAGCTTCTCCATAAAATAGAAAAAGAAGGAATCCTACCAAACTCCTTCTACGAAGCCAGCATCACCCTGATACCAAAACCAAGTAAAGATAGAACAAAAAAAGAAAATTACAGACCAATCTCCCTCATGAACACAGATGCAAAAATTCTCAACAAAATATTGGCAAACAGAATACAAGAATATATCAGAAAGACCATTCACACTGTCCAAGCAGGCTTTATCCCAGAGATGCAGGGATGGCTCAACATATGCAAATTGAATGTATTACATTATATAAATGGACTGAAGGACAAAAATAATATGATTATCTCATTAGATGCAGAAAAAGCATTTCACAAAGTCCAACATCCCTTCATGATAAAAGTCCTACAGAGACTGGGACTAGAAGGCACATATCTCGATATCATAAAGACTATTTCTGACAAGCCTACAGCCAACATATTACTAAATGGGGAAAAACTGGAAGCTTTTCCACAAAAATCAGGAAAAAGAGAAGGGTGTCCACTGTCCCCACTTTTATTTAATATAGTACTACAAGTCTTTGCCATAGCAATAAGGCAAGAGATGCACATAAAAGGGATACAAATTGGAAAGGAAGAGATCAAGTGGTCATTATTTGCATATGACATGATTCTATACATAAAGGACCCTAAAGACTCTACCAGCAAACTGTTAGAGCTGATAAACACATACAGCCATGTAGCAGGATACAAAATAAATGCACAGAAGTCAGTAGCCTTCCTATATGCTAACAACAAACACACAGAGAATGAAATCAGAGAATCACTCCCATTCACAATTACATCAAAGAAAATAAAGTACCTTGGAATAAACCTAATCAAGGAAGTAAAGGATCTCTACAATGAAAACTTTAAAACACTCAAGTGAGAAATTGAAGAAGACACTAGGAAATGGAAAACCAGCCCTTGTTCCTGGATTGGAAGAATCAATATTGTGAAAATGGCAATCTTACCAAAAGTAATCTCCACATTTAATGCAGTCCCCATCAAAATTCCAATGGCATTCTTCATGGAAATAGAAAAAAAAAATCCAAAAATTCATTTGGAATCACAAAAAACCTTCAATATCTAGAACAATACTGAGCAACAAAAATAAGGCTGGTGGTATCGGAATATCTGATTTTACCCTATACTACAGAGCTTGCACAAAAGCAGACATATACATCAATAGATCAGAATAGAGGATCTTGATGTAATTCCAAGTAGCTATAGCCACCTGATATTCGATCAAACTGCCAAAAATACTCATTGGAGAAAAGACAGCCTCTTCAGCAAATGGTGCTGGGAAAACTGGATATATATCGGTAGAAGGATGAAAATAGAGTTTTCTCTCTCTCCATGCACAAGAATTAAGTGCAAATGGATTAAAGACCTTAACATCAGACCGGAAAGTCTGAAACTGCTGGGGGAAAAAGTAGAGGAATCCCGTCAACATATTGGTCTTGGCAAGGACTTTCTGAATATAACTCTAATTGCTCAGGCAATAAAACCACAGATTAACCACTGGGACCTCATGATATTATAAAGATTTTGTATGGCAAAGGACACTGTGAGTAAAGGAAAGAGGCAACCTACATAATGGGAAAAAATCTTTGCCAGCTATATATCTGATAGAGGATTAATATCTAGGATATACAAAGAACTCAAAAAACTGAATAATAAGAAATCAAACAAGCCAATTAAAAATGGGCTATGGAACTAAATAGAGAGTTCTCAAAAGAAGAAATACGGATGGCACGTAAGCATCTGAGAAAATCCCTAGTCATCAGGGAAATACAGATTAAAACTACGTTGAGATTGCATCTCACTCCTGTCAGATTGGCTACCATCATGAAAACAAATGACCATAAATGCTGGAGAGGATGTGGAAAAAGAGGAACGTTTCTACACTGTTGGTGGATATGCAATCTGGTCCAGCCATTGTGGAAATCAGTGTGGAGGTTCCTGAGACAGGTAAAAACAGATCTACCATATAACCCAGCTCTAGCACTCCTAGGCATATATCCTAAGGACTCATCTCATTACTTTAGGGATATTTGATCAACCATGTTTATTGCTGCTCAATTCACAATAGCTGGGAAATGGAACCAGCCTAGATGTCCCTCAACTGATGAGTGGATAATGAAGATATGGCACATTTTTACAATGGAGTTCTACTCAGTGGTAAAGAAAAATGAAGTTATGAAATTTGCAGGAAAATGGATGGATCTGGAAAGGATTATACTAAGTGAGGTAACCCAGGCCCAGAAAACCAAGTGTTGCATGTTCTGTCTCATATGTGGATCCTAGGTACAAATGATTGGGCTTCTGTGTGAGTAAGAAGAAAACTCAGTAGCAAAGGCCAGTACACTAGAAAAGAGATATAAGTGGAAGAGAAAGGAAGGGAGGGGGTTACTTTATAGGATGGTATTGTATATATGTAAGTAGAAGAATAGATTAATGGGGTGAAAAGGCCCAAAGTGAGGTCATGGGAAGAGATTGAGTAAAGGAATGGTGGAGGGAGGGCTAATCAAATTCTAAGAGGATATAAATAAATCATATGGAATCCTACATTTTTGCACAATGGAACACTCATCAGGAGCCATAGGTTGTTGCTTGAAAATTTTCAGTGCTATGGATGGGATATCTTCCAGTGAGTTGTGGGTCAGGGAGGTCCCTGATGCCCCCAAAACATTATAGGTCATTGCTGAGGCCCTTGTTTTCCCACCAGAAATAGATGGTAAGACCCTATTGCTGAAGACTTCACATACTTGGGATGCAAGGCCACTGAGAAATCCTGCTGGAACTGAGCTGATAACCTCTTCCATGTAGAGCAGCTGGCAGAAAGCTGGAAGAAGCCATTCTGCATGCAGTTCAATGGGAGAGAGAGAAATCACCAGTGAAGATACTCAACAGTGGACAATGCAAGCCTTATATTTGGCCAGTCAAGCCAAATGAACCAACTGATGCAATAGGGGCATGTCTGTCATAGTGGAAACCAACTGCCCTTTAATTGGACTGGAGGCCTGTTCCATGGAAGGGAATACATCTCTGATACTGAAAACTTAAAATAGGGATCGTCATGAGCCCTAGGGGTGTAATGTCTGCTCCTGTCTGCCTAAATGTATATACTATGCTTATCAAACTACCCAATAAGCATTTCTCTTAATGTTCATACCCTTATATTAACACTACTCTCACTTTTGGTAGAGAATCTTCTCTTTTCAGATGGCAGTGACCTTGGGATGACTCAGCAGGCATCATGGTGCTGGGAAGAAGTGACCGGATTGTCAGTACTGTAACATCTCCATCACAAGTTCCAAGGCTGAGGGTCTAATTCAGAAGAGGTGGCAGAAAGAATGTAAGAAAAAAGGAAGGGTAGGACTCCTTACAACTTGCTCCACCCAGACACCAAATGTCCTGGATATCCATGACCTCACAGTGCCTGACACTACCTATGTAAGACCATCATCAGAGGAGGAAAAGATCATGACATCAAAATAAAACAGAGACTGATTGAGATGGGGAAGGGAATATGATGGAGAATGGAGTTTCAAAGGGGGATGTGGGGGGAGGGAGGGTATTACCATGGGATATTTTTTATAATCATGGAAGTTGTTAATAAAAATTTGAAATAAAATAGAATAAGTAAATAATAATCTCTGGGGCTCATTAGCCAATCTATATGCTCATAATATATCTGTAGAGGGCAATTCATTGGCTTCAATGTTTAGCATGGCTTCCCTCTGTGAGACATATACAGTATATCTCTCCCCTGGCCAGAAACCAGGAGGCTAACAGTAGTACAGGGCAGCCTGGTCATTCTTTTCTGCTAAGGTGTGTGGATACCTGGTATCTGGTGAAAGTCACCGGGTTCTGTCATCACCCCATACAGCCTTTGGAGGCCATTGTATATCATGGGGCCACCTTGACCATTTCCTGCATGGCTGAGCCCCAGATTCTTCAGGGCTAAGAAGCATTCTATTGCTTCCTGTGCCTCCACAACCAAGCCTGGCATTTGGCTTATCGTGGAGACTCAAAGGTTGGAAAATTCATTATTCATTACTGGACCAAGCATACCTCATCTCCCTGTCAGCTCTATACTAGAGCATCTGTCCTCATCTCCACAGAGGATGTCAGTCTAGCCCCTTGATCAGGAGTGCCAATTAGGTGACAGGAGGTTGGACCATGTGACCACCTCAGATCCTTTTCAGCCTGCTGGCCATGGAGGGCTACAGTCTCTTCCCATACTCCTCCAGGCCTGGGGACCACTATCAGCCATCCTTTTGTGCCTTGTCACCCTGTATTATTTTTCCTCTATCCAAACTACTATAAATCATGTCTGCAGTCAGCACCTGTCACCACCCCTTCAGAATGTACTTCTTTCTGGTTGGGATGCTGAACAGCATCAGTGGCAGCACCTGCCTTTTATTCCTTAAGAAAGGATTATTTTCATTCCTTTGAGGAGTAGACTTAAGATTTTAGAGTCAGCTATCAGGTGACTCTACTTGTCAGGTAATTTTGCTGTTTTCTTCTGGGCTTGGAACACAAACACCTATCCTTCAGCCACTGTGCTTTGTGTTGAGAACATGCCATGCACTAGAGGTGGTGGGAAACTCAGGCAGGACCACTGACATTAGTGCTTATACTCCATGTAAAGGAGGAGGCTGCTCACATGTTCCTATTGGTCTTCCACAACCACATCAGCTCTGGAGTGAGGCAGTCAGTTGGCTAGCCTGCATGTCTCTCTGGAGTGGACCCCTCTGGACTGGACTGGCATTGCTCATCTTTGCTCTCTAATAGCTAGTGAGGGGTATGGTTGTTGAATGTACACCTAGACTCTTGTCTGTTTAATGCCTTGTGGTGAAGAGATGTTAACACCAAATTTCCCTGCTTTTCTGAAGCAGGCCAACCCCATTGTGAAGCATTTCAGTGCTCCTACAGTTAATGCAATTGCATTCTAGAACCTCTTGTTTTAATCAAGGAGGTATGGTCTGCCTGACTGGCATTAACAGTATATAATCTCCTTTACTGAAACAACATTTCTGGTATAAACTTAAACATCCTTAAAACATCCTTAGAAACTAAGCCATTCACAAGAGAAGGTGGTCAAAAGTGTGATGTTCTCCCAAGTGTGTTTTGTATTTGTCAAGCCATATGTTGAGGCATGCTGCTTGTCTTTCCTCATGGAAGGAAGGCGGCTGTGCAAAATGTTCATAAGAGTTCAATGGTGTCTGTACTCATGACCAACATGAATCATGTATTCTACTTGAGATCCTTCAGGTCCATATTGATCATCACTGGTAGTATCTCAGTGTGTTATGGATCCTTCAGGTCCATACTGATCATGACTGGTAGTAGCTCAGCGTGCTCTGGATCCTTCAGGTCCGTATTGATCACCAATGGTAGTAGCTCAGCGTGTTCTGGATCCTTCAGGTCCGTATTGATCACCAATGGTAGTAGCTCAGTGTGTTCTACATCCTTCAGGTCCGTATTGATTACCACTGGTAGTAGCTCAGTGTGTTCTGGATCCTTCAGGTCCGTATTGATCACCAATGGTAGTAGCTCAGCGTGTTCTGGATCCTTCAGGTCCGTATTGATCACCAATGGTAGTAGCTCAGCGTGTTCTGGATCTTTCAGGTCTGTATTGATCACCAATGGTAGTAGCTCAGCGTGTTCTGGATCCTTCAGGTCTGTACTGATCACCACTGGTAGTAGCTCAGCGTGTTCTGGATCCTTCAGGTCCGTATTGATCGCCACTGGTAGTAGCTCAGCGTGTTCTGGATCCTTGAGGTCCGTATTGATCATTACTGGTAGTAATTCACTGTGTTCTGGATCTACAGGCCTGCTACTTCCTATCTTTCAAACTCACACATTTAATTTTGCTTGTGTGTAAGCAACTCTGCTCAGGTGATAGACTTTAACTCCTAATGTTTTTGTAGGATGGAATGAGCTTATTTGAACTCCTTGCTCATTAATTAGTGGTATATTCTTCTCTATTGAGAAAAGAAAGGTGTTCACACACATTCTTTTTTTTAAGGAAAACTCTTGATCACCTTCTAAAACAAGACTGAGTATAATTAGAATTTAGATAAGTGGCAACAAGGAATAAGGGAATTGGAGTGGGAAGAAGGATCCATTAGCGTTATCATCCTCATCACCTGTGCCACCATCACTATCATAGCCATCATTATTACTGTCACCACCACCACCACCAATCATCACCACCACCACTTCACTATCATAACCACCTCCATCTTCATCACAATCACCATCGCTACCTCTATCATCACATTCATCATCACCCCACCATTATCTTCTTTATAATAATTGCCATGACTATCTTCTTCATAACATAATAGCGTTGTATAATAAGTAACACTTATTGACCACTGGCTGGCAGTGTGTGGAAGTGTGTTTTGATGTAATATTTAAGTTTTGTTGCTAGCTGCTGGGGGACATGGATTCTTATCTCAATTTCTCAGAGGAGGAATGGGATGTGCAGGGAAATTTAAATAAGTCACCTCTATGTCAGCAAGTGATGAATCTGGGATTCCCCCACAGGCGCATGATTTTTTAAGTGTGTGCGTGTGTATATGTATGTGGGTGTGTTTTGTGCACATTCACGTGCATGCATGTGCACATGTGTATGCATGTGCATGGTGGCCAGAGGTTGACACTGGGTATCTTTCTTGACCATGCTCACCTAATTTGCTGTTTAGGTTCTCTCACTTGAACCCAGAGCTCCATGATTTGGCTATTCTAGTTAGCCAGCTTACCTGGGGATTCTCTGTGAGAGGTGGAATGCTGGGATTATAGGCAGACACCATGCCCATCTGGCATGTACATAGGTGCTGGAGATCCAAAGTCTAGTCCTCATGCCTGTGTAGCAAGTACTTTATTCACTGTAGTTCATATTTGGAATACTTGTCTCCTGCTTATGGCACTATTTTGAAGACTGTGGCCCCTTTAGGAACTGGGGCTTGGCTGGTACTAGAAGGTCATAGAGGGAAGGCTGTTGTAGTTACATCTGCTCCTGCCAGCTTTCTCTGCCACCATGTGAAGAAGACACTGACACATGCTAACATTGCTGGGGGGATGAAAAAAGTGGCTAATGCACAAATCTAGAAGTGTGTTACAGTATATATTTCTAACAAAGAGTCTTAATTAATGAGTATAGAACAACTGTATGCTTTCAAGTGTATACCATCTTATCTAAGGAGGGCAGACCAGGTACATATATCTTTTGTACTAGAAAACTACACTGTGGATATGTAGGAAACAGCTAATGCCAGTTTTCTTCTTCTCTGTGAAACCTTCTTCCCTTGGACTAGCCCTTTCCTTTCTTTCTCCTTCAAACACAGCTGGTTCACTCGGGCCCTACTTCCCCCACAGGGCATCCTGAATGTGTGATGGCTCTGGCAGGCATGGCAGACAGGAGCCACCTTACCTCATCAGGTATACACTATGGCCATGGGCATTATGTTGGTGACCACAATTCTCAAACATCCTGCACCTATGCCTTCATCATGCTGTCCTATTCCAACACTAAGCTTCTGTGCCAACCACTAAAGGTGATCTTTATGTTCACCTAGAACTGCAAACATGTGTGTGCATCTCTGCCTCCTCCTCTGAACTGCCAACAACTATAGCCTGGATTGGCCTGCTCAAGGGACATGGGAGATGGTAGAAGAGAGACATTCAGGACAAGGTCAGTAACCAGAGGTACATGGAAAAGATCAGCAAACAGCAGTGGGACATTCAAGAATTACTAAATAGTGGTAGCTTTAATCCACTATGTGTGGGGTGGGTCATTATGTAGAATCATCCTGTCAGTAGATTGTGAATACAGCCTGCGCCTAGACTCATTGCTTAGGACAGGGGAGCAGAGGGTGCACAGGGCAGCCACCAGGCATGGGATCTGGGGAATGGTGCATGCAAAAAGGACCAACCACTTTCCGGCAAAGCACCATCGGCCTGTAGCCAGCCACTTATATCTGGGCTGTCCTCACTTTGGAAAAGCCCTCTCTGTTTTCCTCTACACTGTGATACCCCACTTTTTTTTTAAACAGGGTCTTGTTTTTCAGCACAGACTGGCATCACACCTGTGATCCTCTTGCCTCCACCTCCGGACTGCTAGGGTTACAGACATGCACAACTATGCCCAGCCTGATGCCCTACTTTCATTTTTTTCTACATGATTTTTCAAACTCTAGGCACATAGAGGTTGTGTAAACAGATGGTGGTTGGGAAGATGACCTGCCTAGAGTCTGGCCATCTCCATTTTCCTTTGCACATTGGCTGAAACAAATGCCTGGGACTGGTTGCACACTTGACCAGAGTGACATGCCTGATGACCCTCAGCCAGGCTGCAGAAGTGCTGGCCGAAGCACTTCAAAGTCCAGTTGTTTGTGCAATACTTAGACTCGAGATGCTGCACTTAATTTTCAGCTTGAGTCTAATTTAAGATGGTAATGGGGGAAAGTGACCTGCCATCCTAGTCAGATTTCTAGTGAAACCTCTTTGCTGCCATTCTTCTTCCCTTTTCTCATGCTGTAGATGTCACACATCTGACAGGGCTGCACTCTGGGTGCTCCTGTGACTCCAGCAGCGGTTACCACACTGGGACAGAGGCTTGGACTGCACTATCCCTGCTGTCCCTGTGGGGTAGCACCAGGGGTGAGCAAAGGCCTACGGTTGTTAGGTCCCCTCGTACATACATAGTAGACACTTCCCACTCAGATCTATAGTTTGAAGTTTTTGCATGTTTGTATGTGTATAGTATGTGTATGCATGTTCACATGCATTTGAGCACGAGTGTGTGTGTGTGTGTTCAGGTGTGCATACATGTGTGTGTGTGTGTGTGTGTGTCATAGGCCAGAGGGAATATATCAGATGTCTTTCCTCAATGGCTCTCCACTTTACATATTAAGACAGGGTCTCGCCCAAAGCTAACTGATTAGGCTAGACTAGCTAGCCAGTGTGGCCCAGGGATCCTCTTGGTTCTGTCTCCCCAGTGCTGGGATTATAGGCATGTGCCATCAAGCCCAACACTTACATGGGTGAAGGGGATTTGAACTCAAGTCCTCATGCTTTCACAGAAAATACTTTACCTTGAGAGATTGTTTGGAGGTTCTAGCAGGGAAGCACAGCTACTTGTATACCCTTGACTGAAGACCGGTCCTCCTCTATTACGGGAAGGTCCTTCTCTTCAACAGAGCAAGCAGCTTTGGAAGGGACACACATGGAATGGTGAGGGAGGAAGAGGACACCCACATAGCCATCCAGATCAGCTGAATCAACCCTGGTGATCAATGGGGTGACAGAAAATACTTTTACCAACTGAGCTAGCACCCTATTTTGAGGTTTTGATCATGAGAATTCTCTTCATTCTAGCTGGCCACTGGCCCCACCTAGCATTCCTACTACCTGTTGTCCTCTGAAGTGCTTCCTCTTTTCAGCTTGAAACATCATTTATTATTTTTAATCCTTCTGCTTCCCCTTCCCTACTGATTCATAAGCAGAAGAAATTTATTAACTAAATTATAATGGTTGTCAGGGAGTGATTTGTTCTCCTTTTCATTCAGTTAGACAACTGCTGTGGTTTGGATCAGGAATATCCCTCAAAGGACCATGTGCCAAAACTTTAGTCATCAGAGTGGTTTGTTAAGAGATGGCAGAACCTTTAGGAGACGAGACCTAATGATAGGACTCAGATCATTGGGGGATGGCTTGTAAGAGGCAGTGGGATCCTGGTTCCCTCGTCTTCCTGGCTGAGAGCTGAGTTCATGTAAGTACCACATGCTCCTGCCTCCCCATGGGCCCCAAACAGCTGCACCCATCGATCCTCCACTGGGCCCTCTTAAATCATGAGCCAAAACAAACCTTTCCTCCTCTGAGGTTGATTATCTCAAGAATTTGGTCTGGTGGTGGAAAGCTGATTAGCACAACATTTATGCTACAAATCACCTAAGCAATAGCGTTCCAGCTCAGGGGAAAGGGCCTGGCTGTGTGGCTGACTCTACCGTGTGGCAGGCATGTGCTCATTCTCTGGGGTTCAGGCTTTGGAGTTGCTCCTTCTAGAGACTGGCTGCGGCTCAGCCTTGCTTCCTCCAGCTCTAATGCACCAGTACTCCATGAGTACACACTGTAGCGACTCCTCCCCCTTTCTATATGCCCAACTTCAAAACAGTGACAGCAGAGCCTTAAGCCAAATGTGAAGCCTTCTGAGCTCAGAGCCCTCTGCTCAGCTGGTTCTATGCCCACTTCTCTTAGTGTGTATAGGGAGACCTGATTCCCCTAGCTTGTGTTCTTGATATCAGTTTACAGCTGATGCTTCTGAAGGAATAATAAGCCTTGGCACTGAGCAAGACTAGGTGACATATGTGATTCTGAAAGAACACTTTACTAACCCATCTTCTCACGGTCCTTTTTTTTGGTTCTAGAATTAGATATGTCTTTATTATGTGTACTGATTACTGTTCTCATTAGTGTGACCAAAATACCAGATGGAAACACCTTAAGGGAAGGGAGATTTTTTGGGGGAGGGGCTTACAATTTCAGAAAGTTTCAATCTATCATGGCAGGGAAGGTGTGGCAGATCCGCTCAGTTTACGGTGGTCGGGGAGCATGTGGCAGAGGCCAGTCACATCTTGGTGGACAACAAGCAGACAACAGGGCAGTCTGGGACAGGGTTATAATGTTATAATCCTGCCCCAGTGACCCGCTTTTGCAAGCTAGGCCATATATCCCAAAGTTTTCACAACTTTCTAAAGTTGCACCACCAACTAGGGACCAAGTATTCAAACACAGGAAGCCTGTGGGGAACATTTCACATTCAGACCATAGCACCATGCATATTGGTATTATATTAGTAATACTGGTCATAGCAAAGTCATCAATTTTATTGCAAACATATTTTGCTTACATAAGTCTTAATGCCTTTTGCTATATGATACAATTGAATAATTCCCTTCCCTTCTCTCTTTCCTTCCCTCCCCTCTTCTTTACCTCCTTCCTTTCTTCACCCCTTGGAGTGAGAGCTAAGGGGTGAGCTGATCACAGTGGAGGGAGCAGGGAATGGAGAGTATCAGCTGAGCTCCTCCCTGCCTGGTTCCTCCCACCTTCCAGATGTTAAGAGGATTAAATGATGTTAAAACCAGTGATGTATTTTGTTCAGTGCTCACCTCATGTTAAACACTCAGCAAGTGGAGCTATGATTGTTATTAAGCTGTGGATGTGGCTCAGTGGTAGAGTGCTTTCAGAGCATAAACACATCTCTGTAGTGTGGCGAATCCTAGTACAGTCTCTGCTTCACAATGGAAAAGTCATGGAATAAGGGAGTCAATGAACCTGGTAACAGGATATGGCTGGAAGGGGCAGGATGCAGCCAGAGGGAGGGCCTCGTTCACTCCACTTTGGACTGGTTCCTCAGTGCACAGCTCATGGTTCCAGCAGTCTTCCTATTCCCCCATCTAATCCTGTTTTTGCCCATCCCCACTTTCTCCGTTGTGAATTCCAAGCACATGAGACTTAATTACAGGATCAATTACACTGGGAGACAGAGAGGAAATGGTGGGATAACACCACTGAAATGACATTTATGTGAACGGAGAGTTGACCTTGAAAAACAGACTCTCTGGAGCTGTCCCCAGACTGACCTGTGGAACACCTGCAGCCTCTCTCCTCAGAAAGCTGACCCTGCTGTCTTTGCTGGGGCATGGGTGGAGTACAGGGCAGTGTTGGCACCAGGTGCCACCTTATCAGAGGTTATCTCTTGGAAGATGTGAATCTCCCCAGAAATCTCAGGGTGCAACACGCATTCAGATTCTGACCTATCACAGCCTGAGTGCTGCTAGGCATCAGGGACAGTGGAAGTCATAGTGTCCTGTGTCTCCTCTCCACGTTGTGGTTCTGTTCATCAGCTCCTCTCAGCGACAGGGTGATGGCTGCAGTAATGAAGGTGTCCTTCCAGCACACTTGCCTTTGAGGAATGCCATTTGCCAGAAGGTTATCAGGGAGTGAGGTCTTGTCTAGTAGCCTGGACCAAGATACGATAGTTATTAAGTCATTTGGCTTTCATGATGAGGTGAAATATCCTGATTTCTCTATACTTGTTTATCATCTCTTCTAAGCCATCCTTTTGGCTGGTTTTGTCATTGAAAACATTGACCTGACAGCCCAGAGACATGTTTATGTAAAGATAGCATGCATAATTAGAATGTATGTTGCAACAGACATTGTTTACTAATGGATACAGTAGGATTAGAATAAGTAGACAGACTGGTAAACATATTAGAAAATTGCGGGGAGGTATTTATTATTTATTTATTTACTTAGTTATCTAGGGCTTTGGAGAAACATTAACAATCACCTTTTGAGAATGTTTCTCTTAGAAGCGGTGTATTGGTGTGTAAAGGCAGAAAACATCAGCATGTCATGGTCTGCTGACAGAACATGGCTGGGAACTGGGAGGCCTGGCCATGGGATTCAGTTCTAATGCCAAGTGAATGACATGGATAAGTTCACAAAACATCTCAAAATCAGGATTGCACTGGGGCCTTCTCTGGCTACAACTTGACGTATTCATGAAATGCGCCCCCACTAGGTGGCCCACTTCTAGACAACTAGTACCAAAGTGAGTGCTTTTCTGATCCCTCCATCTCACTCACCAGCTGCAGGTAGAAGAATAAGCCATAGACCCCAGAAACTCTCTTTCTAGGGCAGACTGAAGTGCTTCATTTGTTCTTGGCATGATCAAGACCTCTTCGTGATGCCGGAGGGGTTTGGGAGTGACTTTAGTTTGAGCATATCATTTGCATAGCCATGTGACGCCTAAGACAACCCCTTGCCTTTCTAGGACTCAGTTTCCCCTCTGTGAAGTGAAGGCCTCAGGCAAACATGGATGAGATTTCTGGTGTCATTCTCTTTCATGTTTGCATGGCTTGCCTTGTCCACAGGAGCCGCATGCCAGCTGCAGTCTCTGTCATGTCTTGCTGCTGCCTCATTGTTCTAGTGTGCAAAATGCTATGATGTTCTCAAAATAAAGAGCATTCAGATGAGATTCGGATGTACATACCAACAGGGAAGTATCTCCACACTTGCTTTTAAGTGAACAAAGGAGGTAATATATTGTATATACACTATGATATAGCTGTGGGAAGAGCAAACACTAAGGATTTACTTGGGACAAATGTCTGAAAAATGGGTGCTAGAATTCATGTGGGAGCAGTGAGATAGGGCTGTTTAATTTATTTTGTTGTGTATTTTCCATTTTTTCTAAAAAGAGCATATTTCACCTGGGAAAATAAGAGATCTTTAAAATGAATTTGCTCAGTATGCAGCTTTCTCCTCTTGAGAGTGTTGAGCTGTGTGGAGGAGCTTAGAAGCAGGGCAGAGTCAGTGCTGAGGCTCTGCTCTAGGCCAGGTGGGAACTGGCTGCATTTCTTTGGCAGGTGCAGTATCTTCAGTACCTTCTTGTGTGGAACTTGCCACTCCCTGCTTATGGTGGGTTGAACTAGGGGCCCTGTAAACTCATCTGTTCTGAATGCTAGGTCCCCAGCCGATGGAAATTTGGGAATTGGAGCCTCCTGGAGGAGGTCTGTTGTTAGGGGCAGGCTTACGGGTATTATAGCCAGCTTCTCCTTGCCAGTGTTTGGTACCACTCTCTTGCTGCTGTTTGCCACCTGCTGTAGCAAAGATGGTGTCCAGCCTCTGCTTATACCACATTTTCCCTGTCATCATGGAGTCTAGTCTGTATGTACAAATAAACCAGTTCCTTACACAAGCAGCTTTTGTTTGGGTGCTTTGTGCAGCAATGTGAAGGTGTCTGCAGCACTGCTGGTCTTCCTTGGCTCCTTCCAGCTGATGAATGTCCATGACACCCACCTGGGGCTGCTGCTCTATAATCTGCAGGGCAATGTGCCCTCTCTCTGCTGCTCAGGTAGCAAACATCCCTTTTCCCTCAAGACCTCTCCCAGATTCAGCAGATTAGTTAACATTGCCCTTGCTGACCAATGCATTAATAAAACCTCTCACACTGATGATATTAAGAAAATCTTCCTTTAATATGCTCTCAAAAACCAGCCCTGTGGTCTGCAGCATTCCTTGTGATCTGAGTGGTGCAGGGTCTTGCCAATCTGCACCACCTGGCATGAAGTTGGTGCTCCACAAACAAGAGTGGGCACATGATGAACTCCTCCTGGGGATAGCCCTGTGAATTTTTAAAAATTTTATCTATCATCTACTTATCTATGTGTCTGTCTATCTATCTAATGTGTGTGTGTCTATGGGCACGTTAGGAGTTCTTACTGTTGCAAATGAACACCCATCCAACTTTATGTGGGTGGCTAGGGAATTGCACCCAGGCTGGTAGGCTTCGCATGAAGCATCTTTAACTGCTGAGCCATGTTCCCAGTCCCCAGGTGGTTCTTATGTTGTGTGTTGCCTACCTCTTTTTAACTTTGTTATAAAAAATTTCAAATTTCAAATTCGCTTAAAGAGCAAACACCATAACTAACACATGTAACTATCATTGCCTTCACCTGTCATTATCAATATTTGTCAGTGTTTGGTCAACCTCAGTCTATCCACTTATCACTTTTTTCTTTTGCATGAATATAATTATACAATTGTAGACATCTCATTTCAGCTGTAAATACTTCAGTGTGTGTCTTTAAAACTCAGAGATCTGTTAAACATGATGACATGATGGTACCTCACAAGATTCACAGTGAGTCACCACAATCTGTGTGACTGCCCTTGCAGATGCCATTCTGTGTGTGAGAGGATACACCTCTGAAGACAAGCCAGTGAGGGAAGTGGTCTAAGGTACATGATGTGGCTGTGGCTACTGTGTGTCCACCTGGCGGCTTTGTTTAGACGGCACTTCTGGGCCCCAAGTCCTTGATTCATCATGGTAGTTTCCAGAAGGCAGAAGAACAAAGCAGATTTTGAAAACCATTTCTCTTTTTGAAAAGTTTTTATTTATTAAAGAGAGAGAGACACATAGAGAGAATAAGCACGCTAGGACCTCTAGCCACTGCAAATGAACTCCAGATGCATGTGCCACTTGTGCATCTGGCTTATGTGGGATGTGGAGAATCAAACCTGGGTCCTTAGGCTTCACAGGTAAGTGCCTTAACTACTAAGACATCTCTCCAGCCCTTGAAAATCATTTCTAAAGCTCATGCTTATAATCCCTAGCATTCAGGAGGCCAGCCTGTGTTATAGAAACCGTGTCCACAACCACAGTCACGTCTAGCAAGTAGCTCCATGATTTTGTAATGCACAAAAGTCACAGCTGGAGTCAGCGCTGGGGTGGGTTTCGGTGGAACAACTGTCTCTGTGAGGTCCTAGTACACCTGCAGACAGCATAGGAGGGATCCCATGCTTGCTGCTGTCAGCCCATAAAGCAGGATTTGAATGTGAGACCTTGACTGGGCTTAGGGGAAGCTGCCTATCTCAGTCCAAAGACTTTTGAGAAGAGGTTCTGGGCTGTCCATTGTGTTGGTTTCCAGTATTTTCCAGCCCTGACTAAAGCATTACTATGGCAACAGAGTAAGGAGAAACAGGTCCAAAGTGGCCTTCTGAAGCACACCAATGTGGAGCTTTACTTCTCTACCTTACAGCACATCTCATCTCCTGTTAAGGAATGCTGGTTTGCTATTTTCTTTTTTTCCCACAAAGCACTGCTGGTGTAAAGCCGGGCAGTGACCTGGAGGATGAGAAGGGAAAAGAAATGGCTCCAGGCCCTTGGCCCTCTGGGTTCAACACCCTGACCAGGCACTGGGGTACTGCTGTCCTGCCTGAGCCCCCGGCTCTGGGGCTCTTCCTTCAGGGTGAGCTGCTGTGTGCTAAGGCGTGCTCTGGTGATACCTCTGTCCCCAGCTCTCTAGTACATGGGACAAGGTGGGAGGTGGCCTGGGGGGACACAGAATTACACAGAGAAGAGGCATTCCTGCAGTGAGGGTTGCAGTCCCACTCACAGAGGGGCCAGAGGATGAGAGAGAATACCTGTCTCCTAGAGGTTTGTGTAGGCATCAAGAGTTGGAATAAAAATGTCCATAAATACTGCTAAGATTTCTTTATACCTGTGTCATGTGACAGGCTTAGCTGTATAATCCACAGAACTTCAAAATGCACACTCTTATTTATCCATCACAGACTGCCCCAGGGACCTGAATAAGAGCACCTGTTTAGAGGTGAGAAAACAGACCCCAGGGTTGGCAGTATAAAAGCAGGTACTTACTTTGCTTCTCATATACACACATGCTCAACACACTGCACCATCATATACAATGCACACATAAAAACATAGAGACCACACCCACACATTATGCAAACAAACACTCCCACCACCACAACCCATGCACCACAATGAGACAGACCCAAATACCAGATACTTACACATGTACACCATATGTACAGGATACATATTGATCTGATTTTGGCTCTAAATATTTTATTTATAGAAAACAATGTTAAAATGAGAGCTGTCCTATTATTTAGGGAGATGAGTATGAAATTTTAAGTACACCCATCATACATCCTTCAGGCCTAATTTAATGCACTGTGAAGAGAAGCCAATAGGCAGCATGACTACTGTTTGCCAGCAAGAGCTGTGACAACACTGAAGGTGAAGAGAGCTGTGCTGTTCCACATGGAGCAGGGGCTTCCGCTAAGCCACACTCTCAGTCATCCACCAGCGCTTGCCGAATGCCTGCTCTGTGGAGCTGCTTGCTGCATGCCTCCTATTTGGAGCTTCTCTGAGTCCTTCCTGTGTGGACTAAGTCCTGGGAATATGGTGGTGGAAAACACCTCAGCCCCTCCTCCCCATGGCCCTATAGGTTTGGCCTTTCTAGCCTATGATAGTTTCTTTGTCCTGCTTGGCAAGCCCTTGCTCAGTAGAACTTTTGAGTTCCCACTAAGGAGTAGAACACCCATGTAGGCGGGCCATGTGTGCTGTGGGGCAGCCAAGGGGCTGTTGATGGTGGCTGACTCCCAGAGCTCCTGCACTGGCATCGGGGTGTGGCATGAGGATCTGCCCTGAACACCTCCCTACTTTCCTCCATGAGCAGCTGAGTCTGAAAAAGACCTCTTCTGTGACACAGCCTCTTCTTTCCCACCCAAAGGTGCTTGTCTGCAGTCAGACAGACTTGCAAGACCCATAATGCACTTAAGTGGTGTGTGTGTGTGTGAGAGAGAGAGAGAGAGAGAGAGGGAGGGAGAGAGGGAGGGAGGGAGAGAGGAGAGAGAGAGAGAGAGAGAGAGAGAGAGAGAGAGAGAGAGAGAGAGAGAGAGAAACAAGCCCTGGACCTAAGCTGCTCTGACATAACATGAGAAGTGTTTGCACAGTGGTCCCTTCATGGAATGTTGTTAGCTTCCATTTGAAGACCCAACTGCACTGAAGAAAGGTCCCGAACCAGCATCTGGGGAGGGTGAACATGTTCCCTGACAGGTGACATGTGCCATATGGTAGCTACACAGAGCTCCAGTGAATAGCAACTAGTGGCTTGGAATCAACTTTACCCTCACACACACACACCACCGACCCTAATCCCTAATTCACACTTACACATCACATACTCAAACTTTCAAACAAACACTACACATGTAAACTCACAACACTCTTTCATGCAGTGCTTTCTTAAGCAAGGACAAATTACATTGCATAGTGAAAGAGGAGAGAAAGCAACAGTGGCTGTAGCCCCATTTTGAGGACATGGTGAGCACTGGACACCTGCATTGTTGTGAGGTTGGAAGGATAGGAGCAGGTGGTCACAGGGCCAGTCTGTCATTGATCAGTGGATAGACATGGAAACTCCCCCTGCACACCAAGCCAGACAGTGTGATACTTCAACGTGACTCCCCTTCTCTACCACATCCTGGAGAGCATTCCTCTTTCTCTTTACCATCCCTCTTTACCTCTGCTAGGGTAAAAGTCACCTAAAATGAGTTCAGCACCAGACACAGAGTGACACTGCAGGCCACAGTGACACACTGGCTTCTGGGCATGCAAAGCCCTCTGGGCCCTTCAGCCCCACAGATTGTCTGACCTGGCAGCAGGCTGAGATCAGCCCCCACACATTTGGCCAGAAGTCCTGGACCCCCTGCTAAGGAAGGAGGCAGGTGTGTTCAATAGGCACTGTGCTCCCACCTCCCTACACAGTGATGCCTACCATGGTCCTCAGCCAGTAGCCCCAGGAGATACATTGTCCCCATAGTGGGGGCAGTACCTAGCCTGACTCCAGCCTCCAGTGTGGACTCTGGAAGTTGAATATTTTTCTGTGTGCTTCTTGGCCATTTGTGTCTTCCTCAGAGAAGTGTTTAGGTAAATCCTTCTCTCTTTCCTTTTAATTGAGGTGTTCACTTTATTTATTTTCTTGCATGTGTATGTGTGTGAATGTTGGTGCATGTGTGCATGTGGAGGCCAGAGGTTGATGTCTGGTATCCTTTTCAATTGCTCTCCACTTTATTTTTTATCTTTAAGTTTATTTTTATTAGTTATAGACATACTTAGTATGTAAACAATACATGTTGGTACCATCTTTTCCCTCATCCCTATCCCTTTTCCAAAGGGGCCCACCTCGTTGAGGATGCAGATCATCCCTATGGGGATTGTAGGTCATGCAATGTGCAGAAGCAGTCAGTTATGGGTGAGAGACAATGTCTCTGTGCATAATGTCCCAACTTGTGGCTCTAACAATCTTTCTGGCCCCTCTTCCACAAAAATTCCCTGAGTCAGGTTGGGTGTGTTTTAAGTCTATTTCAGTTATGGGCTCTTAGGAGCCTCTGGATCTCTGCTTTGGTAGGTGTTGAGTGTCCTCATGTCTATCTCCTTCACTCTTGTGCTGATATCAGTTTCACCAAGAAAGCAGCACTCTTGCTCATTTCCCAAATTCCTCCTTGGTTTCAGCTGGGGCCAGGCTGAAATGTGCTGGGTCATTTTTCTCCTCAGGTCCCTCTCCCATCTGTAAAAGAGAAGCAGATTCTTCAATGGAGCGTGAAGTCAGCACAGGTTAAATGGGATAACCATTATTAATTTAGAGAGAATTTAATGGAGGTAGACCCTTTTACAGCCCAAGATTAGTGGGAGCTTGATATTGGAAAGTAAAATCATTATCTGGATATGATTCTGACTTGTTTCCCAGTTCCAGGTATGGTTTCCTTTCCACTGAGCAGACACGTTAGCCAATCCAAGAGCAGGTGGTTATCCACCATGGCTGTGCCACTATTGCACTTGTGTGAACATTACATAAGGTTGTTTGCTTCTGAGTAGCTCAGACTTCAAGTTGCTCAGACACTAGGGCAAAGGTGGCCACTTTCCCCCAGTAGCTCATCGAGCACCTTCCAGCACTAGATGGGCTATCTGTCTGGGAACTGGTTCTCTTCTGGATTCCAGCCAGGTCTATCCATGCTCTGTGCTGATAGCATATGGTATCTTCAGTAGCAGAGTCTTACCATTAATTTCTGGTGAGTAATTAAGTGCTCTGACAGAAGCCTGTTTTGTTTTGGGAGACTTTTTAGGTCTCTCTGATCAACAGCTTATTGTGGGTGTTAACTGCCTCCTGGTACTGGGAATTACAGGCCAGTGCCAAGGGAAAAGAAAAAAGAAAAAGGAAGAGAGAGAGAGAGAGAGAAACAAGAGAAATTTAAGTTTAGGCTGCATTGCACCCTCTCCAGGGTCCTTCATTTCAGGTGTTCCCCCTAAGGTCCTGTTCAACTTTTTAGTCTATCTTCGAGGATATAGGATTCTAGGGTATCAGTGAAACTTGGGTTCAGTTTTGTGTCCCACTACTCTTCCCCTCCCACAAAGCCATACATCCCCTATTGTCCAGGCCTCCAGATGCCTATCAGGTATGTATAGGCATCTTGAGGCCGATCCAGGTTAGGAGCCGTAGATGAGTGAGAACATGCAGCAATTGTCTTTCAGTGATTATGTGAGTTTGCTGAGTATGATTTGTTCCAAGTTCAACCATGTTTCTACAAATTTCACTGTGTCATTTTTTCTTACTGCTGAGAAGAATTCCATCATATAAATATATCACATCTTGGATATCCATTCGTCCAATGATGGACATATGGGTTGATTCCAGTTCTTAGCTATTATGCATTGAGCAGCTATAAATATGACTGAGCAAATATCTCAGAACTGAGCACAGAGCTTTTAGGGTAAATGCCCAGTAAGAAAATAATTGAGTCTTTTGGTGACTCTATATTCATCCTTTTTAGGTGTCTCCATATTGATTTCCAAAATGGTTATACCAGCTTACATTCTCACCAACAGTGAATGAATGTCCCTATTTCTCCACATCCTTGCCAACATTTGTTTCCATTTGATTTTTTTAATGTTTCCTATCCTTACTGGGGTAAGGTGGAATCTCATAGTTGTTTTAATTTGCATTTCCTTAATGGTTAGGGGTGTTGAACATTTTCTTAAGTGTATGTTAGCCACTTGTAATTCTTCCTCTGAGAACTCCTATTCAGTTCTCTGCCCCACTTTTGGAGTGGGTTGTTTGGTTTTTTTTTTTTTATTGTGTAGTTTTTGAAGTTATTTGTAGAATCTAGATATTAGGCTTCTGTCAGTGGTATAGATGGCAAAGATTTTCTTCCATTCAGTGGATAAGCTATTGGCTCTGCTTATGGTATGTTTGTCTTTGTAAAAGCTTTGTAGCATCATGAGATCCCATTGGTTGAGTGCTTCTTTAATTTCCTGGGCTACTGGGGTTTTGTTCAGGAAGTCTTTCCCCACACCCATATAGTTGGGAGTGTCTCCTCCTATTTTTCTTCCAGTAGGAAATAGTTTCAGCTCTTATATTGAAGTCTTTAATCCATTCGGACTTTTTATGTATGGAGAGATGAGTGGGTCTAGTTTCATTTTTCTACAAAAGGTCATCCAATTTGTCCAATACCATTTGTTGAAGATGCTATCTTTTTTCACTCTACATTATTGGCACTTTTGTTAAAGATCAAGTAGCTGTAATTATTTGACCTCAGGTCTGGGTTTTCAATTTTGTTCCATTGGTCTATGTTTCTGTTCTTATGCTAGTACCATGCTGTTTTTGTTACTATGGCATTGTAATATAGCTTTAGATTGGGTATGGTGATACCTCAAGAGGTGTTTTATTTTTCTTTTGTTTATTTGAGGTACAGTCTCACTCTAGCCCAGACTGACCTGGAATTCAATATGTAGTCTCAGGGTGGCCTCAAACTCATGGCAATCCTCCTACCTCTGCCTCCTGAGTGCTGGGATTAAAGGTGTGCACTACCATGCCTGGCCAGAGGTTTTTTCTTTTTTTTTTGGCTGAGGATATGTTTGGATATCTGAGGCCTGCTGCCATTCCATATGAATTTTGAGATCATTTTCTCAAGGTCTGCGAAGAAAGATGCTGGGATTTTTATTGCAATTGCATTAAACCTGTATATTGTTTTTGGTAAAATTGCCATTTCACAATATTAATTCTACCTATCCTGGAGCATGGGAGGTCTTTCCATCTTCTCAAATTCTCCTCAATTTCTTTCTTCAGTTTTTTAAAATATTTTTTTAATATGTCTTTCACATCCTTGGTTAGTATTATTCCAAGGTATTCTTTTTTTTTTTTTTTTTTTTTTTTGGTTTTTCGAGGTGGGGTCTCACTCCAGCCCAGGCTGACCTGGAATTCACTATGGAGTCTCAGGATGGCCTCGAACTCAAGGCGATCCTCGTACCTCTGCCTCCCGAGTGCTGGGAGGTATTCATTTTTTGTTGTTGTTGTTGCTATTGAAAATGGGACAGCCTCACTGATTTATTTCGCTATGTATTTGTCCTTTATATATGGAAAGGCTACTCATTTTTGTTCATTGATTTTGTATCCCACCACTTTACTGAAGGAATTCATCACCTTTAGAAGTATTGAGATGCAGACTTTCAGGTCACTTATGTACAGGATCATGTCATCTGCAAATAGGGCTAACTTTACTTCTTCCTTTCTAATTTTAATCCCTTTTACTCCTTTCTCTTGTCTTATTGCTTGGGCTAGTACTTCTGGCACTATGTTGAAGAGCAGAGGTAAGAATGGGCACCCCGGTCTTTTTCCTGATCTCAGTGGGAACTTCTTGAATCTTTGCCCATTAAGTATTATTTGGGCTTTAGGAGCTTTATATATAGCCTTTACTGTGTTGAGATATAAATCCTCCATGTCTATTCTTTCCAGCATTTTGATCATGAAGTGGTGTTGTATTTTGTCAAAGGCCTTCTCTGAATCAATTGAGATGATCATGTGGTTCTTATAGTTAAGTTTATTTATGTGGTGTATTACATTGACTAATTTCCATATGTTAAACCATCCCTGCATCCCTGGGCTGAAGCCTACTTGATCAAGGTGGATAATTTTTTTGATATGTTGTTGAATTCAGTTTGAAAAGATTTTGTTCAGGATCTTTGCATGTAAGTTCATTAGGGATAAAGGCCTATAATTTTCTTTCTTTGTTGCATCTCTGTCTATTTTTGGTGTTAGGGTGATGCTAGCTTCATAAAAGGAGTTGGTGAGGATTCACTGGTCTCTGATTATGTGAAACCATTTGAGAAAAATTGGTTTCAGTTCTTCAATGAGTGCTTGATAGAATTCAGCTGAGAAGCTGTCTGGTTCTGGACTTTTCTTTTTGGGGAGGATTTTGATTACCTGTTCAATCTCCATGGATGTGACAGGTTTCTTTAGGAGATTAATCTGCTCCGAGTTTAGTTTTGGTAGGTGGTATGTATCTAGGAACTCACCCATTTTTTCCAGATTACTTAATTTTGTGGAGTAGAGGTTTTGGGAAGTATGCCCTGATGATTCTTCTGATTTTATTGTTATCTTTAGTGAACTCTCCTTTTTAATTTCTGATTTTGTTAATTTGAGACTTCTCTCTCTCTCTCTCTTTCTGCTTGATCAATTTGGCCAGGGCTTTGTCAATCTTGTTTATTGTTTTCAAAGAACCAGCTCTTCTTTTCATCATTTTTTCTTGTTTACTTAGTTTCCAATTCATTAACTTCTATTCTAATCTTGATTATTTCTTTCCATCTGGAGCTCTTTAGTCTGGTTTCTTCTTGTTTTTCCAGTGCCTCTAGGTATACAATCAGGTTATTAATTTGTGATTTCTCTTTCTTTGTACTATAGGCATTTAGGGCTATGAATTTTCCCCTTATGACTACCTTCATTGTGTCTCATAAGTTTTGGTAGGTTGTGTTTTCATTATCATTCAATTCTAGGCATTTTACAATTTTTTTTTGATTTTTTTCCCCATGACTGATTGAATGTTTAAAAGTGTACTGTTTAGTCTCCAGGAGCTGGTGGAGTTCTTGATGTATCTCTTGTTAATTTCTAGTTTTAAGCATTGTGATCTGACATGATGCAGGAAGTTACTTCAATTTTCCTGACTTTATAAAGGCATGCTTTATGGCCTAATATTTGTTCAATTTTGGAGAAGGTTCTACGGGCTGCTGAGAAGATGTGTGTTCTGTAGAGTTGGGGTAGAATATTCTGTAGCTATCTGTTAGGTCTAGTTGATCTATGATGTTGTTGAGCTCTATTATTTCCCTGTTGATTTTCTGCTTGGATGATCTGTCTATTGATGATAGTGGAGTCTCCAACTATGATGGTCTTGGTGTTTATTTTTGTTTTATTGTCAAGTAGATTTTGTTTAATAAACTGTGGTGCACCTTTATTTGCTGTATATATATTTATAATTTTGTTTATATTTCATTAATTTCTGCCCTAATATTTATTATTTCTTCCCGTCTACTGATTTTTGGTTTACCTTGTTCTTCTTTTTTCAAAGCTTTAAGGTGAAGCATTAGGTCGTTTACTTGTGACCTTTCTAATTTCTTAATGTAGGCACTTAAAGCTATAAATTTACCTCTTAGAACTGCCTTCATTGTGTCCCAGAGATTTTGGTATGTTGTGTTCTCATTATTGTTTAACTCTATAAATTTTTTGATTTCCTTCTTGATTTCTTCATTGACCCATTCATCATTTAGTAGTGTATTGTTTAGTTTCCATGATTTTGTGTATGCTCTATAGCCTTTCTTGCTATTGATTTGTAGTTTGATTCCATTGTGGTCAGATAGAATGCAAGGAATTATTTCAATTTTCCTGAATTTATTAAGATTTGCTTTGTGTACTAATATATGGTCTATTTTAGAGAATGTTCCATGTGCTGCTGAAAAGAATGTATATTCTGCAGCATTTGGATGAAATATCCTGTATATATCTGTTAGGACCATTCCTTCTATGACCTCATTTAGTCCAGATGCCTCTCTGTTAATTTTTTCCCAGGATGACCTGTCAATTGATGAGAGTGGGGTGTTAAAGTCACCTACTACCACTGTGTTTGGTGTTATCTGTGACCTTAGTTCTAACAGTGTTTGTTTGATGAATTTGGGAGCCCCCATGTTAGGTGCATATATGTTTAGGATTGTAATGTCCTCCTGTTGGAGTGTGCCCTTAATCAATATAAAGTGGCCTTCCTTATCTTTCTTGACTAACATTGGACTGAAGTCTGCCTTGTCAGATATTAGGATAGCAACCCCTGCTTGTTTTCTGGGTCCATTTGCTTGAAACACCATTTTCCAACCTTTCACCCTAAGATAATGTCCATCCTTTGTAGAAAGGTGAGTTTCTTGGAGACAACAAATTATAGGATCCTGCTTTTTAACCCAGTCTGCAAACCTATGTCTTTTGGTTGGGGCATTGAGGCTGTTGATATTAAGAGATATTATTGAAAGGTGTGTATTTATGTTTGCCATTTTTTTTGTGTGTGTGGTTCCGGTTCTACCTTTGCTCTCTTGTGTTAGTTAACTAGTATTTGAGTATTGCTTGTTGTTTTCCAGGTTCCTTATATGTGTGTTTTTCCTTCTCTTGGGCATGGAGGATTCTTTCAAGTATTTTCTGTAGAGCTGGTTTTGTCTTCAAATACTCCTTTAGCCTGCTTTTGTCATGGAATGTCCTTATTTCTCCGTCTATTTGAATGGATAGTTTTTTTTTGTTTGTTTGTTTGTTTTTTGGTTTTTCGAGGTAGGGTCTCACTCTAGCCCAGGCTGACCTGGAATTCACTATGTAGTCTCAGGGTGGCCTCGAACTCACAGCGATCCTCCTACCTCTGCCTCCTGAGTGCTGGGATTAAAGGCGTGCGCCACCACGCCCGGCTTGAATGGATAGTTTTGCAGGATAAAGTATCCTTGGTTGACAGTTGTTATCTTTCAGAATTTGGAATGCATCACTCCAAGCCCTTCTGGCTTTGAAAGTTTGTGTTGAGTAATCTGCTGTGATCCTGATGGGCTTGCCTTTGTAGGTAACTTGATTTTTCTCTGTAGCTGCTTTCAATATTTTTTCTTTGGATTGTGTGCTTGGTAGTTTGATTATAATATGGTGAGGAGAGGTTCTTTCCAGGTTTTGTCTGGCTGGTGTTCTAAAAGCTTCCTGTATCTGCATTGGCACCTCTTTCCCAACTTGGGGGAAGTTTTCTTCTATGATTTTGTTGAAGATGCCTACTATGCCTTTGGAGTGAAATTCTTCTCCTTCTACTATGCCCTGAATTCTTATGTTTGATCTTTTCATAGTATCCCGAATATCTTGAAATTTCCACTCATACTTTTCTATTAGTTTGTCTTTCTCTTTGTTGGACTTTATAAGATCTGCCACCTGGTCTTCTAGCTTAGATATTCTGTCCTCTTAGATTTCCTCTCCTTCATCCATTCTACTGGTGAGATTTTCTACAGAGTTTTTTATTTCATTAACTGTGTTCTTCATTGCTAGTAATTCTGACTGGTTTTTCTTTATTATTTCTATTTCCTTATTTATGTCTTGTATTGACTTCTTTATTTCGTTAAATTGGTGTCCTGTGTCTTCTTTGATTTCTCTTTGATTCCTTTGATTTCTTCTTTGAGTTCATTGAACATATTTACAATCATTCTTTTTTTTTTTTTTGGTTTTTCGAGATAGGGTCTCACTCTGGTCCAGGCTGACCTGGAATTAACTCTGTCATCTCAGGGTGGCCTCGAACTCATGGTGATCCTCCTACCTCTGCCTCCTGAGTGCTGGGATTAAAGGTGTGCGCCACCACTTTTGAAATCTTTCTCAGGCATTTCCTCTAACTAATTTTCACTGGAGGTCATTTCTGATGCATTGATACTTTTTGGTGGATTTATATTGCCTTGGTTTTTGGTGTTTCTTGTGTTATAATGTATATATTTTTGCATCTTGGATTAAGTTACTGATTAGATTTTCCTGTTAGCTGGGTATTCTTAGCTGTATCAATTGATCTGTTGTTGTATATCTTCAATGTAGGAGATTAAGATGTTAGGTGTGGCTCTTAATACTCTCAGAGTATCTAGACAAGTGTTCCTAGGGGTTGAGTTTGCCTGCTATGGGAGTATTCAAGTAGGTTTAGTGGAATAAAATACAGGTAGATTCTAAAATTTAACTAAACCCTGTACACATTCAGTCAAAAACAGCACCGAGTATTTATGCAAGAGTAGGTATTATAAGAACCAGATCCTCAGCCGGGCGTGGTGGCGCATGCCTTTAATCCCAGCACTCTCGGGAGGCAGAGGTAGGAGGATCGCCGTGAGTTTGAGGCCACCCTGAGACTCCATAGTGATTTCCAGGTCAGCCTGGGCTAGAGTGAGACCCTACCTCGAAAAACAAAAAACAAACAAACAAACAAAAAAGAACCAGATCCTCTATCAACAAAGAGGTTAAGATTTCTGGTCTGTTGAGGCATCCAAGTCAGCTTGTTACCAAGTTAGACCCTCCCCTGGTTCAAACCCAGTTACCTTTTTGGATGCTTTTGGTCTCAGTCAAGTTGCTGGCTGGGACGTTGGGCCGCTGTTCTGTTTTCTGGAACTGGGCACTGGCTTTTCCTGCGGGGCAAACCAAGCCTGGCAACTGTGGCCCTGCAGATCGGCACCCCTGCTGCTGGATCCGATACTGCTGCAGCTGAAACTGCTGCTGCTGGATCCGCCGCTGCTGCCACTGCCGCTGCTGGGTCCGCTGCCGCTGATCCGCTGGAGCTGCCGCTGCTGGATTCGCCGCCGCTGAAGCCACTGTAGCTGGTGCTGGAGCCGCTGATGTTGCTGTTGGAGCCGGAGTCACGGCTTCCACCGCTGCTTCCACTGCCGGAGCCTGAGCTGCCACTGCTGGAGCTGCTTTGGCCTGCCTGTGTGGGCTCTGAATGTTCTGGATCTCTCCTACTTCTCTGCTGCTGTTTTAATCTCTTATACACCTCCCTTTTTAGTAATGGTGTGTATTTTGCTGGGTTTTCTTTGGCTCTTTCTCCCCTAGGCTGCTTTGGCGTGGTTCCTATGCTGCCATCTTGACCGGAAGTCCCATATTTATGGTTTTGATGTGTTCATGTTGGATCATTCCCTTGATGTGTAAGAAGTGGCCTTCTTTGTCCTTTTTGGTAGCTTTTCATTTGAAGTCTGTTTTATCAGATATTAATATAGCAAACACCACTTGTTTTTTATTTCCATTTGCTTAGAATATCATTTTCCAACCTTTCACCCTGAGGAGGTGTCAATGTAATACACCACATAAACAAGGTTAAACATAAAAACCACATGATCATTTCGATAGATGCAGAAAAGGCCTTTGACAAGATTCAACATCACTTCATGTTCAAAACATTGGAGAGAATTGGCATGGTTGGTTCATATCTTAATATAATAAAGGCAATATACAAAGCTCTGAAGGCCCAAATAATACTTAATGGAGAGAGACTGGAGGAATTCCCATTAAGATCAGGAACAAGACAGGGTTGTCCACTCTCACCTCTGCTTTTCAATATAGTTCTGGAAGTCCTAGCTCAAGCAATAAGACAGGAGAAGGAAATAAAAGGGATACAATTTGGAAAGGAGGAAGTTAAGTTAGCTTTATTCGCTGATGACATGATTATATATGTAAGAGACCCGAGAGACTCGATCCCAAAACTCCTGAAGGTGATTGACTCCTATAGCAAAGTAGCAGGATACAAAATCAATGCACAAAAATCAGTAGCCTTCCTTTATGCAAAGGACAAAGATACAGAAAAAGAAATAAGGGACATAGTCCCATTTTCAATTGCAACAAAAAAAATAAAATACCTTGGAATAACGTTAACCAAGGAAGTGAAAGATCTATACAATGAAAGCATAAAAACACTCAAAAAAGAAATTGAAGCGGACTTGAGAAAATGGAAAGACCTCCCATGTTCCTGGATAGGCAAAATTAACATTGTGAAGATGACAATCCTACCAAAGGCAATATACAGATTTAATGCAATTCCAATTAAAATCCCTACCTTGTTCTTCACAGAGATAGAAAAAATTATCTCAAATTTCATATGGAAAGGCAGAAGGCCTCGCATTTCCAAACATATCCTCAGCAAAAGAAATACCTCTGGAGGCATCACCATACCTGATCTAAAGCTATATTACAAAGCCATAGTAATAAAAACAGCATGGTACTGGCATAAAAACAGGAGTATAGATCAATGGAATAGACTTGAGGACCCGGACTCTGGGTCAAGCAACTATAGCTACTTGATATTCGATAAAGGCCCAAACAATATAGGCTGGAAAAAGACAGCATCTTCAACAAATGGTGCTGGACAAACTGGATAACCATATGCAGGAAACTGAAACTTGACCCACACATTTCACCATGCACTACACTCAAGTCCAAATGGATCAAAGATCTCAATATAAGACCAGAAACTCGAATTCTACTGGAGATCTTCCATTTCTTGACTTACATTCAATTTATTCATATCACTTTGGAGGAATCTAACATTTTCTTCAATCAAGTTAAGCCTACTGTCAAAAGCTGAATGCTCTAGGAGATGATTCTGTTCAATTTCATTGATACAATTGTTTGTTCTTTGATGGTTTGTTTCCAGTTCAGCAATTTTTTTTTTTTTTTTAATCAGGGTCTCATTTGTTGTTGTGTGTTCATTTTGGGATTGAATTTCTGTTATTTCTCTATGATTTCACTGGATGCTTTCATTGTAGGACTAGGCATTCTTGGTGGAGATCTCTCAGTTTCCTGACTTCCTTTTTTTTTTTTGCACTGTTGTCTACCCATTTTAGGAAGACTTTTCATTTTATTGAGGAGGAAGCAAGTTTTTGTCCTTTGGCCCATGCACCCTCTGATTTAGTTGAACAGGGATGTTGGTACCTAGTGGCTAGTCATGATACCAGAGCAACAGGCCTGATTCCACAGCTCACACAGGGACCAGGCCTCTCCATGTAAGGCATAATGGGACCTACCAGGACCAGAGGACTGGGAGGAGCCAGAGAACAGGGCTCCAGCCTGCTTACTCCACACTGCAGGGCCTGCCTGCACACTGTCTGTGCAGAGAATACAGACCAGGGAGGTGGGAGGAGCCCAGGAACAGGGTTCTGGCTTACTCACTCTATTCTTCCATGCTTGCCTGCACACTGTCAGTGCAGGGAACCCAGATCGGGGAGTCATTGTTAAGAGTTTTAACTATGATGTGCCTTGGAAAGTTTCTTCTTTGGTCCTTTCTGTTTGGTATTCTGTGGACTACTTATATCTGGATGGGCCTTTCTTTTGAGAGATTGGGAAATTTTCCAATATTTTTGTTCAATATGTTCTCTTTGACTCTTGCCTGGATTTCCTCTCCTTCTGGTATACCCATGATCCAGATGTTTGGTCATTTTGGGGTATCCCACAGTTCCCTCATAGTCTGTTCACTTGATATTTTGGACTTAGCAAAGTTTTTGGCCTCGTGATCAATTTATTCTGTCTTGTCTTCAAGGCCAGAGGTTCTGTCTTCTACATGAGTAAAGTAAGTCTGTTGGTGAGGAGTTCTAGAGAGGTTTTTATCAACTGTATTTGTTTTTTTGTTTTCTTTTGTATTATTTTGCATCATGTCCATGTCTTTTTTAAGGTATGATTTCAGTTAGAGTTCTGATTTTCTTGATGCTTCCTTTGAATTCACTCTTTCATTTGATCAAGTCTTCATTAAGCTTAATCAATCAGTTTTGAAATCTTCCATTTTTTGACTCACCTTCAATTCATTCATATCTCTTTTGAGGGTTCTAAAATTTTCTTCAATCAAGTTAAGCCTTCTGTCACAAGCTGAATGCTCTAAAAGACTATTCTGTTCAATTTCATTGATAAAATTGTTGGTTTTTTGATAGTTTGCTTCTAGTTCAGCAAGTCTTTTGATCAGGGTCTCATTGATCATTGCATTTTCACTTTGGGATTGAATTTCTATTGATTTCTCTGTGATTTCATTGGATGCTTCTATTGTAAGACTAGGCATCCTTAGTGGAAGTCTCTTAGTTTTCTGACTTTTGTTGGCTTTTTTGCATTGTGGTCTACCCATCTTGGGGAGGTGCTTTATTCTATTGAGAAGGAAGCTAGTTTTTGTCCTTGTAGGATCTTCAGAGGGTGTTCTGTTTGAAATGTGAACCAGATTGGTGTACTGGTGTATGATAGGGCTAAAACCACAGATGTGCAGATTGTGGAAATTGCAGATACATCAAAGGTACCTGGGGAACTGGGAGCTCTGGCCTACTCACTTCACTTGCACATACTCTTCAGCACATGGGGATCTCGGGTTGGGGAACCAGGTGCCAGTAAGTTGGAGAACCACAGGCAGAGGACAGCTCCTACAGTGGCCCATGCACCCTCTGACTCATGTGGATAGGGACGTCCATATCCAGTGGCCAGTCAGGATACCATATAAAAAGGCCTCTTCCACAGCCCCCACACAGGGACCATGGCCTCTCCAAGCCAGGCACAGTGAGGCCTACCAGGACCAGGGAACTGGGAGGAGCTTGGGAACAGGGGTCTGGCCCCTTTCCACTTTAGTTTGAGACAGGGTTACTCACTGATCCTAAAGTGCAGATTTGGCTAGACTTGCTATTCAGTGAGCTCTGAGGATACCTTTTCTCTGCCTCCCCATTGCTAGGATTATGGGCAAGAGTTATATGACATTTATGTGCATAGTGGGATTGTGAACTAATGTCCCCAGGATAGACTGGCAAGTTCTTTATATGCTGAGCCATCACTTCAGCCCTTATTTTTATTGTTGAGTTCTAAGAGTTCTTTACATATTGTGGACACCACATCCTCAGCAGATACATGGTGTACAAATATTTTCTCCTTCTTTTCACTATTAATAGTGTGTTTTGAAGCACAAAGGGGTTGAAGTAGGATAGTATCTAATGCACCTGTCCTTTTTTTCCTGTTGCTCCTGGTGTCAACAAAGATCTACTACCTAATCCCAATTTTGAAATTTGACCTGGGTTCTCCTCTGGGTTTCACAATGTGGTGCTTATGCCTTGTCTCACACTCTTTCTGTGAAGACTCAGTCTCTGTCAATGGCACTGGTGCCTGGTGCTCTCTCTGCCCACTGAGATTCCAGTAAAGTAGATCAGGCCTCTGAGTTGCAAAAGCAGTTACCTTTACAGAATGGCTCACTCAGTGGCCATGTGCCACCCAGAAGTTGCTTTGGGGTCCCAGGTGTCTGGCCCGGTCTGAGCTGGTCAGTGTGGTGGTCTTAGGGGGAGGCTTCTACTAACTGCATAATCCTGTGCCTGACCATACCTGCTGCCTTTCTTTTCCTGCAGCCATCTGGTCCTCTGACCCTGACTTTTAGGAGAACCCTCTAGCTGGAGGACAGAGCAAGATGCCCCTTTATGTCTAGAAAGTGGGCTTTGTCTCCAGGCCCCTTCCAGCCTCCTTCCCGAGAGCTTTCCTTGTGCTTCTCAGGTAGGATTGCTTTTGTCTCTATTTCAGTTTATTTTCTCCCTTCCTCTCTCCTTATCTCTCTCCTTTTCCATTCTCTGTCTCTCATTCTCTTCCTCTGTTTCTTTATCTCTTTCTGTCTCTTTTCTCCCTTCTACCTGCTACTTGTCTTCTCTATCTCTTCTGACTCTCTTTTTCTGTCTCATTCTCTCCCCTCTCTGTATCTATGTCTTAGTCTTCCTCTTTCCTACTCTTTTCTTCTCTTCTGTGCTCCCCTAATCCATTATCCATACCACTGCAATGCATATGGATGCACTTTTAGCCTCTCTCTCTTGACCTAAGACTCTGTGCTCAGGCCTGCCATCTGATTGTTCTGTGGCCTTAAAGCCCATGTGAAGGCCACAGTGTCACAAGTGCTCAGCCACTGCTGGAAAACCAAAGTTCTGTGGAGATTCCTGCAGCGCCCAAGGAACCTGTCGGCTTCATTTTCCCTTGTTCACCGTGTGTGATGAGTATAGACTCCGTTGTGCTGGTCCTGCAGCTCTGGGGTCAGCTCTGCTTAGATGAGCACTCAGGGGTCTCCAGTGCAGCAGGGAATTATTCCTCAGTAATCAGTTTCCTTCACTTTGAGTGCCAGAAGAGCCCCTGGCCCAGCCACAGCACAGAGAAGAGCTCACCTGTCATTCTGAGTTCATATGGGCACAAGAACAGTTTGAGTTATGCTAACAAGTCTGCTCTCGAGTTGTGTGGGCAAGTCCTGAGTAACAGGCTGTCATTCTCCTGGGCAGGTTTTACTGAGGCCCATGGTGGGAAGCCAAACCTGAAGCCTGGACGAGGAGTGGCTTCTGAGGGAAGGGACTGAAGTTGACTCAGCCACCAGATTCTAATGGCAATGATAATGACACTGGCCAAGAAGCAAAATCAAGTGGAGCTTTCTGCATGGAAGGGCAGGCCTAGAGCACCTTTGTCACGTCCATGGATAAAAAGTTCATGGGACCTGGCATGATGGGGATATTTTAGTTGAACGAATTGAAGACAGGAAAGTTCAATGAGGCCAGCACTGTGACTTGGGGAGTGGGCTGACAGCCAAGGCTCTGAGGCTGGTTGGATAGCAGGTATGCCACTGCTGGTCCAAAAGGCTTTGTTCTCCTGATGAATCCCAGAGCTCTTCTTGAGAACATCTTGGATGTTCCACTGACCATGGGGTTTAAGAGGCTTCAGGGTTAGAACAAACATAGAACAGACAGGGGTGGGGTGGGCCGTTCTGATAAGTGACTGTCTCATGACTGTGCTCGTTCCTTATACACAAGGTCAAGGCTGCCTCTTCTCTTTTTTTCTTCATTTGCAGCTTAGATATTCTGAGACCTGTGCTTGGCTTTCTCTGCAGGGTTCCAGACATGAACAAGATGACCTGTTTCCATGGTTAAAGGGCTCTCATCTGACTTTTTGTTCCAAGTAAAAATGAAGTACTACTCCAAGTCCTTGTGAGATCCTATTCACATTTCAAATGTCAACAGAGACCTCAGTGTGCTGACTCATGTCTATAATCCATAATCCTAGCACTCTGAAAGCTGAGGCAGGAGGATTGTCATGGGTTTAGGGCAGCCCATGCTATATAGTGAGTTTTAGGCCTTGACTATATGTGAGATTCTGTCTCAAACAGAAATCAAGGGTGAGGATATAACTCAGTTGGTATGGTGTTTGCTACCATGCATGAAGCCCTGTGTTATTCCTGGATCCATATAAACTGGATATGGTGGTGCATGCCTGTAATCAGCACTGGGGAGGAGGAGACAGGAGGCCAGAAATCAAGGTCATCCTCTACTCCATAGCAAGTTCAAGGTAAGTTCAGGCTACATTAGACTCTGTCGCAAAAAATACAAAACCAAAAACAACGAAAAAAGAAAAAAAAAAAAAAAAGCAAAGAAACAACACATGTCAACAGAGACTCTTCTTTTCTTTTTTTTGGTGGGCATAATATATGTATTTAGCCAGACAGTAATAGTAGTGGTAGACCTACCAGGGCTATGGCCTCCCTAGCTATAAGCTTTTTTTGTACTCAGCAAATACAGTCAATTTGGTACCATTGTTAGGCTCATCCATGTCCTACCCCCTCCCCCTGGCCACTCCTTGTTGAGGTATATGGGTCATGCATTGTGGAGTTAGCCCACAGTTATGGGTAGGATAAATGTCTCTGCATATCATGACCCTACATGTGGCTCTGACATTCTTTCCACCCCCTCTTCCGCAGAATTTCCCTGAGCCATGTTGGGTTCATTTTTGGTCTGCTTCAGTGATGAGGTGTTGTGGCCTCTGGATGTCTTTATCTCTGATTTGGTAGGAGTTGATTTTTCTCTGTGTTGCTCTCCTTCACCCTTGTGCTGGTACCTGGTTCACCAAGAAAACAGTACCGTTGCTTGTTTTGCCAATTGTTTTCAGTTTCAGCTGGGGCCCTTTTGAGGTATGATGGGGGTGGCTCTCTCCTTAGGATCTACATCTATCTGAAAAAGAGAAGCAGATTCTCTAACAGAGAGTAAGTTAGCACCAGGCAAATGAGATAACCCTTACTTTTTTGAGAATTTAATAGGTGTAGGCCCTACTCGTAGCCCACAATTGGTTGTAGCTTGTTAATGGAGAGTGGGCTTATGTTTGGATATGGTTCTGACTTGTTTCCCAGATCCAGCTATGGGTCCCGTACCACTGAGGGGATCAGTTAGCTGAATCAAGAGCAGTTGGTTTCCCACCATGGTTGTGAGCCACTATTGCACTTGGATGAGCATCACGACAGGTTATTTGCTGCTAATTAGGTTAGACCATGAGTTGCGTGGCCAGATATTGGTCATTATCCCCCAGTCGCCTATGTAGCACCTTCTGGCACTAGACGCACTGACTGTTTGGGGACTGACTCTGTTCCAGCTTTGAGCCATGCCATTCCATTTTATGTGTCAATCACATAAGGTGTCTTCAGCAGTAGGGTCTTACCACTAACCTTTGGTGGGTCATCAAGTACTCGGACAGAAATCTGTCTTTCTTTTAGGAGTGATCAAAAGCTCATTGTGGATGATAGCCACATGCTGGTACTGGGAGTTACAGGTCAGTGCCCACTAAGAAAAGGAAGAAAAAGATAACTAATTTAAAAGAGTTAGAGAGGAGAGAGAGAGAGAGAGAGAGAGAGAGAGAGAGAGAGTGAGAGAAGCTGCAGAAGATTGAGGTCAGTTTTCTTAATACCCTCTCCAATGTCTTGTGGGTCAGGTGTTCCCTCTAAGGGCCTGGTGAAGGTTCAGCCATTTGGTCTGCCTTTTAGGATGTAGAATTTTATGGTACCATTGCCGTTTGGGTCTAGATTTGTGTTTCCCACCCCCTCCGTTGCCCTCCCCTCCCTCCCCACCCATCCTATTGCCTAGTCCACGAGATGCTTGCTGGGTATGTAAGGCATCTTGGGTAGATTCAGGTTAGATGCTACAGACGAGTGAGTCTATGTGGCAATTTTTTTTTTCTGTGATTGGGTAAGTTCACTGAGAATGATCTGTTCCAGGTTCAACCATTTTTCCTCAAATTTCATTGTGTCATTTTTTCTTATTGCTGTATAGAATTCATTGTGTAGATATACCACATCTTAGTTTTCCATTCTTCCAGTGATGGACATCTGGGTTGATTCCAGCTCTTAGCTATTACAAATTGAGCCACTACAAACATGGTTGAGCAAATCTCTCTGACCTGTGGATTGAAGTTTTTAGGGTAGATGCCCAGTAAGGGAATAACTGGGTCTGTTGGTATCTCTATAGTCAGCTTTTTCAGGAGTCTCCATGTTGCTTTCCAAAGTGGTTGTACCATCTTACATTCCCACCAACAGTGTATGAGTGTTCCTACTTCTCCACATCCTTGCCAGAATTTATTTTCATTTGATTTTTTTGATGTTTGCTATCCTTACTGGGGTAAGGCAGAATCTCATAGTTGTTTTAATTTGCACTTTCTCTGATGATTAGGGATGATGACCATTTTCTTAAGTGTATGTTTGCCATTTGTATTTCTTCCTCTGTGAACTGCCTGTTAAAGTTTTTGCCCCATTTTGTGAGTGGGTTTTTTGACTTTTTACTGTTTAGATTTTTGAGTTCTTTGTAGATTCTAGAGATTAAGCCTCTGTCAGTTGGATAACCAGCAAATATTTTCTCCCATTCTGTGGGTAATCTATTGGCTTTGCTTATTGTGTGCTTGTCTGTAAAGAAAATCTTCAGCTTCATGTGATTGCATTGGTTGAGTGACTGTTGAAGATTGTGAGCTACTGGGGTTTTGTTCAGGAAGTCTTCTTCCATTCTTATATCATGGAAAGTACTTCCTATATTTTCTTCCAGTGGTTTTATATTGAGGTCTGTGATCCATTTGGACTTGAGTGTAGTGCATCGTGAAATGTGTGGATCAAGTTTCAATTTCCTGCATATGGTTAACCAGTTTGTCCAGCACCATTTGTTGAAGATGCTGTCTTTTTTCCAGCCTATATTGTTAGGACCTTTGCCAAATATCAAGTAGCTATAATTGTTTGACCCAAAGTCTGGGTCCTCAAGTCTCTTCCATTGGGCTATCTATACTCCTGTTTTTATGCCAGTACCATGCTGTTTTTATTACTATGACTTTTTAATACAGCTTTAGATCATGTATGGTGATGCCTCCAGAGGTATTTATTTTGCTGAGGATATGTTTGGATATGTGAGGCCTTCTGACTTTCCATATGAAATTTGGGATCATTTTTTCTATCTCTGTGAAGAACACTGTTGGGATTTTAATTGGAATTGCATTAAATCTGTATATTGCCTTTGGTAGGATTGCCATCTTCACAATGTTAATTATGCCTATCCAGGAGCATGAGAGGTCTTTCCATTTTCTCAAGTCCTCCTCAATTTCTTTTTTGAGTTTTTATGTTTTCGTTGTATAGATCTTTCACTTCCTTGGTTAATGTTATTCCAAGGTATTTTATTTTATTTTTTTGTTGCTATTGAAAATGTGACCATGTTCCTTATTTCTTTCCCTGTATCTTTCTCATTTTCATATAGAAAGGCTACTGATTTTTGTGCATTGATTTTGTATCCTGCTACTTTGCTATAGGAGTTAATCACCTTCAGGAGTTTTGGGATGGAGTCTCTCAGGTCTCTTACATATACAATCATGTCATCAGTGAATAGAGCTATCTTAACTTCTTCCTTTCCAAATTGTATCCCTTTTATTTCCTTTTCCTGTCTTATTGCTTGAGGTAGGACTTCCAGTACTATATTGAAAAGCAGAGGTGAGAGTGGACAACCCTATCTTGTTCCTGATCTTAATGGGAACTCCTCCAGTCTCTCTCCATTAAGTATTATTTCGGCCTTAGGAGCTTTGTATATTGCCTTTATTATGTTAAGATATGAACCAATCATGCCAATTCTCTCCAATGTTTTGATCATGAAGTGATGTTGTATCTTGTCAGAGGCCTTTTCTGCATCTATCGAAATGATCATGTGGTTTTTGTGTTTAACCTTGTTTATGTGGTGTATTACATTGACAGATTTCCGTATGTTGAACCACCCCTGTGTTCCTGGGATGAATCCCAATTGGTCAAGGTGGATAATGCTTTTGATGTGTTGTTGGATTCGGTTTGTGAGGATTTTGTTCAGGTCTTTGCCTCTAAGTTCATCAGGGAAATAGGCCAGTAGTTTTCTTTTCTTGTGGCATCTCTGCCTGGTTTTGGAATTAGGGTAATACTAGCTTCATAAAAGGAGTTGGGTAGTTTACCCTGTTCTCCAATTGTGTGGCACAGTTTGAGGAAGATTGGTTTGAGTTCTTCCATGAAGGTTTGATAGAATTCAGCTGAGAAGCCATCTGGTCCTGGACTCTTCTTTTCAGGGAGGTTTTTGTTTTTATTACTTTTTCAATCGCAATGAGTGTGATAGAACAGAGACTCTTTTCTTTGACACATTAACAGCAGATGTAGAATTTAAGCCAGGGCTACCACCAAACCTTCCTTGTTACTGAGCATGGATTTGAGGACAGTGTTGCCTGGAGTCTGGCTTGTTATGTAAACACAGCTAGAATCAAAATATGGTCTGGGTTTCTACAGGTTAACCTCAGTTATCACAAAAGATGACTATTTTAGTTTCCACAGTATGACAGCCATCTCTATTGGGGAGGGGTGAAGCCCAATGCTGTAGTCTCTGACCAGTCCTAAACCAGCACCTCTCCTAGCAGGCAGCATAACCCTGAACTGTCTCTGGATGAATCGAGATAATGCCACCAGAGGCACTTGTGAGGGCTTTGCTTTCTCATGCACCCTGGCTAAGACAGGAGGCCACAGTTGTTTCAGAATTGGTTTTGGGGCAGTTTGGTTCAGAGAGCTGTCCACAGAGGCAGCAGTGATCCACGAGCAAGCCACAGCGAGAGCAGCCTGCTCTGATCCCTGGGTATCTCAGTCTCAAAAAAAAAAAAAAAAAAAGCCTTAGAGAATTAAGAAGAAAGGTAATCCTTTAGATTTTTTTTTAAACCCCATTGTTATGACTTAAGACCTAATTTTCTCCTTCACAAATCTTAGTCAAGTAAAGATGTGTTCCTTCCTGTGGAACCAATACTCTTTGTTCTCAACTGAGCAGTGCTGAATCGCTTCAGGCTGCTGGAGGCAGGTAGGGAATCTCTGCCCCGTGCATCTGCAACATGAGAGCTCATGGGGCCATTGCCAGTGAATCCAGTGGAAAACACCCCAGCCTTAAGGATCACATGCACTTTTCAGATTCACATTCATCATCACAGCCTGCTTCATTTTCCTTGGTTTCTGTAGTATTTAGCATGTGCTATGAAGAATGCGTTCTCCTCCTGATGGCTCTGTAGTGTTTGTCCTTGGGGAGGAGTGCAGTGTGGAGCAGATATATGAACAACCTGGGCTTCCTTTAATGAAGTCGTCCTCACCCTTCTGGAGATGAGTCTTCCCTTAGGCTGAAGATGTTATATGTCCCCAGTGTGGATCACGAGAACAGGAAGGACTTTAGAATAAGAATTCAGATGCTTCCTCCACTCGGTGATAGTGCAGCCTCTACCAAATATGCTTTTCAGCCTCAGTTTTCCTATTTATAAAATGTGGCTAATTGCACCTGCTTTGGTAAACTGTGGTATGGGTCAAACAATATAAAAATGTGTACAGTGACTGCCTTGTTAGGCTTCCCAGAGTCTAGAACTGTGAGATTACACTTGTGATGTTTGTAAGGCATTTTCTAACATCAGTCCAAATGGACCAAGATGACCATGTTCAAAACATGCTCAGAATCCAGCCCTCACTCTACCCACCCTGAACTACCTATGTGTTCTTTGGAAGTTTCTGAGTCTCCTGCCTGGTCTTCTTGTGTACTGCCATCCAGTCTGTTCCAAGCACGTAGATTCTGCTTGCAAGAATTAGGGTAGGATCATGCCACTTCTTTTCTCACAGTCCTCCATCCAGCTTTAAGTGGGCTCTGGGGTTTTAAACTCAGGCCGTCATGCTCAGCACAGCAAGTGGTTTCACTCACCAAGTCATCACCTGTGATGTTTATATTGACTGTCAAGTTGACGGGATCTAGAATCACCTGTGAGGGATTATACAGATAAGGTCAGCCTCTGGTCCTGCTTGTGAGAGGCTACCTTCATTAGGTCAACTGTAGAGTGGCACCATTCCATGCATGCATAATGGCTGAGCACCATCATTCATCTCTGCTTCCTCACTTGGGTTGAATGTGACCAGCTGCTGCAAGTTCCTGCTGCCATGCCTCCCCTGCCTGATGCACTACAAACTGGTTTTTGTCAGGTATTTTGTCTCAGCAATGAGAAAAGTAATGAACATATCTCCCCAGCCCAGTATTTTAAATAATTTTTTAAAATCCCACACTTTCTGAGACAAGGTCTCACATGGCCAAGACTAACCTTGAATTTGCAACTGAGAATAGTCTTAAGGTTTTGATTCTCCTTCCTCACCTTCCCAAGTGCTGGATTACAAGTGTGTACCATCACGCCTTCTTTATGCAGTGCTGGTAATCAAACCCAGGGAGTTATGCATGCTAGGCAAGCACTTTATCCTCTGAGCTATGTCTAACCCTCACTATGATATCTTGACCTGAGACTTTGAAATTATTAGAGGAAAACACTTCAAGATATAGGCAGACAGCCTAATAGCACAGAAAATAATCTTAAAAACAGATGAATGGAATTGTAGGAATTTAAAAGCTTCTGTATAGCAAAGAAAATGATCATCTGCCTACAGAATGGAAAAAAATGTTAATCAATTGCCAGAAAGTTGTTTTTTAAAGTACTTTGTATAAAATTTTACAGACCTCTCTCATTTGTAAATTATTTTATACTACTTGGTATTTAGTAGCATTAAAAAACTAGCATTGATTGCCAGCCATTTTATCTCTCCTTGACAAAACCCTAATAACATTTAACTTCTTTTTTAGTACACAAGGTTTTACAGAGAAAAATTATAGCTGGACTTCAAATTTAAAACAAAACTTGTTATTAATATTTTAGAATTCTTTGATTAATTTGTAATGCTATCAAATAAATTAACCCATAAATTACACTGTATCATTGGGTTTTAAAGTTCAAAAAACTGACATAGTTAAAAAATATACATCTTTACTTTTATGGGAGCATAATTATTTGATGTAACTACTTTAAAGTTTATGAGGCGTGCCTACTTTCCACTAGAAAACATTATTTACCCAACTTTTGTTTTGAGTGTTTGGTATCTTTCTGGGGTTGTAACCATTAGTTCTTAGAATGAGATTTTAGTGCTTAGCAGCTGCTGTCAGACTCACCCATTGCCCCAGCCCCTCTGGTCTTCCCTCTATGCTGCCTCTTCTGAGGGTCCTGTCTACGCCAGCTGGGGAGTTTCACCCCTCTACATTCCTCATTCCTGAGGTCTTCCCTCTGGGTCCTGGGTTCATGTAGATGACTGCCTGGGTCACCATAGTTGTGTGAATGTCCACATGCTGATGATCCTTGGTACTGTCCCCACACCCGATTTCTCCCTGAACTGAGGTCTCCAACAGTGAATACCTTTTTCTTCACTTTTGTTTGATACATTCCTGAGCCATCCAGTTTAAACTGTCTGTGAAATCTGTAGCAGCCTTCCCCATCTTGGTAGCTATCCTCTAAACTCCTCCTTCTCTTGCCTCCATGTGAAATTAATCCTGCTGGGTCCACCTCCTAAAACATCCCTAATCTAACCTCTTCCCTCAGGGCCCTGGGTGATTCTTGCCCTTGACTGCCATTAGCACTGGCCTGGGCCCTGGGGCCACCTCCTAATGGGTCTCTCTTCCTATTTCCTCCCTATTTATGTCCATTCTCCATGCAAGAACTACAATTATCCTTTTAAAATGTAAATTGCTTCCCATCAGTGCTCCTTTGAAAACACTCTTAATATTATTCTCTTTCACTTAAGATAAAGTCTAAAGTCTTTACCCTGGCCTGGAAGGCCTTCCATGACCTGCCCCAGTTCTTCCATTAACATTCTCTGAATGCTGTAGCTCAGACAAGGCCTACTGCATAGCCTCACTGTGATTTTCTTTGCTACAGTTTAGGTGTCATTGCTATGTTTAAGATGATGAAACATAGTTTAAAAATTTAACTTCATTGAATATTTTTACACTTTCATAAGTGTATATGATGTATTCTGATATTTTCCCCCTCCTCTCCTTTTTACACTAAAACCCTTCTCCCAAATTCTTACCTTACTTTCATGCCCGTTTTGTACCCACAGGTTAAGTTCGGGTTCTTTCATGAGCACGAGTGATTAATGGACTACAGGCAACTTACCAGTGCTGCACTGCTGAAGAACACACCTCCCTCTCTCACAGTAACTACTGACTGCAATTAGCCACTCGGGGAGGTATAGGGCCTTGCGAGCCCTTCCCAAATCCATGATGAAATATTGACAGGCTCAATCTTGTGCAGGAAACCAAACCTACTATGAGTCCATGAGTGCAATGGTTATGTAGTATCCATGAAATAGCATTAGAAAGTCCCCTTTCCTGTCATGTTCTTAAATTCTTTCATTCCCCTCCCCCTTATGAGGCTTCCTTGAAGGGTGGTGGTTTACATGGCCTGTCTAGGGCTGAGCACATAATGTTCCCTTATTCTTGGCAATTTTGTCAGTTATATGCATCTCTGCATTAAACTCTGCCCATTGCATAAAGAAACATTAGAGAACAAGGTTGCAAGCAGCACTAATCTATGGGAACAAACATAAATATTTAGAAGGCAGATGAATACGTTATTGGTAAAACATATTTTTAAATAAATTATGTTAGTGATGTGGTCCTTATACATTTAGATTAATTTAGAAGATCTTTTTGAGAAATTATCAAACAAGATATTTCCTTGAGATTTATAAAAGGAAATGGGTTTATATGAGCTTCTTTGCATTTTGGTAAAAATATAATGTCTGAGAGCTGGGGATATAGCTCAGTGGATAGGGTCCTTGTCTAGTATGCATGAAGCCCTGAGTTCAAACCCTAGTACCACATAAATCTGGCATGATAGTGTATCACTGTAATCCTAGCTCTGGGTAGGTAGAAACATGAAGATCAGAAGTTCAAGGTCATCCTTGGCCACATAGTGAGTTTGAGGCCAGTCTGGCTACATGAGAGCCTGTATCAGAAAGAAAAAAAAACACTTGTAGTATCTGTTCTAGTTTCATTGGGAATACTTTTGTCTTCCAATTGTAATGCTCTCCTCTCTCCTGAGGCATCACTCACTCCTATTCCCTCTCTCTGGGAAAGGCCATCCTGGTTTCCCTTCAATGGCCCTTAGAATCCTTCTCATCCAGCCTGAGCTGTTCCTTGTCACCATCCTGCTCCATCAGGTCCTCCCACACTGTGCCTGGGAAACATCCTGGCACCCCTAGCTCTGCCTGTTCCTCTCCTACCTGCATGATTAGGGGGCTTATCTGCTTGTTGGGCATGCCCTCACACTGGAGTGTGAGTCTTACAGCAGAAGACACATCTCTCTGGTGCATGACATGTGAGTCACCCAGACAGAGGCCATGTCTCTCTGGTACATGGCATGTGAGTCTCACAGCAGAAGTCATGTCTCTGTGGTTCATGGCATATGAGTCTCACAGGTAGAAGCCATGTCTCTCTGGTACATGGATCATAAGTCTCACAGGCAGCAGCCATGTCTCTGTGGTGCATGGCATGTAAATCACCCAGGTAGAAGCCATATCTCTGTGGTGCATTCATGTGAGTCTCACAGGCAAAAGTCATGTCTCCCTTGTGCATGCATGTGAGTCTCACAGCAGAAGCCATGTCTCTCTGGTGCATGCATGTGAGTCTCACAGCAGAAGCCATGTCTCTCTGGTGCATGCATGTGAGTCTCACAGCAGAAGCCATGTCTCCCTTGTGCATGCATGTAAGTCTCACAGCAGAAGCCATGTCTCTCTGGTGCATGGCATGTGAGTCTCACAATCAGGAGGCACTTCTCTCTTGTGCATGGTATGTGAATCTCACAGCAGATGCCATGTCTCTGTGGTTCATGGCATGTGAGTCTCAAGACAGAAACCATGTCTCTCTTGTGCATTGTTCTGTCACCATTTGGAACTGTGTTGAATGAATATAAATTAGGATTTCCATGCTTGTATATAATGCATTGTCAGGTCTCATGTCTGCATATAGCCTTAACCCCAGATAATGATGCTTGGAAAGGTGTGGTACAAGGAGCTAAGGAGCTTAAGTGTACCTTACTTTCCATGACTAAATTTCTTCATGGCTTACCTAACAAGCACTACACTGTATGTCTGATACAATAAAAGAATCCAGTCTACATCCTTCTCCAAGCTTCTCTGGCACTGCTTGGTGCTCTTGGTTTATATCTGCATCCCTCCAACCTCTGCCTCTGTCCTCACATTGCAGACTCTTTTCTTTGTGTGGATTTATCTCTCTTCTTACAAGGCCACAAGGCATGCTAGAACAAGAACCAAACCTAGCCCAGTATGGCATTATCTTGACTAATCTTCAAAACCCCCATTTTCTGTTATATCCATATCGTAGGAACTGAGAGTTAGGAAGGGGAGCACAATTCAATGGTAAGTTTCTGTTTCTCGAGCAAGACCATTCTGGGGAGAAGTTGCTGGGTTGCATGTGGTGTGTACATGTATGTGAAGATCAGACGTTGACCTTGAGTGTTTTTCTCAGCCATTCTCCTCCTTATTGTTTGAGATACGGTTTCATACTGAACCTAGAGCTCACTTATTTAGCCAATCTAGATAGTTAGGGATTCTGTCTCCACCTCCCCAGCACTGGGATCACAGGCACACACCACTATGCCCTGCATTTTACATGGGTGTTGGGGATCCAAACTCAGGTCCTCGTGGTGCTTGTGTAGCAGGCACTTTACCTGTGGAGCCATCTCCCCAGCCCTGTCTTGTTTTCAATTTCCATTACTATGTAGTGTTCTCAGCAGACAGGACATCATGCATATCTTCACATGTCAATCTGTGCCCAGTAAGAAGAGGTAATAGCTGTATCCCAAATCGGATCACTGCTGAGTTGGAAACGCCACTAGCAACAGTTCTGGAGAGAGTTTTGGAGGGAATAAAGATCATAGGAACAGGAATATGAATGAAGGCCCTGATAAGATTGTCCCAGAAAGAGATTAAATTATGAACCAAGCAGTGGGGTTTAGGGCAATTTTTTAGGGAATTTTCCACCTCCTCCCTTCCCCCTCAGTGCAGGTGTCTGAGTTGCACACACACGCACTTCTCTGGGCTCTCCCTGTTCTGTTGGAAGCTGCCTCCTAAACTGTCCATGGTGGGGGCTGAGCAGCTGTGCTCAGGCAGTGGAGAGCCAAGTCTGCTTATGCAAATGTTGTTTTATTTTAGTCTTCCCAACGACTGCCTTGGGGCTTTAATGCTCAGCCAAAGGCCAGGAGAGAAAGGCCTTGATTGCTTGGATGTAGGCTTTTGGATGGTAAATGAAGTAGACTTCCCATTTGCACAGGGGCCCTTCCTGTGCAGACAGCTCACCTGCCAAACTGCTCTTGGAGAGGCTTGACTGACTCACCTGGGAAACCTGCCCTGGCCTTGTGTACAATGTAACTTTTCTTTCTAATTTCCACAATTCAGGGGTAGGGCAGAGCTCAGTTGGTTGAGGTCTTGAGTTCAATCCCCAGCATTGCCTCACCCCCCAAAAAAATCCAGTTTCTGAAACATTCCTTTTAACTACATTACATTGTTTAATGTGGTCCCTTCTTTATAGTAAAGCTGTGGAAATTATTCTGAACAAAGAGATAGTGATCAGCCACAATGATCTATAAGCAATTATAATCTAATAAATTTTGTGCCCTAAATACAGAAAATGTCTTTCAAATCGCATATGTCAAGTAAATGCGCAGAAAATGATATGTATAAATGTGCTTAATCAAGTGAACAAGTATGCTTCATTAAATTTATCTATGTGTTATAACTTCAAGAGCATGCAACATGATGCAGAAGTGTGACTCTTTGAGTGGACTCAGACTGAGGTGACTGTTAAAAGTGACTGCTCCAGAGGACAATGGGAAGAGCTGGCATGTATGGCTTGAGAACCCAAGTTGGAAAGTGTTCTGTCTGTTTGTATGAGGTTGCTATAGCATAACACCTGAACACTCCATCTCCTCCCTGCGCTTTCCAATGTCTTGAGGTCCCGGGCTTCAGTATTCATACTGGAGCAAGGCCTCTAGAAGTGGCCTCTTGGGTGCTCTTTTCTGAGCCCTGCCTTTGTCCTGTGCTCCTGTTTTTTTTTTTTTCTTCAGTTGTTATTTATTTATTTATTTATTTTTTATTAACAACTTCGATGATTATAAAAAATATCCCATGGTAATACCCTCCCTCCCCCCACTTACCCCTTTGAAACTCCATTCTCCATCATACCCCCTCCCCATCTCAATCAGTCTCTCTTTTACTTTTGATGTCATGAACTTTTCCTCCTCTTATGATGGTCTTATGCAGGTAGTGTCAGGCACTGTGAGGCCATGGATATCCAGGCCATTTTGTGCCTGGAGGGAGCATGTTGTATAGAGTCCTGCCCTTCCTTTGGCTCTTACATTCTTTCTGCACCTCTTCTGCATTATACCTTGGGCCGTGGAAGGTGTGGTACAGATATTGCAGTATTGAGCACTGCGGTCATTTCTTTCCATCACCATGATACCTTCTGAGTTATTCCAAGGTAACTGCCATCTGAAAAGAGAAGATTCTCTACCCAAAGTGAGAGTGGCATTAATATAAAGGTATGAACATTAAAAGAAGCGCTTACTGGGCAATTTGATAAGCATAGTATATACATTTAGCCAGACAACAGTAGATGTTAGCCTCCTTGGGCTCATGACTACTCCTGTTTTAAGTTTTCAGTATCAGGGATGTATTCCCTCCCATGGAACAGGCCTCCAGTCCAATTAGAGGGCAGTTGGTTTCCCCCATAACAGACATGCCACTATTGCACCCATTGGCTCATTTGACCTGCATGGCCAAATATAAGCCTTGCAGTGTCCACTGTTGAGTATCTTCACTGGTGATTTCTCATTCTCCCATTGAACTGCATGCAGAATGGCTTCTTCCAGCTTTCTGTCAGCTGGTCTACATGGAGGAGGTTATCAGCTCAGTTCCAGCAGGATTTCTCAGTGGCCTTGCGGCCCAAGTATGTGGAGTCTTCAGCAATAGAGTCTTACCATCTATTCCTGGTGGGAAACCAAGGGCCTTGGCAATGGCCTATAATGTTTTGGGGGCATCAGGGACCTCCCTGGGCAACAACTCACTGGAAGATATCCCATCCCTGGCACTGAAAATTTTCTAGCAACAATCTATGGCTCCTGAGTGTTCCATTGTCCAAAAAAGTAGGATTACATATGATCTATTTATATCATCTTAGATTTTGATTAGCTGTCCCTCCACCTTTACTTTACTCAATCTCTTCCCCAGACCTCATTTTGGGCCTTTTCACCCCCATTAATCTATTCTTCTTCTTACATATATACAATACCATCCTATTAAGTACCCTCCTCCCTTTCTTTGTCTTCTCTTTATATCTTTTTTCTAGTTTAATGGCCTCTGCTACTGAGTTTTTTCCTTCTCACACAGAAGCCCAGTCATCTGTAGCTAGGATCCACATATGAGAGCGAACATGCGACCCTTGGCTTTCTGGGCCTGGGTTACCTCACTTAGTATAATCCTTTCCAGATCCATCCATTTTCCTGCAAATTTCATACCTTCACATTGTATAAATGTGCCATATCTTCATTATCCATTCATCAGTTGAGGGCCATCTAGGCTGGTTCCATTTCCCAGCTATTGTGAATTGAGCAGCAATAAACATGGTAGAGCATGTACTTCTAAGGAAATGAGATGAGTCCTTAGAATATATGCCTAGGAGTGCTATAGCTGGGTCATATGGTAGATCAATTTTTAGCTGTCTTAGGAACCTCCACACTGATTTCCACAATGACTGGACCAGATTGCATTCCCACCAACAGTGTAGAAGGGTTCCTCTTTTTCCACATCCTCACCAGCCTTTATGGTCATTTGTTTTCATGATGGTAGCCAATCTGATAGGAGTGAGATGGAGTCTCAATATAGTTTTAATCTGTATTTCCCTGATGACTGGGGATGTAGAACTTTTCATAGATGCTTACATGCCATCCGTATTTCTTCTTGTGAGAACTCTCTATTTAGTTCCATAGCCCATTTTTTTAATTGGCTTGTTTGATTTCTTATTATTTAATTTTTTGAGTTCTTTGTATATCCTAGATATTAATCCTCTATCAGATATATAGCTGGCAAAGATTTTTTCCCATTCTGTAGGTTGCCTCTTTGCTTTATTCACAGTGTCCTTTGCAGTACAAAATCTGTAATTTCATGAGTTCCTAGCAGTTAATCTGTGGCTTTATTTGCTGAACAATTGGGGTTATATTCAGAAAGTCTTTGCCAAGACCAATATGTTGAAGGGTTTCCCTACTTTTTCCTCTAGCAGTTTCAGAGTTTCCGGTCTGATGTTAAGGTCTTTAATCCATTTGCACTTAATTCTTGTGCATGGAGAGAGAGAAGACTCTATTTTCATCTTTCCACAGATAAATATCCAGTTTTTCCAGCACCATTTGCTGAAGAGGCTGTCTTTTCTCCAATGAGTATTTTTGGCATTTTTATTGAATGTAAGGTGGCTATAGCTACTGGGACTTGAATATGGGTCCTCTATTCTGTTCCATTTATCTACATGTCTGCTTTTGCGCTAGTACCATGCTGTTATTTATTTATTTATTTTTACTATGGCTTTGTAGTATAGGTTAATATCAGGTATGGTGATACCAACAGCTTTATTTTTGTTGCTCAGTATTATTTTAGATATTTGAGTTTTTTTGTGATTCCAAATGAATTTTTGGATTTTTTTTTTATTTTCATGAAGAATGCCGTTGGAAGTTTGATGGGGATTGCATTAAATTTGTAGGTTGCTTTTGGTAAGATTGCCATTTTCACAATATTGATTCTTCCAATCCAGGAACAAGGGAGGTTTTTCCATTTCCTAGTGTCTTCTGCAATTTCTTGCTTGAGTGTTTTAAAGTTTTCATTGTAGAGATCCTTTACTTCCTTGGTTAGGTTTATTCCAAGGTACTTTAGTTTCTTTGATGCAATTGTGAATGGGAGTGATTCTCTGATTTCATTCTCTGTGTGTTTGTTGTTAGCATATAGGAATGATACTGATTTCTGTGTATTTATTTTGTATCCTGCTACGTGGCTGTAGGTGTTTATCAGCTCCAACAGTTTGCTGGTAGAGTCTTTAGGGCCCTTTATATACAGAATCATGCCATCTGCAAATAATGATAACTTTATCTCTTCCTTTCCAATTTGTACCACTTTTATGTGCATCTCTTGCCTATTGCTATGGCTGAGACTTCCAGTACTGTATTAAATAAAAGTGGGGACAGTGGACACCCTTGTCTTGTTCCTGATTTTAGTGGAATAGCTTCCAGTTTTTCCCCATTTAGTAATATGTTGTCAGAAATAGCCTTTATTATATTGAGATATGATCCTTCTATTCCTGGTCTCTTTAGGACTTTTATCATGAAGGGATGTTGGACCTTGTGAAATGCTTTTTCAGTATCTAATGAGATAATCATATGATTTTTGTCCTTTAGTCCATTTATTTAATGTATTACATTTATTGATTTGCATATGTTGAACCATCCCTGCATCTCTGGTATAAAGCCTACTATGTCCGGGTGAATGATCTTTCTGATATATTCTTTTATTCTGTTTGCCAATATTTTGTTGAGAATCTTTGCATCTATGTTCATGAGGGAGATTGGTCTGTAATTTTCTTTTTTTGTTCTATCTTTACCTGGTTTTGGTATCAGGGTGATGCTGGCTTTGTAGAAGGAGTTTGGTAGTCTTCCTTCTTTTTCTATTTTGTGGAAAAGCTTAAGAAGCAATGGCATTAGTTCTTCCCTACAGTGTTCTTCACAGAGATAGAAAAAATGATCTCAAATTTCATATGGAAAGAAGAAGGCCTCGCATTTCCAAACATATCCTCAGCAAAAGAAATACCTCTGGAGGCATCACCACACCTGAACTAAAACTATATTACAAAGCCATAGTAATCAAAACAGCATGGTACTGGCATAAAAACAGGAGTATAGACCAATGGAATAGACTTGAGGACTTAAACCGTCACTCAACCAATGGGATCACATGAAGCTGAAGAGTTTCTTTACAGACAAGCATAGAATAAGCAAAGCCAATAGATTACCCACAGAATGGGAGAAAATATTTGGGGGTTATCCAACTGATAGAGGCCTAATCTCTAGAATCTACAAAGAACTCAAAAACCTAAACAGTAAGAAGTCAAACACCCCACTCACAAAATGGGGCAAAGAGCTGAACAGGCAGTTCACAGAGGAAGAAATACAAATGGCAAACATACACTTAAGAAAATGGTCACCATCCCTAATCATCAGAAAAATGCAAATTAAAACAACTATGAGATTTCACCTTAACACAATAAGGATAGCAAACATCAAAAAATCAAATAAAAATAAATGCTGGTGAGGATGTAGAGAAGTAGGAACACTCATCCACTGTTGGTGGGAATGTAGGATGGTACAACCACTTTGGAAAGCAATATGAAGACTTCTGAAAAAGCTGACTATAGAGATACCAACAGATCCAGTTATTCCCTTACTAGGCATCTACCCTAAAGCCTTCAAACCACAGGCTGGAGAGATTTGCTCAACCATGTTTATAGGTGCTCAATTTGTAATAGCTAAGAGCTGGGATCAACCCAGATGTCCATCACTAGAAGAATGGATAACTAAGATGTGGTATATCTACACAATGGAATTCTACACAGCAGTAAGAAAAAATGACACAATGAAATTTGAGGAAAAATGGTTGAACCTTGAACAGATCATTCTCAGTGAACTTACGCAATCACAGAAAAAAAAAAATTGCCACATAGTCTCACTCATCTACAGCACCTAAACTGAATCTACCCAAGATACCTTACATACCCAGCAAGCATCTCGTGGACTAGACACCAGGATGGAAGGGGAGGGAGGGGAGGACGTCAAAGGGGTGGGAAACACAAATCTAGACCCAAAGGGCAATGGTACCATAATTTCCTACTTACTGAAAGACAGACCAAATGGCTGATCATTCACCATGCCCTTACAGGGAACACTTGAACTACAAGACACTGGAGAAGGTAGGATCAAGACTAACCTTAATCTTCTACATCTTCCCTCCCTCCCTCTCCCTCTCCCTGTTCCTCTCCCTCTCTCTCTGTCTCTCTTCTCTCTAACTCTTGTATATTAGTTATCTTTTTCCTCATTTTCTTAGTGGGCGCTGACCTGTAACTCCCAGAACCAGCATGGGGTTATCATCCACAATCAGCTTTTGATCAGAGAGACCTTCAAGGTTTCCTAAAAGACAGACAGATTTCTGTCAGAGTACTTGATGACCCACCAAAGGTTAGTGGTAAGACCCTACTGCTGAAGACACCTTATGTGATTGACATGCAAATTAGAATGGCATGGCTGGAAGTTGGAAGAGAGTCAGTCCCCAGACAGTCAGCGCGTCTAGTGCCAGAAGGTGCTACATGGGCGACTGGGGGAAAATGACCAATATCTGTCCAAGCAATGCATGGTCTAACCTACTTAGCAGCAAATAACTTGTTGTGATGCCCACACAAGTGCAGTAGTGGCACACAGCCATGGTGGGGAACCAGGTGCTCTCAATTTGGCTAACTGATCCCCTCAGTGGTATGGGACCCATAGCTGGAGCTGGGAAACAAGCCAGAACCATATCCAAACATAAGCCCACTCTCCAATATCAAGCTACCATCAATTGTGGGCTTCAAGAGGGCCTACACCTATTAAATTCTCTATAAAAAAAGTATGGGTTATCTCTTTTGTCGTGGTGCTAACTTACTCTCCGTTGGAGAATCTGCTTCTCTTTTTTCAGATCGATGTAGATCCTAAGGAGAGAGCCACCCCATCATACCTCAAAAGGGCCCCGGCTGCGACTAAGAAAAATTGGCAAAACAAGCAAGGGTGCTGTTTTCCTGATGAACCGGGTACCAGCATAAGGGTGAAGGGGATCAACACAGAGAAAAATCAACTCCTACCAAATCAGTGAGCCATAGCCTCAGAGGCCCCCAACACCTCATCACTGAAGCAGACCAAACATAAACCCAACATGGCACAGGGAAATTTTGTGCAAGAGGGGGTGGAAAGAATGTCAGAGCCACATGTTGGGTCATGGTATGCAGAGATATTTATCTTACCCATAACTGTGGGCTAACTCCACAATGCATGACCCATATACCTCAACAAGGAGGGCCAAGGGGAGGGGGTAGGTCACAGATGAGCCTAATAATGGTACCAAACTGACTGTATTTGCTGAATGCAAAACTAACTAATAAAGAAAAAAAACAAAAAAAAGTGTAGGTATTATAACAACCAGATCGTCTATGAACAAAGAGGTTAAGATTTCTGGTCTGTTGGGGGTTCCAAGTCAGCTTGTGACCAAGTGAGACCCTTCCCTGGTGCAATCCCAGTTACCTTTTTGGATGATTTTGGTCTCAGTTATGCTGCGCTCTGCTTGCATCCCTCTTTGGTGCCCTGTGTTTTCCAGGAAGGCTGGCTGGGTTGCTGGACCAGTGTTCTGTTTTCTGGAGCTAGGCACTGGCTTTTCCTGTGGGGCAAGCCAAGCCTGGCAGCTGTGGCCCTGCAGACCTGGCACCACTGCTGCTGTAGCCACTGCCGCTGGAGCTGCCATTGCCACTGCTGGATCCGCCGCTGCTGGAGCCACTGCTGCTGCTGCCGGAGCCGGCGCTACCACTGCTGGAGCCGGAACCAGAGCTGCTGCTTCTGCTGCCACTGCTGAAGCCGCTGCTGCCTGAGCCAGAGCCAAAGCTGCCGGAGCCAAAGCTGCCACTGCCAGAGCCACTTTGGCCTGCCCGTGTGGGCTCTGGATGCTCTGGATCTCTCCTACTTCTCTGCTGCCATTTTAATTTCTTATACGTCTCACTAAAGTGTGTATTTTGCTGGGTTTTGTTTGGCTTTTTCTCACCTAGGCTGCTTTGGCGTGGTTCCTACACCACCATCTTAACTGTGTGCTCCTGTTTTTGAGGAAGACATTTCTCAAGGTCCCTGGATCCTGTTGCCTCCACAGAGAACACCATGGTGGACGTGATTTTTAAAGAGCCCAATGACTAGCGTTTAAGTTTAATACCCAGGTAGCAAGGCCACTGCAGACTGTAGTAGAGACCTGGTGCTGGCTACACAGAGGCTTTGAGGAGCAGGAAGAACCCTGTTGGTATGTCTAGCTGGGGCAAGAGGGATGATTAAATGACCTGGGTGTCTGGTAATAAATAGGAAGTTTATGTACTTGGAGAGCCCTGTCAAAATCTCCATCCCCTGTATCAAGTCTACCTTACCGATTCATCTCTGCTTCCTCTCCAATTCCCCCTCCTCTGGCATCATTCCTCCATTACCCATGCCTTCTCAAGGTCCCTATTCATTAAAGACCTTTGTTTCTGAAACAACCACAACAACAAACCAAACAGCAATGATAAAACTTGTCTAGACCCACCTGAGTCCTCTAGGGAGCATTCCTTGGCTTCCTGTTTCCTATTCAGCCTTTCCTAAGAGTACCTGGATGGGCCTTTGCCCTCCGCCACATGAGTGTTCAGTCTTGCAGCAAGATTCCTGTTCTCATCTCCACTGACCTCAGCTTTCCAGTGACTGTCCTCTTAGGCAAGGAGGGCTGGCCCTGCTGGCTCTATTGTACCCTGGCAATCTGATCTGTCTGCATTATTGCAGATGGGCATCTTGTCCCTTTCCTCAGGGCATTGTACCTCAGCACAGGGGTAGAGCTGAGCAGTAACTCATGCATGTGGTTGCTGACGCAAGACAGGATGCCATTCTGGGCTGTGTACTCCTGTGTTCTGAGGCTGATGATGAGGATGTGGACCTAACCCTCACCCAGACCTAGTTCATCCTGGGAAAAACCATTCTAGCACCTTGTCACCTCAGAGAGCTATTCAGTTATATTAACAAGCACTGTTGCTCTCTGGAGCTTTCCTTCCTGTCATACAGCCATAATCTGGACTGAGTGCATGGCTTCTGGGAAGGGCACATCAGGTGGGAAGCTTAATGACTTTTCTTCTTCCAACAGCCTAACTTTGGAATGGGGTGATTACACAGAACATTCTGGATTCTAGGGTGCACACAGTGTGGATTGGTTAAAATTTACCTAGGCTTGGGGATCAGAGAAAATAGAAAAAAAGTGGGGGAGGGATAAAGTAGGCAGAGATAGATGTCCAAGGAAGAAGGAAACTCTCATTCCAGGCAATGCTTTGAATGTGGAGGAACAGCTTCTCAAGACAGGGTCTGCCTCTGTATCCATGGGACAAGATGGTGCCACCCCCAAGGCCTCCCATCCTTGACAGGCCCTGGAGCTGCAGAGATAACCATATGGCTACATTAAAGGGTCCAGAATATGGTGGGGACATCTCATAGAAGGCCCAGATTCCAAGGCCCATCCATCCTGTGTTCCCAGAAGCCCTGTGTTTGCACCATATCCAGATGAATTAACTCTAGCTGCAGCTTAGAGTAGGACATGAAAGATTCACAATGTAACTTAAGATGGTTGGAGTAAAAATGAGAAAAGGGAAACATATTTTGCATTTGATTCTCTGTGCAAGTGTATACCTGGAACACAAGGTATATCAGCCAACTCAAGGCTAAGTTCAGCCTCTTCTTGGGCACAAAGTTTCAGGCCTATCAGTGCCAATATTTCCTTCTTTTTGTCATAGTGCTGCAGCTGCAGGACAAGGTTGGCATTCCTCACACACCACCAACCATGTGCCCATGAAATCTGACTTGTTTAGTGACAATCGAGTGGTCCCAGAGTTGTAATAACATTTCCCACTGCCTTGAAAACTGATTTCTACACCCCTGTTACAAGGCCAGAGATCTAATTCTCACCTCCATATGCCCAGGGCTAGGAACTTTTATGCACTTCCTAGCCACTCCACACTGTCAGAAACTTCCTAGGTGAAGAGATAATACATGGCCAGTATCTTCCACTCATGACCACACCTTGCCCCTCAGGACATACCCTTGTCTCTGCTCTGGATGTGAACGCTTCATTCTCCTATGCTCCCAGCATATGGTCTTGAGTGTTATTTCTCCTTGTAAACCTGTGCCTCTTGAAATTTCCTCTGGCTATCACAGAAAAGTTCCTAGCCACCCTGACATACTAGTGGCCTGCCTGTGTCCCTCAAATGGGTGGTCATCTTCCCATGGTTCTCTGTTCTTGGGAATTCTTGTGCAAAGTCCTAGGAAGGGAGCAGCCTGATGACCTCACACACAGCAGTTTGATTCTAGTGTGTTCTTCATGTGCTTGAAGGGTGCACCTGCCTTGGCTCCTCATGCATCTAGCATAGTAGTACTATCCCAACTGCTCTTACTCAGGGAGATCCTGACACCATCCTTGCTTATGAAGCATCCGCTATAATCCCCTTTGCTTCATTTCCTCAAAGCTTAAAGGACTCAGATCTAGATGTTGTACCAATTTCCTGGACTACTGCAACAAATGTCCATAGACCAGGAAACTTCAAACAACAGGAATATCGTCCTCACAATTCTGAAAGCTAGAAAACCCCAATATTAAGGAGTCAAAAGGGTTGGTGGAATCCTTTTGTGGCTCTAGACAAAGGAGGGTCTTTCCTGGCCTTTTCCAGCTTCTGATGGTAGCCAGAGGTGTTTCTGGTGTGTGATTGATCCCTCCAATCTTGCAATCTCTGCCTCATCCATCTTCATATAATTTCTCCTTTCTGTGTGTCAGCTCTTCCCCCATCTTGCTATGCAGACACCTGTGTTTCTGTTTAGTACCTTCTTTCTGGATAACCCAAGGTAGATCCATGCCTGGTATAGACCACTTCCTTCTCATGATAATCATTCTGAATGTTGTGGTCAAAAGTACCTTCCTTTTCTTTGAAGGTAATAATCTCAAAATTTGGATTGCATTTTTAAAATTTGACCTAAGAACAAATTGAGTACTATACATATATTGCTGATTTGTATTTTAAAAAACGTTTTATTTATTTATTTGAGGGAGAGAGAGAATGGGTACACTAGGGCCTCCAGCCACTGCAAATAAACTCCAGACACATGTGCCACCTTGTGCATCTGGCTTACATGGGTATTGAAGAATCAAACCTGGGTCCTTAGGCTTTGTAGGCAAGTGTCTTAACTGCTAAACCATCTCTCCAGCCCTGATTTGTCTTATTTTGCTTACCTTTTGTTCCAGAGATTATCACATGCTGTTTGTAGTTGTGCCTCATTTTTCTTAGTGTCAGACACTAAGGAAGCAAGAGAAATTACTGGAAGTCCTTGAGACACTGGGACTATTTGTTACTTTAGCCAAAGCTGACCAGTACATCACCTCTCCATGCTGGACTTTGCCAGACTTTAGTATATCAAGTTGTAGTTTTATTTTTCCAAATTACTAAGGAATTTTAGCTCTCTATTTTTCCTAATCACATACATTTCTACTCTTTAAAGACCTGTGCATATTTTTTGCTCACTTAGCATTTTTTTTTTCTGTTTCTATTTGTCCTTATGACCACATTTTCATTATCCGGTCATCAGATGATGGGCCTCTGGGTTGATTCCAATTTTTAGCTATTGTGAATAGAGCAGCTGTAAACATGGTCAAGAAAGTACCTCTGAGGTGAAGAGTAGAGCCTGTGGAGCAAATGCCCAGGAGAGGAATATCTGGGTCGGATGACAGATCTATTTTCATCTTTCTCAGGTGTCTGCATACTGATTTCCATAGTGGTTGTACAAGTTTTCTCTCCCATCAGCAGTAAATGAGGGTTCCTCTTTGCCTATACTCTCATAACATTCATTGTCATTTAATTTTGTTAATGATTGCCATCCTGACTGGAGTAAAGTAGTTGTTTTAATTTGCATTTCCCTGATGGCTAAGGATGCTGAATGTTTCATTAAATGAATACTGGCCATTTGCACTTCTTCCTTTGATAATTCTCATTTTGGATATCTGCCCCATTTTTGAGTGAATTGTTTGATTTTTTTATTTCTTAGGTGTGTTTTTTTGAGTTCTTTGTAGACTCTAGAAATTATGTCTTTGTTGGTGGTATAGCTGGTGAACATTTCTCCCATTCTGTGGGTAGTCTGTTGGCTCAGTTGATGGTATGTCTGTCTGTACATTGCCTTTTTATTTTAATGAGATCCTACTGGCTAGGTGATTGTTTAATTTTCTGGGCTATTGGAGTATTTTTCAGGAAATCTTTTCCCATTTCTGTATCATGAAGAGTTCTGCCTATTTTTCTTCCAAGTGTTTGAGAGCTTAAGGTGTTATGTTGAGGTCTTTAATACATTTGAAGTTGATTCTCATGCATGGTGAGAGTAGTGAGTCTAGTTTCATTTTCTACATGTGGTGATCCAATATGGCCGGCATCATTTGTTGGAAATGCTGTGTTTTGTTTCTCCAGTGTATGTTGTTGTCTCTTTTGTCAAAGATCAGATAACTGTAGTTGCTTGTCTTCTGTTCCATATGTATATGTCTGTTTTTATGACAGTACCATGCTGTTTTTGTAACTATGGCTTTGTTGTATAGCTTTAGATTGGGTATGGTGATACCTCCAGAGGTGTTTTTCTTTGCTGAGGATATTTTTGAATATCTGAGGCCTCATGCAGTTCCATATGAATTTCAAGATTATATTTTCTATCTCTGTGAAGAATGATGCTAGGATTTTTATTGTTATTGCATTGAATCTGTATATTATTTTTGGTATAATGGCCATTTTCACAATGTTAATGCTATCTATCCATGAGCATGGATGATCTTTCATCTTCTCATGCCCTCCTCAATTTCTTTTTTGAGAGTTTTAATTTTTTTTGTGTTTTTTTTAAAAAATTGTTTATTTATTTATGAGAGAGGGAGAGAGAGACAGAGAGAGAGAGAGACAGAGAGAGAGAGAGAGAGAGAGAGAGAGAGAGAGAGAATGGGTGCACGAGGGCATCTAGCCACTGCAAATGTACTCTAGATGCATGCATCACCATGTGCATCTGGCTTATGTGGGTCCTGGGGAGTCTAACCTGGGTCTTTAGGCTTCGCAGAAAGCTCCTTAACTGCTAAGCCATTGCTCCAGCCCTCTTGAGTGTTTTTAATGCCTTCATTATATAGGTCTTTCACTACCTTGGTTAGTGATATTCCAAGGTATTTAATTTTTTTGGCTATTGAGACTGGGACAGCTTTGCTGATTTCTTTCTCCATGTATTTTTCTTTGGCATATATGAAGGCTACTGATTCTTGTGTGTTGATTTTGCTGAAGGAATTTATCACCTTTAGAAGTTTTAAGGTAGAGTCTTTCAGCTGACTTATGTATAGGATTCAGTCATCTGCAAAGAGGACTAGTTCAATTTCTTCACTATCAATTTGTACCCCCCCTTTTTCTGGATTTCTACTTTAGTACTCTTTTTCATTATACTGTTCTTTATTTTTATTTTTTAATATTTTATTTATTTATTTGGCAGAGAGAGAGAGACAGAGAGAGAGAGACACAGAGAGAGAGAGACAGAGAGAGAGAGAGACAGAGAGAAAGACAGAGAGAGAGAGAACGGGCACGCCAGGGCCTCCAGCCACTGTAGACGAACTACAAATGTGTGTGCCCCCTTGTGCATCTGGCTAACGTGGGTCCTAGGGAATTGAACCTAGGTCCTTTGGCTTTGCAGGCAAACGCCTTAACTGTTAAGCCATCCCTCCAGCCCTATTTATTTTTATTTTATTAAGTAAAAGCTTTGTATGGACACATCATATGTTTGTACTATCATTTCCCTCCTCCCTCCCCCACTCCACAGAGGACCCTCTTTAGTGGGATTTCTGGTTTTCACAATGCAGTTGAATGTTATGAGTTGTGAAAGCAGCAGTCTGTCATTGTGGGAGGGCTATGTCTCTGGATATTCCTTGCCACCCCATGGCTCTTACATTCTTTCTGCCCCTCTTTTGCAAACTTCCCTGAGAATTTATGGGTGTATGAGAGTAATGCTGGTCATGATATAATTATGGAAGTTGTCAATTTGAAAAAAAAATATTTTTCTATATGACCTAATATAATTATCTCATTGAGGACACTTAGCCCTGCCTTAGTATTACCCCATGTATTGTTTGGTCCATGTTTCTATTGGTGTGTCAGCAGTGCTGTTTCAGCCTTCATCAGACTCTCGATCTGGCTGATGATCTCACATGCTATTGAACCACCACATAACCTTGGTCTTTAATCCAGCTGTTCTGAGTTATTTTTTCTATGGTGGATGGGGGTTTCTCTGCAGATACATGATTTTACACTTCTCCATGCACCTGCACACCCCTTGATTCACCCACCACAGGGCATGGCCACAGGTGTGTGTGCCATCAGTGTGCCGCTCATAGGCTCAAAGGGCCACCTTGCCTCATTGCTAGATGTTCAGCTTGACCATACTGCTCGGTAGCATTTACCGTTCTCTAAGGAAAGGAAACTTGCATCTCTTGTGATGCACAAGGGCTCTGTGGATGATTCTTGAAACTTCTTGAGTGTCCTATCCCATACACTTTTCCATCCATGGCTTCAGTACTCATTATGGTGTTTTCTCAGCTGTTACTGTGCTGTGACAAGACAGTGATTTTTTTCCAGAACAAATAAAATAACTTCTTTAATACATTGATGGTAAAAATGGTAGACAATTGTGAAGTCATCTGCAAACTCAATACCAACATTAAACTATTTTTTTTTTTTTGCTAATTAGGAACTTTATCATATGGACAAATCCTGTGTTGGTTCCACTCCCCTCATATTATCCAATTATATACCCTCCCCCCTGGCCCCTTTATACTGAGGGCCCTTTGCAGTGAGGTTACTGGTATTCACCATGGGGTTATGGGTTATGAGTGTAGCAGTCAATCACTGTATGTGTGTGTGGGGCAGCCCTCAGGATATTCTTCCTACCCTGTGGCTCTTACGATCTTTCTGTCCCCTCTTCCATAATGTTCCCTGAGTACTGGTAGGTATGTTCTAAGTTTACTTTAGTGTTGAGCTCTAAGCAACTTCTGCATTTCTGCTTTGATATCTTTTAAGTGTCCTCAGTGTCTAGCACCATCTTCCTGGCACAGGTTGTCAGGATTGCTGTGAGAGCAGCACTCATGTTTAAATTGCCATTTCCTCTGTGGTGCACCTGGGCCTTGGCAGACGTACTGGAGGTGGCTCACCTTGTGCTAAGCAATTATCTATCTTTTCTTGTCCTGTTGATGGATTTTGTTCTCCCTGGTTTTGATGCTTTCTACGAAAAAAGATTCTTTAACAGAAAATGAGAGCAACATGGATTAATGAGGATAAGCATAGTTAACTAAGAGAGATTATGGTGGATGTAGCCCCTCTTTTTGGCTAAAGACTAGTAAGATATTCTTTCTTGAATCTATAACCATGGTCTTCATAGGATTCTGACTTGGTTCTCAGCATCATATGTGAATTTATTCACATTCAGCAGGCCTATTATCCAATCAGAAAGCCATTGACTACCTCCCTAGGCCAAGTGTCACTATTACACAGGTGCGTACATCTGGCCTGGCTGGTTGATGTAGTACCTAGCAGGATTCCCTGCTTGTTCACGATGTTGCTGGCCATTATACCCCAGCAGCTCATGTAACACTTTCCAGCACAATGATGGCTAGCCATCAGGGATTGGCTTTCATCTAAATTCCAATGTGATCTCTCATTGTCCTATGTCAGTAGCTTACGGTGTCTTCAGTAGTAAAAGGTCTGACCTGTTAGCTTTAATGAGTAATCAAGTGTTTTGGCAGAAGCCTCCCTTGTTTTGGGGACCCCATATGTCTCTCTGATCAACAGCTCACTGTAAAGTATAACCTATTTCTGGCATTGTGAATTATAAGCCACAACCCATGGTATCAGAAATAGGCTTTTTTCTCCCTCTCCAGGGCCCTTTCCCTCCTCACTCCTATTGATGGCTATATCTTTTAGTTTGCTATCTAGAAGAGTTGTCTCTGTGGTATTAATTCATGTTATCTTTAGTTTTATATAAATCTCACCCTCCCTTTACCATCTCTTCAGTACCCTTTCACCCACTATTATCTGCCCCTAAAGTTGTCTGTAAAGTATACCCACAACTCAAGCAAGACAGTGATTTTCAATTGTTGTCATCCCATTCACACTGGGCAGCATTCTTCTGTCTTGACAGCCAACATTCTTTCCCACTCTTAAGTAGTTATAATTCCAGAATTATTGGATTTTTATTTTATAAAAATATTTTATTTATTTGTTTCTTTGAGAGACATCAAGGGAAAAGGCAAGGAGCGAGAAAGAGAGAGAAGAGAGAGAGAGAGAGAGAGAGAGAGAGAGAGAGAGAGAGAATGGGTGTTCCAGGGCCTCTAGCTATTGCAAACCAACTCCAGATGCATCTTGATACCTTGTGCATCTGGCTTATGTGGATACTAGGGAATAGAACCTGGGTCCTTAGGCTTTGCAGACAAGTGCCTTAACAGGTAAGCCATTTCTCCAGCCCCAGATTTTTCTTTTTATATTTTTATTTATTTATGAGAGAGAGAGAGAGAGAAAGAGAGAGAGAGAGAATGGGTATGCCAAAGCCTCCAGCCACTGCAAATGAACTCTAGGTTCATGAGCCATTGTGCATCTGGCTTATGTGGGTCCTGGAGAGTTGAACCTGCATCTTTTGGTTTTGCAGGTACATACCTTAACCACTAAGCTATCTCTCCAGCCCCCTGCCAGATTTTTCCTGAAAGATTCATCATTCATTCTTTACTTATACATTTTCAGGTCTAAATTATTTAAAATTTACAATGGGTCTCTGTAAAAGTGGCTTTCAAATCAGTTTCTGAAAAATAAGTGACGCCGTCTAGCAATGGCTCTTTTCTGTTTGTTGTTGTGGCACAGCTTTCTGGGTACTCTGATATTCAGCAGATTGCCTGAGCCTTCTGTGAGCTCTAACATGCAAGTCCTTTTGAGTCTCTACATTGACAATCATGTTATCTGTGCTTAATGATAGTTAACTTTATTCTTTCCAGTCACTGTTTGTTTTCTGTGTCAGGGATTTGGAGTTTTCATTATCTGGTTGTCTGAAATCTTTTGTGTTTTAGTGCACTGTGCATTGTCTTCATGAATGTATAGAAAGCATACTTACAATAGTTGGGGCCTATTTTGTAGCTGCAAGGAAGGGCTAAAGTTTAAAACACACATTGTGTTCTTAGCAGAAGTGCACTGGACAGGTATTCAGGTCTGGTATACCTGGCAGCCCCACTGTCCACAAGCCTCTTAAGTCTACCACATAGAGTCTTGTGGGAGAAGGACGAGGACATAGAGAACTGGGGCCTTGTCTCATGGGCTCACATGGCCCAGGTGACATATAAAAGCTGGCATAGGACTCCTTCCTGGTCACAAGCTCCTCTTCGGGGTGTCCTCTGTCTCCAGTGCCAAGCACATACTTAACACCTGCTGTGAGCTCTTTCTCCACAGCCCTGGGGAAAGAGGTGGGAACTGAAGACCTCATGAGGGAGAAGCAGTGTGTCTGTCTAGAGGGCCGAGCATGCTGTCTGTTGCCATCTCCTTCCCAAGTGCCCACAAAGCAGACACAGTTCACACTCTCACTGAAGACTAGCTTCAGGCTGCCAGAGAGGTTCCCTTCAACTCCTGTCAGCAGGAATGCCTGCATTATAGCTGGGATCTTTCGCTTCCTCCATCCCCAGCTACATTACAGCTTGCTGGTATTGTCAGAAAAGACCATGAGGCTGACTCCTCTGACCACTGGCACTCCCAGACTTAGGTATGTTATGCATGGGTGCCCTTTGAGCATGTGTGAATGTGCGTGGGCATTTACCTCTGTGCTCATGAGAGAGTGTGTATATCTGTGAGCACTGTCCTCTGCATGCACATGTTCACATGGTAATAGACACGCCTGTGTGCAAGGATGCATGCATGTGTGTATAGTGAAAGTGGAGTATGTGCACATGTGTAGATGTATGTGTATAAATGTGAATGTGAGTGTGTAAGTGTATTTGGGATTCCCATGTGTGCATGCATGTGCACACATGGACATGCATGAATGTGGTATGATTACAGTAGTAGGGAGGGAGGATGCAGATGGATACAGTGGTGGGGCAGCCACAGCCAGCACGTGTCCCTCACTGTGCCCTCTCATGGTTCTGGGAGTAATCCCTTCCCCTGTCCCCTTTTCTCCTCCGTTACCCTCCCCCTCCTTCCCTATCGTTCCCCCTCTTCAATGTCCCCCACCCTTGTCCTATCCTTTTCTCTCCACTCTTCCCCTGCCCTCCCCTCCTCTTTACTTCTCTCTGTCCTCTCCCCAATCTCCACTCCCCTGCTCGGGCTGCCTTGTGCTGTGGCCTCTGCTCTCCCCCTATGCTGGGAACTGAAATTCTCTTCCTTTCTGCAGGCTGCAGATGAAATGCCTGATTCTCTCTGTTGCCTTGCAGCCAGAGTAAACATGCCTCCCTCTCTAAGTCTTGGCCCATCTGCCTTGAATTATGCATGTGTCTACAGAGGACCCCATTAGGATGAAGGTTGTAACTTATTTATCTCACATTCCATTCAATAACTCTCCCCACTCCAGTACCAAGGACAGTGTCTGGCATGAAGAAGGAGCTTGGTAATTCTTTATTAAAGTTGCATTTTAACTGCTTCTTCTTATGTGTGTGTTTAGTGGAATAATTCAATTCAGGGATAAATGATACACTCTTGTGGGGAAAAACTGGTGCTTTCTGCCTTTAGCCTCAGGCTAAAAAAACCCTGCTACCCTTTTATCACCTGTCTTTTGGTTTCTCCTCCCCTTGTTGATCTGCATCTCCCACTTCCCTCTGCCACTCTGTCAGAGCTCCTGTATAGCCTTATCTCTCTCCTCTCTGCCCCCCTCCTCTCTCTCTTTCTCATACACACACATTTCTTCACTTGCCATGTGCAGGTCTTATGAAATATGGCAGACTGGTTCTCAGGACTTGCTGCTGAAGTAATTGTGACTACATTCTGATGCATGTCACACCTTCCTGAGATTAGTGCAGGGTCTTGAGAAATGATTCCTGAACCTGCCATACCTTGAGTTTCCCAAGAGGTGCTGGAAGTTTTCAAAACAAAGTTAATTGCAATTCATGGTAATCGCACACATAGTTAATGCTATGCCACACTTTGTGTCTAAGATGAACGTTACGAAAACGGATGTGTCAGAGCTCTCATCAGACTGTGGTGCAGGGCAACTGAATAATTCCTCTGAGAAAGGAACAAAGTCTTCTGGAATGAGACCTTCATGCCTGTGAAAGTCGAATGCACCTACCTGCTGTGATGTGGGCTTGGAGTGCAGCCTGACTTGCTTGTTGCAGTCCCCAAAGCCCTAGGTACAGTGGGGACAATGAGATCTTTTTGAACCCAAGCTCCCTTGGTTCTCCATTTCCTCTCATTCTGAGCTGCCAAGACTCACTATCCATTTAAATGTGTGTTGTAAGATAGTTGTTTTCTTTGGCATTTATTCTTTCTTGGTTCATTTAGCATCCAGGTTCTTGAACACTGGTGATAGATATAGTTTCTCTGACACCTGAAAATGTGGGAGCAGATTCCTGTCTCTTTGTTCACTTCTCCTCTGATTTGAAGAATCATCTTTTTCACCTTCCTCCTCGCCAGTCTATACCACCAGGTGCTGAGAAGCTTCTCTGTAAACTTCCAACTTTGATTTTTCTCTGCCACGCACAGCACCCATTTTGTCATGACAACCACCAAGTCACTTGGGGTATGATTTTTCATTTGCTGGGTGAGAAGGGGTCAGTGACTGGATTCAAGCCCATGGTTTGAGAGTGGAGCACATTCAACACCTCCTCTCACCTACAAGGCAATATTTGCTTGTGTAACTGAAGCCGACCCCAGGCTTGGGGCTTACATTTGGTCTTTTCCTGCCTCTGCAGCTTGTTTCTTCCTGCTTTAATGCTCACTGTCCCATCCAGAGTGCTGCAGAGCTTCCTACCTCCTCTCCATGTCACACCTTCTCTTCATTCTCATACAGTGGACCCGGCTCCTGCTTTGCACCGTATATACTGTAACACATCATCATTGATCTGTAGCCTCCTTTCTAGATGTGAGTTCCTTCAAGCTACAATGACCATTTAAGTTACTGTCTGAATTGAAATTTTATGGATAAATTGGAAAGGTGCTAAGTCCACAACAGCAGATGGAGTTTGGACAGTTCAAGCATGTTGTGCTGTGAATGTTCCTGGTTAAGAAGCGAGCAAGTTCCGGCTAGCTCAGTCCACAGCAGTTATTGTCATTCTGGAAAGGTTGTATTTACAAATGCAGAAAAAGACCCTCCTGCCCTCACCTGGGGAAGGTATTGTTACCACATGCTATTCCCATGAGGCATTGCCAGCACCCATGAAGGTAAGAGACCATAACTGAAAAATCACTGCTGTCAGCTGCTAAGAACATGTGGCCTCCATAAATGATGGAGCCTGGCACTTCTCACAACAGGGAGTTTCCATTCCAACACCTTGGACCATGGGGATGCGAACTTGCTAATCTCCTGGTATTTTTAAGGAAAAAGTCAGCAAACTGTCATAGTGTGTCACCCCAGAGTGGAGCAGAGAAGCCATATAGGCCAGTGGCTCCATGTTCTGATAAAACCATTGCGTAGAGATAAGATGAAGAACACAGACCTTCTGGCTCCCAGACAAGCACATTTCCCACAGACACTGACTCATAAGAAGAGAAATCTAATGGCAATCTAATGTAAGGACTTATGTTGATAGGGTATTAATGCTGGGCCACCATGGTGCCCTCTAGTTTGGAGAAGTAATTCAGTCACTCTGTTCTCTGGCATTTGATACGCAGCAGTACTGAGAACCCAGGAGTATGTCTCAAGTAAAACTCACTCATGGGGAATTTCTGTACCATTGAACTTCTGCTTTCAGGTTTTCCAGAGAATGTGTTGGGTACATGTGTGTGATGTGTATAAACACATACGTGTGTGCAGGTGTCATGTGTGCACACAATGCAAGCATGTCAGGTGTGCAATGTGTATATGTGCATGCATGTGCACAATGTGTGCATAGGTGATGTGTTAATGCATGTGCAGGTGTGTCACATGTTCATGTGTATGCATGTAAAGGTATGTTCATATTTGTACACAGGTGTGTCATGTGTGTTCTAAGGTAATATGGAACATTTGATGATCTCTCCTTGACAGTCTCAGTATAAATTATCTGTATTCTGAATGATTTGTCTTATTGTTTGAAGGTGAGGTAGTCAGCTTGAGCAAATCCTTCCTAACTTCATGCAGCAAAGATTCAGTTTAAATATTTCATCAGGTCCTGCCAGGCCCTATGAGGTGCCAAAGGTCATTGCTGGGTTAGTTACTAAGTGACATAAATCAAGCAATCCATTTTTACTTCCTGTGGGAAAGAGACTCAGATGATAAGACGTACCCTGCAATTTTGAGCCCTCAGCAGAAAGACTTTGGACTGAAGTCGTATAGGGGCTTCTAGTCTCCTCTTTCCAGGTGCGGTTTTCACTCTACAAGTTCATGTGCACATAGATGGGCCAGATGACTGCTCCTCTCCCCTACTTAATTCACTGTTGACCCAGGTAGGAATCTTGGTCCTTCACATCTGAAGAATACTATCCAGTTAGGTTATGCCATCTCCAAGCATTTGGTATATTTACTGTTTTGCAATAAGGTCATCAGGGGAAGATTTGAAGACAGTGGGCTGTGGCATCTCTCCCCAGGAGGATCTTAGGGAGGAGTTGGAGACAGAAAATAAATACTATGGTACATATACACAATGGAATTTCATTCATCTCAAGAAAAATGAAATCTTGACATTTACAGAAATATAGATGGAACTGGAAATTATTGTGTTAAGCAAAATAAGATAGACTCAGAAAGACAAATATGACATATTTTCTCTCATATGTGGATCTTAGATTTACATATACATATATCAGGGTATAGGTCATTGAGCTACAAAGGAGACAATGAGAGAGGAAAAAGAGAGGTTGGTGGAGGGGAAAGACAGTAATAGAAAATATGAGACATGAAAGCAGAAGGGGCCCACTGGGCCTGGGGCCAGCAGGAATGGGAAGAGGATCAACAAAAACCAAAGTATGTGTAAAAATGCCATATGAAGCCCATTGCTTTGTATGCTAATTAAAAAAACAAATTAAAATGAAAAGATCAGAGAATAACATGGGAATTTATATTGAAGATGATAGAGGGAAGCTCAATTTTAGAATTTCTGTTCTAATATCAAATGAGATATAAGAAGAAAACAAGAGCAATGAAAACATTCAATGTCACACATTTTTGTTTATTGTTTTCTTTTTTGTTGTGTATGCCTATGTGTGTGAGTGCAGGCGTGCACATGCCATGGTGTATGTGTGGAGATCAGGATGACAACCTTGGGTACCAGTCCTTGCCTTCCCACTTCAGACAGGATCTCCCATTGTTCACCACTGTTCATGAGGCTACATAGCCTAGGAGCTTCTGGGACATTTTCCTGTGTCTGCCTCCCATTTTGCCATAGGCAGGGCTGGGGTTACAGAGACCTGCACTTCTGCATCCATCTTTTTGTGGGCTCTGGGATCTCAACTCAGGTTCTCATGCTTGTGTAGCAAATGCTTTATCCACTGAGCCATCTCCCCAGCCATGTTGTTTCAGATAAGGATGTACTACATATTCCAGGCTGTCCTTGAACTTGCAATCTTCCTACCTCTACTTCCCAAATACTGGGAATACAGGTCTGTGACATCATGTCAAACTCAAAAATCTTTGAGTAGCATCTGCATAGGGGCAGAGCCCTGGCCCATTACTACAGTGGGCCCCCTAGGTCTGTTTCTGTGTCCTGAGTAGTGCAAGGAACAGAGATGACTCAGCAGAATAGTGAAGTCTTACCAAGCCCCAGTTTGGGGTGTTGCATTGGCAGAGTATTTCAGAACAGAGGAGAACACAGGTAGTGTAGATACAGTTCAGATAACTTCACATTGGGAAGACACGAATCTGAGGCAGGCTGAGTAGAGGCACATGCGCCAGGCATACTGCCACAGCATCATGGACACAATGAACCTCAAGAGCTGAGAGGAGCAAGGACTGGGCTGTCCCAGGTGACTTGCGAGTATGGGTAATACAGCTGCTTGTCATTGCAATCACAGGACCAGGAATGGCAGAGGATAACATATGCTTCAGAGGTTGAATAAAGCACTGGCTTGCAGGAGGTGCTGCTCATTGCTTACTGTCATCCAAAGTGAAGGTGAACAAATGACAATAAATGTTGGTGAGGATGCGGTAAAAGGGGAACCCTTCTACACTGCTGGTGGGAATGCAATCTGGTACAGCAATTGTGGAAAGCAGTGTGGAGGTTCTTGAGACAGCTAAAAATAGATTTTCCATATGATCCAGCTATAGCACTCCTAGGCATATATCCTAATGACTCTTCTCACTACCTTAGAGACACTTGCACAACCATGTTTATTGTTGCTCTATTCACAATAGCTAGGAAATGGAACCAGCCTCGATGTTCATCCACAGATGAATGGATAATAAAGACATGGTACATTTATACAATGGAGTTCTATTCAGCAGTAAAGAAAAAATGAAATTATGAAAATCACAGGGAAATTGATGGATCTGGAAAGGATTATACTAAGTGAGGTAATCCAGGCCCAGAAAGCCAAACATCACATGTTCTCTCTCATATGTGGATCCTAGCTACAAATGTATAGACTTGTGTGTGAACTAGAACCAAAAGTCAGTAGCAGAGGCCCATAAGCTAGGAAAAGGCTATAAGGGAGGGAGGAGAGGGGAGGACTTTAGGGGATGGTATTATATATATATGTAAATAGAAGAACAGATTACAGGGAGGGTAAAGGCCTAGGCTAGGTCAAGGGAAGAGATTGTATAAAGGAAGGGCGGCAGGGGTTGGGGGGAGATGGTCAGTCAAAATTCAAAATTCAAGGTATTCTGATTAAGACATACAAAAATCTACTTTCTTTAATAATGCACATCCAGAAACCATAGAAAATTTTCAGTGCCAAGGATGGGATACCTTCCAGTGAGTTGCTGGCCAGGGAGGTCCCTGTTGCCTCCAAATCATTATAGGCTATTGCCAAGGCCCTTGGTTTCCTGTGAGAAAGAGATAGTAAGACCCTATTACTGAAGACTTCACATGCCTGAGTAGCAAGGTCACTGAGACATCAAGTTGGTGCTGAACAGAAAACCTTCTCCCTGTAGCCCAGCCAACTGAAAGCTGGAAAAAGCTGCACTGTATGCAGCCTTATTGGAGACAGAAGTCATCAGCTGTGAAAACAGTGGACACTGGAAGCCTCAAGTTTGTCCAGACAGGCCAAATGACTGAACGAATGCAATAGTGGCATGTCTGCTCTGGGGGAAGCCAACTGCTCCCTAATTGGACTGAAGGCCTTGCTCTATGGGAGGGAATACATGCCTGGAACTGAAAACCTAATCAAAAGCCCATGGCAGGGGAGGTCATAAGCTGTAGGGGTATAAAGCCTGCTCCTGTCTGGATAAATGCATATATTACTCTCATCAAATTGCCCTGAAAGTACTACACTTAATGTTCATATTCATATATTAATGCCAATCTCACTTCTGGTTAGAGAAGCTTCTCTTTTCAGATGGCCATGACCATTGGGATGACCCAAGAGGCAACATAGTGCTGAAAAGAAGGGACGGAGGAGTCCAGCACTGAAACATCTCATACCCTCCAAGACTCAGGGTCCACTGCAGAAGAGGTGGCGGAAAGAATGTAAGAGCCAAAGGAAGGTTACCACTCCTTACATACAACTGTGTGGACAGAAATAGGCCTTAATATCCAAGACCTCGCAGTGCTTAGTAATACCTACACAAGACCCTCATAATAGGAGAAAAAGATGATGACATCAAATTAAAAGAGAGACTAGACTTCTGGCCAAGATGGCGACCACATAGCTGCACTGCAGATCCCTGGGAAAGAAAGGCAAGACATTAAGGGGAGAGCAATATCCAAGAGATTGCCAGTGGGAGGGCACAGAGGGGAGAAAAACAGGGAATCGCTGATTCCCTTGCGGGCAGGGTAGCCCACCCCTCCCCCCAAGTAGCCGCCGTATCCACAGCGCCCTGTGCACAGATCAACCCCTGCGTGTGGCAGCTTAGACTGCTCTGCCCACTCACTCACTTACTGCTCCTGCCACCACACGTTCAGTGAGTCCAGGCCCACAGCAACTGCCATGCAAGCTCAGACTGTGTCTGTTGTTTGCGCCAGCTCAGGTGCCATCCCCTACCTTTCTGTCATGCTGGCCGTCTGCCATTGTCCTGTGGTGGGGGAGCGCAGACTGCTTCCGGGTTCCAGTGTTCCCATGCCAGAGTTTGGGCTGCTTTAGTGCTTGGAGCTTCAGTGTCCCTCCTAGCTCAAATGCAGGCAGCTTTGGCACATTACCGCTTGAGAGAACAGGCAACTTTGATGCCCTGGCCAGGCAGTAGATCAGGCAGCTTTGGCAAGTGAGAGCCAAAGCCCAGGTTGCTTGGCAACTGCCCCAGGCTGCCTCAGATTCCCAGTGTGCTTGAGCCCAGGCTGATCCACCCACCTACATGCCCATACACTGTCATGGGCAGACCACAGCGCAAAAGAAATAACATGAAAAATCAAATGCAAGAAAATCCAGTTAGTCCTACAATGAACATCTCTACAAAACATAGAAGAGTAGTAGGATCAGAACACCAAAATGAAGCTATGAGCAATGCAACCTTGACCAAGGCAATGGTAGAAATTGCAGAAAAGCAACAAAGGACCGATAATCGCGTGGATGCTGTCATCACTAAACTAGACCTAATAGATAAGAAAATGGATGGAGTTCAAAGACAGTTAAGAGATTTGAGGGTGAGTGAAAAAAAAGAAGACCTCAAAAATCAGCTGGCCATGCTAAATGAAGACATAAAGAAAGAATTTCAGAGCCACATGTTGGGTCATGATATGCAGAGACATTTATCTTACACATAACTGTGGGCTAACTCCACAATGCATGACCCATATACCTCAACAAGGAGGGGCCAAGGGGAGGGGAAGGTCATGGATGAGCCTAATAAAGGTACCAAACTGACTGTATTTGCTGAATACAAAACTAACTAATAAAGAAAAAAAATGCAAGGATAAATTCCAAGAATCATCAAGAAAATCAGAAAATGATGTAAAAAGGGAGCTTGACAAAGGGATGGAAATTATACATAGAAAAGTAGTAGAAAATGCAAACCTAATTGAACAAGTCCAAAATTCTCTAGAAGCTCTCAAGAATGGAGTCAGCCATGTGGAGGATAGAAACTCTGATCTGGGGCTGGAGATATGGCTTAGCAGTTAAGCGCTTGCCTGTGAAGCCTAAGGACCCCGGTTTGAGGCTCAATTCTCCAGGACCCATGTTAGCCAGATGCACAAGGGGGCGCACGCATCTGGAGTTTGTTTGCAGTGGCCAGAGGCCTTGGCATGCCCATTTTCTCTCTCTCTCTCTCTCTCTCTCTGCCTCTTTCTCTCTCTCTGTCTGTCGCTTTCAAATAAATAAAAATAAAAAAAATAAAAGGAAAGAAACTCTGATCTGGAAGACAAGATGGAAGAAACAGTCTGAGAGTTCAAAAATTTCAGTAAGTTCAAAAGTTTCTGTGAACAGAATATGAGAGAATTGTGGGATACACTTAAACGTCCTAATATCAGGATCATTGGAATAGCAGAAGGAGAAGAAATTCAGACCAAAGGCATGGAGAACTTATTTAACAAAATAATTGAAGAAAACTTTCCCAGTCTCTTAAAAGAAAGGCCCATCAAGATACAAGAAGCCAACAGAACGCCAAACAGACTGGACCAAAGAAGAAACTCTCCAAGACATATTGTCATTAAGACTCTAAACATTGACACCAAAGAGAAAATCCTAAAAGCAGCTAGGGAAAAACAGCACACCAGTTTCAAAGGTAACCCCATCAGAATTACTCCAGACTTCTCAATGGAAACCCTGAAAGCTAGAAGGGCCTGGAATGAAACACTGCAAAGTCTAAGAACCTATGGCTTCCAACCCAAACTACTCTACCCACCAAAAGTATCCCTCATAATAGATGGTGAAAGAAAAACTTTCCATGACAAAACTCAACTTTACAATTATATGAACACAAAACCAAACCTACAGAGAGTATTTCAGGAAATTCTCCACAGAGAAGAAACAAATAATCAAACTCAAATGCCTACAAGATCACAATAACCAAACTCAGAGTAGGCACAAAAAACTTCAAAGTCCATGAAAACACCAAACCACATATACCATCACAATATGGCAAGGATCAAATCAAATCTCACAGTCATTACCCTAAATATTAAGGCGTGGCTGGAAGCTGGAAGGGAGTCAGTCCCCACACAGTCAGCGTGTCTAGTGCCAGAAGGTGCTACATGGGCGACTGGGGGAAAATGACCAATATCTGTCCAAGCAACTCATGGTCTAACCTAATTAGCAGCAAATAACCTGTTGTGATGCTCACACAAGTGCAATAGTGGCACACAGCCATGGTGGGGAACCAACTGCTCTTGATTTGGCTAACTGATCTCCTCAGTGGTACAGGACCCATAGCTGGGTCTGGGAAACAAGTCAAAACCATATCCAAACATAAGCCCACTCTCCATTATCAAGCTACCATTAATCATGTGCTACAAGAGGGCCTACACCTATTAAATTCTCTATAAAAAAATGTAAGGGTTATCTCATTTGTCCTGGTGGTAACGTACTCTCCATTGGAGAATCTGCTTCTCTTTTTCAGATAGATGTAGATCGTAAGAGGGCAACCCCATCATACCTTAAAAGGGCCCCGGCTGAAGCTAAGAACAATTGGCGAAACAAGCAAGGGTGCTGTTTCCTGGTGAACCAGGTACCAGCACAAGGGTGAAGGAGAGCAACACAGAGAAAAATCAATTCCTACTAAATCAGAGAGCCAGAGACCCAGAGGCCACAACACCTCATCACTGAAGCAGACCAAAAATGAACCCAACATGGCTCAGGGAAATTTTGTGGAAGAGGGGGCGGAAAGAATGTCAGAGCTACATGTTGGGTCATGATATGCAGAGACATTTATCCTACCCATAACTGTGGCTAACTCCACAGTGCATGACCCATATACCTCAAAAAGGAGGGGCCAAGGGGAGGGGTAGGTCACAGATGAGCCTAATAATGGTACCAAACTAACTGTATTTTCTGAATACAAAACTAATTAATAAAAAATAAAAAATTTTTGAAAAAGAGAGTAATGGAGAGAGGGAGGAGATATGACAGAGAGCAGAGTTATGAAGGGGAAAGTGAGGGAGGGGAGGGAAATACTAAGGTTTGTTGTCTGTAAGTGTAGAAGTTGTCAAAAACATATATATTAAAAAAATAAAAACAAGATATATAGAAACAGGCTTTGCTTAAAAGAAAGAACTACTGAAGGATGTTCTTCAGGAAGAAGGAAAATAAACTTAGATGGGATGAACTGACCAAATGAAATAATACTGACTTTTTTTAAAAAAGTAAATAACATTCATATGAAAATGTATTTTTTCATAATTTAAAAACAATACTAGATAATAATAACAGAATTTGGATAAGGCAGTTAACAGAACAACTTCAATGTTTTATTTAGAGGCAGTATTATAAAGTTGACTGGCTTTGTATTTTGTTAGAAAAATTCAAAATTTATGCAAGTCCGAATAATTAACTATCACTAAGTAATAGAATGGAATACATGACTTTTATGCACACAGAAGTGGATAGGGATTGAAGAGACAACTAATTAAATGAAATGTATAAAATGAGAAATTCAACAACAAATTTAAACTAACAAGTAGTACAAAGAGAATAAGGTGTTAAAACATATAAGTTGCTACAGTAACTGACAATATATAAAATTTCATTTATTAAAACAGAACTGAATACTGACAAAATCCTGCTTATGAATTGTTTACAAGACACAGTCATAACATAGTCACATTTAAGGTTGAAGATAAAAACCATGGAAAATACCAAGAAGACATTAATGAAAGAAATGACAGGTTTTAACTGGGATGAAATATTCTTTTTATTGATAAACACATCCATACATTAGGGATAACATAAGAAAGTTATGGGTAAAATGAATAATAAAATTTAATCTACCAGTAACATAGCATAATTATATCCTTCTATGTACTAACATTGTCATCTAGCAAAGTGTATGAACAGACCCAGTAGAATTACCAAATAGACATTTTAAGTCAATAACCATAGTGGGAATTACTACCAAGTCATCGCGGACTGATGAGGTTGATGAAGAACTGGTGAAGCTACCGATTACATTTTGAATGATATAGTCATCCTTGATTGCATACCCCCACACATGCAAGTGGCAAATAGAAAATGACCCTGTTCACTAATAAATAGAAGGTTTAATATATTATCAATTAATGAGTCAAAATGAACTCTTAGCATATACAAATGTCTTTGGGATAGAGCTTTGCCTCACTCCGTGGATAAGATCATTTGTTGTGCAAGCATGAAAGCCTGTCAAGGCCCGAGACACTCCTTTATTCCCAGGACCTACATAAAAATCTGTGTGGCCACACATGTCTGTAATCCCAGCCCCTACAGGGAGCAGAGCCTGGAGAATCACTGAGGTTTGTGTAGACAAACAGCAAGCTCCTGGATCAGTAAAGGATCAAGAAGAGATTCTGGCTCAAGTATGAATGGGCAAAAGAACAATGGAGGAGGTCATCTGAAATTCCTGCCCCCGCCCCCCAGCCACCACAGGTAAGTGTACCACTGCAGTGAGTGCTAGGAGCACTGCATGGATTCATATTCATACACCATCTCTCTCTCTCTCTCTCTCTCTCTCTCACACACACACACACACACACACACACCACCACCACCACCACCACCACCACCCCACACTACATCCATACACATAGGAACAAAAGGTATCTTTGTTGGTAGTGGTATAACAAAACAATATCGAAGTTGAAAACTATTCTTGTCACCCCCAGATAATATACTTAGAAATCAAACTTACATTTATATCAGAATTATACTGTTCATGACATGGTGCCATTTATGTGTGCAAGGCATGCATGTATGTACATACATAAGGATATGTCTTGAAGGTCATAGGTGGTGCATAATTATCAGTTGTTGTAGATGGTCATTTTTGAATAAGAAAATTCAGATTTTTTCACATTCTTCATTATGTTTTTAGTTATTATGTTTCCATTGAGCATGGTTGATATACACTATTAATAGGCATATACATTTGTTTTTTATTATATTATTTAGATTTTTATCTGAATATTGAATACATTTTCTTGTGAAAAATAATTTCAAATGACCTGTATTTTAAATTGAATGGAAAGTCATATTTTGAAATAAATAACAATGAGTACTATTCATTGACATAGTGAAGGGAAGCTCATCATTTAAAAACATGTTAAAATAATTATTAAGCTAACTCTTAAATAAAAATAAATAAATAAAGCATAAAACAAATTATTGAATAATTCAAAATAAAGTGTAAGGAAGAACATAACAAATGTAAAAGCAAAATCAATAAAATGGAAAAGGATTAATAGGGCTTAAAAGTCTGTTTTTCCAAAAATTAAAATGAAACCATGATGGCATTTATGTGTGCAAGGCATACATGCATGTATATGCATATATGTGTAAGGATATGTGATGGTCACAGGTGAAAATGAGCACAACACAATATGAGAAACACACAGGTTCTTGCAGGACATTACTATAAATCCATGGATATCAAGAAAGCAGAGACACTATAGGCATTCCTCACTTGCTTGGCAACCATATGCCCTGAGTTCAGGTACCACAGGTTGGCCATAATGTTATTTCCTGCAGGGAACAACCAGTGCTCACCAACTTATAGACCGTGAGGTACCATGGCTTTCATTAGCCTGCTTGTGTAAGCCGAGGACATTCACAGACCATCACGGTGACCTTTGGGGCATAGGTAGAAGTGTTGCCCATCGTCTGGGAAGCACTGCAGCTACAGGATGATTTCAAGACTGGCTTGTCTGTACATGGCAAAGCTCAGCACAGTCATAGACCCCCTTTCTCTTCATCACCTCCTTTATGAATCAGGTAATTTAAGATTCTCTATGTTGTCTTCTGAGTCAGAATCAGTAAACAAGGCAAATATCTGAAGATGTCAGGAGGTGAGGAGGGGAGGTGGGAGGAAAAATCCAGAATCAGAATCCTGCATATCTTCACATGTCCTGACAGATGATCTATCCATCCTTATGAATGCTAGTCCCAAGAGGTAACTAGCACATGAATATTTTACAGATTTCAGTCTACTATTGATCTGTAGCCTGTCAGTAACCAACTGGTTAATTTAATTTGATGCAAAAACACAATGAAGTCTGAGCAAATCCAGTGTCTTTGAGCTGGGAGCTCGAATGGACATGGTCAGTATTTGAGAGAAAGCTCTACCACCCACGGGGCTGGGAGAAGGGAAGGAAGTACCCATACCATCTATCCTAGTCCTATGGGAAGTCAAGGTCATTTACAAGGCCCTGAGGGAGGAAAACCTTTTTCTTTTATCTAATATGATGGAGTAAGTTGTTTATCCACAGAAAGTCTGAATTAAGGAAAAGCTGACTATGTATAAGCAAAAAGTTAATCACCAATTTCTAACAGTTTATTTTCCAAATACAGAGCTTTTGGAGCAGTCAGAAAGCATTGTTCCAGACTTTTGGTCTCTGTGCATCAGAACTCTAAAGGAAATTTACACCCTTTCATCAGCAGGCAGGTGAGTTGTGGTTTCTTTCATTCCTCTCAGATCTATACTATTTATCAATCAGCTCCTTTGCAGGTTTTTTTTAGGTTTAAAAACATCAATAGTAACAAAAATTCAATTTGACTAAAAGTTTCATCACTCTCAATCATACCTCTTCCCTCCTTTCACACTGGGGCTGGCTTTTGTGACATCAGTCTTTAAAGCCAGGTACCAACTTCACAAAGAACCCTGTTTCTTTTTGAAGGCGATATCGTCTCCTGATGAAGGAGCATGGAATCTCCATTTGATAAAATGAAAATGTGTGTTTGCAAATTACAACTTCTATGTGCAGGCAGAGGTGTGGCATATAAACTTGACTTCCAAACTGTGACTGGAAAGAAGGAACTGGTGGGAGAGGGAGTGTGCTTTTTTTCAGTAAATATCTGAAGATGTCAAGAGGTGATGAGGGGAGATGGGAGGGAAAAGCTATAATACATATGAGGAAAAGTCCCATCCTGGCAAAATAAGTTACCAACTGGGAAAATGTTTTCCAAGGCAAAAAAGATACACCTGGCCTTGTGCAATCCCTGCTTTAAGTGTGGATAGGACTGTGAAGATGGAGAGTCACTTCCTGGGCAGGGTCATGCCACATGATGAAGGTGATAGCATACTCACTCCTGTGGTTGTGGCATTCTGGTGGACTTGAAAGATAAGAATTGTGGTTTGACTGTGAAATGTCCCCCACAATCTTATGTGTTTTGAATACTTGGTCCCTAGCTGGTGGCAACTTAGGAAGGTTATGGGGCATCTGGGAAGTGGAGACTTGCTGGAGGAGGTGTATCACTGGGAGCAGACCTTGAGGTTTATTAGTCCTCACCTGCATGCCAGTGCTAGAAAGCTCACTCCTTCTTGTGCTGTGGGTTCTCTGCCGTGATGCAACTTCTCCTTGAAATTGTAAGCTGAAATAAGTCCTTCCCTTCCATGAGCTGCTTCTGGTTGAGTGTTCAGCAGCAAGTAGGTAACTGCTACAAGGATGATGACAGAAATGAAGCTTCAGAGGGGACTAAGGACAATATCAGGAACTAGGCTAGAGGTAGTTCATGTGATGTTCTGGAAAAAAATCTGAATGCAGTCTGTCCATGTACTGAGAACTTGAATGAAGTTGAACTCAAAAGTCATGGTCTAATTCCTCTGGTGGAGGGAATGTCAAGATAGGATAGCATTCAGGCTGGTGATGAGAAAGCAGCTGTAATTGTAAAAGAGATCAGCCCCACTAAAGAAAAATCTCAGGTGCCAGACATGGAGCTGTAGGATTTTGTGTTTGCGCTGATGGCATTTGGTTTTAATTTGGTCCTACCTTTTCTTGCTATGTCCATATTCTTCCCTTTTGGAATGTGATTTTTTTTTTTTTTACTCTGTGCTATTGTATATTGGAAGCATGTGTCTTGCATTTTGATGTTATAGGAGTCCCATTAAAAGTTTGTCTGAGAGCCAGGCGTGGTGGCACACGCCTTTAATTCCAGCACTCAGGAGGCAGAAGTAGGAGGATTGCCATGAGTTCAAGGCCACCCTGAGACTACATAGTTAATTCCAGGTCAGCCTGGGCCAGAGTGAGACCCTACCTCAAAAAAAATTTGCCTGAGTCTCAGAAGAGACACAGACTTTGAATCAAGTTGTAACTGTTTTTTCTTAGTCTTTATTTATTTATTTAAAATATTTATTTTATTTTTATTTATTTATTTGAGAGAAGAAGAGGAAGAGAGAGAATGGGCATGCCAGGGCCTTCATCCACTGCAAATTAACTCCAGACATTTGTGCCCCTTTGTGCATCTGGCTTACGTAGGTCCTGAGGAATTGAACCTGGTTCCTTTGGCTTTATAGGCAAGTGCCTTAACAACTGCTAAGTCATCTCTCCAGCCCTATTTAGTTTTTAAATGTTTGTTATTATTATTAACAAGATGTTTTGTACGGATACATCATATGTTGGTGCCCTCTTTTCCCATGTCCCTGCCCCCACCCCCATTCTGCTGGAGACACTCCTCAGTGGGGTTGCCTGTATTCCCCATGGAGTTACAGTTTATGTGTTACGGGAGCAGTAGTCAGTTATTTGGGTGGGGAGGAATGCCTCTGGGCATGATGTCTCCACCTGTGGCTCTTACAATCTTTCCACCCTCTCTTCTGCAAAATTTTCAGAGCCATGGTGGATGAGTTTTAAGTCTACTTCAGTGATGAGCTCTTAGGAAGCTCTGGATCTCTGATTTGGTAGGTATTGAGTATCCTCAGGGTCTGTCTCTTACTCCCTGGTGCTGATTATCAGAAACAGCATGGAAGCAGCACTCTTGCTCCTCTCCCCACTTCTCTGTGGATTCAGCTGTGGCTTGGATGAAGTGCCAGGGGTAGTTTGTCTCCTCCACTCTCACTACCTTCTGAAAAAGAAGAACAGATTCTTCAACGGAGAGTGAAGTCAACATAGTTTAAATGGGATAAACACTATTAATTTGGGGAGAATCTGTCCTATGTAACCCCTCTTTTAGGCAAAGACTAGTGAGAGCTTGACACTGGAGAACATAATCTTTGTCTCCATAGGATTCTGATCTGGTTCCCAATTCCAGATATGGGTTCCTTTATACTGAGTGGATCTCTTAGCCAAGAAGAAAGCTATTGGTTACCCACTGAGGCTGTGTGCCACTACTGCACTGGCATTTACGTTGTGTCAGGGTGTTTGCTTCTGAGTAGCTTAGACCTCTGGTTGCTTAGATGGTCGTTGGCCATTTTCCCCCAGTAGCTCATGTAGTGCTTTCCAGCACTAGACAGGCTAACTGTCTTGGGACTGGCTTTCTTCTGTATTGCAGCCAGGTCTCTCCATGCTCTCTGTCAGCAGCATATGGTGTCTTCAGCAATAGGGTCTTAGTTTTGCCTCAGGCAGTTAATCAAATGCTTTGTCAGAAAGCTGTCTTGATTTGGGACCTCATATGTTTTCCTGCAACAGCTCCATGTGGGTATCAACTAATCTCTTGGTTCTGGGAGTTATAGGTCAGATACAGAAAAAAATGCTTTTAAGCTTAGGCTTCATCCCACCCTCACCAGAGCCCTGCTTTTCAGGTGGTTAGTCTTTATTTTTAAAAATCATATTAAAAATCTTATAATTACACATGGAAGGGATAAATGTGATTACAGTTGTGTGAAGAAAACCCAATCAGAAAGGCTATGTCTGTCAGCTGATGTTGTAGCTCAAGTTCTGAGAACATGACATGTTGCAAGGCTAAAAGGAATGGATAATTAGTGTTCCTCTCCACCTTCATACTCTCCAATAGAATCCAAACCATCCTTCACAATCCTCCTCTAGCACAGCCATATCCTTGCAGAGCTGAGAAGACTTTCCTTCCTCCCTCGCCTCACCCAGATATCAGCACACAAAGGCACACTTAGCATCATCCATGTCCTCATGGGCCACACAGGACACCTTCCTCCAGCCCTTGACCCACATACTATTTAACAAAGGCACATTTGGCTTCCATGCTGCAGGGGTGAAAAGAATTGATAATTTCATCTTCTTTCTCAGCCTTTCCTTCAACATAATCCATACTAACCTTCTCATAATGCCCCTCTTGTACAGCCATAGCCTCACAGGCCTCAGCAAACTCTCCTTCCTATATCCCTGCACCCATCCACCAGGGAACAAAGGGACTCTTGGCAAACATCAGGTCAAACTTGTGGTTCAGGTGAAAACAGACTTGAGCAGTGGCTATGGAGTTACTCAGACCCGGGCCAGATCTCTATCACAGTGGGAGGCTGGTAATTAATGCCAATCTTGAAGCCAGGAAGGACACAAGTCCACAAACTGAATGCTGCACTTGGGCTTGATGGAAATCGGAGCATTGCCATTTTTGGGAACCACATTACCAAGGTGCAACATATAACAGGCTATGCGTCTACCCTGGTGAAGCCCGCATTTCACCATCTGGTTGGCTTGCTCTAAGCAGGTATTAGTGATTACTGCTACGGAAAGCTGCTCATGATAAACTTTCTCAGCAGAGATCACAGGGGCATTTATGACCAGAGAGAAGTAAATGTAGGGATAGATAACCAAGTTAGCCTGAAATTCTGTCATACTTAGGGCTCCATCAAATCTGAGGAAAGATATAGTTTGGCTAATAAGGCAGTTAAGGTTAGTATAAGTAGGGCATTCAATATCAATGGTTTCTATGACAGATATCATATATGGTCTCATTGTCTACATGGAGGTATAGGGATCAACCATAGCTGTTAAAACCTATAGGGCTGGATAAATGGAGAACTCTAGCTTGCACTTCTTGCCATAACCAACAGAATGATGTTCCATCAGAAGGGAAGTGAACTCACAGCAGTTCTTCCACCAAAGCTTCAAAAACTAAGAATCCCTGAAGAACTGAGTACTGACCAGCTAGCTTGTTGTACATGTGGTCTGAGATGGAGTCAGTCATCTCCTTGCCAATGGTGTAGTGTCCCTGGTCGTAGCTTTTGTCAGCCAATTTCTTGCTTATGATGAGCTGCTCAGGGTGGAGGAGGTAGCAGCAAGTACCAGTGAGAATTTCATTGACTGTGGGTTCTAGGTCTACAAACACTGCTCTGGGCACATGCCCAGATGTCATAGATGGCCTTGAAACCAGAGGGGAGAAACTCTGTTCTTAGGGGGCTCTGCTTCAACAAATTCTTACCTAGGAAGTAGTAAGGACTTAGCCAGGCCATGAGACAACCACAGGCTGGTACAGGAATGTATGTAATAGGCTTTATTAAACAGGATTCAGACAGTAAAAATAGAAATGGCAGACCTTTATTACAAGCAAGAAAGCATCTACTAACATGGACGGGAGCCCCTGAAAGTGGAAACTCAAATGACTGGAGTCAGGGGGTTTAAGTATGTTGGAACTGTCTCTACCTATAATTGAAGGTGTCATAAACTGATGGATTGTCTGTTGAAAGTTTAGCAGTAAGCTGGAGATCTTTTGAATTGGACTATTGACTTGGAGAAGAACAAAGTGAGTTGGCAGCTGACCACAGAGAAGAAGTCAGCATAACTGAGTCTCTCTGGGAACAATGTTTCTTGCTAAACTCCCAGAACCCTGGTGAACTCCAAGAGCCCGTCTCCAGTCAACTACAGCCATTCAAAGCTAATCATAGAGTTCCCAGGAGTGGGGGATTCACCTTCACTCTCACTAAAGAAGGTGCTGAAGGAGTCATCCCATCCCCAGTGTTATTGTCAGTTAGCATCTGGACATCTGGCTGGATTCCATGTTCTAGGTGATTGAGCTCCCAGCAAGCAGTGAAGATCTGGACCCTGGCAGGGCCAACAACAATGGAGGTGCATTCTCTAATGGTGGCTAAGGGTTAGAAGGTAACAGACGCAGACATGGGTCCAGTTATCTTATTTGAGGAACTAAGCATCAATGCAAGGAATGCATTTATGGGGACTCTTGACACTGGGCTAAGTTTGCATTATGGGATGGCCATGTGCCTATGGGGATAAAGCGCTGAAGGCCATGGCTTAAAAGTGATGTGTTTGTGTGTCATGTCGGCTAAGGGTGGAGCTGTGATGTTAATATTTATTGTCATCTTGATGGGATTTAGGACCTCTGGGCATGTCTATGAGGGATTATCTTGATTAGGTTGAGGACTACATCGTCCTTAGGGTGCAGTCCAGGGTTATATAAAAAGAAGAGAGATCACTGAGTATAGGCATTCATTGCTTTTTGCTTCCTCATTGTGGACTTAAGGTGACCAGCTCCTTCATGCCCCTGTCACCATGTCTTCTCCAACGTGATAGACTGTATGAGTAGAAACAAAAACTTCTTTCCTTAAGTTGCTTCTGTTCTGGTATCTGGTTACAGCAATGAGAAAAACTGATATACAATTTAGCAGCAAATACTATACCATTTTATAGGGAACTTAAGCATCTTTGGGTTTTGGTGTCTGAGGGGATTCTGGAATCTGTCCTCTGAGGATACCAAAGCACATTGCATTTGGGTTTACTGTTCAACTGTTTTTAAATATCTTAGTTATGTTCAATAGAAACTGTGAAGAGCCTCATGTATGGTCTTCTAGGCCACTGGACATTTTCAGTACTTGCAGGAACTCTGAGAAAGGGATGTTCTTCAGTCTGCCACAGAGGGGCAAGTTAGAACCTGGCTTGGAGTGGTGACTTGTCATCCACCTATGGTGGACAAGAGGTCAAGGTCTGGACTTGAGAAGTCCACTGTACTGCAGACACTGACATGCCAGCCCACGCCTACCTACCCTGGAGTGGGGGTGATTTCCTGCATGGTTGTGGTATTGTGGCTCCTTTTAGGAAGATGCTGTCCCATCAAAAAGGAGGGCTAGCTCAGCACTCTGTAAACCAAACTGCTCTGAGAGTCCTCACAAGGTGGTGATACAGCACAATGGACAAATTCAGAGGTAACTGGCTGCCTGCATCCCAGAGGAGATATCTGTGAGCCCACGCAGCTTTCTCTCAGGAGGAAGAGGCTTCTGGTTTGCTGGTGGCTGGAGTAGTTTAAACTGCTCACCATAGGGCAGATAGGCCACCATCTTGCCATCTTGACATTTGCTGTCATTCAGTGGCAGCATAGTTTTCACTCTCTGTCAAGCATGGTGATGGCATTGAGGAAGAGACAGCCTGAGGGGAAGGCAGGGCCAGTGGGCAGGGACTCTAGAGCTCTCCACTTCCTGCCTCCTCCTTTAGGCAACTGCTCCAGGTATAGCCCTCACCATGCACACCTAGCCATTCAGTATGCTGCCCTGGCTCCCCAGAGCTGGCATCTGCTTCATCTCCCTCCAGGAGCTCCCTCATCTTGAGGGAGTAGTAATGCCTGCTTGGAAACCAGGCTGGGTGTTGTCCATGATCACTGGGCACCTCCTTTCAGTTGGGGGTTCTGAGGCGTGTGGGTCAGGATATTCTCGTGGGATGAAACTGCACTGTTTACCTCCTGCTCCTGTGTTACTCCCTCCTCCTACTAGCTTCTCTTGCTTGGGGCCACACACCCTTCACAAACACAGCTCAGAGCGGCAAACAGATGGCTGTCCTACCTTAAGAGAAGAAAAGGTCTTTACTGCTTAGTGCTCCATTTATAACACAAGGCAAAGTAGTATTTTTATATTTCAATTTAAAACAAAAAATATATAATGGTTGTGGAAATGTGTGTTTTTCTAAAGGAAAAAAGAAACATCCTGGTCACTGGGTGCCAAATTTGAGGTACATTATTTGGATTAAGGGTCCCCTTTGTAACTAGGGGAAGTGGCAGTGGGGAACATAGTACTTGAGAAATTGGTTATTTGGGACTGTTCCTCATTTTACCACTTTACCAGGATTTCCCTGCCCATTTTTGCAGGAGATAGGTACACATTACTTGCAGTCTCTGAGTCCCGTGCCTAACTCTAGAAGACACACACGCACTTGTCCACATATGTGTTTAGAAGTACGAGTTGGCTGGTCAGCTTGAACATTGTTACTGACAAGGGGGTGCTGGAGTTATTTTCTCGTGGGATTAGTATATCACTAAAGCAGGCCTTTTGATATATTAATTTTTTTAAAGCAAAACAAGTTTTATATTTTAATCAAATTTGTAGGGCTTCTTAGTCTAGTTTTACAGAATTACCTGTTTGCTTCAACTGGCTTTCCACTTGCTTCTTGGAGAATCTGGGGACAGGCATGGAATTGCAACACTTCTAATATTGTATCCTAGTGTCTTGTTCTCCCATCAAAATGTTTCTGTTTATTAAAATTCCTAAGGAGTAGCCTTTTCTATTATAATAAACACACTCTGCCCCATCAAAAAAAATAAAAGCAGTATCATCTCCTGTTTGCCGAAATAAAAATATGAGAAGCAGGAGTGCTTAGTCACTGGTCAGTTGCATGTGCTCTGGTGAATAACGCCCTACCCATGCTCCTGTGAGCAGCTCTAAGTAAACTCAGCATCACACACACACACACACACACACACACACACGAAAGAAAAGACATCCAAGCAGAAGAGGGACTAGTTGGGAAGATGAAGGGACTCAGTGGAAGGGAGAAAGGGAGGTTGAAAAGAGAAAGTAATATGGGGGGATTATGATCAAAACACATTATGAAACACATAAATTTATCAAGAAAACTGGAAAAAAGAACTGAAAGATATTTTAATCATGTAGCCCAAGTCTTTCTTTTTCTTGTGGCCAGCAATCCAAGTGAAAGCTAGTTATCCCTGCACTTCTGTCAGGACCCTATCTCCTGCACAGTCACACCTGAGCTACAGGGTAGCAGCTAGGACTCTAGTACCTGGCTCTGCCACAGTTGCTGTAACTGAACAAATTCTGTTGAAAAAGAGAAGAAATCATCATACTAAATACACAGATTTGTTGTGCACAGGAAATCTCACTTCCTGTTATGCCATCTTAGAGGTAGTCACTGTGTTGACAATTCCAGATGTGTGGGTAAGAGTGAGGGTTCTGTTTTGATCTGTCCCAGCCTCTGGGACATTGCTGGTGGTTTCCTGACTGTCAGGGCCGGAAACTTGGGTGACTTCGTGGCTGTCAGAGACAGTAGGTGCACACTACCAGCACCAGTCACTCTCCAAGGCATCCTCATGTCTCTGGTGATTTCTTTTCCTGCTCTTCCAAAGTAGGATGTGTCAAACTGATTTTAAATTTGCTAGGTACTTGCTTTTATTTTACTCAAAGTGTTCTAGTAAGTGATGGAGGAGCACACCACTCGACTCTAAGTGTGTGTATTTCTGATGTGTGCCCTTGGTCTTGGTCTGTAGGCAATGCATACAAACAAGTAGGCCTGCTGCCAGAGCCTGGGGGCAGACTGTATTACTCTCGGCTCTATGGGAAGACCAGCGAGGGACTTTTACACAGGAACATGCTCTTCAGTCCGAATTCCAGTTATGATTTTGGCTGTATCTCTTTGTAATTTGAGGAAACTGAGAAACTTTCCAATTGTCTAAAGCATTCTCTGTAGAAGGAGCGTGATAACAGTACACATGCCATAGGTTTATTGTGAAGGCATAAATGAATTACAGTGTGCAGGGCACTTAGAGCCATTACAGCAGCATGATGAGGTTTGGTGGCCTTAGCTCCTGCTGGTGAGTGTCCAACAAGCCTTTCCAACCTGCTTTACTTGTGCGGTTCTGGCTGACCTTAAATAGAGAGTTGGGCCTTTTTTCTTTCTTTCTTTCTTTCCTTCTTTCTTTCTTTTTTCTTTTTTGGTTTTTTTGAGGTAGGGTCTCACTCTAGCCCAGGCTGACCTGGAATTCACTATGTAGTCTCAGGGTAGCCTTGAATTCACGGCTATTCTCCTATCTCTTCCTCGTGAGTGCTGGGATTAAAGGCATGCGCCACCACGTCCGGCCCTTTTTGCATTTTTTAAATGGTGTATGGGTTGCTTTTATTTAAGTTTATGTCGAATTTGAGAAAGGGAGGTCATTAGTGCTGAGGCAAAGCATTTGTAACAGGGAGAATTCTGTACCAGGCTGGAGAGTGCATCATGGGTCATTCCAGGATGGTTTTCTGAAAAGATGGTGCCTGTGTCTCAGGAGTTAGTCTTTCTCAGAAACCTGGATAGGGTCACTGAAACAAAGACAGACACTCTTTACAGGTCAATCTTGATATGCCCAAGTCACTTGCACTATTCTAGAAAGTTGAACTAAAATCACAGAAAAGGACCCTCCAAATTGTCAGCCAAAAAGCCAGTGAGCCTTAAGGGCTTTGGTGGTCCCCACTGCCACTGCCTTGGGATGCAGGGGATGAGGCTTTGTGGCTGATGGAGGACTAGGGGAGAGTTTTGTGTTCCTGCCTGAGTGACAGGGAATTTGGATGGGGGCTTTCATAATGTAGTGTCTGAGGCAAGATGGAGAGGCAGGGCATGAAAAGACTGGTTGGAATGCAGTTAAAATGAAGGCCATGGTGTGGTGGGACTTAAGACCATGGGCTACTCTGGCTGCTCTGTAGCTCCCAAGACTTTAGTCAGACAGCTTGGATTCAGGCCGCTGGCATAGATATTGTTTCTCTCAGGCCTGGAGGCTAGAAGTCTGAGATCAAGGGCCTGGCAGACCTGCTGTCTGGCGAGGGCTGCTTCCTGGTTCAGCGATGGCGTCTTTTTGCTGGGTCCCTGCAGGGCAGATGCAGAAGCACTCTGGTGTCCTCTCTTTATAGGCATTAATCCCATTATGACTGCTCCCCTCATGACCTCATTTCCTCCAGAAGAAAGACCTCCTAATGTCACCACCACAGGAATCAGGCTTCAGCATGTGGGGACACACAAACCTCCCATCATAGTGCTCCATGTGAATTCAGGTTGGTGAAACCGCACTTGTGTTAAAGCTTTATTCTGTCAAAGTGTTTATTAGATGAAAAATCAAAAAGTGACACATATTCTTGGCAACAAGTAGGACCATGCAGGTGCATAAAGGAGATTCTGATAATCAACACCTCTCACCCGCTTCTCCAAGCTAACAAGTGATAGTGCCAGCCTGTAGCCTCTCACAACAGTCGTCCTCCTGGAGACAGGCATGCACAGACAAATAGCTCACACACAAAACCATGTATAATTGGTATGAGACAGAATCCACACACAAAACACAGATAAATATGTGTGTATTTTATAATTTTTAGCACAAAATTGGATTTTGTTAATTTAGTTTTATTTTCTTGAAATATGAACAGGGACTTACTATGTAGCCCAAGCTAGCCTCACATTTCTGGCAATCCTCCTGCCTCACCCTCTCAAATGTGGTAATTCCAGGCATGAATCACCATGCTTGGCTAAAAATTGGATTTTGAATTTACTTTTTCTTTTCTTATATGTGTGTATGTGTATGGTATGGATCTGTGTGGGTGTATGCATGTTCATGTGTGTGTAGATGTGTATGTATAATGTATGTGTAGGCCACAAGTCAGTGTTGGGTATGTTTCTCAATAGCTCTCCACCTTAGATTTTGAGACAGGGAACCTCACTAAACCTGGAGCTCACTGATTCAGTTAGAGGAGCTAGCCAAGGATCCTCCTGTCTGTACTTCCCTAGCACTGAGATTATAGACACATACCACTATGTCAATTCTCCCGAAATGGGACTTTGTTTTTGAGGCAGGGTGTCACTGTAGCCCAGGGTGACCTAAAACTCGCTCTGTATTCCCAGGCTGGCCTTGAACTTGCTGCGATCCTCCTGCATCTGGGATTAAAGGTGTGTGCCACTACGCCCGCCTCCCATGTGAGATTTAATCTCCTAACTTTTTTCTTTATAATTTAAGCAGCATTGTATTTACGTATTTACGACTAAACTTTTGTTTGTTGGCAGCTACGCCAGTTTGCTAGTGAGGCCCTTCTGAAGCACAACATCCCAATGCTCCCAGCTTCCATACAGAGGGCTGCTCTTGTAGCTTGGGAGACAGAAGCAGAGGTCAGGTGTTGGCAGTGTGTTTCTGCTGAGGGAACCAGGGAAGATCTGCTTGTCATCAGGCTTCTGGTAATTCTGCTACTGACATTGGAAAGACTCATAGAGTCTTCAGGAGTATCTTTGGCCAAATTCTTTGTTCATAGGAAAACATCTGCTATTCTAGGTTAGAGCTACACTACTCATATTTTCACCTTAACTATTCACTTCTGCAAAGACTCTGTTTCCAAACAAGGCCACATTCTGAGGTCTGGGGTTAGCTTTTCAATATATGCATTTATTTAGGTGTTTGCAACTCACCCCATAACAGTTGTTCAATGTTTCTTCTTTGTGGGAGTGGCAAGAGCTGTGGGATACACAGTTATTAGTCATGCCTCACTGTGGAACTTTGACATACAGTGGCCATGGCACTTCTGGGATTCTGGGTCACACTTGTCTGGGGATGAAGGTTGAAGATTGTGTTGTTTCCTCATTGGTGAGTGGTTTAGAAATGGGCATGTGGTGGCCTTATCCCTGATATTTGGGGAGATTTCTGTGGCTCTTGAGTGGGATAAAGACTAGGTGTCCTGTGTCTGGTTTTGGGCATTGTATAAGGAGGCTTCATCATGTGCTATCACTCTAGCTTGCTTGTTGTCAGAGGGGCATTGGCCAGGGAAGTTGGGATTTGGTGGTAATAAAACGTTCTTTCAGGAGTGTTTTGCTGAGCCCTTGAGTCCCACCATCTCAGACTCATAGAGCCCCATGCAACTTTTATTTTGATAAAATATTTTTAATATATAATTTTATTATTAACAACTTCTATCCTTACAGGCAATAAACCATGATAATTCCCTCCCCTCTCCCACTTTCTTTTTCACAATTCCACTCTCCATAATATCCCCTCCTTCTCACCATTAGTCTATCTTTTATTTTGATGTCATTATCTTATCTTTTTTTCCTATTATGAGGGTCCTGTGATGGTATTGCTAGGCACTGTGAGGTCATGGACATCAAGGCCAATTTCTACCTGCACAGTCATGCAACTTTTTTAAAATTAATTTTCATTAGATATGGACATACTTAGTATGTAAACAACACATGTTCCCTCATCTCTGCCCCTTTCCCAAAGAAGACCTTCTCATTGGGGATGCAGGTCAACTCCATGGGGATTGTGGGTCATGCACTGTGGGGGCAGCAGTCAGTTATGGGGGAGAGTCAGTGTCTCTGTGCATAATGTCCCAACTTGCCATGCAACTTCTTGTTTTGCGAGATAACAGAAATGTATCTTTAACCTACTTCAAACTGTTTGAGTTATTGTAGCCAGAAATAGTCTAAGTAGTATAACATAATTTATTCAGCACTTAAGTTTGTTGGATTGTTATTTTCACAATTGATCCTCCCTCTCTCACTTTCTATCTTCACACTCCACACAAACACACACATATACACACACACACCCCTGCACATACATACATCTTCATGTCACTCTATAAATATAGTCCCCAACTTAAGATCATCTGGTGTATGTTTGTTTGACTTTATAATTGTGGCAATGCAGTACCCATTTAGTAGAAATCACACCTTAAATTTTGAGTTTGCATAATTTCTCAGGCTAGCAGATATGCAATCTGATAGTCTCTTGTGATTTGGGCAGTTAGCTATAAGTCTTGGGGCAAAGCAATCCATACCCCAAATGCAGATACTGACTTTGGTCACTTCTTCCTGCCATAGCTGAGTGTCGTTTCATGATCGTATTGACCAGGGTTCCTTCACTGTGGAATTGCCTATTCATAGGCTTTGCCTGTTCTCCTCTTAGCTCAGGTTCTTCTCTTAATGCATTTTTTCCTTTTCCATTTTATACATAGATGTTAGGATAAATTTTCGTATGAAGGAAACTATTACTGTTAAATTAGCAAATTATTTCTTAGCAAATGTTTTGAGTTTTTTTTTTTTTTGTATTGTGCACTGAAATCTTATCGGTAGCCCAGTTGAGATTTGAGACAAGCTACTATTTAATACAATTACTTAGCTGTGACTGACGCAAGTTAAGTTCGCCACCCCTGGCTGATGTGTGCTCCTCTCACAGGCCCCCAGTGGAGTCAGTTGCCCTCCCTGCTTGCTGCAGACCATCACTCTGCCTGGTTCATCATAACTGGTCACTTGGAGACAGGGTGATATGTGCTAGAGTGTGTCTTTGGCTGGTCTTTCATTTTTTTGTGTGTGTATGTTGTATGTGTGATGTGGTCTGTGTGCTGTGTGGTATATGCGTGTGTGTACAGATGCATGTGAAGGCCAGAGAGGAACACTGGTGTCCTCTTCTTCCATGGTTTTCATTAAGATGGAGTCTGCCACCTGAACTAGGAGCTGCTGGGTATTTTATTTTTCTCATGGTTTGACTGTCTGACCAGTAAGCCCCAGCAACCTCTGATCTCAGCTTCTCATGGGACTGGGAATACCAGTGTTTGTGGCCACACATATATGTGGGTGCTGGGGAATTGAGGTCATGGCGAATCAGGCCCTCATGCTTGTGCAGCAAGCACTTTTACCCACAGAGCCCTCTCTTCAGCTCTGGCTTTTCATTCTTGGGAGAAAAATGAGTATCCTTGGGAAATAATGGCCCTCCCAAATTATTTCTCAATATGCAGAACTAAATGGATTGTTAAAAGAATCCACCAGGAATTAAGTTGCTTTTGTCATTCTTGTCATCAACTGTGCACTTTGCACTCTGACAGAAAATTACTCATTAATCTCCATAGAATGAGCAATTTTCCAACTCAGTTTCTCAAGTGTCCCAGAGATCTGGAAATTTTCTAGAAACATGGGTTCCATAATCATGGTGACTTTGTTGGGCCACTTGTCTTCACAAAGGACCTGAGCCGGGTCTGTTTGTTAGAGGCAGCCTGTGTTCTCTGCATTTGCCAAGTTATGAAGCTGTCTCAGGAAACTTTTCCCCTGGGGAGATGCGAACACACATCTGTGCATCCAGACAGGACTCAGACAAGAGACCAAAGTACAGTTGCACCAAAACCAGTTTTGGTGAATCAGTGAGTGTACTAAGGTTACTTACAGAGTAGCATGAGGGCTTGCTTACAGGAGCCATGGGTGACTCAGGCAGCTGCATCACCACAAAGCCCATTCGTGGCAGCCTCATCCTTCTTGAGTACTCTGCACAACTTGCAGGCAGCTTCCTTGGCTGATTGGAGAGTATCCAGCACACTATATGACTTACAGAGAGCTTGGCAGGGCAGGTAAGAGGTAGTTTCTTTCCCAAGCACTTTTTTACCCTACATATCACCTTTGGGAGGGGTCTTGCAATCTTGTCCTCAGACTTGACCTCCTGAGTTTCCTGGGCTTCCCTATTCCCCTAGGAGGGAATGTTGCAATTACTGCACAACATTTGTCTGATTCTATCCCTCAACAGTTGTTTAGTGCTTCTATAATCTTGGAGAATGGTATTATGACTTTTAAGTTTCAGTTCTCCCAGACTTATCTGTAAAGAAACTCTTCAGCTTCATGTGATCCCATTGGTTGAGTGACGGTTTAAGTTCATGAGCTACTGGGGTTTTGTTCAGGAAGTCTTTTTCCATTCCTATATCATGGAAAGTACTTCCTAAATTTTCTTCCAGTAGTATTCGAGTTTCTGGTCTTATATTGAGATCTTTGATCCATTTGGACTTGAGTGCAGTGCATGGTGAAATGTGTGGGTCAAGTTTCAGTTTCCTGCATATGGTTATCCAGTTTGTCCAGCACCATTTGTTGAAGATGCTGTCTTTCTTCCAGCCTATATTGTTTGGGCCTTTATCGAATATCAAGTAGCTATAGTTGCTTGACCCAGAGTCCGGGTCCTCAAGTCTATTCCATTGATCTATACTCCTGTTTTTATGCCAGTACCATGCTGTTTTTATTACTATGGCTTTGTAATATAGCTTTAGATCAGGTATGGTGATGCCTCCAGAGGTATTTCTTTTGCTGAGGATATGTTTGGAAATGCGAGGCCTTCTGCCTTTCCATATGAAATTTGAGATCATTTTTTCTATCTCTGTGAAGAACAAGGTAGGGATTTTAATTGGAATTGCATTAAATCTGTATATTGCCTTTGGTAGGATTGTCATCTTCACAATGTTAATTCTGCCTATCCAGGAGCATGTGAGGTCTTTCCATTTTCTCAAGTCCGCCTCAATTTCTTTTTTGAGTGTTTTTATGTTTTCATTGTATAGATCTTTCACTTCCTTGGTTAACGTTATTCCAAGGTATTTTATTTTTTTTGTTGCAATTGAAAACGGGACTATGTCCCTTATTTCTTTTTCTGTATCTTTGTCCTTTGCATAAAGGAAGGCTACTGATCTTTGTGCATTGATTTTGTATCCTGCTACTTTGCTATAGGAGTCAATCACCTTCAGGAGTTTTGGGATGGAGTCTCTCGGGTCTCTTACATATATAATCATGTCATCAGCGAATAAAGCTTAACTTCCTCCTTTCCAAATTGTATCCCTTTTATTTCCTTCTCCTGTCTTATTGCTTGAGCTAGGACTTCCAGTACTATATTGAAAAGCAGAGGTGAGAGTGGACAACCCTGTCTTGTTCCTGATCTTAATGGGAATTCCTCCAGTCTCTCTCCATTAAGTATTATTTGGGCCTTCGGAGCTTCGTATATTGCCTTTATTAGGTTAAGATATGAACCAACCATGCCAATTCTCTCCAATGTTTTGATCATGAAGTGATGTTGAATCTTGTCAAAGGCCTTTTCTGCATCTATCGAAATGATCATGTGGTTTTTATGTTTAACCTTGTTTATGTGGTGTATTACATTGACAGCTTTCCATATGTTGAACCACCCCTGTGTTCCTGGAATGAATCCCACTTGGTCAAGGTTAGGGACTCATTGACCTCCTGACTCCTCTCTCCTTTTAGGAGGGAATATTTCAATTCAGGAATTTTCTATATATCAGAAGGCCAGAAGTGAGAGTTTTCAGTACACAGAAGGGTTTATTGGTTTGGCAATGCTGGATAAAAAAAGAAGCAGTTTTGGGTACAGAACATTTATTTAACTATGTGAACATAATTACTTGAATATTACAAAGTAGGAAGAACAAGTGGAGCCCAAAAAAGGGGGATACAGGGTCAATTCCTACCATATCAAGTGGGATTCATCATTCAGGCAAGAAAGAGCCTGGGTGGGAGTTACAGGGTTCACTCACTCAAAGTGGGCTGTGAGGGAAATTCCTTTCATGCTGTTGTCTGTGACTGTGTGTGATCCCATGAAAGTTCTGGAAGGTAAACTATTCTGGGAGACAATTTCTGGGGACATATTTAGTGGCATGAAATATGATTAAACAATTAAAGTTTGAAAAGATTTCTCAGCCTCTGTAATTTGGCATATTAAACAAAATAATCATTTCCTGGCTCTATACCTTGGTTGCAGATGAATGGATTGCCAAGTTCCCATATCAGGAAGGTATATTAAAGTGGGAGACTTAAGATAACATCTTCACAGATGTGGATGTGTTATTTATGTATTCTGAACATATGTGAGTTCGAAAATCGTACCTGCCTCCCAGCATGCTGATGGACATTAGATAAAGTAGATAAGAAAGCATTTTGTAAACTAGGAAGGAGTGAACAAATACAAGGTTGCACACCCTTGGTGGTAATTCTGGAGTAAATGGCATAGCTACAAAAGGCTTTCCAAACACTCGTCTCTTAAAATTTATTGTCCAATATAAATAATGCTTGTACATAGTCTGAAAAGCAAAATACCGATTGAATAGAACTTGTCTGAAATGTTTGGGAACCAAGTATTTTGGAATTGTTTTTATTTTGAGATGTTGCATTATACATAATGAGATGTCATAGGAATGGGACCCAAGTCCAGGAAAGAAGTGAATTTAAATTTCCTGTGGACTTTATATACAACCCCTGAAGATTATGTTATTATTTTATGGGCAGGTCCTCATATATCCCAGCCTTGTCTAGAACTTGTCACTTGGTTGTGGATAACATCAAACTTCTGATCTGTCTGTTTTCACCTCTTAAATGCAGTTGTGTATCACTGTGCCTTGTTTTTAAGGTGCTGGGGATCAATTCCATGGTTTTATGCATGCCAGGCAAGCACTCTACCAACTGAGCTACATCCACAGCCCCAGATGGGAGCTAACTCTATATAGTATTTAAAATAATTTGATGCTTAAAGCAAAATTTCATGGTGTGGATTTTTTTTACTGGAAGTATCATGTCAGCATGTAAAATATTTTGGATTTTGGATTTTTGGATTAGAAAATCTAAACCTGTAATGATTTCTTAGTATCACATAGTCAAATAAGACTCCAGGTATGCTAGTTATACACTTACCTTTGTCTAGTTTTGGTCCCAAGAAAAAACTCTTCCTAATTTTTGTGGGAGTTATTTTCCCAATATTATAGAAGGGTATGCTTACATTATAATAATAACTCATTAATGTTAGCTCTTAGGCATTGATTTTTTTCTTATGTATAAGGACTTAGCTCTTGCTGACTAACTCCTTTCCTCACACATGGTGTCATTATCTCAGTTAAGTCAGTAAGCAGTGTTGGAGTCACTAAACCGTACAAATATTGTGCATTGTATAACCAAGCTGTGTGGTATGATGATATCCTATGTTGTCTTGGGTTAATGTAGCCATTTTTTCTGCTTCTATTTTTTGAAGGGGTTTTCTTATGTCACTTACCATGACTTCAACTATATAAACATTGTCCTAGGTAGAACCACGTAGCGGATAAGATTGTCTTCTTTCTGCTACAGATTTTGTTTTTCCTTGATTTATGATTACATCATTTACCCCTATCATTTTGTGAACCAGATGAGCCATCCCATAATCTCCAGGGGCACTCTCCCTCTCCAGATAGCCACCTCCCTGAGTCTCTGCCCTCTGTGCCATGTCCTGTTATCCTAGACTTCTTGGCTCTTTCATATTGGATTTTTTTCCTGATATATTCCTTTGTCTTGATAGATCCTATCATCAGGTGGCTTCTAAAGACAGGTAAACCTTTGGCAGTTTTCTGTATCTCAAAATATTGGCTTTTGCCCTCCCTTTCTCTCATGATGATTAATGTTATATGTAAGCTTGAACAGACCACAGGATGCCCAGATAATTGGGTTTAACATTATTTAGGGTAGGACTATGAGGGTGTTTCTGGGTCACATTATCACTTGAGCCTGTGACTGAGTAAAGCCATCACCTTGTGCAATGTAGGTAGGGAACTCTGCAATCCATTGGAAGTCCAATATATTAAAAAGTAAAGGAAGAGAATTCTCTATGCCTGAATGCTGCAGTGGAGACATTGATCTGCACCTGTTCTTGGAATACCTAGTCTTCAGACCTGTTCAGAACTCTCCATTGGCTCTCCAGCTCTCAGGTCTTTGGACTATGCCTCTGACTATGAACTATACAGATGACAAGTCACCAGACTCAGACTCTAGCATCTTGTGAACTAAATCACATCTGTATGTGTTTTTATTATTGATTCCATTTCTTTGGAGAACTCTAACATTCTGTCTGCTCAGCCACCCTCCTACTGATACACTGGGACTTCGGTATATGTCACAGGTAGCAGTTACCTTTGCATTGCCAGGACAAAACACCCAAGCAGAAGCAGCTTATCAAGGAAAGGGTTTATTTTGGCTTACCATTTTGAGGAGAAGCATGGCAGGACCAGGCAGTCAGGTGTCACTTTTGTTGTATTAGGAGGGAGGAAGCAGCTATAGTGAGCTCACTAGCACTGGCACAGGTGGCTAGATTATAAAATCGGAATGACCACTTCCAAGAGACATATCTCCTCCAGTAAGGCTCTACTTCCCAAAGGCTCCACCAGCTGGGGATCAAGCTGATTACAAACACATGAGGCTATGGGGGACATTTTATATTCAAACCACCACAAGGTCACATCAGATCTTAGAGAGCACTCTGTTTTGATGATCCATTGACTGGTGATTTTATTAAGCAAGTCTCCAATAACAATAAGTGGAAATTGTTGGGTTTTTTTCCCTAAGCCTGTTAATTTTCATTAGAAGTGAAGAATGTCATCTACCTGAGGAATGAGTTGGGAACTCTAAGTGTCCAGCTTTTTCATTTACAGACCTACAGTTGTAGTACTCAGCCCTATCTATATTCTGTGTCCTCTGTTGATCATACACCTTCAGCAAACAAGGGTCTTGGCACCTGGCCAGGGGTCAGTACCAAATTGCTACTAGGATGAAGTGGGGTTTGTATTTCTAGCCATGCCCTAAGTTTGTTGTATGAGTGCCACCCGAGGAGACCTATGTCTCTGTCTGCATGCATCTCATTTGCAGCTACCTCCCATTGGCCAAGCTGTTCCCCAGGCTGTGGCCTATCAAAGGCCAGCTGAAATTGCTTGTCTGGTCTGCTTGCCTCTTTCATTTAAAATTTTTTTTCATTTATTTTTATTTATTTATTTAAGAGCAACAGACAGACAGAGAAAGAGGCAGATAGACAGAGAGAGATAGAATGGGCACGCCAGGGCCTCCAGCTACTGCAAATGAACTCCAGATGCATGCACACCCTTGTGCATCTGGCTAATGTGGGTCCTGGGGAATTGAGCCTCAAACCAGGGTTCTTAAGTGTCATAGGCAAGCACTTAACAGCTAAGCCATCTCTCCAGCCTGCCTCTTTCATTTTACTCTGAGGATTTATTCCTCTTTCAACTTTTGGAGGTGAGGGCCTAGGAGGGAAAAGATATAAATTTGTGCTTTCTGCTGTTTACATTTATCAGGAGTACAAAGTTTCTTTCTGCAGAAAAGTTGTTGAATGTGAAATTGACACAGAGGACCTTCAGGTATGAGGGATTTTCACAAGAAAGCTAAAGCTATCCTTAATTAGATATGATTGCCTTAGCCTTGGCCTATAGGGTCAGGCCAGGAGAATGGGTTCACCTGAAAAGTAAGAGCAGCAACAGGAATTGGCATGATCTCTCAAGCTCCCATGACTGGCACTGTCTCTCTCTCTCTCATTTTGATTCTTCCTGCTGCTAAATGGGGCATATGGAAAGGGTTGGGGAAACTATGGTAGCAATTTTGTATAAAAGTCGAATACTAAGGGGAGATACCTCAGCTAGTAAAGCAGTTGCTATACAAGTATAACGACCAGAGTTCAGATCTCCATCATAAATGCCAGGTGGGTGTAGTAGCTGGCCTGTGATCCTAGCATTTTCTTAGGAGGCAGAGAGAGGGTATCCTTGGAGCAAGCCGGCTAACTAGACTAGCAGTATTGGTGAGTTCTGGGTTCAAGGAAGAGACTCAGTATCATCAAGGTAGACAGTAATCAAGGAAGACACCCGGCATCAATCTGTGGTCTCCACATGCATACCCTTGGATGTGTGCCCACACACACACACACACACATATATACACATGCAAAAAGTTGGATTTCTAGAGGAAATATTAAAGTGGTTCCAACTGCAACAGGTGATGGAACTGCTGGTGTGAGGAGGTGAAAGATGGGCATGATTACTGATGAGGGTGGTGACATGCCACTGCTCTTTCATATCATTGTGTGTAACATTGGTGAAAGTCACTTGACTTTCTTCCAGTTTATGAAGAAGACTCTGTGTAAAGTTCTTTCTTAGAGTCCCAAAGGAAAAAAACGCAAGTCTGTAGTGAATGGAAGGATATGTTAGAATGTCTTTGATATGAGGCAGGACACTTGCAATTGGAGTGAAGGTGGCTCACATAAACATGGCTTCATTTGTCATTGAAGAAATAGTTACTGGTCTGGGTTATGGTAAAAGTCATTCTAAGTTATTATTTAAACATTCAAACTCGATATTATCACATGATTGAGTTCCTGTAATGTAAGTCCTTGTTCAGTTATTTTGCCTCAGATTTTGGGAATGTTTTGAAAGCATGTTCATGTCAAGCTGGGTTAGTATGTTGAGTTCCCTGACAGCTGGGACACCTTCTGTATTGTTAGGGTGTGGCATTGTCCCAATAATGAGCAAAGGAAGATTTTCTTACAGCTTTGGGGCCTTGGGTTCTATCAAGGACCATGCTGCCATCAAGATCAGATTGATCTCACCTGGTGTGGTATGGAGTTTGGGAGAAGGGAGTATCCTGGCCTGGCTGTAGATTCTCTTAGGGAGAACTTCACAGTTACTTAGCCTTCCTCTGAGCCTCTGGGCTACAAGGTCAGGCCAGGGCTGTGAGAGAGGTAGAAGTATGAGCAATCATCTCTAATTTGTAAAAAAAAAATCCAAGAATTTTTAGAAATGTGGCCAATGCTGTTAAATCATCAGTTGAATGGGGAGTTCCATGGCCAGACAAGTCTGGGAATAGGACACAGTCCCTTCTGTGTTGTTTCCAGTGTTAACAAGGATGAAAGGCTGAGAAGCTCTACACTCAGTGACTATTTAGTTTATGTGGCTCAAAACTTTTGAAACTGATTTTATTATTTTTTATTATTTTATTATTAAAGAGACACTACTCTCTTTGGGAAAACATGTATTAACACCAGGTGTAAGAGAGGGCCAACACAATTAGAGAAATGGAAGTGCAGGTGACAAAGTCTTTGCTTCTGTGGTGGTTTGATTCAGGTGTCCCCCATAAACTTAGGTGTTCTGAATACTAGGTTCCCAGCTGATGGGGATTTGGGAATTAATGCCTCCTGGAGGCAGTCTATTGTTGGGGGTGGGCTTATGGATATTATAGCTAGTTTCTCCTTGCCAGTGTTTGGCAGACCCTCCTGTTGCTTTTGTCCACCTGATGTTGGTCAGTTGATGATGTTCTGCCTCTGCTCATGCCACCATTTACCCCTGACATCGTGGAGCTTCCCCTCGAGTCTATAAGCCAAAATAAACCTTTTTCTCCCATAAGCTGCTGTTAGTCAGGTGTGTTCTGTCAGCAATGTCGAACCTGACTGCAACAGCTTCCTTCCCACTGTTTTGTGGAGGTAGGTTGGGCTCCTGGCCTCCCACAAGCTTCTATGGAGGCACTATAGGCTCATGGCTTCTTATGAGCATCCTAGAAGGTTATAAAGGAGGAGTGGAACTTCTGAACTAAACTACTCTATTATATCACCCACTTCCTTCTTTCATTCTACTTCCTTTCACTCTACTTTCCTCCCCTGTCCTCCTTTTCTTTTTCTTCATTCTCCTACTATTCTCCCTGAGTGCCTATTCAATGAGTCAAAATGGAGATGGATCAGTACTAAATATTAAATGAAATGTCAATGCTAACAGAGAGACAGACAGGGCATTATAGAACAGGCAAAGAGACTTGGTTGTCCCAGACCATAGCAGGCACATTAAGGCAGGACCTAGGAAACAGGCATCACATCACCACATAAGCAGAGAGGAAGTGGAAAGAGAATAACAGGCAGGGCTAACCTGCACCATCTCAAGGCTCAATCCCACTTCTACACTTCCCCCAGCATGGCTCCACCTCCTTAATGTGCCACAAATTTCCCTATCAGGTGGGAACCAAATATTTAAACCTATTAGCCTATGGGAGACATTTTACATTTGAACTACCATATTATCAAACCATGTTTGATATTAGCATTTTCTTGGTGTATTTTTTTGACAGCCTTGTCTAAGATGAATTGACTGTATAGGTATGGATTGAGTTATGGACCCTCTATTCTGTTTTGTTGGTCTAGGAATCCATTTGTATGATGGATCACATAGTTTTAATTACTAATGGTTGGTAATATAACTTGAAATCTGAAAATGCTAAGGCTTCAAACTTTCAACTTTCTCAAATATTGTTTTCTTTCTTTCTTTCTTTTTTCTTTTTCTTTTTTGCTATTTAGGGTCTTTTGTGTTTCCATATAAATTTAAATTTAAGATTTTTTTTCTATTTCTATGAAAATACCATTGAACATTTGCTAGAGACATGTTGAATGTGAACATTGTTTTGGTGGTATGGGCATCAATAATGCTAATTCTTCTAAATCACAAATGTGGGGTACCTTTATACTTATTTTTTACTTTTTAAACAACATTTTGTAATTTTCAGAGTATAGGTCTTTCATATTCTTGGTTAACTAACTTTACTGTTAGAAATTTTATTGTTTTTTTTTCTTTATTAGTTAGTTTTGTATTCAGCAAATACAGTCAGTTTGGTACCATTATTAGGCTCAACCGTGACCTACCCCCTCCCCTTGGCCCCTCCTTGTTGAGGTATATGGGTCATGCATTGTGGAGTTAGCCCACAGTTATGGGTAAGCTAAATGTCTCTGCATATCATGACCCAACATGTGGCTCTGACATTCTTTCCGCCCCCTCTTCCACAAAATTTCCCTGAGCCATGTTGGGTTCATTTTTGGTCTGCTTCAGAGAGCCAGAGCCTCAGAGGCCCCCAACACCTCATCACTGAAGCAGACCAGAAATTTTATTCTTTTGGATACTATTGGATATAGCATTGTTTCCTTGATTTCTGTTTTGGGCATATTGATATTGGTACAAAGCAACATAGTGGATTTTGTTTTTGTGTGTGAAATTGCATATGTGCATGTAGAATTTGTTATATGTGGTATGTAGTGTATGGTGCATGTGTGTGTATATACAAATGCATGTACCCCATTCTTATGCATATAGAGGCCAGAGAACATTGGTGTTACCTTATCACTCATTTGTATATTTCCTTAAGGCAGGGTCTCCCCCTCAGCCCTCAACCTGCTGTTAACTACTGAGCTCTAACAATTCTCCAGTATCCGTACTCTCGTCACCCCAGACAAGTGTTATAGGCAGACACAGCCATGCCCAGAGGTCCTCATGTTTGAGCAGCAAGCACTCTTAACTGCTGAGCTATTGTTTCACTCCAATAAATGTAACTGATTTTTATATATCAGTTTGTGTGCTACAAATTTACTAAAATCATTTGTTAGCTCCAACAATCTTCTATTGTGTAATCTTCAAGATTTTCATATACAGAACTGAGTTGTCTGCAAACAGAAGTAATTTTATTTCTTCCTTTTGATTGGATACTTTCTTTTCTTAATGCTTTTAAAAAAGATTTTTATTTATTCATAAGAGACACAGAGAGAGAGTATGAGAATGGGCATGCCAGGCCTCTAGCCCTGCAAACAAACTCTAGGCATATGTGCCACCATGTGCATCTGGCTTATGTGGTGGGCACTGAAGAATACAACCTCAGTCCTTAGGCTTTGCAGGCATGAGCCTTAACCGCTAAGCCATCTCTCAGCCCCTGATTGGATACTGTCCATATGCTTTTCCTGCTGGATTGCTTTGGCTACAACTCCTAGTATTGTGTCAGATACCAGAGGAAAATCCTTCAGTATTTTCTTGTTAATTATGATACCATATACCATATGCTTTTTTATTTTTATATATTTATTTGCAAGGAGAGAGAGAGAGAGAGAGAGAGAGAGAATATGGGTATGGCAGGACCTCTTGCTACTGCAAACAAACTCAAGACACATATACCACTTTGTGCATCTGGCATTATGTGGGTAGGTACTGGGGAATCAAACTCCAGTTGTTAGGCTTTAGAGCTAAGCACCTTAACCACTGAACCATCTCTCCAGCCTGCTATCATGCTATCATATCCTTTTAGTGGGTGAACTTGTGGTATTTTACTGCTCGATCGATCGATCTATCTATCTATCTATCTATCTATCTATCTATCTATCTATCTACCTACCTACCTACCTACCTATCTAATATATCTATCCCAATAAATTCCTTTCAGAATGAAAGTAAAAAGAAAGGGCTGACAAGAAAATTTGGTCTTTATTTTGCAATGTTTTTGGAATGTAAATCTGACCACCCACCCTCCCTTGCTTAAAGACTTCTGTTACCTCCAATTCATTCTCTTTCCTTAGCAGGCTTGTGTGGTCTAGGCCTTGTCTTCTTTTGCACCCTTTCCTTAAGCTCCCTCTTTCACATTGTTCCCTGCAATTACAGCAAATACCCTCTGGTTCTCCAAGGTGGTATGCTTCCTGTCCCTAGAGCCTTTTGTGTCTAGAACACTCTCTTCTCCTTATCCCCTGTGCCCATCCTAAATGAACCTGATTCTCTTGCAAGACTGCATCTCATTTGTTCTTCCATCTCCACTTTCCTTGTACTTATAGGCTGTACCACTTCTTGTGCCCTTCTTGAGGGTTAGGAAGCCTTTTAGAGGGCACGGAGGCCTCACCCTGGGCACCATCTGGTTCATGTCCCACCTCTATGTGTCATGCTGCTGTGAGTATCATATAAAGCCTGCAAATATCAGCCACTATGAGATTAACTTGCTGTTGTTGGCTGCTGTTGTTTATATACCTGACTATTTCCTTTGAGCTTGGAAGATGCTTCTCATTTCTTGCAAAATTGATTGATTGATTCTCATTTTTTGGTGAAAATTTCACTTTTCGATACTTTCTTCTAGTGAAAAGTTGGGAAATTATTTCTTTTTTATTTCTTGTGACTTTTATTATGTAAACCTCTTGGGTGTTGGTCATATTCCCATCAGGCTATTCTCTTATATACTATATCCCTTGCTCCCAACCCACTGAGGGCCCCACTGAGGGCAATCCCAGTGAATGGATGCATCAGTCAGTTTCTGAGAGGGGGTAAATGCCTCAGGATACTCTTTCCAACCCTGTGGCTCTTAGAGTCTTTTTACTCCCTCTTCTGCAATATCTCCTGAGCCTTGGTGGGTAAGTTATAAGTCTCCTTTAGTGGGATAAAATCTCTGCTGTCTCTGAATTTCTGCTTTGAGGCATTTTGAGTGTCCTCAGTGTCTACCTCTATATCCCTGGAGCTGGATATCAAGCTGGCAGTGAGAGCAGCACTCATGTTTAGATCTCCATTGTAATATCTCATGGTCCCTGGCAGATGTGATGGAGGTGGATTGCATTGTGCTAGCCAGTCAACTAGCTTTTCTGGTTGTATTTCTCTGATTTCTGTAACAAACGAAAAAGAAAGCAGATTCTCTAACCAAGGGTGAGAACAGCATGGATTAAAGGGGATAAGCATAGCTATTTAAGAGACGTTTTGGGGGGTATAGTTACTTAAGATACATTTTGATGGGTATAGCCATTCTTCTTGGCCAAACACCAGAGCGAACTTCTCTCTGGAATCTATGGTCTTCCTATCCATAGGATTCTGACTTGGTTCTCAGCACCAGGTATGAGTTCTCTCCCCACTCTGTCTCATATCCAATCAGACAGCTGTCGATGGCTTTGTGCCACTATTGCACAGGTGTGTGTAACTAGTCTGACTGGCTGATTTTGTAGCTTGCAGGATCCCCTGCTTCTTCACATTGTTGGTGGCCATTATCCCCCAGCAACTCAAATAGCACTTTCCAGCACTATGAGGACTAGCCAGTAGGGAGCTAAAAGCCCTAAATTCTAAGATGACAATATTAGTTCTCACATGTAAACTTTCTTTGACTACCCTGTGGGTCTGTATACAATTTCTTTCTAGCAAACAGTTTATTAACTTTCAATGGGATTCCTTTTTTTTTTTTGATCCAGTGTCTCTAGCCCAGGCTGGCCTCAAACTCATGATGACCTTCCTACTTCAGCCTCCTAAGTGCTGCTATTAAAGGCATGAGGCACTGTGCCCAGTTTCCAATGAAGATATCCTAACTAAGAGGAAAGCACTAACTCAGCAGCATGGCAGCTAATGTGTGCTGTTATTGTGTCTAAAGTGTACACATTAATGGACATCAGTGCAGATTTTTACTGTATTGAAAAGAGTATGACTGTCTAAACATGGTTCACCATGTAGGTGAATCTGCCACTTGACCACACTTCAAATGTAATGCAGGGTGATTCTCAAGGCATCCTGGGGCCCTTAGTTTGCATATCTGGAGGTTATGAGTCACTTACTGGTCATGTGAGGTGACAGAGCCAGCACGAGGGGGGGGGATGTGTTCTGTGGAGGAGTCTGACAGCCTGTATTTACCCATTGGACGTACACGCACATCTTCCTAGGCATTCATTATGCTGACAGTCTGGGAAATGCCAGTGTTCTAATTAACTCCAGCCAGGGAAGGCTGTCTGCAGTCTGAAGTCCCTTTGATTGATACGGCTGCAATTAGAGTGTGGCTCCCTCCCTGCACGCGGAGGAGAGGGGCAAGCAGGAGGCAGTGCGGGGCCTCTGCGCATGGAGCTTTGTTCCTCTGCATCATCAGATGGTGGAGAGTGAGGAAACAGCCCACCTACGAACCTTCCTCCACTACCCCATTCAAGGAGTTTTTTGGAATGAAAGACAAATACATTATCCTTTGGTTTTGTAGTTATTGCTTTATACATTCTCAGGACTTTAGAGGTTATTATGGGAAACCCAGTTTACCTCCCTTCTTCATATTTATAAAATTTTTTGACAGAAGGACTGTTATGCGTATATATTTACCTTAAAAAACAAACTGGTAAATTCCATGTCTAAAACCTCATGATAGGAATAAGTATATTTGATATTTTTCAACTCTGCATAGATGTCGATATGAGAAATAAAATTCTTCCCTTGAAAACTGAGTGCCAGAGATGAAAACTGTGAAAGATCTGTGCGTGCCAGAAACTGTGATGATGCTATGAGCTACAAGGCAGACTTGACGTTGGCTCTGCCCTCAGGGTGGCATGGTGGGTGCTGAGGAGAGTCCATCAGTGGCAATGAGATCTAGGTGAGATGCCTGTCTGTGAGGGGAAGTAGAGGATCATTCTGATAGAGAACAGGCAGATTTCAAGGGAGAGGGTATCTAGTTGGTTTCCAGTACAGGAAGATAACTTTAGTTCCAGGTTCAACATTGACCTCAAGAACATTTTGGTGTGTTTGGATGGAAGCTGTGTGGTGTGTTGTGGAGGTGAGGCTAGGCAGCGTCTAGGGGAGTAAGCTAAAGGTGGAAGCTCTATGGTGTGTTGTGGAGGTGAGGCTAGGCAGCGTCTTGGGGAGTAAGCTAAAGGTGGAAGTTCTGTGGTGTGTTGTGGAGGTGAGGGTAGGCAGCGTCTAGGGGAGTAAGCTAAAGGTGGAAGCTGTGTGGTGTGTTGTGGAGGTGAGGCTAGGCAGCGTCTTGGGGAGTAAGCTAAAGGTGGAAGCTCTGTGGTGTATTGTGGAGGTGAGGGTAGGCAGCGTCTAGGCGAGTAAGCTAAAGGTGGAAGCTCTGTGGTGTGTTGTGGAGGTGAGGCTAGGCAGCGTCTTGGGGAGTAAGCTAAAGGTGGAAGCTCTGTGGTGTGTTGTGGAGGTGAGGCTAGGCAGCGTCTTGGGGAGTAAGCTAAAGGTGTAAGCTCTGTGGTGTGTTGTGGAGGTGAGGGTAGGCAGCGTCTAGGGGAGTAAGCTAAAGGTGGAAGTTCTGTGGTGTGTCGTGGAGGTGAGGCTAGGCAGCGTCTGGGGGAGTAAGCTAAAGACTAGGTGGTCAGACTTCACAGGGCCTGGCAGGCAGAAGCTTTGGAACTTGGCTTATTTCTAGTAATGGTGGTAGATACTAACCCAAGTCTTGGTAGAAAGAATACATGAACTAGTTCATGCTTATAGCTCACCAGGTCCCTGTCACTGAGTGAGAATTAGAGGGACAGGGACTGCAACATGTGTGGTCTTGGTGGGAGGTTACAAGAGTCTGGCTCAGGTTGCTGTCTCTCTCCTCAGGATAGGCCACTCATTACCGTGTGGAGTGGAGGGGCCAGACCGAGATGGAGGGATTAGCTCAGTGTGTGCCATGCACTGTGGTGACTCTATGAATTACAGGGCAGATGTGACACTGGCGTTGGCCTTAGGGTGGAAGGGGGTGCTCAGGAAGGAATATCGGTGCCAATGAGATCTAGGTGAGCTATAATCCAAGCTCCTGAACTCTACTGAAGATAAAAGCACTTATAGCTCTGGTTCCCTAAAAGCAGATTTTCAGTTAATAGTAAAGAAAGGGGATGAGAACAAGAAAACGTTGGGTACAAATCCTAGTTTGAAAGGTTGGTTCATTGCTCAGTGTTCCCCCAAGAACCTGGCATGCCCCAGATACTCACCCAGGGTCTGAACAGGGGCCTGGTAAGGGGCAGCCACAGAGCCTAGTCTTTTATAGTTTGCTGAAACACACAAGTGAGAGCAGTATTCTTTGCAGAATTGTGATAGTAAATTTATGTGTCATGGTCATGGGGAAGCAGGGTTCTGGGCATTTTTGCTTGAGGAGATTGAATAAAGCAGGTGAGTGGCCCTCCCCAGCAAAGGTAGCTGTCATCTAACTCGTGGAGGCCTGAAGAGAATAATGAACTGGACAGAGGAAGAATTCTGATATTCTTCCACTGGGACATTGTCTTTTCCTGCCCTTGAACTCAGATGCGAACTGCAGTTCATACCACTGGCTCTCCTGGGACTACATCTTACTGACTTTATGTTCCAGCCTTTACAACTTCCACAATCCCAGTAGTCAATTCTTACAGTCCTTCAGAAGTAAGCTGGTTATTCTCTCTCATTACGTGCTTCTCTGTAGAACCCAGACAATCACAGAAGTGTTACTTTCAGGCTGGGGAAATGGCTGAGCAGTTAAGATGTTTGCCTATAAAGCCTAAGGACCCCAGTTTGATTCCCAAGGACCCATGTAAGCGAAATGACCAAGGGAGTGCATGCATCTGGAGTTCATTTGCAATGGCTAGGGCCCCTGGCATGCCTGTTCTCTCTTTCTATCTGCCTCTCTCTCTCTCTCTTAAATAAATAAATAAATTATTAAAATTAATTAATCATGTTTAATTTTAGATGTCAACTACTTCTAGCAGAGAGAGATTTTTTGTGGTTGTTGCCACATTCTCTCGTGTCTCCTCTGATTTATTTTTAATTTTTTAAGCTGAAACTTTGTATGGATACACCAAGTGTCGGTACTGTCATTTCCCTCTTCTCTGCCCTTATTCCATTGAGGGTCCTCCACAGTGATATTGCTGGCATTCATCATGGAGTTGTGGGTTATGATTGTGAGAGCAGCAGTCAGTCATTGTGTGGGAGCAATGCCTGTAGCTAGTCCCTCCCACCCTGTGGCTCTTACATTCTTTTCACCCCCTCTTCTGGAAAATCCCCTGTACCTTGGTGGGTGTGCTTTAAGTCTACTTTAGTGTTGAGCGCTCAGCAGCTTCTGGGTTTCTGCTCTGGTGCATTTTGAGTGTCCTCAGTGTCTGTCTCCATCACCCTGGGGCAGGTTGTCAGGCTCACCATGGAAGCAGCATTCTTGCTCATCTCGACAATTCCTTTGTGTTTTCACCTTGGCCCCAGCTGATGTACCAGGGCTGGTTCATCTGCTGACATGGAGTTAGCAATCCCTGTCCTATTAATAGATTTTGGTTGTCCTTGGTTTTTACTGCTTTCTGAATTAAGAAAAACAGATTCTCCAATGGAGAGTGAGATCAGGATAGGTTAAGAGTATAAGCATTGTTAATTTAGATGTGTGTAGCCAAAGACTAGTGGAAGCTTATCATTGGGGTCCATAATCTTGGTCATCATAGGATTCTGACTCTATTCCCCGTTCCAGTTATGGTTTCCTTTCCACGGAGTGGATTTGTTAGCCAATCAGAAATCCATTGGTTACCTACCTAAAGTGGGTGCCACTACTGCACAGGAATGTACATCTTGTCAGGATGGTTGATTGCATATAGCAGGGTCCCCTGCTTGCAGTATTGTTAGCCATTTTTGTCCAGCATCTCTTGTCACAGTTTTCAGCACTATATGGGCTAATCATCCGGGAGCTGACTTCCTTCCATATTCAGCCAAATATCAAATGTTCTGTATGGGCAGCATGTGTTGTCTTCAGCAATAGGGTCTTACCTTTCTCCTCAGGTAGGTAATCAAGTGCTTTTACAGAAGTCTATCTTTTTGGGGGAACCTTGTAGGTCTCTCTGATCAACAGTTCAACATGGGTTATACCCCATTTCTGATACTGGGATTTATCAGCTAGGGCCAAATATTTTAGGGTTAGGCTTCATCCCACTCTCTCCAAGGCCCATTTTACCAGATGATCCCTCCATGCTCCTATATCTTTTATTGTGCTATCCAGGAGGAAATTTTCTATGGTACCAATTCATTTTTGGATTTGGTTTTGTGTATATCTCCCCCACCCTCCCATTCTCCTCCCTGTAAACCCTTCTATCCCTCTTATCTGATCCTCAAGTTGCGTGTCAGGTGTGACAGGAACACAAGCTGTTTTAGTTTAGGACTATACATGAGAGAAACTATGCAGCATTTGCCTTTCTGTGCTTGTGTGAGTTTGTTCATATGACCTGGCCCAATTCTGACCATTTTCTACAAATTTCATTTTATCATTTTTCTTTACTGCTAAGTAGAATTCCATTGTATATATGTACCATGTCTTCATAAACCATTCATCAAATAATGGGCATATGTGTCAATTTCAGTTCTTAGTGATTGTGAATTGAGCGCTTATAAACATGGTTGAATAAATATCTCTGCAGTGAAGTGTGGAGCCTTTAGGGCAGATACTCAGTAGAGGAGCACTGGGTCAGTTGGTAGCTCTATTTTCATCTTTTCTTCAGGAGTCTCCATACTGCTTTCCATAGTGCTGTACAAGTTTTCACTCCCACCAGCAGTGCATGAGGGTTCCTGTTTCCCCGCATCCTCACCAACAGTTAGTGTTATTTGATTTTTTTTTTAAATTATTGTCATCCTTCCTGGAGTAAAGTGGAATGTCTTAGTTGTTTTAATTTACATTTCCCTTATGGTTAAGGATGTTTGAACATTTTCTTAGGTGAATATTAGCCATTTGTTTTTTGTCCTTTGAGAATTCCCTATTGAGTTCTCTGACCCATGTTTTTGAGTGGATTGTTTAATTTTTTATTGAATAATTTTTTTTTTTCCAGGTAGGGTCTCACTCTAGCCCAGGCTGACCTGGAATTCACTATGTAGTCTAAGGGTGGCCTTGAATTCTCTGTGATCCTCCTACCTCTGCCTCCCAAGTGCTGGGATTAAAGGCATGCACCGCCACGCCCAGCTTATTACATAGTTTTTTGAATTCTTTGTAAATTCTGGATGTTAGGTCTCTGTCAGTGGTATAGCTGGTAAAGATCTTCTCCCATTTTGTGGGTAGTCTGTTGTCCCTCTCCTCTGATATGTGTGTCTTTAATGCCATTGTATCAACATTGCTAAGGTTTCTAAAGTTTGCAGAATTTCTGTATTCTTTGTATATCATTTTAATAGATATAATAAACTCAACAATATAAATTAATAGTCTATGAATATTTTAAGGACTGTGAAGAGCAATTTCATCTTCATTTTCAGAGCAATTGATTTTTTAAAATTTATTTGAGAGAGAGAGAGAGAGAGGCAGAGAGAGACAAATAAAATAGGCACACCAGGGTCTTCAGCCACTGCAAACAAACTCCAGATGTGTGTGTGCATCCCCTTGTATGCATGTGCAACATTGCACATTTAAGTGTGTCACTGTGCATCTGGCTTACATGGGACCTGAAGAGTTGAACATGAGTTCTTAGTCTTTGCAGACAAGCACTTTAACTGCTAAGCCATCTCTCCAGCCCTGACTTTTTTTTTATTTGTTTGTACTTTGCTTTTGATTTGGAAGGAGTTTACTTCTTATGAATGAGTTTCAGGGGCAAGGTATGTCTATGAGCTAATCAGCTGATATTTTATTTGACTTATTTACCTTCTTTATATTTTATATGCACACATATAAAGAAGGCATTTTGGTAAATGGTAGACCACATATATCGTGTTTCCATGTCACAGAGCTGAGCAATTCCCACCATCTAGAAATGGAAGCCTCAGCACCATGACAAACCCAGCACGGACCACGTGTTTGCAGTGATGCTTCCATGAGTGAGCTCACTGGCTGATTGGACAGAGCACAGCACTGATAACTGTGTATTGTACACAATACTGGATACTGATGACATGGGACTCACTTGCTATTTCATATACTACTGAGCTACACTTTTCTTGTTATTTTAGAAAGTGCTCCTTGTACTTACGAGAAAGTTCACTGGCAACAGTCTGCTGTGTTGGAGTCAGCCTCAGGCACCTGTATCTTTGCTGTACCAAGAGTGACTGTCTGTCTCTAGAGGTTTATGGATTCTCCAACCATGGTGTTTGCATGATGAAACTCTCCAAGGATGTGTTTCTCAGTGTGTACACTGTTGCTAAGCAACATATTGCTGCTGGTCTGTTATATTCCCTGAAACACTCTCCTATGGCCTATGTAGTTTCCTAGATAACTCTGGAGGGTGGATCACACTCCCACTCTGTTCATCGTTTTTGGAGTGCTGAGTGGCCAGAAGAGGTACTTACTCAAACTTTGGGAGCCTTTATAGTTATTTGAGGAGAAATAAAAGGTATTAACTTTGGCTATAATTGCTCTTTTTACTAAAAATCATTGAAGGTCAAACATAGAATTTAACTTAATTTGAACAAAACATTTAAATTTGGAAAAACCATTTCTCAAGAAGACAATAAAAATTATTTCAAGATCAATCATCAAAAGGACATAGGGTGCTTGATTTCATACTCCTGTCTCCTAAGTGCGTGGCTCCACCTCTCTGACACACATTCTCTTACTGTTGGATAAGACCATGTACTATGTTCACAAGGCTTTCCTCTCTTGCCCTGTTAGAGGCTTCTGAAACTTTTGCCTGGAGCTGAGCTCCCTGGATGATCTCCACTCAAGACCTCTCTGTATGTTTCTACCTTGAAGAACAGAAGCTGGCTCGGTTCCCAGTACACCCTTAGCTCTAAAGTCATCCGTGATTCAGACTAAGATTTCCTTCACTTCTGATATACTGCAACAAACCTTTGAGCTACTTGTGGAATCTCCAAGTCCCCAGCTTCTCTTTAAACTTACTGGCATGGCTTCTACTAAAAGTACAGTATTCCCTCAGTTGTGGTCATTGTCCTGCAACTGGCACCTGTTGTCTAGTCTACCGGCGTCTCATACTCTTCACCCTCCAGCTTCTAGGGCTCACTAACACTTGCAACATTGTCAGCAAGGAAAGCTTCTCAAGGCAGATTTGTGGCCTTGACTCCTAACTGTCTCTTTGTTGTCACACATGAGGGATGAAGCAGTGAGAAATGAAGTGATTCTATAATAAATCTCATGTTTTAAGTACAGGAAAAATATTATCCACATTTGAAAACACATTCAGTTATTGACTTAAGCTTTGATGGCATTGGTTTGAATCACAGAATATTCTGGATTTTTCTTACTCAGGCTTTAAAAATATGTATTTGGGTCAAGTTAATACTGATCATGTAAGTCAACCTTTGAAAATGAGTTTTCTCATGGTACGCCATTAAGTTAAAAAGTACAGGAATGTTATTTATTTTGTTTTAGCATATTTTTATGTGTGTTTGTGTATGTGCAGATGCAAATGTGTACATTTTCATATGTGCATGTCTGTGAGATGGTCAGAGAACAACCTTGGGTTCATTTACCTTTCTTGAGACAGAATCTATAACTGTCTTTCTACTAGGCTAAACAGGCTGATTAATGTGCCCCAGGGTTTTTCCTGTCTCTACCTCCCAAACACTGGGGTCACAGATACATGACACTCCACCTAGCTTTTTTTTCTCTTTTAACATAGATTCTGGTAATCAAACTCAGTTGTTCATGCTTGCAAGATGACTTCTTTGCAAACTAAGCCACCCCCCCATCCCTGAGTAGTAATATTCATGATACAATCCATGCTCTTACCTGCTTGGCCTCATGAAAATGTAGCTACAAATTCTGCATTCCTTAATAGAGGGCTACAAATCAGAGAGTTTTATGCTTTTTTTTTTTTACATTTGGAAGTATGTTACTTATTATTTAAATATCTGTGTGATGAGATTCATTGTCCTGTGAATAATGAGCTCCTGATTTTACCATCTGGGGAGAGTCTACAGGTTGGATTTCCTCACAGAAGGGTAGCTTCTGTCATTTACCAGAGGCTGGCTCTCCTGTATCATGGAGGCATTTGCAGTGGCTGCTCTGCCTGGGAAGTCCTTTGTCAAATTATAGGGGATCCTGCAAGAGAAGTGTCTCACTGCTCCTGTAGCATTCCATTCCTAATGAGCACTTTTTCCTCATGCCCATGTTAGTGTGAAAAATGCCATCAAGAATGTACCATGAAGCCCTGAGAACCAGCCACTCAGACTGATTAAAGGTTCCATTGAGGACTTCATTTGATTTTGACCTGGAACCAAAGTTGTAGTTCCAAAATATGAGCAGGAGAAGGCAGGAGATGGCTTCAGGACAGTGTGCTCAGTGTTTATTTCTTTCTCTGAGATTTTTGTCTATACAAACACAATCTTGTTGGGATTATTTTCAGGTTATTTGTCTAGATTCCAGAGGAAAGTGACTTTATTTGTTTTATAGATTTACATGCCATTTTTATGAAATAATCTCTTATTAAAATGGATAAAATAGGCTATATGAAATCAGAAAGGAAATATTGGTTTTAGTTCCTTTTGTAATCCAGGTAGATTAAACAGAGCATTGTTGGGAAGGGACTAGGCTGTGTTTTGGAAAAAAGATAAACAACAACAACAAAAAAGCCCATGATCCTCCACTTCACAGGACTGACACACAAGTGAAAGAGGAAGGCAGGCCACTTCTGACCCACAAGGAAGGAGAGAGGGGATCTTCAGGCCTCTGCTGCAGGGTGACCTTGGCTGGCAGGCTTAGTGTGTCACAAAGGTCCCTACATTTGGGATCAGAAAAGTATGTCTTATATGATGGCCCTGCCAATCATTAGTCAAATGAACCTAGGCAACTAGGGGGAGGGAATAAAGATTCACAGGGTTTTGGGGAGAATTGTATGATTTTGACAACCCATAGCATCCTACAAATATCAGTGGTTTTTTTGTTTGTTATTGTATTTTTGGTAGTAGGGCTACATCTGTATAATAGCGCACAGCACTCCCTTTCACAGTAAGAGTACCACTGTGCTGTTACCAGGATTCCAGAGCATCCCCAGATTCTGACTTTTGTTGAGTCTGTGGTGTACACAATGCTTATGTGAATACCAGAAGTATGAAGGGCATAGGGATGGTTCTCCACAATCATTACTCTAGCCAAAAACTGGTGATATGGGCCTATCATCCTACCTACTTGGAAGGCCCAGGCAAGAGGATTGCAAATTCAAGGTCAGCCTGGTTAACTGAGACCCTGTCTCAAAATAAAAAGTAAAAAGAAGCCAGTGGTAGAGCTCTTGCCTAGCACGTGTGAGGCCCTGGGTCCCATCCTCAATAACACACAGAAAGAAAAACCATTGTTTTGTACTTTTCCTTCTTTAAGTTTTATCACTGAAACATTTTTTTTTGGCAATTTTATACATGTATACAATGCATTTGGATCTCCTACTTACCCTCTCTCTTTATCTCTCCCCTGCCACTAAAACCTTTATTATTGCAAATAGATCTCCATCCCACTTCTATACCTTACTTACTTCATTTTTTTTTTTATTAAGAACACACTTTGTATGGATACGTCATGTGTTGGTACCATCTTTTCCCTCCTCTATGCCCCCATTCAGTTTTATGAATATGATTTAAATTAGTATAGCTTGCATAATTTTGAGTAGGTGGTGGCTTACTGGAGAGTGGGCAATCCTCCAGTGACTTCTCCCTAAAGAATATGACTTAAAAAAAAGCTAGGTGGAGTGGCATGTATCTGTGACCCCAGTGTTTGGGAGGCAGAGACAGGAAAAAGCCTGGGGCACATTAATCAGCCTGTTTAACCTAGTAGACAAGCTCCAGGCAGTGAGAGATTCTGTCTCAAACCCAGGTTGTTTTCTGACCTTCTCACACACATGTACATTTGAAAATGTGCACATTTGCATCAGTGCATATACAAACACACACAAAAATATGATAAAACAAAATAAATAATATTCCTGTACTTTTAACCTCTCCCAGCAAACATCAGTTTCCACTATTCTCTTTGGAGGTGTGGAGTCTCATGGACCTCTCCCCCATCTGTGGTAAAACATTGACTGTCTCAATCATGTGCAGGAAACCATATTTGCTGCAAATGGGATTGTCATGTCTAGAAAACAGCACTCCACAGCCTCACTCATCACCATTGTGCTCTCACATTCTTTCCATTCCCTCTTCTGTGAGTTTTCCTGACCCTTGGAAGATATAATTTAGATGTCCTGTTTAGGGCTGGGCACAAACTAGTTGCAATTACTTTCTTTTTTCTGGGACAAACATCCAACCAGAAGCATCTTATGGGAGGAAAGGGTTTATTTCAGGCTTACAGACTCCAGGAGAGGCTTCATCCCAGTGGAAAAAGGTGGCTTATTTCACACTTCTATAGCAGAGACACACCAGCAACCAGCAATCATGAACTGCCAGAGCTGAAACTGGCTCTTTATGCACCTTAGGGCTGGACTAAAAGATCTGCCCAAGTGACACCTCCTCTGGAAGGCTGCTGGAGATTTAAGTAGGAAGCTTAATCTTAGTCAGACATCCCTCAGGCTATGGGGGACATACATTCAAGCAGTAACTTTGTCTCCACCCTCCCCATAAAGAAAAATTCTGTGTTCAAGGCTGAGAGCAGTACCAATCTATAGGGACAAATATAGATATCTAGAAGATAGTTTGACATTTTGTCCAATTAGCATAATCATAGCATAAGGTTCCCTGTTAGGGCCTAGGTCCCTAGCCATAGACTTTTGGCCATATTTATAGAAGCAGGCATGATTTTTTGTAGACCGGGCTTCAAATTCAACCAGAGAGCAATTGGTTACTCCCATAACTCCTATCACTATTGCACCAGTATACACAGCTTGCTTTGCAGGTTGTTTGTGAAGGACCCACAGCTGGCTAAGAATGTTAAGGCATTTTCTCCCCCAGATGCTTGCATAACACTTTCTGGCATGAAAAAAAAAAAAAGCTAGCTGGTATGGAATAAGCTTCTAGCTCAGTTCCAGCTGGGTTCCGTTATTTTCTGCAACAAATTCCTGTGGTGTCTCCAGGAATAGGGACTTACCATTGACTTTTGGTGGCAAATCAAAAGCAATGGCAGTAACCAGTATTGTCCTATGGACCTCTGTGGGCTACCTGACCAACAACTCATTGGGAGACATCTCATCCTTGGCACTGCAATTTTTTTTGATTAATATACTATGGTTTCTGGAGGTAGCTTTATCCAGCTATGCACAGGACCTTCATTTAAACACTTTAAAAATGTTGTACTTTAAGTTGGCTTACTAAGTAGGAGGTTTCCATATGGCTTATTCAATTAGTTTCAATTAATCTCTCTACCACTCCTATCACTTCCTCATCCTCTGCATCCCTATCTTTGTTTAAACCTTTCCTTCCCACTATTACCCCTCCTTTTCCTTAAGGTTCCATGTGTCTTTACTAACCCCATGAATAATCCTCTCCCCCTCATGTACTCCTTTTCTAACTTCCTGGCCTCTTACAGACAGTCATTCTGACTTATATCCACTAATCTAGAAATTTGAAGCTAGTATCTGTGCATGAGAGAGAACATTCAGTGTTTGTGTCTCTGAGCTTACGTTACCTCCCTCAGTGTGGTTGTTTCCAGTTCCATCCATTTTCCTGCAAATTTCGTAATTTCATTTTTCTTTACAGTTGAGTACCATTCAATTGTATATATGCACCATATCTTTATAATCCATTCATCAGTCAGTCAGCATCTAGGCTGATTTTAGTTCCTAGCTATTGCAAATAGAAATAGAGCAACAATAAACATGAGTGAGCAGGTATCTGAATAGTAAAGTTATATGCTCAGAAGTAGTATAGCTGGGTCATATAGTACATATAATTTTAGTCTTTTGAGAATCCTCTGCAGATTTCCATAATGGCTGCACCAGCTGACATTCCCACCAACAATAAACAAGGGTTTCTCTTTCCCCATACCCTCACCAGCACTTGTTGACTTTTTGTTTAATGTTAGCCACTCTAGAGTAAGATTGAATCTCAGGGTGGTCTTAATTTTCATTTCCCTATTGACTAAAAATGATGAACACTTAAAAATATATTTATTAGCCATTTGTATTTCTCCTCCTTCTCTCCTTCCTCCTGTCCTCTTTTTCCCTCCCCTCCTCCTCCTCTCCTCCTTCTCCTTTGTTTTCATCTTTGACTTCTTATCCACCTCCTTCTCTTCCTCCTCCTTTTGTTTTATCAAGGCAGGGTCTCACTCTAGCCCAGGCTGACCTGGAATTCACTATGTAGTCTCAGAGTGACCTCAAACTCACAGTGATCCTCCTACCTATTGTGAATGGGATTGATTGCCTGATTTCTTTCTCAGAATATTTGTTATTGGCATATAAAAGACTACTAGTCTTTGTATGTTAATGTTATAGCTTTCTACTTTTTACAAGTGTCAGCTCTAAGAGATTGTCAGTGGTGATATTAGGGTCCTTTATTTATAAAATTGTATTGCCTGTAAATGGGATTTTGACTTTATCTTTTCCCATTCGTATCCTTTTTATTTCCTTCTCTAATTGTTCTAGTTAACTTCAAGGACTATATTGAATAAGGACTATGTTAAGTAAGTGGGCACATTTATCCTGTTTATGATCTTAGTGAGAATGCTCTACATTTAGCATGATATTAGCTATTGGTTTGTCACATATAGCTTTCATTAAGGTAAGATATGTTCCTTCCATTCCTATCTTCTCCAGAACTTTTATCATGAAGAGATATTAGGTTTTGTCAAAGGCCTTTGCTGCATCAATTGAGATGATCATGTGATCTCTGTCTTCAGAGTCTATTTATGTAATGTATTACATTTATTGACTTGCATATATTGAACCATCCCTGCATCTGTGGAATGAAGCCCAACTGATCAGGTGTATGGTCTTGATCTATTATTGATTTCAGTTTGCAAATATTTTATAGAGAATGTTGTATTCCATGTTCATTTGGGAGTTTGGTCTCTAATTTTCTTTTTTGGCTCCTGACTTTATATGGTTTTTGTATCAGAGTAATAATTTCATAGAAAGAATTTTTAAGAAGTTGTCCTCCTTTTCTATTTTATGAAATAGTTGGAGAAGTATTGGTTTTAGTTTTTCTTTAAATTTCTGGAAGAATTCTACTGTGAATCCATCTAGACCTAGGCTTTCTTTAGTTGGGAAAATTTTTTTTTAAAGAAATTACTGCCCACAGTACCAAGAGCACTGCTCTTAATTTTAACCTGAGAACCAGCTCCAGGGTAATGGTGGCAGACATGGTGATCAAGTACAACCTATAAAAGCAGAAATACAGAGGCTACAAAGAACTCAACACTCAATCACACTGCCAACAGACCTGCCATGGCTCAGGGAACATTGCAGAAGAGGGGTAGAAAGATTGTAAGAGCCAGAGAATGGGTGGTAATACCCCAAGGCAGGTCTCCCCACTATCCTTTTGGGACTGACTGAGGCCTTCATGATAAATACCATACCCCTACAGAGGAGAGCCCAAGGGAAGAGGGGAGAGGGGTGAAAGAGTATAATCTGTTAAAAAAATAGTTACTGCTTCAACTTCTTTAGTTGCTTAAATTATTGATCTTATTCTGGTTTAATTTTGGTAGATCTTGTGCAACAAGAAATTCATTCTTTGCTTTTAGATTATGAAGTGTGGTAAAGTACAGGTTTTAAAAGTATGTCTTTATGATTTTTTGAATTTTGTTGCTGTTATAGTGGCCCCCTTTTCATTTCTAAGTTTATTAATTTTTGTCATCTATATCACTTTTTTGGCTAGTTTGCATGATCCATCTTTGGAGTGTTTTCCTCAATATTTTTTTAATGGTTTATTGTAGATGTCTTTCACTTTCTTGGTTAGGGTTATTCCAAGATATTTAATTTTTGCGGTTATTATAAATGAGTCTGCTTCCCTGATTTCTTTCTCCATATGTTTGTCATTGGTATATACAAAAACTACTGATTTTTATGTACTTATTTTATATACTGCCATTTACAACCACTTTGGAAAGCACTATGGAGACTTCTGAAAAAGCTGACTATAGAGATACCAACAGACCCAGTTATTCCCTTACTGGGCATCTACCCTAAAACCCTCAAACCACAGGCTAGAGAGATTTGCTCAACCATGTTTGTAGTGGCTCAATTGGTATTAGCTCTAGTTTTTTGATAGAGTCTTTAAGATTTCTTACATTCAGAATCATGTCATCCTCATATAAAGTTTTGACTTATTCCTTTCCAATTTGTATCCCTTTTGTTTCTTTCTCTTGTCTTATTGCTCAGGCTAATACTTCAAGTATTATGTTAAATAGCAGTGGTAAGAGTGGATACTCTGTCTTATTCTAGACCTTAATGGAAATACTTCAAGTTTTTTTCCCTTTTAGCATGATATAGGCTTTAGGTCTGTTATATATAGCCCTTATTGTGTTGAGATATTATCCCTCTATCTCTAGCTTCTCCTGTGTTTTAATCATGAGGGGATGTTGTGTTCTGTCAAAGGTCTTTTCTGCGTCTATTGAAGTGATCATATAATTTCTGTTCTTAAGTCTATTTATGTGATGTATTACATTTATCAGCTTCTGTATGCTGAATGATCCATACACCCCTGGGTTATAGTAGAGACCCAGTGGAGATGCCAGGGCTATGGGATGGCAGAGAAAAATGTGGCATGAGTAGAGGCTGGGCATCATCTCTTCCAGAGCAGGTGGAACACTGTAACAGGAGAGTGAGACAACTAATACTGAAAAGCTAGGGCTAATAATCCATCAAGGTACAACCCCAGCCAAATACCTCCTCCAATAAGTCTTTAATTACCAAATTGCCATCAGCCAGGGACCAAGCACTCAGAACACATGAATTTATGGGTGGAAGACACCTAATTCAAACCACCTGCATTACCTGTCTGGAGCTATTCCCTTTGTCAAAGGTTCTGGGGCTCAAACAAGTTACTTGTAAGGTTGGAGAAAGGGAACATTTGATTGGGTTGAATGTGTGAGCTTACACATGAAGTTTAACTGAGGAAGCCAGAGAAGAGCTTGAATCAAGGTAGTATGGGCTTATACACAGCACTGAAGTGTGGTAGGTGTGGGAGGGGCACACAGAGTGGGATAGCTTCACCCATGGCAACTGGGAGAGGGGCACACAGAGAATTCATGTCATGTGACGGGAGTGCAGCAGTTCACCTGGATGAGTGGGCAGGGTCCAGGTGAGTGAGGGTGCTGGGAGCAGAAGTTACCTGCAGTACAGTGGCCCAATTAGGCAGGCAAGAGTTGAAGCCTGATTTCTGGCCTTGAGTGCAGGTCAGAGAGACTGCCAGGGGGTGGGAAACCCAGTGGCAGTGGAGTGGTATGACTAGGAGTGTGGGCAGGATTTTCCAGGATGGCACAGGTTGAGAATGGTGCCAAGAAGCACATGACTGGGAGGGTGAGGAGAATTTGTGGACACAGGTCAGGAGTGGCACTGAGGAGTAGGCACTGACTGGCCATTAGGTGGCAGGACTAGAAGGATGTAGTGAATTTGTAGGCTCAGATCAGGCATCACTTAAAAGCTTTTATTATACAACCTATAAGCTTACAATACCACACTCACATGATTTTAGGGTGGTAGGAAATGACAAAGAGCACTCATGATTCCTCATGTTATAGCCTGGAAACCTGGAACCCAGAGAAGCTAAGCAACTTATCCACAGTATGTGAATGACATAGCTTGACTCCTCAAATCTGCTCTGAAAGTTATTTAAATGTCTGTTAGGCAAAGTTTCTTGATTACAAGGAATAAAGTTCACCCCTGTATAGATTAAACATGGAGCTGATTAGCATGATACTGGCAGCCATAGAACAAGATGAGAGGCTCAGGGTTAATCAGCCTGGGATGCTGATGCTGGTTGCCCTGATAAATCTCAAAGATTGTTTCCCACCATTTCAAACAACCAGAGAGTGGCTGGTTCACAGGAGCGAGTGAGTGCCTGAAGCTTGGCTGTTAGGGGACGGGAAAGATGGACCTTTCCTTGTCAGCTTCAAGAAGGGCATGTCTGTGTTTACTAGTCCTCTCCCTGCTTTGTAGAACACCAGACACTTCTGCAACTATGCACATTATGTACAGTGTGTAGAGATTATCTAATATACATTTGTATATTAACTGTGGGAATGCTGCTCAATGAGAGAGGGGACCCAATGTCAAAGAACAAAAACTGAAAGAGGAGCAACGAATGTATTAGCTTATAGTTCCAGGTTTCAGTCCATTGTGGTAGAGAAGGCATGTTAACAGGACCATGAAGCAGCTGGTCACGTTCAGCACAGTGAAGAAGGAGAGAGCAATGAATGCTGATGCTCAGCCAGCTCCCAGGACCCCAGCCCATGGGATAGTGCCACCCACAGTTAAGATGGATCTTCCAGCATCAATTAACCTACTCAAGACAACCCCTCACAAGTGACTATAGGTTCTGTCAAATTGCCAATCAATATCACTGTCACAAAGAATATTTCAATTTATAGTTTGAGGTTACTGTTAATCATGGTGGGAATGGCAAAAAAACCAAAGCTTACAGGCCAGAGAGATTTGCTCAACCATGTTTGTAGTGGCTCAATTTTTAATAGCTAAGAGCTGGAATCAACCCAGATGTCATCACTAGAAGAATGGATAACTAAGATGTGGTATATCTACACAGTGGAATTCTATACAGCAGTAAGAAAAAATGACACAATGAAATTTGAGGAAAAATGGTTGAACCTGGAACAGATCATTCTCAGTGAACTTACCCAATCACAGAAAAAAAAATCGCCACATAGTCTCACTCATCTACAGCACCTAACCTGAATCTACCCAAGATGCCTTACATATCCAGCAAGCATTTCATGGACTAGACAATAGGATGGGTGGGGAGGGAGGGGAGGGCAACAGAGGGAGTGGGAAACACAAATCTAGACCCAAACGGCAATGGTACCATAAAATTCTACATCCTAAAAGGCAGACCAAATGGCTGAACCTTCACCAGGCCCTTAGAGGGAACACATGAACCACAAGACACTGGAGAGGGTATGATGAAGACTGACCTTAATCTTCTACAGCCTCTCTCTCTCTCTCTCTTCCCTCTATCTCTTTTATATTAGTCATCTTTTTCTTCCTTTTCTTAGTGGGCACTGACCTGTAACTCCCAGTACCAGCATGGGGCTATCATCCACAATGAGCTTTTGATGAGAGAGACCTACAAGGTTTCCTAAAAGAAAGACAGATTTCTGTCAGAGTACTTGATGACCCACCAAAGGTTAGTGGTAAGACCCTACTGCTGAAGACACCTTATGTGGTTGACATGTAAAATGGAATGACATGGCTGGAAGCTGGAAGAGAGTCAGTTCCCAGACAGTGCGTCTAGTGCCAGAAGGTGCTACATGGGAGACTGAGGGAAAATGATAAATATCTGTACAAGCAACTCATGGTCTCACCTATTTAGCAGCAAAAAATCTGTTGTGATGCTCACACAAGTGCAATAGTGGCACACAGCCATGGTGGGAAACCAACTGCTCTTGATTTGGCTAACTTATCCCCTCACTGATATGGGACCCATAGCTGGATCTGGGAAACAAGTCAGAAACATATCCAACCATAAGCCTGCTCTCCACTATCAGGCTACCACCAATCATGGGCTACAAGAGGGCCTACACCTATTAAATTCTCTATTAAAAAAAAAAAGTAAGGGTTATCTCATTTGTCTAGTGCTAACTTACTCTCCGTTGGAGAATCTGCTTCTCTTTTTCAGATAGATGTACATCCTAAGGAGAGAGCCACCCCATCATACCTCAAAAGGGCCCCGGCTGAAACTAAGAACAATTGGTGAAACAAGCAAGGGTGCTGTTTTCTTGATGAACCAGGTACCAGCACAAGGGTGAAGGAGATCAACACAGAGAAAAATCAACTCCTACCAAATCAGAGAGCCAGAGCCTCAGAGGCCCCCAACACCTCATCAGTGAAGCAGACCAAAAATGAACCCAACATGGCTCAGGGAAATTTTGTGGAAGAGGGGGTGGAAAGAATGTCAGAGCCACATGTTGGGTCATGATATGCAGACATTTATGCTACCCATAACCGTGGGCTGACTCCAGAATGCATGACCCATATACCTCATTAAGGAGGGGCCAGGGGGAGGGGGTAGGTAATGGATGAGGCTAATAATGGTACCAAATTGACTGTATTCACTGAGTACAAAGCTAATTAATGATAAAACAATTTAAAAAAAAACCAAAGCTTGAGGCTGTTGGTCACATTCAGTACACAGTGAGAAAGCAGAATGTAATGAATTCTGGTATTCAGCCATCTTTCTTCACATAGTCCATTGAGTGGTGCCACCCACAATTAAGGCTGGGATTCCCATCTCAATTAACCCAGTCAAGATAACACCTCAGAGGCATGCCTAGAGGCTAACCCAATCTAGATAACACATTACAGGCATGTCCAGAGATTAGTTTTCTAGGTGATTTTTAGGTTCTGTGAAACTGACCATCAGTACAAACCATCACATCTGGTGTTCTCCAGCATCAACCTTCTGCCTGTTCAGGAGCTGCTCTGTGATCCTTCATGCACCTGATTCTACCACTCCCTAACTGCCGTTGGCAGCTCTCAGGGCAGGATCTGAAAGGGAGTGTGTACCAGACCCATTGTGAGAAATCCTTCTTTCAAAGTCTTAACCATGTGCTCTGCTCATTCCAAAACATACCTGGGGGCTTGACCTTTGTAATATAATAGGGCCATCACTGAGTTTCTGTTCAGCTAGACATAGAAGCGTGGGTATGTTTCTCATTCACCAAGCACCCTCTATGCAAGTCCACAAACACTTGCTGCATTTTGTTGGCACAAGCGGGCCAAGTCTGTGCTTGTCTCTCAGGGCCATTGGCACATTGGGAATGACTATGGCTTATAGACCTGGTGTGTTGTGAGCGGGAAGAGTGTGGCAGGAGAAGCATGCCCTGCCAAGGTCCCATTTCAGCTGAGATATTTATCTGCACCCATTTTGGGAAGTCCTGAGTGTCATGCAGGCAGGAGTCCTAGAGTCTCATAGAGTCAGAATGGACTTATAACTTGAGGTAACACACACACCATCCCAGATTCAGAGTCTGCCTCTGAGATATGTGCATGGGGGTCATATATTATGCTTTACTATATAAAATTATTACATATTAAAGTTAAAAATGTTTAAGGAGCACATATGTATGCATGTGAAATTATCACACTTGGTGTCATAAATTTTACAACTAAACAATAAAAAGGGCACTGTGTAATCCTGGTAAATACCAATAACAAATCACATCAAACCTTAGCCATTTTGGGCCATACTTCATTTCAAAAGGCATGCTGAGATGGTTGGCTAGATCTTGTTTTATTGTGTTTGAAGATATACTGGTTTCTTCTCACCTTTCTTGGTATAATACTATGAGGGGAGAGCTGGAGAGATGGTTTAGCTGTTAAGGCACTTGCCTATGAAGCCTAAGGACCCAGGTTTGATTCCTGAGAACCCACATAAGCCAGATGCATATGGTGATGCATGTGTCTGGAGTTCATTTGCAGTGGCTAGAGGCCTTGGCATGTCCATTCTCTCTCTCTCTTTCTCTCTCCTAATTTCTCTCTTTGTGTCTCAACTAAATTAAAAAAAAAAGCTATGAGGGGAAAGAACATTATTGTACAAGAGAGTAAAATAAATCCTTCAAAAATGAGAACTCTGAGGTGACATGGCTGCATAGGGGTATGCCCAGTCATTACCAGGAGGGATGGATGGTGTCTGCCTGGGAAGCTCCTCTGTGACAGCTCATGGCCACCATAATAGTATACTTGGACCAAGTGGCCAGTTCTCGTTCTGTGCAGCTATATCAGGGCTGGAGATGTGAATTCTGTATCAGACCAGGTCTGAAAAATCAGTCTCCTAGCCCCTCTATAGCACAAGGGAAGCTACTTTCTCTCCTAAGGATGTGTAGGATTAAAGAGACAGGGAGGATCATGGGGCTGTGTAATAGGGAAGACTATGAGGTTTGGGATGGAGAAGGCCACAGGGATGGAGATGCAGTGGATCACAAAGAGGCCCTGGGTAGGGGCTGCATGTTTTGCCAACATTTGTCTCATTTCTTTGTCCAAGAAGCACCACCCTACTTTGTACAAAATAGCACAAAGGTGGCAGAGCTAGCTGAGTCTGCTTTGCCAGTGTCCTTATGTTTGTATTTTTCCATTTCCATCTTTCCGATGATTTTCCTCTCCACTGAATAACTCAGTGATGGCTGTTACCTGGGTGTGATGAATGAGCACACTTTCCAGTCAAGCCATGTGAAATCTGCAAGAGCAGAGGGGCTCCTGCAAAGCAGCCAGCAGACCCACGAAAGGCATGTCTGTGTTCAGAACACCTGCGGAGCTCGGGAACCTCCTTCTGGTCTCTGGAAGGAGACCTTGGGAACTGGGAACCTCCATCCCACTGTGTTAATGATTTGTGGTGCATCCCTGGGACTGTGCCCCTCTATTGATGAAGCTCTTTGCTGCTATGTGTTTATCCAGTCTCACTCACAATCAGAGGACTGCTGAGAGACACTCAGTGGGGGACCAGGCCATATGTTTCCAGAAGTACCACTCCAGACTTAGGAACTCTGCCTGGGGAAATCAGGTGGTTCCTAAGTGGACAGGGATGGAAGGCTTGAATGATTGTTCTCCTGCATGAGGTTTTAAATAAAAATGTTAAGGGCTGGTGTCTAAAAATGCCCATAACTTTGGACCCTTTCAACTTTATTTGGGATGGAGTTTTAGCCTTCAAAATAATTGGTATAATTTAAATATTATTATAAAAATTGAGTCTAAATAATATATAACAAAAGGCCATGTGATCATATTTTGTCTGTGAAGTGGAACGAGTCTTGTGGTCCTTCCAAATTCATATGTGTAATATTTGTCCTCCTATGATGGTTTGGAAGCAATGGGATATAATGGTGAGACTGTAGCAGTTACTTTGTCATTGACCTCTCATTCACCTGACCATAAGCCACTTATGGGAGGAAAGTTTGTTTTGGCTTACAGTTTAAAGGGGAAGTTTCATCATGGTGGAGTTTAAAAAATATTTTATTTACTTATTAGAGAGAGAGAGAATAGTCATGCCAGGGACATGCAAATGTTCTCCAGACACATGAGCCACCTTGTGCATCTGGCTTATGTGGGTTCTGGGGAATCAAACTCAGATCCTTAGGCTTCATAGGCAAATGCCTTAACTGCTAAGCCACCTCTCCAACCATTATTTCTTTTTTGAGAAAATATTTTATCCTGGAGTTTTGAGGAGACATTTTGTTTTACCTAGTAGAAATAAGATTTTCTGTCTCTAAAAAATATTTACATGGCAAAGTTAAAAACAACAATAAATACAGTATAAACTAATGACCAGTTTTACTAAGTGACCACATTCTGTGGCCCAGGTGAGAGCATGAACTACTACAAGTTTCCAAAGACTCCGTGCTGTATTGAGCCACTGTTCACCCTTCAGTCTGCTTTCTGTGACCAACAATTACCCCTAGCTGTCAAAAGATTACATGAATGAAAGAAAAGCTATACAAATGTATTAGGAAATGTGTATTCTTGTAGGAATATATCTTCATTCTCTCACAAACCTGCCTGAGAGGTTCACCTTTATTACTGTGTGCACTACTGATGAGTTTCTGAAAACTTATGTACAAAGCTTTTTCTTTTTCCTACTTTTTTTTTCTTTATTAGTCAGTTTTGTATTCAGCAAATACAGTCAGTTTGGTACCATTATTAGGCTCATCCGAGACCTACCCCCTCCCCTTGGCCCCTCCTTGTTGAGGTATACGGGTCATGCATTGTGGAGTTAGCCCACAGTTATGGATAAGATAAATGTCTCTGCATATCATGACCCAACATGTGGCTCTGACATTCTTTCCACCCCCTCTTCCACAAAATTTCCCTGTGCCATGTTGGGTTCATTTTTGGTCTGCTTCACTGATGAGGTGTTGGGGGCCTCTGAGGCTCTGGCTCTCTGATTTGGTAGGAGTTGATTTTTCTCTGTGCTGATCTCCTTCCCCCTTGTGCTGGTATCCGGTTCATCAAGAAAACAGCCCCCTTGCTTGTTTCTCCAATTTTTCTTAGTTTTAGCCAGGGCCCTTTTGAGGTATGATGGGGTGGCTCTCTCCTTAGGATCTACATCAATCTGAAAAAGAGAAGCAGATTCTCCAACGGAGAGTAAGTTAGCACCAGGACAAATGAGATAACCCTTACTTTTTTTTTTAATAGAGAATTTAATAGGTGTAGGCCCTCTTGTAGCCCACAATTGATGGTAGCTTGATATTGGAGAGTGGGCTTATGTTTGGATATGGTTCTGACTTGTTTCCCAGCTCCAGCTATGGGTCCCATACCACTGAGGGGATCAGTTAGCCAAATTGAGAGCAGTTGGTTCCCCACCATGGCTGTGTGCCACCACTGTACTTGTGTGGGCATCACAACAAGTTATTTGCTGCTAAGTAGGTTAGACCATGCGTTGCTTTGACAGATATTGGTCATTTTCCCCCAGTCGCCCATGTAGCACCTTCTGGCACTAGACGCGCTGACTGTGTGGGGACTGACTCTCTTCCAACTTCCAGCCATGCCATTCTAATTTGCATGTCAATCACATAAGGTGTCTTCAGCAGTAGGGTCTTACCACTAGCCTTTGGTGGGTCATCAAGTACTCTGACAGAAATCTGTCTTTCTTTTAGGAAACCTTGTAGGTCTCTCTGATCAAAAGCTCATTGTGGATGATAGCCCCATGCTGGTACTGGGAGTTACAGGTCAGTGCCCACTAAGAAAATGAGGAAAAAGATAACTAATATACAAGAGTTAGAGAGAAGAGAGAGGGAGAAGGAGAGGGAGAAGGAGGGAGGGAAGATGTAGACAATTAAGGTTAGTCATGATCCTACCCTCTCCAGTGTCTTGTGGTTCAGGTGTTCCCTCTAAGGGCCTGGTGAAGGATCAGCCATTTGTTCTGTCTTTTAGTAAGTAGAATATTATGGTACCATTGCCGTTTGGGTCTAGATTTGTGTTTTCCACCCCTTTGATGCTCTCCCCTCCCTCCCCTTCCATCCTAGTGTCTAGTCTAGGAGATGCTTGCTGGGTATGTAAGGTATCTTGGGTAGATTCAGGTTAGGTGCTGTAGATAAGTGAGTCTATGTGGCAATTTTTTTTCTGTGATTGGGTAAGTTCACTGAGAATGATCTGTTCCAGGTCTGCTTTTTAAGTGTTGTTTTCTTATTTACAGGGGGTAGGTTGTTTAGCCTGACTTGGGAATAGAACATTTTGTATTTTTAATACAATATTCATTATGCAGGAAAAATTCTACCGAAATGGGTGGGGTACGACTTATTGCTCAGCAATTAGCAACTAATGTTTCTCAGAACATTAGCTAGAAGTACTTTCTGGGTCAAAGAAAACTTAAATTGGAGTGATTTGTGTTTCTGAGGAATTAAAAGATGCAGTAGCTAAGTAGCTTTAATGTTTTTATAAAGAAATATGTCTACCATTGTAACATTGTGGTAGAATTTTCATAGGGTAGTTTTTTTTTTTAATTTGACTTTTTTGTTCACAATTTTAATTCACTAACATAATTTAATTTGATCATAATGCCCTTCCATTACTGTGGTGTTTTGATTCAGGTGTCCCCTATAAACTTAGATATTTTGAGTGCTAGTCTCCCCAGCTGATAGCAATTGGAAATTAAAGCCGCCTGGAGGTGGTGTATTGTTGGGGGGCAGGATTATGGGTGTTATAGCCAGTTTCCCCATGCAAGTGTTTGGCACACTCTCTTGTTGCTATGGTCCACCTTATGTTGGCCAGGGGGTGATGTCCACCCTCTGCTCATGTTGTCATTTTTCCTGACATCACGGAGCTTCCACCTGGAGCCTGTAAGCCAAAATAAACCTCTTTTTTCCCACAAGCTGCTCTTGGTTGGGTGATTTCTGCCAGCAATGTGAACCTGACTACAATAATTACCTGCTTTGGTTTCCCCTGAGCACCCCTGTATTACTCAACCCTCTCTTTCCTTGTAGTCCCTCTTCTATCTTGATCTTTTATTCTTTTTTGCCCTCCTCTATCATCTAGGTCAAAATGTTGATGGGATCAATGTTGTGCAATGTTTATGGAGGCAGTGGCATCCACTGTAACATTGTGAATAGATTGGCTCCTTCATGTCTGGAGGATAGTGTCCTGAAGTATCCCCCTCACCCCCTGGCTCTTGCATTCTTTTTGCACCCCTCTTCTGCAATGCTACCTGAGCCTTGGAGGATGTGATAGAGGTTTCATTTTGTGGTGAACTCTCAACAGCCTCTTATCAGCATTTTGATGAGTTTCAAGTCACCCTCATAAACTGATGTGCTACTGTTGTACCAGTGGTCATGTTTCTTGGCTGGCCAGTTGAATAGCTTGCAGGGAGGATCCACTGCTGGTTAAGATTGTTGATGACTTTTCCCCCCAGCAGGGTACATAGCACTTTCCATCACTGTGGCAACTAACCAGCAAAGAGAAGTTTTCCAGCTTGATTTCTCAGTGTTCTGTGACCAAAGCCTGTGGTGTCTTCAGCAACAGCCTATATTGTTTGTGGAGCTTCCTGATCAACAACTCACTAGGGGATGTCCCACCTCTAGTGGTGAGATTTTCCTGTAACAATCTATGACTTGTGGGTGCAGCATTCTACATTCCAGCAGAGTACTTCTGCCCAAACTCATTCTTTTTAAAGTAGTTATATTTTAATTGATGAAGAAACTAGTTTCCCATGGCTTATTCATATTGCCTGTAGTTCTGGTAAGCCCTATCCTCACCCCTCCCCTGACCCCACTTAGATGTTTTGACCCCTGTGTATTCTGTCCTTCTATTTACGTATCTACTATTCCCTCCCCCACCCTCCCTGGCCTCTTTCTAGATTCCTGGCCTCTACTACTGATTCCAACTGACATACAGATCTAAAAAGTCTCCACATATGAGAAAAACCATGCAGCATCTGTCTTTCTGAGCCTGAGTTACCTCACTTAGTATACTGTTTTCTAGATCTAGCTACTGTCTTGTGAATTTCACAATTTTTTTACATTATCATTATTCATTCAACAATTGATGGGTGAATCTAGATTGATCCCATGTTCTCATTACTGTGAATAAACAGCAATTAACTTGGTGGAGCAAGTATCTCTCAAGGAGAGTATATGCCCAGGAAAGGTATAGTTGGATCATATGATAAGTCTATTTTTAGCTTTTTGAGAATCCTCCATACTAATTTTCATAGTGGCTATGCCAATTCCTACCAAGAATGAATGGGGTACTCTTTCTCTCACCATTGCCAGCACTTTTTGTTCCTCGATTATTTTTATGAAATTTTTATGGGTGGTGTAAAATCTCAAAATAGTTTTAATTTGCATTTTCCTGATAATAAATATATCAAATATTTAAAAAATATTGATTGGTCCTTTGTATTTCTTCTTTTGAAAAATCTCTGTTCAGTTCCATGGCCCAGCTTGGTGATTGGGTTGTTTGAATTTCTGTTGCTTATCTTTCTTTAGCTCTTTGTATATTTTAAATATTAATCTCTATTTAGAAAAATAGCTGGTTAGGGCTGGAGAGATGGCTTAGCAATTTAGGCACTTACTTTCAAAGTCTAAAGGCTAGGGTTCAATTACCTAGTACCCATGTAAAGCCAGATGTGTGGAGTGACACATGCATTTGGAGTTCATTTGCAGTGATGGGAGGCCTTGTTATGCCCCCATCTTTCTGCTTGCAAATGAAATTTTTTTCTAAAATAAAAATAGCTGCTTATGATTTTTCTCCCATTCTGTAGGTTGTCTCTTGACTTGGTTGATGGTTTATTTAGCTGGACAATAACATTTTAGTTTCACAAAGTCATACTTTAGATTGTTTGCTTATTTCCTGTGCTACTGGAGCCCTATTCAGAAAGTCCTTTCTTACACCTATGTCCTTAAATATTTTCCCTACTTTTTCGTATAATCATTTCAGGGTTTCAGGTCTTACATTGAGGTTCATTTGGAGTTGATTTTTCTTAATTTTTAAAAAATATTTTATTTACTTATTTATGTATTTCAGAGAGGAAGAGAGAGAGAGAAGACAGACAGAGAGAGAGAGAGAGAGAGAGAGAGAGAGAGAGAGAGAGGCAGAGGCATATATAGAGAGAATGGGCATGCCAGGGCCTTCTAGCCACTGCAAATGAATTCCAGATGCATGCACCACCTTGTGCATCTAGGTTTACGTGGGTACTGGGGAATGGAACTTGACTTCTTTGGATTTGCAGGCAAGTCCCTTTAAATGTTAAGCCATCTCTCCAGCCCCTGGAGATTACTTTTGTGAAGGGTGAGAGATAGGGATATAGGCTAGTTCTTCTACATGTAGATCTCCAGATTTTCCAACATCATTTTTTCAAAATGTAGTCTCTTCTCCAATGTGTGTTTTTGGCCTTTGTGTCAAAACTCAAGTGGCTATAGTTTCTTAAATGCATACTTGGACCTTATATTCTATTCTACTTTCCTATGTATCTTTTTTGTACCAATATCATCCTATATTTTCTGTGATGACTCTGTAGTGTAGCTTAAAGCCAGGCATGTTGATATCTCCAGCACTCCAGCAGTATTTTTTTTTTTCTGAAGACATTTTTAGCTATATGGGTCTTCTGCACTTCTGCATGAATTTTAAGATTATTTTTTTCTATTTCTGTTTAGAAGAATGGTACTGGAATTTAGATTGGAGTTGCATTGAGTCTGTATATTAATTTTGGTGGATAGTCTTCTTCACAATATTAATTCTTCCCATCTATGAGCATGGGAAGAATTGATCATCATCAGTTGTTTTCCTCAATTTCTTTCTTCAGTGCTTTAATGTTTTCATTGTAGAAGTATTTTACTTCCTTGGCTAGGAATATTCTAAGATATTTATTTTTATGGCTATTGTCAATGGGACTATTTCCATGGTTTATTGCTTGGAAAATATTTCATTGGTACACAGGAAGGTTACTGATTTCTGAGTGTTAATTTTGTATCCTGCCACTTTGGTTAAAGTGATTATCAGCTCTAGGAGTTTTCTGGTAGAATTTTTGGGGTCTTTTATATGTAGAATCATATCATCTACAAATAAGGATAGTTTGACCTCTTCCTTTCTTATTTGTATCCTTTTTATTTTTTTTTTCTGTTATCATTCCAGCTAAGACTCCAAGCACTGTACTAAATAGCAGTGGAGTAGACACTTAACTGGTTTCGGATCTTAGTGGAATTATTCAAGCTTTCCTCCACTTAGTATAATATTGGCTAAAGATTTGTCACATATTGCCTTTATTATACTGAGATATGTTCCCTTCATCTCTAATCTACAAAGTTTTATCATGAAGGGATATTGTATTTTGTAGAATACCTTTTACACACCTATTTTGATGATCACATGATTTCTATCCTTAAGTCTGTTGTATAATGTATTACATTTGTTGATTTATGTGTGCTGAACCTTCTCTGTATCCCTGGAATAAAACCTTGATTGAAGTGGATATTTTAAACATGTTCTTGAACTTGATTTGCAAGTATTTTACTGAGAGTTTTTGCATCTATAGTTTTCTTGTGTCTCTATCTGGGTTTTGGCATAATGCTGGCTTTCTAGACAGAGCTAGGGAGCAGTTCCCTCCTTTTCCATTTTATGAAATAACTTCAAAAGCAATGGTTTAAGATCTTCTATAAAGATCTGATAGAATTTTGCAGTGAACCCATGCAGTCCTGGACTTATTTTGGATTGAAAAATTTTAAAATATTGCTTCAATCTCATTATTTGTCATAGATCTGTTTAAACTATTTATTTCATCTTGGTTTAACTTTGGTAGATATATGTTCTGAGAATTCATCTCTTTCTTTTTGATTTTCCAGTTTGGTGGGATTTAGCTTTTTGAAGTATGTCTTTATGATTCACTTGATTTCATGGGTATCTGTTATAATGTCACTTTTTCATTTCTTGTCCTATAAAGTTCTTTCTCTCTTTTTGTTTTGGTTAATTTTGGCAAGGGCTTGTCAATCTTATTTATCTTTTCAAAGAATCAACTATTTGTTTCATCAATTCTTTGAATAGATTTTTTTTAAAATTTCTGTTTCATCGATTTCTGTCTTGATGTTGATTATTTCATTCTGTTGGATACTTTTGGTTTGGTTACTTCGTGTTTTTGCAAAGCCTTCAGGTGCATCATGGAGTTATTTATTTGAGGTTTTTCTATTTCTGTAATGTAGATTTTAGAGCTATTGACTTCCTTCTTAGGACTTTGTATACCATTGGTTTTGGTATGTTGTGTTTTCATTTTCACTCAGTTCTAGGAATCTTGATTTTCCTTTCTGTTTCTTTGATGATCCATTCATTGTCCAATAGCATGTTGTTCAATATCCAGGAGTTTGTGTGTTATCTGTTGATTCTCTTGTTAAATCCCAGCTTTATTATGTTGTGGCTTCATATAAGAAATAATTTCAATTTCCCTAAATTTGTTGAAACTTGCTTTCTGTCCAATATGTGATTTATTTTAGAACAAGTTCTACAGGTTGCTGAATCCACACAAATCCACATAATATGGCCACCAAGAATTGCTTACAACAGGAGCTAAGCATTTAAGATGCTATTTCTTGGACATATAAGGTACAATTTACCTGTAGGGAAAAGATGGATTTTATTATATTTGATTAGAATGCTATAATGTAGAAAAAAGCTAGAGAGAAAAATATCAAGCTGATTTAAGAATATGATGTGTTTTGAATCTGTTCTTATTTAGATGTAGTTTATGAAAAGATCAGATCTTTTATATAATGTTCAAATTTTATCTGTCAAATCTATAGACATGAATCTTGTATATGAAAAAAATCTTCCTATTATGATAGATTTTTCTATTTTTTCTTTAAAAAAACCCTTTTCATTGGTAACCTCCAGAAATATGTACAATGTACCCTGATCATAAGCTCCACCTCTCACTCTCCTTTGTTCCCTGTCCTCTATTGCCCCTGGAATGAGCCCCTTCCACTTCTTCCACTTTCTAACCAGTTCTCTTCTATTTTGATGTCATTATTAATATTTTGCTCTAAAATTATACAGGTCTTCTATAGGTAACAATAGACACTGAGGTCAGGAATCCACCAGGCACTGTTTATCTGGAAGATAGAGTCTAAACCTCCATATTCTTTTTTCTTTTTCCCTCCCTCCCCTCCCTCCTTCCCTCCCTCCCTCCCTCCCTTCCTTCCTCTCTCTCTCTCTCTCTCTCTTTCTTTCTTTTAAGAGAGAGAGAAAGACAGAATTGGCATGCCTCAGGGAATCAGCTACTGCAATTGAACTCCAGGCTTGCGCCACCTAGTGGGAACGTGTGACCTTGTACTTGCCTCACCTTTGTGCATCTGCCTTATGTGGGATCTGGAGAGTGAACATGGGTCTTTAGACTTCACAGGCAAGTGTCTTAACCACTAAACCACCTCTCCAACCTATATTCTTTAGCTCTTAATTATTTCTGCCATTTTTCTACAGTATTACCTGAACATTGGAGAGTATGATAGAGATGTCTTAGTGCTAAACAATCCACTGTCACTTCTCAGCACTTTTATGAGTTTGAGTCTCACTACTAGTCACTGCCATTTGAAAAGAGAAGCTTCTTGACCAAAAGTGAGGGCAGCATTAATATATTGGCACAAACATAAATATTTACAGGGCAATTTGATGGGCATAATATATCTATTTCTCTTTTTTGTTTTAGTTATTTTTTGTTTCTGCTCTATATGTTTTAAGATTGTGTTATTAGGTGCATGAAAATTTAGGATTTAAACTTCTTTTTATTTTTATTTTAAAATATTTTATTTTTATTTATTTATGAGAGAGAGAGAGAATGGATATGCCAGGGCCTTCAGCCCCTGATAACAAACTCCAAATGCATGTGCCACCCTGTGCATCTGGCCCATGTGGGTCCTGGAGAATTGAACCATTGTCCTTTGGCTTTGCAGGCAAGTGCCTTAACTGCTAAGCCATCTCTCCAGCCTGATTTAAACTTCTTAATAAATTTTACTTTTCTTATATTGAAATTTCCTACTTCATCTTCAAAAAGATACTTGTTGTTTTAACATCTACTATATTTGATACTAGTTGAGCTATATCAGATGTTTGGTATTATATATATATATATATATATATATACATATATACATATATATATTTCAATTCTTTTATTTTAATTTTATAGTAACATTTAAAATATATATGTGGGGTTTTTTTGAGGCAGGGTTTCACTCTACCCCAGGCTGACCTGGAATTCACTATGTAGTCTCAGAGTGGCCTTGAACTCATGGAGATCCTCCTACCTCTGCCTCCCAAGTGCTGGGATTAAAGGCATGAATGACAATGCCTGGCTAAGATATATTTATTATAGGCAACATAGACTTAAATTTTCTTTTTAAAAATGTTTAATTGATTTGAGAAAAATGGAGTGGGCACACTGGGGCCTCTTGCAACAACACATGAATTTCAGATGTATGTGTCACTTTGTGCATTTGGCTTTACATTGGTACTAGGTAATCAAACTCAGAGTAGCAGGATTTGTAAGCCAGCACATTTAACTGCTAAGCCATCTTTCCTGCCCTTGAATTTTCAAATAATTTCTGTTGTTTACTTTTATTTATATTTAGATGTAGTGAAATTACTTATATTCATATCTAAATTAAGCATTTAACTATTTGTCCTGTTTTTAACACAAGATTCTATGCCTCCAAGTTTGTGCTAATTCATCACAGCAATAGAAAACTAATATTTTGATTTTAATTATTTTTGTGGTGCTAGGAATTGAACCCAGGACCTTGCACCTGTTAAGCAAGCACTCTGCCACTGAGTCTGTATCTACAGACCTTGATTTTAATTTTTTGCTTTGGGGTGTGTGTATGTGTGTGTGTGTACATACATGCATGCATACATGCATGTGTGCATACCTGTGGAGGCCAGAAGACAACCTCAGGTGTCATTCCTCAGTTGCCATCCACCTTTTTGAGACACTGACTTGGAACTCACCAATCAGGCTAGGCTATCTGGTCAGGAAGCCTCATGTATCCACCTGTCTCCACCTCCCATGCACTGGGTTTTAAGTGCTTGCCACATCTGGCCTTTATTTTTTTTTTTTAAATTTAACATAGATTCTGAGGATTAAATTCAGTCTTTCATGATTTTAAGACAAGGATTTTACTGACTGAGCTATTTTTCTAGCCCCATTTTTTCCTTTCTAGATAGAGTCTTATGTAGGTCAGACAGACTTTGAACTTGCTATAGAGCTGAGGATGACAATGACCTCCTAATCTTTCTATCTCAACCTCCCAGCTGCTAAATGATAGGTGTATGCCGCTACACTCAGCTTGATTTTAATTTTGTCTTCTGCCTTTTAAAATCTTGTACAGAGTTCATATTTCATATCCCTTTTTGAATTTGTGAATTCATTTGTGTTGGAAACAAGTTTCACCAATAATTTCTTTAAATATTTCTTTCTCCCCATTTGTTTTCCTCTTGCTTTTTCCTGCTTCCAAGCACTTTTATGTCAGTCATCTTCATGCTGTCTCATGCTTTTTAATGTCTGTATATCACATGTTTAGTCCCAAGTGCATAGGTGTCATGTGTCTCCAGTGGAGTTTTAGAGTACTCCTTAGATCTTCTTCAATCTTAGTGTGACTTATACTCTAATGTCTGTCTTCCCAGCACCATGAGATTGGAGAACTGTCTACATAACATTTTGCCATCTTACATTCTTTCTGTCCTGTTTCTTAGCTAGTGGTCCAGACTGAAAATTCCACTTGATCGAGTCTATAGTTTTCTCTATAGTTCTCATGCTTCAACCTAAAAATTGAGAAATATTATAGAAGAAAATCTGTGGAAAAATGCCCAAATCACCTTGATTATTTTTTCTTCTCTCTGAAATTGTGACTTCTTTAGTTTCTGGTTGCCTTCATTCATCAATTATTCTTCTAATGCTTTAAAAATTATCATGTTTTCATAGTATCTTCCATGGGAGTATACTACTACTACTGCTACTACCAGCTGTTAGACCTCAGCTTAAATTAAGGCAATGTGGGCAGCCATACCCCAAATAAGTACCTACTTATGAAAGAAGCAATGCCAAGTACTCTTCAAACACTGTTTGCAGTTAGCAAAGCAGATGTAGAAGAAGCATGCTTGTGGTTACTGTCATGCATTTATGACTTATGGTTGAAATTTGTTCATAGTTCAGTAATCTCATAAGTGGAAATATAAACATTTTAAAATGACCAAAGAGCTACAGATAAAAGGCATTGCTTCCAAGAACAGTGAAGAAAGTGCAGCTCTTGTTTAGCAGCATCTTGGACTCAAAGTCATGTCACCTCACCTTGGTCAGTAGTTGTCATATGTAACTTACTTGCACTTAATTTTATAATTTGTGTGTGCATGCATACACATGCATGTTTGTGTGTGTGGTGTGTACATGTTCATGTGTGTGTGTGTGTAAGTATGGGTATGTACTTCCATGGCGCGCATGTGGAAGTCAAAGGATAATTTTGGGGTCAGTCCTTTGTCTTTCCACTTAGTCTGAGGCAGGATTTCTCTTTCTGGATTCATGCTGTGATATTCCATGCTACACTCACTGCTATTCTCCTGTCTCCACCTTTCATCATGGCTTCAGCATCAGCTTGCTGGGCTTTCAGAAGCTCTCCACAGCTTCTCACTTTTTACCTGGGGGTTAGGGGTCAAACTTGGGCACTGTGGCTTGAGTGGCTAGTGCCTTATCCACTAAGTCATCTTCCGAGCCCCTCCCTGCATTTTCTGGGCATTCAGGGAATGTCTCACAGTACTCTACATATCTTAGACCTATCCCTCATGCCTTGAGACCAAGTCCACCTTCAGCATGCATATGCTCACAGAGGAGGTGTGGCTGCATACAGCATGGATGTGGGGTACTGGTAGTCACCACACTGTGCTAGATTCAAATTCTCAGTTTCTCAATTTGTAAAATAAAGTTGTCATGACACTTTACCATGGTCACTGTTGACAGCCTGCTGAGCTATCAACAGCGGGTTCCCATTGCTCTCCCTGTTCCTTTCAGCATTACCTTTTCACTCTTGGAGCATTAATACACTCCAAAACCTTGCTGAATGGTCATTCAGGCTCCGCCTTCCTATCCCATGCATTAAGAAACTCTTGTGTACCAAATATGAGGTATGCCAGTGCCTAGGCCAAGGTTGCCATTGCTGTTTTTGTATTTCCAGGGCTGGCCTGGTCCCTGACCATAGTAGACACTCAGCAACAGAGTGTGCCTGTGCCCCGGGACACAACATGGCACTGTCTTTGGATGTGAAAGGTATAGGATAGGAATCAAAGCCAAATTGTCCATTTGGCCTTGCAGTCTTGAAGATATGTGTGGATATCACAGGAAATCTATCTGGACCACTGAAAAACATCTCAGCTGATGGCCACAAGGGGCTCAGTCTCCTTTGTGATGGTTTTGATAGACAGATGGGACAGACTTTTTTGTGTGTTTTCTAAAGCATTCATTGCCAGAGCTGTTAACGCAACAGGCATTCTATGCAGGAGTCTCAGTCACGTCTCAGAAAGGGCCAATCAGACCATGCCCTTCAGGGAGAAAGGTGGCCTGCATGGCTGATCTGAGATGCCATGGCTGGCATACAGATCGAAAGTGAGTTTATGAGGTTCAAGAATCCAATTTTGCCTGGATTATGTGCCTGCTTTGCTTCGGAGTGGAAAGCTGTCTTTGTCGGTCAAATAGAGGATGAAATGGCTTAGGTTTGGATTTCATGCCACTTCTCCGACTAGCCAGAGAGATTGTTTCAGACACTGAGTGTGTAGTGTGAGTCCCAAATACTTCAGAGCATGAGAGGAACGGCTCTGTTTGGCACAGAGGGAAAAATCAGAAATAACAATTCCATCCAAGAGTCTATGTCCAGCCGTTGCCTTGTACTTATCATCTTACTCAGTGTATTTGTTAAAAACACCCTGAGTTGGATGTGGTGATCACTTGAGAGGTGAAGCTACAAGGGTGATGGGCACTAGAATACGCCTGCAAGTCTCTTGGCTCCCAATCTTTGCCCTAGCCCCTGGATTTTACTTTTTGCGGTACTGAATGGTTTTTGTTTCATGTTCTCTATTTGATCTTCTCTGCTTCAACAAGGCATTGGTGTTGGCAGGGACATCATAGGTAATCTTGACTGTCAACTTGATGGTATTTAGAATCACTATGGAAACAAAACTCTGGGCATGTCTGTGAGGGAGTTTCTAGATTAGGTTTATTGACATGGGAAGACCCACCTAACTGTGTGCAGCACCATTCCAGAGACAGAGGTTCCACACTGAATAAAAAGAAGAAAGCAAGCCAGCACCAGCAGTCACCTCTCTCTGCTTCCTGACTGTGGGTGCCGTGTGAGCAACTTTGCTTTGTGCTCCTCTGCCATTCCTTCCCTTTCATGATGGACTGTATCTCTTGAACTGTGAGCTGAAATAAACCCTTCCTTCCTGTAGCTGCTTCTTGTCAGGTGTTTTGTGGAAGCATTAAAGAAAGTAACTAGTCCAAGGGCCCTTGAGTGGTGTGAAGCACTGATAATTCTTGGGTTGAGTTTTGCTTTGGTTTTTTCAAATAGAGTTCCCTTCCAGGTTCATTCTGAAGCCAGTACCGAGGGTGACAAGGACTGGAGCGGCGTGTTTTCTTTCTTTTCACTTAACTGCTTGTGTGTAAAATGGGGTCCGAGGTTTCTGATCCACATGCCTATATTAGATCATCTCAAAGAAAAAAAAATCACCAAAGACAAAGACAGAGGCCAAATGAGAACTGCATATTTCCTTTTTGGATGATAAATAATTATTCTCTTGATTTAGTTTGAAAGAGATACTAACTTAGGCTTCAAGAGAGGAGAGTGCTCTGCACATAAATATCTTGGTCTTACCACTAGAAGAATTTTTTCTTCTATTATTTTTATTTTCTGTTTTTAAATTTTATTTAATGAATTTTCTCCAAAGAAGAGGGCCTCAAATCAGATCAGAGAGCAGTTGGCTACCCCCATAACAATTATGTCATTATTGTACCAATGACACCAGCATTTTTTAAAATTAAAACCTAAATTTTTTCCCCTAACATCTCCTGAATACATCATTGTATCTCTACTGCCACAGCATCCTATCCATCTACCTACCTGATATCTTAACTTTCTGGTGCCAACTCTGCTGTGGGGTGTGTCCGGCCTATTGATGCCCATTGCTATGACCCATGCAGTTACCTCTGTAGCCCAACACCCAAGCTCCAGTGTGTGGGTTCAGCTTGACTTATCAGTACCTCTTCCCAGTTTTTGTTATGCCATATTTTAAATATTTGTATATTTATTTATTTATTTGCGAGAGAGAAAGAAGCAGAGAGAGAGAATGGGCATTCCAGGGCATCCAGCCACTATAGATGAACTCAAGACACATGCACCACCTTGCATGTCTGGCTTATGTGGGTTCTGGGGAATGGAACCTGGGATCTTTGGCTTTATAGGCAAGCACTTTAACTACTAAGTCATCTCTCTAGCCCTCATTATGACATATTTTTAAGAAATATTTTATTCATTTGCAAGAAGAGATAGATAATAAGAAGAAAATGGAGGAAGAATGAGAGAAAGAAGTAGAGAAGGGGGAGGAATGGGAACACCAGGGTCTCCCGCCACTGCTAATGGCCTCTAGTCACTTTGTACTTATGGTTTTATGTGGGTGCTGGGGAATCGAACTTAGACCATCAGGCTTTGCAAGCAAGTGCCTTTAACCACTGAGAAATCTCTCCAGCCCTCATTATGATATATTCACGCATGAATGTAATTTACGTTGAACATGTTCACACCATTCAGTACCTCCTATCCCCTCTTGCAGATGGAAGAAAACATAATTGTCTGAGTCTAACTCATCTTGCTTAACATCATTATTTCAAGTTCAATTCACTTTCCTGCAAATGACATAATTTTGTTTTCTATGGTTGAATAAATATTACACATATACACATCACTTTATTTATTTATTGGTTTTTCAAGGTAGGGTCTCACTGTAGTTCAGGCTGACCTTGAATTCACTCTGTACTCCCAGGGTGGCTTCAAACTCATGGCGATCCTCCTACCTTTGCCTCCAGAGTGCTGGGATTAGAGGTGTGCACCACCACATCCGGCTAACCATCCATCTTTTGATAGTTATCTAAACTTCCTCCATATCTTGATTACAAACATGTTCATCACAGGTATCTTAAATCCTTGTGTGACATGTCTTGTATACCATGTCTCTTGACTATGTGTCCATGTTTGTTTGCTTTTTGATAGAGCTTACAGTTTTTTTAAAAGACACTTTAAAAATATTATTTATTTATTTGTTTTTTGAGAGAGGATAGAAAGAGGGAGAGAGAGATATATATAATGAACACTCCAGAACCTCTAGCTGCTGCAAATGAACCCCAGACGCATGTGTCATTTTGTTGCATCTGGCTTATATGGGTTTTGAGAAATTGAACCTGGGTCCTTTGGCTTTGTAGACAAGTGCCTTAACACAAAGCCATCTCTCCAGCCCAAGCTCACTGCTTTTGAACCTCTTTAGTAGGGCAGTGGTATCTGAGGAAATGAGCTCTAGTCTGTGGGTACTTGAGTTAGTCTAGTCAATGATGACTTTTGGGTTGAATTCTGTTTCTGATGTGGCTTCGTCCAGTGTATTTCTGATTCAGTGACCCCTTGGTTCTAGGTGGGAGCTGATTTTCTGAGGGATTCTTGTCAGTGTCTTTCTGAGGAAGCTCTGGCTTTCTTTCTGCAGCCACACTTTAGGTAGCTCCTGTCACCTTGTCCTTCTCTGGCAACAAACCTGCATTCCTTAGTACTGGATGCTCTCTGCGTGGTGCTGGGTGAGAGCAATGGTTTCCCCTCTCAATCTCGTGTAATTTTTGTCTCTGGTAGGCACAAGCTCTCAGAAATGGTTATATCTAGGCCCTGCAGTAGGTCACAAACATTGTACTTGCTTCTCCCGGTGCATCTGGGGGACCATGAGGATTTTATCTCTAGAATTTCATCCTTTCCCATATAAGCAATACCTCTGGCTACTTGGTGACTGTGTAGGAATAATCTAACCTTGTGGTGAATTGGTGTGAATCCCTGTTTTTTCTTTTGTTATTCAAGGGCTGCCTGCTCCCACACTAGCCCACATTTGCTCATTGGCAATTTGTTCAAACTTTCAGCTGAGTTCCTTCTATCACCTTATTTGCTGCCTGCTATAAGTGAGCGCTACATGTCCCCTCTTTGTTGGACTGTGACCCTTAGGATCTAGAGAAATTGTCTCTACCATGCAGATTATATTCACCCTCCTTTTGTCTTATAAAGGTGAACACAATGTGATCTAGCTTTCTTTTCTTTTTGAAGTATTTTTTATTTATCTGAGAGAGTGAGGGAGGGAGGAAGGGAGAGTGACAGAGAAGGGTGGGAAGAGAATGGGTGTGCCAGGGCCTATAGCCACTGTAAATAACTCTAGATGCGTGTGCAACCTTGTGCATCTGGCTTTATGCAGGTACTAGGGAATGGAACCTGGGTCCTTTGACTTTGCAGGCAAGTTCCTTTAATAGTTAAGCCATCTCTCTCCAGCCCCACGATCTAGCTTTCTAGTGTTCCCTGGCAGTGAGAAATCTGTGTTTGTGTTTTTCCCCCTTTTTAGTAAGTTTTATTAGTTATGGACATTCTCAGTATGTAAACAGCACATGTTGGTGCCATCCTTACTCTCATCTCTGGGCCCCCTCAAAAGGGACCTTCCTTGTTAGGGATGCCAGTTATCCCTGTGGGGATTGAGGGTCATGCATTGTGGGGTTACCCATCAGTTAAAGGGAAGAGGCAATGTCTCTGTGTGTAATGTCCCAACTCATGGGTCTAACAATCTTTCTGACCTCTCTTCTACAAATTTCCCTGAGCCATGTTGGGTTCATTTTAGGTCTACTTCAGTGATGGGATCTTAGGAGTCTCTGGATCTCTGGTTTGGTAGGAGTTGAATGTCCTCAGTGTCTACCTCCTTCACCTTTGTGCTGATATCAGGTTTACTGAGAAAGCAGTACTCTTCCTCATTTCCTCAATTCCTCCTTGGTTTCATCTAGGGCCCTGGTGAGGTGCAATGAGTTGTTTCTCTCTTTAGGTCCTGCTTCCATCTGAAAAAGAAAAGCAGATTCTCCAATGTAGAGTGAAGTCAGCGTAGGGTAAATTGGATAACCATTGTTAATTTAGAGAGAATTTAATAGGTATAGGCCCATTTGTAGCCCAAGGTTGTTGGGAGATTGATATTAGAGAGCAAACTCATTATCTGGATATGATTCTGACTTGTTTCCTAGTTCCAGATATGGTTTCCTTTCTACTGAGTGGATCCGTTAGCCAATCCAAGAGCAGTTGGTTATCCACAGTGGCTGTGTGCCACTATTACACTTGTGTGAGCATCACATCAGGTTATTTGCTTCTGAGTAGCTTAGACCATGAGTTACTCAGATAGATGTTGGCCACTTTCCAACAGTAGCTTATGTAACACCTTCTAGTACTAGACAGGCTAACTGTCTGAGGGCTGGCTCTCTTTCAGATTCCATCCAGCTCTCTTCATATTCTGTACCAACAGTATATGGTGTCTTGGGCTCTACGGTCTTACCATTAACCTTTGGCATGTAATCAAGTCCTCTGTCAGAAGTCTGTCTTCTTTTGGGAAACCTTGTAGGTCTCTCTGATCAACAGCTCATTGTAGGTATTAACCACATCCTGGTACTGGGAGTTACATGCCAGCGCCAAGGGAAAATAAAGAAGAAAAAAATAAAGAAAATATTAAAAAAGGAAAGAGCCAGGCATGGTGGCACACACCTTTAATGCCAGCACTCGGGAGGCAGAGGTAGGAGGATCGCTGTGAGTTCAAGGCTAACCTGAGAATACAGAGTGAATTCCGCCTAGACTAGAGTGAAACCCTACCTCAAAAAGCAAAAACAAAACAAAAAACAAAAAACAAAACAAAACAAAAAAAGAGAGAGAGAAAGGAAGAAAGAAAGAAAGAAAGAAAGAAAGAAAGAAAAGAGAGAAACAGGAGAAAATTAAGGTTAGACTTCATCTCACCCTCTTCAGAGCCCTTTGATTCAGGTGTTCCCTCTAAGGTCCTCATGAGGATTCAACCTTTTAGTCTGTCTTCCAGGATATAGGATTTTATGGTACCAGTTCCATTTGTGTCCAGTTTTGTGTTTCACCACACACACCCGTATCCTCCCCTCACTAACAGGTTATTTTGCATTATGCTTTCTTTATGAACACCCCGTTTCTGCAATATGGATGCAGCCTTTTCTCTTATCTGTGGCTACTGACAGTGGACCTTCCCTCTGATATTCCCCCTTTTCTGTCTGTGTCTGCTTTCTGCAAATTGCTTTTGTTCCCATCGGATTGTTCTGGTCACTGGCTTCCTTGTTAGAAGCATTTCTCAGATGTCTGCTGTTGCTTGACCATCTGCTCATGATTAAGAATGACAGGCTAGCAATCAGCCTGGCAGTTCTGAGCATGTGGGTGGAGCCGGGTGACCATGGGCTTCCCTGAAGAGAGGTCTGAAGGGTTTGGCAAGACTCCTGTTCTTTCTTTTCTGCTGAGCCACAGGTCCCAGAGGAGGTCCCTTCACCCCCTATGTGGCTGACTCCTAGAAGCTAAGCATTCCCAGGTGCTCCAGAATGTTCCACTTAAACAATGAAGGGCTTTATGAGCGCATTTCTGAAAGTGCAGCCCCCTTCTTGCTTTATTGCTCCTTTTGTAAGGTTGGTAAATTGCTACTTATTTAAAAAGCCTAAACAGACTTAAATTTTTAATTAAACTCTGCAATATGTCCTTGTTACAACTTTCTCATCAACTTCCTGGGAGTGTGCATGTTTAATAACTTTGCATCTTGACTTTGCATCTTGGGGCACAAGGCTTTTGTTTGTTGCTCTTTCTTAGCCCTGGGTATAGGCTGTCAGTTGCTCTTGTTTATGAAGGAATGAAAGTTATAAAGAGGCCACTTAGCCAAAGCCCCAGTGCTGGTCCTCCAGGCAAGCATGTGGCAGAGCCTGATGCTGCTCCTGCATCTGTGATAATATCCTTAATGCTTGGTACTTAGATACCTCTAGAGATGGGGACTTACATGTGCCACAATAGGCAATAGCCAGTACTAAAGGATAAAGGTGCACTGAACTGGGAGGCCCCAATGGCACCTTCAGGGCATGGAGTATGCTCTCAGTGTCTCTAGGCATGGCATCTCCCAAGCTCTTTGGCCATCATTGTCCCCGGACCCTCCCAACACTGTGTGGGCTAGGAACAATGGTTTTGATGAGCTGCACTTAAATGTCAGGCACTTTGAGGTTCCAAAGGTGAGGGACTTTTCTTATGAATCGGATTTCCAAAGGGCATAGTGAAGATGGACATCTTAGGGGTCTTGGCACTACAGGAGGAATGCACATTCAGGCACACATGACTTCATGGAATAGTGACAAAGAAGTTCCCTTCTCATTGCTAAGACAAAATACATGGCCAGAAGCAGCTTATGGAGGGAAAGGCTTTATTTAAGTTTAAGGTTTGAGAAGTTTCATTATGGTTGGGAAAGCATGGCCTGAGCAGGAAGCTGGCTCACACAATCCCATATCAGTAGGCAGGAAGCAGCAAGAATTAATTTGCCAGCACTAGTAAGTGGGACTGGATTATAAAATTCTGTGACCCCTTCACAGTAACACACCTCCTCTATCAAGGCTCCACTTCCCAAAGGTTCCCTCAGTTTACGATTATGCATGAGGCTTAATAACAAACACACGAGGTTACCAGCAACATTTCTCATTTCACAGCCAGCACACAGCCAGGCTAGTATAGCATTCATAAGATGTTCCCCAGGGCTGGAGAGGTGGCTCAGCAGTTAAGACACTTGTTTGCAAAGCCAAAAGACCCAGGTTCAATTTCCCAGGACCCATGTAAGCCAGATGCACAAGGTGGAGCATGCATCTGGAGTTCATTTGCAGTGGCGGGAGGCTCTGTTGTGCCCATTGTCTCTCTCTCTCTCTCCCTCTTTCTCTTGTTCTTTTTCTTACTGAAATAAATAAAAATATTAAAAAAGAAGTCCCCCAGGCCCAAGTTTCATCAATGGAGAAAGTGATGTCATAATCAGATCAGGGCTTGCCTGAAAGTACAGTCCCAAAGCATGTGTGACCATCCTGCATGCCTGGGTGACATGTGTCCTTGGTAAAGTCATCTGTGCTACTGATTTCTTCTTTTTTTAAACTTTTTATTGATAATTTTTACATATTATATTTTGATCATAATCCCATCATATTACTTTCTATTGTCTCTTTTCCCTTGTCCCCTCAGAAGGAACCCTTTCTTTTCCCAATCAGTCCTTCAACTTAGATTTCTTTTTGTTTACCCTCTTTCACCATCCATGATAGCATGTTGATGGGCTCGATATTGTTCAAGTAATGAGAGTCACTGTGAGGTCATGAATGCAACAGCCACTTTATGCCCAGTATTCAGTGTTCCAAAGCACTCCTCCCCATCCTCTGGCTCTTACATTCTTTGCATACCCTCTTCTGCAATGTTACTTGAGTCTTAGAGTGGGGTGATAAAGATGTCTCATTTAGTACTGAGCACTTTTCAAGTCATTCATTCTTAGCACCTTAACATGTTTTGAGTCTTCCCCAGCAATTACTGCCAACTACAGAAAGAAGTTTCCCTAGCTAGAGGTGTGATGGTTTATATTGATGGCCAACTGCACACGACCCTGAATCATCTCTGAGGAATTATCCTGATTAGGTTAATTGAGGTGGGAAGACACAACCTAACTGTTCGCTGTACCATTCCATGGAGTGGAGTACTGGACTATGTAAGAACGAGAGTGAAGCCAGGCATGGTGGTGTATACCTTTAATCCCAGCACTTGGGAGGAGAGGTAGGACGATCGCCATGAGTTTGAGGGTACCCTGAGACTACAAAGCGAATTCCAGGTCAGCCTGGGCTAGAGTGAGATCCTGCCTCAACAGAAAAAGCAGAGTAAGTGCTAGCCTAGCAGTAGCTGTCATCACACTCTACTCCCTCCCTGTCTATGTGACATTGTGACAACAGCTGTCTTCTCCTGCCATGCTTTCCTTGCCATGATAGACTCTATGCTCTAGAACTTTTAAAAAATATTTATTTATTTGAGGTGGGGGAAGAAAGAGAATGAGTATGCCAGAGCCTTTAGCCACTGCAAACAAACTCTAGATGCATGTGCCATGCGGGTACTGGGGAATTGAACCTTCATCCTTAGGCTTTGTAGGCAAGCACCTTAACTTCTCAGCCATCTCTTCAGCCCTAGCCTCTGGACCTTTAAGCCTAAAATAAATCCTTTGCTTCCTTAACTCAGGTGCTATTAAGTTAGGTTTGTCCCAGCAATGAGAAGTAACTGATATGACAGGTGATAGCATATGCTGCTGACTCCTTCCTCATGGAGGTCTCAGACACATGTAGTCTGAACTCTGTATAACAAGAGACCTCCACTAGTGATATTTAAGTAAGTTGGCCAAACACCAAGCAACTGTGGAAGTTACTTAATACCTTTCTTCTGTGTTGAGGCACTGGGTAGTTTGGAATAGCACCTAAGCCAGGCAGAAAGTCATAAAGCAAGATGACCTTGGGCAGTTACCCTCTCCACCCTTCAGAAACCTTGAGAACCCCCACCTATGACCTTCCATCTCTTGTCATTTACACTAGCTTGTTTGAGTTTCATAGTATAGCACCTTCGCACCGTTCCTCTGTGCACACATATAGCAGACATTTTTTGTTTGTCTCGATTAGACAAGCCTTTAAAAAAAGTCTCGATAGGAGCCTCTTAGTATTCCAGTAGGGTGTCAGTGGTAATGTGTTAGAGGATATAGGTGCCACTCGTGTGCAAAGAGCTTGAAAAATGACCAGACAGATCCAAGCTCTCCCTGCTTGTTGTCAGCAGTGGCGGCAGGATAATAAATCAACCTGTCTCATGTCAAGGGTCAGTTCGTTTGATGTTTAAAGCATTTGGCCAATCTAATCAGACTGGGCATGGCCCATCCATTTGCAAGATGCTGGTGCCATTCCCCACTGAGATCCTGGGGGCTGAGGTTGTCTTACCTGAGGTATTTGGGATTGCAGAACTGGGAGGTGGGAGACCAAGAGTCTTCACCTCAGAGGAGCCTCCAGCCCTCTCAGCTAGCTGGGGGGAAACCTTGTGTCTGGCGACCAGGGAAGTTACCCACTACTTAGCAAGGGATGAGACTTGTTTGAAATGGTTCATTTTGGAAATACTCTTGGAGGATTTTGGAACAGGACTGGCTACATAATTTTCAGGATTTTGTGCAAAATAAAATTATGAAGTCCTTTGTTTAAAAAGGAGGACAGAGTAACATTAAAGGCAATGAAATATAAATATTTCCTTTTCTATGACTTGACTTGTCATGTTGTTTGTTTTGTGATTACAGTTCTAAGGACAGAAAAATTAAAAATTTGAGTTATGAGAATAAGGTTTTCCTTTCATCTTTATAATTGTGTGAGGCTAGTTTTAAATGAAAATACGAGAGAATTTAACTCCTACACAATTCAAATTTCACGACTGTCCTAGTCGTGACTCCAGCTTGCTAGAAGAAACCAAAGCAAGGTGATATAGGAGCACTGACAGAGGAAGAAGACTCCAGCTAGGAGCTGGTGATAAGTTCTGAGGAGCTAGGGTGACTGGGTCCCCCAAAAGAAAAGGCAGGAATGTCCTTAAGTCTGTCCTTGCAATCTCTGCTTTGTTAGAGATCAAAGACTGATCTGACTTCTTATCTTTTGCCTAAAGGAGTTCCTTAGACCCATTTTCCATGAAGAACCGGAGCCCCTCCCTGGGAGGGAGTTCCCCTTTCCTAGAATTTAAATATGATCCTGACGTTGTGGTTTGTTAAGCCCAGCCCCAAAACTTTATCATGGCTGGCCTCTTGTTGAGTCAGCCCCTAGCCCAGACCAATCAGCCCTCACTCTGGCTCACTGAGCCTGAAGGTGAAGCCACCACCATGAGGTTATATATAGATCCTTACCAGGGGGTAAGCTCTCTCTTGACTGCCCGTTCATAACTCCTGAACTTCCAGGTCCTGGTAAGTCTTCCCCAACCCTTACTCTCACATGGGCTCACACCCGTGCCTTACACATGGAAGGAGCTCTCTGTACTTTCTTATATTTTCTCTTTAAATCCCTTTGTTTCCTTTAGGCCCATCACATGGTCTCTCAGACCATGTGGAGTGTCCACTTCCCTTCCCTTGTTTTTATACTTCCCTCAATAAATGTAACAATTTAATAATTATCCTTCTCAGTCTAGTTTGCCAATTCTTTGGTTAAATAAAAGACAAGAACTCAGGGTTTGGAGTTCAAGGACTATTCCTGAACCCCCAACACCCTGTTACAGTTCTGCCTTACATAGCATCCCAACCAGTTCAATGGGTGCTAGGGCCCACCTAGCCCCTATGTCCTGATCAGGGATTGGCTCTGGAGATGTCCAACCAGGAATGTTGTCGTCCATGGCCTGTGACCCCAACCCAGAACAGACAGGTGATCCTAGAGTCCAGAAACCTCAGAGCAGGGACACGCTCAAGGTCACGGTGATCAGACATGGCTGTCCTCAGCAAGTATGTGTCAAGGCACTGCCAGCAGGGGTTGAGGGAGGCACTGTGTGTTCAAAGCTACATCTCTCAGAAGTACCCCTGAGGATGAGTTACAAGTTCAGGGAGGTGGCAAGAATAGGCTAGCAAGCCTAGGATGTCTTGGGATGGTAGAAACAGTAGCCAAGATCTTATGGGGAGGCCTCAGGGGCTCTGTGCCCCCATGCTTCCTTCCTACCACTGAATTCCTTCAGCTGAATCTACTCAATGCATACATAGAAGATACAGTGTGAAGTCTCAGACCATGGTGACCACGTGTTCAGCCCACTTAGCAGGCCATGCGGTCCGTTGTGGACCACCCCTGTGAGGCCAGCTCTGCTCAGGAGGTACTCAGCATTCGGGGTCAGACAAAATATTATTATTTCTCGTGGAGTCCAAAGTAAGCTGGAACGAAATAGATTGTTACCAATCACAAGAAAGTGAAAATTTTTTTTATCAGTATGCTTCCCTGGGTCCGTCTGGTGACTCCTGACACTGGACAGAAGGTGTGCTGAGCTGACTCAGAGCAGAGGATGGACCTAGTGAGGACCTGGACAATCCTAAGCTCCTAATCTAACCCATCTTTATGACATGGTTCAAGCTCTGTGCCTCAGTTTCTATTTCTTCAGTAATAAGAAAAACTTGTCAATGCCAGATAGCACCAAAGACAATAGCATTTGCAAAAGCCACCAGTGGAGGCTACAACTGCTGCATGGTCCTAGATTGTGATGCAGACCTGCAGATGGCAGCTTCTGTGGAGAGTGGCCATGTCTGTGTGGCTGCAGATTCCTGCTTGCAGACCTGTGGCCACTCAGGCAGCACAGTGATGGGAGGGGACAGCATATGTCTAGACCTGGGAGAGAGGGCCCTAATGTTTTGGCTGCAGAATGGCATGGTCCAAAAGGAGGAAGGCAATGAACTTGAGTTTCTAGGGTCCATAAAGTGGGTAAGACACAGGGAGGTGAGAATGCAGAGGAGTCCCATGGCAGGTGCTGGGGAGCCTAGCTGGTGGGAGCATAGCTCTGAGGGCTCCTGGGTGATGTCATCTGGTCACAGGGAAGGGAGAATGGTGAGGCAGCACACACCCTGAAGCCTTCTCTTCCTCCCCCATCCACTGTAAAGGATGGGTCACTACAAAGCTCTTCTTAGCCACCCTGTCCCTAGAGATCAATTGCATGATGAAATGAAGGATGATAATGCTTGGAAGAGAGAGGGACAGAGAGAGAGAGAGAGAGAGAGAGAGAGAGAGAGGTTCTCCTGAATAACACATGATGTCTCAGAAGCAGAATGCATGAGACCAGCTTTGTCCTCCTGCTCACAGAGTGGCATACCACAGCAGGAGTGAACTGTTACCATATTTGGGAGGTTGAATAGGAACGGGTGTTTGGCCTCTTGAGGAGGCCCCAGCAGTTCTTCAGCCATGGAGAGGCCTAGGGCTTCAGGTTGGGCCTGAGCGCTCTTCTTCAGCTGATGCTACTTGCCCCACGTGAAGTTGGAACTTAGCCTGGTTTTCCTATCATGGCCATGTTCAATGTGGTCAGCCAGAGGGACAATGAATTCTGCTTCATCCCCTAGGGGAGTAGGTCAGCATCCTGATGGGAGCCTACCTCAGCATAGAGGCTGCAGAGACAACACCAGTGGTTTATCCACAGCAGAGGGAATTGGAAGATAGTGGAGATGCCAGGAATGGCCCAGGCTCTGGAAGCTCCCCATGCCCTTCTAGTATACACAGGAGCCAATGCAGCATCCATTTCTGGAATTTTTCTTTTTAATCTGGATAGAGAGCTGCTTTCAAGTTTGTTTCCAGGGCACAAAATATAAAAATGGAGTTTTAGGTCAAATAAATAGTTAAGCCTATCATATTAATACACTTGTCACTGTATCAATGAAGTCATAAAATGTAATTTCAGTCTTATGGAGGAAGGAGCCAAGGAAGTCAAAGGTGCTCAGTGAGCCTGAGAGCTTGGTGTGGGAGTGATGCATAGACTATGTGGGGCAGTGCTTGCTCCTGGGGCCGAGGCCTTGGTGGACATACTGGCATGCCCATGCATGTGCTTATACACATATGCACACACACACAAGTTCTTGCTTATGTGCAGAAGTGGGGCTCTGATGGAGCCTTCATTTCTGTTTATCACACATCTTTCATCATTGTATTCTAATACCTTGAGCTGATGTGAGGATGGAGTTGTCTGCAGTGAATGCAGCTCTCACAGGGCACCCAGATGCACAGAGTTGTCATGGCTTTGCCAAGGATACACCTTAACTGACAGCACGTGCTTCTTTCTTGTGAAGACAGCATTACCACCTTCCACCTTGGTGCTTGATTAGCTCCACCAGTTTTCTGGGTGCAGTGGTAAGCTGGGGGAAATTCCTGATACACGTGATGCAATTTGTGGCTCAGAACTTTGGCAGTTGCATGGGTAAGGAGACCATGGATACTGTGTTGCAGACAAGCAAATGAAGTTTGGGGGAAATGGGGTGCTTGCCCAAGGAGTCAGGACTGGATCCAGGTGCTTGAAGGAACATACTATCTCTTCCAGGCCATCAGAAGTGACATTGCCTGGGTTTGGGCCTTGAGACGCTGAGCAGAGGTAAAGCACCACAAGCCCTTGCCTTGCCCTATTGCATGAGCCTGGGAGGCTCCTGGGAGCATGGTGAACCTCCTAGTAGTGCCACCAGCAGGCAGTCTTGTCTCTGACTGCTACATCTCTGTGGATGCCCCGAGTAATGGTCATATCAACTCAGGACAACTTTTGTCAGAGAGCCATGACCTTCTTCCTCCTTCTCTCTCCTCCCCTCCCTTCAGCGCAACCCTCCACACCACTGCAGGGATTGGCAGCACCGGATCCCAGGTTGGCATGGCACACAGATAAGCATTAGTTTATCACTGTTCAGTGGTGGCATGGTGGGCACAGTTGTGGCCACTGGGGAAAATGAGGCCTCCTAAGGGCTGTGGTGGGAAGGGTCACATCACTCCTGCCACTGTGTGGCTGGCAGGAGGATGTAACTCATGAAGTCCTCTGGGTGTCAGAGCTCAGGGAGCTGCTGCTCTTGTTATGTGAAGGACAATAACCCCCTCTCAAAAAAGACTAGCACGTATCAGCTCTTACCATTGAATGGCATGGGTAACCATTTGTGACTTGTGTGTGCTGGGTCAGTTCACAGACATGTAGGGATGGAAGCTCAGGGGAGCATATATGGGATAATTAGACAGCAGTCAAGCAAAACAGGTAATGGAAAGAAAAGTGTGCTACTTGCTGCTGCCTCGTGGCACCTCACCTAGCTCAGCTGGGGGGCACCACATGCTGTCCTCTCTGCTAAGAACAGCAGTCTGAACTTTCTCCCAAACAACATGCTGGACAGCCTGGAGTTTGTGCTGAGCCAGGCACCTTGGCCCCTCCCAGAAACCTTCCCAGGGCACATCCGGGAGACCTGATGGAGCTCACAGTCTTCCTGCTCATGACCTTCTTTTCCAGTGGCAAGTGGTATGGAAGTTGCAGGGAGAGAGAATTCCTTGGGGGACCATGCTGCTTTTTATGAGGGGAAAGATGTTTTCAGAGTTAACAAATTATCTTAGCTGATTGGAACGGCAGCTTGCTCTTGCCTTCTTGCTTTTGCAGGAAAAGGGTTGAGCAGGTCCTGTGAAGTTTCACACACCCAGGGTTGGGACTCACCAAAAGACCTGGTCTTTGGGTTCTTCTTGCACACATCACATTAGTAAGGCCCTTGCAGAACATCGAGAATTCATGTCTGAAAGATGCTAGGGTGTGGCTCAGTGCCAGAGTGCTTGTTAGGCATATGTGAGGCCCTAACTTGTATCCTCAGCATCACCAAACAAAACCAGCAACCAACCAACCCCAAGAAATCTCTGAAGCAGCTATAAGCCTTGAACTTTAAGAAAGAGTTACCAGGGATACCTAAAGCTACATAAGAGACAGAAGCAAGGAGGCTAGAGAAACTAGAGAAACTAGCCTCTCATCCACGGGCATGCCAGAGCGCGCACTTAGCTGTAGTTCCCATAGCATCAGTCAACCACCGTCAGGCTGACAATGACCAAGCTCACACTGAAGTCTGAAGGGGCCCACCGACCAGCAGAACGAACTCAGATATAGCAGGGACTGAGGAATGACCAGTCTGGAAATCCAACCAAGACTGTTGTGTTCATGGCTCTAATGGTCTGAGTGCAGTGAGCAAAAACAGTTGGAAATTTCAAGCCGAAAGCAGAAATGCTGAGGGTCAAAAGGTGACGTGAGAAATCACACACATATGAAACATTCCCTTCATGGGCCCATCAGCAGACTAGAACGGCTGAGGAGAGAGTATGACCTTGAAGATGTGTCAGTTGAACCTTCCTGAAATTGAAAAATGGAGGGAAAAAGGTAGAGAGAATCAGAACAGAATATCAAAGAAGTGTGAGGTAATTTACAAAGGGTGGGACATATTCCATGTTCATAATGAAAGGACAAGGAGAAGAAGAAAGAAGGAGAGAAAGAATGTTTGAAGTAATGAAAGCCTAAGAATTTTCAAAAATAATGGCGACATCAAACCCCCAGTCTGGGGCACCAATTGAGAAGCAAGGGGGAAAAATTACAGCTTGCCTGTGTCAGGCACCATGCAAGCCTTCAAGAGGATGTGAGTGGCAGGTTTAAAAAAGCTGAAAGAAAAAGCATGCCAGCATCAACTGTGTATATAGTGAGATAACTCCTTAAACAAGGGGGAAATTTTCAGCTAGGCAGACACTGAGGGAATGTCTCTAGTGCACCTACTTTGTAGTAATCTGCAAAAGAAAATGTTCAGGAGAAGGCAAATGAGCTAGACCAGAAACCCCAACCTATTGCAGAATGGAGAGCTTTAATGGAAGAGCAGCTGGAGGCAAAGCCATCCTGTCTGGATCAGATCCCAAGGATGACCAGACATCTCTCTTGGTTCTTGTCCTCCGCTTAAGCCTGTTTTCCTTACTGCTCTGGTATGGCCTTTTGACCTACAACTTAGCTCCCAGAAGTCTCTGTTGGTGGTTGTGTGAGAGCTCAAGGTCAGAGCCCAGGATGCCTTTCAACCACTCATGGCCTGGACAGTGCTTGCAGCTGTCTTCCTCCACAAGCTCCCTTCCTTGCAGAGTGTGCCCCACTCCCAGCCACCTCCCGAGGCGCAGCACACCAGTGGTCAGATGTTGGGGCCATGGGGCTACTTTGTTACTTCATTTGGCAGAAGGCACTGTCTGCAGCTCGTGCCATGTGAGGAAGGTAACTCTTTGTTGTCTTGGGGCTTTAGGGATGACTTGGATGAAGTCATACTCAGGTTTTGTAGATGAACAGTGGTTTCAGGTGCGGTTAGGCCATGCTCTGCGTGGATTGGGACAGAGAAGGCTTTAAGGGGATAGAGAGGGCATGCTGAAGGGTCAAGGGCAGTAGTGCAAGTGGGAAGCTGTGGATGAGGGTGGAAAAATGAACCTCAGATATCCAGGCTGAAAGCCACTAGACAGGGTGAGCCTGTGTTTTCATTCAACAAACCTGTGCTGACCATGTCACAACATCAGCTCCTAGAGCTTAAAGAGTGGGTGCATAGCAATCCCAGCTCCTGTGCTGAGAGCTAGCTGGGCACTTACATATTTTATAATCAGTGTGGTCAGTAGTCAACTACGCACTAATGGTTAATCTTAGTATTTTTCAGAAGTTTTTTATTTTTAGAGTCTCATTTGGAAACCCTGATATTTTCCTTGGTTTCCTGAGCAATGTTTGTGTTTGGTTTTCCACATGACTCTGCCCTGCCATTGTGTGTTCACAATGACCTCCATTCCAGAGAACCTGTTTTGTTTAAGTCCTTTAAAATGATTAATTGATGATGACCTTTGAGTTAAAATACCATATTTCTTGACTCTATGCTGCATTTTTTAAAATCTGTGTTTCTGAGAGCTAAATGCTGCATGTAATTGATGGGTGCTTTTAACATTGTCTTCTTTTGTTCTGAAAAACTGCTAATAACTGGAAGATGGGTCCTATAATTGATGGCACCTGAGAATCAGGGAATGTGCTGACCTATAGCCATAGTAGCACATTAAATTCTGTCTCTGAAATTTGGGCAAAGGAAAGTTGAATGGCAAAACCTGCTAAAACCCCATGCAACTTCCTTACTTGATTTCCTTATTTGATCAGTGTATCATTTAATATTTTTGTCTTTAAATTTCTGTTTGGATTTTTTTTAGATAGGGGTCTCACTATGATTATTTGATGACTTTAAATTGCTTTCTAATTTCTAGTCAAAAATAATTTTCTCCTGACCAACAAGTCATAGTACCAGAGGAACACACAGAGTCTTCTCTGGAAAGCAACTCTATAAGTCAGCCCATGTCCAGTCAGGGCTAACAAGCTTTGCCTTGCCTTGAAAGTTTAAATGTGTTTGCCTGAGGTCTTTCATGTCACTGCCAGAGGACCCTTAAAAACAGTATCTAAACCCTGGTATAGTGACAGATGCTTTTTTAAAAAATATTTTATTATTTATATATTTGACAAAGAAAGAGGGAGAGAGAGAGAGAGAGGGAATGGGCACGCCAGGGCCTCCAGCCACTGCAAACGAACTCCAGACACCTGCGCCCCCTTGTGCATCTGGCTAACGTGGGTCCTGGGGAATCGAACTAGGGTTCTTCAGCTTTGCAGGCAAATGCCTTAACTGCTAAGCCATTACTCTGCCCCTGACACATGCTTTTAATCCAAGCAGTAGAGAGACAGAGGTAGGAAGATTGCCTTGAGTGCAAGGCCAGTCTGAGCACATCAAAAAACAAAAAACAAAACAAAAAGCATCTACATGGCTAATAACTTAAAACTAAACACCATATATATATATGACATTTTGCTCTGAAAGACCCTACTTGTCATGACAATAATTGAGCAGGCTTATTACTTACCAAAAGAGAAAAAGTAGGGAGCTCCTTAAAGAGGGAAAAGTGGAGTTCTGTAATCCTCCCTAGTGGAAAGTGTTTCTCCCTAATTAGAGATGCTAGCAGTTTTGAGAGAACCTAGCAGGCATCAGGATTCTCCAGAAGTGCTAGTAGAGTCCCCATATGCTGTGGCCAATGTGCTGTGCTCTGACAGACCTGCCACTGCTGCCCTTGGCCTCCAGCAGAGTCCAGGACACATCTGGGCTGTGCCATAGGAGATGAGTCAGGGACTGAAGGTTTTGAAAAATTCATGCTCAAGGATCAGATGTGGAAAGGGACAGGTGCCAGCAGAAATAGGATGGCCTCCTTTTTTTTTTTTTTTCTGATTTTCTCCTGAAATTATCCTTTGAATTACAGTAGATGCTCACTTGAATTTACTGTGTTTTTGGAATTAGAATATTTGAAAACAGAGTTTATTGTACTTTAATTAGAAAATGAAATGTCAACTGGGAGTGATGGCACACACCTTTAATCCCAGCACTCGGGAGGCAGAGGTAGAACTGCAGTGTGCTCAGGGCCACTCTGAGACTACATAGTGAATTCCAGGTCAGCTTGGGCTACATAAATAAATAAATGCAAAGCAAAGAAAATAAGTGTGAAATGCAGCACAATCGAAAGGTACAAACTCTCTGGGTAACCCTGAACCCTGTGGCTGTGACAACATGAGTGGGATGGCTCCCTGGGCAGCGACGTGGGTGTGCAGGAGCCTCCGCGTGCCTGGCAGCACTTGTGGGAGTGTCACCGTGGGATGGCCCAGGATGACGAATGTGGCCATGCTGGCATTCAATCCTCCTTTCCTTCATTTTCTCCATCGAATTTCTCCTGTGTGAATTATTGCCATCATCTCTGCCCACTCTCAAGCCACCATCAGCACAGCCCTCAGATTAATTGCCTTAACGACTTTGCTCCCAAGAGTTATGATTTTGCTCAGAAATCTTCAGAGGCTCCTATTGTCTTGCAGTGAGGCAGTCTTCCACCCTGGGTGCAGCAGGTCCTGCTCAGGGGCCCTAATTGAAACCTGAGGCTTTATCTTCCAGGCTTTCCGCATGGGACTCATTTCTGCTCCCTAACATCTAGGGGTGCCTATAGGAAACTGTTGTTTACTTAAAGAAAAGGAAAGTGCTTGGAAAGTATTTACTAATTTCTGTGCCCTGCCCACTTAGAGTGAGAATTTTGATTATCCATGCACCATCTCCCTGAAAATTGGTATTATTAACTCTCCTTAGACACCTGAGAGCCAGTCATTCTCTTTTGGATATTTCTGGCTTGTTGTCCTGGCCTGACAGAGAGTAAGAGCTCGCTCAGTGATCATCCATCATCCTAACCAAAAAAGCTGCTGTGTTTCCACAGAGTCCATTCCTTCTCTACAAGTTTGGGCAAGTCCTCACATCCCTTCTAATCACTGACTGTGTCCTAAAGTCCCAGCCTACAGCCAACATACTTCTTACATCTATTTATTACACAGTATACTTTGTTGGTGATGGAAGGGGACATTTCTTTAAATTCTTTAAATTGGTACAGGTTTCGGGATCTTTACCATTCATGTGAGAATACCCAGTCTTGCCTACCACCCCTTATAGCATGTTGCTCTGTGACTTGCTTTAGGCTTATAGAAGATGCTAGAACTAATCATAAACTTTAAGCCATTGGATCCCTTGAATTTATAGTGAGGAAATTGAGAGGGGTGCTTGTTGACTGAAACCCATAGCTCAGGTCTGTGGATTCTGAGTCCTGGGTTTGCTATTGGAAGGGAAGTGAATTTGCACAATGACTTATAATATTGAGCAGAGAAAGGTGATGTCCTGAGAAAACCTGAAGCACTTAGTAGACAATACTTGGTTATCTAGATATAAACAGCAAGTTCCAGAATATCTAGGGACAATTCTTCCTTGTAGTTTCTATCATGGCAGTCTCCATAGATTTATCTTAACTATGGTAGTATATTAAATAATATAATATCTTAAGGTATGCATTGTCTTTCTGAAAGAAGAAAAAGTATTACCTTATTATTATTAATTATTATTATTATTTATAGTATGTTCAAATATAGGTTTTTTTGTTAATTCCTGTCCCTCCTCCCCTTCTCCCATTCTTCCAATATTTTCTTACTGTTATGTTTTCCTTCTATTTATGTCACATATTGCCTGTCTTCTCCACCTCTTCCAGCTTAACTCTTAATTTTCACTTTTGGTTACAGTGCTATGTTTATAGGTTTTATCCACATTTCCCTTCAATATATGTATACTTATAGATATAAGCTAAGACCCTCATATCAGAGAGGACATATGATTTGATCTTTCTGAGTTTGAGATGTAAGGTTTGGGAATGACCAAGACCACACAAACCACTCTGAGGCAAAGATGAAAGCTTTTATTCAGGAAAAGCATGAGCTGTCAGGGCTGGCTCACAAGAGAGGAGCACAGCCAACCTGAGTTTTCAGGTAGTGGGCTTTCTAGGGCTTTTTCAGTTGGGGGAAGGTGAGGAAGGAAAAGAACTTGGTTTTTAAGCTAAATAGAAAAGTTCTTTTAGGGAACATCATTATATTAACCATTTAAAATAGCTAAGGCATGACACAAGAACAGTGACCAGGTGACTTAGGAGATGGGGTGGGGGCAGGAAACCATGACCTGGGGTATTGTTAGGCAAGGAAGGGATAATGACAGGGTGGTTTTTTGAGGAATGTGGATAATCCACTTCCTTATGCCTCTGTCACCATTCTGCTGTCCTTTGTGACTGTCTTGTTAGCCTGTTCTGCCCTAATATGAGTCACTTCACTTAGTATGATTCTTTTTAAATAAATCAAGTGGTAAGAAAAGTTAGTCCTTTACCTGTAATTGTTAAGTATCAAATTTCAAAGGGAGAGAACTCATAGGAGATGATACAGATTGCTACCACACAGCTGGTAAACAGGCCACCTCTGCCTCTGTCCCCATGAGGGCTAGGTCTCACAAAGGAATGCCCCAACTTGCTGTGATAGTATAGTTTCCATGTGGAGTGGGGAGTGTGAGAGAGTACATGTTTAAATAAGGAAAAGAATTAACACTGGAGATCTGGACGTACATTAAGAATATGTGACAATGTCAGGAGAAAGGGCTCTCAGGCCAGAAAGAAACTCCCCGGCGCAGGTTGGAGCCTGTGCTGAGGGAGGTATCGGGGCACCTCATTAGAGCCTGCGTGAGTCCTGACATCCAGCTGAACACCGTGCTGTAGGTGCGCTGGACTCCTGCTTACAGAACCAGCGAACACATGCTGCCATGCTTCTCATTTTCCCCTCCTATCAATTTCATTATAATAAGCAAACAAATGAGAATATCTTTGAAATAAAATGACCCTGATTTCACTTGTTTACAGGAACAAAGAAGACAGAACACCTCGAGTTATGGAGGGTCAATAGAGCACAATTGACACTCAATCTTGGAGGCTGGAGAATGATTATTTTTCATCAAGGTGTGGGCTCCTGTGAGACCATGTCACTTATCATCTGCAAATTCCTGCTGGGTCAGAGGGTCAGAGTTTTTTGATAGAATACAGTTCTTAGAAGTGACCAGTGAAACCAGGGCTTGTCTTCTGCACTATTCAGGGTAACACACATGAAGTAAACAAGTTCGGAGATTTCTTTCTGTTTTTTCCTATCATTGAATGTTTTCTTTGTATCTGTTTTGAATTTCCCATAGGCCTTGGTGCAATTGCTTTTCTCAAGTCATCAAATAAAGTCCATAAATATCTATCAATATCAAACCCTTACTAGATCTGTGGTTTGCAAATGTTTTCTCTAACTCTGTAAGCTGCCTTTTCATTTGCTGATTCTTTCCTGTGCTGTGTCTCTTCAGTCTGATGTGGTTCCACTTTGTATTGATATTTTTGTTGCCTAAGCTTTTGGTGTGTGACTTAAAAAGTCATTGTGGACCATACAAGGAGTTTTCCCTCATGTTTTTTTTTTTTTCTTTCTGGGAATTGTAAGGCTTCAGGGCTTATATTTAGATATTTTGTCCATTTTGAAATGACCTTCCTGTGTCCCAGTTTCTTCATTTGCCTGTGGCTACCTTTTCTTCTCTTGCCATTAATTGGAGAGACTGTCCATTCCCCGTTGTCTATTCTTGGTTGGCTTGTTGCAGATTACTTGCCTGTATATGGTTGCGTTTATTTTAGGACCCTTGGTTCTATCCCATTGGTCTTTGTGGATATTTTACTGTAGTTTTGTAACATAACTAAAACTAAAAGTAGCCCATACAACTAAACAACAACAAAACCTACAAATAACCCAATTTTAAAGCAGGCAAATAATCTGCACGGACATCTTTTTCAAAAGAAGGCATACAAATGGTCAACAGGCATATGAGAAGCTGTCAGCATCACTAATCATTAGGAAAATGCAAATCAAGTCCAGAGTGAGATGTCACTCCCACCTCATAGAGTGACTGTCATTAAAAGACACAAAAAAATCAATGAGGATGTAGAGAAAAGAAAACTCTTGTACAATGTTGGTTGGACACAAGTGGGCACAATCATTATGAAGGACAGTGTGGAGGAGCCTCAAAGAATGAAAATAGAACTGCCTTATGACCTAGCTCTCTATGTGCTGGATATACACCCATGTGATCATAGATAAGTGACCCACGGAGACATCCTCACTATCAGCCAAAGTTTGTAAAACACCCATATGTTAATCACTGCATGAATGGAGAAAGAAAGCATGGCATTTCTGCACTTGACAAACTGTGGATGCATCTGGAAGACATTATTTTAAGTGAAAAAAGTCAGAATAGGAAAATACCATGTGATCTCATCTACATGCAGAGTTGAACCACCAAAAGTGCACTGCACAGAAATGGAGTGTAAAATGGGAGCTACTAGAGGCAGTTAGGCAAGAGAATAGGGAGTAATAGTTCAAAGAGGGAAAATGTGCTGGATAATTAAATCCAAAAATCTAATGTGGAGAATGAGGACAAATGGTGCTAGAATAGTATGTGTACTGAGAATTTTCTAAGAGTAGATGTTCACATAAACACACACACACACATACATATATACTCACACTCACAATGGAAGATGATCAATATACAAATTTAAATGTAGTAAGTCCTTTTGCTATGCACATGTATATCACAGTATAATGTATATAACATTTATAAACAATAAAAATAAATGGAGGGCTGGAGAGAAGGCTTAGTGGTTAAGCGCTTGCCTGTGAAGCCTAAGGACCTTGGTTCGAGGCTCGATTCCTCAGGACCCATGTAAGCCAGATACACAAGGTGGTACATACATCTGGAGTTTGTTTTCAGTGGCTGGAGGCCCTGGCACGCCCATTTTTCTCTCTCTCTTGTCTCTTTCTCTGTCTGTCTGTCTGTTGCTCTCAAATAAATAAATAAAAATGAACAAAAATATTTAAAAAAATAAATGGAAAGTTTGTCAAGCACCTCCTCCATGTAGAGCAGCAAGCAGGTCCCATGAAGGAACAGTGGTTCAGGTCACAGCCCTGTCCTCAGGAAGCTGCAAGTTAACAGGGGAGATGAAGTCAGACCATCTAATGCTAATACAAATTCAGAATGTTATTCAATGCCAATTTATTACCAAGTTAATTATACAACTCTGATTAGAGTTCCTCTTTCATTACCTTAAATTTAATTGCTTGCTTTCTTGTATGTAACCCTATTGCAGGCTGTGATATAAGAAGACAAAACTACATTTAGTTTTCTGTTTTAACTTCCCAGTGCCTAACCCATTTTGGACACTTGTAGGGGTACAAGAAACATTTCTTGAATGAATAAGTGAACAAATGAAGTTATTCAGAGTGGGATAACTAAAAGGTATCAAAGGAGTTGGGATGTGAGTTGTATAGTGAAGGCAGTGAAACTGGGGTGCCATTTGCCACTGAGGGAGGAAGAAAGGCCAAAAGGCCACCTATGGACTGGACCCCTCTTCCTTTCATGAGTTTTGAGACCAGAAGCTGTCCACACATAGGCAGTTATGGCTCCTTCAGTCCTCTGCTGAGAAAAGCCATCCCTTAGACTCACACTGAGCCATGCATACACCATTAAAGTAAGAGAAAAGTGGAGAGTAACCAGCTCCCCTGTAAAAGTTCACCTCAAGGGTAACTGTGGGTCTTTCTACTAAGAGGAGCCCTGTTTACCCTTACTGTAGAATCAGATTCCTTGATGTCACAGAAATCCTGTCTTGACTTGGTGAGCTTTTCCTTTATAATGTCTCCCCAGTCTTGCAATCAAATTAGGGTTCATTATTTCTTGATGCATTATTTATGTTCTGCTTAAAATCTTCCCATGGCTGCCCAAAACTTAATTCTTAGTGACTGCTAGCTTCCATTACCCTGCAGGGTCATTCTCTTTACCCTACTGCTCACATGTCACCATCTATCTCCTCCTGGAGGTCACAGGCAAGCACTGCCCCTCCAGATGTACTCTTGTGCCCCACCTGCCCTAGGGTACCTGACTTCTCACATGTGTGAAGAGGATCGTCAAGATCCTCCCTGACTCTTATTCTCTCTTGCCTTTCTTTGTCGGCTGGGGTGGTCCCTCTCCCATGTACCCCATAGCCTCTGGTCATCTTTATACCAAAATATTTCAGTAACTGTCTCTTCTCAGCTCTGCCTTGGCAAGTAATTAAACTGTGCTGGTATCCTGAGGCTGGGGGATGGTTGCAAACAATAATTGAATGTATTGGCATTTTGTTTATCATATTCTTTTAACTGTGTGTGTGTGTGTGTGTGTGTGTGTGTGTGTGTGTGTGTGCTGGTGAAGACCAGAAGTCAGTAATAGGTGTTTTCCTCAGTTGCTCTGTACCATGCTTGAAATAGGGCTTCTCTCTGAACTTAGAGCTCAACAGTTTGGCTAGACTAGCTAGGCACTGAGCCTCAGGGATTCCCAGCCTCTGCTTCCCCAGCACTAAGGTTACATGCATATGCCCACACTTGGCTTTTATTTGGGTGTTTGAGACTCAAACTCAGGTCCTCATGATTGTGCAGAAAGCATTTTATGCATTGATACATTTCCTCAAACCTATTTATACATTTTTAGCTTATAAGCTTCATGTATAGTTATACCAGTAATATGAATGACAAATAACTTTCTGGGACAAAAACAATAGGGCACAGTATCCTATGATTTATTATAAAGTATTTGAACACTTGAATTTACTGAGGGCAATAGCAAAGAAAATCCACTTGAATATCTACATACATGTTAAAAAGATAATCTCCTAATTATTCTCTTTGAGAGAATTAACTGAAATTTGCCTGTGATAAAATTACTAAAAGGTAAGTTCTTTTGTTGGTATATGAAATAAGATAGGTTCTTTGGAATATTATATTTGAAAATTTGTGCATTTGATAGTGTGTTTGCTAGTGCTTGAGGAAGGTGTGCTTTGCTCTAACATTGGGTACATAGAGGCATACATGCTGCAGAAATACCGAAACACACCTTGAAGACAGGAGGGAGGTGGTGAGAACTTGGACACTGTGACAGTATCAAGAAACTATCCAGCTGGGTGTGGTGGTGCACACCTTTATTCCCAGCACTCAGGAGGCAGAGGTAGGAAGATCGCTGTGTGCCGTGTGTTCGAAGCCACCCTAAGACTACATAGTGAATACCAGGTCAGCCTGAGCTACAGCAAGACCCTACCTCAAAAAAACAAGAAGAGAGAGAGAGAGAGAGAGAGAGAGAGAGAGAGAGAGAGAGAGGGAGAGAGAGAGAGAGAGACTATCTCTGCTAGTATAAAAACTGTGGGCATAAACCCCACCAGCTGAGGGCCTGTGACCACACTGCTGCGAGAACCCTCAAATGTGTCAATGTTAGTTCTACACAGCATGATATACTGGTTCATAGTAACATAAACACAACATGTATTTAAATTGCTCTTCAGTCTTGAGTCAAAAAATTAATCATTTTCTGCCTCCATAATATTAATTATATATATTTTTATTAGATATGTATATATTTAGTACATAAACAGCACATGTTGGTACCGTTCTTTCCCTCCTCCCTAACCCTTTTCTGAAGAGGCCTTCCTTGTTGGGGATGCAGATCAACCCCATGGGGATTGTGGGTCATGCATTATGGGAGGAGAGGCATTGTCTTTGTGCAAACTTGTGTCTCTAACAATCTTTCTGTCCCCTCTTCTGCAAAATTCTCTGAGCCATCCTAGAAGCATTTTGAGTCTACTTCAGTGATGAGCACTTAGGAGCCTCTAGAACTCTGGTTTGGTAGGTGTAGAGTGTCCTCAGTATCTTTCTCCATCACCCTTGTGCTAATATCAGATGCATTAAGAAAGCAGCACTCTTGCTCATTTCCCCAATTCCTCTGTGGTTTCAGCTGGGGCTGGGGTGGAGTGCGCTGGGTTGTTTATCTCCTCAGGTACAGTTCCCATCTGAAAAGAGAAGCAGATTCTCCAATGGAGAATGAAGTCTGCACCAGTTAAATGGGATAACCATTATTAATTTGGAGAGAATTTAAAGGGTGTAGACCCTCTTATAGGTCAAGGTTAGTGAAAGCTTGACAATGGAAAGCAAAATCATTATGTGGATATGATTCTGACTTGTTTCCCAGTTCCAGATATGCTTTCCTTTCCACTGAGTGGATCTGTTAGCTGATCCAAGAGCAGTTGGTTACCCACCATGGATGTGTGCCACTATTGCACTTGTGTGAGCATCATGTCAGATTGTTTGTTTGAGTTGCTTGGACAGATATTGGCCACCTTCCCTTGGTTGCTCATGTAGTGCCTTCTAGCACTAGAAGGGCTAATTGTCTGGGGACTGGCTCACCTCCAGATTACAACTAGGTCTTTCCATGGTCCGTACTGACAGCATATGGTGTCTTCAGCAGTAGGGTCTTACCATTAACCTCTGATGGGTAATCAGTGCTCTGACAGAAGTCTATCTTGCTTGTTTGGGGAGATCTAGTAGGTCTCTCTAATCAACAGCTCATTATGGATGTAAACCACATCCTTATACAGGGAATTACTGGAATGGTATATGGCCTATGATGCTCGGGAAAAACATGTCACCCTCGAACCCTTGGCATATATGTCATATTCACACTGACCTGCCTTCCCTGTCCCCAGAAGGCTGACCACCAAGGCTGACTTCTTGCTACTCTGTTTCCTACTAGAAAGCAGCACTCTTGCTCATTTCCCCAATTCCTCTGTGGTTTCAGCTGGGGCTGGGGTGGAGTGCGCTGGGTTGTTTATCTCCTCAGGTACAGGGACAGAGTGCATTTATGCTGACGTACATCTGATGACCACTGAGTGATGTGTGGGTAAGTCATAGAGAAGACTTCCTAGAGGTGAACAAACATGGCTACATATGCCACATCCTGTTGAGTGACATGAACTCAGCCTGTTTTTCCCATCTGGGGCTTTGGCAACACTGAGGTGGGGAATGTGTCCCTCCTAGGAGTAACTGCCCCACAGGAAAGCCAGAGGGCTCTACCATGCTGCCTCCAGGCAACCCCAGGGGAACAGCTTCTGAAGTCCATGGCCTCAGGAATCCTCAAAGTTCATGTCCTTAATGCTGAGCTGCCAGGGAAAGCTGGGGACTGGTGCTTCCCATACAAATGCATCATTGAATTTTTAATGATTCCTCTTGAAAAAGGGTTTCAAAGCTGTCAATACAAGGATGTTGGCATGGAGATGGGCACCTGACAAGGCACATCAAGTTTTCCCTTGGGATTCTACTCTAGTATGCAACTTGTGCAGGTGGGATGTACACATTATTTGTGGGCTGCTGATGGTACAGGGTTCCCTTCTCAACACTTAGTGCAGAGATCCTGCCACAGCTCTAGTGCTTTGCATGTGTAGCTGCTACTCACATCCTGCTTAATGGAAGTACCCTCTTTGTTCTTGCTGTCAGCACACAACTTTACACTCTTGGTCATCCTTTCAGGCTAATATTAGTTACAGTAACCTTATGTTAGCTATCACAGATCCATGTTTGTTTGAATCATCATAAGAAAGAAACTAAATTGACCATGACAGTTACTTCCTCTAGAACAGGGAGCATAGGTTTACACTTCATCACTTTACAGGTTTTCATCTTTTTATTTTTTTTATTATGTGTGTGCATGTGTGTGTGTGTGTGTGTGTGCAGGTTGGAGGACAACCTTGAGTTGCATTTATCAGGAATATCACCCACAGTTTTGGGAGATATGGTGTCATTGGTTTGGAGCTCACCTGTTCAGCTAGACTGACCAGCCAGCAAGCACCAGAGATCTTCCTGTTTCTCGCTCCTCAGCACCCAGAATACAAGTGCATGCCACTATACCTGGCTTTTGTACATGGGTTTAGAGGCATGAACAACACTTTACTGACTAAGCCATCTTCCAGAACCCAAAAGCTTGTGATCTTACATGACTTATTTAATACTTAGGGAGTCTTTTATTCCCATCTGTAAAACGGGGATAATATTTACCCCATCAGTTTGTCATGGGATTAAATACAGATTACCTGCTTGGTATATAGCTAGTGTTTGGTGACTAACAGCCCATTATCAATATGGAAGAACAAGAATTAACAATATTTTCATTTGTTCTTGGGCCATTTTCTTCCATTCTGAGCCAGCCTCAGAGCTGGGCCAGTGCTGAGGCAAAAACCTCTGAGCCAGCATTCAAAGTGCTTTCTTATGTCAGGACTAAAGATTTGGACATGAAAACTCATTCCTGCTGAAGTTTTAAGTGCACAGAAGCTGATGTCATTGAAGAACAGTGACTTGTAGAGCTATTTCCCTCATCCTCCTGGCCTTCCTAGTTATTCGTCCTCAGACACAGAAGAAGACTACTGTGCACTGCAGTGGAGGAGAGTAAAGGGTGAGAGCGGGGCTCTGTGGCTACTGTGGTCCGTGTTTTTGCCAGTGTCTACTTTAGCCCCGCACTGCATGTTTGCCTTTCTCATGTCGAGAAAGAACTCTGTGTGGCCTTGTGACACCCTGTCCTTAAAAGCAAAGTGTGTTGGGGGTGGGGATGGTGGGCTGTAGCATCCTCATCAACTATGTTTCAGAGTGACCACTTTGTTCGTCACTCTCTGCTGGGGCTGAAGACTGTAGTTAAAGTGGCAGCAAAGGAGCAGTCACCAAGGAAAGGGCAGTTTCTATTTATGGAAACTTAAGGCCTTCCTATGCAAGCTTCAGGCATCTCTAAGGCACTTTGTGTACTCAGGTGCCTTACTCATCGTCAGCCTCATTGGAAGAGAAGGGTAGCTGGGGGAGTGAAGGAAGGAAGGACAGAGTCCATTCTCACCTGCACAGTTAGTTATCCCTGTTGATTCTGAGTTGGTAGCTGTCTCCAAGTCTGCCAGATTCTTAGACTCTGGGAAGCTATGCCCAATGCATTGGTTGTAGTGGGCTTAAGCTTGGGAAAGAGGAAAAGAAAAGCTAAAGAGAAACAGACTAGGCATAGAAGGGTAGAAGGGCAGCAGGAAGGGGGGCAATAGTGAGCCCTTTAGGAATAGCCAGAAGCAGAGTACTGCCTGGGCATCAGCTCTACCCTCTGTCAGCTGCCCAGAAGCAGAAAGCCATGGTCCCACATTTCTTTATGTCTTGGTCACCCAGGAAGACTCAGAGAAATACAGCAACCCACACATTCTGAGGGGTACCCCTACTACAGCCCAAGCCAGCTGCCAAACACAGAAGACAGCAGGAGTGAGAGAAAGCAATGACAACCTCACACACTGAACTAACTCAGTTTACATGAGGATTGTATCAGTCAGCTTTCCATCACTGTAGCAAGTGCCTGAGATGATCAGCTTATAAAGATAAAGGGTTTGTTTTGGCTCTTAGTTGTAGAGGTTTCAGCGCTTGGTCAGCTGCCCCCATTGCTGGCAGTGTCTTGTGGCAGAGACACGTGGTGGAGCAAAACTGCTACTTCATGGCTTGGAAGTGCAAGAGAGGAAGAGGCCAAGGCTGGGTTCCTACAGTCCTCTTCCAGTGCCTACCCCTAGTGACCTAGTGACACCCTTTGAGCTTAGATCTTAAAGTGATTTATCTACTTGGGGACTAAATTCTCCCAAATATGGGCCTCTGGGGGGACAGTTAATGGACGGGCCATAGCAAGGAGCAGCTCCACAGTTTCTAGATTTGAGCTTCTGATGCCCTCCCAGTATCTCCAACCACTGGGAAGGGGCAGGTTAATGAGCGCCTATCACTGATGCAGAAGTGGAAGTAGAGGTGGTTGCAGCTTCCCCCAAGCCACTCACTAGCAGTGATGAAGGTGGATTCTTCTGGTCCAGCTTCCTTAATGAATGTCACATGGTCACGAATGTGTCTTTAGGAGGGATTCCATTTTCTGGGCCTCATTCTCCTGGTGTGCAATGTGAGTGAGCACAAATGAAAGTGCTCGTCTGCCTCTCCAAGCTACTTCAGTGGGTGAGCCTGAAAGTCTACCCAAACCCCAGTTGCTTTTGTGCTATATATCCTTAAGACTTTCCAGGCAGACTTGGCAGGCATATTCCTACAAGTGCATGGGAGCCCAGTGGCAAGACCAAGATTCCATTCATATGCCCATAACTAAAGGTGTCATCTCCAAAGAGTTTTGACAATGATATGGAGGGTTACATGCATAGAAATGCTGACAATAGGGTGTTAAGTGAGCAAGAGTCTGCAGCATAAGCTTGTCCTGGAAAGGCTCAGAAAGTCATGCAGTATTTTCTCTGCTCTGTGCAAGGAAGTTCCCCATGCATCTGCCTTTCTTCATATGAGTAGACATTTTGGGTTTGAATTATGATTGCTTTGTGGGTATCAGGCATCAGAAAAGAATGTGTTATAAATGACTCTGCATTGAACAAACCTAAATGTGCAAATCAAAACTCATGCACATGCACTTTAAAGAACTTACGGGAAACATTACTCTGACAAGTCAAGGGCATGATAGGAAGAAGTGATGGAGGAAGGTGTTGTGATGTTGGGATTGTAGCTGGTGCACGTGTCCTGTGAGATGGTGGGGTTCCGGTGGAGGGTCTGGGGAACCAGAGCATGGCTACATCAGTGGGGACAGAGAGATTAAGTGTAAAGGGATTGGGAGTTCTGGGCTATTCCTTGAGTCCCTTCAACACCTACTGTGGCTCCTGAGCTGGACCAGGAATTGTCTTCCAGTGCCAGCACAAAATATGCCTGAGCTGATTTTCCTGAACTAATCTGTTGCAAGAAGTAAAGCTAACTGTGTTATTCTATATCTCACTTTCTTAAAGTTTCATACTTGTTTAAGAAGTGGGGAACCTGAAGTGCTAGAGACCCCGCCTGGGGGAGAACACACCATGAAATGGTGATACAGCACACTTAAAATGAATAGTCTATACTTTTGCTCTAAATCAGACACAAATTTTCTTTGTGTGTGAATAGGTATGGGTGCATGTATGTGTGCAGATGTGTGTGCATGTGTGTTTGTGTTCCTATGGAGACCAGAGACAATCTTAGGGTTATTTCTCAGGAACACTGGCCACCTTTGTTGAGACAGGGCCACTAGACTGAAACTCACCAATTACACTGGACTGGCTGTTCAGCAAGGCCCAGAAATCTGCCTATCTTCCCCCCCTCCCTACTGCTGGGATTACAGGTGTGTGCCAACACACCTGGCATTTCTATGTGGGTCCTGGGGATTGAACTCAAGCTCTCATGCTGGCAAGACAAACATTTTACTGACTGAGCTATCTCCCTAAGCCCCCTGACACTAATTTCCTAGCATGGAAAATTGGCCTCAGGCTCTGCAAAGTTTAAGAAGTCCACAGTGTAAGAAACTAAAACTAGACGTTTTCTATTATCTATCTATCTATCTATCTATCTATCTATCTATCTATCTATCTATCTATCTATCTATCTATCTTCTAAGTTGTATTAGTTAAAAGGCATCATTGTAAAATTTAAGATCTGCCTCAATTTAGGTGTATTGCTATGTTTTCTGTACAGGTCTGTGATTCCTGGAGCAGGAGACAAGGCTTGGTGCCTTACAGTCCTGTTGCTTTTTCTCCAAGAGCTGGGTTCTAGTGGCCTTGAACAGTAGCACCTGCCCTGAGATACTCTCCGGTTCACCCTTTCTCTTGTCCCTTCCTGTTGTTCTGCCCCACCCCATCACAACACTGGGGGAAATGACTCAAGCCTGGGCAATGTGTCCTCCAAATTGTTCTTTTCTCTTGTGGGTATTGGCATCCTGAGATCTGGAGCCTCTTGGCCTCCTCTTTAATTTTGGACACCTAAGGTTCCCCGTAGCTAGCTGTGATTGTATAGTGGTTAGTACTCTGCATTGTGATTTTGGAGATCTGTTTAGATGCCTCTATGGCTTACTGAACTCAGCACTCAATTTGAGACTAGATTCTGTGTTTGTTGCATAAATATTGAATGAGTGGAGGCCTTTTCATCTCCCTGCCACTGACAGCTCTTGGCAAGATACTACTATACACTTGACCTTCTGACAACTTTACAACCACCTGAAGAGTGGCTTGTGATTTCTCTCCTAAAGAATTCAAGTTCTGTGGGTACAGACACATTCTATTCGATAAGGCATGAGTGGGCCTCAGCTTACCTACAAAGTGAAAAACGCCCACAAATAGGGCTCTCAAGTTTCTTTCCTTTTTACTATTTGGTAACTTACCTCTAGCTGGGAGCTTGTGATGGCTTCTTCTCATGCATTTGAGCTGACCTTGATCATCATGAAGACACATGACCTCAAGAGAGCACCCACTAAGGGTCTTTCAGGGAGCTATCCTTTCTTTTTCTCTTTCAGGACCCCTCTTTTCACAATGACCTTCAAACTCAGCAAGTGGGAGATGTCCTTCAGGCAGCAGTAAAGGAAGCAGTGTAGGTGCTGACACAGCTTCCCAGAGCACAGGCACACTGCAGTTACTCGACAGTGTCTCTACCACAGGCCCCTCCCCACTTCCTCCCCAGAGGGTAAATTACCCTCTTCAAATGAGTCAGACTTAAAATCCAATGTAAGTCATTGCTCTTGCAGTCAGCTCCTCTGTGGGTTACACAGTAGAAACAGCATCTCCATTCTGTGAGGAGTGATAATTCCACTGCTAACTAGGAATAGCGAAGGTGCTGTCTCCAGGTTCTAGCTTGCCTCTACCTGAAAAGCTCACATGGGCTAGGGAGAAAGCTATTTCAGGACCTTCCTGCCTTAGCTTATGTTTTGCCAATGGATAAGTGGGCTGCAGTGGTTTCCTCTGAGCTATGATCTTGCACTCTTCAATTATAAGAGTGCATGTTTTCTTCTTTTGAAGGACTGGGGTTGACCAGGGGATCAACCTAACACTGGATCTCTTCTGGATACTTCAGTGGCCTGATGAGGTTATAGTTCGTAGCTTCAGAATGAGCACCTTGATCAAAAATGTCCTGAGAAGCCATCATTCCCTCCTATGTCTTTCCTAAATGATTGTGTAAAGAGAGGCAGCAAAGGGTGGTGGATGGAAACTAGATGGATCCATCCTCCACCCACAGCCTCAAGTTAGCCAAGATTGATTTACATTTAATAACACTTACCAGAAGAATTGCAAATTAATATTATTCACTGTGGAACATAAGAAAAAAGCAAAACTAAAAACTTAATTCTACTTAATAGAGACATCTGCTTTGAAGAAGAAAATTCACTATAACACTTCTATGGGATGTGTGCTGTTTATTAGAAAAGTGGTGTCATCATTCCCATGAGTTAAACCCACCTTGTCACTTGTGCATATCATAAACATGTATATTCCTCAGTATCTCCTGAGGTTTGTCTCCAGGTCCACTTCTTAAACAAGATTATCTGTGGATGTCCAAGTCCCTCACATAAGATATTACAGAATGCATAGACTGCAAACATCCTCTTGCACAAGTTCATCATGTCTGCATTGCTTAAAACGGCACATCAAATGTTCAAGCTGCTATGCTCTACTGTCCAGGGAACAAGGACATTAAAACATCTGTGCCCAGAGTAGATAAGTCATTTCTTTTCTGAGTTCATCCATGAGGACCTTGTGAATACAGAGGGGTGATGTACCTGGGTTGTGTGTGGATGCAGAGGGATGATGTACCTGGGTTGTGTGTGGATGCAGAGGGATGATGTACCTGGTTGTGTGTGGATGCAGAGGGATGATGTACCTGGGTTGTGTGTGGATGCAGAGGGATGATGTACCTGGGTTGTGTGGATGCAGAGGGATGATGTACCTGGGTCGTGTGTGGATGCAGAGGGATGATGTACCTGGGTTGTGTGGATGCAGAGGGATGATGTACCCTGGTTGTGTGTGGATGCAGAGGGATGATGTACCTGGGTCGTGTGTGGATGCAGAGGGATGATGTACCTGGGTTGTGTGTGGATGCAGAGGGATGATGTACCTGGGTTGTGTGTGGATGCAGAGGGATGATGTACCTGGGTTGTGTGGGATGCAGAGGGATGATGTACCTGGGGTTGTGTGGATGCAGAGGGATGATTACCTGGGTTGTGTGTGGATGCAGAGGGATGATGTACCTGGGTTGTGTGTGGATGCAGAGGGATGATGTACCTGGGTTGTGTGTGATGCAGAGGGATGATGTACCTGGGTTGTGTGGATGCAGAGGGATGATGTACCTGGGTTGTGTGTGGATGCAGAGGGATGATGTACCTGGGTTGTGTGTGGATGCAGAGGGATGATGTACCTGGGTTGTGTGTGGATGCAGAGGGATGATGTACCTGGGTTGTGTGTGGATGCAGAGGGATGATGTACCTGGGCGTGTGTGGATGCAGAGGGATGATGTACCTGGGTGTGTGTGGATGCAGAGGGATGATGTACCTGGGTTGTGTGTGGATGCAGAGGGATGATGTACCTGGGTTGTGTGGATGCAGAGGGATGATGTACCTGGGTTGTGTGTGGATGCAGAGGGATGATGTACCTGGGTCGTGTGTGGATGCAGAGGGATGATGTACCTGGGTTGTGTGTGGATGCAGAGGGATGATGTACCTGGGTTGTGTGGATGCAGAGGGATGATGTACCTGGGTTGTGTGTGACTGCAGAGGGATGATGTACCTGGGTTGTGTGGATGCAGAGGGATGATGTACCTGGTTGTGTGTGACTGCAGAGGGATGATGTACCTTGGTTGTGTGTGGATGCAGAGGGATGATGTACCTGGGTTGTGTGTGGATGCAGAGGGGTGATGTACCTCGGTCGTGTGTGGATGCAGAGGGATGATGTACCTGGGTTGTGTGGATGCAGAGGGATGATGTACCTGGGTTGTGTGTGGATGCAGAGGGATGATGTACCTGGGTCGTGTGTGGATGCAGAGGGATGATGTACCTGGGTTGTGTGTGGATGCAGAGGGTTGATGTACCTGGGTTGTGTGTGACTGCAGAGGGATGATGTACCTGGTATTGTGTGTGGATGCAGAGGGATGATGTACCTGGGTCGTGTGTGGATGCAGAGGGATGATGTACCTGGGTTGTGTGTGGATGCAGAGGGATGATGTACTGGGTTGTGTGGATGCAGAGGGATGATGTACCTGGGTTGTGTGTGGATGCAGAGGGATGATGTACCTGGGTTGTGTGTGGATGCAGAGGGATGATGTACCTGGGTTGTGTGTGGATGCAGAGGGATGATGTACCTGGGTCGTGTGTGGATGCAGAGGGATGATGTACCTGGGTTGTGTGTGGATGCAGAGGGATGATGTACCTGGGTCGTGTGTGGATGCAGAGGGATGATGTACCTGGGTTGTGTGTGGATGCAGAGGGATGATGTACCTGGTTGTGTGTGGATGCAGAGGGATGATGTACCTGGGTCGTGTGTGACTGCAGAGGGATGATGTACCTGGGTTGTGTGGATGCAGAGGGATGATGTACCTGCGTTGTGTGTGATGCAGAGGGATGATGTACCTGGGTTGTGTGTGGATGCAGAGGGATGATGTACCTGGGTCGTGTGTGGATGCAGAGGGATGATGTACCTGGGTTGTGTGGATGCAGAGGGATGATGTACCTGGTTTGTGTGACTGCAGAGGGATGATGTACCTGGGTCGTGTGTGGATGGCAGAGGGATGATGTACCTAGGTAGTGTGTGGATGCAGAGGGATGATGTACCTGGGTAGTGTGTGGATGCAGAGGGATGATGTACCTGGGTCGTGTGTGGATGCAGAGGGATGATGTACCTGGGTCGTGTGTGGATGCAGAGGGATGATGTACCTGGGTTGTGTGTGACTGCAGAGGGATGATGTACCTGGGTTGTGTGTGGATGCAGAGGGATGATGTACCTGGGTTGTGTGGATGCAGAGGGATGATGTACCTGGGTTGTGTGTGATGCAGAGGATGATGTAACTGGGTTGTTGTGGATGCAGAGGGATGATGTAACCTGGGTTGTGTGTGATGCAGAGGGGATGATGTACCTGGGTTGTGTGTGGATGCAGAGGGATGATGTACCTGGGTTGTGTGACTGCAGAGGGATGATGTACCTGGGTTGTGTGTGGACTGCAGAGGGATGATGTACCTGGGTTGTGTGGATGCAGAGGGATGATGTACCTGGGTTGTGTGGATGCAGAGGGATGATGTACCTGGGTTGTGTGTGATGCAGAGGGATGATGTACCTGGGTTGTGTGGATGCAGAGGGATGATGTACCTGGGTTGTGTGTGGATGCAGAGGGATGATGTACCTGGGTTGTGTGTGGATGCAGAGGATGATGTACCTGGGTTGTGTGTGGATGCAGAGGGATGATGTACCTGGGTTGTGTGTGACTGCAGAGGGATGATGTACCTGGGTTGTGTGTGGATGGTGAGAGATGATGTACCTGGGTTGTATGTTGCTACAGAAGGATATGTATCTTGGTTGTATGATCTGTTTTTCTCTGCTACACACCCCAGGATGTAATGTTGTGCTCACTCTTATGGCTTTCATATGTTGTAGTTCCAATGTTATTTGTCGTATATTCTTGGAGATTAATCTTTTATACTTTCATTTTTAATTGCTTGTGGTATATTCTTAAAAGTGTCTAGATTTCAAAAGAAAATTTAGAGTTAAATCACTTTGGATATTTATTAATAGATTTCTCTTCTGGGAGGTTTTGCCCCATTTTTAGTGCAGTCATGTGATGTTAAACTGGATATTTATTAAACACCCTGAATTTGAATATTAGAAAAATGTGTTTTGGTCCACTTCCAGATGAAAACAGTACCTTCTTATGGCTTCTAGTTGCATTTCTTAGGATTCTGAATACTAAAAGCAATGGTGGCTAAGAATCTCTCTGAGTAGATACAGACTTAACGTCATTCCTTAGATTCTCATAGGTGGTCTTCTCCTTGCTAATTTTTAAGTAGTCTGTCATGCTAGTTTTACTGTCCTCTTTGGCTTCAATTATTTAAATATTTTGCATATTTCCTTCCATCTTTCTTTCTTTCTCTTTTTCTCTCTCCCTCTCATTGATTTTCCATTCCTTCTCTCTTGTTAAAAAGTTTTTAGTTGGGCTGGAAAGATGGCTTAGCAGTTAAGGCATTTGCCTGCAAAGCCAATGGGTCTCAGTTCAATTCCCCAGGACCCATGTAAGTCAGATGCACAAGAGGCACATGCATCTGGAGTTTGTTTTCAGTGGCTGGAGGCCCTGGTGCACCCATTCTTTCTCTCCCTCTCTGCCTTGTTTCTCTCTCTCTCTCAAATAAATAAATAAATAAATAAATAAATGAATAAATAAAGTAAAAAAAAAGTTTTCAGATTTGACTGTGACCCAAAATTCCCAGAAAAAAGCTGCACTTATATTAAGTACTCTACATGTCTGATCAAAACTTCTGATTATGGAGAGCTGAAATGTTGCCATTCTAGAGACAAGTTTTCTTAGGCTATCTCTAGCTCTCTGGATAGTTGCTCATTGCCTAACATCCATCCTTATGACTAAAAGCTGAATTTTTTTTTGGAACATATTAACAAACCATCAGTTTCCACCAGCCCAAAGACTAGGGATGTGATCATCTAACTTCTATAGCAGAGACTTCCCTCCTTTTCTATAACCTACCTATCTGATGTTTCCATCAATGGATTTGAAAGATACCTTGATTTATAACTTTATTCGTTCTATTACTAAAAAAACTTCATGAAAGTGTCACCATGTTGGAATTCAGGAGTTACAGTAAGTTGGGTGTGTTAACTTATTTGGTTACAGAATAAACCACTTCATACTGCTTTTGAGGTGAGAGCTGTGTTTTTGTGTTGACAAGGGGGCAGGTGCAGCTTCTGTTCCATATGTCTTCACTGTGGATTTACCATCTATGGCATTTTAAGCTTCATGTGTTCTCTTCATTGTTCAGGAAATATCTAGTTGCTTAAGCACATCTGCACCCACCAGCATATTTCAGATAAATGTGACTACTGCAGAGCCTGACTATTAATGTTGGTAATCAGTCAGTATTTTAATCACTGATTTATTATTTCTGTCCTTTTAAGAATTAGATTAACCTTTGTGTTTTTCTTGTTCAGTTGCTTACTCTTATTACCTTTATGCATTTTTTTCTTCACAGTTGTGGCTTTTTATTTTAAAATATTTTATTTATTTATTTTTTATTTGTAAGGATAGAGAAAGAGCAAGCGAGTGTGAGAGAGAGAATAGACATCCATGGCCTCTACCTGCTGCAAACAAACTCCAGATGCATGTGATACCCTGTATTTGTCTTTGAGTTGGAACTGGGTAATTAAACATTGGTCACTGGGCTTTGCAGGAAAGTGTTTTAATCACTGAGCAATTTCACGAACCCTGCAACTAGCATTTTTTTTTTTTTTACTGTTAGATTTTTTAATGCAATATAAACTTGTAGAGTTGAGTCATTTGTTTTAAGAAAAATAGAAGTTTCAAGAAAACATTTTAGACCTTATGCTTTTAGAGCAGGATAAATAAACTATTTAACAATTTGACAGTACACTAATTTCTTTCTTTATAGAGTTTATTTATATAATTAATTAATTTTTATTAGATATGGACATATTTTGTATGTAAATATCACATGTCGGTACTATCCTTTCCCTATCCCCTGCCCCTTTTCTAAAGAGGATTCCCACACAAGTGCAGTGGTGGCACACAGCCATGATTGGGAACCAACTGCTCTCAATTTGGCTAACTGATCCCCTCACTGGTATGGGACCCATAGCTGGAGCTAGGAAACAAGTCAGAACCATATCCAAACATAAGCCCACTCTCCAATATCAAGCTACCATCAATTGTGGGCTACAAGAGGGCCTACACTTATTAAATTCGCTATAAAAAAAAGTAAGGGTTATCTCATTTGTCCTGGTGCTAACTTACTCTCCGTTGGAGAATCTGCTTCTCTTTTTCAGATAGATGTAGATCCTAAGGAGAGAGCCACCCCATCATACCTCAAAAGGGCCCCGGCTGAAACTAAGAAAAATTAGAGAAACAAGCAAGGGGGCTGTTTTCCTGATGAACCAGATACCAGCCCAAGGGGGAAGGGGATCAACACAGAGAAAAATCAACTCCTACCAAATCAGAGAGCCAGAGTCTCAGAAGCCCCCAACACCTCATCACTGAAGCAGACCAAAAATGAACTCAACATGGCTCAGGGAAATTTTGTGGAAGAGGGGGCGGAAAGAATGTCAGAGTCACATGTTGGGTCATGATATGCAGAGACATTTAGCTTACCCATAACTGTGGGCTAACTACACAATGCATGACCCGTATACCTCAACAAGGAGGGGCCAAGGGGAGGGGGTAGGTCACGGATGAGCCTAATAATGGTACCAAACTGACTGTATTTGCTGAATACAAAACTAACTAATAAAGAAAAAAAAAATAAAGAGGCTTTCCTCATTGGGGATGCAGGTCAACCCCATGGGGATTGTGGGTCATGCATTATTGGGAGGCAGAGGCAATGTCACTGTACAAAATGTCCCAACTTGTGGCTCTAACAATCTTTCTGCCCCCTCTTACACAAAATTCCCTGAGCCATGTTGGGAGCATTTTAAGTCTACTTCAGTGATGGGCTCTTAGGAGCCTGTGGATCTCTGGTTTGGTAGGTGTAGAGTGTCCTCAATATCTTTCTCCGTCACCCTTGTGCTGATATCCGATTCACTAAGAAAGCAGAATTCTTGCTCATTTCCCCAATTCCTCTGTGGTTTCAGCTGGGCCTGGGGTGGAGTGTGCTGGGTTGTTTATCTCCTCAGGTATAGTTCCCATCTGAAAAAGAGAAGCAGATTCTCCAATGTAGAGTGAAGTCAGCCTGGTTAAACGGGATAACCATTATTAATTTAGAGAGAATTAAAAGGGTTTAGACACTCTTATGGTCTAAGGTTAGTGGGAGCTTGATAATGGAAAGCAGAATCATTATCTGGATATGATTCTGACTTGTTTCCCAGTTCCAGATGTGGTTTCCTTTCCACTTAATGGATTTGTTAGCCAATCCATGAGCATTTGGTTACCCACCATGGCTGTGTGCCACTATTTTTTTTTTTTATTAGTCAGTTCTGTATTCAGCAAATACAGTCAGTTTGGTACCATTATTAGGCTCATCCGTGACCTACCCCTTCCCCTTAGCCCCTCCTTGTTGAGGTATACGGGTCTTGCATTGTGGAGTTAGCCCACAGTTATGGGTAAGCTAAATGTCTCTGCATATCATGACCCAACATGTGACTCTGACATTCTTTCCGCCCCCTCTTCCGCAAAATTTCCCTGAGCCATGTTGGGTTCATTTTTGGTCTGCTTCAGTGATGGGGTGTTGGGGGCCTCTGAGGCTCTGGCTCTCTGATTTGGTGGGAGTTGATTTTTCTCTGTGCTGATCTCCTTCCCCCTTGTGCTGGTGTCTGGTTCATCAGGAAAACAGCCCCCTTGCTTGTTTCTCTAATTTTTCTTAGTTTTAGCCAGGGCCCTTTTGAGGTATGATGGGGTGGCTCTCTCCTTAGGATCTACATCTATCTGAAAAAGAGAAGCAGATTCTCCAACGGAGAGTAAGTTAGCACCAGGACAAATGAGATAACCCTTACTTTTTTTTTATAGAGAATTTAATAGGTGTAGGCCCTCTTGTAGCCCACAATTGATGGTAGCTTGATATTGGAGAGTGGGCTTATGTTTGGATATGGTTCTGACTTGTTTCCCAGCTCCAGCTATGGGTTCCATACCAGTGAGGGAATCAGTTAGCCAAATTGAGAGCAGTTGGTTCCCCACCATGGCTGTGTGCCACCACTGCACTTGTGTGGGCATCACAACAAGTTATTTGCTGCTAAGTAGGTTAGACCATGCATTGCTTCGATAGATATTGGTCAATTTCCCCCAGTCGCCCATGTAGCACCTTCTGGCACTAGACGCGCTGACTGTCTGGGGACTGAGTCTCATCCAACTTCCAGCCATGCCATTCTAATTTGCATGTCAATCACATAAGGTATCTTCAGCAGTAGGGTCTTACCACTAACCTTTGGTGGGTCATCAAGTACTCTGACAGAAATCTGTCTGTGTTTTAGGAAACCTTGTAGGTCTCTCTGATCAAAAGCTCATTGTGGATGATAGCCCCATGCTGGATCTTGGAGTTACAGGTCAGTGCCCACTAAGAAGATGAGGAAAAAGATAACTAATATACAAGAGTTAGAGATAAGAGAGAGAGAGACAGGGAGAGGGAGAAGGAGGGAGGGAAGATGTAGACGATTAAGGTTAGTCGTGATCCTACCCTCTCCAGTGTCTTGTGGTTCAGGTGTTCCCTGTAAGTGCCTGGTGAAGGATCAGCCATTTGTTCTGTCTTTTAGTAAGTAGAATATTATGGTACCATTGCCGTTTGGGTCTAGATTTGTGTTTCCCACCCCTTTGATGCCCTCCCCTCCCTCCCCTTCCATCCTAGTGTCTAGTCTAGGAGATGCTTGCTGGGTATGTAAGGTATCTTGGGTAGATTCAGGTTAGGTGCTGTAGATGAGTGAGACTATGTGGCGATTTTTTTTCTGTGATTGGGTAAGTTCACTGAGAATGATCTGTTCCAGGTTCAACCATTTTTCCTCAAATTTCATTGTGTCATTTTTTCTTACTGCTGTATAGAATTCCATTGTGTAGATATACCACATCTTAGTTATCCATTCTTCTAGTGATGGACATCTGGGTTGATTTCAGCTCTTAGCTATTACTAATTGAGCTGCTATAAACATGGTTGAGCAAATCTCTTTAGTCTGTGGTTTGAAGGTTTTAGGGTAGATGCCCAGTAAGGGAATAACAGGGTCTGTTGGTATCTCTATAGTCAGCTTTTTCAGAAGTCTCCATATTGCTTTCCAAAGTGGTTGTACCATCCTACATTCCCACCAACAGTGGATGAGTGTTCCTACTTCTCCACATCCTCGCCAGCATTTATTTTTATTTGATTTTTTGATGTTTGCTATCCTTATTGGGGTAAGGTGGAATCTCATAGTTGTTTTGATTTGCATTTCTCTGATGATTAGGGATGATGAACATTTTCTTAAGTATATGTTTGCCATTTCTATTTCTTCCTCTGTAAACTGCCTGTTCAGCTCTTTGCCCCATTTTGTGAGTGGGGTGTTTGACTTCTTACTGTTTAGATTTTTGAGTTCTTTGTAGATTCTAGAGATTAGTCCTCTATCAGTTGGATAACCCACAAATATTTTCTCCCATTCTGTGGGTAATCTATTGGCTTTGCTTATTGTATGCTTGTCTGTAAAGAAACTCTTCAGCTTCATGTGGTCCCATTGGTTGAGTGACAGTTTAAGTTCATGAGCTACTGGGGTTTTGTTCAGAAAGTCTTTTTCCATTCCTATATCATGGAATGTACTTCCTAAATTTTCCTCCAGTAGTATTCGAGTTTATGGTCTTATATTGAGATCTTTGATCCATTTGGACTTGAGTGTAGTGCATGGTGAAATGTGTGGGTCAAGTTTCAGTTTCCTGCATATGGTTATACAGTTTGTCCAGCACCATTTGTTGAAGATGCTGTCTTTTTTCCAGCCTATATTGTTTGGGCCTTTATCGAATATCAAGTAGCTATAGTTGCTTGACCCAAAGTCCGGGTCCTCAAGTCTATTCCATTGATCTATAGTCCTGTTTTTATTCCAGTACCATTCTGTTTTTATTACTATGGCTTTGTAATATAGCTTTAGATCAGGTATGGTGATGCCTCCAGAGGTATTTCTTTTGCTGAGGATATGTTTGGAAATGTGAGGCCTTCTGCCTTTCCATAGGAAATTTGAGATCATTTTTTCTATCTCTGTGAAGAACACTGTGGGGATTTTAGTTGGTATTGCATTAAATCTGTAAATTGCCTTTAGTAGGATTGTCATCTTCACAATGTTAATTCTGCCTATCCAGGAACATGGGAGGTCTTTCCATTTTCTCAAGTCCGCCTCAATTTCTGCACTTGTGTGAGCATCACATCAAGTTGTTTGCTTCTGAGCCACTTAGACTTTGAGTTGCTTGGACAGATATTGGCCACTTTCCCCCTGTAGCTCATGTAGCACCTCCCAGTATTAGATGGGCTAAATGTCTGAGGACTGGCTCTCCTCCAGATTCTAACCAGGTCTCTCCATGGTCCATGTGAACAGTGTTTGGTGGCTTCAGCAGTAGGATCTTACCATTAACGGGCTGGTGGTAATCAAGTGCTCTGACAGAAGTCTGTCTTGTTTGTTTTGGGAGATTTAGCAGGTCTCTCGAATCAACAGCTCATTGTGGATGTAGGCCACATATTGGTACAGGGAATTACAGGCCAGTGCCAAGGAAAAAGAAAAAGAACAAGGAGGGGCCAAGGGAGGGGGTAGGTCACGGATGAGCCTAATAATGGTACCAAACTGACTGTATTTGCTGAATACAGAACTGACTAATAAAAAAGGAAAAAGAAAAAGAAAAAGAAAAAGAAAAAGCCAGAGAAGAAAGAAACAGGAGAAATTTGAGGTTAAGTTTCATCTCACTTTCTCCAGGTTCTTTGATTCAACTGCTCCTCTAAGGTCCTCTTTAGGGTTCCACCTCTTCGTCTGACTTCCAGGATATAGGATTGTATGGTACCAGTTCAATTTGGGTTCACACAACCAGCATTTTTACACAGATACTGGGGATCCAAAGTCAGGCCCTCATGCTTGCATGGTATATGTACTTCACCCAGTTAACTATCTTCCAAGTCCTTTAAAACAGTTTTTTTTTTTTTTTTTTTTTTTTTTTTTTTTTTTTTGGTTTTTCAAGGTAGGTTCTCACTATAGCTCAGGTTGACCTGGAATTCACTCTGTAGTCTCAGAGTGGCCTTGAACTCATGGTGATCCTCCTACCTCTGCCTCCCGAGTGCTAGGATTAAAGGCGTGCACCACTATGCCTGGCTTAAAACATTTTTGATAATCATTTTTCAGATATTGTTCTTACATTCATTACATCTTATATCAAGTACATACATTAAAAATTGAATAGCAGTTGGACATAGTGGCACATGTGTTTAATTCTAGCAGTTGGCAGGCAGAGGTAGAGGGATCACTGTGAGTTAGGGGCCAGCCTGAGACTACCTAGTGAATTCCAGGTCAGCCTGAGTTGAACAAAAACATGAGACTAGAGGTGAAACTTTGCACTCAAAACATCCGAATTCTGCCCCTGGCCCTTTTTAATCCTCTCCTGGGTTGATTGTAATTTTTTTCAGAAAAGATGTATAATGGCTACATTCTGTTTTGCTAGTAAGGTCTTCCTGCCAGTCTTGAATTTGAGTACAACTTTTTTTAGGTAACATCCATTGGAAGTTTTCAAATTATTCAAATGTTTAAATCTTTAATGCTAACTTGACTTTTTTCCATTTGTAGGTAACTATTACCTTGTTGATAATGGTAGTAGAGTTTTCAAAAATATATATAAATCTATGACCTTAAATAATTCTTCCATAAGCTGCAATTATTTAATCATTTTTCTTGATGATAAGATCAGAATCTTTTCAGAGTGCCAGAATATGTTCAGCCTTTGAGTGCTGTCTGCTTTAAAATGCACCTCTGAGACTTTCTCCTACTTTAGATTTATCTTCATATTTCAAATCCTCTAGCCTCCCCCTCTTTGCTTATCTAATTTTAATTTTGTTTTCTGAAGATTTCAATCTTCCTCTCTGCCTGCACTGGGGTCTTTAATTGGAGACGTAGCTCTGTGATTCTTTTCTAAACCAGGCTTCTGTCACCAGGCCTGGGGTCTATCTTCTCCACTTTGACAGAGAACTGAGCGGGAAGACCTGGAGTGTGGTTGCACCCATGCAGAAGGTCCGTTCCCTGCAGAGAAGAGCTGTACTGTGGCTCCAGCCTGGCTTCACACATCTCTGACTGCTTCAGTTCTCCCTTATTACATATCTTAGGTAACAACTTCTGCTTATCCAAGAATTCATGCTGGGGCTGGCTGGTAACAACATGGCCCAATAAGAGTCTTTCAGGCCTAGAAAAAGGGAAAATAAAGATGCTCAGTGTTTCCTGAATAATTTTCATGGTCAGGAGTGAGTGGATTCTTAGAGGTGTAGATAAAGGCAGAATAGAGGCAGTTGCTACAGGAAGCTTTTTTTTAAATAGAAGCTTTCTTTCTTTAATTGCCTTTCCTACAGTTTGTTCACAGCTCTGGTTACTGTGGGCTTTTGGTCTCCTGCACTGTGTGAACTTGCAGGGTGTTTTGGGCCTTGCTTGCAGTTGAACATTGCTCTGAGGCATATGGTGGGACTCTTACAGAAAAAAAAAAAGGATATCTTTGGAATTAGGAATTAGGAATAATCTGTTGGCTCTCTCTCTAAGGAATAAAATTTGTGTCACCATTGGTGAGGCAATGGACTTTACCTCCTAAAGTAGTGCATTCCCTAAGGTATAGCATTATTATAGAGCAATGTGCCTGCCCAGCCTGCCTAGCTACCCTGCACCAAACCATGAGAAGACAATCAAAGCCAGACAGTGAAATGCTCTGCAAATCAATGGGCCAGGCTTCATGGTGTGGCTATAAAGGAAGATGGGGGAGACACTGTCCTAGATGAAAGGAAGTTAGGGAGATAAAGCAATAAATGAAACACAGTTCCTGGAAAACTGGAAAAAGCATAACGTGAGTTGAATAATAAGTAATATCTCTATATCAGTGCCTAATTTTTTGAGCATCATAAGGATAGTCTAGGGATTTAGGAGCATATCCTTGTCTAGCTAGATACATGCTAAAGCATTCAGGAGCCCAATTTATGATATCTGCAACTCTTTTGTAATGGTTCAGTTAAAAGTTGTGTATGTCTGTGTGTGTGTATCATATGTAGTGAGATGTATAAAGCAAATGTAACAAAAGTAAGTCTGTATGCAATTTATATATTTAGATATACTACTGAACATATATATGGAGAGAAAGAATGTGTGTGTTTAGTTTAAAACTTTTTCTGATAAGGAAAAATAAGAAGCAAAGAAAATCATGCTAAGTGTAAGTCAAAATTCAAGACTATCTACAAGTTCATATATAATCTTTTTGAAAAATATTTTATTTATTTTCAACTAGAGAGAGAAAGAAGAGAATGGGCATGTGGGGCCTCTTACCACTGCAAGTGAACTCCAGATGAATGTGCCGCTTTGTGTATCTAGCTTTATGTGGGTACTGGGAAATTGAACCCTGGCTGTCAGGTTTTGCAAACAAGTACCTTTAATTGCTGAGCCATCTCTCCAGCCTTCAAGTACATTCTTTATCCAAATTAAAATGAATTACATTCACATATGACTTGGAACCTCTAAGCACAAGGTCATTTGAAAAGTATAATATAGAGGTTGGAGAGATGGCTCAGCAATTAAAGGTGCTTGCAAATCCTGATAGCCCAGGTTTGTTTCTCCACTACCCATGTAAAGACAGACACTGAAAGTGGTGCGTGCATCTGGAGTTCATATTTACAGTAACAGGAGACCATGGCATACACATTCTCTCTCATAAATAAAAAAAAAACTTTTGAAAAGAAAAGTATCATATAATATCGGAAAATGGAACTAATTCATTTTGGCTTAGTTTTGTATATATATCCTTTCCCTCATCTCCCCCAAACCCTTCCATTCCTATTATCTGCCCCTTGAATTGCCTGTCAGGTGTGCCTGCAACTCAACCTGTTCCAGGCTAGGATGTTCAAGATGAGGGAGAACATGTGGTATTTATTTATCTGTGCTTGTGTGAGTTCACTTAGTATGATTTGTTCTAAGTCCATCTATTTTCCTATAAATATCATTATTTCATTTTTCCTTACTGCTGAGCAGAACTCCATTGTGTGTATGTACCACATCTTCATTATCCACTCATCAGATGTTTGGGTTGGTTCCAATTCTTAGCTATTGTGAATTAAGCAGCTATAAACATGGTTGAGCAAATATCTCTGAAGTAAAGAGTGGAGTCTCTAAAGTAAATGTCAAGGACAGGAATAGCTCAGTCAGATGGTACATTTATTTTTGTGTTTTTTAATGTTTATTTATTTATTTGAGGATAGAAGGAGGGAGACAGAAACAGGGAGAAAGAAAGAAAGAATGAGAATGGGTGCATGTCAGGGCCTCTAGTCACTGCAAACAAACTCCAGACACATGCACCACCTTGTGCATCTGGCTTACTTGGGTACTTGGGAATTGAACCTGGGTTCTTGGGCTTCACTGGCAAGTGCCTTAACTACAAGCCATCTCTCTAGCCCTATTTTTATCTTTTTGGGGATTTTCCATACTGATTTACAAATTTGTACTCCCGCTAGTAGTGAATGAGGGGTCCTCTTTCCCCACATCCACACATTTATTGTCATTTGATTTTTTAAAAGTTCTATATGAATTTTGAGATTATATTTTATATCTCTGTGAAAAATGATACTGGGATTTTTATTGGTATTGCATTGAATCTACATATTACCTTTGGTAGCATTGCCATTTTCACAATGTTAATTCTATCTATCCATGAGCATGGATGGGCTTTCCATCTTCTCAAGTCCTCCTCAGTTTATTTCTTGAATGCTTTCATGTTTTGTTTGTTTGTTTTGTTTTTGTTTTTCGAGGTAGGGTCTCACTGTAGCTCAGACTGACCTGGAATTCACTATGTAGTCTCAGGGTGGCCTTGAACTCACGGCGATCCTCCTACCTCTGCCTCCTAAGTGCTGGGATTAAAGGCATGTGCCACCACGCCCAGCTTTTATGTTTTAATTATATAGGTCTTTCTTTTTTGTGGCTATTGAATACAAGGCAGCCTTGCTAGTTTCTTTCTCCATATATTTGCCTTTGCTGTATAGGAAGGCTACTGATTTTTGTGTTTTGATTTTGCATCCTTCCACTTTGCTGACAAAATTCATCACCTTTGAAAATTTTATAGTAGAGTCTTTCAGGTCATTTATTATAGGATCATGCCATCTGCAAATAAGGCTACTTTTACTTCTTCCTTTCCAATTTGTATTCCTTTTATATCTTTCTCCTGTCTTATTGCTTGGGCTAGGAATTTTAGTACTATTTTGAAGAGCAGTGAGGAGTATGCACTCCTGTCTTGTTCTTGATCTTGATGGGAACTCTTTGAGTCTTTCCCCATTTAGTATGATTTGGGCCTTAGGTCCTTTATATATAGCCTTTATCAACCTTCCTTCTGGATAGCAGACTAAATGATATAACCCTCAGAAGGAGTATCGGGGGGGGGGGGTTCTGGCCAGAAGGACCCTAGAAAGGGTGGGATGAAGCTTAATCCTGAAACAATTGGCTATAGTTTATAACTCCCAGTGCTAGAAATTGGTACCCCTCATTGAGCTGTTAGTCAGAGAGACATACAAGATCCCCAAAACAAGACAGACTTCTGTCAAAGCACTTGATTTCTCACCTGAGGTAAAAGGTAAGACTCTATTGCTGAAGATAACACAAGCTTCTGTGATAGAACATCACAAGATTATGTTGGAATCTGGAAGGAAGCTAGTTTCCTGATAGCTAGCTCATATATTGTTGGAAAGCACTACCTGAGCTGCTGGGAGGAAATGGCCACCAATGTTGTGAACAAGCAGGGGACCCTGCTGTACAAAAGCAAAAAGCTCGACAAGGTGTACATGCCTGTGCCATAGTGTACCTAGCCTATGTGTATAAGCAGTGGCTATTTGATTGGTTAAAAGACCTACTCAGTAGGAAGGGACTCATAGCTGGTAATGAGAACCAATCCAGAATCCTATGGGGACAGGGATCATGGACTTCAGTGAGAATCTCTCACTAGTCTTTGTCCAGAAAAGAGGCTACACAATCAGTATCTCTCTTAATTAACCATGCACATCCCCTTTAACCCATGCTGCTCTCACTCTCCATAGGAAAATCTGCTTTTCTTTTGCAGAAGACAGCAAAATAGGGGATAACTAAAATCTATAAACATGACAAGGAAAGATAGCTGATTCCTATCATGTGATGAGCCACCTCTTATACAACAGCCAAAGTCAAGGTGAAACCATAGAGGAATTGGTGAGTTAAGCAAGGATGTTGCTCTCAGGTGACTCTGACAACCTGTTCCAGGGTCAAGGCAATAGACACTGAGGACATTCAAAATGTATCAAAGCAGAAATCCAGAAATTGTGAAAGAGGAATCAGAAAGATTGTAAAGCTACAGGGTAGGAAGGGGTATCCATAGGCATTGCCCTTTCTCTCACAATGACTGACTGCTGCTCTCATAACTCATAACCCATAACCCCATGGTGAATACCAGTAACCCCACTGAGGAGGGCCCTAAGTGGACTGTGGGAAGGGGAAAGAGAAATGGTATGAAAATGTGATTTATTTTTATTTTTATTTTTGGTTTTTCAAGGTAGGGTCTTACTCTAGCGCAGGCCGACCTGGAATTCACTGTGGAGACTCAGAGTGGCCTCGAACTCATGGCAATCCTCCTACCTCTGCCTCCCGAGTGCTGGGATTAAAGGCGTGCGCCACCACACCCAGCTGAAAATGTGATTTGTTCATATAAAGCTTCTACTTAATTAAGAATAGGAAGAAAATATAAAAATTTACAATATAAATGAATATCAAAAGGTCCCCAAATATTAATTTCAATGAATTAGATATATTAGTATTTATTAAACAACTTGAAATGATAGTTTTTAAAGGTTCTCAAAAAATGTTACCAGGCCTGTTCAGTTTTACCTTCAAGTAGCAGATGTCTATTACTTAAAAACGGTTTTGGGAATAGAAAAAGAAAGTAACCAAATCACATTATAAGATTAATATCAACTTGATTATAAATTGTGAAAGGTCCATGGGAAATATATTTTAAATTAATCTTACTTATGGATATGGATAAGCCCCACAGATGTTAAAATTTTGCAATATTTTTTAAATTTTGGTTTTTGAGGTAGGGTCTCACTCTAGTCTAGACTGACCTGAAAATCACTATGTAGTCTCAGGCTAGCCTTGAACTCACAGCAATCCTTCTACCTTTGCCTACTGAGTGCTGGGACTAAAGACATGTGCCCAGCTAAAATATTTTCAACATTTTTGAAGTAGTGTATGAAGAATAGTTTTGCATTATTATGAGATAAAATTATTTTCATAATAAAAAGACAATTTAAAAATCAGAAAGGAACTAAATTTTCAGTAAAGGTGAAACTATTTGTGATCATTTTAAGTGTTTTAATGAAATTCAATACCTTTTAATTATCAACCTACATGGAAAACTAAGAAGAAACTTTTTGTATTAATAGAACTACCCAAGTCAACAAATATATTTATAACAAATACAATATTTAATGATAGATCTTTAAGTATGTTCTCATTAAAATAATAAGCATGATGGTAAATGCTCTAGTACTATTTATTACTGTACTGGAGATGTTAGCCAACATAATATGATAAGAAAATTACAGACCTATGAAGATTGGGAAGAGAAAAAGTGATTTATTTTTTAGAAAGCAACTGGACAAAATGGCAGCCCATTTCAAGTACAATGCATTTAGATACACTTCTTTTTTTAAAAAAAAATATTTCTTTAGGCTGGGTATAGTGGCACACCTTTAATCCCAGCACTCGGGAGGCAGAGGTAAGAGGATTGCAGTGATTTCGAGGCTACCCTGAGACTACATAGTGAATTTCAGGTCAGCCTGAGCTACAGTGAGACCCTACCTCAGAAAACCAAAAAAAAAATTTTATTTATGAATGAATGAATGAAATATGGAGAGATAATGAGAATGGCTCACCATGATGTCCTGCCACTGTGAACAAACTCCAGATATATGAGCCACTTTGTGCACCTGGCTTTATATGGTGTTGCATCCAGGTTTGCATCGCTAGCAGAAATCACCCAACCATGAGCAGCTTGTGGGAAAAATGGGTTTATTTTGGCTTATCGACTCAAGGGGAAGCTCCACAATGGCAGGAGAAAATGATGGCATGAGCAGAGGGTGGACATCACCCCCTGGCCAACATAAGGCGGACAACAGCAACAGGAGAGTGTGCCAAGCACTGGCAAGGGGAAACTGGCTATAAGACCCATAAGCCCATCCCCAGTAGTACACTGCCTCCAGGAGGCATTAATTCCCAAATTTCCATCAGTTGGGAACCTAGCTTTCAGAACCCTAAGTTTATGGGGGACACCTGTATTAAACCACCAGTCAGGTTCACATTGCTGGCAGAAATCATCTGACCAAGACCAGCTTATGGGAAAAGGGGATTTATTTTGGCTTACAGAGTTAAGGAAAAGCTCCATGAAGGCAGGGGAAAAGGTTGGCATGAGCAGAGGCTGAACATCACTTCCTGGCCAACATCATACCGACAATAGCAACAGGAGAGTGTGCCAAACACTGGCAAGGGGAACCTGGCTATAATACCCATAAGCCCACCCTCAGCAATATATTGCCTCCAGGAGGCTTTAATTTCCAATTGCCATCAGCTGGGGAATCTAGCACTTAGAACATCTAAGTTTATGGGGGACACCTGAATCAAACCACCACATATAGGTACTGAGGAATTGAACCTGAGCTGTCAGGCTTTATAAAACAAGCAACTTTAACTGCTGGGCAATGTTTCCAGCCCCTAGATCCTCCTTTGTTATCATAAGCACAGCTTCTTTTTGGTAAGTAGAATTGTTAAAATATAAAATAATAAGATATATGGCCATCAGACTGATGATAAATTGAAGCCTGCTAGTTATTATGAAGAATGGGAGGATTAGAAGCTCTGTGATATAGTGAGAGTTCTTCAAAGGAAGCAGGAGCCCTGTCAGTGCTAGAGAGGGTGGCTTTGAACTCCTGCTTTGGTGAGTGCTCTGGAAAGATGTGAGAGAAGTGTGTACAGAACTACTGACCCAGATGTTCTAATTTCTTGGCTCATAACAATGACATAAATTCTTAGAAAGCATACAAAGATACCTACACAGCGATGCTTATGGGTGCCATTTTGTTTAATGCCTGTGATTTAGTGGAATGACCTGGATGTCTTCAATAGGAAAAATAGGAAGAATGCTGCTGCCTACACATAAAATGGTAGTAGATAGTTGTAAAACAGCTAACTACATCAACAGGAACCAGTTATGAGTAGATCTCAAAATATAATTATGATTGGGGAAAAGAACATGGAACACTGGAGTGATGGTTTGGTGTTTAAGTTGTTTGCCTGTGAAGCCTAAGGACCCAGGTTTGATTCCCAAGTACCCATGTAAGCCAGATGCACAGGGTGGAACATGCATCTGGAGTTTGTTTGCAGTGGCTAGACACCCTAGTATGCCTCTTTTCCTTTCCTTTCCTTTCTTTTCTTTTCATTCTCTTTTCTTTCTCTGTTTTCCTCTTTCTCAAATAAATCAATAAATAAAATATTAGAAAAGAAAATGCAGAAAGTTACAGAGACAGTGGTTCCATTTATATAAAGCATAGAAGAAAACTTGACCCAAACTGTAGACAACTTTTTATATATAGTAATATTTAAAATAAGAACAAAAATACAGGGAGAACCACATCCTACCTCATGGTTTAGATAATTTCTAGATATGTAAAAAGTCAAAGTAAAACAAAACAAATGGAGCCTCAAAGCCCATAGTAGCAGTGTTGATAGTATCTATTGCCAGGGTTTTAGTGATCATGAATACTTGGCAGTGGTACACAGTGGCACTTCACATTTTGTTCCCTAGACTTTATGCTAGAACAAAGATACACTATCTCTGAAGCTTCCCACATATCTAACTTACTCTTCTAAGTGTGCAGCATCCGGCTTCATGGTGGGAAGCCAGTTTAGAGTTACACAAGCCCTGAATTCTCCCACAGTCTACCTTGAATTATTAGAAGGCTACACATTACCACATTGTACCATTTTCACCCACACCTAGATTTTTGACAGCCTTCCACATGTTCTCTCTGCTATTCTTGCAGATTTGGATCTTTGATCAATCAAGTACCACATAGCCCCATGAGCCATATCAGGTCCTGTCATCCCAGTGCTTGGAACCTTTTGGTACTCTATCTGATCCAGGTAAAATCTTGTGGACCTCACTATGGTGGATGGTGCCCTGAGAGCTGGCCATTGCCCATGGTACTCCTTTCCTCTCTGCTTAGCCACTCAGTCTCCTGGTGTGTGGACTCTTGCTCTCCTTTTCTAGAAAGACTTCTTCCTAAGGCACCTTCATAGCTTCCACTTCACCTCTATGCTACCTTCTTAGGCAGGCACCTCTGCCCAGGAGATCTTGCCCACACTTGGAGCTGTCCATGTTGCCCAACTTACTGTGCTACTTCTACATGCTTTTATTATTTCTTTAATTTTTAGGTGTAGTCTTATTTGCTTGAATGTTAGTGGAATACAGGCGGAAGAACTGTGCAGCCTTCCAAAAGCTGTCTTTAGCACTTGTAATGGTGACAGACACAGGATGCTCAATGACCACTGAGAGTGACCGAGGGTACTTGAGTTTCCTAGGTAAGGGTTCTTAGGTTGATTTCTGTTTCCTTAGAATTACCTAGCCTCAAAGTCACCACATGACCCCAGTCAGAGGATTGAAGAACACTGTGGGGGAGAACTAGAATATGGGACAATTTCACTGGATGGCTTCTGGACTGGCCATGACCCTTCTAGCTATGTGACATCATTTTTTACTTCTCTGAATTTCATATTGTTTATGTGCAAATTGGGAATATGAGGAATAGTGTGTAAATACCTGGTTATCAAGGAATTTCTGTGAATTGACAATGATTGATGACGGAAGTGAGCATAGGCAGAGGTGGAAGGGATAGCTGGGGTCATCCATGGCGAGGAGGTGCTTCGCCATGGAGAATCTTAATGCAGTAGAATCGACATTGATGTCCTTCACAAGCTTCTCATGGTAGTTTGGATTAGATACCCACTATAAACCTGTGTATTTTGATTGCATGATCCCTAGCTGATGGCCACTTGAGAGGTGAGAACTTGCTGGGGGAAGGCTTTGGGGTGTTATAGGTAGCCCCTTCTTGCCAGAGCCCATTCTCTTGCTGCTGCTTTCCACTAGTGCTGGCAAAGAGTAATGCCCAGCTTCTGCTCCACCATCCTTTCCCCTGCCATCATGAAGCTGCTCCTTGAGATTGTAAGCCAGAATAAATCCTTTCTTCTCATCATCTGCATTTGGTTGAGTGTTTTATCTGAGAAACATGGTAACTACAACAAAAACTTGGTATCAGAGAAATGAACTTGTTGCTGCTAGAAACATGACTGTGTGGCTTTTGATCTCTTGGTACTGATTTGTGGAAGGGATATGGAAAGATCTGAAACTTTGGACTAAGAGACACCTTGTAGTATTCTAAGCATTGCTTGGTATGCATAACTTGATGGACCATTCTTACAAGAGTTGTAAGATCTAAATGCAGAAAGAGCTATGGACGATGAAGATTGGCTTATGAGGGAAAGGAAATCTTTGTCCAGAGGGGGCTAGAGGAGGTTTGTGTGAAAGACCAGCTGTATTCTGCCCACATTCTGGTAATTTGAGCAGGGTAAGTATAGAAGAAGTGGACTGATATGAGCAGAAGTATATGACACAAAAAGAAATGAACATTTCAGGCTGGTGGCAACAGCCAAGTTCAGATGAATTTGTTTGAGAGATTACCACCATTGAGATGGGGCTAGCTATTCTCCATTAGAACAGTAGAAAGAATGTTAAAGGAATTTTCCTGCTCTTCAAAATAAGCTTTATTACCCCCTGTATTAACAAATTTAGTAACCCACTTGGTGCTATGGAAGTATATAGGAAGGATCATTGGATTTGCAGTGGCGGTGTTTTTTTCCATGTGTTTGGATCTACAAAAGGGGGCTGGCTTCTTCTGCTATCAGTGGAACATCTCCTGGTTCTGTAAGCTTCAAATATATCTCTTCTTCCCCTAAACTGTGTCTGATTTAGAGGTTCATCCCAGCAGTATGAAGTTCTCTACAACACCCATAAACTCATGGGTTTTGAATGCTTGGACCCTACCTAGTGGAATTTTGGAAGTGGAGTCTTGCTGGAGGAGGTGTGTTGTTGGGGGTGAGCTTTGGAGAGTTATAGCTGCTCCCCCCCCCTTGCTAGAGCTCCGTTCACCTCTTGCTACCATTTTCTACTTGGTGTGGCAAGGACGTGATATACATCCTCTGCTCTACTTTCTTTTTCCTGTCATTGTGAGGCATCCCTAGAGACTGTAACCAAAATAAGCCCTTGGTCTCTAGCTGCTTTTGGTCACCTTTTGTCTTAGCACTGTGAGGGTAACTACAACACTGCTGATTCTCAATCTTGTTCTGATGAGGCAGCATATAATGGAGTCTTTATTAATGTCAGTCCACAGTGTTTTCATGGTGATGGTGAGCCAGAACCAGCCCTAGCTGGGGTAGGTGTCAGCTGGGTTGAGCAGAACATGTGAAGGGTAGTCTGCATCTGTTTAAGGTGCCTGGTCTCTGATTAGATTATGTTTTCTTACCCACAGCCAGGAAACAGGAAGCGATTTGACATAGCATGCTGCCTCAGTTCTGATCAGCCTGGGAGAATTCTCTCAGATGAGCATTTTTTTGTCAACCTGGGCATAATATGTTGCTGGCAATCATCAGCAGAAGTGAAGCCATGGTTTTGGTCACAGAGTGGAGTCTGGTTCTTGGGCTCCTCCCTGCTCAGAGCTATAGCATAAGCTGATTCATCTTACTGTCAGCCCCCTACTCCTGGGCTTCCCCTTCTGAATCCCAGTCCTTTGGCTCCTCTGCTTGTTGAACAAATCAGGGCTTCAGAGGGGAAACTGAAAGAAGTTGACTGGAAGCATGTAAGTAATACGCACACAATTTAAAAAATTGAATTCTAATGATTGGCTTGTGCTTCATTGTTAGTCTGTAAGGAATCCCGATTGGACTGCTTTATTGTAAGCAAAGACAGATGCCCTCTGAGATGGTTGTTGGCAGATGGTAAAGTGAAGAAGGGGTTGGGGACTGTTGTAGTCAGTTTCATGTTGGTGGAGCGAATATCCAATCAGACACAGTTTGGGGGAGGAATGGGATTTATTTCAAGCTTGCAGATCCAGGGGAAGATCCATTAATGGCAGAAGAATCTGGCTCCCTTTTACAGATCCAAGCAGAGAAACAATGCCAGCCAACAAACACACAAAGCAGCAGCAGAAACCCTCCCAGAGCTCACTCATCCCTCTCCACACTTTTGGGCTGGACCTCAGGATCCACCCACCCAGTGACACCACCTTTAACAAGGTGCCCAGTGACCCAAGTTACAAGCTTAATAAAATATCTGATTCTATGGGGTCATACATTTTCAAGCTACCACTGGGATTGCTTTGTTGAGGAACATACCAATCTCCATCAGAGACCTGCTCTGAATCTCGACTTCATCATAATCCCATTCTGTTTCCTAATTTCTTATATTTATGAGAGAAAGAGAGAGAGAGAGAGAGAGGGAGAGAGAGAGAGGAGAGAGAGAGAATTGGTACACCAGGGCCTCCAGCCACTTCAAATGAACTCCAGACACATGCACCCCCTTGTGCATCTGGCTTATTTGGGTACTGAAGAATTGAATTTGGGTCCATAAGCTTTGCAGGCAAGTGAATTAAACACTAAACCATCTCTCTAATCCCCTAATTTCTTTTAAAATACAGGAAAACTAAATGGATGATTTACAGACCCAGCTATCTGACAACAGCATCTTCTTTTATTGTTCTTGTAACTCTCCATTGATGTTTATACTCTGGTGGGACAGTTATCCATTCTATGTTTTTATAGTGCTTTAGCAGTAAACCCTATGGTGCAGGTTGTATAAAGTGTGTTGGCTTTGGTTTTATGTGGGCATGTTAGTATAGTGCTCCTGTAGCTTTTCCCATGGTTATTGATATCAGCATTGTGCTGTGAGGGTCTCAGTGGCCAAGGCTGAAGGGCTCAACTGTACCAGTAGCAGGGTTGTAGCTTTCTTAGGTAGGTTGGCAGCTTTGGATATGGTATGCATGGATATGGGTGTGGGGCACCCACAAGTTTCTGTGGGTCTGTGGAAGAGGGGGCTGCTTTGGCAGGCCTCTGCCAGGCATGACAGGAGCAGTTATAGAGGCAGGATGCCTTCCAGCTTTTCAAGGACCATGTGGGAGTGGGGTTATGCTGGGTCTAGATGGGGATGACATAGAATATCTGGTAGCTTAGAGAAATACATGTTATTGTCTGAGCATTGCATAGGTGACCTTTCTGGACCTTTGGATATTGACATGTCTGGCTAGGCTGCTTAATTGGTTCTCAGGGCCAAGGTTGAGTGGGCAGAGCTTGCTGGCTGGCTTACAAGGCTGGGTCAACTGATCATTTGGGTGAAGTGATCTGGCTACTAACAGGAGACTGGGTGGGCAGAGTCTCAGGATGGTGCTGGACAGAAAGGAGCCTGGAATGGAGGGCATGGAGTATGCTGGGTCCTTTCTTTCAGCAAGACATCATTATGCTAATCTGTCAGCTCCTCAAATGGGCTCATAGTCCAGGTTGTACTACAGGAATTTTCCAGAGACACACACCACATGTTTGTGGCACAAGTGGTGACTGCTGGTGGTCTGCTACTCCTCTATTTATGGAGTCCTTCATGGTCACAGTTGGGCTCAGGAAATGGGATTGTAGATGCCATGTGTTCATTTCCTTCTTTGGGAGCCATCATTTATCTGTGCTCTGTGACAACTCTGCTGTGCTATTGCTGAACTCTGGCATGCTCCTCGAACCCTCCAGGGAAATAGCTGTTATTTCTCCTTTGTTTTGTTCACGTGCTGTGGAGGGAAGCGCGCCAGGCACCTCTGGTCAGCCATCTCGCTGATGTTGCCCTCAGGTTGTCAGCCACATTTATTTTGATGCTATTTTTTATTCCCTCTCCAATTATTCTTTGTAATTAAATAAACCTCAGAACAGAACACTTGCCTCTTCCCTTCCCAACAAGGGACCATTTGGGAAGTTACCTTTGCAAGACAAACCTCCTTTCCTCTTAGATCTGAGCCATGAAAGAAGTAAAATGCCATGGTTCAAGTGTCTGTTGTCAGAAGCAGAGCAGGTTATTGAAAAGATGAAAGAAAGGCACCTTTACAACTTGCACACTTGATTCCAAAGACTAAAAAATGCAATTATCCGTTTACCTCTCTGGCACACGATTATCACATCTCAAGTGAACAAGTCAAAACATGTCCTACCAATTACAGGAGACACATGACACCACGACACAGTCTTTGGACTTACTCATTTTTCTATGCTGAGAATGTACTTCACATAATTTTTACTTTACCTGAATTTGAATTTGCAAAAATGATTCCTGCAATTACTGGCCCAAACAAACTATAAAATTAGCATAAGTATTCCTAAGAGCACTTTTCAAAACGTTTTCTTTTTTACTTCCCCTACATCTGCTTTTTCATGAAGAGATTTTATATCCTTTTGCTCATTAAGAGACTAGGAAAAATAAAAGCACCTTTCTAGACTCTGGGACTAGTGTGTGGGTGGGGAGTGGATAGGTCTTTTGGAAACTTTTAAAATAAACATAGAAAACAAAATCCATTTATTCTCTTCCCTGTTATGATTTAAGAAATGTGCTACTTCTAGAATCTACTCAACAAGTCATCCAACATTTTTGAGCCTTTCCCTAAAAACAGAAGAAATCTGACTGGCCTCTACAGGTCACCTAGGTCTAGTGTAGCTTGAAGCATCAATTGCTGCCTCCATCTTGAAGGAAGTTAATTGGTCTTTGGGGAAAGAGTTAGTGACACTGTTCACATCTTTCTTTAAGTCACTCTTATGTTATTTTCAAGTTCTAAGACCCTCTAACACACTTTGGCCATTGTAAAGGAGCTGTGGTAGATGAAAGAATGGGTAAGGAAACCCTACATGGACCTAATGAAAAGACCAACTTGGTGACAATAGGAAACTTATAATTGACTCTCTTCCATTTGAAGATGGTCATATGTATCCAATGGCATGTGGCTAAATGACTCCAAAGCTCCTGTGTTACTTGTGGCAGGCGAGTAGTTTGGTGCCCAAGCAGGTTATAGCTGGTGTTAGGGGGTTGATGGGGCGGGGGCAGGAGTTCCTGTCAGCTTTGTGGGAGTCCAGCTTCAGGCACTGGATGGTAAGAACCTGGGCAGGGCAGCCTGGATGCAAGGCCATGGCTGGCAGAGACTGGTTACTGCAGCAGAAGCCACAGGTGTTCTTCGTGTCTGTATGTGGATGGAAACATCAGTCGTATCTGGATGAAAGGGCTGTGATTGTCCACAGAATAAGGTGGGCCTGGGCTTAAAATGCAGCTTTGCAGCTGTCTCTGCTCCTTCAGAAAGCTGTCAATTCACTGGACCTCAGGTTCTCCCACTGCCAAAGAGAGATATTAGTAGCTAGTTATGGGACAGTTATGAGGATGATGATGAATCAATGCCATAAACCATTTTACATGTGGCTAGAAAAATGTGCACAAAGAAACCAGAAAGTTTTTTATACAAAGCTTTGCAATATATTTCAGGGTGGCAGGGAAGTTGGGAATTTTCTCCCAGGAGAAATATCCTTATAATGTTTATTAAATGAATTTAAAATAATTTATACCAATAAGGTGTTTTAAAATGACATTCACTTAAACTGCTTCCTCAGCCTTAATTATTGAATTGTGCCCCTCACCCCGATGGCTCATAAGTTGGAGTCCCAAGACTCAGAAGTTAAAATGTTGCCTTAGTTGTAGATAAATTTAGTTCATGCACATTGTTGGAATGGGTCCTAAGGCAATGGGACATGAGCCCTTTTAAAAGGGGGGATTGGAAATACACAGGTAGGATGATATGAGAACACTCAAGTGACTGCCAGGCAGAGATATAGGCAGGGCTAAAGTGATGTGGTTACAGTTCAGGGGAACATAGTAACTATAACAGCATGGTACTGGCACAAAAAGAGACATACAGGTCAATGGAATAGAATAGAAGACCCATCTCCAAATCCAAACAAATACAGCTACCTCATCTTTGACAACGGGGCAAAAAGTATGCGTGGGAAAAGACAGCATCATCAACAAATGGTGTTGGATAAATTGGATAACCACGTGTAGAAGAATGAAATTAGAGCCACTTTTCTCACCCTGCACAAAAGTTAACTCTAAATGGATTAAGGACCTCAATATAAGATCTGAAACTATAAAACAATTAGGACAAAACAACAAGGAGTACACTTCATGATATAGGTGTAGGGAAAGACTTCCTGAATAAGACCTTAGCAGCATAGGAAATTAGATTAACACTAAACCATTGAGATCTCTTGAAGCTAAAAAGCTACTATACAGACAAGCAAACCCATCAGCAGGGTCAATTGACAACTCACAGAATGGGAGAAAATATCCACGAGTTATACCTCCAACACATATATCATATAAACGGGCATGCACGCGCGCGCACACACACACACACACACACACACATACATACATAGACACACATATATAAACACACATGTAGATACACACATCATATACAAACACACACATTCTCACACACATACATACACTCACACACACCAATCATATACAAACACATACATGTGTATGCACACACACAAAGTTTTTAAAAAAATAAAACAGTACTTGGTTACCCAACAGATCTAAATGGTAAGACTATTGTTGAAGACATCACAGGCTGCAGTCCTAGGACTTTGAGAGATTATGCAGAAACTGAGATGAAAACAACATCCCTGCTGGATAGCTGTCATAGTGTTGGAAAGCACTATGTGAGTTACAGGGGCATAAAGGTCACCAATACTGTGAATGAGCAGTAGAACCAGCAAGCCACAAAGTCAACCAGCCAAACAAAATGTACATACTGGTGCAATAGTGGCACACAGGCTGTGGTGGTTTGATTCAGGTGTCCTCCATAAACTTAGGTGTTCTGGATGTTAGGTTTCCCAGCTGATGGCAATTGGGAATTAATGCCTCCTGGAGGGAGTGTATTGTTGGGGGCGGGCTTACAGGTGTTATAGCCAGTTTCCCCTTGCCGGTGTTTGGCACACTCTCCTGTTGTTATTGTCCATCTGATGTTGGCCAGGGGTTGTCCACCCTCTGCTCATGCCATCATTTTCCCCTGCCATCATGGAGCTTCCCCTCAAGCCTGTAAGCCAAAATAAAGCTCTTTTTCCCACAAGCTGCTCTTGGTTGGGTGATTTCTATCAGCAGTGCAAACCTGACTGCAACAGTAGAGTGGTACCAAGGAGTGGGATTGATGCTAGACTCCTGACTGTATGGCTTTGGCTTTTTGGAGCTGATTTTCAAGAGGAATGTGGAAGGATTTGAAACCTTGGCCTAAGAGATGCCTTGCAGTGCTGTAAGTACAGCTAGATAGATATTCTGGTTAGAGATGAAAGACCTGAATTCACTAAGAGCTATGGACTGTGAAGTTTGGCTTATGCCGGTGAGGAAGAGCTTTGCTTGGACTGGGCTAGCAGTTTGTGAGAAGCTTGTCTTATGCCTGTGTCCTTAGAAGTTGTGCAGGGTTGCTTTGTGTAGAAATGAACTGGAGCAAGCAAAGGGATATGGGACAGAAAGAAAAATCTTTGGGTGAACTGTTTCCCCAATTGAGAGATTATAACCTTTGATACTGGGCCAGCTGACCTGCACTGGGGCAACAGGAAGAATGTAGACTCTTTTGGAGGGGCTGAGTGCTCAAGAAATGTCCTGTTCTTCAAAGTCTGCTTTAATCCCCCCGCCCCCGAGCAACAAATTGTCCCCCTACCTGGTATTGTGGAGTGTAAGAAATGCAGGAAAGAGACGGTCATTGAGTTTGCAATGCTTTCTTGTGTTTTGGAATGGCCACGGGCAGTGTGAAGCAGGTTTGCTGGTTGCCTGCATGGAGACCCGATGGAGCTGTGAGGATGAACCATGGATTGCAGTGGAGACCTGGTGGAGCTGCCGGGACCACAAGATGGCTGCTAAGGAAAGCTGCCGGCCCCAGTGAAGTTTTCCAGGACTATGAGTAGCCTAGCTTGAGGGGTGGAATTGGAATGCCAGAGACTTGTTGCTGGTTAGAATTATCGGACTTGGAGATTTGTCACTGGCTAGAGTTGTTGCACTTGAAGCGACAGAGTTTGATGTTTTCCCCGGTTGTTTTAAATCTTGTATTGGTTGAATATTTCTTTGCTATGCCCATTGCCACCTTTTGCAATGTAAATGTTTATTCTGTGCCGTTATGGGTTTTTTAAAGTTATTTTTTGGTATTATGGCTCAGTTAAAAGATCTTGGATTATGGGGATGTATGAACATCATTGGAATTGATAAAAACTATGGTGACTTTTAAAGTTGGACTGAATGCATTGTATTTTACACAATGTATGGATATCAGTTTATGGGGGCCAGGGGCAGAATGTGGTGGTTTGATTCAGGTATCCCCCATAAACTTAGGTGTACTGAATGCTAGGTTCCCAGCTGATGGCAATTGGGAGTTAACACCTCCTGGAGATAGAGTATTGTTGGGGGCGGGCTTATGGGTGTTATAGCCAGTTTCCCCTTGCCAGTGTTTGGCACACTCTCCTGTTGATATTGTTCACCTGATGTTGACCAGGGGTTGATGTCCACCCTCTGCTCATGCCATCATTTTCCCCTGCCATCATGGAGCTTCCCCTCAAGCCTGTAAGCCAAAATAAAGCTCTTTTTTCCCACAAGCTGCTCTTGGTTGGGTGATTTCTATCAGCAATGCAAACCTGATGCAACACCAGCTATGGTGGTAATCAACTGATCTGTGATTGGATATGAGATCTGCTTAGTGGAAAGGGAATATGTACCTGGCATGGAGAACCAAATCAGAATTTTATGGCTTGGAAGTTCATAAACCCTAGAGGGAAGCTTCCACTGTTCTTTGGGTACAAGGAGAGATTATGCTTATCAAAAAAAATCTAGGGCTGGAGAAGATGGCTCAGAGTTAAGGTATTTGCCTACAATGCCAAAGAACCCAGGTTCGATTCCCCAGGACCCATGTAAGCCAGATGCACAAGGAGGTGCAAGCATCTGGAGTTCATTTGCAGTAGCTGGCGGCCCTGGCATAACCATCCTCTCTCTCTGTGTCTCTCTCTCTGTCTCTAACTCCCCATTATTCCTCTCTCTCAAATAAATAAATAAATACATAACACATATTTTAAAAAATCTTTTAAATGTCTATGTTTATCTCTTCTGATTCATGCTAATGTCACCTTTGGCTAGAGAGTCTGCTGTTTACAGATGGCACCATATGCTGGGGAGATGCATGTCATATCTGTATGAGAAAAAAAGAAAGCCAGCTGCTTAGCATGAGATGAATCATTTCTATCGTACTTGCTAGGACCCAGAAAACATTGCAGAGAAAGTGGCTGATTAAATGAGTACTGCTTTTACTGCTAGTTGAGGACTTCTATGAAGATGGTGGTAGACACTGAGGAGATTAAAAACTCACCAAAGCAGAAAATTAGGGGCTTCTGAAAGCTCAATACTAAAGAAGACTTGTAATACTCCTGTTTCCAAGGATCAGGGAACATTGCAGAAGAGTAAGAACCACAGGGTGGAAAAGTGTATTCTGAGGCACTATTTCACCCCCCCCCCAACACAGATTGGTACATTTATGACCCCACAGTGAATACCAAATCTCACCGAGGAGGGCCCTCAGTGGAACAAGGGTGGGAAAGAGGGAACATAAATGTTATAATCTGATGGTAACATGACTATTATGCATTATGTTCATATAATAAAGTTCTCAATGAGAAAGCACAGTGTTGAAGCTACAGAACCATGGCTGGGTTCTTCTCATTAGTCAGGGTCTCAGGCAGTGGGGAGGGAGCACATTCATGCTCCAGTGTTCTCAGAGGATGCTGAGCAGTTTTCCTCTTGCACATCAATTATCAGCAGCCAGAGATTAGGAGGACACTCAGACCTCCCTTCTACTTTGTAGCTGTGTTGTGTGAAAGTAGGGTTCCTTCCACTCAGTTCAGTTTAGCCAGCACAAGTGATCACACCAACTGTGCTTATTGCCCAGCGTGAAGCTGTGGAAGACTAAGTGCAGAGATGTCCAGGACCTGTGCAACAAGAACCTGAGGTACACAGGCACATTGCCCACACACACTAGCACTCGAATCAAGCACCTGCTCTGTTGCTCAGTTGCTGCAACACTCTGAACAAGATAGATATGTGCCATGTATGTTTGTCATCCTTGAGCTCCACCCCAGTCCTCCCAGCATCTCCTCCATGCGGTTGGGGCTGAAAGCTTGAAAACTACACATTCCTCATTCCTTTGCCAGCTGGTTTCTGGTTGCATTCTGTTCCAAGGAAATATTGGTAGGTTGGTGATAGGAGTAAAGAGAAATCATCTTTCTGTTCTAGCACTGTGTGTGTGTGTGTGTGTGTGTGTGTGTGTGTGTGTGTGTTGTCCCTAAACTCAGCAGGTTCCAACAGGGGGCAGCAGTTGGCCTTCTCAGCATGCCTGAGCCTCCGTCCCAAAGACTGTAGGTGCTTCTTGATCTCCAGCTTGTGCTGTTCTTATTGCAAAAATATTTCTAAACAATGCCCTGTTATACCTCTTTCTAGAGTGGTGTTTGAGGTTTCTAAGATAAGGCACAGTGTTTATTTAAATTCCCTTATTCAGGGTCTGGGGGAAATGGCTCAGCTGGTAAAGCACAGGCGTTTGTCATTCAAGCATGAGAGTCCGAGAGGGCCTAAGACATTCTGAGTTTCTTCCCCAGTCAGAACCACATAAAAAGCTGCATGAGGTTATGCACATCTGTAACACTGGTCCTCTGGTGTGTGTGTGTGGGGGGGGACACAGGAGAATAGGTGGTTCTCACTGGTCAGCCAGTCTGACAAAAAACAAGGGGGAAAGTGGGGAGAGGAAGGGAATTAACATGGGCTGTTGTTCATAATTATAGAAGTTGCCAATAAAACATAAATTGAAAAAACAACCCTCTAGGCTTATGGAGAGACTCTGTCTCAAGGAAATAAAATGAAATAGTGATATAGGAAGACACCCAATGTTCTCCTCTGGCCTCCCCATGTGTGTGTACAGGGCATACACAGCTGCACACGCATGTGCATAAACTATACAGTACATACACATACAACACTACACACATGCACATGCCACAAAAATGTTCTTATTCAAAAGTACAATGCTATAACTTAAGTAATCTTACTGATTTTAAGGAAAAGTAGCAGCATACATTTCGGACATAATATATATAAGTGTGAGGTTCAGGTGGTGCTGCAGAAGATAATGCAGCCACTCTTGGTCATGGAGCTACTTGACATATGTCTTGTCATTTTCCTAATGTGCCTTTTCCTTTCTTTGACACACTTCATTTTAAAATAATAAATCTAATTCCCAGCAGGTGTATGACATCAGTTATGGGCATTTTTAGCTACACTGTCATAATTCCTGTTAAAGAATTTCATTTTGTTTCCATGAGGAAATTTCTGTGGTCTTGGATGAGTCATTTTTTTAGTGGAATCATTCAGAAAATCAATTGAGATGGGCCTCTTGTCCTATTGATAATCTGTGTCCATTTGAAATACCCTGTGGCACTTTTTGGGAAATTTTAGGACAATTATAAAGAAGACATTTATGAATGGGGAATAACTTCATGTAGTGCAGGACATGTGGAAGACACTTGGTTAATGTTTTCTGAATCATTTATTGAACTAATATGCAGGAGTAAGATGAGAGATGGTCATGAAGGAAAGCAAGGGCCCATTGGCTACCATATGATACCTGGGACCTTGTCGCCTACTATACCTTACGAAGTGATTTTTCATTTTCCCATGTCATCACCATAAACTACAGTGTAGGTGAAGAAAGGACACTCATTTTGCCCTGTTTTTTTTTTTTTTTTTTTTTTTGAGGGAAAGCAGAAGGGCAGGATCTCACTTTAGCCCAGACTAACCTGGAACGCACTCTGTAGCCCAGGTTTGTTAAATTCATGGCAAACCTTCTATGTCAAACTCCCATGTGCTGATATTATAGGTATGAGTCACCAAGCCTGACTGTTACCATTTTTTAATTAAAAATTTGAAGCTTACTGTGACTGAATAGTCTTCCAATGGACCCATAACTAGTGATAGTGAAGTTGGCACTTGCTGATAACTGGCTGCAAGCCAGGCACTAGCAATGTTTTATATATATCTTTTTTTTTTTCTTTAATCATCAAATCAGTTTTATGGAACATATTATAGCAGTGTTTCCATTCTACCAAGGAGGAAACTGGATCCCAGGAAGGTAACTAGGCTTCCAAAGGAGACATAGTTGATATGGATTATCTCAGGTAGTTTGAATACACAGTGAGTTCTTAGCTATAGTATGATAGTATATAGTATGATCTGGCATATAGTTATGTTCCTTAGTGTATTTTTGCCTTGGGGAAAATACATATGGCTTCTTTCGGTCTTATTACCCATTGGTCTATATGCTTAGTGACAGGTTTGATTCCATGATCCAAGCCAGCTGACTTCTTTTCTAGAGATGTGTCGATGTGAAGACTGAAGCTTCCCCTCTGTGTGAAGTCAAGGGAAGTAATTCAAACCAGGATTGAGTTACTAAGAAACAAAGCAGGAAGTAAGAATCCATTCACATTAGCAGCTCTAGCTCTAGATGACTAAGCAATAAATACTTAAGAGCCACATGAGTTTTATAAAACATCTAGCTGAGATATATACACATATATATATCTCAGCCATATATATATATATATATATATCATATTCATGGATAAGGCCACTTGGCATCCTGAGAGGCACATGTTCTCCCAACAAATGGATTCATGAAGGCCTCCCAGTAAAAGTTTGGGTGTAATTTTTAAAGGCAAAAGCCTTTATATTGTGGAATGGCCAAGTAAAGCTAATTAATATATGTATAAGTTCATATCATTTGTGGTAAGAATACTTAAATACAATTATTAGTGATTTTCAAAATCATGGATATTAACTGTGGTCACTGCATTCTTCAGCAGCTCTCTTGAACTTACCATTCCATAGCATATAGCCAGTATTTCAGCAACTCCTCCCATCCTGGATTTGGTAATTACCATTGTCCTCCTGGGTTCTGTGTTAGCCAAGGTAGCAGTTATGTTCTCCTTGCTGGGGGAAACATCCGACTACAAGCAGCCTAAGAGAGTAAGGGGCTTATTTTGATTTACGGTTTTGAGGGAAAGTTTCATCATGGAAGGGAAAGTGTTACAGGAATGGAACCTGGCTCATATCAGCAGGGAGGAGGCAGTAAGAGGGGGCTGAGCTAGCACTGCCGAGGGCCTGTACTATATGATCCTAAGGCCCTCTCCCAGTGACAGCCCTGCAGCAAGGCTCCACCTCTTAAAAGCTATATTTATGGAATAGTCAATGACCAGAATAGGCAAAATAATTTTGGAGAAAAAAGACAAGGATGTAACCCACCAAACATAAAGGCATGCAAGGAAGAAGCTGGAACTGACCTCCGGAGCAGGGGCTAGGAAACAAGCTGAGAGTTCCATAGATGATGGCAAGGTTCCCCACGTGTGAAGAGAAACGAGCACTTCTTCACAAGCACTGGACAGAAGACTTAGCCCATGGAGAACAGTGTAGTGGCCTCAGTGATACTTGGAAGGGTCAGAGAGCAGACCAGCAGAGGAAGCTGCAGAGACAGTTGAGGAGAATGTGCGTCTTTACCACTTTGGGTAGGGAAGGATTCTTCAGCAGTACCTCAGAGCACAGCCCATTGTGAAAAGGAGTGGTCGGTCTGGTTGAACAAAGGGCACTATGGAGCATGGTGGCTGACTAGAAGGGGCCTTCCAACACCTGGAACTGGCCAGAGTTTGTCATCCGGAATATAAAAGATAACTCTTCAAACAGGAAGAAGAAAAGGAATAACTTGAGAGAAAATGTACAAAGAAAATGAGAGGAAGATTAAGGGAAGGAGAAACCTCATTTTGACAATAATAGAAAAACATGCTTGGTGCATTTGTAGGCAGAGAAAGGCCACATTACTATTTCATTGTACACCAATTAGACTTTCAACTTTCAGAAATTCTGATACACCCAATTCCTCTAAGGAATGGATGCAAACAGCAATTCTAACCCAGAGATGTTGGGGGAAAAGGAGGCTGGGCATCTGTTTTGACTAGTCTAATAGTGCCTAGTCAATATTAGGATTGACACAGGCCATCTTCAGGAATTGCACATGAGCATATGAGTGTGCAAGATGGTGGTCAAGCAGCACCAAGGACCAGAGGTGCATGATGGGTAAGTGAGGGCGGGGCAGCGTGATTATTGTATAGCAACCACAAATAAGACTAGCTTGCAGCCACATAGCAGACACACACGTTACTGGGCAAGAAACCTGAGATACAAAGGGAAGGTTCTGGGTCAGGGCTATGAGGTAACTTAAGACATCTATATATTCTTCATGCACACAACCATACTTAAAGATAAGGAAAATGGCTCTCCAGAAGTGGGTGGTGGACAAAGGATTTGGGGTGGGAATAGAGGGTTAACTGGAAAAACATAGAACTAAAATTAGCAAGATAAGGCAGTGGTGTTTAATGTTTGTGCAGTTCTGTGGTTGTTCATAAGTATATAGGATCAAAGAGCTCCCATGATGCCTTCCAAGCAGTGAGAGGGAGGAGAGAGAAAAGGACATGTGCTAAATTTGTAGCCTGCACTCCTGTGGTTGATAAGCCACTGTGCTACGTGCAATGGGCTAGGCTTTGTACTTGGTTCTGACACTTCAAACTCCATACCTTTTCACTAAGCCAGGTGATAGGTTATAATGAAGAAAGGAAGGGAGGGAGGGAAAGGGGCAAGAAAGAAAAATAGAAAGGAAGAAAGGAGGGAAAGAGACTGAATAATCACTGGGTGGGATCCTAACCTGAGTGTCAGTAGTTCCAGCCATATTTTTTTTGAAGGCATGCCTTAGTGAGAATGGCATTGTCAAGGGTTCAATGAGCTGGCAAACAGAGTGCAGAGGGCAGTGAGACCCAAGGAGGTCTTTTGTACCAGGGGAACCTAGTCAAATTCTGTCTAGCAGGTATAATGAGGTTGCAAGGTATGTTTGGGTGCCAGGGGCGGGGGCTAGTGGCATGGATGGCTGGTGAGCAGGGTGTTGGTGTGATGTGCTTGAGTTTCAGGAGAATGGCTTCTGTGGCATAATAGGGATTAGTTCTGGGATGGAGGTAGTGGAAATACTGGGGGAAGAGGGCCCAGAAGATAAACACTGAAGGTGTGAAGCTCAGAGGGATGGAGGTCTGTACACGGCACTGGGTAGGGGCCAGACTGTTTGAGTTAAAAGCCAGAGACCCTTTTTCAGGTAGGCCGGACATTCAGCGATGCACAATTTGAAGCCTGGGGGGACAGCTGTCATTTGTTTAAATGTCTGTCCTTCCCTAATCCTAGTTACTTCTGCACAGATGAAACCCGGCTACCTGGATATGTGAGCTTTGCATAGGTAGTGCTGCCATGGAAGGAAACCAAGGTATAAATGTGTCAAGGCTGAGAGGGACTTTAGAAGATGTCTGTGTTTGAGAAATTGCATGGAATCTTTCACAGGAGCTAGAAGCTTTACTGTCCAGGCACTCAGCATCACATCCCAGGATAAGGAGGGAAGGTTCCTAGAAGGGACCTTAGAAGACATGTTCTACCCACAAGTGAGAAGAATCATATGGGTATAGCATTCAGCCAGGCAAGGGAGACTCTGCAATCTACCTCAGAGGTCCTGGCATGTGAACTGTTGGCACTTGCCCTGGTGTGTGCTGCAAGGAGCCATGTGTGGCAGAGACTACATCAGGAACAATGACTATGGTAGAACTACAGTTCCATTTGTGTGGAATGTCCAGAAAGTCAACTGTGCCACATTTGCAGCCAGTACTCTTGTAGTGACATGGGGAATTGGTATATACCACTCCTGCACGCAGCAAGCACAGACAGTTCTATAATACTATGACGACTGAAAGGCAGTTGTAATGGCAGTGCCCACATAGTCCACTGCCTGTTCACATGGTCCATGAAGCCACTTGGCTGCACATCTGTGGGACTGAGGATTCATTTGTAGAGGCCCATGCACTTTGCATGAGGGGCAGGAAAAATTATCTGGACTGGCAGAGCTCACTTCGTGCAGTAGGCAGTTCTGGTGGTCTGGCTGCCAACAAGGATGAGAACACAGTGGTGCATAAGTACACATTTCATGCACAGAGAGTCTGGGTCAGACTGAGTGAAAAGTGACCGTGGCAGACAGACCTTGTCACCTCACACTCAGATCTTTTACTTAACGAGCAGAATACGTGATTTCAGCTTCCAACTTGTCATCAGTGCGTTAGAGAAAGGTGACATATAATCACATTTGACAGGTGAGCTGAGATCAGAGGAAGAGCTTTCCATTCATCCTGGAAGCCAGCCTTGCTGGGTGCAGAGCAGTGGTGAGGATATTTGCCAAAGAAGAGTCTAGCTGGTATCAGCAGGCTGTCGTCCACAGCCTCATCTCATCTCCTGTCTTTGGCCCACAGAGCACCAGCGTCTGAGGGGGCCTTGGAGGATGTTGGCAAGAGTCTGTAATGCATGGCCAAGTCAAGTGCAGAAAGGATGGGGATGGCATAGAAGAAGGGCAGGTCAGGGTCTGGCAGGTGCTGGTTCTACAGAAGGTTCTGGAGAGGCTCAGACATTTGCCTTGGGACATCTCCTTAGCAGACACCTGGTCAGGCGGCCATGGGTACATCCTCACTGCCAGCAGAATGGCTCCTGGCTTTCTGCTCTTTATATCTCTTCTGGAGAACTCAGAGCCTCTGTCAACTTGGCAGTAGTAAGTGGCCATAGGGCCTTAGAGTTAAAACTGCTTCTATATGAAGTAGAGGCTGAGGCCTGGGTCATCCCTTTCATGGAAGCCAGGTGATCTAATAGGTGTTTCTCCTCTTGATCAATTGTCAAGTTGTGCTCCCAAGGGAACACTACTCTCACTGAACTCTACTTCCTTCTCTGGACAAAGACTACTCAGGAAAGAGCTTCTGGACAAAACACTGCCCCTGAGTGCACGTCAGGGCCAAGGCAAGGGATATGGGCCAAGAGCTTTGGGACTTAGCAGTGGAGTTTTAAACAGAGCAACCTCGAACAAGTCACCCACTTTTAGCCTTGTTTCTTTATCTGTCAATTAGAAGTTTTCATAAAAATAAAATTTAAAAACTATTAGTGAAAGTTGCACTTTGGGAAACATAAAGCAGTAGGTGAATGTTAGGACCCTCTGCCCTGGGCTCTCTTCCCAAGATCATCTCTCTATAGCTACCCTCTCAGGACATCTTAGATCCTGTCTGCTCTGGGAACCTTGGTGGGGGTCGTGCTGAGCAGCCCTACCTTGAACTGCATCAGCCTGGGCTGAGGCTACACCTAAGTCTTTCAGGGAGAGCAGCTAGCCATGCTTACTTGCCTTCCAGAACAGTCAGCCCAGGTGCAGCACTGTGCACAGACCAAGATGCTGCCTGCTGGTCACAGGTCTTCCTCCATGCTGTTGCTTTGTTGTGTGACTCCAACTGCTTTGGGGTTGAGCCTCTTGCTTGGTTCCTTTCAACCTTCTTGACATCCTCATCTTCATAGAGGCAGGCATTCTTTTCCACTCTGGCAGCTACTGAAAGGACTTTGTACATGAACTTCTTTAGTTATTTATTTATGAGAGAGAAAGAGAACAAGAGAGAGAATGGGTGTGCCAGGGCCTCCAGCCACTGCAAACTCCAAACGCATGTGCCACCATGTGCATCTGGCTTAAGTGGGTTCTGGGGAATCGAACCTGGGTCCTTAGGCTTAACAGGCAAGCACCTTAACTACTAAGCCAACTCTGCAGCCCTGTGCATGAACTTCTGAGCTGACCTCTGATACGTGAGGATGCCCCTGACCCTGCTGAGGTGTGTTGGCCCCAAACCTATTTCTAGATGATTAGGATGGTCAGGCAAACTGTTACTAAGTCTACCCACTCCTCCTTGAAGGTAGCCAAGTTGTTTCATTAATTCTGAGAAAATGGCTAAGGGCACTTTCGATGTGCCACTTGTACAAATATATTCAAATGATCATTCAAATGATTTAACAGGCAAAGGGTCAGCCTTCTCAGAGTAAATCCCGTTTCTAATGTGCCTGCCTGAGTGATTTCATTAGGGTGCAATGTTAAAGAGAAGTGTATACCGATGCATAACTTATACAAATGTATGCAAATGATGTGCCTGAAGGAGCCAGAGTGGAATTCCTTGGAGATTCCTCTGGATTCCAGCACTGCATGGGGATCAGCTGTTATCACCACAAAGAGCAGCAGCTCCCAGCAGGGACACCAGGGTTATGGAGGCTAAGATGGGGAGAGGGGAAAGCAACAGCCACATCCAGGAAGCTCTTCCAGTTCTGGGGAGCAGCTTTTGCCCCGGGCTGGCTGTTCAATCACTATCCCCTACTGAGCAGGGTTTGCAGCAGTCTGCCTGATGCTCAGAATACTAATCAGCTCTAAACTTTTGAACCCCTTTTGGAAGGGAGTGAAAATTCACAGAGAGAAGACAACAGCATACCCAGTCAAGGGCTGAGTTTCAGTTCTTTTCAGGGGGGGAGGTGGGGAGAAAAGTCAGGCAGAGCCAACCAGGCTTCTGTTTGGATGTTTTTGGGGGATACCAGGACTGTTCACAGAGGCCACACCTTTTGTGGCAGGCTCTCAGTTCATGTGCTGGACAGAAATGAGGACAACAGCATGACATATGTTCCTTCTCAGAGAAAAGCAACAAAGTCTTGCTAGAATGATTTATTTTTTCATTCATTCCCTCATTCAGTTTTGCAGTGCTGGGGATTGGACCCAGGGCCTTGCTCATGCTAGACAAGTGCTCTGCTAATAATGGTAAGATAATGGTAAGATATCAGGGTTCAATGGGCACACACTGAGATTTCCAGCTTCTTGTGTCCTGAAACAAGGAATTAGATAGTCTCACCTGGATAGTAACAAGAAAAGGAGAAAGTTTAGAGACTCGCAGGGTGCCCCAGTAGGACGGATTAGGACTTCTGTGGGCCATTGATATCACACAGGCATTCTGGGACATTTGCATGGATACTAGAGCTTTCTTCTAAATACTGTATTTGTTATAGGTCTGAAGGTAGATGGAAGTGGGGTTGAGGTGTGGGGTGGTACCAGCATTCCTCTGTGCCAAGAGGGTTCCCCACCATATGATGATTTTGTAACCTTTGTGTAAGGCCTCCTGGATCTCACTATCTGCCCTGTTCCCCTGCCTCACTACTACTGAGTTATATGCCAGCCGTGTTTTCAGACACAGTACTACTGCGTACTTCCCCAGAGGCTGGGGTTACAGGTGTGTGCATGCCTGGCAGTTTTACTGGCTTGTCAAATGTCTTCAATCGGGTTGCAAACAGCTTGAGCGAGTATGCATATCTAGGGCTTGTGCTCAGGTGAAAACAGGGACTCTCTTCCTTCTCTACTGCCCAGCCTTCTTCCAGGACATGAGGGACTTTATATACTCTCTGCACCCCAGTAGTCCATGTAGTAAAGAGACCTTGGTACTTAGGGTGTGAAGTTCTGAGAGACCTTGGCCACTAGGCTGGCCTTTACTGTCACTCCAAAAGTCATCATCTAGGGTGAAGGGCACTTGTTCTTTTGGTACCTCACAGTTCACTCTGGACACTGAGAGGCAAAAAGAGCCTAGGAGCATCAGGTCTGAACCTGGGTCCTGTTATGTTTGGGCCCTAGCCCATTTGTTTGTCCTTCAGGATCACTGGGCTACATAGCTGCAATCACTGATTTGGATGTAGACCTTGGAGGCATCAGCCCTTATCAGATAAAACTATAATGCTGCCTTTATGTGGGTGTTGCCTTTCTGTCCCTGGCTGCCTGGAACCTTGTGCTGCCTAGACACACATATTGGTAGGGACCGACCCTTCTCTGTTTGAGCTAGGTGTGTGCATGCTGCTTCCTGACTCTGTGGCACAAATCCTGCTGCCAGGAGAGACCTCACACTCTGTCACTGTCTGAGACTAACTTGTCTTTAAAACACAGACAGTTCCCCACAAAGCATTCTCAAGCCACAGGGCTGACTGAGGTCTGATATGTGCAAGTCCTTCCACCTTTCCTGGAGATATCATCTTATCTGTATAATGCCCACACTCCCACATCTGTAAATTCTTGGAGCTTGGAGGTGCTTTCTTATTGATGTTCCACATATGGGAGCATTATTAAGATAATTATTAATGTTGGTACTAAGTAGCTTCCTTAGCCACAGTTGGCAGTAGTCCCTGTCCATAGTTTGTAGCAGTCCTCTATCCATGATCTGCAGAACTCTCCTACCCATGGCTTGCAGAGTAGTCCCATACACATGATATAGACATACATACATACGTACATACATACATATGTGTGTATGTTTCTCTTGCTGCTGCAAATGAATGCTTGTCCAGCTTTACATGGGTGGCTAGTAAATTGAACCTGTCCTGGTAGGCTTTACAAGCAAGCACCCTTAACTGCTAAGCCATTTCCTCAGCCCCTCTCCATGGTTTTATGCTGTCTACTATTTGTGTTTCCAGCTGTCTCTTCTCTATGGGCTGCAGTAGACCTCTCTGGGCTTTGCAGCAGTCTCCTGTCCATGGTTTGCAGTTTGCATCAGTGCCCTATCCTTGGTTTGTAGTAGTTGCCTATGTGTGGTTGGCAAAGGTGCCCTTTCCATGGTTTCAGCATCTTCTAGCTATAATCTGCAGTCTCCCTCTATCCATGGCTTGCAGTATCTCCCTATCCATGTTTCGAAAAGTCTGATATGCATGTTGTGGTGGCTTGACTGTAAAATGCCCCCCACGGCCTCATGTGTTTGTGATTGAGCCTCACACCTGACCCCAGCTGGCAGAGTCTTGTTGAAGGATGTCTGTCACTGGTGCAGACCTTGGGAATTTATAATCCACTATCCTGCCAGTGCTAGCTAGCTTACTCTTACTGCTTCCTCTCAGCTGATTTGGCAAGATGTAATTCTTAGTTATCTATTCTAACATACATGCTTTCTCTGCCTTGATGGAACTTCCCCTTAAAAAGGTGAGCCAAAACATACCCTTTCCTTCCACAAGCTACTTCTGGTTGGGTGTTCTGTCTCAAGCAACAAGAAGGTAACTGCTAACATGGTTGGCAGTAAGACTATATCTATGGTCTCTACTAGTCTCCTATTCATGGTCAGACACAGAACCCTGTGCATAATCTGCACCTGTCCCCTGTCAATCGTTTGTGAAAGTCATGGTGTTCAGCAGTTCCCTATCAATGGTGTGTAGCTGTCTCCTAGCCTTGGTTTGCAGAATGTTATTCTCAATCGTGGCTTGTAGCAGTCACATCTTGATTGTTTGCAATATTTCCCCATGCAAAGTCTGAAGCAGTCCCTTGTTAATGGTCTGCTGCTGTCCCCTGCTCTTGGACTGAAGATGTTTCCTATCCATGGCTTGCAGAAGTCACCAACTTATGGTATGACAGAGGATCCTATCCATGGTCTGCAGCAACCTTCTGTCTGTGGTTCATTCCAGAGCCCTAAGTATGGTTCAAGGCTGTCTCTTATCTATAGTAGTCCCCTGTTTATAGTTTGCAGCATTGCCGTATCCATGGTCTGGGGCAGTCTAATATCTGTAGTCTGTACCAGTCCCCCATGTTCATGATTTTCTTTCACTGTGAAGCAGCCCCTAACTGTGGTTTTCAGTAGTCTTGTATCCATGAACTGCATCTTTGCATTGGCACACTCTATCATCTATGGTTTGCAACAGTCATGTATCCATGGGAACAGCAGTCCTCTTTGCATGGCCTGCAGCAGCCCCCTATCAGTGGTCAGCAGTAGTCGTCTCCTTGCCATAGTTTGCAGAAGACTTCTGAACATGGTCTGTATAGACCACTGTCTGTGGTTTGAAGCTGTATCCTTTTCACAGTTTTCAGCTGCCTTCTATCCATGCTCTGTAGCACGCTCCTATCCATGTTTTGCACGTTTTCCCCAGTCCATTGTCTGCAGCAGTCCCTTATCCATGGTATGTAACAGTCTCCTATTCATGGCTTGCAGTGCTTCGCTGTCTACTCTGCCCAGTAGTTTCTACCCATGGTCTGCAGTGGTAGTAGTCCTCTGTCCCTAGTCTGCAGCAGTCCTTTATCCATGGCTTAGAGCAGTCCCCTCTCCATGGTCAACATCAGTCGTCTTCTATCCTTGGTTTGCAGCAGTCCCCTGTATATTGTTAGCAGTGGTCCTGTGTTCACAGTATGCAGCAGTCATCTATTGGTGGTTTCCAGTACTCCTCCACCCTTTGTTTGCAGTAGCCCTTAATCTACAGTGTGCAGCAGTCCTATGTCCATATTTGCAAGAGTCTTCTGTCTGTCGTTTGCAGTAGCCCTGTACCCCTGTTTTGTGGTAGTCCTCTGCCTGTGGTGCGCAGCAATCCTGTACCCATGTGTGCAGCAGTCTGCTCCCCATGGTGTGCAGCAGTCCTCTCATGCAGCAGTCTCCTTCCCTGTTGTCCATTTCTGTGCTTCGGTTACTCATGGTCCTCAATGGCCCAAAACACTAAATTGAAAATTTTAAAAGTGGACAAATTCTAACTTCTACATTTGAAGCTGGTCTGAGTGACGTGGTGGAATCTTGGGTTTTTCTGCTCCCTCTGCCTGGTAGGAAAGCCATCTCCTTGCCCAGGGTATCCTTTCTGTATACAGTATCCACTCATTCATGCTTTATGCCTTTTTTATTTTCTGATAAACAGACTGCAGGGATTTTCATTACATCATTATTTTGGTTAATAATGGCCTTTGGTTAACAATGGTTAATAAAGACTGTGTGTTGTAGTGCTTAAAATTTGGAGCACCTTTAGAAAAGCTATAATGCATTTTAAGTTCTCAATTTAATATGAAAAGATTAATTTCATATGCTGAGATTGCTAAATTTTGTGATAAATTGGTGTTAGTCTGTTACTTCCCTTGATTTATAAATTAATCATATATATATATATATATATATGTATATATATATATATATATATGTGAAAAAATAGCATACATAGAGCTCAGAATTATCTTCAGTTTTGCACATCCACTGGTATGTTTGAACACATACTGCTGGAAAGGGAGTAGGGGTATGTTTTTAAAACTTATGTGCCCTGTCTTCCCAGATCTTACTTCAATCCCAACCCAACCCTCTTCTCTGATGTATGTTCTGTGTTCTGCATGAAGCCTGGATGCCTAATGGCCTTTAATAGTCTTACAGCTGCCAATGACTTCCAGGGATATGAACCCATGTCTCTTCCTCCATTCAGCAAACAGTTACTAGTTCCCTTCTGTATGCCAAGCAAGTATTGGCAGCTGCATGCACAGTAGTGAACAAAGGAAGTCTGATGGATGCCAAGGTTGCCTGCTTAGTAGGTGCTTAGCTTAACTGCTAGTTGCTTAAGGATATGTTTCAGGGGTGAAAACATCAGCTCTGAAGTCTTAAATGACAATAGCTTTGTTCTTGCTGTCTTAGGAGCTGGATGGATGGCAGGGCATGGGTGGAACAAGGTGGTGGAAGCAGGCCATGGGAGTGATCCCCATCCTTTTGAAATGGAAAAGAGTCAGTCCTCATGGGGCTCTGGGAATCCTCCCATGCTTGCACTACATACTTGGGCTCCTATTTCCCATGAACCTATGGTGTAGGCTCCCACCCCAGTATACTGTTGGGCTTCAAGGAAAGAAGCACCTTGATGGTGGCTGCTGTGAGCCAGAGCATGTCCTGTCAGGGACCAGGCAGTTGGCTGCCCCCAACTGTGGTAGACATACCCTGACGATATGCCATTGAGGGAACAACGAAGGTGGTAAACATGGCTCAGCCTGGTAGAGCCACTTTCCAGTGGGGCTTGGAGGACACCAGCTCAGGAAGGCATTGATTATGGGAAGTGACTCAGCTGGGGATGATGTCAGACATGACACAGGAGACACTGTGCTGACGTCTGGGAAGCTGAGCCCAGCAGCTACCAAAGTGGAGGCACTGCTGTGTGTCACACTGAATCCCACAGGCTATAAGAAAATGACCTAGAGCCTCCCCAGAGGCTGGGGCTGGAAACTTGCTTGGTGACACAAGAGTCCAGGGAACAGCTTCCTCTAGCACCCGAAAAGAAGGGATGATTAACTACTGGCCTTGAAAGGTACATGTGGAGAAATGTCCTTGGGCTCTGCTTTCCCACCAGCAAAACATCCTGTGTCAGTTCTAGCTTAACAGTGGGAGGCAGCTAGCCATCCTGCTAGGAAGAAACCTTGCCCAATAAACACGACCTCCCTGGCCCTGTGTAGAAGGAGGGTCATGGGCATGCAGAGGATGTGAGGAGGGGCTGCTTGGCAACTGAGAATCTTCAGAGCAGAAGAGCCTTCACCTGTGGACAGTCACCTTTGCCTGTGGCTTAGTGAAGGAGCAGTGTTCAGGAGGACCCCACTAGCTGGGCAGTAGGGGTCATGATGTGAAGTTCTGGGACACCCTTAACCCACTCTGCTACTCATGATCACCTCTGAAAAGGGCTGAGGTTGGCACTGTTATTCTTCTGTCAGATGCCCTCAAGGCTCTGGGAACCCACTGTCCCATTTTCTAGAGTCTGGGTGGGACCAAACAAGATAGCCCCTTAGCCCCTTTCCTTACTATTCACCTTTCCGAATGCCAGTGAGGGTCTTGTGGCACAAGGCAGGCTCCGTTCCCTTGTCCACTATCACTTCCAGAAACAGAGGCTTCTTGGGTGGAACCAACCATTTAGTGAAGTGTATCTGGATGGGTGAAATGCTGAAGTCTCTTTGTGAAGTCTGGGTTTTAGTCCTACAAGTGATAAGCTGAGAGCTGATGAAATAATTCTATAAGAATTGAGCCACCCAAAATATGGTCCAGACTTGACTTTCAACTCACTGTGGACCATGGTGAATGCTTGCTAATTACATGCTCAGAATGGGTGGTCCCTGACTCTGCACAGAGCTGTGTCGGCAGCTGAGAGTCATTGATTATTAGCTACTAAGGAGTCCAGGAACTGGACAGATACTGGTGGGGCCCTGGTCTCCCTAAAGATCTTGTGGTTGGAATGTAAAATACTCCCCACCCCCACCATAGGCTTGTGTGCTTGAATACTCGATCCTGGGCTCGTGGTGCTGTTTGGGAAGGTTATGGGACCTATAGGAAGTGCAACCTTGCTGGAGGAAGTGTGTCACTGGAGATGGGTCTTGAGGCTTTTAGCCTAGCTTCATTTCTTGTTCTCTCTCTGCCTCTTTCCTGCTGATATGAAGGTATGATACCATGTTCCTGCTCTATCTGTTACATCATCCATGCTGTGTGAAACTTAACCTCAAAAGTAAGCCAACTGCACCCTTTTCCTCCCGTAAGCTGCTTCTGGTTAGATATTTGTTCACAGCAGTAAGAAAGTAAGCAATAACATTCTGAAGGTTTGGGTTAACCCAGGGAAATAAACACTGTGACCATTTCTGTGGCTCTGTTATAGTTTAGATAGATCTAGTTTGAGTATTGTCTTCACTCCCACACTTTTTTAAAGGTTTATAAGGTCCATGTGATGGAAATTTGATCCCTGCTTTGGACCTTTAAGAGGTAGGTTTAGTGGGAGATCATTAGGTCATTGGGGTCATGCCCTCAGAAGTGAATAAAGTGTTTCTGGAGGTCCCAGAGCTAGTTTTGTTGAGAGGATTGCTATAAACAAGCAAGACTGACCTTTTCTTCCTATCTCATCACATGAACGCTTTTTCACATACATGTGGCAATGATGTGCTATAGTTCAGGGAATCCTCACCTGAGCCTGTGCCATGCTTACTGGCCTCCACAATTGTGAGCTAAATGAATCCTTTAAAACAAGTGATTTAGCTTCCTGCATCTCATTATAGCAATGAAAGAGGGACTAAGGCAAATTCTCCCTGTCTCTTCCAAGAAGACACCCCAAGTTCCTCTCTGGCCTCCACAAATGTACAGAAGGGGCATAAACATCTGCATACACATGCAGACACTGTACACACAAATGAGAAGCCAGACTGTGGTATAAATAAGCTCCATGCTGAACACACAGTAGATACTCAAAACAGTGGCTACCTCTGTCCTTAATCCTCCTTCTCATTTTGTAGGTTTCTTTGTATACTGTGCTCTAGTGAAGAAAGGGTGATAGACACAGCAGCATTGCATAACTCAGTTCTCTTGACAGGATCTGGGCTGAGGCCACAATTAGGCTACACCATCTTCATAAGTGTGTTCATGGTCTTCATTCATGAGCACAGCCTCTACCATCAACAACTCCCTAGAGAGAAAACCTAGGGTCACAGCAGGTGCCCCTTGGGTGGCACTCTAAAGACACTACCCTCAAACTACTATGGCAGGATGGAGGTCTGTCTGACACTCCTATTCCACAAATGCAGAATGTGGAGCTCAGAGAAAATGGAGCTTCTAAAAGGCACAAAGCAAAGAAAGCAAGACGCAGGGTCCAGTCTGTGACAACTAGACACTTGTGTAAACGTGGGTGCAAGCCGGTGGCAGTTTTCATGTGGCCACCACTGTTGCAGGGCTAGGCTGTTACAGGAGTGGGCCTAACTCCCTCTAGAAAAGCGTCCTGTCCTTATTCCAGGTTCCTGGAATGGAGAATACAGAGACCTTTCTCTCCCAGTCAGGTTGCAGGCTTGGAAGAGTGGATATTTGGTAAAGTCCCACACTAGTGTGGGACCCTGACAAGTGACTTACCTCTTTGACCCTCGGTTTTTCAAAGTATGTTCAATGGGAAAAATAACACTGACAATCTACTACTGCAAACCATGGATAGGAGATGAATCTTTTGCCCACCACAAATCCGCCCTACTGTGTGGGCTGTTGGTGAATTTCTTTCACACAGTGGCCAAGGCTGAACTTTTACTTCATGACTCTGTTGTCCCACAGGCCTGTGAGGCCTCTTCTCGAGGGTGGGACGAGAAGAAGCCTGGAGGCAGGCCCCATCCACTCTTTGAGAGCCCTACTGGCAACTGACATACATGCCTCAGCTTACCTCCATTGCCAGCAACTGCCCATGCAAACACATGGGGAAGAAAGGGACCTGGAGATGGTTGCTGAGGGCAACAAGGCAAACTGCATCAAGTTTGTGCCATGCCACAGCAGGTACTGGTTTCTGGTAGAAGTGTCTCTTCTGCCACATGCTGGAGCTTGCTGGGTTGCCACAAAGATAGATACTAGAGGAATGTGGAGCTTTGAACAGGGCTCAGCAGGCAACTGGGGTGAATCAGATTCTGACTCCATCTCCACCGTGGACTGGGGTGGGCAATTTCATATCCAAATATCCTTACCTTCAACTATCATGTCTACTTGGATAACAGCAAGGAGCATGACAGACACTTTAAAGATCACCTTGAGGAGTAAATAATGCAGTGCGCAGGAGGTATGGCCCTTTAAAGCCCTATGGTGGAAATCATCAATGCCTGAGCTCTCTGTCCTCTGGAGGAGGATAGTGGAGAGATACTCTAAAACCAACCTCCTCCCCTGGTCACTGCAGGTGTCCTCTAACTAACTCTGTGTTTCCCTTTGCTTGTGTCTGCCTTGAGGTTCAAAGCCCTGATGTGGGAAGAGCAATAGACATTTGTCCTGGGAGGGCCACTGCATTTGTTTCTCTGCTAACATGGCAGATGCACAGAACTCGACATACACTGTAACTGCCCCGGGGACCTCAGAGTGTGGTTTTGAGGTAGAATCTAATGGCTGATGCAGGTGAGCACACCATGTTGGGAATGGGGCTCATTATGAATGCTCAGAGTAGAGCCTGAGCAGACTTCACCGCCTTCAATACAAGCCAGTCCCTTGTGGGGACATGCTTCTTGTCTATCGTTTTCTCATGCCACGGGATTCTCACTAATCCATATGAAGTACTTGATGAGAATGCTAATGTGGGATGAGTGGGGAAGCATGCACCCCCCTCTGTCTCTATTCTCCTCAGAAATGCCGATGACATCCCCGCGTATGTGTCGACAGCAGGCCCTCTGATGCACGGCAGTGTTAGAGTGCAGGATCTGGGAAGGTTTCCTCGTGCACATTAGCTAAGTAGGAGGCTGAAACATGTGTTGGCTGATGATGGTTGAACAGAAACAAAGTCCCCAAGGCCATGGTGGAGCCCATGAGGATGCATCAGGCTGTGCTGTGGGACCAGGCTCTGGCTGTCTGCTCTGAGTAACACTGTTCCTGAGCCCTAGGACTAACCCTCCCAGAGATGAAGAGAAGCCCATGCTGGTCTGGGTGCTTTCTGAACTCAGACTGAGTGTAGTCTCCAGATGGTAAAGTCCACTCTTCAACATGTAGGACTGTTTGTGTCCTGATAACTCACACAGGTGTGTGACCACCTCTATGATCAGTCAAGATACAGAGCATTCCTGCCTCCCAAACTGCCCCTGAGTCCCTTTGTAGGTATCTCCCCTGGACCTGCCTTGGCAAGGGAGGAGCTGATCTGTGTTTCCTCAGTGTTTTTTTTCAGAACTCTGTGTGTCGGTCATACTGAGTGTGATCTTTGATTCACCTTAGGAACTCTTGTTTTGCTGTGTGAAAGTGGGCTATTTCTTTGCAGGCTAGGGGTCCACAGCTCATACATGCCATGTTTTTCTATTCACCAGTTTCAGTTCATCTGGATTCTTGCCAATTTAGGGCAAGCAAGAATTGATTGGCATTTCAACCATGCTCTGAGATGCTTGTATTCTTTCTCCTGCCTCATGGGGCTGCTGTGGCAATCATGCATCCCAATCTACATCAGACACATGACACAATACCTGACAGCATTCCTGTTTGGCACAATTGAGCCACAGTGGGAGAGTTCTCAGTCATTGCCACTGCTACACTGTGTGATCTGGGGCAAGTTACTTACCTGCTCTGTGCCTCACCTTTTCCATCTGCAAATTATGACATAATAGTGCCTACCTTAGATGGTTTACTATTGCTGATAATTCCAAAGCCTAGTTTTCTGCTCTTTAAAGTGAGGATTAATGGCCAGGATGTAGAAAGGTGATGTTTGCTCAGATCTCACTGTGTGTGGAATTGGGACACAGTAAGCCTCAGTCTTAGTCATCTTTCTCAGGGAATGTGTGCTATACCATATGTGGTGGTTTGATTCAGGTGTCCCCCATAAACTTTAGTATTCTGAATGCTAGTCTCCACAGCTGATGGCATTTGGAAATTAAAGTCTTCTGGAGGTGGTGTATTGTTGGGGGTGGGCTTATGGGTGTTATAGCCAGTTTCTCCATGCCAGTATCTGGCACACTCTGCTGTTGCTAATGACCACCTTATGTTGGCCAGGGGTAATGTCCACTCTCTGCTCATGCCATCATTTCCCCTTGCCATAATGGCATTTCCCTTCAAGTCTGTAAGCCAAAATAAACCGCTTTTCCCAAAAGCTGCTCTTGGTCAGGTGATTTCTGCCAGCAATGTGAACCTGACTGCAAAGTAGATTTTGTATTGAGAGTGGCATTGCTGCTAGACACCTGACTGTGTGGCTTTGGCCTTTCAGAGCTTATTTTCAAGAGGAATTGGTAGGATTTGAAATCTTGACCTAAGAGATGTCTTACAGTGCTGGAAGTACAGTTGATGGACTATTCTGGTCAGAGTTGAAAGATCTGCATGAAGTATGAACTATGAACTGTGAGGATTGGCTTATGAGGGTGAGAAAGAGCTTTGCTTGGACTGGGCTAGAAGCAGTTTGTGTGAGAGGTTTTCTGTCATGCCCCTGTCCTGAGAATTTGTGTAGGATTGCATTGTGTAGAAATGGACTGGTATGAGCAGAAGAATATGGCACAGAAATGAAATTTTTGGGCCGAAACTTCTGGCTGTTCAGCTGCAATTATAAGATATTATGACCTTTAAGATTGGGCCAGCTAACCTGCACTTGCACAAGAGGAAAAATCTAAACTCTTTTGAAGGGGCCTGAGTACTCAAGGAGTGTCCTGTTCTCAAAGTCTGCTTTGTGTCCTACCTGGTATTGTGGAGTATAATAAATGCAAGAAAGAGTGGGTCATTGAGTTTGCAATATGGTCTTGTGTTTTGGAAATGGACATGGGCTGTGTGAAGCAGGTTTGCTGGATGCCTGCATGGAGACTTGATGGAGTGGTGAGGATGAACCATGGGTTACAGTGGAGACCCAGTGGAGATGCCAGGGCCATGAGATGGCTGTCAAGGATAGCTGCTGGCCCGAGATGAAGTTTTCCAGGACTGTGAGTAGCCTATCTGGAGGGGCAGAATTGGAACTCCAGAGACTTGTTGCTGGTTAGAATTATCAAAATTGGAGATTTGTCAGTGATTAGAGTTGTTGGACTTGGAGCTACAGTGTTTGATATTTGCCCTGTTTAAATCTTGTATTGGTTGAATATTTCTTTGCTATGCCCAATGGCATCTTTTACAGTGTGAGTGTTTATTCTGTGTCATTATGGGTTTTGTGGGAGTTTTGGTATTATGGCTCAGTTAAAAGATCTTGGACTATGGGAATGTGTGAACATCATTGGGATTGATAAAAGCTATGGGGATGTTTAAAGTTGGACTGAATACATTGCATTTTATATCATACATGGTTATCAGTTTATGGGGGCCAGGTGCGGAATGTGGTGGTTTGATTCAGGTGTTCACCATAAACTTAGGTATTCTGAATGCTAGTCTCCCCAGCTGATGGCAATTGAAAATTAAAGCCCCCTAAAGGCAGTGTATTGTTGGGAGCAGGATTACGGGTGTTATAGCCAGTTTCCCTATGCCAGTGTTTGGCATACTCTGCTATTGCTATTATCCACTTTATGTTGGCCAGAGGGGATGTCCACCCTATGTTCATGCCATAGTTTTCCCCTGCCATCATGGAGCCTCCCCTTGAGTCTGTAAGCCAAAATAAACCTTTTTCTCCCCCCAAAGCTGGTCTTGGTCAGGTGATTTCTGCCAGCAATGCAAACCTGACTGCAACACTGTAGTATCATTCTGACATAGCCAGGCCAGAGTGAGTGGTCTTGTAGGCTGTGCTGGGGGACAGATACTGAGAAGCCACTAGGGCTGACCACTACTGTCTCTCTGGTGACTCATTAACCATGCCTCTCAGCGGGGACCCAAGACTCCAAGTGACATCCTAAGACCTTTCATGAGATGACTAATGTCCTTTCTCCCCATCTGTCAATTACAGACCAGCATCACAGAGCTACCAGATCTTGGGGTGATACTCTGAAGGGACAGAGGGCCTTGGAAGGAGAAACACTGGGGAATAGCAGGCTCAAAATGGCTTTCTTCACATAAACCAAGTGTGTGTAAATATGTAAATACTGGCTTATCTGATGATCCAGTCAGTCCCAAAACAGCTAGCAAAAGCTCAGTGCTTAGTGCTCAGTGTGGGGCAAGCTGAGGGGGTCACTCTTGCCAGCTGAGAGCTTGGAAAAAAATCAGCATTACCCACATATGTATTCTGACATCTCTGCATGAAGTCTCTTTATAATCTCTTCCATTAGATATGAACAACCCCGTATCTTTCTGGAAGTTCCAGGATACCCAGTGTCTGGTGTGGTGTAAAATGAAGGCTCAGCTATGGGTGCTTTGTCAGCAACAAGACTGCCATTTCCTTGAGTGTCCAGAACACCACCCTGAGGACAGCTGTGGCATTTCATGGTGGGGGTGTGAGTATGGAGCACCACTGGCCCTGCTCTTGAGATTTTGCCACACAGGCACCAGGAGTTGCAGCAAAGGACATAAGGGGCAAGAGAGATCGCCCATCTCAGCCTTTGCCTCTGCCTGCCTTTTGTCTTAGGGTATCCTGAGAGCAGTAGCTCCTGGGCTGAGGAGCCCTGAAAATGATTCCTGTGGACATTGCTCTGTCGTTTCCAAGCACTAATGAGATGAGTGCAGATGAGATTTCTGAAAGGTGTACTGGTCTCTCCAGGCAGACCTTCATGGAACATCTCCTTCTGACACCATCAGGCCAATGGCTGCACAGCTGGGTTCCCTGACACTATTTCTGGAGGTGAGTGAGCATGTAGAATTCTCACCCAGGCTGGCCCCTCCGCTGATTAGTGCTGAGCCTGATGGTCTGATGGTCATGTGGCAGGCTAGGTTTGAGTGGCTAAGCAAAGCAAGGTGTTGCCAACATTGGCTGGCACCTTCCATGTTGGAGCCCTTGTCAACATTAACAGAATCACCCACCTTCACCTGTATTGGCTTCAGAAACTGAATAGGGGTGTCACCTCTGCCTCTCCATGGCTTCTTTCCTCATTGGAACTGAATCAAGAGGCTAGACATGAAACAGCCATCTTGTAACCATGAGATCGGCACAGAGATGCTGTGTGTAGGAAGAAGGAAAGAATAAGAGAAGGGCATGGGACACTGCACGCTTTCGGAGCTGTCTAGATTTCCTCACTGGAAAAGAGCCACACATCTAGCAGTGCTGCATTCAAGTTGGCTCTCAGACACATAATACAATCCTTTCTGATATAGGGCTGAGCAAACAAAAGCCACTGGGCAGAGCTCTAAAGCATGGCTTATTTGAGAAGGACTGGGGCATGGCTCTGGGTGGCCACATGGAGGCCAGAGCCCCAGCTGGTGGAGAACCCATAATTGAAGATCTTGGCTCTTGGTTTATATGGATAGCTCCAACTAGCTGGGCTTTTAATTGTGTGGACTGCATTACCTCTAGGAGACAGCTCTGGAAGCTGAGAGCCCAGTTCTCAATCCCAGCCTAGCCACTTACTGTGGGTGGCCTTGGCAAATGCTTGCAGTTGTGTTAAGTCTTGCTTGTGGTCTGTAGCATGGCACCTTCCATGAGGAGCTGCTGGGGATGCAGTGAGGCAACTGTGAAGGAGTACCTAGGGCAGCACCTGGTACATGATGGTGCACAGTACATGCTACACTGATTATTAGATGTGAGGTTTAAGACACAGAAGTGCGCTGTGCTCCTGTCACATCAGCAACCTGCCAGAAATCCCATCCTCTAGTGGCCTTCAGCTGGGTGGCTGAGGGGCCCTGCATCATGGTATTCAGTTATATATGCCACTGACTCTGTATATGGCCTTGGTGAATAAGCCTCTCTGGACCCCAGCTGCCCTGTGCTTGCATGGGAGCAATGTCAGGCCTCTCTTATTAGAAGAACCTTTGGTTTTGTTGTTCTCCAGGTCATTCCAATATCCTGGGGATTTCCTGGCTGTGCGGAGTTTCTTGGCTCCCTGAAGATGATTCAGCACACCAACACTGCACTGTCAGCGCACCTTTCCTGGGTTAATACCATGTGACAGAAAAGAAGGAAAGTTCCCATGGGTTTGGGGTAGAGGAATATGTCCACCTGCCTGTGTAAGGACAAGAAGCCTCAGGATTATTAGTTTACTTTGCTTTGTTGGCAACTGAGGATGCTGTCACATTTCAGGGTGTGCCTGTAATCTCGTGGCAGTGGCCTGGCCCAACCTTGGGAGTCCAATGGCATCCTTCACCGTCTCTGGGGCTATTGACACATTGATTTTGCTGTCTGATTTTCTGAATTGCAGAATAGCTTTTAAACAGTGTGTGGGTTGAACGACAGCCTGTGGGTACCAGCCCACAGGGGTTTGTAGGGAGAGTGACATGAACTGGCGAAAGCATCTCTTCTGTCAGCAGGCATGTTTGCCTCCCATGCCATCAAGAAAGCTTCCACTTCTGGCTGACTTGGCAGGTCATATTCCTTCATGAGGCAACCTTCTGACCATTGTTGCTTGTGACTTTCTTGTCTTATCTCCATGGTTGATATAGTCAGAGCCTGAGAGACAAGCCAAGACAAGATGGCAGTATCTGCTGTCACCTGGATTAGCTGTACAAAACTCCAAAGGTCAGAGTCCCCAGAGTCAGCTTGGCCATTGTATCAAGGGATGAATTGGATGTTCAACCTTCCTGAGTCCCTGGGAGGCAGCAGGGAGTTCAGAGCCAAGTTGAGCACGTGTGCTTTGAGACATCGTAAGGTGGGCGCTACCAACAATTCTCTCAGGCCTTCATGTCCCTCCCTTCTAGGGAGGAGCTGTTAGGCATGAGTTTCACACCTCAGCACAGTGGTCTGGCCTATGCTCTGCCAGGATGTGGCCCAGGCCACTCTGCCCTTCTATGTGACCTTGTCCTTCTTGGGGGGGGGGGAAGGAGAGGTCTATGGCATCCTCAGTGGAGTCTGACTGATGCAGTCCCTGCAGGGGGTGAGAGTGGGTCCTGTTGGTGTGATCTGGATGTTCTGACTCCTCCCGGCTGGGTTTCTTTCTAGCTCAGGGTTGAGGGCCAAGTGAGTGATGTGGGGCTACTCTTTTGTGGACTTGGACTGGTAAAGCTCTTGCAGTGTGGCGGAATGCTACAGAAGTTGACATAGAGGAGAAGAGAAGAATCTTTATTTCTCCCTTATGAAAGCATCCACAGTGATAGGCTTTGCCACCAGTCAGTCGTTCATTGCTGGGACTAGCCTCTGTGTAATACTTGGTTCTACCATGTCCAGGACTTCCATCCTCATCACATGGGTTCACTATAGGCTCTCATTCCCATAGAAAAGGTAGCTCTACAGTGCCTGCATTGTCCCATCTCAGAGGCACAGATGGTCTGTTTTGTCACTTACAGCATACCACAAGAAAAGAATGTAATGAAGAGAGGTAATCAATGGTGTGTGGTGAGTGTTGACCTCTTTGATCTCTGATCACTGATGACCCTACATCACCCAAGGATGGAATGTTTGCAAAGACACTTCCAGGCATTGCAAGAAGCAGTTATGTGCAAAGGGAATGGACTGGAGAGCAACAAACTCTGGTACAACTTCTCTCTGGTCTAAGCCTTGCTCCACACCACTCAGAAGTGAGATGGTAGTCCTTCTTGTGTTCAGACTATCCTTACTGGGACAAATTAGCCATCAGGCTATACTTTCCCTTTAATTTTCGCAGAATACCAGAGACCTACACACACCCAAGAGCATATCTGGCCCCTGCCAGAGAGGTTGCTTGGGGTTCTCCCAGTGAGCACCCTGCCTGGGGCTGGCTTCCCACAATGTCTGCTGTGCTTCAGCCTCCTCTCCAAGTACATTGGAGGATGTCTGCTCTGTGAGCTGAGCATGGACCCTGATTAGCACACCACTCCAATGTCCTTCCCAAACTACTGCCATCCCTCCTCTCCCTTTATACCTAGACCTGGAGAGATGCTTGGGTGGTACAGAGTGAGGCAGAAAATATTAGGTCACAAGAAAACGGTCATGCCCATTGCCCTGTCATAAGCTGCTTGAGTCCAGAGGATGTGGGACATATAGCAAGTGGGACACAGTTGCCTGCTCTCTTGAGCCTGCCCGGATGAACGGGCAGACAATGCCACCTCTAAGTGACCTTTCAGGGAGAAACCCATATTTACCTTCTTATGACTATGTATAACTGGGCTTATGTATGATTAAAATCAAATGCATCATGGGAAGAACTTGCACGATAGAGAAAATGTTATATACCCCAAACCTGTCAATCAAACCAAAGCACCACCCAAATGATGCCCTTAGCAATGGGCCCATCCTCTCCTGAAAATCTTATAAAGAAGAGCCTCGGACCACTCCCTTGTGTTCTTGTCACTGGAGTGGCCCATTGCCCCTTTGGTAGTGTTTTTAAGCCTTTACTATCACTTTGCTTTTAAGAAAATTTTAACAAAGTTCCTTGCTGCCTAATTACTTGTACACACCTTTCTACAATCCTTTAGTTAAGACACCAAGAACCTGTAAACCCCCAGGGAGAGAGAGCCCACCCATAACAACAGCTCTGTCAATGGGAGTGTTGATGGGAGGTAGTCCCAAGCTGAGGAATTGGAGAGTAGGGCCTTTTCCTTTTTTAAATTTTAATTTTGAAGGTTCTGTGAAGCATACCTTTATAGAGGCATTAGCCCAAAAATCTGGGGCTTATGGGAAGAATTTTGGCTGGAGATATAGCAGCCATAAGAGATATTTCAGTACTATTGGTAGAGTGCTTGCCTAGCATGGAAAAAGCCCTTGGTTTCAATCCACAGCACTGCATAAACCAGCACCTGAGAGGATCGGAAGTTCAAAATCATCCTGGGCTCCACAGTGCAAGGCCAGCCTGGGCAACATGAGACCCTGTCTGCAAATGTATTTTCAAAAAAGACCTATCAGCCCACAAGTGGCTGACATCACAAAGCAGAATGCAGTCCTGAGAGAGAAGGTCTGGAGACCTGGTGCTGTGGGCATTATGAGGTCCAGTTGAAGGGGAGAGCACCAGAGATGAAAGGCCTGATGACTTGGGAAAGAAAGTATTCTCCAGGCCATGTCACCTGGGAGTCACGCTGGTTCTCTCCTTGGCAGCCTGGCCAGAGTCTGTTAGACACTATGGTAGTTTGAATATATGGCTCCATAGACTCAGGCATTTTTATTAAAATTAAACTTCTTCTTAAGTCCCCAGCAGGCAGATCCCTGCTAGAAGGGGCACATCACTGCTGGCAGATCTCAGAGTCCATCCCTAAGATGTGTTTGGAAGCAGATCAGATTTCCAGTCCACAGGTGTGACGAGAGCAGTTTGAAACTGGTAGTTCATGCTTGCTGTTGGTGTTGGCTGTTAGTGATTCTCTTTGCATGGATCTATGAAAGGAAGCCAGCTATGATGGTGTTTCCCTGACTCTGTAAGCCTGAAATAAATCCCTTCCTCCCATGAACTGTGTCTGGCTGGATGTTTGTCCCAGCAACAAGGAACTGACACCAAGCCTCTAGCCTGTAGGCTGTCAATGTCAGCTTCCACAGGGGAGAGAAGAGCTTAGTGGGGCTGGGAGATAGCACACAGTGAAAGTGAGATGAAGAAAGGGTGCCTTCCCCTCCTGACTACTAAGGGCTGGACTTGCGGGGCCATTGCCAGTGTCACAGCCCTGTGTTACAGAACCCCAGCTCTGTTTCCTACTGGATAGGCTCCAGTTTGGCATGTTCTTCAGATAGGCTGGACACTTCCCTGCCTCTCACTGGATGTAACCTGAAGTCTTGGCTGTGAGGTATGCTGTCAGGGATACCATAGCCCACCAGCGTACCATCGCAGACTCTTGGATTTGGCTTGCATGTCATTTTTAATTTTTAAAATATTTTTATTGACAATTTTCATACAGTTGTATAATTGTTATCATCTTCTGTCCCTCATTCCCATACACTGAATCCTTTCTTCTCTTTCTTCTACTTTGATATCTGTCTTTTTGCCCTTCTCAACCAATCATAATGAAATGATGGTCCCACTATTGTGCAGGTTTTGTGCAATAAGGGAGTGATATACATTTCTTGTTTAGCACTGATCACTTGTCAATTATTCTCAGCACTTTGATGAATTTTGAGTCTCCCTGGTAGTCACTGCCAATTGCAAAAAGAAGTTTCTCTGACCAAAGCTGAGAGAAGGACTGATCAATGGGCATAAATATTTAAAGGTGACTAGATGGGTACAACATGTCCAATTATTGGCCTGCATGTATTAAGGTTAAATCTTGTTCCTTTAGAAGGAATGACATACCTTTTAAATTTTGGGACACATTCAAGTAAGGTTATAAAGCCCAAAGTAGATAAACAATGCTCATGTTTCTTCAGTTTTAAATTTACTTTTCAGATTCCTTAATTGTATACCCTTACTAGTAAACATTCAAGTATGCCCATTGATCAGTCCTGAGAATAACTGGGGACAGCATTTATTTATTTATTTATTTGACAGAAAAAGAAGGAGGAAAGAAGGGAGAAAGGGAAGGAGCGAGGGAAAGAGGGAGGGAAAGAGAGAGAGAGAGAGAGAGAATGGGCATCCCAGGGCTTCCAACCACTGCAAATGAACTCCAGATGCATGTGACCCCTTGTGCATCTGGCTAATGTGGGTCCTGGGGAATAGAATCTAGGTCCTTTGGCTTTGCAGACAAATGCCTTAACTGCTAAGTCATCCCTCCAGCCCCAGAATATTTTTAAAAGGAGAAATCATCACCCTTCACTGTTCAGTGAGTCAACTCGGTCATGATTTCTTGCCCTGTGTTCAACTCCTTTTACTATGGAAATTTTCTTGACATCAAGTGGTACTTATTATTTTGTGTGCATTACATCTTATCATAAGTATTTCTTGAAGTAATTAAATACTTCAAAAAGTAGCATTTTAAAAGGTAATTTACATCAAACTAAATAAGATGAAACAATACTTTGTTTAGAATATACCTTACTCTTGGACATCTATTTTTTTCCCAAGAAATAATCAACATTGATAACTTGGTGGTACAATGATAGACAATCTTCAGCTTGTGCTGGTTCAACTTATGACGGCATGAGAGTGGTCACATTAAGTAGAAGTCTGACTGAATTTTGCCTTTCATCATTTCCCAGGGTGGCTGTGATGCTGGGAAGTGAGGGCACGCTGAGACTCCCAGTCAGCCTCCCACTGGGGAGACAACCAGGAGTCCAGTGTGCTGCATTGCTAAATGATCATGTGCCATAGTTGAGGCCTGTTTAATGCATTTCGATTTAGGGTATTTTCTACTTAATATGCATTTATTGAGGAGTAACACATTGTAGATCAAGAAGCTGTGCTAAATATAATAAAACCAGTCCAGTAAGAGCTTTCTCCTTCCTGCCACCAGCCTCCTACCCTTGTGTTTCACATTCTCTTATTGAAGGGCTTTGAACAGAGGAAAAACATACGCCTGGGAAGATAGATTTTATAGGCGAATAAGAGCCTCTAGTTCTCACATAACACATGGCTGGATTTTCTATTTTCTGCAATCAACTAGAGCGCTTCTTATGACCCAAGCGTGTCTGGAAAAGTTATGGGACCTGCCAAGGGCTTGATGAGGGGAAATGGTCAAGAGCGCAGGTTTGCGAGGAGGTGGTTTAAGGGAACAGTGACTCTGCTTGCAGCATTAGAGTCTATGTCCTCCAAGAAACTGGCTGCACCAAGTAGCTGGGGCTGCAATGTGTGACAGTGCTTTATGCTCTTGCCTTTGATCAAACACAAGGACATTACTTTCCAGAAGTGCTGTAAGAATAGATCTTCAACCTAGAGGCATCTACTAGAGCATTTTGGAAAATTCACCTCATACATGCTTGCCAACATAGACAATAACCTACTAAGGCAGGATCTTTCCTTTATCAGTGGAAGTGAACTTTTTCAGGCACTTGTCTCTTTTTTTTTATGAAAGCAAGTTTCAGTAGCTGGTAGCTAGCAGAAACCTGACACTTACTCCCAAGGCTGAGAAGTTGTAGGCAAGTGATAATATTGCTATTAACATGCTTGAAAACCCACTGTGGGCAGCAACTGTGATTGAGATATCACTGGACCATCACTAGACAAACTTTCCAAAATACCCTGACCAAGTACCTCCATGGATAACACAGTAGAAATACAGCAGCCCTTGCAGACTTTAGACTATCCACAGGCATCCCAGCCACTTTCAACAGTGGGTGACAGGTAGCATTGGTAAGGACCCAATTCCATGTTGTCATCTCTTCCTACATTCCTCTTTGCAGAGTTCTGACGTAGGTGAAGTTAGACAGCTTCAGATCAGTTTAAGAATTATCAGATGAGGCTGGGGAGATGGATCATTCAATAAAGTGCTTGTATACAAGAACCTGAGTTTGGATCCCCAGCCAGTTATGGTGGATTATGCCAGTAATTCTATCAATGGAAGGGAGTCCCTGGGGCTGGGCTGGGCTGGCTAGCTACCCCACTAAGTCAGTGAGCTTCAGAAACAGTAAGAGGCTGTGTCTCAAAAAACAAACAAACAAACAAACAAGAGGAGAGTGATTGAGGAAGATACACAGTGTTAACATGCATGAACACACATGGGAACATATACCTGTATACACATGTATAAGTCATACATACATATACATGAAAAACAAACAGAAAAAGACAGAGACTTACTCTGGCAGATACACATGCTACATGTGCACAAGTGGGAGGAATATATCTGATGCTGAATATTGAGAAGTCAAGGGCCTGCTCCTAGTATCTCCAGAAGAAAACAATTAGGTATCCTTCCCTGATGCATGCCAGGAGGGCTGTGACTTGTTTGAAGCACCTCCAGATATATGTGGATCATCGGGTCATCTTCCTGGGGTCAATGGAGCTATAGAAACTTCAGGGAAACCCATTGCTGTCTGGTGATACAGAGCCCTGAGTGGGTGATTTTCACAAAGGTGCCTGCAAGATACTAAAAAATAATTCTACATCTTCCAGCTGACTGCTTATAAATATATAGCTGTCCAGACTTGCTGTTGGAGAAAGCATGTTTTTCTGTCTATATTCCAAATACCATGGAATAACTTTTCTTGCTTCTGTGGTTGTCAGTCTGGGAGGTATAGGAGGTGGCCCTAGTGTCCATAGACAATTTAAGGCACAGTTCTGTGCTTTTGAAACAACCTAGTATATTGAGAGAAAAGTATCAGAGAATACCAAAGAACTTTATCCAGACATTTTATGGTTTGAATGTGAAATGTCTCCTGCAGGCTCATGTATTTTAATACTTGTTCTCTAGCTGGTGATACTATTCTGAGAGATTGTGGATCCTTTGGGAGATGGGGTCCAGCTGGAAGAAGCAGGTCAAGGGCAAGGTCTTGTGGGTTTTTTGCTGGCCTTTGCTTCCAGTCTGTTCTTTGCTTCTTGTTTTACCAAAATGTGAAGACCTCCACACTCTCATTACCATGAGCTTCCTGCCTCCATGCCTTCCCCACCATGATGGACTGTATCCCTTTAAACCATGAGCCAAAATAAATACTTCATCCTTTAAGTTACTTATTGTTGAATATTTGATTGCTGTGACTAGAAAAACTAACTTCCTGACAGTGTGAAGTTGATCTGAGTTTTTTTTTTTTTTATTTTATTTTGAGGTAGTGTCTCACTCTACTCCAGGCTGACTTGGAACTCACTATGTAGTCTCAGGATGGCCTTGAACTCATGGCAATCCTCCTACCTCTGCCTCTTAAATGCTGGGATTAAAGGTGTGTGCCACCATGTCTGGCTGAGTTTTTTTTTTTTTGTTGTTAAATAAAGTTTGGGAGATAGGCTGAAAATGTGGCTCAGCAGTAAAGTGCTAGCCTGGCATGTGCAAGGCCCCAGGTACTCATGGAAGCACTGTAAACCCAAACCCCAAACAAGTAACAGGCTGGAGAGATGACCCAGTGGTTAAGTGAACTTACTGCACAAGCATGAGGGCCTGAGGAGGTCCTGAGAGTGTCTGAGTGTGAATCTCTAGATCCCATGTAAAGAGCTGGGTATGGCTACACCTGTCTGTAATCCAAGTCCTGCAGAGGGAAAAAGAGAACAGGGGACCACCCCAGCTTGAAGAATATAAACAGCAAATTCTGGAGTCAGTAGAGAATATGGATCAAAATAAAACATCCAGAAGAGAGAGACACCCAATGTTCTGCTCCTGCCATAGCAAGTGAGTGCATGGGGCACTATATTGGCACATATATGTGCATATACCCCCACATCACATACATACAGCAAAGATAATACCCTGAGACTATCTGGGTGTTGACAATGGGCTGGACCTTTAGGCAGAGAGAACTCCTTAAGGTAGGCAAGTGTGAAGTTTCTCAGAGACACTTCCAACTTGAGCAGGAGAACTGGCTGTAAGCAGGACAGGCAAATCCTGAGAACTTGGATTCTAAACAAAAGATTTGGAGATATGATTGCAAACCATGGAGTGGAACGGGGATAGATCCACCAGGATGCTAAAAGGTTGAGTGCCACGGCTCTGATCACAGTGACCAGATTGGGGAGGGGGGGATGAGAAAGAGAGACTGGCATGTGGCCGTTGTGGCTTTTGGTGAGGATGACTCCACAGTTAGGCCATGAATAAGGAGGATCCGGTTCTATAGGGGAGACCTTCACTTGTTTGGGACTTGTGCTGCTCCAGTGTTTGTAGAACACTCAAGCCACCCAGTGCATCTTTAGCTGGGTTTGGTAACCAGCCTACAGCTAAGGGCTCTCACCCTGAGCACAAGCAAGGTAAGCTAGGAAGGGGTGTGGAAAGCCCAGTGTGACTCCCTGACTCCAAGTTTAGTGTGCTAAACTTAAGGTGACAAGGATCTTCCTAACTCTCAACTGTTTGCCCAGCATTGGAGTACAAGCCAGTCACCATGGGATTAGTATGGTTTCATGTTTTATAGAGGGCAAACTGAGGCTCAGAAATTTTCATCATCCAGCCAAGGCAGGGGATCTTCCTCTCTGCTCCTCCGTCTCCCTTCTTGCCTTGCTCTCCCTTGACCTTTTCTCTCTCTTTTATTTTTATTTCTTTTATTTATTTATGAGGAGAGAGAGAAAATAAATCTGGGTGTGCCAGGGTTTCTTGCTACTACAAACAAACTCCAGATGCATGTGCCACTTTGAGCATTTGACTTTACATGGATTTAACCTGGGATGATAGGTTTTGTAAGCAAGCATCTTTAATCATGAAGCCATCTGCCCAGCCCCCCTCTCTCTTTAATAAGGCCTCACTATGTAGGTTAGGCTGGCCTTAGTCTTGGGGTTCTTTTACCTCACCTCCTGCATTCTGGGGCCATAGGCCTCCTCTTTCTTTCTTCCTAAATCATAGGCCAGCCTCCTTGTTCTGTAGCCCTGTTTTCAGGTGGATCAAATGTGTTACACCTCCCAGGATTTTTGTTCAATTGCTTTAAAAAATAATGGCAATAACACTGAAATTGTTTTCCACTTATTAAAGGTACAGGCATCTGGAGTGTTATTGATGTTCAGAAAGTGGAAATTGAATGTGCCAATAGGTAATTACAGCAAATATTAGCAATAGCATGAATGATGTGTTTAACATAATTGGAAACTGGGTTTTCCCCTGTGGAAATGAAAGATGCTGAGAACTGCCATAGATGACTTCATGTTAAGAGAAGCATATGGATTTTTTTTAGCTTCTTGCAGTTTACAAGGTCATCATGGGTGTGGTTAAGAGAACACAATAGCTGTAGATAAAGTTGACAATTACACAAGAGTTTGAAGGTCTCAGAATCCACATACCTGCCCACCTACTTATTGCTGATCTCAACCCTCCAGCCTGCCTTAAACTGTGCCTGCTGCTTGGTCAAAACACTTCTCACCATCTTCAGAATGTCTGCTATGGCTGGAGCGTGGATGCAACAACAAAAGCCAGAGCTTGGAGAGTGTCAGGTCAGCCACAAGTCCATGCCGTCTACTCTCTGCAGCGCTGGCATCGGGGTGGGGCAGGGCAGCTGCGATTATTCTATCTATTCATCACAGGAAATGGTGCATGTATCACACATAAGCATCCCATTTACTGAGAATGTGCCAGTGAAGGAAGGAAAGGGAGCTATACCCAGAATCTGCCCTGGGACAGGCCTGCACTTTTATTAATTTTGTTTTGTTTCTAGAATGTTATTGACTTGCCTGTATTTTAGATAAAGAACTCAACTCTGGGAGGGAGGAAACGACCAGTTTAAGGCTACATTCTTGTCCAGGTTAATAGGATAATGGGCCATCCACGTGTAGCTCCATGTGGCATGATGCCCCCTTGAGGCCTCCATGCTGGGTGATCTACATGTGAGCCTAAGACAGTGGACTCACAGAGCTCTCAAACCCCTCTCTTCCTAGGGCTAGATTTTCTCTCCACTCATCTATTTGAGAAAATCTTCCCTATTTTCAAAGATCTGTTTTGCACAATCTACTTTCTGAAAATTCCCTAACTTGCAATGGCTCCATTCATCCTTTGTCTATGATCTGATCTCATTTTATACTTAATTAATTTACTTGCTCACTTAGGCATTATTTCATGTATCCAGTGTTTCACTGACTGAACATTTTGGGGCTCCATTATGTGTTAAGTTCTGATAATATGAACTGAGGAGGCAGAGCCTATGGCATTTGACAATATTTGTAGCTGTGCTCATGTGATGAGTGCCGTAATAAAGCACAAGAGGCTTGCAGCACTGATTTTACTCACAGAAGGGGAAGGGTAGGGGTGGAGAGGCAAGAGCTTTATAGGTAAAGCTTCAAAGTAAAACTTAAACCTCAAGAAGAAGCTGCTCGGCCCATTGTAGGTGACACTAGCAGACAATTGTCCCTAGAGAGGATCTGGATCTTAGACTCATGATCTGGCAGAAAGTTTCTTCTTTATGTAACTGGAGCAAGAGAGACAGACAAAGAGAAATATAGGCCAAAATGCAAATAGCCCCCAGTGTTTAGTAATCACACAAAACCACCAAAAGCCATTGAATGTAGCTGACAAATGGCCCAGCTTTGTGCCCTGCCTTGCTAAGGTCACCATACACAGTGGGCAGCATTTATGCTCCAATACTGCCTTTACTCAGGGGCATGTAAGGGAAGCAAAAGGCAACATTTCCCCTTTATCTACACATTCAGTCAATCATGATCAGACAAGATCAAATGGAAAAGCCTGTATTTTAGAGACTGCATTCAAATTGTCCTACTATTATTGTTACTCGTCACTTACTGTTCTTAATTCGCAAATTAGACTTTACCTTACTGTGTATGTATTAGTCCTCTGTGTCCATCGGTCCTGCATCCATGAATTCAACAAGCTATAGATTGAGAATATTTAAAAAAATTGCATCTGGGGCTGGAGAGATGGCTTAGTGGTTAAAGCATTTGCCTGCAAAGCCAAAAGGACCCAGGATCAATTCCCCAGAGCTCACATGAGCCAGATACACAAGGTGGTGCATACATCTGGAGTTCATTTGCAGTGGCTCGAGGCTCTAGCGTGCCCATTCTCGCTCTGTCTGTCTGCCTCTTTCTCTCTCAAATAAATAAATAAAAATAAAAATATAAAATTTAGAAAACAATTGCAACTGTACTAACTAAGGAGATTCTCCCCCTTGTTGTTTCCTGAACAATACAGAATAGCTAGCACAACCATGGCATTTACACTGTTTGTGTTGCAAGTTGTATAAAGATGATGTAAGTGTAGTATTGTTATGTGTTGATATCATGTCCTTTATAAGGGCCTTGAGCACCTGCAATTTTAAGCTTTAATAGAGAGTCCTGGAACCAGTCTCCTGTAGATAATTACACAGGCATCAATGGCACACATAGGGTTCAGTACTACGCTTGGCTCCAGCATCTGCTGGAGTCTTGGAATGGTCTCTCATAGATACAAGGGATCCCTATATTCTGTTCTAAGCTGGAGCCTTATGACTCTGGAGCCTCTGCCAGCACCACAAGAAGAGCTGGCAGGGCTGCACAGCAAAGTGCAACACACCTGGGGCTTGAAATAACAGACACCTGTTCTCTCTGGGCTCTGGACACCAGAAGTTTAATTGAAGGCACCTGCCGAGGGCTCTCCCTCCAGGGCCCTTCTTTGCTTTTCCTGCCTGGGCTGAGGCATTGTGACTTCCATCTCTGCCTATTCTTCACCTGGTGTCTTCCCTGATCATCTGTCTTTGCTTGGACCATACCACACTTCTCCTACCACTGTGGCACCTATGCATTTACAAGGACACTGATCCTATTGGACTAGGGGCCATTCCAATGATGTCTTAGTGTGAACTTCATCAATGACCCCATTTCCAAATGAGGTCATGTTTACCAGCATTGATGCTCCAACATGTCCTTTTGGGGAATTCTGATAAGCCCACAATGACTAGCTTAAAATTCAAAGAGGCTAAGTGCCACACTGAGCTAGTTTCCTCAAATGTCCCATGGACCTGTAATCTGAAAGAGCTGCCTGGTGGCCAGTCCTTGCTCTGGACATTCCTGGACAAGGCAAGCTGGAGGGGCAGCATCACTGTGGTAATAGGAGGGAAACAGGAAGAAAGAAGGTGGGGCACGGGGAGAAGGAGGAAGAAAGGGAGAGAGGACGGGAGGCAGGCAGGCTGAAACCCCAGGAAGAGACAGTCCTGGGAGGTCCAGGGTCATGGAGAGGTAGGGGACTAAACTACTGAATCCCTGAAGGTTGGGGCAGAGGAAGACAGGACGGTTCATATTTAGAAATAGTTCTGTGTGTAATTCATTGAGTTACAGCCAACATGAAACCACCAGTGGGTCATTGTCCTCATTGATAGAAGGAACCATCTGGTTAACTGTTCCCAGAGTGAGGCAAGCACTTCAGTCTTCTTGTTCTGGTCCAAGGTGGGTTTGGCATCAATGAAGGCTTTGAGCAACCTGGTTCTCAGACAGTTTGAGATAGCCAGTCGTGCTCTGGGGAGCAAGCCCACAAACATAAGATAATAAATGTCACTGGAAGGGGGAACCCAGCTTTCCCCTCCAGTGGAATAGGCTGCCTACCCTTAGAAGTGGCAACAGAGGAAGGCTTCCCCCTTTAAAAGTGCCTTTTCCCTGGCAATGGAGGCTAGGAAGTCCTTACCCAAATGCATTCCTATTGCCAAAACCATGGCAGCTTAAAATGCAGGCCCCCTGTGCAGCCTTTCAGCAGCAGGGGCCCTTAGCAGTGAATTCAGCTGGAATTGACAGGAGCCCTGGGGGAGAATGGCAAACTGATGGAGGGGAAGGGAACCAAGGTCCCAAGCCACATCAACATTGACTTTGTAATTTTGTTCAGAGAAGTCCCTGAATATCTCCAAATCCTCTTCAAAACAACAAAGGGTGATGTCTGGGTCTGGGGATTACAGAAATCCTGAAATAATTAGCTCACTTAGCAGGGCTCGTCCAAGCACCTGCCACTGTGTGCAGGCCTCACGGTGGGGCAGCTCAGGAGATGGGTGGGACTCACAGGAGATGAGCGATTCTAAGCCCCTTGGGGTGACACACAGGCAGTTGGCCAGGCTGATGTGCTAGCACACTGGGGAATGGGGGAGGGGGCTTCCAAATGACTTCCAAGAGGGGAGCAGGGCCTGTACCTCACAGTGAGGGAATAGACGATAAATACAGTCAGGCAGGCAGTCATCAGAGGAGCCTGGAACACAGTCCTCAAAACGAAGCATCATGTTATATTCAGGTAGCTCTAAGTAGATACCTCTGTGGCAGGAGCAGGGAGTAGAGTGGTGATAGAGACCACTGTGTGTCCATGCACACAGTTGTAAAAGGTTTATGGAACTGTTGGAGCCAAGACTCCCGTCACTGCCTGTTCGGACTGCCAGGGACCCTGGCCACCTGCTTCTTAGAGCAATGGCATAGGCTGCAGGGAGTCCTCTGGGGCTGATTACTTGGAAATGTCTGAGGTGTCTGAGAAGAGCAGTCTAGCAGGGTGGGAGACAGGGGCCACCCATCCCCTGCCAGATAGAGATGCTGGCTCTCCTGAGACTTGCTGGTAGTCTCTTTCCTATGATGGGTGATGGCTAGAATGCTAGTTCTTCCCCGCCCTGGCATAGACCCCTGGCTCACCCTTCCCTTCAGGACACTCTTCTGTTGCATAATGACGTGGTTTGGGGCCCAAATGTTATGGAAGGCAACACGATGAACCATTCAGAGATGAGGGGCCCATCAAGCCCACCAGCATGGGGAAGTGTGCAGAACAGGTAGGAAGGTCATTGCAGTCTCCATCAGGAGACTACATCAGGAGAACACAAGCTCCTGTGACTAGGACAAGGCCCTAGCTGGGTGAAGCACCAGGCTGCTGAGACAGCATGCACATGCTTAGGGATAGGGTCTAGGGTGCTTCATTGTATGGGGCCATGAGTGGGCATACATGCCAGGTACCCCTCAGATGGCTAGGCTGGGACAGTCCTGAACCATGTTTGCTTCAGAGAAGTGCCATCTACCAATGGCAGCCCTTTTGCTCAGAGCATTTGGTTTTGAAGATAAATTAAATGGTCAATTTATATCAGGATAGTAGAAAGAAAGGGGTTGGGGATGTCTACGAGAATAGCCTTCTGATAACCAGAGGGATAGAGGAGTTTAAAGTGGGAAAGCCATCAAAGAAAGAGGAGAAAGTGGGAGGGACCGAGGAAAAGAGCAAGACCTGGTGACCTCCCATGAGTGAGACACATATGCACTACCCTGTTGCAGTCATAGCAGGGGTGTCTGACCTTAGCCATGCAAGGCCTGAGGTCACACAGCCTTATGCTCTGTATCCTGACCTAAGGGCCCCACTGCACATGAGCATTGCTTGTTATCCCCAAGTCTGGCTTCTGAGTGTGGAGTGTGGTAGTGGTGGTGGGAATGACTCTGGCTTGGTTCTCCCAGGGGTCCTGTTTCCTGGGGCTCTGTGTGCACACTGCTCTCTCTCCAGGTACACTTAGAGTGGGAGCAGTGGAGAGTGCAGCATTTATCCGCAGTAGATGGCACCCAGCCTGCCTTCTTCCTAGGCTATAAATTGTCAGTAGCAAATAGAATTTCCAAACAAGCACCGAGGGAGTTTGAGGCACAGTCTCGCTGGTTTTATTGAAGGTTTATGAGAGATGGCAAAGCAGTTACCAGCAGGTTTACAGAGGTGTCAGGGGACAGCACACCCTCCCCATTTGTGCATAGAGCATCCCACCCAAATCAGCCACAAACCTGCAGTGGAAAAGTAAAGCTATGGATATAGTTGGATATTCTGCCTTCTTCCGAAGAAAACAGCTCAGATTTAAGGAAGGCCAGATGAGGCTTGTAAGGTCAGGTCACAGAGAAAAACATAGCTCACAAATTGTTTTCCTGGCCAGGGCTAATTCTGAAGTGAGGAACTCTAGCCCCAGGGCTAGGAAGAGAGGCCACTGAGCCACACTGTTTACCCTTGAAGATATTGATCCCAATGTCTGACCATGTAAAGTGGGTGCAATATTGTGAGTCAAATACCATAGTGGATGGCATGCTAAGAGCTGGGCATGTAATGAGCACAGAGGGTGACATCTTTAGTAGCTACACCCCAGCAAAACCCTAAGTCTACACAGAACCTCCCTGGAGATGTTCCACATGGAAAAGCCTACTATTAAAGCATGAAATTCCTTCAGAACATTGTAAGGTGACTACTTGGGACTTTATCTAGGAGAACACTGTCCATTTCCACATTGTTGTATTATCCTCCCCTCTTGACCGTCATAGTAAAATCAAGAGTATAGCAGCAAAAAAGGCCACCATTCACCAAGCCTTTACTCAGAGACCATTGTCAGCTTGCCATAGCAGGACTGCTGGGGGCCTACAAGCGCATAGACATGGTGGTCCAGGATAGTCCAGACTAATGTCTTGAAGCAAGTGCAGAGGGATGGAGGGGGCTAAGGGTACTTGGACTTGTACTGGCTCTGCTGTCCCTGATGTTTCTGAACTCAAGCCACCTCTCTTGGCAAAACCCGTTGGTGAAGATAGCTGGAATGTTTGAAATTATGAAATGAAGTTTGTGGCATCCGCTTAGCATGTAAGAGATGCTACATGCTGCATTACTGGAGGCTTTCAGTTTAACTACTTAACCTAGCTTGTGGTGTCTATGTCTCGTTTGGTTCCACCTCAAAGGCATCTTAGGCAATGCTCATGATTTTCTTCCTCTTTGTGTTTTCCCTTAGCTTTCTTCATTTTTCCTGTCTTCACAGGTAATGCTGGAGCCAGAGAGACGCCAGTGGGAGCCGAGGCAGTGGTGTGGATAGAGCAGCTGGCTGCACATGCTGTGCGGGCGGACAAAGGACAGACACAGTTCTTAGCTGAGATTCAGGAGTTTGATGGACTCTTGGCTTTTCCCATGATTAACGTCTTTTGAATGCCTGATCTTACTCAGAAATCTCTACACTGAGGTGGGTAGGGAGTTTGCCCACTCACTCACCCCTGATAGATGCATGCAGAGCCTTTGTGCTTAGTGTGGGGAGGACAGGGGAAAATGCCAATGTCTACTCACCCCTTTGGAGAGACAGTGGCATTGGAATGGAGACCCCAGTGTGGCTGTGGTCTATGAGCCACATGGAGTCCAGAAAAGCTGGGAGGGTACTATGCTTCCCCAGCGCAGGAGGAGGAGATGGGCACCAAGCTCAGCCTTTCAGTGTGCAGCCAGGACAGGTGGCTGCAGAGGGCCCCAAGAGACTTTTGAATCTCCTCCAGCTGGTCACCTTCTGCTGGGTGGGCTTTGGAATAGTTTCAGATCTGGAGGAGTCCTCAGATCTGAGCTACACTTGGAATGAGGCCCAGAGGAGATGTCTGACCACTTACATGTCACATACATAGATGTCTGAAAGAATTGAGCCACACATGTCTAACTGCCCAAGGTAAAGAGAAGCATTGGCACAATTCTATTCCTTGATTTTCTTTCCTTTGCAAGGTCATGTTAGATAGCTATTCTTCAGTTTTGTAACTTTCAAAGCAGTGGACATGATACTTGCTTCTCCTCCCTTAGTGATTTGAACTGAAGATCAGTGAGCTGATAACAGCATGCATAGTTCTCCAAAGAGGTCATGCAGGTATTCAACAGACTAGGGATTTGCCTGAGCACAGGAATCCATATCCTTATCTGGTCCAGGGTTTGGCTTCTGAGACATCCTCTCAATCTGGGCCCAGAATTTCCATGCCTGGATGAGCCTAGCCTATCACCTCACTGTCTCCAATCCACAAGTACACATGAATGAATGAATGCTTAAACACATGTGCATGCACAGATTTACATATAAACTATCATATATAGACATATTGACATATACATGTGAACAATATGCACCTACCCCTCATAAACCACGTACTCATACATATAACCATGTGCACACACACAAAGAAATGCACATGCGTAAATGCACTTTTCAGTGTACACATTGGTATACACACTTGTGTAAGTCATGCTCACTCATATATACATGTACACAGAAAAATACACTCAAGCATGCACACATGTACACACAAGCATATCTGCACATACACAGACACATCCACACACACACTGAGGACTCTTGCAGTATTCTGGAGAGCGGACACAGATTTCCTTGAACAAATGAGAACTCCCAATTGTGCTGAGGATGGGGCTAGTTCTATTACTGGCTGGCTTTGGAACATTGGGCAACTGCTTTACATTTCTAGGATTCCATATCCAACTTGTAGAATATAGAATCTGGAGGAGCTAGGTTTGGTTCCCCAGAACCCATGTAAGCCAGATGCACAAAGTAATGCATGTGTCTAGAGTTTGTTTGCAGTGGATAGAGGCCCTGGCACGTGTATGCTCGCTCGCTCTCTCTCTCTCTCTCATCAATAAAGAAAAACAAAATAAAATATTTTCAGCCAAGATAAGACCTGGGTAGTGTTGCAACGCCAGATGCTGGTTGTGGGCTGCAGGCCTGCTCCATGCCCTGCCCTGTGTTTTCCCTGACTTGCCTCTTCACTCCACTCCTGTCTAGAACTCTTATACTCTTGCCTCCTCCTCTCTATTCTCTCACCAAGGAGAGGAAGCACTGACACGTTCAGACCTCCACAGAAGGTAAAGGCTTTGCATTGTGTCTCCTCTTAGAGGCACTGAGTTCTGAGTAAGGAGTGGAAGCTTTTGACCTATGGTGCCTCCTTTGACCAGGTGAGCAAATATTTGCTATTGAGGATGGGGTCCTTCCTCGTTATGGTCTGCTGAGGAAGTTCCAGGTCTACTTTGGCAGTGGCCTTAGTTACAAAGCTACATGCACTTGTTCCTGTATGTGTGAGACTATATATGAGTAAACATTTTCTCCACATCTGTGCACATACTGGCCTCACATATTACATTTGAGAAATTTTGAAGGACCTATTTCCCAGTTTCCTTCCCTGAGTGTGGGGGGTGGAAGTCTTATTGGGTTTCTGAAGGTTCCAAGTTAGGATATTCTGTCACATTCTTACATGAAGGCAGAGGGACAGCAGTACCCTTCTAGAACCTGAGGAAACATTGACATATTTACATTCAAGGCCACATTTACATGGACCTGAAACCATATCTACATGTACCTGAGATCACATCAGCATGAATATAGACCTGAGGCAACATCTACATACACCTGAATCTACATGTATATAGACCTGAGGCCACATATATGTAGACCGGAGGCCACATTTCCATAGACCTGAGGCTACATATACATAGACCTAAGGCTGCATTTATGTAGTCTTTATGTAACATAGGTCATATGTATGTAGATCTGAGGTCACATCCACATAGACCTGAGGTCATATCTACATAGACCTGAGGCCACAAGCATGTAGAACTAGACTATATCCTTAATAGGCTTTCTCAAATTTTCTATATGAATAGGGTAAGAATCAAAATTATAAGTTCTATCTGCCTTTCGATGAACAATTATGTTTTTATATCAGTTTTCTCTATTCCCATTTTACTAAAAACAACAATATTTTTTCTTTTTCACTCAGCTAAATATTTAATTTCATTACTCTCATGTTCTACCTTCCACAATGCACCATCAACACAGTTCAGCCACTTTGTAACAACAGGGATTGCCTTTTCTCCACCACCCAATAGCATGTCCCTCGTTTCCACCTGAGACCTCATCAAAATGGCCTTTCCAATCATATTCCTGCCAAACTGTTCATGAACTCAAAGGAGATGAAGGTTTTCTTACAGCTGTTCTCCTCTCCTAACCCTTCACAGAATCATCTTGTCATGGAATTCTCACATAATCACCTGTAATTTTCTAGTATTATAGTGTATTTCCAAACTCTTCCACTTTTTAGAAAATGTTTTATTTATTTATTTTTAGAGAGAGAAAGAGGAAGGTAGCTATCTAGCTAACTAGGTAGATAAATAGATACATATAGAGAGACAATGGGCATGCCAGGGCCTCCAGCTGCTGCAAACAAACACCAGATGCAAGTACCACCTTGTGCATCTAGCTTATGTGGGTACCTGGGGACTCTAACCTGGGTGCTTAGGCTTTGCAGGCAAGTGCCTTAACTACTAAGCCATCTCTCCAGCCCTTTTCCACTTTTTATACCAATACCCACTTCCAAACCTGTCTCCATATTTTGAGGTATTTATTACTAGTTTCCTGTCCTTTTTATTTTTTTGGATTGCTTTAACAAACTACCATGGATGGAATGGCTTTAAACAGAAGCTTGTTTCACATAGTTCTGGAGGGTGGGAAGTTCATGATCAAGGTGCTGGTGGTGTCTGAAGAGATCAGGTTACTAGATCTTCAGGTCCATAACCTTCCAGCTTAGTTTCCTTACATTCCAAAGAAATTATGAAATAGAAATTGGCAAGAAAATTATATTTATTTACAGTTTGGCCAAATGAAAGAACTTAATTTCTGTCCCCTGCCATGCCATGCCTGTGGCCATCTTACAGGTTATAGAAAACCATGAAACAAAGGCCAGCACATATGTAGGTTTGGCTGCTTGACAACTTGACCTCTGTCCTTTGCTGGCAGGAAGGGGACTCCTCAAGCTCCAGGCTGCTTCCATATCCCGTGTTTACTGTTATAGTTTTTATTCCAGTCCTGGCCTGAGGAAGATGAAGTAGACATTCCCTCCAAAAATGTTCCCTGGTTTTAAAAGGGAAAAATCTCAACATTTAAATGGGATGGTTGGTATAACATTCCCACCCATTCTGGCCCCAGCAGAGTCTTTGTCCTTTGTCTGTATCTTTGATGGGTGTAGAGTGGAAGCCTTTTGTATCTTTTCTTTGGTGGTCAACTTCAAAGATTTCTGGGTACCTGTTAAATACATTGATAGGCAAAGGGAAGGGACACAGTCTGTCTTTAGGATTTAAGAATATCTCCTCTGTCAGGACTCCTTTCCATTGTCTCAGCCGGGCATCACTGCTGTGGGCTCATTGTCTGAGTCATACGTGACACCTTCTCCTGCTCTTACATGACAGAAGGGGGAGGGACTTTCCTTGATTCCTTCTGTAAGTGAACTAACCCTGTCCATGAGAGGTTTGCTCTTATAACCGAATGTGTATGGAAAGGACCCCTCTCTGCTCCTCTGAACACCATCTTCTCATGAGTCACCATCTCCAGGGAGAAAGGTCTAGGGAGAGGACATGTGCTTTCCCCCATGGCAGCCGCTTTTGTAGGCAAGTTTAGCTTGGGGTTTGGGTAGCTGTATATTCTTCTATAACCACTCATGTCTCCAGAGTGAAGTGAAGGCACTTTTACAAATTTACTCTGTTTTCTGAGGAATGAATTTGATTAAAGCATTTAGATTCTCTGTGAAGTTGAGCTGCTAGAAAGGTACAGGTGGCCAAGATATCTGGCCTTGGCATTCTCATGCTGATTTCAAATGGTTTTGTTCAAGCAAACTTGAAATGCCTTATGTTAAATACTGGCCTACTTAAACCTGAGCAACAGAAGGGATCAAAGAGAATCCAACTGGCATGTTTTTCCTTGGTTAGGTTTTGTCCATGAAATTGTTATGGGTAGGAACTGTGTCTAGTCTAAAAAGCCTGAGGGCTTTAGCCTTTACCTTCCACACAGCATGTCATGCTAAGATCAGGTATAAGTGAGATTTCAGGTCAGGCAAATATTGGTTTCAAACCTAAGACAGAACTTGACATAGATTGAGGATAACTTCCCTGACTTTTGCTGGGATTTCCCCTTTCTTGGGCCTGCCTCAGATGTCAGGTAGACATGGCTGCATGTGCCACAGGCAGCACAGGCTCCTGTGGATCTGTCTTTTGGAGACACCCCGAGACCTTTCTCTGGCTTCTAGCAACCCTGCAGGCCCACAGCTGCTCTGGAGTAAGTAGCATACTGAGGTGAGTCAGGAATCCAGAATCCCAAGAAAGACTGTTTGCAGGGGGAGTGGCTGTCTGCAGGCTTACTCTTTTGGGCTCATTCTATTCATAAGGTTCTTGGCTGGCCATTGTCAGGTGACATCATACACATTCACTGCATACCCCACAAGGGTTTTTTTTTTTTCTTTATTAGTTAGTTTTGTATTCAGCAAATACAGTCAGTTTGGTACCATTATTAGGCTCATCCGTGACCTACCCCCTCCCCTTGGCCCCTCCTTGTTGAGGTATACAGGTCATGCATTGTGGAGTTAGCCCACAGTTATGGGTAAGCTAAATGCCTCTGCATATCATGACCCAACATGTGGCTCTGACATTCTTTCCTCCCCCTCTTCCACAAAATTTCCCTGAGCCACGTTGGGTTCATTTTTGGTCTGCTTCAGTGATGAGGTGTTGGGGGCCTCTGAGGCTCTAGCTCTCTGATTTGGTAGGAATTGATTTTTCTCTGTGTTGATCTCCTTCCCCCTTGTGCTGGTATCCGGTTCATCGGGAAAACAGCGCCCTTGCTTGTTTCTCCAATTTTTCTTAGTTTCAGCCAGGGCCCTTTTGAGGTATGATGGGGTGGCTCTCCCCTTAGGATCTACATCTATCTGAAAAAGAGAAGCAGATCCTCCAACGGAGAGTAAGTTAGCACCAGGACAAATGAGATAACCCTTACTTTTTTTTATAGAGAATTTAGTAGGTGTAGGCCCTCTTGTAGCCCACTGATTGATGGTAGCTTGATATTGGAGAGTGGGCTTATGTTTGGATATGGTTCTGACTTGTTTCCCAGCTCCAGCTATGGGTCCCATACCAGTGAGGGGATCAGTTAGCCAAACTGAGAGCAGTTGGTTCCCCACCATGGCTGTGTGCCACCACTGCACTTCCCACAAGGGTTTTTTATGTTGTCTTAGGATTTTAGGAAAACAAACATAGTGCAAGACCCAGGGGAAGTAGTGGAATTCACTTTGTGGAGTGACAACTGGCGTGTCTTACTATTGTACAGTGACTTACGTCATGAGGGTGACAGTTCTAATTCCTCCTCCTGGAGTATGGGTGGCAGTCTCTAATAAGGATTGGTCACATAAAAGCAGTTTGCCATGAAGTCTGAAGTCTGCACTGTCTAAGGCTTTTGCTCTAGAGGTTCTGGTGGTCACACTTCGTGTCAGAACTGCTCTGTGCAAGGGCTGACATCAGCTACCTGCCAAGTTCCAAGTAGTCCGGGGACCCAGGACCAAGTTATTTCCCCCATCAACTCTAAAGTCCCAGGTCAGTGTCTCTCTGGGCAGAAATGGGCAGGAATGAGCTGGAATGAGATGTAGTGTTAGCCGTAGTGCTCTCTAGAGGCACTCTGAGATTGGCAGGCTGGACCACTCCTCTGGGAGCCACTGTACTGTGCTGGTTCTGAGGTCCTTGCCCACTTCACCGTGGCCCACACCAGCACAGCACCATCTGCCTGCTCCCACTGGCACTGTGACAGCCTTCACAGCACCACGATGAGCTTGGAAAGCTGGAGCTTGGCTTAGCAAAGGATGAATCTGAAATCTTTCCTCTGCCCCCCCCGTTCTCCCTCCTCACCACCCCCTCCACAACCAATTTATCTGCCAGTCCAGCCTCCAAGCAGAGTTGGGGCCAAGTTGGCCATATGCCCATGCTTATCAGCCTCTGTGACCAGATGGCAGGAGAGCAGCCCATGGCAGGAAGGACAGGGCTGGGAAGTCCCCATGTGTGGAGCATGCTCAGTGGAGAGGCAAGAGACCAGAAGGTTCTCCAGGTTGCAAAGGAGGTAGAGGGAACAGGGACATGCATGTCTAGTTATGCACATGTTGTGTATTTGTGTGTCCTTGTGTGGGGATGTGCATAGATGTGCACATGTGCATGACTTTTTGTGTTCACATGAGCAACATATGTAAGTGTACATATTCCTGGTGTAGGGAGAAAGAATGGAAGATGCCATTGAAACTTAGCTTTCTAGAGTCCCTGCAGGCATATCACTTGTCCCCTGCTCTAATGGTGGCATATGAGTTGGCTGCAGGCCTTGCTGCTTGTCCTGCTTGGGGCAGCTGCACCTGCTATATTGGAGACTGCTCAGCTGAAGCCGCAGGCCTGCCTCCAGGCCGGGGAGGGGACCCTTTTGGGCTCCCAGCTGCTGGCAGAATGCAATGCACATGCTTATTTATTCATTCCAAATTCCTGTGTCCATATCTCTGGATCTGGGGAGGAGAGGTTATAGAAATTGAGAATAAGCACCGTTTCTATAGCGTGAGGATGAAGGAGTGCTCTGAGGTCACCCTCCTGCCACTACTGGGCACTTCTTCCCAAGTGGCCTTTCATAAAACTACTAGAGCTCACTTCCCTGAGGGGAAATGATTTTTTTCACTCTCCCAAGCTTGTTCTTTCCCACTGATGACTCATAGAGTCCATTTTTGCCCCTTCAGACCCTGCATCCATTCCTTGGATAATATGAGTCTTTTCTTGCCTCTGTTTCCAGTACTGTTTTCTCTCCAGAGTCCTAGGCTGCATCTACATCCTAGCTGCTTGGGACTTCTCTTCTGGAAACTGGGAAGGACTCATAGAACCCTCAAAAGAGGCCAACTTGGACCTTCCCTTCCTAAGCTTTCCCGGCAAGCCTGCTTCTTTCTGCATTCTGTTTGGGAGGCTCCTCTCCACACCCCAGCTGAAACCAGGAATGTAAGCAGGTTTCGACCATTGCCATGGCCACCCACATCCAATCCATAGTTCTTCAACCACCTGACTCTCATCAACACTGGTGGTGACCTTTCAAAACCTTATGTTGGTTTCTACCTCCTTAAGTTCCTATTTCCCCATCTTACTATATTTCCCTCAATATATACATGCAATCTAGCCTTCCAACTGTCCTTATAAAGTTCTTTATTGTTCAAATCGAATCCTTTCACTGGAGTGCTTAAAGGTATCCCATGGCACCACATGGTCTCAGGCAACACTGGGCTCTGTGGTCTTAGGGGTGTCCTTTGACATCCTCCTACCCCATGAGGTATGCGAACGGGTCAGCACTGCTCTCAGCCCTGCTGGATCCTGCTGAGTCTCTACATAGCCTTGCCCCCTCAACCCTCATCATCTCTCCTTAGCCCTGAATGCTGGAGAAGGGGCCCATCATGACCTTTGTAAGATCGAGCTGTCTTGGTCCCTGCATTCCTTGTCTTGGGCTGCCCATGTTGAACTTGTCACCTGCTGCCACTCCTCTGTTTCCCTACCCTGTTTCTGACCCTTGGCCCAGACTCTGGCCATAGAGCTGCTCTATCCTACCTGACCTGGCTCTGACTGTAGAATCCTGCTCTGTCTGTAGTCCCATAAAGCATCTCTCCTTTTCAATGCGTCAACCCTTCAGGTCAGTAGTCATGTGTGTCTCCTCCCTGTAATCTGCCTCCTCCAAATACACACACCAAATCAGGGAGGACTCATTCATTTCCTGCTCTGCAGTAACCAGTTGCTAGAATGAAAACTCTCAACCTAGGAATGTGGGGTTATTCCCCAGGGTGGTGCTCTAATTTGATCCACTCAAAATTTGAGCTTTCTTTGTGTTTCTCTGACCTTAATGTATTTATGAATGCCAAAAAGTTCTCTTCATGGCAGATTCTGATTGGGGGTCTGGGAAGAGACTATGAATCTGCATTTCTAAGAAGCAAAGCCTTCTGAAGAGGGTGGACATTTCCAATATCCAGTTCTCAGTTTTATGTCCTTGAAGAATATTCTCTGGATACAGCACAAAGGTCTTCCTTCAGTCTGTATGCACTGTTGGAACACAACACGAGGAACTGGATAATGTATAAAGACAAAAACTTATTTCTCACAGTCTAGGATGAGGAACCCAAGATAAATCTGAGTACTTTCTCACTGTACCCTCCTGTGGGGACACAAAGCAAGGGGAGGTGGGATGAATTATGTGCCCTCTCATGGCAGAGGAATAAGAGAGGTTATACCTCTTCCAGAAGCCCAGCCTGAAAGTGAGACTTCATGGTCCCAACACTGCTGCACTGTAGGATTTTTCAGCCAAAAGTGGAGGGGACATGTTTGTTCTATAGCAGACTTGCCTGCCTGTTCTGCAGGGCTGGCCTAGGAGCTTGAGATCAGGGGTTGCCATCCTGAAGAGTATGAGTTGATCTTTACTTAACCTGGGACTAACGTGTCTATGGACATTTCTGGCAGAGCTCTCTTTCCCCATATTGGTCTTAGAGGGCTATTCTAATTATTCTCAGGTTGGTAAAGAAGAAATAGTCCTCTGAGGAAAGGGTGAGGGATCTTCTGAGGGGAAGATGTGAGCCTGGAGACCCTCTGTGAGCCTGGGGATCCTCTGTGAGCCTAAAGATCTTCTGTGAGCCTAGAGATCTTCTGTGAGCCTGGAGACCCTCTGTGAGCCTGGAGAGCCTTTGTGAGCCTGGGCAGCCTAGGGATTAGCTGAAGGGATCAGCATCATTCTTTCTTCTGTGCCTTACCTCAGCAAGGCTCCATTTTCTCTAAAGCAGCTGCTCTGTGCACTGGGAAGGGTGAGGCAGCCCATGCTTGTTTATTTCCATCATCTGCTTTGTGTGCACACATGTTTGTGCACACACACACACACACACACACACACACACACACGTTTGTACTTGTGGGTGACATGTACATATGTTGTTTGTGTGCACAGAGGGTTGTGACCTGGAATGAGCACTCATTGCCTGTTGATGCTTTGTGACAGTACTACTTTGCATTTCTGGCCCTGTGGGCTTTGTAGGACCCATCTTCCTCATTGCTTCACATCCCATCCTTATCAGCATCTTGCCCTTCGTTCATTCATTCATGGAGTGTTCACACAACACCAGGCAGAAGGCCTGGGTCTTTTTAGTGCTGCAGGTGTGACAATGAGCAACAGAGAGGTTTCTGTGATCATGCACACATACATCTTCAGCTATACAAGCAAGGCAGTGCATAGGCCCTTCCAGCTCTGGAGGTCAAAGACAGGCACCTGATCCAGTGCAGTATAACTGAGGGCTTCATGTCAGATGTGTACCAGTAAGCAAAACATCTAAAGAGCATCCTCAAAGTCATGTGGAGATCCCAGGGCCCAGGATCTACCTACACTATTGGGCAGAAAGGAGGGGTGGGCTGAGACAGTGGGGGGTAGAGCACATTCTGCATCTGCCTGGATTTTAAAGGAAAGAAGGAGACATAAGAAGGGGAGGAAAAACAGAGGAAGGGAGGGGAGGAGGGATCGGATAAGGGAGGAAAGAAGAAGAGACGGACCTGGGCCTGAAGAGAATCCTCCCATTACACTTTCTAATGTGGACTTCTGATACTGACTTCTGTCTCCTGTTTTATTTTCTCAGGCTGACATGATTCTTCCAGGTGGTCTTTATGAACTTATTGAGTTCTTGGTCTCCACTTGACCCTCTCCAATGCAGGGACAAGCAGAGCTGGGACTGCTTACTGTTCCTACAAGATCTCAACATCAAGGCCGCTCTCAGCTGCCCATGCCTTTCAGTTGGCACTGCCAAGATGAGCCCTGGGTCAGTTCTTGGGGCCTATGATTGTTCACAGAAGGTTTCCAAACCTCTTCTCCCTTCTCCCTCTGTACTTGTCTGTTTTGCTCCCTTATAAATACCCATCAGTCATTGGATGCTCTGAGGCTCCTTCTAGATGTGCTGTCTAGGAGGAGTAGGTGATACTCAAAGCCCTATAGATGAGACCTCCAGCTGTGATCCTAGAGCACCTCTTTCTGAGCATTATCAGTCTACAACTGGCCCAAAGTTCTTTTCAAGTCCTCTAAATAACAAAGACCTCAAGTCACTAATGGACATTTGTGGAGCATCTTCTAAAATGGGAATGTGGTTTTCCTCTATAGAGGACAGCTTAGCTCTCTCCCCACCCCATAATGCTGTGAATGCAACACAGATGCACACAGCCAGCTCATCTGCTCCCTGTCCCTCCCTGCTGAAGCTGACACTGTTCCAGGAGAGAAGTGAGTTTCTCGCCAGAGTTGTGTCTATGTTTAGCAGATAGTTTCAGAGTTCTAAACTAATGCTTTGAGAATGCCCTCTGACATTTTGGCAGACAACCATGGATTCCATCAGACATGGAGAATTTTAAGTTTCAGGACTGTTTGAGCTAGCCAGGGGACATCAGTCATGCCCTATGTGACAGGCTGTGAAGGAGAGTTGGCAAATCTCCCACCAGAGTCTCATCCCACACAGACATGGGGTGGAGGCTCTGTTGCCCCAGCAGCATTTCTGTCTCTGTGGAGCTGAGCTCTGTGGACAGTCGGACATCCGCCTGAGGCTGCACATGTCTGCTCCCTCCCAGACTCTGCCAGCCTCATGCTGTGGAGACCAGCTGCCCAGCTCCTCTCTCAGATGTGGGCAGAATGTGAATCTGCAGAGCTCTCACAGATTAAAAAAAGAAACCCAGGCTGCTTTTATGTCTGTTGGAAGCAGCTTGAATTTTGAGTGTGGGGCTCGGTGCTCACAGACCAAGAAGTGTCCCAGGCTGACTGCTAGATGGATGACCATCATTTCAAGGGGTAGGGGGGATTTGGAGTGAGAGGAGCATCAAGCAGTTCAGCTGACTAGAGGGCTAAGAAAGCAAAGAGAACTGGGCAAGGGAAACAGAATGTGAACCTGCTTGACTCCCTGTGAGTGACAGTTAGTGTGGGAATCCCACACCCACCCTAAAGATGTGTGTATGGAGATAGTGACCATAGTACTAATGTGTTGAGAAGAGAAAGAAGCTATAAGGGGCAGTTTCAGTGCTAGCACCTTGCAGGCAGCTTGGGTCCTGGAAAGATTGTCATTTCTGGCCTCTAGAGAGTAGAAGTGCTTGATCTGTTCAGGGTAGAGGAGAGGTTCACTCTTATAATGTGCTCTGAGATCAAATTGAAACCACCAACTTCTGGGCTTCCCTGCTTTTCCAACTACTGTCTTCTCTATAGAAGATGGGAGGATGTGTGTGACAGCGAACTTAGGTTTAGCTTCTGACCTCACAAAAATAGCAGAGAAGCTAGATAAAGTATCTGGTTACCTATCAGTCCTGAAGGCTGAATTGTCTACATGTTAAAGTCCCAAAGCCTAGCACCTCAGAATGGAGCTGCACTTGGAGATGGGCATTTAAACCATATAAATAAATAAATGGATATCTACATGTGAAAGGGAGAAGAAAAAGGTGGTCAAGGTGAAATGAGTTCAGTGGTCAAACATGGCTAGTGTCCTTATAAGAAGACATCAGGACATGGACACACGGAAGGCTGGCCACAGGAGAGGATGCCATCTGCAAGCCCCGGAGAGGCCTCTAGAACAACCAGCTCTGCTTCCATTGGCCTTGGACTTACAGCCTATGGTACTGTACTGAGGGGTACATTTCTGATGGTGAGCGGTCTGCCTGTGGTCTTTTGTTCTCAGCCTATCACAGCACCAGAGCTCTACCTCTGGGTTCCTGACAAGGACAGTTCAAAAGCAATGACCTTGAGTTCTTCCACACACTTTCAGATGGAGCCGATGGGGATCTTGATGGCAGTCATGTGGGCTTGTGGCCACTCTGGATAATGAAGGATGGAAAGTTAGACCACCTTCCAAGATGAGTTCTAAAAAACACAGGCTTTGAGGATGCTCACATTCCATGTGAAGACCCAGCTGGCATGCTGGGAAAAGCCTGGATAGCATGAAGGGCCGTGTGTACACACTTGGCTAACAGGCTCACTGAATCCCATTCTGGAACCATCTCTATCAGACAGTATGTGCATGAAGTCATGTGCAAGGTCTTTTCTGTGGAGACAGCTCCTCTCCTGGGGAACAGAGGCAGCATGCACATGCTATATAGCCTCGACATAGGGCCCATCTGTGAAACCCAGGTCACCTGTGAACTGCAGATTAGCCATACTGCATCCATTGGCATGAAAGCTGGTCCCAGAACATCTGTGAGCTTGGGATCTAGTCCTTCTTCCTTTCTATATGGGAAAGGCTTATTATGTAGCAGTTGACATTTTGGAGTACTGACCTCCTCACCATGGGCTCATTCACCCTGCAAAGTTTCATGGAGAAAATATAAATGTATTTATAAAGTATAAAGTGTTAGTTGGCTAGGTTTTGGAGGTTCCAGTCCTTAGCCAGTTTGTCCTACTGTTTAGACCCTGTTAGTTTGTTCTAACAAATGACCACAAATTCTAAACAACAAAACTTTGCTATCTGATACTTTTGGAAGTCAGCACTCCAAAATTAATTCTGTGGGTGTCCTCATCAAGGTGTGGCTAGCCACTCTCTCCCTGAGGGCTCTGGGAAGCACCCTCTTGCCTCTTCTAGCTGCTGGTAGCTGTAGGTGCACCCTGGTTTAAGAGTGCATCCCTCCCACCTTTGTGGTCATATGACCTCTTCCTATTCTCTCTGCATCCACTCTGCTTGAGTCAGTGTGCACCTGACAGTTCAGGACATTCTTCCCCCATTATATCAGCAACTGCTCTTTTTCTAGTTTCTGGGAACCAGAACCTGCTATCTTTGAAGACCATGACATACACGGACATACAGAAAGAAGTTGGGGAGGGGTCTTCAAAAAAAAGAGTATGGGGTATGAGTAATCCTTGAATTAAATCTACGCTGGGCTAGGGATATTTCTAGCTATCTGGCCAGAAGCCTATGGGAACCTCAGTTTGTTCCTCTGTTAAATAGCAGTCCTTACTTTGCTATTAGGATGACACCATGGTCAGTGAAGCCTCGTGTTAAGGAATTTGGTACAGTGTCTGTCATGCACAGTGCCTGTTGCAGTCAGGTTCACATTGCTGGTAGATAGCACACAACCAAGAGCAGCTTGTGGGAAAAAGAGGTTTATTTTGGCTTACAGGATTGAGAGGAAGCTCCACAATGTCAGGGGAAAATGATGGCTTGAACAGAGGGTGGATATCATACCCTACCCAACATAAAGTGGACAATAGCAACAGAAGAGTGTGCCAAACACTGGCTATAAAACCCATAAGCTCCCCCCAACAACATATCACCTCCAGGAGGCATTAATTCCAAAATCTCCATCATCTGGGAACGTAGCATTCAGAACACCTAAGTTTATGGGGGACACCTGAATCAAACCACCACATTACACCCATGGCCTCCATAAACTGATATTCATACATAATGTAAAATGCAATGCATTCATCCAACTTTAAAAGTCCTCATAGTTTTATCAATCCTAGTGATGTTCAAATAACCCCATAATCCAAAATCTTTTAACTGAGTCATAATACCAAAAAACAACCTCAAAAAATCCATAATGGCACAGAATAAACATTCACACTGCCAAAGATGGCACTGACCATAGTAAAGAAATACTCCAGCAATACATGGCAGGGCAAACACCAAACCCTGTAGCTCCAAATTCAACAACTATAGCTAGTGACAAGTCTCTAAGTCCAATAACTCTAACCAGCAACAAGTCTTTGGCATTCCAACTCCGCCGATCCAGCTAGGCTACTCACAGTCCTGGAAAACTTCATCGGGGCAAGTAGCTTTCCTTAGTAGCCATCTTCTGGTCCCAGCATCTCCACTGGGTCTCCACTACAATTCACAGTTCATCCTCATGGCCCCATGGGGTCTCCATGCAGGCATCCAGCAAACCTGCTTCATACTGCCCATTGCCATTTCCAAAACACAAGACCATGTTGTAAACTCAATGACCCTCTCTTTCCTGCATTTCCTATACTCCACAATACCAGGTAGGGTGCCAATTTGTTAATCCAGGGGGAATAAAGCACACTTTGAAGAACAGGACACTCCTTGAGCACTCAGGCCCCTTCAAAAGAGTCTACATGCTTCCTGTTGCCCCAACATAGGTCAGCTGGTCCAATCTCAAAGGTTGTAATGTCTCAATTGCAGCTGAACAGGCATCAGTTCACTCAAAGATTTCATTTTTTCTGTGCCATATCCCTCTGCTCACACCAGTTCATTTCTCACAAAGCAACCCTACATAACTTTTCAGGACATGGCCATAACAGCAAGCTTTTTAAAAAATATTTTATTTTTATTTATTTGACAGAGAAAGAGAGAGAGAGAGAGAGAGAGAGAGAGAGAGAAGAGAAGAGAAGAGAGAATGAGTGGACACTCCAGATGCATGCATCCCCTTGTATATCTAACGTGTGTCCTGGGGAATCGAACCTAGGTCCTTTGGCTTTGTAGGCAAATGCCTTAACTGCTAAGCCATCCCTCCAGCCCAACAGCAAGCTTTTCACACAAACTGCTAGCTCAGTCCCAGCAAAGCTCTTTCTCACCCTCATAAGCCAAACCTCACAGTGCATAGTTTTTACTGAATTCAGGTCTTTTAACTCTGACCAGAATAGTCCAGTAAGTAAGCTGTACTTACAGCACTGCAAGGCATCTCTTAGGCCAATGTTTCAAATCCTTCCACATTCCTCTTGAAAATCAAGGCAAAAACAAAGGCAAAAACCACACAGTCAGGTATCTAGCATCAATCCCAATCCTCAGTATCACTTTACTGTTGCAGTCAGGTTCACATTGCTGGCAGAAATCACCCAACCAAGAACAATTTGTGGAAAAAAAGAGGTTTATTTTGGCTTATAGGCTCGAGGTGGAAGCTCCATGATGGCAGGCGAAAACGATGACATAAGCAGAGTGGACATCACCCCCTGGCCAACATAAGGTGGACCATAGGAATAGGAAAGTATGCCACACACTGGCAAGGGGACACTGGTTATAATACCCATAGCCTGCTTCCAACAATACACCACCTCCAGGAAGCTTTAATTTCCAATTGCCATCAGCTGGGGAACCTAGCATCCAGAATACCTAAGCATAATGGAGACACCTGAATCAAACTACCACAGTGCCCTAGGTAGATTCTACTCCTTCCTATGTCCATGGCTCCTTTTGAGTTGGCTCTGCCCCTTTCCTGGTTCTTGAGAGTGACTCAACATGCTTATCTGTCCATCACATTTTAGGAAGCAAGCAGCAGGGTGAGGGAGACTTCCATAGAAATATGGGAAATACAATGAATGGAACATATCCTGGTACTTGACATGATGCTCCCAGTGAGAAGAGAAATGGAACCTTGGGGGGGGCAGGCATATGTAGGAAGGCTGTGGGGAGGCCTGGCTGGGGACTCAGTGCTAATGAGCCCACACAGAGCCTGCTGAGCTGTCCTCTGTGGGACAGGAATGGGAAAGAGCCACTGTGACCCGCCTGCCAGCAGACCTTAGCTTTCTGCTTGCATTTTCCCATGGCAACCAGGGAAAGGGGGCCAGTATGGCAATCTGCAGGGACGTGGGTGGCTGTCTGCAGTAGAAAGCCGAACAGCAGCCCAGCTTCCAGCCCAGCACTCTGCACGCCTGTCACCGTCACCTTGGAGCCTGAAATACCACACATCCTGTCACTGAGTCTGTCCTACATAGCGGAAGAGGAAACTTGAGATGTAGAGGTGAAGCCAGTCCTTAGTGTAGATGGGACTTATGTCTGGGGCTTCTGATGGGATGGCCTGTCTATGGGAGCAGTTTTCTTGTCTTCTAGAGACCTCCTGCACCCCTGGTTTGAATTCTGGCTGTTGAGGCCATGAGAAAAAAGCCAGAAATTTATACTTCACAGAGAAGTGATTTTAGGGAGACAGTTTGGGTGCTTGGAGACCTCTCCTGACTGACTGCCCAAAAGAAGCCACAGTCTCCTCTATGCAGCCTTTATGTCAGTGAGGCCTGGGCTAATTAGGGATGTCCTCTTACCTTCTGAGGACAATTTAAGCCAGAAAATTGTCATTGGTGGTTAAGCCAATAGGTTCAAGTAAGGGACACCAAAACAAGAGGTGGATGCCAGGGCCATAGGGATAAAAGAGGTCCTGAACATCAGGACAAGAGTCTGAAGACAGTAATGTCACTTGTCACTGTGAGAAAGAACTAGGTCCAGCCTGTCTCCCCTAGCCAAATCAGGGATCTTCCTGCCTTAGCCTCCTAAGCACAAGTGCTGAGATTATAGGTGAGCACCACTACACCCAGTGATAACTTTATTTTCACAGTTGTGTTGTATGGTGAAATCCGCCTGCTTCTCTAAACTTTATGGAAGAACCTAGAGTTGTGCCAGCAAAGCCTTGGCTGCCATGGGATCAGACCATTAGAAACCAGATCTGCCCCATGTCCAGTAAAGGCTTGGTAGGTTCTTGCTGCAGGGAGATGGGTTTCCATGCAAGGGCAGGTGCATATAACTTCTGCTGACCCCACCACGTGTTAGTCAGGGCCAAGCGTCCTTCTCCTCCTATTTAAAGAGGACCCCATTCTGTTTTACATTTTCAGGTTGTCTCTGAGTCAGGAGATGGATCTGAGCCTGTAACAATCTGAAGCTTGAAGGCTGGGTAGGTTTTTCTTTAAACTCCATCTGCTTTTAAATTAGTGAAGAATCCTTCAAGATTTTCCACCCTAATTGCTCATCAGTTTTAGATTCCGGTACTTTAAGGATTTACTCTGTGTGAGAGAGCTACTTCAGCTGGAGGATATGGCAAGGGCTGGGGCTGCTAGCCCTAGCTCAAATAACCAGGCATGATTTTAGAGTCCTTTATCACCCTGTGAAGTAGTCCCCACGGTGACTGACCCTGGCAGATCCACCCATAGTAAAGTCTACCTGCTGACAGTAGCACCCAGCAGGATGATCCTGTGTTTTTGCTTACATAGGGACAAAGCCCACTGACTCCAAATTTGGGACTTTCCACACTAAATGGATGGGGGTCATCCTGAGCAGTGTTCCAGGTATTGTGAGGAATAAGATTCTTCTTATTGGAGATGGGGTCAAAACAAGGGCCATATGTGCAGTTGGGCTAAGACCACTCAACCTGCTATCACACTCCTTAGAGTGCTGCTAACTTCATCCTTTGCACATAGTTCCCACAGTCCTCCGGGTGTACATTTGCCTCCCAGTGTTTCAGGAGAGGCCAGAGGTGGCGGGGATGCAGGATAACAACTAAGCCAAGTTCTGCTTGTGATCGCTTTGCAGCTGATGGCTGCTTTAAGGAAAGGAATTTACTCACAGAGTTCATAAAATGAGCTTGCACACATTATGGAAACAGTAGTTCTTGACTCCTGATACTAAGTGTGCAGAACATCCCAACATCACCTTTGGAGCACTTTCCATCCTTGCTCGCTCCTTTCTCAAAGGATGACAGATTACTTAATCACTTATTTGAGGTGAGGCTCCAGGCAGGTGTGTTCAGCCCGCCTTGCCCTTTGCTCCTGAGAGTTTCTTACAGGAATCACATGGCTCACAGTGGCTGGCCTATGTCCTGAGCCTTATAGGAGCAAGTCAGTGTGGGATGCTGGGCCTTTTATGGTTATGCCTATCAAGGGTGTAGAATCAGGATCCTGATCCAGAAGCTGCCCAGTGCCTGTCTGGCCCTGAGTTGGTTCAGAGCTCTTGTGGGGGTAGGCATGATGTTTGATGGCTGACATCAATCCCAACAGTATCAAGGGACATGTTGTGCTGTGTACCATGGTTTCCCAGCAGCCAGTCCTGTTTCTTGGAAACCACTATTTTCACTCTCAGATCAGATCTTTTCTGTTTTTTTTTTTTTTTTAAATCTATATGTTCCCAGTAATGCATGCAGTCTTGTAACAAGACTTCAGCATGGGAGTTTTGATCTTTTGATTCACTGAATATTAGCAGAGGGCTCATACTCACCTCCTGCTCTCTGTCTGTGGAGGCAGATAATACACGGTTAAGCAAATCCTAGGTCAAGCTCAGAGCTGCCCTTTGCCAGTGCACCTGTTATTCCCTTGTGAGTCACGGGTGTCCTCTTGGGCAGGCTTCCTTCCTGTTTGCTCCTTGTGTCTGTGTGGGCATTGCTTTGGGTAAATCTGCTGGTATTAGTCTCCACTGGGACATATGAGAATATCTAGTATATTCAAAATAGGATCCTCCTTGCTCTGGCCTCCAGAGTGTTCTTCTGGTTGGTTTTGTGGGAAGCCTTGAAGGCTACAGTGTAGGAGTCTATTCTGAAGACATGTTCTGATCTGGTCCCATTTTTCCCAGACCCAAGACTCATTCTAGCCTTCTACTCTGGGTTTCTGAGGCCAAATTGCCTCCAGCTCAACTCAGAGAATCTTCTGGAAGCCATGGATGAATACAAGGTGCTAGCAGAGCAGTGTGTGTAGGGAAAACTGGTTCTATGGTTGAACAAGTAAAGGATTTTAGGGTCAAGATTTTAGCTCTGCTGACATTAGTCCTATTTCCTTGTCTCTCTCCTCAGCTACCTTCATATAGTAAGCCATGGGATTTAAGTTGCCAACCTCAGTCTTTTCTGGTACCTTGTACTTCAGCATCAACCCCTCATTATAACACACACACACACATATACACATGATGAGAGAGAGAAAATTGTTCATCACTATGGACTGAGATGTGTCCTTATTCCAATGTGAGTATATTTGGAGATGGAAAGTAATGTTAGACAAGAACATAAGAGTGGAGTTATAATCCAATACAATTCTCAAAAGAGTAAAATACTCTAGGAGTATGCCTACTCAGAGAAAAGGACATATGTTCTCCACTGGCTCATGGGTTGAACATCTGGTCCCAGCTGATGACACCATTTTGGGGCTTGATGTATACTGTAGAAGGCAGGACCTAGATGGAGGACGTAGATCACAGGGGTAGGGGGTGTTCCTTTAAACGTTATTCCCAGTCCCTAGTCCTGTCCCATTCATCTTTTCTGTTTCCTATGTGTTACGGGGTGGACCACCTCGGCCACATATTTCCACCCTGATGTTCTGCCTAAGAGACACAGTGATAAGTAGCCAGGGACTAAAGCCTATGATATCGTGATCAAAATAAATCCTTCCAACATGGCTCAGGGAAATTTTGTGGAACAGGGGTGGAAAGAATGTCAGAGCCATATGTTGGGTCATGATATGCAGAGACATTTATCTTACCCATAACTGTGGGCTAACTCCACAATGCATGACCCATATACCTCAACAAGGAGGGGCCAAGGGGGGGGGGGGTAGGTCATGGATGAGCCTAATAATGGTACCAAACTGACTGTATTTGCTGAATATAAAACTAACTAATAAAGAAAAAAAGAAAAGAAAAAAATTCTTCTTACCTTAAACAGTTTCTCTCAAGTATTTTCTCATAGCAATAAAAATCTGGCTCAAACCCTCTCTTGCCTCTCCTTGGGCAAGAACTCTGCATTTCTTTCTTCTCTTAAGTTCTGTACTTCCTCATTTCTGGAAACTCAAATCATGCCTCATCTTGGGCATGAGCTGTGTCTTCCTTCTCTTAAGTTCTATCTGTAATCTAATAAAACCTGTAAGTTTAAAATCTGTTTAGTATAACTAAATAGCAAGAAGGGGGCATTTGCAAATCAAGATGACAGCCCTTATTGAAAATAACCCTGCTGAACTCTGAACATGGGCTTCTGCCCTATAGACTGCGATAAAATACGTTTCTTTGCTCAGGTTATCCAGTGGATGGTATTGTTCTACAAAAGACAAATACATGTTTGGGCACAGCAGGTGGAATACTTCTCTAATTGATGTCTAAGAGTGTAGAATTGGTTCTGGGTAAAGGGTAGTAGCTGAAAGAGTTTTGAGGTACATGCTGAAAGAACCCTGGATTGTCTTGAAACTCATAGAAATATGAACATTAAAGGTGGTACTTGTGATGGCTTAAAAATAAGATGGAAGAGATAGAGAGAGAGGTCTCCATTGGCTTAGAGAATGTGAATGCAATCATGTTGTATGCTGGATACATGAACACAAAAGGAACTTCTGGTTAGGTCTGATATAGAAATAAGGAATACATTATTGGAAACTTGGAGGAAAGGCAATTCTTTTTTCATCTTTGTGTGTTTGCAGGTATGCAGGTATGCATACAGATTGTGTGTGTGTGTGTGTGTGTGTGTGTGTGCGTGTATCACAGCACACCTGTGTAAGTCAGAGCACAACTGCAGTTGTTGGTCCTCACTATCTACCATATTTGAAGCAGAGTCTGTCATTGTTCCCTGCTGTGTTTTGCAGCCAAGCTGGCCCATTTGACTCTGTGATTCTTCTGTCTCCATCTCCCATATCCTTGTAGGAGAGCTGTTAATACAAATGTTCATGGCTGTGTTGGCCTAGGAAAGGTAATGTGCTGGTGCTATTGTACTCTAGTGTGCTGAACAAGGCAGGACTTAGAGGATATATTTCAGAGCTCAGAGCTGAAGGTGACTTTTTTCTTGCTGCTTATCCTTAAGTGTGAGAGGAGAGAGGAGTTGAAGTAATGGTTGAGCAACTGGAGATTTAGTTTTGTTTATTTTATTTTTATTTTTTTATTAATTAGTTTTGTATTCAGCAAATACATTCAGTTTGGTACCATTATTAGGCTCATCCATGACCTACTCCCTCCCCTTGGCCCCTCCTTGTTGAGGTATATGGGTCATGCATTGTGGAGTTAGCCCACAGTTATGGGTAGGATACTTGTCTCTGCATATCATGACCCAACATATGGCTCTGACATTCTTTCCGCCCCCTCTTCTGCAAAATTTCCCGGAGCCATGTTGGGTTCATTTTTGGTCTGCTTCAGTGATAAGGTGTTGGGGGCCTTTGAGTCTCTGGCTCTCTGATTTGGTAGGAGTTGATTTTTCTCTGTGTTGATCTCCTTTTCCCTTGTGCTGGTATCCGGTTCACCAGGAAAATAGCACCCTTGCTTGTTTTGCCAATTGTTCTTAGTTGCAGTCCAGACCCTTTTGAGGTATGATGGGGTGGCTCTCTCCTTAGGATCTACATCTATCTGAAAAAGAGAAGCAGATTCTCCAATGGAGAGTAAGTTAGCACCAGGACAAATGAGATAACCCTTACTTTTTTATAGAGAATTTAATAGGTGTAGGCCCTCTTGTAGCCCATGATTGATGGTAGCTTGATATTGGTGAGTGGGCTTATGTTTGGATATGGTTCTGACTTGTTTCCCAGCTCCAGCTATGGGTCCCATTCCACTGAGGGGATCAGTTAGCTGAATCAAGAGCAGTTGGTTCCCCACCATGGCTGTGTGTCACTGTTGCACTTGTGTGGGCATCACAACAGATTATTTGCTGCTGAGTAGGTTAGACCATGAGTTGCTTGTACAGATATTTGTCATTTTCCCCCAGTCGCCCATGTAGCACCTTCTGGCACTAGATGCGCTGACTGTCTGGGGACTGATTCTCTTCCAACTTCCAGCCATGCCATTCCACTTTACGTGTCAACCACATAAGGTGTCTTCAGCAGTAGGGTCTTACCTCTAACCTTTGGTGGGTCATCAAGTACTCTGACTGAAATCTGTCTGTCTTTTAGGAAACCTTGTAGGTCTCTCTGATCAAAAGCTCATTGTGGCTGATAGCCACATGCTGGTACTTGGAGTTATAGGTCAGTGCCCACTAAGAAAAGGAGGAAAGAGATAACTAATATACAAGAGTTAGAGAGAGAGAGAGAGAGAGAGAGAGAGGGAAGCTGTAGAAGATTAAGGTTAGTCTTCATCATACCCTCTCCAGTGCCCTGTGGTTTTGTTGTGACTATCTCTTCAGATGGCAGCAGCCTGAATTATCTGGGCTGTTTGCTGCTCAGAGCTTGGAATGGACCTCATGCTCCTGTTGCATTCTTATCCTTATATACCTTTGCAGACAATGGCCAACGGACCTTTAAGGAGCATCTTAGACCTCATTGCTCTTGTTTCCTCTTCTGTTTGGTATAAAATTCTGCCTACTTGCCCAAATTTATAGCACTACATGGCCTGATTGTACCCTTAGTACTTGAACCACATTTACTTTCTTGAAAATTATTTTTTTTCTTTAGATCTTCATTTATTTATTAATGCTCCCTCACAACTTTTATTTGTATAATAAATTTGTTATTTTATATGCTTTTCTCTTATTAATTTCCCTTCTTTTTCTTTTTTTTTTCTTTTTTCTTTATTAGTCAGTTCTGTATTCAGCAAACTTGAAAATTATTTATTTAACAAAATTATATTGAAATTCTGTACCAGGTCCCCTGAACACATAGAGCACTTTCTCCTTTACTTCTTTGCTTCTTCCTTAGAATGTTTTCCACAGTTTCCGTCTACCTAGCTGGTTTCTTCCTTCTAGCTGGTCTTGGTCTAGATGCCATATCCTCAGAGAAGGCTTTCTTGAGCAGTGAGTTAACATAAACACCACAATGCTCTCCTCAAGTCCTGAGTCCTTGCCTTGATCTGGTTGACTTTAGGGCACCACCTTTCTGAACCTCCAGTTCCCACTCAGAGCCCACTCTTAGACCTCTGCTCAGTTCTTAGCACTCCCTGAGTTTTTCTTATTCTTGTGCATATAACTTCTTACTTGGTCCTTTATTATTTATTTTTCCCACTTAGAGCTAACGGGGACTTTTCTGAGTTCACAGTGGCATCATCAACCCAGAGAACATTGCGTGGGAGAGAGCAGGCATGGCCTCCTTGGGAATGCTTCCACTTCCTGCTTGGCCTCGGGCCCTATTGACCTGTACCTGGTGCTCCACAGACCTCATCCTCCATAGCCTTCCTGGGCCCACAGCCCTGGATCCCTTGGGGATCTCTGTCAGATGCGCTTGATATTCTCTGTCTCATAAATCTCCTCTGTTGGCTCATGTCTTCTAGGAGTTCTCTAAATGTCTCCTCTCTTTCACTGGTATCTTTCTCTTTCTCCTTGCCTTTTGTATCACAGATTTTACTTTAAAAAAATTTTTTTTGTTCATTTTTATTTATTTATTTGAGAGTGACAGAGAGAGAAAGAGGCAGATGAGAGAGAGAGAGAGAGAGAGAGAGAGAGAGAGAGAGATAATGGGCGTGCCAGGGCTTCCAGCCACTGCAAATGAACTCCAGATGCGTGCACCCCCTTGTGCATCTGGCTACAGTGGGTGCTAGGAGAATCGAGCCTCGAACCGGGGTCCTTAGGCTTGACAGGCAAGCGCTTAACTCCTAAGCCATCTCTCCAGCCCCACAGATTTTACTTTTTACTTTTATTTATTTATTGCATTTATTTAGTTTCTGTGTGAATGAATGGGTGCATATGTGTGGCTGAGTGAGTGCTTGTATGCATGTTGAGAGATCAACATTGGGTAGGTAGGGGGTTAATAAGAATATTTTAATACAGACTTTAACCACCATGAAGGTTACTAGAGCAAGAGATGTCTTCAGAAGGACACCTGAGAACATGGGTATGTGATTCTCTGAGAGTCACCTCTACCTTATCCTTTCAGACAGGGACTTGCCTTGAACCTCAAGCTCACCTATTCAGTTAACATAGCTGTCTAGCAAGCCCTAGGAATCCCCTTTATCTGCCTCCCCAGCACTGGGATTACAGGTGTGCACTGCCCCACTTGGCATTTTACATGGGTACTGGGGATTCAAATTCAAGTCCTACTGTTTGCATGGCATGTACTTTATCCACTGAACCATCTCCCCACCCCTCTTTTCCACATTTACAAAACTTCCCTATGGTTTCTTTGGAGTTTCAAGAAATAACTTGAAATCCTGGTATTATGGTTACCTTCTCATTGCTGGGATAAGCTCCCAACCAAAAGCATTGACAGGAGGAAAGTTTTTTTTTTTTTTTTTTTTTGGCTTATAGTCTTGAAGGGAAACTTCATGATGGCAGGAGATGGAAGCATGGTATGAGCAAAGACTGAACATTACTTCGGCCACAGAAGGTGGAAAACAGTAGCAAGAGAGTGAGCCATGCTATCACTGGCAAGCTTGGGCTAACAAACCTCAAGGCCCATCCCCAGCAACACACCTCCTCCAGCCAGGCTTCAGCGCCCAAGTTGCCATCAGCTGAGGACCAAGCATTCAGAACACACAAGCTTATGGAGGACACTTGACTCCAACCAGCACACCTAGTGAGTGTGTTTTATGAGAGGGAAATCGGTTCTGAGGCAGAAGGTGAGGACCCTAAGGTTGCACAGCCACATAGCAGGATGGGGTTGCTAGTCTCTAGTCCTTGGCTAGTCCCTGAACCCATCCCATCCTCCTCATTCAGGGATTCACTGCACTGCACAGTCTCCTGCTATACACACAGTGCTCAGCCTTGGTAGCCAGGAGAGTCACTTCCAGAGCAGTCTGCACTTTCTCCAGACAAAACCTGACTACCCTCAGCAGCTGTGTGGAAAGGAGGAGGTACTAGACAGGGGTGATCCAGCAGCACCTGTGGCCCTGCCCAGATCCCCTTCTTATGAGTTTGCATTGATTCTTCTGTTTACTAGCTCACCAGAGTGAGAACCGAGCCAAACATGCCCTGAAAATGTGATGCATCATTCTAACAATTCCACTGAATGGTCGATGGCATGATGAAAACATGTACTGGAAGAAGAAATGTTTCCTTCATATGCTCATCTCCCTGGTTCTCCAGTGATGCAGTGGAACCCCTGGTGTGGTCTCTAGTAGCTAAAGTACTGGCCTCCTCTACAATCTCCTTCTTAGAATCTGGAGCTTAGGGCTCCTCCAACGTCCAGGGGAAGGTTCGTTCTCTTCCCACCGGATCCCCAACACACCTGGTTCTCCGCTCTGTCAGAGAAGCCCTCCACTCTCAGTGATCTTCCAGTTGGTCAGTGGTTAGTCAAGGAGGGACGCAGGTTGGCTTGGATGTTTGCTTCCATGTCACCAGGCTGACAGATACATAGCAGGAAGCCAAGGCCAGCCAGAAGGGAGTGGGCTGTCTTTGCTATTGGCCCATTTTTCTCTTATCTCTGATTCGGGGTTCACAAGTGCGCCAAAAATCTTTGACAAAAAGAACTTCACAGCAGCTACTGAGAAAGTTGAGAAGCTGTGTTGCTAATACTAGGCAGAATCTGGCATGCTGAGTAATCTCTTTCCTACGTACGGGAAAGCACTGATGCACTTAGGACTTCTGGGCTTTATTTGTTTGGCTTATGTCTGGGTAGAAGTGGCCCTAAGTTCTTCCTTGGTTATAAAACATAGGGGATTTGTTTTTCAAGGCTAATCATACTACTGTAGATGAAATGATCAGTCTGCCAAGGTATAACATTCAATACACAGTGAAAATAGACTGTAATAAGAACACATGTGTCAACCTGGAACACATGAAGTCCACTATTCTGTGACAGTGGAAGCATCCAAAGCATTCATCACACCACGTGGTACAATTAGTTGAGCCACAGAATCACCAACACACAAGCCTCAGCTGATCCTCATTGCAGGGACCAGCACCATTTGTGATGGTTAAATTAGAGTATCCGCAAGGAGGAGGGCTCATCCATTACGAGATGCAAGGAGGGTATGGATCAAGTCTCCAGTGAGTCTGCTCTGAGGAAGGCAGGCTTAGACCCAGGAAAATAGGAGATGTCTCTGGGCCTCTTGAGTTTCAGGGCAGCAGAAAGTTGGATCTCTTGGGGCACCACAGGCAAAAGTTGGGGTGTTCTTTTTGTCTGTTTGTTGTTTGTTTTTGAGGTAGAGTCTCACTTCAGCCCAGTGACCTGGAGCTCACTCTGTAGTCCCAGGCTGGCCTTGAACTCATAGTGCTCCTCCTACCTCTGCCTCATAAGTGCTGAGATTAAAGGAGTATGCCACCTCTCCCAGCAGTGTGCTCAAGAGTGAGGTTAAGCCAGGTGTGGTGGCACACACTTTTAATCCCAGCACTCGGAAGGCAGAGGTAGCAGGATTGCCATGAGTTCGAGGCTACCCTGAGACTACATAGTGAATTCCAGGTCAGCCTGAGCTAAAGTGAGACCATACCTCAGAAAACCAAAAAGAAAAGAAAAAAAAAAAAAAAGAGTGAGGTTAGATGAAGTGACTTCCAGCATCACTTTTTTTGTTTGCTTTGGAACAGAATTTTCATGTAGCCCAGGCTTGCCTTGAATTCACTGTGTATCACAGGCTGGCCTGAAACTCATGATCTTCCTGCGTCAGTCTCCCGAGTGCTGGGATTATGGGCGTGAGCCACCAAGCCTGGCTTAGTGAATATATCAGAAAGAAAGTCTGGAAGCATTTCTTATCGTAAACTGAGGATTAGTATTTGGCAGATGCCTCTACAGGCCCAGAAATAGCGAATTTTCTTGGAGTCACAATGCTACATATGACAGATGGGTTTAAACCCAGGAATATTTGACCCTAGGTTATGCTCTGATTCACCCATACTGTTTTATTCTGTATGTAATCAGAATCTAATTTCATTTGTCCTACAACAATATCACGTGGGCTTCAAAGAATGCATCCATGATCTATTGTCTCTACAGCCTGGGCAGCATGGTGAACTTCAACATGCTCTTTCATTCTGTCTGCCTGGTAATCTTGAGACCCTCACATCCTCATCAGGGAGTGGTCTCTGCTCAGTTCAAGTCAGCTTGCTTCAGCAGCTGAGTACTGTATTGCTCCATGTGGCTTTGTAACAAATGACTCCAAAGCTTAGCAGATTAAAACAATAACATTTAGGATAGATGTTCCTCAACATTATAATGGAATTATGTCTTCAAAGATCCATTACCACCTGAAAATCTTGGTCTGGGGAAATGGCTTAATGGATAAAATGTTTGTTGCAGAAATATGAGGACTGGAGTTTGAGTCTCCAGCAACCATGCAAAAGCTTTATGGTAGCACATGCATATAATTCCAGCACGGGAAGACAGAGACAGGAGGACTTCTGGTGTGTTGGCTAGCTTGTGTATCAGAATTTGCACACTCCAGTTTTAGTAAGGGTTCCTTTCTCAGAAAATAAGGTGAAGAGTGATGGAGGAAGATACCCAACATTGATATCCGGCATCCATATGCAGTCATACACATGTGTGCCCACACATATGTATGAATATGTATACACATGTACACATAACACACACACACAAGAAAATGTTGCAAGGTGAAAATTCACTTAACACACCTAGCTTGCCAACATGCTGGCCCAGCAGCCCAGTCCTTATAGAGTCTTGACTGTTTCCCCTGTAGAAGAGGGGCTGGTTGGGAGCTGCCACTGCCAGCATCACAAGAGAGGGTCATATGTGTTATAAATTTCTAGCTTGAGAAATGATTAAAATTCAACATTTGTAATATGGTTTTCACCAAATGGTATGTCTTTCACACCATTGAAAGCTGAAGTATCATATGTTGAAACACTGTAAGGCAGAGACCATCTGTAGCTCACAGTTTCTGCAGGTCAGGAAGCCACAATGCTCAGGTGGGCCTTTTGGGTCAGCATGTCACAGCCCACAGCCCTTCAGTGCCCAGTGTCCTCACAGGCCTCAGGTATTGGCTAGATGCTGATGAAGCACTGATGCCCCTGTTCTGTGAATGTCACAGAGCTGCTCTAAGGATGGTGGCATCTTTCCCTATGAGGGCTCCGAGTAACAGTGTGCTGGTAAGAAACCAAAGGCACCCTATTATTGTAGCCGACTCTTAAAAGTACTCTCTCCTCACTGTTGGGTCCTGTCAGAGAAGTCACTGGGTCTAGTCCATGTCCAAGACAAGGGGAGCACAGAGAGCTGCAGACCCTGGGTCTAAAGGCACTGGCTGGAGTTGCATAGTAAGCAAGCTTTGGTTCTTGGCCTCAAGTAACAACTGAGTAATTTAGTAGCAGAAGCAAACAGGTTAACACATGTACTTAGATACAGTGTCATGAGTGCAATAATAAAAATCTTTAGAAAATCAAGTGGCAATGCAGGGGAAGAATGACTTATCTCCATTGCCTATAAGTGGCCATGGAGAGCCTGGTGAAGGTGAAGTACAGACTGACATTTGAAAAGCAAATGACCTGCCCAGTCACCTGAAGACTGGTTCAGCTATGATCTGGGAGGTATGGAACTCCTTTCTCTCTAGGAAACATCTGTATTTCTTATCAAAGTGCCCCAAGACATGGTTAAGGATCAGTGTGCCTGAGCACTGTCATTCTCCTCCACCATCGACACTATTAACATTAAGTGAACAGGATTGGTTGCACATTGCCCCAGTCAGTCTGCATTATGCCTTTGCCAAAATAGCCTTGTAAACATCGAATTTTGAGAAAGTGTAGGGAATTATGTTAATCTTATTCATAAGAGCACTCAAGTAAAAGACTGTTTATTGACAATATTGATGTGATGGAGAAACCTGCTGGAGTGATCATGCCTTGGGGCTTTCTGGGGTGTCACTGTAGGAACAGGTAGCCTCTCTCTGATGTTGGAGTGGCCTGGCAGATGGACAGATGGATGATGTGAGCAGTGATGTGAAAGGCAGGCAGGGAAACTTTCATCAGCAGACAGGGAGGGCCACCTTCTCAGTACGATTCCCTGGGTGCTGGTAGGGAAGGCAGTGTGGCCCCACACAGGATGGGGATGACTTGGCTATGGCTGATAGGGAAGAAACCATTCAGATGTCCCCCTGCCAAGGGGGCTTCAGGGAGGTGCTTCCTGGGCTCAGGAGCCCACTTGAGGGAAGCCCTTCACCTCAGTGGGATTTCTCTCCACCAGCCAGGCTCCTGTCACCTTCCCTACAAGCGTTTGGCAGCCTGATCTGGGTGCCTGTGTCTGCAGGGTGAGAACTGCATCATTTCACTATAAGGAGCTGGCTGTGGAATGGCCCTGGCAGTCTCTACTCGGTGGGATTCACTGAGAGCTTTGAGGGCAGGTGTTCTGAAGCATCTGCCTCTAAGGAAGTTGGAAGGGATGTTTCGGAGAAAGTCTTGCACTTGGGCCTCCTATCTGACCGTGAACTTAATGCTGTCTTTGAGGATAGGCTCTGGGGTCAGTAGGCGAGATTTGAATCCTGGATTCTGACCTCAGTCAGTTGCCTTCATCATACTGGGACTCAAGTCCCTCAAAGTGGAGATGGTGGAAAAGAGTGGGAACATACTGGGTTATAAGAACACACTGTGCTATTACATGCAGCATGTATGTTCCTGTGTCACACACAGCAGTCCTCAGGCTAGCTAGACACCTGTTTACACTGGCTATGTAACCAATGTATTGATTTGCCCTTTTTTATTGGCTAAGAAGTCTTAAGAAAAGATGGCTTGAGTTGATTTGAACATGAATGGGGTCCTAGAGACAGCAAGTATGTGCTGGCCAGACCTGGGGGCAGGTGACACGATCCTCATGGACAGATAGCTTCCAAGTTGCTGTGTCTCTGTCCCTTGCTACTCTGTGTTGACTTTCCCTGCATGGCTCTCTCATATGTGTATGTGTGACGAAAATGTAGCCTCCTAACCCTGAAATCTCTATGCTCTCAGGATAACCACCCAGTTTCAGAGAATCTCTGGTTGTCCTTGGCAGGTACACCCCTCCCAGAGCTAGTCGTCAAGGCTAGTGGCCCTAAAGACATGTTCTTGGACACTCTACCTCTGGAAGGAGAAGAGCAGCTCTAAAATCAGGACTATGCAGTGAATTGTTCCTACATCTAAAAGAAATTTGCCATATGTTTGTATGCAATCCAGTTCTAGCCTGAAAGACACATCCAATCTCCATTGCAACTTTGGGAGGTAGAAACTGGGGTGATTTGTGGTTATTTGAGGATACTAGGGTCACAGGCAACTTATTTTCTTCTTCCTTCTCTTTTCTTTGTTTCCTAACTTTTCTGCCCTAAGCAAATGTGACTCATACCATTCTGACTCCATCAAGAAGCTTTTTTTCCTATAGATGTCCTTCTTCTTCAGTGAGGTCCAGGGGACATTCTTTAGAGACACAGGTGAGTACCAGCACCTTCTCAAGCACTGCATGGGGCTGACCAGGAGGCAGGTGAAGGCCATCTAACTGAGTGAGCAAGTAAGTGTGTGCTCTGCCAGTCAGGTTCTGCCAGTCATAGGTCAAGCTGAGGGGTACCCATTGACCTCTGGACCCTGTGCACACACATATACAGCTGTGCTTGTGAATCTACACAGATACAGATATGCATACACCCATGAACACCACACACCCATGCCAAGAATTATAATCCTCTGTTTGAACTGTTCCAATGACAAGCAATTGCATATGGTTTAAAAAAATAGCTGTGTATTACCAAAGAACTTTAAAAAACCTCTGGAAGTTTTAGGCATGCTGCAGAAGGAAGGTCTTTGCATGTGTTGATTACCCTCTGCATAGCTGTTGGGATGTGTTTATGATCTTTTCTAGGGGTTTAATGTGAAATTCCTGATTAGAACCAGAAGCAGCTAACAGAGGCATCAGGAGCAAGTCAGTTCAGATTGAGAGAAAACAATCCTTTGAACTCATGCAGAAGGAGAAGGGACATAACCCCTGGGGCCTGGTCCAGTCCCAGCGTGCATACTCCTGGAGGGTTACAGGGAAAGGATGAAACTTGATCTCAGGCAGCTGCTGTCTGTGGCCTCACCACAGGCCCAGCCCCACCTCTCCCTGTAGGAGCTCTCCTCCCTGCAGGATTTTCTTGGGGATTTTATTTCTCTGGGGTTTCCCAGGAGGTGTCTCCCCTTAAATAACAGGTCTCTTAGGAGCCATGTCTTCGTAGCTGTCTCGTCCCATACTGCAGTGCTCCCCTTAGCCTTCAAGGGGTGCCTTTGCCTTGCTCTGCCTGATGTAGGATTCTAGAAGCACCTTTGCATCCAGCACTGCTCCTCCACCTGGATTCTTCTGGTCCTGCCTGGAAGCTGAGCGTGGCCATGGTCTGCTGGGAGCTCTGTGGGCCCTGCACTGGGGATGCTTGGGAGTTCTGGCAGGGGTTGTGTGACAAAGTGGGGATGGAGCTCCTCTCCTAGATCTTACAGTGTATGATGGAATAACATTTTTAGCTTTTGCCTAAATTTTCTCTACTCTACAGAACTTCTATTTTGACAAAGTGTGAGACTTTGTCCCTGGAGCCATCTTTAAGCTATAGTGTCATATAACCCCTTTGCTAACATAGGGTCTCCAGGGAGATGACTCAGCCTCTCATGCAAACAGGATTAGGCAGGCCCACTCCACCTCTTGGCTGAACATGCCCAGGTGTGTCTAAATCCCAGGAACCCCTCATGGCCTGCTACTAAGCAGCTGTGACTATGATAGTGAGCATCACAATATGTCCAGTGTTGGCTGGCCTTTCCATACGTTGTAGGTTACACTTGAATCTGAGGCTGACAGTGTCTTTCTGGAGCATCCGCTACATGGCAGACAGTATTTTTTGACTTTTCTATTTGATATCTAAACTTTGTTTCCACAGTAGAGCTTGTTGTTTTATTTTTCGGGAGACTGGATTTGCAATGATTAATAAGCTACCATACTTGTAGAATAACACATGTGGTGACATGCACAGATAGGAAATTAGGATTTAGGTTACAATGCCAAGTACATCAGACAACAGGGTACCACTGAACCCAACATTCTCAAACCAGAGATGGAGTGTCACCCAAGGTTCCTTCATGTGCCCCCCCCCCCTGCAAGCCACCAGTGGATCCCCTTTGCTCTACTGCTCAAAGATACTGAATCCAGCTGATGTAGTCCAGCCAGGACAGGCTGCTGCCAGTCAGCATTAACTTTTCTGCTTTTTATAACACGAGTGAGATCCTATTCCTCCTCAGGCCAAGACCCTTCCTTCCCTTGCTCTTCATGGTGCTGCCCCAGGCCAGTGTGAGTTTGTTAGTTATTCCTTCTCGCTACTCCCCATCATGTCCACTGTGTCCCTCTCCACCTGTCCCTTATCTCCCTGTATCATTCACTTTCACTATGCTGGGACAAAACAACTAAAAGCATCTTATAGAAGGAGTTTATTTTGGCTTACAGTTCTGGAAGGTAGAGTCCATCATGGTAGGAAAAGCAAAACTAGTGTCATATTAGCAGGGAGGAAGCAGAGAGTGATGGATGTATGTTGCTGTCCAGCCAGCTCTACTTATATAGTCCAAGACCCCAGCCCAAGGAATGAGGACTCCCACAGTTAAGGTGGGTCTTCCCACTTTATTTAACCTAATCAAGATAATCCCCATGGACTTGCACAGAGGCTAATAATCCCTCACAGGATCCTGTCAAGTTGGCAATCAATGTAAGTTACCATACTGTCTGTCAAGTATCCCAGCTTTCTCCCAATTTCTAGCTTTGCCTTTTGTATTAGTCAGGCTTCTCTAGAGGAACAGAACTGATAGAATGAATTGTATTAAATTTATTGGATTAATTTACAGCGGCAATCCAACAATAGCAATTTGCAGGCCTGAGAGTCAAGGAACCCGGTAGCTGCTCAGTCCACAAGGCTGAATGCCTCAGTAGTCCCAAAGTGTCACTGAAGACCTAGAGGTGTCCTGGAGAGATGCTGTTCTCCAGTCCACACTGGAAAGCAGCAAGCAGCACCTGCAGCCAGGTGGGAGGAGGGGATACATTCCTTTCCAGAGTTTCCTTAGATAAAGCCCCCCTCCAAGAGGGGCCGCCCACTCTGGGGGAAGGGCTTACCCCGGGGGGCAAGGATCTCCTCCTCTAGATAATCCTTCCTGGAAGTAACTTCAGAGACCAGTTTATGAGGAATGTCTGTGGATTTATAAACAGATCAAGTTGACGCAAAACTTAACCATCACACCTTTTATTCCTTTCTTGAAATTTCTTTTTCTAGGAGTCCAATGGCTAAGTAATTCTCCTTATGTCTCAAAGCCTGTGTCACCTTCCAAAGGAGATACCACCTTCAAATCTAATGTCATCTTAGAGATGATGTCACTCCCAGAACCAAAGTCTGGGAATATCAATTGACACAGAGGTAAAGAATGGGATTAAGCCACATAAAAATAGCACATTTGTAGGTTAAAAAGGCTCAAATATTAACAATTTAATATCATTCATCTTCAAACAAACTTGTGAATTAATATCACCCCAACTTTCTTCTTCAATTTTACTTCCTTATTTTTATTTACCTGGGGAGTTCTCAGTAGTGCAGTGATCTGTAATTCACATCAATGCTTGCAATGAGGAAAGCCTACATAATTAGTACAATGCACAATTGTCCTCAAATTAGGCTTTGAGAAAAGCAATGAATGACAAGTGTCATAAAAGCCATACGATGTAATTGGTTTAATGTAGCAACAATGCGTTGCCAGACACAGAAGAAGAGTTCAGCTCAGGACTTGGGGATTTCTTCTATGAATTTGGGCTTTGCTTATTTTATATACTTGGGCTGGCCTTTCTTGGCCTGTCAGGCTCGCTTTGTACCTGTTTCCCAGAAGCAATTATTGTTAGTCATTGCTTGCTGTCAGGTGTTGGGATTTTAAAATTAAATTACTGAATTGTGTTCTCTCAGCTCCCAGCCTTAGGCTTCATCCCTCCCTTCTTCTCTCCATGCAGGATACTATGTACCTGAGCCTAGTCAGGCCAACTCTGGGGACATATAGATGAAGATCAATAATACTTGACCCCTTCCACAGGGTTAATAGTATTGGGACTGTTCTCCAATGGCTAGCTAGCCATCTATTGTCCATAGTGAGAAATGAGAGGCCTTGTGTGAGTCATGGCTGTGATATCGTCACTATGCTGTAAACATGGCCACCTAGATCCACAAGACAGCTTCTTCCTTGACACTGTGATGTCAATAGATTATCAGTGCTCTCCAGGAATGTTCCAATCTTAGGACTGGGGTGAAAAAGAAATGATAAAATATTGCTTTTTAATGTGTTCCTATAGCGCTTATGGCACAACTAAATGGACAAAAATATAGAAACACTTACCAATGGCTATTCTAGATATCAGTTAGAAACATGACGATATAGTATATAATACACACACACACACACACACACACTTACTTATACAAACATATAGAGCCATACTGCTTGTTATGCATAAAAATAAAGGATTGCATAATATTCCGACCTCATTTCAAATGTTAGACTCCAGACAATCCTGTGATCAAATACCATACTTCAAACCAGCACATTATTCTTTGAAGCTCAAACCCACTGCTTTCCAACACAATTAATTGGAATAACGGCAGAAAAGATGATTAAACTGAAAAAATTCAAGTGGTAAGTGTTAATGTGATAATTAAGCTTACTAATTAGGAAAGTTTAAGGACTGCCATTTTAGCTCTTCATCCCAAAGACCAAAAGATAGGAGGGGATCTGAGGGCCCTGGTGTCCTTGTTATTCAGGTCACCTGTGACACAGCTAGGAACTGCAGCCCTGGGAGTGCTTGACACACTGTGGGATATGTCTCACCATTAGCTTTGGCTCAGCCATGGTCTCCTCAGCTGCGCTTGGCCTAGAGGACCAGGCTCACAGCAGGTTCTTTGCAATGAGCTCCGGGTTGAGTACTCCCATCATGAGCCACCAGAGGATGGAATGAAGGGTGTGCTACATTTAGAAGAGGTCAGAAAACCTTTTCCATCAGGTCTAGAGTGTGACTAATACACCATTTATTGATTCAACTGTCCCATGGCAGTATGAAAGCCACGAGCCTCAGCAAAACACACGAGTGGGTTGGCTTCCCATAAGACTTGAATTGCATAAACCAGTCTTACCTTGTCAGCCCTATGTCTACTAATACTGAGAATTTAAGTTGTAATCTAAATACTGTCCATGTACAAACTTGTCAAATCCTTTCACAGTTCTCTGAGGAAATTCAGTGGTAGACATTGAATGAGCCGTCCATGATTATGAAGCAGTTTGTGGTGGAACAAATGCTGAAACCCAGCATGATGTTTCTGTTTTCTAAGCCCTGCCCATAGCTCTGAACTGTACTTGTGTCTATCTTCTCTCTCTCTCTCTTTCCCACCCCTCTCCCTCCCAGTGGAAGGCCCTAGCTTCTCTTTGTTTTCTAAAAGCTTTGCTTATGGGTGGTTGCAGTGAAGTGTTAGGAAAGCCTCCTCTTCTTTGGGACCTAAAACAGCAGTCATAGTGACTTCATTTCTATCTGCATCTCCCCATATTTGGCAAGGAGGGTATTACCATGTACTATGTGCCAGGCTGTGAAGGCTCTAAACCTCTGCTGTTAAATCACCACTATGCACCAACCTCATGGGACTTCTGAGCTCCCTGCTCAGTGTGCAGGCCATGTGATGCCTTCAAAGTCACACCGCTAGTAAGTATCACAGGTCGAGGTTCACCTCATTCAGATGTCTCTATGGACATGTATTTTCTGAGACCTCCCTCTACAGTGAGTGTCAGAGTGGAAACTGGTAAGAGTTGTGTTTTGATCAGTGGAGGGCATCTGACAAATAACTGTTCATGTCTCAAACCAATTATTTTGACATCATTAATATTATGGCTGTTGTTTTCACTAGTATCATTCAGAACCAATTATCCCAGATGGGGTTATCCCTGTTACATTTGGAAGCATGGCATACTGTTGGGGAATAAGGTGTACTGTCTTTTGGATCTCATTAGTTAGCATAAGAAAAATGACAACAAAAACCGAATGGGTAGAACATTGGTTATTTTTTTTCTTTTTTCTCCCCCCCCCCTTTTTTTTACAGGGCTCATTTAGACTTAGAACTAATGTACTGGGCAAGTCTTTCAATGTATACACACACACACAATCTCTATATTAGAACTCTTCCAAGGTGCTAAAGAGTAAAATGGTAAGAAAGCAACTTGTCAATATGATTGTTATTTTGAGCAGGTGTAATAGAGTTGATTCCATGAATGACAAGAGCTGCTCAGTGTAAAACTGTAGCTGCCTCATGGTCTTGGATTCTGCCAAGATAGGAAGAGAATGAGGCAGGCAAGGAGATTCAGTGCATGGGCAGACACTATGGGTGACCCTGTCACAGAGCACAAGCAGGGATCCTAGGGATTGTCTCTGCAGACAGGAGACAATGGTGGCCTGGCACAACTAGGGCATGGGAATCTATATGAGTGTCATGGTTCATTTCACTTTTGATCAAACCCTAACTTACTGTATTTCACAGGCAGGGAAACTGAGGTATGGAGAAATGGACTGGCTCTTAGCTCACAAAAAATCTAGGCATAGAATTTTAAGCCTAAGCATATGGATGGCAACTCTTTGATTTTTCATTTGATCAGTCCTTGTCATTGTTAGTGTATAATGTCATCAAGTTAAAGAAGGATGGGACAGAGGTCTGGACTGGGTGGGGAAGGTGAACTAGGGCTTTGGATAGAACAGAGATATTCTGTGTGCATCTCATGCTTAAGATCTCTGTAGTACAAGTGAGGTTGAAGCCTGGCAGACTGCTATTCAGCCCAGCTAGTTGCTCTCTGGGTGCTTGGCATGCCCTGAATAGGGAAGCCTCAAGTTTTGCCCAAAGCCATAGGCATTTGCCAAGATGGCTACCGCATCATCTTCCTCCACCATGATTGTGGTCATATAGCAGTGTAGCTTTGGGTTGCTGTGGCCTATCCTTGAGATTTGGCATGGAAGCAGACATTGTTCTGGGGGTCAGGGTTAGAGCTAAAGGTTGCCAAGGAGAAATGCCACCTGGGCATTTTCATAGGAAATTGAGAGGAAGCCAGAAATGTAGAAATACCCTCTCCTCCCAGTCTCCTGAAGCCTAAGATGCCTCTGTATCCCCTGTACTTCCACAGGACATGCACTGGGGCTTCAAACAAGTATCAGAGACAACTGGAATTGTTATGGAGCTTAGTCGTTTTTTGTTTTTTTTTTTTTTTTTAGTTTTTCGAGGTAAGGTCTCACTCTAGTCCAGGCTGACCTGGAATTCACTATGTAGTCTCAGGGTGGCCTTGAACTCATGGCGATCCTCTTACCTCTGCCTCCCAAGTGCTGGGATTAAAGGCGTGCGCCACCACGCCCGGCTAGCTTAGTCGTTTTTATTGAGCTACTGAGCCCAATCTGTTCCTGGATGTTCTCACCTCTCTGTTCTCTCACTTGGCTGCAGGTATTCACGGTTCTTCACTCTCCAAAGTAGAGTGGGATGTCTGCCTTCTACAGAAGCTTCATGGTAAGGTGGATCAGAGAGGAGGAGAAATAGCAGAAATCCCCTAAAACTTAGATATATCCAGACAGGCATCCTATGACATACCCTGGCACTGTACTTGCTGACCCCTCACCAGTGTTGGCCTGAGTACAGCTTTGTTAGCCCAAACACACCAGGCTCTGAATGTCTCTGGCACATCACCCATAAGCACATCTCTTTAAGCCTCATTTCCCCAGGGTTCTGCAAGCCTTCAGAGCTGATGTGAACCTACCATGTTGGCTGGATACCCTACCTATTCAGAATCTGGCTTCATGGGACCACCAAGTTCTGAAAATCAGGAGAATAAAGTATTCCCAACATTGGGATGAGATGGAGACACTATCATTGGAGAACCTTCTGATGGCCCTTGAATCACACTGGAAGCACACAGAGCAGAGATGTCTCTTCCTGTCCATGAAAGAAGCCTTGAGGCTCCAGCTGGGAGCCATGGCCTTCCTACATAGTACGCTTTCTTCTGATTCCTCCTAGACCAAATGGACATCTAAGGTCTCTTGTACTTCAAAACTAGAGCTTGGCTGGCCCTGTGCTGAAGATGAGGAGAGAAGCTCCCCAAATGTATGTGTGTTATTTCTGCCCCAGTGTGACAGTAGAAGTGGTATGACAGTGGAAGTATGAGACATGAGAAAAGGAGGATGGGGAGACCAGGAAGGGGCAACAATGGCCAGGTGGGCAGAAGGGCACCATGAGAGTGAAAGCAAGGCAGTCACTCTCACTATTCTGTGAACATGAATACATGGGCCCTGAACTACCACGATTAGGAGAACCACAGAGTAGTTTATAAGAGTGTGGCAATAGAACCAGCAGAGTATTAGCCCATAATTAAATATTAATCATATCTTCATTCATTACTTTTCTTGTTGTTATGGCCAAATACCTGATGGGAAGCACCTTAAGGTAGGGAGGGAGGGTTAGTCTGGCTTACAACTTGAACGTAGAGTCCCTCAGGGAGCAGAAGCCATGGCAGCAGACAGCTCTAAAGTGAAGATGGAACTCCTCCCCTCTGCATATCTTGGTAGAACAAGAAACAAAGAATGGACAGGAAATGGGGCCAGGCCATCAAACTTCCAGGTCCACTCCCTTGTGACCTACTTCCTTTAGCAAGGCTCTACCTCCTAAAGGTTACACAACCTTCCCTGGGGAGGATTAAGTGTCTAAACCCATGAGCTTATGGGGAACATTTACATTCACACTACAGTATCATCCAAAAACACCCTCATAGGGCTAGAGAGATGGCTTAGCAGTTAAGGTACTTGCCTTCAAAGCCTAAGGACCCGTGTTCAACTCCCCAAATTCCAAATAAGCCAGAACCACAAGGTGATGCATGCGCAAGGTTGCACATATGTACAGTGGCTGGAGGCCTTGGAGCACCAATTCTCTCTCTCTTATTTTTTTTTTAAAAGGCCTATCTGTTGTGCTTGCCTCAAAAAAAAAAAAAAAAAAAAAAAAAAAAAAAAAAACACCCTCATAGAAACATCTAGCATAATATTTGACCAAATATCTGGGCAGACTGGTTCAGGAAATTTATGCATAGATCTCACCATCACAGATATTTGTCAACTTCTGGGCAGTGTTTTCATCAACAATCAGTATGGACGTTTGGTGGCTGTGGGTTTCTGTGGAGAGGCAACAGAATTCTTGGCCCACAGGGCTGTGATGCCTGTCTGGGTGAGGCTCCTCAGGCCCATGGCTTTCTCCATGAACATAGCACAACTTCTATCTGTTGACAGCACCAAGTAGCACTTCAGAACTGGGCTTGGGCCATTTTACACAAAAAGCACAAAAAATGTGAAAAATGCAGAACCAAGTAGACCTCAGTGGGACCTTTGTCTATAGGATGGGACTCGAAATGGAGGAGCCTGGGAATGCCTACTTCTCTGGCAGGAGCCTGCTCCTCCATGACGGATTGCTTGCTGCTTTGTGTATGTCATGCCTGACTGTGAGTGAATATTGGTTTCAGGATAGTAAATAGACTTTAGCAGGTGGGTTTATTTACAGACACCAACCTGAAGGGCCATGAGGACCTGCGTGCATAATGGGGTGCCCTGCATGCCAGGCAGGTTGTGGGCACAGTGACAGAAAACTGATAATGCAGAGCTAGCATCTAAGAGACTGTTGTTAACAGATTTTCAGGGTTGGAGAGATGGCTTAGCAGTTAAGACACTTTCCTGAAAAGCCAAAGGACCCAGGTTCAGTTCTTCAGTACCAATGTAAAGCCAGATGAACAAGGTGGCACATACATCAGAAGTTTGTTTGCTGTGGCTAGAGGCCCTGGTACACCCATTCTCTCTTTCTCCCTCTCTACGTGCCTTTCTCTCTCTCAATCTCTCTCTCTCTCTTGTAAATAAAGAAATAAAATATTTTCATGGTGAGTCTCAGCTGGAACATGGCCTTTTCCTGTGCTGTACTTTTGAAGGGGAGTAGGATCAGACTGGCAGCTTTGCTATGTGGTCCTTAGGTAAAGGTGAGGATGCTGGACCCAGGAGATGACTGCAGAGCAATTGAAGGGATGCATCTGACAGAGGGTTGGAGAGGAAGAAGAGTTGGTGAAGGATGGAAGGAACAAACTATGGGGAGGGTGGTGGTGTGTGAGTGTCGTCTATGCCTAGAAATGCAATCCCTGAGAGAAACTGGCTTCTCATCTTCCCTTTTTCATCTCCTGTGGCAACAGCCATACTTCTGTAGAGAGCCCTGAGGCTGGGCTCTTTCCCATGGAGGGAGATCCACGTCCCCTCTTCCTCTGTGTCCTACTACTTGCATGCTTCTGTCCTGTTTCTATGCATGACGGCTGTATTCACAGCATCCCCTCCTTCTGGTCACTGGATGCTACTCCTTGCAGAACTCATCTCTTGCACTTGGCAAATTAGATACCTCAGTCTGAAGGAAGGATGACAAGGCTCTGCCCTGTCACTGCTGGTGCTTTTCTCCTGCAGAGGCAAGAGGGCCAAGGTCTTGAACTGGAGCCACACTCCCAAGGACTCAGCAGGAGGAGTGAGGACAGCGGGACAGCGGGAGACTTTCTGGCGACTGCAGTTATGACCCTCTGCTCCCCTCCACGCTTTGAGCTATGCTGTGACTCAGAATGAATTACAGCCCACTGGTGATAGCGACTGTCCACTCTAAGGGAACTTCTGAGAGTGTGTCTGCCTTGAACTTGTATTTATCATTGTCAGCATGGGAGAGGATACTGCCTTCTTTAAGTGAGGTTTGGCTTGGAATCTGGGGCCTTTCCGTATATTGCACCCAGTGGCTCACCAGCAGGATGTACTCTGTGAGTAATGAATTATCCATGATTAATTACAACTAACTAGGCTTCTTTCTTCCTGGGGCACTCGATCTAAATATTTACTAGGAATTCTGGTCGGGTGCTTCCTGTCCAAGTTAATAGTATTTCTTCTAAAAATATGAGAGTGTTTCCATCCCAAATCAGCTGTTGTTAGGAGTTCAGCTAGCATATTATATGACAAAATACACCATGTGATGGCTATTTTGCCAGTCCGTAACAGGAAAGGGCAGTGTCAGGCTAGGATCACACTGGGTCAATATGGAGTGTACCAGAGATTCTAAGTTTGCCTGCCTTTGTTGTCACATCTGACCTAGCCTGTGTGCATCCTCAGGGGTGGCCTCAGAAGACAACAGGAATGTGGCCCAGAGAGCTTAGAAATGCACTGGCTTTCTGCATGCTCCAAGCCAGAGCAGAGCTCTCCTATGTAGCCTCAGGAATGCCCTGGCTCTGCACCTCAGCTGTGACAGAGTCCAGGGCTGGCTTCTGAACAACATTGCTCAGTTTGACCGCACTCCCATTCTCTTGTTTCATCCTTCCCCAGGACACCCTGATGGGGCCCAGGTATGGGTACACTCTTCCTCCAAGCATGCTGGGCTCCTAGGAGTCATGAGTCAGTGTTCTCAATCAGCTAGAGCAACTCCTTTCTCTCCACCAAGGGTGTTCCTGACATGAGTTGTAGCACCATCTAGGTAAGGAGGGGCTTGGCTGGGGTTGGGTCTGGGAGGTGCGTAAGAAGGGCTTTCCTGAAGGTCAGAGAAGATGCTAAGGCATTCTTGCCCCCTCTTTTTGTTCCCATGGGCACAGAGAACTGCTGTGGCTTTGACACTCAAGGTGGCCACTAGCTGAAACTAGTGAGGAGTCAAGGATGAAGGAAAGGCCTTGAGAACATTGCTGAAGTGGTCTCATGCTTAACCCTGGGATCACAACTAGCATTTTTGGTACATAAAATAGTAAATATGGGCTGAAGAGATGCCTTAGTGGTTAAGGCACTTACCTGCAAAGCTGAAGAATCCAGGTTCAATTCCCCAATACTCACGTAAGCAAGATGTACAAGGTGGTGCATGTGTATAGAGTTTGTTTGTAGTGGCTGGAGGCCCTGGCGTGCCCATTCTCTCCCTCTATCTGCCTCTCTCTCTCTCTCTCTCAAATAAAATAAACAAATAAATAAAATATTTTAAAAAGAAATAGTAAATATGTTTTATATTTATACACAGTAAGAATTTTTTTATGTTCAGTGTATCTCAATGAGTTGTCACAGTTATCATGCTTATTGGTACAGTTTCCTTTCCTGCCAATGTGGCATCCTCTTCAAGCTCTGAAGTTCCACCACTGCAGAGGATGGCTGATACAGAAGGAAAGTGCCAGCTTCTGCAGATGGCATGGGTTATTGCTCCTGCCTCCTCTCTCCACCCACAGAGCAGCCGACCCCCTTCTATAGTTAGGGATGGAAGAGTCTTGTCAGTGTCTCTCAATCCTGCCATTTGTTCCTGAGGGTCAGACTATATCTCTAGCATAGAGGACAAGCACTGCTGTGCCCTAGCTGCTATCCTCCATGGAGTGTAGAACCTCTTCTTGGTTTAGATTCTTTGGTGCTCCCTTGCCATGGTCAGCAGGTAATTTGTGGGATATAACCCAGAAAATGGCAAATTTAACAGCCTGCCCTGGGATTCTGACAGTAGCACAAGGTTTTCCCGAGTGTGACTTGCTTCATGATTGCACTAGCATTAGTTGGTCAGCAGTTCCCAACCAGAGTGATTCTGCCACAGGAAAGTCTAGAACCTGATTGGTTGTCACAGCTTGGGGATGCCACTGTCCTTTAGTATGGAGAAGCCTGGAACACCGGTAGATATGGTAAAGTGCCAAGATAGCCCCCAAGCAAAGATTATCTGGGGAATAGTGCCAGAGGCCAGGAGCTGGTTGACTCTAGCCCAGAGGGTACTGGGAACACTGCTATGTTAGTACACTGTCACCTCAAGGACTGGGCAGGAAGGAGTGGATTGGCAGGCAAATGCCTCTGTAAGGACTAGGGAATTTTCTCACCTGTCAATGTCCCTAGATCCCTGAAGACCCTTCTGACCTCCCTAATGCAGGCTATGGAGGAGCCCACAGAAGACCCCAAGACACTTATAGGACACAGAATTCATCTAGCAGGAAGAAGCAGCATGGATCTCTGGACAAATGCGTGCCCCAAATAAACTGGAATGAGATACTTCAAGCATACTGTTATTAAGAAACAATTTAGCATACTGCTATACATCCTGTTTCTTTAGCATTAGCACATGGGCCATGGTAATGTAGGTGGCTTCCTTTCCAGCAGCATGTTATCATACTTCACACACTGATCTCTTGGGAGCTGAATTTCCTCTAAAGTTAATGCCAGGCTCCCGCCTCTGTCTCCCCTTGCATGGAAACCCTGGGGCTCATGTGCTTCTCTCTTCTTGAAACTTGCCCTGTGATGACAAAGTTCCCAGCAGGTCTCTCTCTCTCTCTCTCTCTCTCTCTCTCTCTCTGTGTGTGTGTGTGTGTGTGTAGTGTACACATGGAGATTACAAGCAATGGAACCCTCTGTGTTGGACCTGCTGGGTTAGGGGAGGGAGTTTGATCTCTTATGATCCATGCCCCAATGTTGAAAACCCTTAGACTGGACAGGTGAAACACAGAACCTTGAGTAGAGGGTTGTGCTGAGCTGGGTTCAAAGTGACAGCTGCCCAGAAGAGTGCAAAGCAGGTGGCTGCTGAGCACAGAAGTATCTGCTTTTGTGTTTTCTTCATGGGCTATAAGTAGACTATAAGTAGAATGGATGACAGGCCCAGTTAATTTGGTAGGCAGACACAGTCAGGGCTTTCAGGTGAATGGATCCTTGATATTGGCAGAGCTACTTTTCTTCAATGCTACTCAGTAAAGGCATGAACTTAGCACCAGTGTTTACTCTAGCCATCTCTATTAGTTGTTGTCTCATGTCTGGGACAAAATACTTGTTCAGAAGCAGAGTGAGGAAATAGAGGGTTTATTTTCAGCTTATAGTTTAAAGGGGAAGTCCATCATGGTGGGAAAGCATGGAAGGAGCAGGAAGCCAGTATCACATCATCACATCAGGAGGAAGGAAGTAAAAAGAGAGGGAGAATAACAACTGGGGCTGGACTATGTAACTTCAAGGCCCGCCCCAAGGGACATACTTCCTCCAGCAGGGCTCTACTTCCTAAATTGTATATAACCTTCCATTACAGCTCCATCAGCTGGAGATTAAATATTCAAACACATGGGCCTATGGGGGACATTTGACATTCAAACCACCATACTACCCCTGAGTCTGTTCTTGGCACGCATCCATGGTTATACTTTCCAGAACTTGGGCATCACCATGTGGATCACTGAGACACAACTAGGTGGCCCCCTGTTCTATGCTTTGTACCTGCTCTGTTGATTCTGGGCCCATCCACTGAAGTAAGCCACTTCCCATTGGAGAGCTTACCATGCAGTGCTCAGGTGCCAGAGACTTACCTACAAGGGTAGAATTGTCACTTGGTTTTGTGAAGGTTCTGGTGTCTGAATGCTCTTTCTATGACTGAGTGCTCAACAGAGGCCTAGCCAGACTTACAAGTACACAGATGACCTTGGGTGGGCAGGTGTGTAGCATGTTTGCTCAGGATGGAAGGACAGGTAAGAAATTACCACAACGGGGAAGGAGAGTGGATCTGGGTGAAACACAGATCCCTCTTAGTTAGTCTGTCCCTCTTAGTTCTCTTAGGTCTATTTTTTTTTTTCAAGGTAGGTTCTTGCTGTACCTCAGGCTGACCTGGAATTCATGTAGTTTCAGGGTGACCTTGAACTCACAGTGATCCTCCTACCTCTGTCTCCTGAGTGCTGGGATTAAAGGCGTGTGCCACCACACCCGGCTTAGTTCTGTCCTTTTGTTGAGATGTGTATCTGAGGCTTTAATTAGTGCCTGTGGCCACAAAGGAGACTTTATATCCAAGTATGAAGGGGCAGCTCAGATCTGATGAATGGCAAGTGATTTCTTGACAACCATGGAGCCAATAGCCACATGCTTGCAATTTATTCCAAGTGGTGTTAAAGGAACATTGGGAGTGGGCATGGTAGTGCACAGATACAATTCCTGCATTTGGGAAGCTGAGGCAGAATGAGTGCCACAAATTCAAGAGCTAGAGAAATAGAAAAGTGCTTGCCTTGAAAGCCTGAGTACATGAGTTTGATCCTGAGAAACTATACAAAATAAACCAGGCATGGTAGCATGTACTTGTAATTCCCAGAGATGGGAAGACAGAGAGAGGAAGATCCCAGAGGTTTTCTGACCAGACAATTCAGCCTAATTGGTGCACTTCAGGCCAATGAAAGACCCGTCTCCATGCTCTCAAATGTCTGTCTTCCCTGCTGAATTAGGAGAAGCCTGTGTCTTTTACAGGCTTTTTGGCAAGCAGTTTGACATCACCTTGTGTCTTGCACATTATTGGTGTGCTACAAGTTTCTAAGGCAACTTCAAGGGGGGGGTGGTGGTTTGGACTGTCCCTGATTATTTAAAAGTTTAACTAGGAGAGCTGGTCAGTTGTCCTTAGGGTATCTGCTATAATTAAAAGTTATCTATAGTTTATGGCCCCTTGTTCTGGTGACTCCAGCCTGTCTGTGCCACCTGGAGCCCTATCTTGTCATCTGTAGTTAATCCTATAGTTCCTAGGAGCAGGGGAGTCTCCTTCAATCTCCCTGGCTGTTGAACCTCCATTTCCCTGATTGCTCCGTACTTTAGGGAGAGGATCTTAGAGAATCTGTTTTGACTGAGGCCCCCCTCCCCCACAGACAGAGACTTATTAGCTCTGAGTCCTACAGCCATGGTCGCCACCTGTCATTGCTCCTGCTTTTGAATAATGTGAGGGATGGCATCCTGATGGCCAGGAGTCTGAAAGTGTGACTTCAACAGTCACAGAACCAGGGCTGCCCTGGTGATCTCGGGATTTTCACCAGAGCTTCCCAAGTGTATGGGAAGACAGAGCATGTCTTTAGTTGTGCCATGGCCTGTGTCCACTGCATAGCTCTCCTGGGTTCCTTTTGTCCCAGAAAGGCTCTTGCTGCCATGCACACTGTCCTTGGGCTCCTAACTGTAACTCTCCAAGGACTTTTGCAGTCCCCAGTTGCTCAGTGATGAGTGGGGTGACAAATCCTTTAACCGCTGTCCTGGTGATCACAATGTCTCTGGTAGATCCAGATGATGCTAGCTCATTGTTGATCATGTATCTGTGTTTCTCATCAAGCAAAGAACTCATGAATGGAGGATTCTAGTGAGAGAAGCATTGTGCCCTGTTTTGAGGAGGGTGGGTGCACACATGACAGAGAGAGATAAAGAGAGAGAGAGGGAGGGAGGGAGGGAGAGAGAGAGACTCCTAATAGAATCCTTATCCAGTTTTTCTATTTTACCAGTTGTATGACATAAGGAAATCCAAGTGTCTCTTCCCTGTCTACAAAGTCAGACAACAGCAGGAAACCCTCCTCCCCCTACCGTAAAGATTCAAAGACGTGCAGGTTATGAAACAAAGGAATGATCAGCAACACTGCCAAGCACATCCCATAACTGAAGGGTTGCATTTTAAACACAAAATTCCTGCCTCCCTTCTTACTCCAGTTGAAGACAGCTGTGTTTGTAAAGCCTTAACTTCATCCACAAAGCTTGTCAGGTGTTTTAAACTCCAGCCTTATTCAATAAACCTTGTCAAGAACGGTAAGACATACACCCATGAGGACTGCTGGGCTCATGCCCTCCAGGAGATGATGAGGGAGATCTTGTCCCTTGACTGACTTGCCTGGCAAGTGCTTTTTAGTGGAGAGTGAGCCTCTCCCAGAGCCAGTGTGAATTATCAGGTCCTTGTACTTCCCTTCTACTGGAATGATTCTTTCCTCAGCTCCATTTCCTCACGTCAAGGGCAGGGCTCAGCCCACTGGTGACACTGATACATATATCCACCCATGGGCCCTTCTAAAAATGACTGCAAGGGAATTCTTTAGGGACAGAGCTCAGGCTGGCACAATGCCTTCCTGGGTTCCCAGTTCTGTTGGAGTGGGGGAAGGTTAAGCATGGCTCACAGCCTGTGGATTCCTTGTCGGAGGCCCTGCAGAGAACATATATGCTTCTTTCCTGACAGGTCTGCACAGAAACCTTCCAGCTCATGAATCCTGAACAGAACCTCAGATGGCTACTTCCAGGTTCCCACTCTGCACACACAGAGCTTCAGTGTTTATGTGGGGGTGTGATTTTCACTGGATTCTCCACTTGCTTTTCCCAGTGTGAAGCCTCTGTGGTTTGCAGTGATCTTTAGTTCATTGAGCTGCAGCTGCATGCCCAGTTCATGCCAGGCAACAGGGGAAATACTGGAGGCAGGAGTGGTTCCTTGTGCTTCAGGAAACCCTCAGATGTGCATCACATCATGAGGCACAGAGCCAAGTAAAGGTTGCAGGGGCCAGACAGGGCACTGCTCTGTGTGGAAAGAAATGAAGCATTATTAGGAGGTAAGATTCAGGCTGACTCTCAAGATCGGCTGACACTGCTTTCCATACAGAATTTGGGACAAGAAGGGAGCTGGTGGAAAACAGTGAGAAGTGGAGAAGTGCATTCCTCTGAAAAGAAAGCAAAGGCTGGGTTGGCAGAACCCTGGAGAGACTGGAGGGAATGGAGGGATAGCAAGACGCAAAGTGTTTTCTGGGTGCAGCAAGGCCTAGCTGGCTCCACAGAGAAGGTGCAAGCAGGGTGGCCTGGCTGACTATTCCAAGTGTACAGAAAGGATCCTCTACCACCTCAGGGGCTGCTTTGTCAGCAAAGTCTTCATGTAGGTGGTAAGGCTGGCTGGACATACAATAATGTGCCATGTTTGCTCCAAGTGAGGGAATAGAGGGAGGGCAGAGAGAAAAGCTCAAGAAGGCCTGGATGAGGCACTGGTTACTCCACAGAGCAGAGACAAAGCCTGACTAGAACATAAAGAGGAGGGTGGTTGGTATGAGAAGGGGTCTCCTGTAAGGAAGGAAGAGCTTCTCAGAGCCAAGCCTGCGGAAGACAGGCTCCTGCCAGCTGTGCTCTGGTGGAAACGCTCCATCTCCTTCCTTCCCTGTGAGCACACATGCACAGAACCAACACTTCTTCCTCTGGCTGTGAATGAGAAGCCTATGTGCCTTCTGTAACAGCCATCACCATCAGTTCTCTCATACTATTGTAGCACTTTACTTTATCCCTATCATATCTAAGATGAGTACCATGGAAGAATGTAGCCCAGTTTCAGTAGATGCCAGGCCCAAGGTCACAGGTAAAGTTTCAGATGATTAAAATTAGACTAGACACCACTTGTTCATTTATAGTTGCGGTGGAGACATGTTAGCTTAAATGGGTGATGAGCTGATGACAGCCCCCAATGATGTCACCAGCAGTTGTTCCTCGAACAGAGTTCCATGTTTCTTGTAGGGGCCGTCAATAGCACTGCAAACTCTTTATTGCATTTTGGGCTTTGCCTTGAGACATTTGCTAAGCTCATTTGATAAAAAGCATATATCAATTACATAACATAATGGGTTTCAGTAGGATATACATAAAATATATTTTGACCATATTCCCCTTCCATTACCCTCTATTGTCCCCCTCCCACTCCTGATAATCCCCCTCTTCTTCCTAACTTCCACCTTCTTGTCTTTGTATGTGCATAGGTGTGGATATGACCCAATGAATTTAATTAGGGTTGCATACAGGAATATGAATGAAAGGTTATTTACAGGAGCATGGTCCGCTTAGAAGCACGAAGCTATACCACTGCAGAAAATCATTCACTGCCAATAGGTTCTGAGAGAGGAGTGGAGCGTCAGCTCATTTTGCAGATGTGTGCAGATGTTTACCAGTGGGCTTTGTGCTCATTTTCACAGATAGTGGAGAGACAGTCTCTTCAAGAAGCAAGACTTAAAGCAAGACCCTGATGAGTGAGTCAAATTCCTTAGAATTGGGTCAGTGTCCTGAGGGCCTCCTGGGGTCTCTCCATGGTGAGCTTCTCACAGGCTCCAGGCACCCCACAGCAAGATGCACTCCTGCTGAGCAGACCCCAGCCACCACTTAAAACAGTATCCCCTGAGACTCTTCCAGTTCTTCATTTATTTCTGATCTAAAGAAAATGAGGTGAAAACTGGTTCATGGTGTCGCTGACAGAAAATACGTTATCTTCTGCGTTCAGATAGGCCATCCTCCTGTTACTTAGGTTACAAGATTCTATCGTCTAAATAAGGTCAGCCCTGTAGAAAAGATTGCAGGGGCCCTACGGGTTGGCAGAGTGAGGCTGTGTGGAAGCCCAGGCTCTATCACTGGATGGGAGGCTGATGAGTCACCTCGATAGAAACAGAATTGCTCACTGGACTCCTGCAAATGGAATTTAGAAAACAGATTAACCGCTGGGGTCATTGGCTGGGGTTCAGCAGCCTCCCTGTGGCCTCCCACTCTGTTCCCCTCCGTGCTCCACACTGTGGAGTTTCACTTTAACTTAGGGAGACTCCTCTGGGTTGATAGCTCTGCTGTGGGTCTGAAGGTCAGCCGTCTTGCAATGTCAGAAGGCTGCAATGGGCTGAGCAGGGTGCTCCGACAACATCCTGGCTCCCAGTGTAGGAGTTGAGCATGTGCATTTCCCTCTGGTCCCCAGCACACAGGCCCTTAACTGTGGTCAATGTCTCAGGGTCCAGGGACCCCCTTGGACTTCTCTTCATCTCTTCCAGGGTCCTTGCTTGCTCCCCTTGAAGCTGAGCTTCCAAGACAGAGATGGGTGTGGCTTTACCTAGGGGTACTAAAATCTTGTTGCTCCTCTTGGGAACATCAGGATGTGATGCCATCCTGTGACTGGACCTCGTTTTGTTATTGGTATTTCTGTGACTTTAAAGGCTTTGACATGAATTTTATAGTTGATTTCTTTTCAAAGAAGTTTAGCTTTTAATTTTTAAAAGTATTATTTTAGAGAGGTGGACTTCTCATCCTGGGATTCGATATTCATTCTCTCTTATGCATTAGCTGAGCCTCCCACTGGCTTTTCACTTCTTATAGGTTAGTATAGCATTTCCTCAGCCACCATTTGCAATCCAGACTCTGTGCTGGAGTCACCTGGGTGACATTTGGCACTGTCCACAGGGTGATCCCTGATCCCTGAGACAGGGAATACTGACTGTGTGTAACCGAAGGACTTCACAGAATGCCAAGCCAGTCTTAAGAGTCATACCTCAACCACAAACCACGTTCTCACTCTGTGTAGGTTATGAACTTTAATCCAGGCTTCCTCCTCTGTCACAGTGGAGACCACAATTCCTACCTGCTGGGTTGTCATGGAAACAGCTTTCTTTTGCCTGTCAATCACAGGGCAGGGGATCAGGGGTCCTTTACCAGCATTGGTTGCACTCATTCCATTGACCTGACCAAGAGACAACCAGGGACAACCTTTGTGTCCATTCCAGACCCGAATGGAACTCACCATCTGCCACTCATACCAACCACACAGACATCTTCCTGATGAGGGGGTCTTTGGGAGTCCTGCCTGGCTATTAGCTAAAATGGAATCAGGGTGCACAGTGAGTAGGAGCATGGCTGATTATAATTCAGTGGGCATTCTGATAAGTGGACTGCTTTGTAGGTCTAAGGATTGTCTGGAAAAAAGCATTTCCTCACTATTGTTGCAAATCTTTATAAAATACATACAATTATGGCAATAAAAATAGCCAACATAAAGTGGGTACTTATCATATGCCAGGCTAAATGCTATGTACTAAATGCTGTGGATGCAGTATTTAATTTAGTCTTCAGGGCATTTTCTTCTATTCTTTTCATATACAAGGAAACTGAATTACAAAGGGCTGAGTATCTTTCCAGACACTACACACACAGTGCCTGGAATTGAACCTAAACATGCCTGATCAGAAACCCCACACTCTTAGTGTGCTCTTCACTTTTAGATTGTCAAGTACATGGAAACTACCTGCATTTTATAGGGTTTACTTTGTTTTACTATTTTACTCTGTTCTTCTATTTTATTCATTGGAATTTAATTTTTAGTAAATGAAATAAAACTGCATATTGTGTTTTTTTCCCATGCAGACAATTCTTTCAATGTCATTTGCTGAACAAATACAGCCTTTCCTCATTGTTTCATGAGTCCTTATTATTTTTCAAACATTTCATTATTTTTGTGTGTATATATGTATGTTCATATGTGAGTCTGAGCATGAGTATAGAAGTCAGAGGGCAAATTTTGGGTCGGTCTGTAAGCCATACCTTTCACCATGTTTGGGCAGGATTCTCTCTTATTCCTGCTGTTGTTGCATCTTGCACTGGCCAAAAGCTTCCAGGAAATTCTCTTGTCTCCAGCTCTCTTCTCTTCATCAGTGTGCTGAGTTATTTATTTATTTGCATGTGTGTGTGTGTGTGTGTGTGTGTGTGTGTGAGTTTTCTCTTGCCATTGCAAATGAACACCAGACAGACACTGGGCCACTTTTTGCATGCAGCTTCATGGGTCATAGCTTGGGAATTAAACCAAAGCAGGCAGTCTTTGCAAAGAAGCGCCTTTAACCACTAAGCCATCTTCCCAGCCCCCTAGCTTCTGTTTTTGCATTGGTGTGGTGGTTTGAATAGAATAGATGGCCCCCAATATATTCAGTTGCTTATTTGTAGTTTGCATCTCTAGCCACCTGGCTGGAGGCAAGGTCACTGGGTGGATCTTAAGGTGTGGTGGTGGATTTCAGATTACAATCTAAAGACATGCAAAGTGTGCTGTGGCTTTTGACCTTTAGGCTTGTACTTCTGTCTCTCTCTCTGCTTGGGCCTGTGAAGGCAGGCCAGTTTCTTCTGTCATTATGGAACTTCCCCTGGATCTGTAAGCTTCAATAAATCCCTTCCTCCATAACTGTGCCTGGTCTGGAATTTCATCTCAGTGAACCTGAAGCTGTCTGCTACAATTGGGAATCTGGGAATCAAACTCAGATGCTCAAACCTAAGCAGCAAGTGCTTTATCCACTGACCCTAATCCCCTTTTTCATTGTAGTGAATTCTTAGTTCTATTAGAATTTGTTTTCTAAGAGAACCAAGTGTTGCTCACCAGCTTCTTCTTACAAAAGCCACTCCCCCTTTTCATCACAGCTGAAGATCACAGGTAGGGGGATAGTATAAGTATGGCGAATCACACCCATTTGTGAAGCTCCTGTTCTACTCCACTTGTCCTTCATGCTGCACACAACTGCTGAGGTGTTAAGCTCAGGTGCTGGTGGTTACCATTTAGAAGGGACAGCATCTCTGGGTGGGTATTGCACGTCTAGCAGAGCCCACCAAGGATACCACATGGTGACCAAGGATAGCTACCTTTCCTTTTTTTAACTTTATTTTTATTTATTTGTGAGAAAGAGAGAAAGAGGCAGAGAGAGAGGAAGAGAGAGAATGGGCACACCAAGGCCTCTAGCCACTGCAAACAAACTCCAGGTGCATGTGCCCCCTTGTGCATCTGGCTTATGTGGGACCTGGGGAATTGAACCAAAGTCCTTTGGCTTTGCAGGCAAATGCCTTAACCACTAAGCTATCTCCCCAGCCCTGATAGTTATCTTTTCATTGCTGGACAAATTCCTGATAAAAATCAGTTTAAGGGAGGAAGAGGTTATTTCAGCTTACAGTTCCAAGTTACAGTCATAATGGCAGGAAAAGCATGGTAACAGGAGCTTGAAACAAGTGGTCACATTCTTTCTTCATTTTGAAAAAAATATTTTTTTATTAGAGAGAGAGAATGGGAGTGCCAGGGCCTCTAGCCACTGCAAACAAACTCCAGACACATATGCCATCTTGTGCATCTGGCTAATGTGGGTACTGGGAAATTGAACCCGGGTCTTTAGGCTTTGCAGAGAAGTGCCTTAAGAGCTAAGTCATCTCTTAAGGCCCAAGTCATCCCTTTTAATACAGCCCAAGACCCTGGTCTACGGAAAGGTACCACCCACAATAAAAGTGGATTTTCCTACGTCAATTAACCTAGCAAGAAAATCCTTCACAGGTGATGCTAAGTCTTGTCAAGTTGACAATCTCTAAAATGTCACACTCACAAAACAAACAAAAAACCTAACCTGAAGCCAGGCTGCATTTGCAACAAGCCATATGGCCTCTCCATGGGTCATTTGTACTTACCCCTGAAAATGATGATCTCTGCACCCACAGTCCTCCAAAGAAACTTGATTTCCTCTCCCACATGCTTTCTCCTCTGTCTCTGCAGTTGGTGTCAGCATTCTTCAACCTGTTTGATCTGAAAACTTGTCACTCTCAAGCTCAGATCTATCCCCATTCCTGTGCCTGCCTCCCAGTATTCCAAGTCACCAGCTTTTCTCCATCTCCAGAGCCACCCTGGGTTTAAACTATCTTACTCTGACTTGGGAGCACTTGGAGCCTTTCTTCTGATTCAGTCCTTGTTTGCTTACAGTCTTTGTGATAACAAGACCAGCAGAGCTGGTCCAAAGCCACAGCTGGTCATGCTGCATTCTGCTGAGAGCACTCAAAGATCCCAACTCCATCTTCAGTAGACCCAGGGTCATTCCCCTGACTTACAGGCCCAGGTCACTCCCAGGAGCCCCTCTGACTGCCCTCTGCTGGCTCACCCTCTGATGGGCCCCAAGAGACGGGTCTATCTTAGCTTCTCTGCATATCTAGCCACCAGCCACTTGTCATACTCTCCAAAGCTTCTCAGCAGCTGAGACTAGAAGCCCAATGACTTGTTTGATGCTTCTTCCCCTTCATGTCACAATTCTAAAGTTGGTCCTGAGAAGACAGACGCTTGTCTTATTCACCATGGTTCCCAGCAGCTGGGATTGTGCTGGGTGCCTGGCATGTGATCAGAAAGAGTAGGTGTCAGGGTTGGACACAGAGCTCAGTTGGTAAAGTATTTGCCTAGCATGCAGGAAGGGCTGGGTTTAATACCCCTGCCTATCATCCTAGCACTCAGAAGGAAGATCAGAAGTTAAATTAGAGGCAGGAGGATCAGAAGTTAAAGATATTTCTCAGCTACATAGCAAATTTGAGACCAGCCTAGGAATTCAAAACAGAAAAATAGGTGTGAAAATGAAGACATGGAGTTTGTGTAAGACCTGTCTCCTCGCAGGTCTTGGCAATGTCAGGATTCGTGTGGTGAACCCTCTTTAGCTTGCTTCATCTTGCCAGCCTCCCAAGGCTGACTGTCTCAGGAGCTGCAAGGGGGTGCCCTCAGGACCCCTGGGTCAGAAGAGCCATGTGCCCAGCACAGCAGAGCTGGCTTCTGCTCTTCCCTGCCGCTTGCCCACTCCCCTGTGGCAGTAGAGGGCTTGCTAGTGTTTTGTTCATGGCTGGGAAGTCACCCCAGAGCTCTTTGGGGACATGCTCCTGGGATAAAGTTTGACTGGAGGTTCTCTCTGTTGGGATCAGAAGTTTGTTGTATCTGCAAGCTTCCCAGCAATAAGCACTTGGGAAAGCCCCTCTTGGTACAACCTGGATAGCCTTGCATATTCCAGGCATGGCAGCTCCCGAGAAATGCTGATACAACTAAGTTCATCTTTGCTTTCAGGTAATGTTGGGGCCCCCAAACTGAATTATTGAGTGTGATTGATGGCTGTTCAGGTTTAGAATTGCAGTTTCATTGGGAGCTGAGGTCTTACCCACTTGCAAAGTCTCTCTAAGATATTCAGCTAGGTAGTTTTCTCCTTAGATGCCACAGTAATGAAGAAAGTGTTTCATTTGGGTCATTAGGAAACTCACCATCCTCTACACTCATTTTCCCATAACATGTTATATCCAATTATTTTTCTCCTCTTTCTTTTCTCATCCTACTTTAAGAGGCTATGGTATGTATGGCCCCAGGCTACAAGGCAAGAAATCCCAGAGAAATAAGATAAAGAAAATTATCATATCAAAATGTATTGGTGAACCAAGGGAGGGTCAGACCAAGCCAAGCAGAGTCCAGGAAGAGAGAAAGGCAAACTTGAGGTAGAAGGTGTGGTTTAGCAGGATGGTGGGTATGGAGAAGGGGATGAAGGTCATTCAGAATCAAAGGCAGCAAAGCCTTGCCTTGAGGATAGGATGTTGGAATATTCTGAGAATGTCCAGGAAACAAAGAGCTGCCCAGCCAGATAACACACAGCCTGGATGAGGAGACAGTGTGGGCAGGGTGGGAGCCAAGGGGAGAGGCAGCAGTTAGCCTTCGGTGCTTCTCTGAGTACACCTATTTGCTTTCCTTTGATGTTGTTTGGGATAGGCAAGGAGCTAGGAATATGCTGATAATGTTGATGCTCAGGGACCATTCTCTCTTCTAAGTAACATGGACTTCCATCTGTGTCACTTAATGTCTACCTTTGTAGGAAGAAAGAGATGCAGGGGTCAGGTCCTTTTCAGAAGACCCTGAACTCCACAGTCCTCTCTGTGATCTGCTGTGGATCAGGGAGGCTCACGTGCCCCTGCTTTAGGGACTTCTTAAGGTTATTGCACAGGAGATGTGGCTTGATGCACTGTCTTGTCATTTTGTCATTATTCACTCAGCCATTCCCATAAAAGATGGATTGCTCCCCTAGCCTATGCTGCTCTTTGTGCCAAGGCATCTTAGGAAAGCCAGGCACCCACAGTCCTGGGATGTCTGGTTATGGCTGGCAGAGGCTTCTGGACAAGGGAATACCCTTGTCAAAGAGCCTACACAAAGGAAGGGTCCCAATCAACAGGGCTGTAGACCAGAGCAGCTGAGGAAGACAGGGATGGGGAGGACCAGTAGTTGTAAAGTTTTTCCTATAGCTACTCTGTTCTCCTTTGGATCTCAGTGACAGACAGTGCTAGTGACCCCCGAGCCTCTCTGCACCTGAGTCTGTGTGCAGCTTTCTCCCTTCACTGTGCTTCCTTTACTACAGCCAGCTCTAGCGGAGCTTTCTTAGTGTGCTCTCTGGGGCTCCAAGGGCCTGCTGCTTCTACGCAGGCACAGACAGAACAACCTCAAGGTCTTTTCTCCGAAAAGTACACACTCCTGTAGTGACTCACTGGGTGGAAATGTGGGCACCCCATTCTGTGCCTCAGGGTAACCAATGTATGCCTTGCCCTGCAGAGAGCCCTTTGGCTACTCAGGCGTGGGCTCTGCCCAGGACACCTGTGTTTGGCTTCTCTCATCCCTTGCCTTCTGTCCCTGCTCCTGTGCTGGGCTCCTCTGGAAACAATCCCATGAGGAAACTTGTGCACATAAGACTTCTCCAGGGATAGCTTTCAGAGAAAGTTTCAGTAATACATTGTTACAATATCACATTAAACTGTCCAGGAAATACAGAGTGGCTAGGTGAATGAAATTTAGAGGGGATTTTGTTCAAAGGATGTCCCTCAGATTTAGAGGGGATAGGTGAATTTGGTCAAAGGACGTCCCACAAATTTAGAGCTGCATCATCACTGCTTGCTCGGCTCTCTGGATGTGAGTCACACAGCTCATGACTTTCTCCATCAGGAGGCTCGCACACCTTCCCTTCCACTGGACCCAATGCATATGAGAGGGACTGCTGGGGATAATCCACTTCCATTATCAGGTTCGCATTACTGGAAGAAAACACCCAACCAAGAGCAGTTTGTGAGGGAAAAAAAGGGTTTATTTTGGCTTATAGACTCAAGGGGAAGCTCCATGATGGCACGGGAAAACAATAGTATGAGCAGAGAGTGGGCATCACCTCCTGGCCAACATCAGGTGGACAACAGCAACGGGAGAATATGCCAAACACTGGCAAGAGGAAGCTAACCTTAACACCCATAAGCCTACCCCAAAGAATACACAGCCTCCAGGAAGCGTTAATTCCCAAATTGCCATCAGTTTGGGGACCTAGCATTTAGACCACCTAAGTTTATAGGGGCCACCTGAATCGAGCCAGCACAACTTTCCTTCCTAGATTGGTCAAATACTGAAACTTTATATACTATCTCCGGTAAGTATTGAATCTTGCATATATACTTCCATGCATGCACATACACACACTCTCATTTGCTAATTGATACATTCTTGGACTTACTTGGATTTGGAGTCCTTTAGTCACATAAATGATGCCTGACATCTGAAGTGAGGTTCTGCATGACATGCTCCTTTACAGCTCACTGTGGAACTGAGAGATCAGGCTTTACAAGTGTTGGATTGGACCCCTCCATGGTTGGGGACCACAGAAACTTCATGAGTCTCAACCAAAGAGCCACACAGAGACCTTCAAAGCAGTTCCTGGAGGTGAAGCCATTTTTAGCAAAAGAAGTATGACAAATCTATTTTCTATTAAACAGGCGAGCTGTGTAATTGATACAGATGATCATTTCTTTTCTACAGGACAGACCATAGCTAGCAATGGAGCAGAGTCTGTGAACAACCAAACCTAATGACTCTTTCAGATTGAGGCCTCAGTGGCCCAGTCTTGCACTGTAGCATACTGTGCACCAGTAGACGAACTGTGTTCTGATATTAATTATGTAATCATGGGAGGAATGTGGGGCAGAGCCATAACCGGACCTCTGTGTCAGCATCGTTGTCACTCCTGGGCTTCACGGAGTGGGGAATTGGGGGAGAACAGGGTGTGTGGAAGGTGCTGCTGACCAGAAAGCGTGACCCTTTCCACCCTGCGAGGAGATGCATGAATGTAGAGGCTGCTAATGGACTGAGGGCAAGCTCCAAATTGAGAGTCACTGAGGGCTGACAATGGATTTGATTTCCTCTCTTGTTTGCAAGAGGCTGGTAAGGGAAAGGGCGACTTTGAATGAAGCAAACTTCATGCTGCTGATCAAAACATAGATGTGCAACTGCTCCCTCCAGATGGAGCAAGTACCTGAGATAGGCAGAGGCAAGAAACAGGCTTCTGTCTCGGGAGCATAGAACCTGGTGAACTGACTTGAATAATGGTTACTGGGACCGCACATAGGTTTGTCAGAGTGTGCAGTGGCTGGTGCATGCTCTGTAGAGGTGTTGCTCAGTAACCTGCTGGGGGCAGCCTATAGTCTTCTGGGTCTTGCCCGTGGTTCTTGTTATTGCCCATCTTGTGTTTTTTTTTTTTTTTTTAATGTGTGTGTATGAGTGCATATGTGTACTTGTGCATATAGAGGCCAGACAATGAATTGACCTTGGGCATCTTCTTCTTTTGCTTTCCATTTTATTCTTTGAAACAGGTTTCTTGTTAAGCCTAGAGCTAAACCAAACCATGGATTTGGTTAGACTGGCTGGTCAGCAAGCCCCGGGGATTCCTAACCTCCACTTCTCCATCACTGTGATTACAGGCATGCACTACACCTGGCATTTTACCTGGACACTTGGGACCTGAACTCAGGTCCTTATACTTATGAAGCAAGTACTTTCCCTGCTGTGCCATGTCTCCAACCTTCTTGCCCATCTTTGAGTAACTGTTCACTCCTGATTGAGCTTAGCCAACCTCAGTGACATGCTTGAAGTTTGTTCTCATCTTTGCGAGACATTCAAGAACAAAGGATGGATATGAAATGCAATACAGAAGCTGCACTAGGGTTCCAGAAGGAGCACCCCACGCTTCTTAGTGAAGTCAGATGGATGCTGGGCTGAAGCTGGGTGTGAGGAAAGCTCCGTGGGGAACCTGGTCACATAGAGCTTGGAGTGCTTCCTGGAGGTGGTGACCATGCAAAGTACAGTCTAGGAACAGGCGGCCATGGAAGGAGGGAAGGCAGGAAGAGGCTGAGGAGACAGTGTCTCTGGAATGGGTGTATGTGCTGGAAGGAGCAACTTGGAGGACCTATTGTGTATCAGGGTGGGTGTGGCCTGAAGTGATGCTCCAGGGAAAAGGGGGTTCTACTCATAGATGGTTTTGTAGACCTTACACAGCAGTTGTGCTCCATGTGATGGGGTAATATTTATTGGGTTTTTTTAAAGTTTCAATCTGGAGAGATTGAAGCATAGGCAGACTGTTTAGCTGCAATGGTGAGTGAGGCTAGATGTGCAAGACCTGGGAGCAAGAAGATCCTGGGTGGCTCTTGAGGGGTTTTAGTCGGAACAAGGGGCTTCTGAGCCAGGTCTTGAGGTGGATTACAAAGACAGAGCAGTGCGTTCTGGAAGTAAGCTTGGCTGGAGTCATGGTAAACGTGTCAATAATTGTATCAGTTACTTTCTTGTTGCTGTGAACAAATACCTGACTGGAAGCAACCTGAGGAATGATGGGGTTGTTTGTAGCTTACAGTTGCAAGGGGAAGTGTCATGGGGTGGAAGGCATGGAAGCTGGAGCCAGAAGCAGCCTGTCTCATTGGAGTCAGGATGTAGCAGATGAACAGAAAGTGGGGTTAGGCTATGAAACCTTGAGGCCCAGCCTCAGTGACCCACTTTCTCCAGCAAGGCTCCAGATCCTAAAGGCTCCACAACCTTCCCAAAATAGCATCAGCAGCTGCGGACAAAGTTTTCAAGCACTTGAGCACATGGGAGACATTTTATATTCAAATCACACCAGCAATGGCAGAGGGGCACAGGAGACAGTAAAGACTGGCAGGGGCTTCAGCCTGGGTCACTGGAATATGACCAGAGGAGCTAGTCTGGAGAGAGGTTATGATTTGGTTTGGGGGAAAGAACTTAGTGTACTTGAGACACCCAGTTGGGCCTGGCTGGTAGACAATGAACTGACTGCCCTGAGTGTTACTGGACATATTAGGGTACATCTCAAGACCTGGACCACCAGTCTGGCAAGAGATGCAAATGTTCTCAGGGTGAGACACATAGAGACCTGAGGACATGATGGTGGGGCCAACAAAATGAAAGAAAAACTTACAACAGGCTGAAATGTGAGTTGCTTAGTCAGGGAATTGTCCTGGCATGAAAACCTAGTGGGGAGAGTTGGCATCCAGGCAGCTTTACAGAGCACAACAGCTTGGGTGTCTGATGTCACCATGGCCCTGTCAAACCATAGTAGGGGTGAGCAGTCTCAGGATTGCCTCATTTGTTCTCTACCTTGGTGACCTTAAACATGCACCTTTGTGGTTTTCTTAGATTTGTTATTGGGCAATATTCTCATCACCAAATTGGCCTTGATCTTATTTTCCCAGATGAGCACAGGCAGCTCTTTGGGGTGATCTTTGCTCCTGGAGGATTTGAGCAGAAAAGACAGAATAGAAGGAAAAGGGGACAGCCCTTCCTTTCTCTGGTATTATCCATAACACATGTTATGTTAGAATTTTTCATGTTATACTTTTCAGGAACAGTCACCAGTCATTGAGGAGGTTCAGGCAGGGGCTTACCTCAAAAACCATGTTCTCTCTGCTACCCCCCTGCTGTCTCCTTGTGCATTGTAAAACAGACACAAACATGGGTGACACTATATGTGAGGCATCACCATTAGGACCCTGTAGTGTTCATTAAATGCTAGGTAACAAAATGCTCAAGTTCATGGACAAATGAACAAAAAATGCTGGATCTGGACAGCACAACTTTCCCTCTCAGCAACGTTCCTGCAAGGCTGAGGTGATGCAGTCCACATAGCAGCAGCTGACACTGCAGAGTCTTCACTGTGTACTACATCAGCCCACAGTGACTCTATGTGGTGGATGGTATGGAGGGAGGCTGAGATTCAGAGAGACTGAAGAGGCTGAGCAACTCATTCAAGGTCACCTCTCAGAAGGTAACTAGCTGGGACTTGAACCCAGGTCTCTGGTCTGAATCTCATGATCCTCCTGAGGCGTGTTGTCTCCCAGCCAAAGACAACGATGGAGAGCTAAGACCATCAGGAGCCACAGATGCTGGGCTGTAAGTGGTCTGGAGAGTGGCAGTCACTGGCAGATTCCAGTTTGCAAGATGTTTTCTTGGGCTTCTCTGTTTAGAGGACCTCCTTGATGAGAACACAGCCAGATGGCATTCATGCAAACTCAAATATCACAGAACGCTCCTTCTTCAGATTAATTAGTTTCCCTTTACACATCTCACCTCGGGAAGCTTTAAAGCACGTCTTTGATCTTACAGTTCTGGTCTCCAAAGTCTTTCCATCTCCTATTTTTTGTATGCCTTTGTTTTCCTGCAGTGTTCCCTAGAACAAAACCTGGAGACTCCAGCCAGGGTGTGTTTACTCACTGACCATCAGAGCGCAGTTGTTTCTGTGCATGTTCTCATAAAGAACCTCTATGGAATGCAGCAATATCCATCTCTTCTGGACATTCCCAGCCCGTTTGTGCGATATCATGTAGGCCTATTTTATGAAGGATGAAAAGCTTTTGTACTCTCAGAGAATAATGATTGCCAAAGAAAAAGAAGGGAGTTATGCAAAACAAACCAAAAAAAAAACAAAAAACAAACAAACAAACAAAAAAACAGCACTGGTCACATTGCCTTAAGCCTGTTTCCTCAGGTGAGGGTATTCGAACATATGTTTATTTTATCCTGCAGCATTTGTAGATTTGCTACTTTGGAGCCAGTACATACATGCATTTTCAGATGTATAAGGTCTATATGTTCTACAGGAACCAACAGTCCTATAGGAGAGAAACACATGAGGAAAATGGCAGCATTGCTTTGTTCTCCATGTCCAGCATGGGGAGTAGATTCATGTGCTTTTAGAGGAAAAGGAATTTATCTGAACAGGGCAGGGAAGGTCTTTGATGCTCGAGCTTCACCTTGAGTGTGAACAAGGTCAGAGGTGGCCAAATAAGACCAGAGGGCTTCTGGTAGAGCCCTGAACCCTGAAGCATGGTGAATTTGAAATGTCCCAAGCACTGGCTATGTTTGGATTATGATATGTAAGCAAATGATAGATGGTAGGAGCAAAATTATTTTCTTTTGCAAGTAATCAGTCAGGAATACAGGACCCCCAAAAGAACACAGATGTTAATCTGCCCTGGCAACACTAGAAGGGCACTCCATTCTGAGTTAATGTGGCCATTAGGGAATACTTCCTGATTCTTCATCCTAGAAAGTTTGTGGGCTTTTTCTATGCTTGCATTCTCCCTCCTGGCCCCCTTCCAGTCAATTTCCTTCATATACATTTAAACTTGACAATGAAACTCATCCCAATTTGATGCCTAATTTACAACTCCAAGGCTACAAGGAAATGCAATCCAAGCTGCCACATGGCAGCTGTCTGTTTAGGACCCCTCTCCACCTCTCAGCTTTTTTGCATTATTTATTCCCTCTTAAAACAAATCTTTCATAATTTGCCCTTCTCATGTCTTCATTGATTGGTTCTTTACTAATTGAAGAACAAGAGCTCAAGAGCCACTGACTTGAGGAGTTCTAAGCCCATCTAGAACCCAGAGGGGCTGTATAGCTCTCAACCCTGTACCAGAAGGGATATAGGAGGATGTCAAAGCCTTGGGAACCTTGAGAAGGCAGGTATACCATGAAGTTCATGTATCACGAGTTCCATCATGATTTCTTTCTTTTTTTTTTTTTTTTTTTTTTTTTTTGGTTTTTCGAGGTAGGGTCTCACTCAAGCTCAGGCTGACCTGGAATTCACTATGGAGTCTCAGGGTGGCCTCAATCTCACGGTGATCCTCCTACCTCTGCCTCCCAAGTGCTGGGATTAAAGGCGTGCGCCACCATGCCCGGCTCCATCATGATTTCTGTGAATCATGACTAACATGCACCATGACTTCTGTGAATCATGGATTTTAGCCTCATGACTAGCAGGTTCAGTGACTTCCATGCATCAGGTCTCCTGAGAATTAAGACTTGTGTGTGTTGCGGCTGGTCCTTACATCCTGGCATCACCTACTGGCAATGGTCATAGCTGTGTATGAAAACAAACTCAGTGAAGGGATCATGTGGTCACTACCTTCACACTGTTGGGTCAAAGCACCTGACTAAAAGCACTTTATGGGAAGAAATAATTTATTTTGGTTTAGAGTCTCTAGGGGAAACTTGATGATGGCAGGCAAAGGATAGGAGAGCAGAGGTTGGACATCACTTCTTACCATAGCACCTAGCAGAAAGTAGCAAAGAGTCAGCTCAGCCCTGGCCAGGGGCAAGCTGGCTATTACTGCTCAAAGCCCACCCCTAGCAACATGCCTCCTCCAGCAGGGCTCCACCTTCCAAATTGCCACAAGCTGGGGGATAAAGCATTCAAAACACATGAATATATATTTATATTTAGATCATTTACAAAATGACGGGTTATCACTTCGCTCCCTTCTCATCTAAACTGAGAAGACCTTGGTGTTACTGGCTTTGATATTCTCAATGCAGGGTGAGTTTGGTCTGGAGCCTGCAAAATGAAATTTTATTTTTAAAATATTATTTATTTATAAATAAACATCTATAAACCTCTCCTTAGAGAGGGAGGGAAGGAGGGAGAAAGAGAGAGAGAGAAGAAAGAGAATGTGTGTGCCAGGGCCTCTTGCTACTGCAAACTACAGATGCTTGTATCACTTTGTGTATCTGGCTTTACATGGGCACTAGAGAATCACACTCAGTCCTCCAGGCTGTGCAAGCAATCACATTTAATCCCCCTCCCCTCTTTCTCCTCCTTCTCTCCCTCCCTCCCAACCTCTCTATCTGTAAAATGAAGACAGTTAAAATTTCAGCAAGAATGCAAATCAGAAGCTTAGTGTGAGAACTCAGGATGGATAGAACTAGTTAACATGTGCTGTTATTGACTAAATATGCAGTTTCTGTTCTCAGGAACTGTAGCAGGGAAAATCAGAGATTAAATTGAGGTAAGTGCCATTCTTTGTCCTATCCTTGTAAGGATGGAGCACAAGGAGGGTCAGGGATCTGATAGACAGGGGAGATTCCCTGTGGACATCCCAACCAAGCTTAGCACAAGAGGCTCCCACACAGGGGATACTGAGTAGTTTGATGGTTAATTTCCTTTGTTAACCTGACTGGATTTAGAACCACCTTGGGAACACACCTCTGTGCATGTCTGTGAGAGGGTCTTTCCACTGAGTAAACTGAGGTGGAAAGACCCCCTCTAGATGTGGGCAGTAACATTCCATGGGCTGGGGTCAAGGACTGAACAAAAAGGTGAAAGTGAACTGAGCACCAGTATTCATCTATCTGCTTCCCAGTTGCAGATGCAATGTGACCAGTTGTCTTGTGCTCTTCTGTCACCATGCCCTCCATGCCTGTATCCTTAACTCTTGAGCCCAAATAGACTCTTCCTTCTTTAGGTTGCTTTGAGGGAGGCTTGGATGATGGCACGTTAATCAGGTATTTTATTATAGTAATGGGATTAGCTGTCAAACTCTACCTAGTCTATCCCGTTTTCCCTGAATCTACCCCTCCCCACCCCCAACCTAACCCATCCTTCCCACCCTGTCTACCCTATCCCACCCTCTCCATTAACTCTATCTTGCCCAATTCCATCTCTCCCATTCCACCTACCTCCATATACCCCATCTGTGGTGGTCTGATTCTGGTGTCCCCCATAAACTTAGATGTTCTGAATGCTAGGTCCCCAGCTGATGACAATTTGGGAATTAAAGCCTCCTGGAGGCAGAACATTGTTGGGGGTGGGCTTATGGGTGTTATAACCAGCTTCCTCTTTCCAGTGTTTGACACACTATCCTGTTGCTATTGTCTACCTGATGTTGGCGAGGGGTGTGATGTCCACCCTCTGCTCATGCCACCATTTCCCCCTGACATCATAGAGCTTCCCCTTGAGCCTATAAGCCAAAATAAACTTGTTTTTCCCCATAAGCTCCTTTGGGTCAGGTGTTTTTTGCCAGCAATGTGAACCTGACTGCAACACCATCGTACTTCACTACCTACTCTGTCCTATCCACCTCCACCTATCCCATCCCATCCTGTTGAGAGGAGAGTGCCCTGGCACTGAGGAGGAATAATCAGAGTCCTTCCTTCCTGACCATGGTGTCCCCAGACCATAGTGTTGTACAGTGCCTCAAGATCTGTATTTGAGAAGTCTTTTATTGTTGTTGTGCTGGTATTGCAGAAAAGGAGCAGCACTCAAGTCAAGCTCTGAGAAGAATGAATAGCAGCAGCCCTTTCTCCTCACACTGCATCCCTGGGACTCACTGAGCCAAATCAGTAGGCAAAGATAACATTGTATAATGTTTTCCATCCATTTCCCCGCGTGTAGGAAACCCTGTGTGGTTTGAGATGTATCACTATAAGTCCTTTTGTACATGGTGACTTGGACTTTGGGGGAAGTTTAACAATTACCTCCTCCTTGTTGGAACAAAACGCCTTACCAAAACAGCTGATAGGAGAAAAGGGCTTCTTTTGGCTTACAGTCCTGAGGAGAAGCTTCATCACAGTACGGCTGAGCAGAGGTCTATGGCCAAAGACAAGGAGTCTTTTGTAGAGTTGAGGTTTCTATGAATGATTTTCCTTCTGTGATGGGGCCACTCAGGTGGGCTGAATCCAACAGAGCTGTTTGGCTGTGGCATGCTCTTGGCAGCCTGCTGTGGTCAGCCAATGAAGATCTGTCCCGAGTTCTGAGGTAAGCTAGGTAGAGTTATCCCAGGATCACAAGTTCAAGGCCCAGACCTATAAGACTGTCCTTGATTTGGGTGACAAATAATTATAAATTTGGGTCTGATAATTTGCTAGAACAATGACCAGAAATCAGAACAGTGTGCTTATGATTGTCCCTTACTATAAAAGACCAGAATGAACAACTAGTTGAAGAGATGCATAGGGAAATGACTTAGAAGGGCACCAAGCTTCCCACCTTCCCTGGGTTTCACTCTCTTTTCAGTCCCTTCATGTGTTTACCATATGGAAGTTTTCCAAGTCTCATTGTTACAGGATTTTAATGCAAGATTTCATTGATCAGGCATGAATGATTGATTAATCATTGGTTTTGAACCTGAGAGGAGATGCAAACATATTTCTGGCTGTTAGTAGTAGATTCTATTTTTCTCCCTTCCAAGTACAGTAGAGGAACACAGCTGAAAATTTCAAGCCTCTGATCAGGTTCTTGCTTCCTAGTCTACAGGTCCCTTACCTGAACTGAAGCCCCTCCCAAGTCCTTCCCCACTGTTACCTCATTAGCATAAACACATATGGTGTTGTTGTAGTAAGCTCCATGTTTCTGGGGTGGACATCCAACCAGACACAGTTCATGGAAGGAATTTACAGAGTCCAGGGGAACACCATCAAAGGTGGAAGAAGCTGGATCGCTTTCATGGATCCAGAGAGACATCACCAGCTTCCAGTAGAACAAAACTAGAACAGCTAGAACTCAAACTGTTCTCAACATACCTAGTAGGGCTGCATTCCAGTGACATGTCTCCTCTGGCAAGAATCTGCCTGCTAGAAGCTCAAGTCAAAAATGAGTCTATAGGGCCAAATATTCAAACTACCACAGGTGGAAAGGGCGATCATATTATATAATGAAAGGCACTCTAAGCATGTAGGAGCCCTGTGTCAGGCTCCAGGTAAAGACCAAACATGCTTTTTCTGTACCATAGGAGGGTTGGGTCAAAGGAGACAGATTGCTGATGACCATTTCTTACTCAAAATCCTACTCAATGATAAGTTTGACTGGAGGCAGCAAATAAAATTTAGAAAATACCTGAGCCAACTGTTGGGGGATTAAAACAACCATTTGCAGATAAAGAAGCTAGACATCTATTTTGCAGGATCAAGAAATGGTCATCTCAAAGTTTAGCTCTTACCCCAGAAGGAGGATCAACAGTTTATAATATCTTTTTTATCTTTTGATATGAGGACAGCCGTGAGTCAATTGGCTTTGGATTAGAATGAAGACGGGCATTGAGGAGAGGCCATCCGCCACCCCTGGGAGGACTGGAGGAGGATGGAGAGAGCAAGCACCAGCAATTGCACCAGTGGCAGAAGGCTGTTGAGATCAGGCTGCGTCCTGCTCTAAGTTACTCCACAGTGTGTAAGACAGTGGCCTTTCAGACTGTGCCTTAGCCTGAGATACTCCATTTTACAAGCAGCTTTTGACTTCATTTTGAGGGTGGAGAATGACTCTGCTCCTGGGTGGCACATGAACAGTACCATCTGTCTGGGCACCACCCATTTGGCACAAACTGAAAAATGACTTGCTCCTGGGAGTAGAAAAGGTGCTACCCTATAAATCTATTGGGATGAACTTGGAATACAGGGGCATGGTGTATTAAAATCATATCAGGAAAACTAGGACCAAGATTTTACTAGACACACCAGACTTGGGAAAGGGTGTAACTCCCTCATCTGGACCCCATAAAGAAGACAGCTAGCCAGTACTGCCATACTGATGCCACCCCACTGCCATCCTCCCCCACCTGTGTGTGAAGACACTCCCGACTCTTCCACGGGTTTCAACTTGCTGTTGAGGCAGCTTACTCCATCGCCATCTCTCCATATACCTGTTGGCCCATTTGGACCTGCTGTCCCTGTCCATCCATTCATCTGTCCATGGCCCTGCCCTTTACTTCACCTCACTCCTGCAGCTCAGCTCTGACTGTGCAGCCTGTCTCTGTGGCCAGCAGCAGCAGCGGCTGCTCCCCCAGCCTCTCCTGTAGAAGGTTATCTTTCTAATACAGAGACTTACTGTTTCTTCAGTTTCCTAGCTCTGTCCTCTCAAGCCTCTTTGAAACTCTGCCTTCTTAACTCTTTTATAGTCATTCTGCAACCTCCATCTGTGCATGGAGACATATTTACTGTATGATATGTGATTTGAGAGTTAACATTAGTAATTAAGATGGGATTAAAAGAACGCATGTCTGTCTCAGCCACAGCTATCAAGGAGAGTGGGAGTATCTGGAAAATCGCTGCCATTGAAAATTACTATACCTTGTGAATTTATTGTTGTTCAATAAGTACTGACATTGTGGAAAGACACAGGCTTGTTCATCTGTTTCTGACACAGTGAACTCATGACACAGGCTTTTCCAGAACACTTGAAGAAAAGGGTCTAAGAAAGCAGTGGGGCTGGGCTCTGGTTCTGAGAAGAACCTGCCTAGTTCTCACTGAGCCTGCGTTCCACTGATTCCTTGGATTCTTAGCTGCTCCTTTTGTGCAGAGAGATACTATGTGTGACTCAGCAGGCAACCTAACACGGAGCAAGAAGCAGCTCTCCTGGGTGTGGCTGGCTTCCAGGGCACCGTTTGCTGGGAAGCCTGCCTGATTTGAGGCTCAAGTCATCATGGGAATTCAGGGCAAGAGAAAAGGTACTGGGTGGTATTGGGTGAAACACATTCTGTTTCCGGCAGACTCCTCAAGGAGTCTCTCACACTGTCCTGGGATTTTCGCAGGTCTCAGAACAATTGGAATCATTTGCCACAACCCTTTTCACAGGTAGAGAAGGTGAGTCAAAGACATTGCATCTCTTCCAAGGTCTTCCATAGAGTGAGGTGGTGGAGCTAGACTTCTAGTAGAGGGGTGGAATCCCACACTGTGGTTCTAGATACTTCCACCATTAAAGCAATTCTCTGAAGAACCATGTGACATGGCATTTCCTTGTGTTCAGTCAAATTCAACTGATGTGGCTGCATAAGCAGAGATCAATCGAAGGCAATTGGAAGCTTCCATGTCTATATCCCAGCCACCTGGACTTTAGGTGGCCCTCGACTTATAGGAGATCTTTAAGTTATATAAAGCCCCAAATAATTTAAGCCTCAGGGACAACTGTTCGCTGAATCTCATTGTTCACATTGAAAGGAACAGGAACCATGGAACAGGTATTCCAAACACACCTGGTGAAGCCACCAACAGATGTCCAGCTGTACTGGCTTAGAACTATCCATGTGTCTTTTAATTTTTATTTCACTTTTGTTGTTTTCCAGGTAGGATCTTGTTCTACCCCAGGCTGAACTGGAACTCATTCTATAGTTCCTGGACAGCTTTGAACTCACAGTGATCCTCCTACCTCTGCCTCCCATGTGTTGAGATTAAAGACATGGGCCAACATGCATGGTTTCACTGTCTTTTTTTAATGTCATAATTTAAAAAAAATTAAATTTATTTTTGTCTTTTTACAATAGATGTAGTCTTATATACCCTCTCCCCTAGTGCCACTTTCCCTGAATGCTTTCCTCAGTAGAGTTGTTGGTGTTCACTGCTGGGCAAATCAGGTCACATTCAGTCTCTTGGTGGGGGAGTGGGGACTGTACCTCAGGATATTTCTACCCACACCATGGCTCTTATAATCTTTCTGCTCTCTATTACACAATGGTCCCTGAGCCTTGGTGGGTCTGTTAGCAGTCTGGCTTAACATTCAGTTCTCTTTAGCCTCTGGGTTTCTGATTCGATGTGCTATGGTTGAGCACAGTGTCTGTTGCAGTTCCTTGGAGTTGGTTGTCAGTCTAGCAGTGGGAGCAATACTTGTGTTGCTGCTTCCTCTGTAATTTCTTTTGGGCCCCAGAAGATGTAGTAGAAGCAGTAAGCTATCTTTTTTTTGTGTTGGTGGATCTTGGCTCTCATGAGTTTTCTCTTCCATCTTTAAAATAAGACAGAATCTCCAACTAAGAGTGAGAGCAGCTTGGATTAAAGGGGATATGCATAGCTATTTGAGAGTTTTTGTTGTGTGTGCCCCTTCTTCTTCAGAGAGCAGTGAGGGCTTCTCTCTGGAGTCTGTGAATTTCGTGGCCTAGGGATTCTGGCTTGGTTTCCAGCATCAAATATGAGTTCCTCCCTTCTGAGCAGGCCTCATGTCCAAATAGAGAACAGCTGGTTACCCACAAAGGCTGTGTGCCACTCTCACACAACTGTGTACTTCTTGCCTGTCTTGTTGATTCTGTAACTTGCTGGGTCCCTGCTTATTCATGCTGTTGGTGACCATTGCTCCCCAGTAAGTCCCATAGAATTTTCCAACATGATGAGGGATGGCCAGGAGGGAACTGATTTCCCTCTCAGTGCCAGTGTGGTATTATAATGTCCTGTGACCATAGCCTGTTGTGTTGTCAGCAATAGACTCTTACCTTTTAGCTCTGCGGTCAAGTGTTATGGAAAAGGCCTGCATTATTTTGGGAACCTCATGGGTGTCTGATCAATGTGAGCTCACTGTGGGGGTTAAGTCAATTCTGGGCCTGGGATTACCCAGCTAGAGACTGTTGTTTTAGGATTAAGTTTTTCTGCCTTCTACAGGATGTCTTTGTGTGGACCAACCCCTCTCATCCTTTATTGGTGCTGGCATCATGTAGAATGGTAACCAGAAGGAGGGTTTCTATGGAATTGATTCATGTTGTCTTCAGTTATGTGTGATTTCACTGTGTCTTTTTCAAGACAGACTAAAATAATAAAGTTAAGGTGCTCATTCTGTCTTGCCTGCACTTACCTCTTCTGGACCCATTAAAAGTGGTCTTCATATTTTGAGGTAAGCAGCAGTCACCTTCACTCGGATATCTGAAAATAAGAGCATGCTTGGGACAATATGGTTCAAATGATTAATCCTTATTTTTTTGCATGTGTGTATGTGTGCATGTGTGTTTGTGTGCACATTTGTATGGGTGTATGCATGTGGAAGCCACAGGACAATGTTGGGTACCTTCCTCAACTGCTCTCTTAATCTAACTAAAAAAAAAATAATCTTAACTTTTGAAACAGAATATCTTACTGAATCAAGAATTCACTGATTCAGCTATATAAGCTAGCCAGTAAGTTCTTGGGGGTCTGCTTGTCTCCCCTAGCACTAGGATTATAGGCATGTGTCACCACACACAGTTTTATATGAGTTCTAGGGATTAAAATTCAGGGGCTGGAGAGATGGCTTAGTGGTTAAGCACTTGCCTGTGAAGCCTAAGGACCCCGGTTCAAGGCTTGATTCCCCAGGACCCATGTTAGCTAGATGCACAAGGGGGCTCACACGTCTGGAATTCATTTGCAGTGGCTGGAAGCCCTGGCACGCCCATTCTCTCTCTCTCTCTCTCTCTCTCTCTCTCTCTGCCTCTTTCTCTGTCTGTCGCTGTCAAATAAATAAATAAAAATTAAAAAAAATATATTAAAAAAACTCATGTCATCATTCTTTGTACAATAAGCACTTTACCCACTGTGGTAGTTCGAATATATGCCCCCCATAGACTCAGGTGTTTTATTAAAGCTCTTCTCCTGCCTCCTGGATAGAGGAGGTATCATTGGGGGAAGATCCTAGGGTTCAGCCCTAAGGTATATTGGAAGAAGATCTGAATTCCAGCCAAAAGATTTGCAGAGAGGTCTGAGTTCTGCCTGGGTTTCTGCTGCTTGCTACTTTCTTTTTTTTTTTTTAATGATTATGAATTTTATTGTATGAACCTATTGGGCACTGGTTATATTCCATTTTATTTTATTTTTTTCCATTTTTATTTTTTATTTTATTTATTTTTTTTACAGTCAGTTTGGTACCATTATTAGGCTCCTCCGTGACCTACCCCCTCCCCTTGGCCCCTCCTTGTTGAGGTGTACGGATCATGGATTGTGGAGTTAGCCCACAGTTATGGGTAAGCTAAATGTCTCTGCATATCATGACCCAACATGTGGCTCTGACATTCTTTCCGCCCCCTCTCCCGCAAAATTTCCCTGAGCCATGTTGGGTCTGCTTCAGTGATGAGGTTGCTTGCTACTTTCTGATGTATGTCCTGGTGCTGGTGTTTTGCCTTGCTGCAGCTTTCTCCTCCGTGTGGATGTGTGGAAGCAGATCCTTCTACCATTGATGGAACTTCCCCTGCATCTGTAAGCTTGACATGATCCTCTTCCTCCCACAAGCTGTGTCTTGTGTGGATGTTCATTCCAACAATGTGAAGCTGAGTACAGCACTCATGGAGCCATCTTCTTCTCAGCCTATAAACAACGGGTTCTTAAAATATGTACTTATTGCATCTTTGGGTTTTTTTTTTCAGGGAGATTATGGTAGAATATGTCACATACAGCTGTCTTAAAGGTGGTTAAAATGAGGAAGTCAGAGTATTATTTTAAATAATATGGCAAATGTGAGATGAATCAAATGCCTATACTAGCACATGGAGACAACACTAAGATTCCAGAGCTACAGAGATGGAGGAGCCCTTGGATGGAGCCCCTGAAGGTGCCCAGAGCCAGCACAAAGCCTTGGAGGAGGGTGTGGTCACAGGAGTAGATCATATTAACAAGAAGCAGACATAGCCTCCAAGCCTTCAGGGCTCCATTGAAGTCAAATTCTAAGTGTCTATCTAGGATACTGAGGCAGGAGGATTGCTTGAGATCCTGAGTTATAGATTGGTAATCTAGTAAGACAGAGACTACCTCTTAAACACTCCTTACCCCAAACCAAGAAATGCAGTTTTATCTCCAAAATTGATACTCAGCTTAAACAGAAGGAGTAATCTGTCCTGAGAGCCACTGAGCTCCACGGAGGAGCAACTAGGCATGGACTGTGTAAAATAACCCAACAGCAGAAGCCAGGGTGTTGCCTGGTACCTGAAGCCCTAGGTAAGGTTTAGCTGTCCCTATGGGCCCGTATGGTGCCCAAGGTGAGACAGAAGCAATAAGTGTGAGCTAGGCAGGAGAACCTGCTCTGGGCTAGAGTTCTGTGCTCTATGTTTACCTTGGGAGCTGAGTTTCTGTTGGTCACAGGGGCACTGCTGAGATATTTCAGAAAGGAGCTGACCAAAAACAAGCATGCTGTAAAATGGGCAGCTCCCTAGTGGGGTATCCCCTGGTCTAGCCTATGTTTTCCTCTGACCTGATCCCAGGTCTGACCCTTGGTGCCTGTATTCAGGCCCTAGGCAGTGGCAGTAGCTTTTTCAGGGATGCAAGGGCCCCTCCCAATCCTCCATCTCCAGTTCTGCCCAGTTTGAGCCCTGATTAATGAGAGCCATTAATTAGAGAGTTGTATTCCCATCTATGGACATGGATAGAAGCCAAGCCTGGAAGACAGAATTCATTCTTAGCAGAGCTGATGGAAGAAGCTGGATGCTTTGGGGTAAGAGATGGACTGGAGGCAAAGGAGTACCCTTTCCTTACTTTGCCCTACCTCCTCCCGCACCATCCTGACTCTTTCTCCCTGACTCTTGTTTCTGGTTCCTTCCCATGGCTGTCAGATTTTCCCATGGTATGAGGCCTCATCACAAAAGGAGGAGTTAGGAGAATGAGACAGAAAGGGAGGGAGATAAAAGGAGAAGAGGGAGGGGGCTGAGGGAAATAGGAAAGAGGGGAGATAAAAGGACAGAGGACATAAAGGGAGGGACCTTGATAGAGAGGAGAGATCTATATGAGGGAAGAAGGGGGAAAGTGGAGCCTGGAAGAGACGGGAAGGTGAAGTGAAGGAGGGATGTAAAGGAAGGGGAACTTGGGTGGTAAGAGCTTAGAGGGGGAGGGGTTGGAGGAAAGAATAAGTAGACCCCAGAAGTGGTGTCCTGGGGGAGCACAGATGGACTGAAGTTATAGGCCCAGCATCACTGGTTTGAGGACTCTAGATTGGCTACCTAGGAACAGTGCCTCTCAACCTTAGCTTCAGTTAGGAGTCCTGGAGAGCTCGCAGCCACTGTCCAAGTACAGGGTGCAGGGAGGGTTCCTGGTGGTCACCCGAGTCTGTTTGATGAGTAGGAGGAAAATCACTTTTCAGAGCTAACACGGTTGTAATGGCTTCCCACTAGCACCACATGGGTTCCTCCACTGTCAGGAGTGTACACTGGAGAGGCTGTGACCTCTGGTGACCGTAGATCAGTCGTCATCGGTGATGACATCCTGAGGCTAGGGCTTGTGGGCCTGTTGTGCCACTGGCCTGTTGAGACTTGCGTCTGCTGCTGCATTAAAGCTCCACGCCTGCCGTCTGTGCCAGAGGCACACAGCGCTATTGCTGCTGTCAGCTGGGAAAGGACTTTGTGGACCATCTGAGTAGCTGAGTAGCTATGCCACCATATTTCCTCTTCTTCCTCTGTGTTTCCTTTTCTCCACACAGTGCTCTATGCAGATGTTTCGACTCTACTGAAGGACTTGAGGGGCTGTGCCATTGTACATGCTGAGACATTCCTTTCCTCCCTGCCCCCTCCCAATCAGGTCAGACCATCTCCAGAGACCTTTCTTCCTCCCCCAGTGAATGCTTCCTCTTGCTGGGCCCTCCCCCATCTTCACTATGGCAATTCAAGTTTACCCCTTGCATATACTACCCACTCTATCCATTTTCAGGATGATAACAGCAAATAAAAGGAAAAACCTTGCCTTACCAAGAAGACAGAAGGGTACTCACATTCTTGTAACATTAATGAGTCCCTCATGGGTAGATGTGGATGTTGATGGCCCCTGAGGGAACACAGGCACTTCTTGGTGACTGTGAGGTGGAGCCATGATCCTGGGCTCCAGCTTTCTCCATAGTCTATGAGGCTGTAATCAAAACAATAGTGGAGACCCTGGGAACCAGGATGGTTCCTTCTGGGCAACAGACAGAGGATATTTCTTGGCACTCTTGGCAGGTAGGCCTGGCTATGGAACCCAGTTCTGGCTATAGTAAGGGTGAGTTCCTGGGGCTCCATTCAGTGCTCAGCCTTGCAGAAGTCCCCTTGTGGAGCTTTCTATACTCACCTAGTTTTGCACAGTGTGTGGAGCCCAGAATCTTTGGCAGCTATTTGCAGAGTGGTGGAACTAGAGAAGTGCCTTCTAAACTCTCAGCCAGATAATAATGGAATTTCTCCGATCATCCAGGAGCCCCGGCTTTGGCTATAATGAATGAGGGAGGGTTCAAAGCTCACATGTCTGGATTGGTACACATTTATGAGTGTCATCTGTGACCCTAGCCTGCATTTACTGAAAACACAAATAAGATAACAATGAATGGCAAGAACTTACTGTGACCAATACTCACTTCCAAGGGCTTTCCCACCTAGAACCAGACAAAATCTCCTATATACTCCCAATCATCCTTGCTTGTCTCCCCAGCAGCCCCAGGACAGAAGGCTGCTACATGGTGAGAGTCTAGGCCAGTGTGTTTACAGTCCTCACTCCACTGCTGCCTGGTCTGGGATAGGCTTTGTCCTCCCATAGTTGGGAGCCTTGCTCAGTTATGGACCCCATAGGACTCTAGCAACCACACTCTCCTCTTCTTTCTTTTCTTCAGCCTGGGTCTGAAGAGGAATCCAAATCAGAACAGGTCTCTCCTTTATGGGATCTGATGATCTTTGATGATGCCTGGCTAGGATCTCAGGAGTGTTTCCAAGAGGGAGAGAGCAGGCAGTCATGGTATGCTATCGCTAGCAAAGTCTGAAGAATTACCGCCTGCTACTTCCAGCTTTAGAGAGGGCCGCAGGGGGGTCTGTGACCGTTCTGGGTCTTGACCTACCTGGGAGGGAATGTTAAGTCTTTGATCTGGACCCATTAGGGTGCAAGGCATTGGGATTTCAGGTTGGGTTGCAGAATTGTCCCTAAATTTGGGGGCTTAGATATATGCCCAAGCCCCCCTCCCTCCGTCACATCCTCCTTTCCAGCTGATTCTTCTGTGGGTCCCTACTGTCTGTCTTTATTTTTAAAGAAGACATGAGCTCCAAAGATCATATTGAGCCCTTTCATGTGAGAAACCCTTTCAACAGACAGCAGCCCAGGCCTTGCTTCTCATTTTTGTCTGGCTCTGGGTCAGAGACAAACAAGGCCTTGACAATTGAAGAAAGGCCAGGAAGCTACCTGATCTTCCAGGGTCTCCATGCGAAAGACTCTAAAGCCCTGGAACGCCTAAAGGCACACTCAGGTGATAGTCAGATCCCTGAAGCAGGGCCATACTTGTCTGTCACATGCATATGGGGACATCATGGTGTGGGGGTCGGGAGGCCTTGTCTTTCTTACCTTCTCTCCTGCCCGGCACAATGTTAATCTGAGGTTTCCTTGTCGTGGTCCCCATACCTGCTCCTCTCAGGGCCATGAGGGTGAGGCCAGGTGATGGGGCCTACAGATTGTGGCACCTGATATCCTGATTTCAAAGTCTTCACCCCATCTTGAGAAATGGGTAACCAAAGAACTTGGTAGGGATATTTGAGATCTGCCCCTCCTGAAATCATACCTTTATTCTGGAAATGATTTGTAAGAAGTACAGGGCTCCTTAGATTCTGACCATTGATCACCTTTGCCCTTTTACAGCATTTTGGGGATTCTATCTGGACCTCTCATCTGGGAATGTGCTATAGAACTGCCATGAGGTCAGGCTCTGGGGGTCAGGAGGAATGCAAACAGACAAATATTCCCTGCCCAGGACCCTTACTGTACAAGGAGCTATGTGTTGTCAGACAAGCTCAAATCCAGACAGAACAATTGCTTTCTCTATGAGATGCAGCCCCAGGGCTGGAAAACTGGAGACTCCACATGCATATACTATGAACACTGAGGTTCTTGTGGTCAGTTTTGTCCAAGTAGAGCCACAGCTTCCCTATCTGCAGTGTGGGGCAACAACATGAACTGGTAGGTAATGGCAGCATAGATGTCTCATTTATCGCTGAGAATTCAGCTGTCATTTATCTGTAACCCCAAGCACATGGAATATCCTGGAAGAAGAGAATGGAATAAAAGTTGGAGGAAGTGGGTGTAGAACACTGATTTCCAAGAATGACGTGACCAGTACATTTGAATTCACAATAGCTATGATTACCAGCACAAGATTGGGCTTGTCAACACCCTGTCATGGGGTGGGAGCTTATGAGTCTCCACCCCTCCCTGAGGATTTAAGCATAGCTAGTGGTTGATGAGGAAGGTATAGACTTGTTCTTTAGTGGTTTAGTGGTAAGGTGCCTATCTATGCTCCTCTATGTAGCCCCTTACCCATATGCCTGTAATCAACCCTAATGTAACTCACTGGGTCATCAAAAATAAAAATCCCCATGAAATCATTATGAGGACTAGCTGAAAGGAGGACGAATCAACAGGAATGGGATGAGTAACAAGAGAGGGTCATGGGATAGAATGTACTATCCACATGTATGAAAACGTCATTATGCATGATTAATATATACTAATAAAAGTAGACAGGATGAGAAGAGAATTGAATTGCTGGGAATTGAAATGCCTGGGTCTTCCTCATGCTAATGTAGAGGATACTTCTAGCAACACAGCTGGGTTTGTGTGGGTCCATTCTAGAGAGGCTTACAAATGCCTCTCAGATCAGGGATAAAGTAGAGGCAGGTGGAATATGACATGCCCTCAGCTGGGTAGGGGCAGGAGTGACCACAGAGACCTAGAAAAATGCAAATGTCTATGGGGACAGAGGTTACCAGCCTGTCCCACCAGAGCTGAGCTTCACTTCCTGCTACCACAAGGGATGAAGTTGTACAAATTCCTTCCTGAAGATTCTCTCACAGAGCCAACCTGTTGTACTCTGGCTTAATTTCTACAGGGATAATAATGAGTCCTATGGTGTCAGAGCTCCTGAGAGCAATAGCAAGGGGATCCATCCTGTCCCAACCATCCATCCATCCCATCATATAGGACTTGGCTGCTGCACTTGGAACTGGATTTCCAGTATTGCCTGCTTTCAATTCTCATTGTCATTCATTTCTATTTGGTCAGAAAGCCTCTGATGCAAGGTTACCACTAACCCCAGCTAGTTTGATCTTAGAACTAATCAATTTTACAGTGCTGGGAATGGAACCCAGGGCCTCATGCATGCTAGGAAAGTGCCTTACCACTGAGCTAGACCTCACAGCACTGATTATTTTGATTTAAGAGAAAGAATTCTCAGAGCAACAGGCCAAAAATCTCCACTGAAAACTCTCACCAAGTGCCTGGCATCTTCTTGTATGGCTTGAATCCATTTTGCAGAAACAACCTAGGATTTGTCCAGAAGGAAAGGTAGAGATCAGAAACCTTTGAAATGGGAAAGTCCAAGGAGATTGAGGGCTTGGGCCATCAGTTCACCCCAGCAGGGAGGAGGCTTACTCACATGCTCACTTGCAAATTTGGCTTGGACTAGCCACTGACCACTCTTGGCTTTGGAAGGGGAGCAGTGTGTGCCTGGCAGTCAGATCCACCCCCCCTCCGTGCTGCCGAGCATGGGTGAGAAATAGATGAGTGCATCATCTTACCTGGAACTGGCATTCTCCTTTGGAGAAGAGGGGCAGAAAATGTCTTTGAGTGTGGGCTTCAGCTTTGACTGTCAGGAGCATATTCCCATGTAGGGAAGGAGACCATCAGCCTCACCTTCCTGGAGGCCCATCCTAGACACAGCATGCAGGCATATAGCCTACATACTTCCCTGAGAAGAACATAGGCAAAGTCAAAGAGGTCATAGGTATTCAGCTATGGCCTTTGCAGTGTCAATGCCTTGCTGGAACCACTACAGGGATGTGTGAGGTTGCTGAGGCACTGAGATAAAGCTTTGAGTCTTTAATGTAGAAATCCTGAGGTGCAGGTTGATCTTTGCCTCAGAGAAAAGCCTAGAGAGGCCTCCAGTGTCACTGGGCTCAGTGTGAAGTAACCCTGCAGCATAATCATGTGGTGTGCCAATGATATAGTAGGGACCACACACTGGGAGGTGGAAGGGATCCTTAGACCCAATGATGTTCCTGCGGCTGTCACAGGGACTGAGTCCCACCAACCTTGTGGTGTGGCACGGACCGTCTGCATCTCTGCTCAGGATATTGTTTCTCCTGGGGCTCCATTCACACACTCCCAGGGTCACCCATATTTTTAAATGGAATTGGTGGGACCATGCCTTGCTACTGAATTCCTGGTAGGGCCTCACTTGACCCAACAGCTTCCCTCAGTTCAGTTGAATATCCAGTGGACACACTGATGTCCAGTCTTTATGCCTACTGCCCCTAATTGGAAGCCACAGCATTTCCCCCTGTTGCCTGGTTTCCTTCTGTGCCCAGCTTACCTGGCAGCTGAGTCCACTGTCCAGTGGCTGAGTTTCCCTTCTTGTTTCATCCCATTGTTATGTATTTTCTTTATGCCAGATGCAGCATGAGCCCTTTGTCTATAGAAGGCTGAAGCCATCACAAGTATCCGTACAAAGCCATATCTTATAAACAACAGGAATCAGGTCAGAAAATTGACAGATGCATTTCTGTGAATTCTGCACACACAGAGGATGTGCCCTAGGGAAGGATCTTGCTGGTTCCCTGACTTGGCCCAGAGCAGGGTGCTTCCACACAGCTGCTCCTTGCTTGGCTAGGCCTACAGTAGACAGGTACTGGAGGAGTGGGAAGCAGCAAGGTTTTTAGCAACAGAAAGATTACAAGTGGTGGGTGCCATGCACATGAGGGACTATATAGTGGCCATTGAGGTCAGGGTCCCATTGGAGTCTCCAGTGAGGACCCATCACAGAGGACTCTGAGTTCAAGGTAGGAGGAAGAACTCAGTGTCTTTGCAAAATCTTACAGGAGGAAGCCTTCACTATTCTATCTGTAACTCCCATGAGTGTCACCTTTTCAGCCCAGCACAAGGGGTCCCTGACCCCAGTGTTTCCCTGGCTGGAGCCCCCATCCTCCCCAGGGGGGTATGACTACCACGAACCAGTTGGTCATCTCATTTGGCCTCTGCCTGCTGGGCTCTCAGAAGCTCTCCAGGAAGTGAATAACTCCTTTTTCCTCCAGAGATAGTCAACTTCCAAGGGCTCCATCTCACCACCTGAAAGACAGAAACCAAGATTCTCAGGTCCACGGAGCCTCCACCACCTGTCTTCTTGGCCCCCAGTCTCATCATGACACACTTGCCTCTCCCTAGCAATAGTTGTCCTTGCTCCTCACTTGGGGAATTTGACCTCGTTCTTCCCACAGAGGAGCCACAGGCTGGCATTGAATAAGGCCACTTTCTTTGGGGACTATCTGCACTGGCAACCATATAATACCCATGAAGGGAGAGTGACATCCCATGGCTCCAGACCCATGGTGAGTGACTTCGTGTGATGCATTTGGGAGAGAGGGGCTTCATACTGTGATGACAGGTTTTTGCTTAACAAGTGTAAGCAGGTAGTTTAGTTGTAGATATGAAATTGCCTGCATTTTCTCGATCTTGTATAATTGAACATCTACTTTCTCTATGTGATGGAATCTGATAGACTTGACTTTGTGGCAAACAAACCTTCAGACATGGCACAAATATGATTTTGAGCCTTGTGTTAAGAACTGTAGTGGCAGAGATGATCTGATACTTAATGGTGTATGTCTAAGTAATACAATGCCATAGATCAGATCCAAAATCCAAGCAGTACAGCCTTTTAGGCAGTGTGTTTATCATGACTGATTGACTAAGGGTTTCCATAGACACTTGGTAAATATTACCATTCAGGATAAGCGTCTGCACTGTCAGAGTGTAATCAGTCATGACTCAGGCTTGGTATTCCTTCCTATCCACTTCTATTATCTTACAGAAATGAAAGCCTATGTGTATCTTGCTGTCTGGTAATTTAGAAAATCACAGAGTTAATGTCCTGTTTTTCTCCCACTTCTGCAAGGATCCATTTGTTGCAGTTACAGGCTTGACCACGATGCCCTGCTGTGAGACCTGTACGGGTTCTGTCTCTGCTTACACCCTGTTTCCTGAACAGCAGAGGATGGTGGGCTCAGGTTTTCACTCAGCACTCCCTGTGTCTAGTCTCACACCTTGAGGGATGGTCCTGGGGGGTCCCTTTGAGGTCTGAACAGAGGCTGCTGAGTCAGTAGATCAAAAAGATGCCTGGAGCTGAGACCACCCCAAGCACCTGTCCATTTGTTCTCAGCTGCCACCTGGCCCAGGCCATCCCAGGTCTACTTCCCCCATGCTATCCTACCAGTCCTTGACAGCCCCTGACCTTACCTGATACTATGTTACCCACTGCTATGACCTCTACACCTGGTCTTGCTCAGTTCTGTCTACACATTTTCCCCTTGTTCAGCCCCAGTCTCTGTTCCCAGTTATATGGCCCATGCAGTCCATTCCTGGGCTCATCTCACTACATCCAACGAGTCCAGTAGACCATGGTTCCAGGTTTAGATTAATTCAGCAGATTTATAATCCCTATTTATGACATTTTCAGTGCCTGTCTTCCAAATAACAATGCCGCTTTCAGTGGGTATGTGATATGTCTAGGATTAACAAAAAAGGCCCTACTTTTCAGGGGTCTTTCAGTGTGAGCAGTAGGTCAGGGTTGGTGGTCCTGGCTTTGCCTGTGAGATGAAGCCAGGCTGCAGTGAGCAGTGCTATGTCCATAGGAAAACAGCCTGCCAGTGACCTGAGACCCTTGGACCCTAACGTCTGCAGTATTGTAAGCCAGGATAGTGCCCTTTTTGGCCATAGAAATAAACAAATCCCACTGTTTGTGAATGATTTTTTTTTCTGGTGCTTGACATGTGTAACTGTGTGGGAAGCATCATTATTCCCAGTTTACAGAAGAAGAAACTGAGGCTCTCAGGCTATGTGCCAGAGATATGTATGTTCTAACAGCAAAGCAGACGCACACACCCTCTTCTGTCTCCAAATCTGTTCTTTTCCCACTGTTTTTCTCCTGTTTGGCCCATAGACAGAAAGCTGCTGGGCAAACTGCATAAATGTCAAATAGCTATGGAATGTGGTTAGTCAGTTTTCCATTGCTGTGACAAAATAATTGTGGAAATCAACTTAAAGGAGAAAAGAGTTTTTCTTGGCTCATGGTTTCAGAGCCTATTGTGTGACTTTTCCTGGGGTGACATGAACAAACTGCTGTTCACTCTAGATAAGACACTAATCCTAGACTAAAGAAATGATCACACCCCTCTATCTTGTTGAACCAAGAAGTATATTGCATATTACAAGTATATTACAAGAGCATGGGTGACTCAAGGGCAGCTTCATCACTGAAATACCACCGTAGCATAGATGACAATTCATGAAAGCTGTAGCCCCTGTCCAACTTGCAGGTAGCTCCACATAAGAGTCTCCTCTTGCTTAGCAATAGTTGACTGCTTATATAGCTGGAGGAGGGGCCTTGTGAATTGTCAGTTTCAGAGCACTCTGAACCTCATAAGTTTTGGGAACTTCCTGAGCCTCCGTAGTTTCATTCATTTCTGGAGTCTTACAAGCCTTCGTCCTTTGAGGAAACAGCTATACACTAGAGGCTTTGGTCCATGGTCACCTGGGTCTGTAGTTTCTGAGGTGGAATGTCATGGTGGGGAGCCTATGGTAAAGCAGAGCTGCTCACCTCGTGTCAACAGGGAGCACAAAGAGCTGGCTTTTCTAATGATGCCTTTCTCCCAAGCCCACTGAACTATGAATGGAACTCCACTGGCAAGATCAGAGCTTCATGATACAATCACCTCCCCAAGCTCTGACCCCTGCTGCCAAGCCTTCCACATGTGAGCTCTTGGCAGCTGTTTCAGATCCATATCCTAACAGAAGGCCAAGAAGAGCACACAGACTGATAGAATTCTCTTCTAAAATGTTTCAAAATGTTTGCTAATAGTCACCGGCATTAAAGAAAGAAGAGTAGAGCTTGAGTTATTATTGCAAGGGGATATTCATGGTGCATAGTTTATGTGAGAAACTTGGAGGGGATGAGGCGAAGGAAGTGGGCTCTTACCTTTCCTTCTCATCTCTGGAGAAACAGGTATCCGTGGCCTTGCAGCCTTTGCTTCTTGGGAGGAGGGAGGGGCAGCTGGGTGTGTGGGCCACTCACCAGAGGTAAACAAGGGCAGCAGCTGCTAAGGAAGGGCTGGAGTGGTTGCCCTGAAGCCCTTACCTCTAATCCTAACCTCCAACAAGGGAAAGCAATAGTGGTATTGGCCACATTAAGAGTATGACCACAGTCTGAAATTACCTTCACATTATTTGTATCCCTCCCCAGGGTGTGTGTGTGTGTGTGTGTGTGTGTGTGTGTGTGTGTGTGTGTAGGGGGTGGGATGATGTGTGAAGGACCCTTCAGTGGCCTGTGGTCTGTTCTGGCCTCTGCCCCACAGTCATGACAGGCTAATCCAAAAGTGACTCTTGTATCCCCCTGTGACTCTGGCTCATTTTCTCATAGGACATGCCCTTATCCCCAGTCCAGAGCAGTTTTGGCTAGCATCGTGGTCTGGCTCAGATGCAGACCCCCAACTCAGGTTATGTGGGATATTTCTTTCTGGCTTTGCCAAGGCAGAGTTCTCAAAGCACAAATATGCACCAGACTATACTCTTTCCATGACCATGTAAGATATTAGTTTTCCATAGTGCCAAGTCCTGTGATAGAAGGTGACGCCCTTGCTTCCTCCAGGCCATCTCACTTCATGGGAGTCCCTGTCTTCATAACCCTTGCTGTTTCCTTTTGGCCTGGGCCTCAGGGTCTCAGGCAGCAGGCCTCTCCAGGCAGCATTAGCAACACTGTTGTTATCTTATATTTATGCTTACAAAGGGCAAGGGGCACTGGTACTCTATTTGTGTTAGAAATGCGAACCTTTCTTTCCAAATGGAATTTTCCAGTTAAAAAGCAGGTTGACTTAAAGAAGACACACTAAGTAACTGATAATCCTGGGCTTTGCACTGTGTACCATAGAAACAGCACTACTCTGGGAGCTGGTGTTGGGGGCTCTCTGCTCTGATGCAGCTGTAGACCACTCACTCCTTTATTGAGTGTAGCTAGATGCTATGCATAGAAGGGGTCAGTCAGTGAGCGTGTTGGAGTGGACCCTGAACACACAGGTCCCCACTTTGGATGAATATCCTCTATACCACTGACAGAAATGCTGTCTTGGACACCCTTCAGCTCCCAGCCTGTGGCCACAATGCTGGGGCACCCCCACCCCTGGGCAGCCCATGTACAGTGATTTAATAAGGAGCTATGAACACCCAGATCTGGACTTTGCCTGTGCCCTAGCCTACCAGATGTCTCTCTGGAGCTCCTCACAATCTTTGACACTGACCCCCATGGCAGAACCTGACCCATGGCTCGGTCTGATCCCCTACCATCAGTGGCAACTGATGAACACATAAGACGGGATAATGCTGTGAAGGTGAATCCTGGCCTGGTGGTAGTGAGGTCCCAGTATTTTAGAAGCAGCAGCAGTTGGAGTTCTACTCAGGAGAGAAAGGCATATGTGTGCTAAGGATGGGCTGCATCTGGTGGTTGAGAGATAGGCAGAGATAGAAGACACAAAAGTAATGGGACTGGGTGACCTTTCTCACAGGATAACAGGAGCCCAGGGGTTAGCTGGCCATTATGAACCATCCAATGGGACTCAGGGCCCCTTTGACAGTGTCTGGGGAAGACTTGGCCTTCAGAAAGAGAGCAGAGGATGTAGTCATAAAAGGCAGGTTGGTCATGCCAGGCCAGGGCACTGGCTGGAACATAGGAAAGGGACTAGCTCCTTCCAATACCTCCAGTTCCCCAATTCCTTCGAACCCTCTGGTTGAGAATAAGGGTCTTCCCCCTTTGAAACCTGCACTTCACACTGGTGGGAATTATACACAGGCCTCCTTCCTGCCCAGGGTATCTTCAGATCATAACACAGCCTACTGGGGATGCGCAATTCTTCAGGAAGAAAGGGACTCTATGTGGAGCAGCTGTGGGGCCAGCAGGCCAGCTTCAGGAATGGGGTGTCATAAAATAATCCTAGACCTGGCAATGATCTGTGTACTATGGAGATGTTTGAGCACAAAAGTCAAACCATGGTGGCAGTGAATAAGGAAATGAAGGAATGTCGCTGAGGAGCAGGGACTCATTTTCCACCCTTGTGGGGTGGTTATGTCTGTGGTAACTGACCCTTGTCTCAGGTCAGGAATTTCCAAAAGGATCTCCAGATTCAGACAGTTTTGTGGCATTGGCCATTGGTCTCCCTGTAGTCAAATTGCTTGTGTTCTTATACTTTTTTTCTCTTGTCATGAGCATCACGTCAGAGTATGGTCAAAAATCTGACAGTCTGCTATCTGAAGGCCACCAGGATGAGTGAGGACACAGGATAGAAATGATGGCAATGTAGAGTGTTCTGTCCAGGAGCTGCCACATATTAGCTGGAGGTGTTCACTGGTTGAGGTCCAGGGGGTGTGGAGCTCGGTGTGCTATAGTGGGAAACAAACTATTTTGATGATCCTGGGAATCTCAGTGTCTATTGGGAATACATGGATTTGCTAGTGATGTTTTATGGCTGGCCTCATACTTTACCTACTATTGTCATGTTTCAATGTCGGTATAGTCCAGGCTGTTTTCTAACTCACAGTGCAGCTGAGGATGACCTTGAGCATTTTCTCATCTTGTCCTTACATTCCAAGGGCCAGGGTTGCAGATGTGCATCACTATGCCCAGTTTATTTGGTGCTGGGGATGGAAACCAGGGCTTTGTACATGATAGACAAGCATCCTACCAACTGAGCCACATTCCCAGCACCCATCCCCAAGGCTGATGTTTGTTAAACAGCCATGGCTGGGCTGGAGAGATGGTTTAATGCTTAAAAGGTGCTTTCCTGCAAAGCCAAAGGAAGGACTCAGGTTTGAGTCTCTAGGACTCAAGTAAGCCAGATACAAAAGGTGGCACATGCGTCTGGAGTTCAATCGCAATGGCCAGAGGCCCTGGCATACCCATTCTCTCCCCTGGCCCATGTGTGTGTGTACCTCTTTCTCTGTCTCTCAAATAAGTAAATAAATATTTTTAGAAGGTCATAGCTGAGAAGGGGGATAGTAGCTCATTTTCCCAGAGGGACTTCAGGGTGATAGTGCACAGATATGCTGAGGTACTAGGGATTGTTGTGATATCCAGGCAGCCCTGATATGGGACAGTCCACTCTGCTCCACTCTGGAAAACACATTTTGTGTCTTCCTATATCGTGATTGTGGAGGTAGCCAGGCGGAGGCTCTGACAGCCCCACTGCGTAAGGAGCACCAGGAAGCACAAGCTGTCAGCACCCCCAGGCCTGCCTTGCTTTTCTCTCGGAAATCTCTGTGTACTTACCTCATTTCCAGTCTGGGGACTGTTTTGTAACAATGGTGGCTGGGCTTCCAAGCCAAGTGCCACTAATCACCTTCATTCCTTTCTCATTCTCCTATTTTTGACCCTACACTGGCCTGGGCACTGTGTGCTATCCACAGACCCTCCTGAAGCTAATTCAAAAGAAACTTGGAGATTCTGCCTGGCCTTCTGAGATCTTGCCTATGAGAAGTCTCAGACCCCATGCAGAACTTCTGTTCCCTGATGGAGTGGCCCCAGGGGTACCATGGAGCAGGGGGAGCCTAGTTTCTCGGTCTCCATTGTCCTGAACAAGACACCCAGTAACTCCAATGGCCATATTTCCCTTGAAGGACCCCATGGACACCATGTAAAGTAGAATCATCCACCCTATGATAATAAATGATTGCTTCTTTAAGGTGTGGTATAATCTGTTAAGCAGCAATAGATAACTGAAGGAATCAATTGAATCGGCCCAAGCAACACTGATCAGGGCTGGATATCAGCTGGACCCCCTGGCAGACATCCAACTTCATGGGAGGATGAAGTCTTGGCAAGCTCAGAGGTGACCAACTGAGCTAGCCACCAGGGTACCTTATTGCTGGCCAGCACTGCCACATGCTGCTTGGCATTGCAGGGACTGCCAAGGCCGCCGCCCTGGATGGGGTAAACCTCATCCATCTCTATCATTCGAGCACCTGGCTTGGCATTGTCACAGCTAAGGTATTCCATGACTGTGGCCAGGATGGATGAGGAAATGAGTGGGTCCAAGCCCAGTGGTCTGGAAGGAGCAGCAGCCTGCTACACTGCAGGGAACGTTCATACTGAGCACAGTGGCTCCACTGAACCAGCATTTTGTGGGGAAAGGTACATCAAGAGAAAAGAGGGAGGAAACTGAGATGGGGCACAAAGGAAACAAAATGCGGCCACCAAGGATGGGGGCAGAAGGAGTCAAGGAGATACTAACTCAAGTCAGAGTTCAGAGGCTGTAACAGAGGGAGAATGAGGTGCTTTTAAGGCAAAAATAGCTATTGGAGAGTCCATTACTGGGAGGTTGCCATGGGGAATGAGGTTTTCACAGAACCCTGGATTGTCCTTCATGGGTGTGTGGTAACAGGTGGGACCAGTGCTCACTGGAACAGACACCTTTGTGTCCTGGAGGCTGGCTTTAAATTCACACCCTTGCCATGTGGTCTGAACCAGCTTCCTCTCAGATATGTAAATTAAAGAAAATGATAAAATGCTTCCCCTTTGCTGGGTATGCAGTTAGCATTCATTTCTGAGGAAAGGTACCTCATGGGAAAGGAGCTGGTCCAATTCAACTGAGCTGGGACAAGAAAGAATCTGAATGAACAGAAATGCCCATGTTCTGCCAAGGAGCATAGTGTGCTCTGGGTTGTGGTCAGGGTGATGAGCAAGATAACTGTCTCAAAGGGTTCTTTAATGCTCTAGTAAGTTAGATTCTGTTGCATGTGATTTTTTAAGTTAATAGATTTAATTTTTAGAGGAGTTTTAGGGTTATAGGAAAATGAAGCCTAGAAAGCAGTTCTTATATACTCTCCTTCTCTCTAACCCTGGCCCCCAGAAGTTAACCCCTGTGACCACTGCAGTACATCTGTTATAGCTGCTAATCAGGCAAGACACTCCCTCATTACTACCCACAGTTGACACAGGTCATGAAATGGTCCAGGTAAAAATTGCCTAAGATACAAGTCCTGACATACATGGTGCAGTCAAGTCACTGACCAAGACAGAGGTTCCAAACTCAGGGATGGGCATGGACTACCCCAACAGAGAGCCTATAGGGCCTGTACTCTACTCTTTATGATTTTGTGATTTGCAGTGTAGCTTTAACAAAGCACAAGAAGAGGCCCAGGATCTCCACATATATCCTGACAGACAGTGTGCATTCTATAGCACCTGAAGCCACCAGACCTATGATTCTAACAGTGCCCAGGGCTGAGCCCTAATCTCTAGTCAGGTGTCAGTGCCCTGCCTGTCCTGAGTCTGTTCTAGCTCTGATAGCTCACTCTACATCCTGGCATGCCTCACACCTGGCAGGCACCTCCTGGAGTCCACATCTTCTATCTCCCTCCCAGGATTTAAGCCTCCCCCTCCCACTGCTTTTGGTCCCACTCTGTCTTCTACTCCTCCAGACTGAGCCAGGTAAGAGTCTTTCTGTGAGCTTCCATCACAATTGGTGGGACAGGGCTTTGGGTAACTATCCTTGGCCAGTTTGCCTAAAGGAGAAAGAAATGCAGAATGCACCTGCCAATGGCAAAGTGGAGCTGGTGGTGGACTTCAGCTGGTAACTGGCAGTTTCTGCACACAGGAATTCAATAAGTGCTGGTCACAAACATGGCATATGTTGTCATCAGGTTAGCAAAGGCAGGGCATGTGGCCTAGGCTCTGCTCACCCAAAGCTCCAGTTCCTGGCAAAGCTGGGATAAGAACCCTCCTATTCTGCATGAGGGAAGTCAGTGCTCAGGGTGCACAGCATGGGTCAGGTGCAAGGTTCACCCTCTTACTCCCACATCCTCATTTAATTTAATTGTATCACAGAAGAAATAGAGGCATACACACAATGTGTAAGCATGTGTGTGTGAGAGAACACCAAAGTCCACCCAGGTATAGACAGAAGGCAGAGATAGGCTGGCTGTGTCTGTAGACTCTTTCATGCCTGGCTACCTCCCTGATCATCTGGAACCCAAGGCCCAGCAGCCCAAGCGGCAACCTCTTTTCCTTTTCTGGGCATTCAAAGCTGACTGGTGTGGGGCGGGAATGTTCTCCTGATATGTGCCAGGCTTCACTGATAAGCCCACAGACCTCCTAGTAAGCCCACGACTATTTGTTTCCAACCCTCTTACATTGTCACTCCCCAGATCTTCCAGAAGGTGTTCTGTTTGTGTTTTGGTATTATAAATGTGGTTGAATAAATAGTCATTTGAAGTGTGACACACAAGGAAACAACTGGTGTTTCTTTTTATTTTTTTTTTATTTTTATTTTTTTGGTTTATTTATTTATTTGAGAGCGACAGAGAGAAGGAGGCAGAGAGAGAGAGAGAGAGAATGGGCGCGCCAGAGCTTCCAGCCTCTGTGAACGAACTCCAGATGCGTGCGCCCCCTTGTGCATCTGGCTAACGTGGGTCCTGGGGAATTGAACCTCGAACCGGGGTCCTTAGGCTTCACAGGCAAGCGCTTAACCGCTAAGCCATCTCTCCAGCCCCACAACTGGTGTTTCTAAACACTTGCTGAGTGCCAAGCCCTCTCTGGCTACCTGGCCATACATTCTTTTCTTTAAATATTTTATTTATTTATTAGAGAGAATGAGAGAAAGATATAAAGAGCTTGGATGTGCCAGGGCCTCTTGCCACTGCAAATGGAACTCCAAATGTATATGCCATGTTGTGTATGTGGCTTTACATGGTTACTGGGGAATCGAACCCAGGGGTGCAGGCTTTGCACCTTTAAAGTAACCTGCCCTCTGGCCGAACTTTCTAATTTAGTCCTCATAACCCCCTGGCACAGTCACAGCTGTTCCTGTTTTAAGGAGAGGAAGTAGCATCTTAGGAAGTTTGGTGACATGCCAAGTCTCATAGCTGGCATTATGGTAGGGTCACAGTTTGAAAGAAGATATATTTTACTGACTCCAAAGTAGGTACAGACTGGTTAGTTGATCAATTCATTGATTCTTTCAGGAAATAAGTGTTATATGTTAGAGTAGAATATATGCAAGCTACATTTTTTCCAATTACTGGTGCTTTCTTTCAAATGAAGACTTGTTGTTTTAGCCATTGCTATGAAAATGGGGCAAGAGAACTCTGTTCAAGGGTAGGCCAGCCCTGGGAAGAAATAAGCTAGAACATTTGCTAAGGAGAGCTGTCTGACTAATAAAATGAGGACTCCTTGCATTGTCAATCATCAACACATTTTCAGCATTTATGCCTCAGAGATCCTCAAGGAAATTACTCTAACAGAGGATGAGCTCCTTAAGGGAAAAAAAAATACACAGGACAGAGGCAGGAAATGGAGGTGAGCTCAGAACATCATGTCCTGCTGACAAGCAAGGAAGTGCTAAACAAGAAGAGGAAGGGGAGGAGGAAGAGGAGAAAGATAATCCAACAAATGGCGATATGTCCATTAGGAACCTGCAAGGTCAGCACTCCATGCTTAGGATCTCCTTAGAGATGCTGTCACCAGGGGCCAACAAGTGACTGTAACCTGGGTTCCTTTTCAGTGAGGTTATTCACCTCCTCTTGTCAAAAGAAACATACTTCCTTTGGGTGTCCCACCCCAGTGTAGCCATCCTCTGTGGTGGGACTTACCCCATCCCTCCTTGAGACCCAGTCACTCCCCAACTCAGGCCTGATGTTCACATTTCCAGCTTTGCTTGCTCTGCTCCCCTCATGTGGGTGTGTCTCCCCTGTGAGCTGACTGTATTTTCTTCAGAATGTGAATCCTGTGGCTTTTCTACATTCATGAGCATCCATTTTACCCCTCCCATACACTCTTGAATATATATCCTCCTAGTAAAACTTGTTAAAGTTACCCAACCCTTCACCATACCTCCTACTTCCATGGTTATTCCTTCTCCTTTGCAAGTCCTATCCATTCTCAAAAAAACATTAATTTGTAGGGCTCATGGCTGAATCCTTAGAAATTTTAGTTTGAATCCCAGTTATACTTTAGTGATTCCATCCAGGTAGTTCCAGTTCTAAACTATTCTCCACATGACCCTTCATAAGATTCCTCCTCCTTACCTCAGCTGAGCCTTCATCAGACTCTCCTTCATCCCCCAGCTAACACTTCATCAGACTCCTTCCATCCCCAGTTGACCCTCCTCAGAATCCTGCTTCCACCCCCAGCTGACCCTTCATCAGACTCCTGCTTCCTCCAGTTGACCCTCTTCAGACTCCTCCTTTCTACCCCAGATGACCCTTCATCAGACTGCTCCTTCTACCCCCAGCTAACCAGTCATCAGACTCCTTCCTATGTCAGATGATTCATCAGAAACCTACTCCTTCTCTCAGGTGACCCTCCTCAGACTCCTTCCTACGCCAGCTAACCCTTCATCACCCTCCTTCCTCCACCATGTGACCTTCCTCAGACTCCTCCTTTCCTCCACAGCTGAAGCTTCTCAGACTCCTCCTTCCTCCTCCAAATGACACTTCATCAGACTCCCCCTTCCACCCCAACTGACCACCCTATGGCTTTTCCATCCTTACCTAGATGACTCTTCACCAAACTGCTACTTTCTCCCCCAGCTGACCCTGCTAAGACTCCTCCTTTCTTCCACAGCTGACCCTCCTCAGACTCCTCCTTCCTCCCCTCAACTGACCCTCCTCAGACTCCTCCTTCCTCCCCTCAGCTGACCCTCCTCAGACTCCTCCTTCCTCCCCCAGCTGACCCTCCTCAGACTCCTCCTTCCTCCCCTCAGCTGACCCTCCTCAGACTCTTCCTTTCTACCCCCAGCTGACCCTCCTCTGACTTCTCCTTCTTCCCCCAGCTGACCCTCCTCAGACTTCTCCTTCTTCCCCCAGCTGACCCTCACAAGACTCCTCCTTTCCTAGATTAGCCACTGTGGTGGTTTGAATAGAATAGATGGCCCCCAATATATTCAGTTGTTTGTTTATAGTTTGCATCTGCAGCCACCTGGCTGGAGTCAATACCATTGTGTGGATCTTAAGGTGTGGTGGTGGGTTTCAGGTTTCAATCTAAAGATATGCAAAGTGTGCCTAGCTGGAGTTCCTGAAGTGTGCTGTGCTGTGTGGCTTTTGGGCTTGTACTTCTCTCTCTCTCTGCCTGCTCCTGTGAAGGCAGGCCAGCTTCTTCTGCCATTATGGATCTTCCCCTGGATCTGTAAGCTTCAATAAATATCCCTTCCTCCATAACTGTGTCTGATCTGGAAGTTCATCTCAGTGAACCTGAAGCTGTCTGCTACAGCCACCATTAGTCTCTTCCTCCCTGTCTCAGCTACTCTTCCATCCCCATTAATTCTTTTGCTCAGTTTCCCATGTTAGTGAGGCCTCCATAAATACCCTCTCTAAACTTTGATCACACACATTTTGTATTTGCTTTATTGTTTCTTTTTTTTTGAATACTTGCAACATACAGTTTTATATATGTCCTTTATCTACCTACCTACCTACCTACGTACCTACCTGATCTTCACCTGTGAAAACTGTTTTCCTCAGATCCAATTCCTCCTTTTGCAGCAGAGGGCCTGGATGAACCTCCAGTTCCATCTCTCCTAATCCCATGTGGCATATGGGACAATTGTTGCCTTGTGTGCTCCCTGCTCTTTTCTAACAACACTCCAGATACTCATCCTGGCCTGTCAGTCTTTCATCAGATCAGCTTGAAAATACATGTCATCAGGAGCTCCTAAGCCATACAATCGGGGCCAGAGGGAAAACCACACTGAATATTTAATAGCTTCTCCAAGGCCCCTGCTGAGTGCCGCCCAGCTAAGGGTCAGTTTTGAGACTCCTTGAGTTCTTCCACCATTACTACCTTACCATCCCCTCCAATGGTTCAAAAGGACACTTGGTTTTCACACCATTAATATTAATTCCTTTGCTGTAAGGCTTGTCCTGATGACATCTATTCTTGTTAAGTATTCATTGCTGGAGTGAACAGTGTGCATTGCAGACTGACTGTCACTGGGGGACATTGGAGCTAATGGCCATTAGCTGCTATGGACAATTGTCCCTGAGTTGTCTCATGCCCTTTGAGGGACAATGCCCCTGTCAGGAAAAACTAACCCTGTCTTCCTTGGGGAAAGGGCTGAAGGTTGATGTACCCCTCAGATGTCCTTGACTTCTTAGATGCAGCAGAGACAGGACTTGGGCACTTAACGGATGCAGCCTGAGTCACACTCTATGAACAGGGCTCTTCTCACTCTTACTGGGCATGTCCTGCAGCTTAGTGAATAATTGATGACCAGGTGGAAGAGATTCTAGACCCAACCCGTGTTATAGATAAGAACTCAGATTCAAAGACGTGAGAGAATTGATGTATTAAGATTACAAGATTATACACACACACACACACACACACACACACACACACACGTACTTGTCCATGGGTGTGGTTATGGGCAAATCCCATAATACAGTAAACTATTTATTTATAAAATCAAAGCCAGCCATCTGTATCCCATAGATTGTTCTATCAAGTAATGTTTAGATCCTGAGCCCCTTAAAGTCAAGTCAAATTGCTCATCAAATTATTTTCAACAGCAATAAATCAACAACAGACTTTGTTTGACTCACCTCTGACAAGGTTCTCAGCACTGTTCTAGGCATAGTGGAGGGGGGCATTATTTGAGCAAAGTTTGTAATTATAGAAGAGAAGAGGCCAGGTGTTGACATTAACTGTTGTCCAATACTACCCACTAACTATACACCTGCCTATAGACTTCCAATCACATCTGTTTTATTTAAGCTATACAAAGCCAGGGTTTGCTTTCAATCTCCCAAAACTAATATTAGAGCCAGCTGAGAAGAACTGGACTAAGCCCTATGGCCTCAAACTCCTTAGGAATCTGTAGAGCTTATTTTATTTTATTTTATTTTATTTTATTTTATTTATTTATTTTATTTTTAGAGAGAGAGAGAGAGTAAGAGAGGAGAGAGAGAATTGGTGCACCAGGGCCTCAGCCACTGCAGTCAAACTCCAGACACTTGTGCCACCTAATGGGCATGTGAGACCATGCACTTGCCTCACCTTTATGAATCTGGCTGTGGTAGGATCTGGAGAGTAAAACATGGGTCCTTAGGCTTTGCAGGCAAGCACCTTATCCACTAAGCCATCTCTCCAGCCCCTGTAGAATTTTTTGATTGTTAGAATCTATCCCTTTGTGTACAGACTTTAGTCGTTGGCTATTATAGCAGTTACTTTCACATTGCTGGGACAAAGCACCCAACCAAAAGCAGTTGATGGGAGAGAAGGGTTTATTTTGGCTTACAGTCATGATGGGAAGCTTCATGATATCAAGGAAATGACAGTAGAGCTGAGGCTGGATATCACCTCTGCTACAGCAGGTAAAAATCTCAGCAAGCGAGTGAAGTAAGCTCTGATAAGTGGAGCTGACTGTAACACCCCTAAACCTGCCTTTGGCAACATACCTCCTTTAGAAGGCTTCACCTCTCAAATTGTCACCAGTTAGGGGCCAAGCATTCAGAATACATGAGTTTATGGGGGGCATTTGATTCAAACCTCTGAAATTATCTTGGGTGTCACCTGAATCTTCTTTTCTTCTGCTCTTTCTTGTTTTGGCCCCATTGCCAGTTTGTTGCCCTGACATTAACATAAGGGACCATGGGGCCAGTGGTGATCTGTAGATATAGGGGGCACCGGGAGTCAGGTACACAGGAAAAGTGAGCCAAAGCTGTCTTCTCACTCTTGTGCTGACCCAGCCATCCAGGGCCTGAAGACCACGTTTCCTCGGGGGAAACGAGTAAGCTACCTATGCACTCTGCCTGCTGCTCTTGAGGCTGGAAGCCAAGCAGAAGTGTGATGTCTGCACTGTTCCTCAACTTAGCAACTTTATATTGACTCTGTTCTCTTCAGGAACGTTGGCAACTCTCCTGGAAGTTTTGCTCATGAGCCACTGGTGTTGATTGTCCCAGTGGCAAAATGATATCTCACATGTCTATTACCAGGGCTCTAATACTCTACTAATTTGTTTCTGCCATGGGTTGTAGTTGAGGACCAGCGGGGTCTCCATGTTTTCAGCAACCCAGGGCCTCAAGTGCTCCTGTTGTGTATAGTGGCTGGAACCTCCATGCAGACCTCTGCTTTTGCTGAGCCTCTGTCCACCACTTTCCCTCTCATCCTATGGATTCCCCACTGCTTGCACATCACTGCCGATATAGGGCATACTATCTACTCACCAATAATTCTTTGCAAGTATTAGCCAGAACACAAAGAGTGAGGTGCCTGCCAAGTGATGAGACTGACCAAATGTTAGTTGTGTTTCATTTCCACAACCAGTGATGCTGGGATCTCCTGACTCAGAGCAAATCCCCTGCCGCACAGGAGGGCACTAGCATTCTCACTTGTGATTGTCTACTCTGACCCCCACTTGGGATGCTCAGGGCCTCACTCTCCGATTGTTGCAAATCACAGTGGCAGTAGACTTTTTTTTTTTTTTTTTTTTTTTTGGTTTTTCAAGGTAGGGGCTCTCTCTAGCTCTGGGTGGCCTCGAACTCACGGCAATCCTCCTACCTCTGCCTCCCAAGTGCTGGGATTAAAGGCATGTGCCACCTCACCTGGCCTGACTTTTTTCTTAGCCATTTATTTTCATAAATTGTAGCAAATACTTCTGACAAAATTTTCCATCATAAGCTTTTCTAAATAAACAGCTTGGTAGCCACAGTGATGCGCACCCAATAGCCAGAACTTTTTCATTTTGCAAAATTGAAATTGTGCACATTACACATTAAGTCCCACTCCTCCCTTCCCTCCTCCTGGAACCACCATACTTCCTTCTGCCTCCATGATGACTCCAACTCATTCCCAGAAGCAGCAGAATCATGCAGTAATTCTCTTGCATGACTGACTTACCTTTACTTAGCATAATATCCTCAAGGATCTTCTATGCCATCAAATGTGTCAGATTTCCCTTCTCTTTTAGGGACAAATTACATTGCACTGTATTTTTAGGCCACATTTTCTTTGCCCCTTTGTCTGTTGACTGGTATTAGCTTGTTTACCTAGCCTGACTATTATGAATAATGCTGCGATGAACACAGATGTCTCTTGGAGTTGCAGTTTCCAATTCCTTGGAGTATGTAACCAGAGCTGGAATTGCTGGGTCAAATGATCATTCTTCTTTCAAACATTTAAAGGAATTTCCATATTGTTTTCCATTACCATGCTATTGCAGTCAGGTTTGCATTGCTGGTGGAAATCACCCAAGCAAGACCAGCTTGTGGGAAAAAGAGGTTTATTTTTGCTTATAGGCACAAGGAGGAAGCTCCATGATGGCAGGGGGAAATGATGGCATGAGCAGAGGTTGGACATCACCCCCTGGCCAACATCAGGTGGACAACACGGACAGGAGAGTGTGTCAAACACTGGCAAGGGGAAACTGGCTATAACGCCCATAAACTTGCAACCAAGAAATACACTCCCTCCAAGAGGCATTAATTTCAAAATCTCCATCAGCTAGGAACCTAGCATTCAGAATACCTAAGTTTATGAGGGATACCTGAATCAAACCACCACATTCCGCCCCGGCCCCTGTAAACTGATAACCATATGTGACGTAAAATGCAATATATTCATTGAACTTTAAAAGTTCACATAGTTTTTTATCAATTCCAATGATGTTCATACATCCCCATAATCCAAGGTCTTTTAAATGAGCCATACTACCAAAACATAACCTCAAAAAATCCATAATGGCAGAGAATAAACATTCACACTGCAAAAGGTGGCATTGGACATAGCAAAGAAATATCCAACCAATACAAAATTTAAACAGAGCAAACATCAAACTCTGTAGCTCTAACTCCAACAACTCCAGTCAATGACAAGTATCCAAGTCTGATAATTCTAACCTGCAACAAGTCTCTGGTATTCCAATTCCGCTCCTCTGGCTAGGCTACTCACAGTCTTAGAAAACTATATCCGGGGATGGAAGCTTTCCTTAGCAGCCATCTCATGGTCCCACCATCTCCACTGGGTCTTCACTGCAACCCACGGTCCATCCTTATGGCCCCATGGGGTCTCCATGCAGGCATCCAGCAAACCTGCTTCACACTGCCCATGGCCATTTCCAAAACACAAGACCATGTTGCAAACTCAATGATCCTCTCTTTCCTGCATTTCTTATACTCCACAATACCAGGTAGGATGCCAATTTGTTAATCCGGGGGGGGGGGGGATAAATCAGATTTTGAAGAATAGGATACTCCTTGAGCACTCAGGCCCCTCAAAAGAATCTACATTCTTCCTGTTGCCCCAGTGCAGGTCAGCTGGCCCAATCTCAAAGGTTGTAATTTCTTAATTGCAACTGAGTGGGCAGCAGTTCACCCAAAGATTTTTATTCTGTGCCATATCTCTCTGCTCACACCAGTTCATTTCTATGCAAAGCAACCCTGCACAACTTCTCAGGACATGGGCATAACAGAAAGCTTTCACAGAAACTGCTAGTTCAGTCCAAGCATAGCTCCTTCTCACCCTCATAAGACAAACTTCACATTCCATAGTTCTTACTGCATTCAGGTCTTTCAACTCTGACCAGAATAGCCCATCAAACAGTACTTACAGCACTGCAAGGCATTTCTTAGGCCAAGGTTTCAAATCCTTCTACATTACTCTTGAAAATCAGCTCCAAAAAGCCAAAGTCACACAGTCAGGTGTCTAGCAGCAACCCCACTCCTTGGTACCACTATTACTGTTGCAGTCAGGTTCACATTGCTGGTAGAAATCACCCCAAAAGAGCTGCTTTTGGAAAAAAGGATATATTTTGGCTTACAGGCTTAAGGGGGAAGCTCCATGATGGCAGGGAAAATGATGGCATGAGCAGAGGATGGACACCACCCCTGGCCAACATCAGGTGGATAACAGGGAAGGAGACTATACCAAACACTGGCATGGGGAAACTGGCTATAACACCCATAAGCCTGCCCCCAACAAGGCACTGACTCCAGAAGGTGTTAATTCTCAAATCTCCATCATCTGGGAACCTAGCATTCAGAACACTTAAGTTTATGGGGGACACCTGAATCAAACCAGCACACATACCAAATTAAAGGATTCTGATTTCTTCCCCTTGTTAGGTTCTGGTTTTGATAGCAGCCATCCTATTGGGTGAGAATTGCCCATGAGAAACTCGTAAATGGAGGATACATTAAACTTGGTGGATTTGCAGAAGTCTGGACCAATTTGGGGTAGAATTGAAGATGGGAAGGAGTCACTACAACTTGATCTATGACTATAAGAACTGTTCTTTTGAGCCGGGCGTGGTGGCGCACGCCTTTAATCCCAGCACTCGGGAGGCAGAGGTAGGAGGATCGCCGTGAGTTTGAGGCCACCCTGAGACTCCATAGTGAATTCCGGGTCAGCCTGAGCTAGAGTGAGACCCTACCTCGAAAAACCAAAAAAAAAAAAAAAAAAAAAAAAAAAGAACTGTTCTTTTGGGACTGACATAACAAAAAGTTTTAGAAAACTGATTTAAAATTCATTGGAAAACTTTAATAGGATAGCTCTCATGTTAAATGTTCTTGCCACAGAAAAACAAAAGATAAATAGTTACTTTCTGTATGGACAGAAAGATGGATGGACAAATAAAACAACAGTGGGACAGCCAAAGAAGCTTGGTTATACTCTAATGCATTTAAATATCTACTAGAGATTAATATTTTTTAAAATTTTTATTTATTTGCAAGGAGAGAGAGAGAGAGAGACAGAGAGAGAATGAATGGGCATGTCAGAGCCTCTACCCATTGCTAACGAACTCCAGATGCATGTGCTCCTTGTGCATCTGGCTTATGTGGGTCCTGGGGAATAGAACCTGGGTCCTTCGGCTTCACAGGCAAACACCTTAACCACTATGCCATTTCTCTAGCCCAAGAGATTAATATTTTAGTTAGAATTGAAGGCTGAGGCAGTGACTCAGTGGTAAAACATTTGCCCTGCAAGTTTTCGAGGACATGAGTTTGAATTCCCAGCTCCACAACCACATAAAGCTGGATGCTGTAGTGATAGTGTCTGTGATTTCAGCGTGAGAAAGGAGGTGGAGGAAGAGAATCCCCTGGATGCTTGCCGGTCAACTAGCCTGGTAAACAGAGAAGTGAAAACGAGAGACCCGGCCTCAACAAGGTAGAAGACGAAGACTGATACGCCTGATGTTGTCTTCTGACCTCCACATGCTGTGTGTTTCTGCACTCACAAACATGAGTGCGTGCCTATACTATACATACACCCATACACCCCACAAAAGTAAAGTTTGGGAAGTAAAGCTAATGTCTTAGATTTCTCCAGATGTGCAGTTTGACAGCAATTCCACTTGTTTATAGTCTTTCAGAACAAAGGGGCTTTTGAATAATTCTATGATGGCGTGCACTTACAAAATTCAAGTGCATTGTCCCTTCATGTCAGTGTTTGGGAGGCCTCTGCTGAGCATGTCTTCATCAGCATTTGTGCCAGAAATGCTGGGGAGCAAGGAGGCTGTCGACCATCACTATGGAGGCCTGCGTGGTTGTGCTGGCAGTGCAGGACAGTCATCCCGAAATGTGGCCCAGAGCTGGGGCAAGGGGTGGGAGTACAGGAACATGAATTTCACATGAGACAGAGGTTATACATAACTAGAGTTTGCCATGAAGAGCTGGGAAATGTTCAGTGAGTTGTTTCCTTTTTGTATAGGCCAGGTGTGGGGGGCAGGGGGCAGCATGATAAGCAAATGGGCAAAGGTGGGCTCAGTTCTTGTGGAATTCTTTGTTTTGTATGCATTAGGGAAGGCACTGAGCAGGAGGTCCACAGACCTCAGCTAGCCTGGCCATGCAATCCTGGACCAGTAACTTGTCTCCCATCCATCTGAGGTCATCACTGTAGAATGGGGATGACAGTTCAAGCTAGTTCAGAGAAGGAGAGTCCCCATGAGGAGTACTTAGCACCATGCATGTTCTCTTACTCCAAGTCCTCATCTTTCTCCATCCATGCTGTGAATTTATTTATAGGAAGTTGTGCCATCTCTAGTGGCTCAGTTCCATCCTAGGGAGACTCTTGGACTAAGAAATAGTCCCAGAGGACACTTCCAACTCTCAGGCTTGCTGCTTTTTAAAAAATTAATTCGCTAAACTATGTAAAATAAATGAAAATTTGCAATTATATTCTTATTGTCCCTGATTTCAGTAATGAAGGAGTTGGGGTTGTTTTCCGTTATCACTTTTTGCATTTCATTGTACACCATAATGAATGGTGCCATTTACTTGCAGGTAACTCTGTGGAGTGACATGAGCTAATTGCACACTTTGCAACCTCAAATCAGCAGAATCTCACAATATATCATGATAATGCCCCTGTATTTCACTGAGGGAATGGGCTGTTGAATACCAGGTTAATTATGCATGTATTTAATAGAATCGTGGGGTTGGGGTGGTGGTGGGGGAGTCGGGAGACAGAAGATGTGGAGTCAGCTCCTTTAGCCCCCTTAGTACTTATTACTACATAGTTGTCATCTGCTGCCTGAGTGGGTATGTGCGTACATTTATTTGTACAACTATTAAAAGCTCTTACTTTGTAAAACATATAGTTTGCATATACTATGTGCAGCAGATTCATGGACATTCTCTCATTGATTCACCAGTGATCTTGGGAATTAGCAGACAACCAAATATTACCTGTGATTTTTAAAAACAAGGGAACTGAGACTCAGGAAGATAAATCTTGAAATAGCCAGGAAGCTATTTCTAATAGAGCTAGGACTCAAGCTCAGGTCTCTGATCTGAAATCAGGTCCTTCTGAACCACATGCCTCAGAGGATTTGGCAATGTAAAGGTAGCAAAAAGCCATGCTCCACCTATACCACTAAGGAGCTATCTCATGCACAACCTTCATGTGTGAGGTTGCTCTTGACCTCACACATTAATGTCTCTTGGGACTTTCATCACTTTAGAGGGTATCTCAGTTTTCTTAAATGCAGAGAACCATCTCTACTGTCAAGGTCCTCTTAGGAGTCTTCATTTTTGAGCAAATATGAGATGCTTTCTGCACTGTGCTGTTAAGAAGAATTTTTCCCTTAGAACTACAGGGATGCAGGTTATTTTCAACCCTGGGTATGGTCTTTCAGTGTCTTGTTTGTTCTCACTTTCTCCAATTTCCTGATGTTGTCTGTCATTTTGTGTATTCATTGTGGTGTATGTGACCTTATGCCATCTGCACTGGGACCACCTGGCAAATGTGTGACTACTGCAGGGACACAGAGTTCATGGGAGATTTAAAGTACCCCAAAGAACCTCTCCACAGCTCTAATTCTCTTTTGACTGCTCTGAGCACTGCTGCTCCTATCCTGGGTCTCAGCTGTGTCCTCCAGAGCTGAGGTCACTGAATATCTGACCTGTGGACAAGTCCTGCTTCTGTTACCACCGTCTGTGACCTACAGATGGAAGTAGTGGCTCATCAAGTGACAGATTCCAACGTAACTGCTTCATTTGGCCATCACTTGTGTAGCTTTTATCATGTCTCTCCAGTGAACTGTGATGTCCATACACAGGAAGAGATGGCTCATAGAACGAAGGGCTTTTCTAGCTAGCCAGGGATACTAGTAAGGGCAGGAGAACAGCTCTGTGCCTGGAGGATAGGATATAAAACTGATTCTCTTCCAACAGATGTTAATCTTTCATCTCTAGCCACAATAAGAGGTGGAGGGGTTAAGTGGATGGAGTGGAAACATTTAAGAGGTAGCTCCCTAGAATGAAATGTGCCCAGCCTTGTGTTGTTGCTACTGAGTTCCCAGCTGTGGGTAAGTCTTGCTTCCTGTTCTGGTGGAGGTGGCCCTACAAGTCCTTCATCAAGGAGATGGGCATTATGAAACAAATGCCAGAAGTTCCATCTGAGATGATACCAACCCCTAAATTTACCATCCAGAAGAGGTCCAGGGCATATTCCTCATAGGAGCTGTGGAGGGAAGGAGGGAGAGAGTGATGGGGCATGGCAACCATCTTATTCCATGTATGTACAGGGTGAAGATGGTGTCTGTTGACAGACTCAAGTCCTCTGCGGGCAGGGTGTCCACATGAGTGGGTTCCATAGACAAAGTGAGAGGAGGCAAACTGTTTCTTCACAGATGTTAATGAATTTGGAAGCCTTCTCAGGGAGTGCAAGCTGAGCAAGACTGAGCTCATCACAAAGATAATCCACTCTATTTCTTAAAATATATTTTTTACTTTAAATTAATACTTAGAGTAATTGTACATGTTTATGAGATATAATGTGACATTTCAAGATATGTACACAATTTATACTAATCAGATATGGGAAACTACCATGTTCATAACTTTAGACATGTATCTTTTCTTTACTTTGGGAACATCTGCAATCTTTCCACCAGCTATTGTTAAATGTCCAGTTAATTTCTGTCAACCATAGTCACTCCACTGTCTTCCTCCCAGAGCCGGAGAACCATCACACTCCATCCTGGCACATATGCTTCACAGCCTCTGGTCATCACTGTTCTACTCTCCACTTCCACGAAATCCACATTAGTTTCTAGTTATATGTGAGATCATATAGTGTCCGTCATTTCATTAACCCTGATGTATTCCAGTTCCATCCATGTTGCTACGAATTACAGAAGTTCTTTATTATTTATGGTTAAATAATATTCAATTTTATTCATTCATACATTTATTTATCCATTCATACACTCAGACCTATAGGTTGTTTCCATCTCTTGGCTATTGTAAATTATATTCCAATAACATGTTAGTGCAAATATCTTCTATAAACTGACTTTATTTCCTTTGGCTACACAGTGATCACATGATAGTTCTCTCTTGTTTTTTGAGGAACATTCACACTGTTTTCCATAGTAGCTGTATTAATTTGTGTTTTTACCAAGACTTTTCAAGGGTTCACTTTTTTCCACATCCTCATTTAATTTGTTATTTTTTCTTTCTTTTTAAAAATATTGTTATTGGGTGCAATAGTGGCATGTCTGTCATGGTGGAAACCAACTACCCTCTAATTGCACTGGAGACCCGTTCCATAGGAGGGAATACGTCCCTGATACTGAAAACCTACAAAGGGGATAGTCATGAGCCCTAAGGGTGTAATGTCTGCTGCTGTCTGGCTAAATGTATATACTATGCTCATTAAACTGCCCAGTAAGCACTTCTCTTAATGTTCATACCCATATATTAATGCTACTCTCACTATTAGTTAGAAAAGCTTCTCTTTTCAGATGGCAGTGACCTTGGGATGACTCAGAAGGCATCATGGTGCTGGGAAGAAGTGACAGAGGAGTGCTCAGCACTGCAATATCTCTATCACACCTTCCAAGGCTCAGGGTCCATTGTGGAAGAGGTGGTGAAAAGAATGTAAGAACCAAAGAAGGGTAGGACTCCTTACAACGTTCTCCTCCAGACACAAAATAGCCTGGGTATCCATGACCCCACAGTGCCTGACACACGTGACACACATGTGACTACTGGGGAATTGAACCCAGACCCTCAGACCTTGCAAGCATCCATAACCACTGAGAAATCTTGCCAGCCCTATTATATTTTTCTTTTTGGTAACAACTTCTTCAATTGGTAGTGAGCTTTCACTGAGGTGTTGATTTACATTTCCTTGATGGTTAGTGATGCTGACATTTTTGAATGTTTGTTGACCCTTTTATACCTTCTTTTGAGAAATGTTTATTAATGTCACCTGCACAGCAAGACTGTATTATTGGGCATTACCGATGCTGAGTTGTTTGAGATTCTTATATATTCTAGGACTTTATCTCTTGTTGGATGAATATTTTGGAGAACTTCCCTTCTTCTTTGTGGGTTTGTGGGTTGTCTCTTCACCTGGTTGATTGTTTCAATACACCTTATTTTCCAGGTAAAGACTATAAGGCTCATTGACTTGGTAGTACTAAGGGCAAGTTATTACCAGGAGAGTAGTTTTCCAACCATTTTCTTACTAAGTTATATCACTCTCAGTGCCCAAGCCTGTGGAATCAGGAGATTTCAGGGCGGTCTTAATGAGGAGGATGTCCTATAATATAGAGGGTTGAAAGGAAAAGGGTTAGTTCAGACTCTAGCTTTGTACTTTTCCAAGAACCACTGTTCCTTATAAGGCTTTGGAATTACAGGGAGGTATCATGGGCCTGAAGCTCTAGGCTTCAGTCTAGTTTCCCCTCCCCTCTATTGCCCTTTTCTGTCCCCTTTCAATCTGATTGAGCTGCCTTTCTTTTGCTTATGAAACAATTGGTTACAGGTTCAGTCTGATTCTTGAAAGGAACGTTAACTTTATTCAAGACACATTGGAGATATGAGATTTACAACTCAGTGTTCTATATATTGACTTAGATGGAATTCAGTGTCCTCTATGAGGTGCCCTTTACTGTTGTCCTCTGTGAGATACACATGCTGCCTGTTGTCTTCTGTCAAGTGTCCACATTGCCTGTTGCCTGCTATGAGGTGCCTATGTTGTCTATTGGATATATGAGGTGTCCATGTTGTCCCCTATCCACTGTGGGACTACTGTGTACCTGCTGCCTGCTGTGAGATGCTTAGTACTCTGCCTGATTTCATTCTTACTGAAATGTGGGTGGGAAAGCTGTGGACAGGTTTCTAGTGAGTATTTGGCCAAAACTCATCATGGAGAACTTACTTTCCCATAGCACCTGCCTAGTGTAGGTCAAATCACAATTCTTCCTGCCATGCTCTGAGGCCTTTTAAAGATTTGGCAATCACAGAAAATGCTTCAGTATGCAGGTCACATCCTTTCCCCAGGACTTTCTCCTTTCTGGCACTCTACATATTGACTTAGCAGGGATTCAATGGCTCCAGGGGCTGTTTGAGTAAAACTCATATGTACAATCACCAAAGGCCTTTGAGATTTGAAGCTGGCCCATGTAGAACAGCTCTGGCTAGGCATAGATAAGCAGCATCAAACCAGGGCAATGCAGCAAACAGGAATGGGATAGGAAGAGTGGGTCAAGAGGCTAAAAGAAGTATACGTAGGGTGGTTATCAGATGTGTGAGATAAGTTTGCATGTGTGAAGTCTTTGTGTGGTATGGTCTGGGTTATAGGGACAATGTATTATGCACATGTATATGTTGTGTGTGCGTGCATGCATGCATGTTCATGCTCAGCACTGTGGGTATACCTACATATGGCCAGGAGGATAGGTGCTATAGGGCACTGGTGACTTTGTTACCCAGGGCACAGACACCCAAGAAGCAGAACATTAAAATCCTATATGGGAGGGGCTGCTTACTTGTGCAGCCTCCCTCCCTCCTCTGAATATGTCTGGTGTGAACACTGCTGTCATGGGGGCTTCAGGCCACCAGAAGGGCCAGAGAAATGTAGCCTAACAGGAAGGGAGGGAGCATGGCCCTGCTCAGCCAGCACAATGAGAAGTGCAGGTTTCTTCGCTATAAGATGTCCTCTGGCTGGTTGGCACTGGGTCAGATGTGGGCCAGGTCCTCTGCAGGGGGAATAGGCATGCCAATCAAATCATAGAAAGCACTGAAGAGCACAGCATGAGGATGAAGTTATGAGCACTAGGGAGAACAGGCATGGCTGGCAGGAGAGTGTACTGGAAGTGGTAGATATGAGATGATCTATCTGTCCATCCATCTGGCTATCCAGCCACCTATCTATCTGTCCTTCCATGAAGGCTCAAGAGTTCTCTTGGGTTTGAGAAAACTGCAGCTCTCCTTCTTGTGGGAAGTTTGGAGGGAGGTCAGCTGAGTGGGAATACTACTGTCTCATACTGGCCTAGAGATTTGCTTTTCATGGCATGACTTCACTAGTTCCTCATAATAACCTTGGCATCGGCTCAAGGTCATTTTCCTTCTGCACATGTAGAACAGTCTCAGAAAGTTCTGGCCTGTAAAGATTGCACAGTGGTTAGTACAGCCACAATTTCAGCTCAGGGTTGTGCTGTGGCATCACAGGGGATGTTATAAGCTCCTGCATTGCAGCTCATTCAGACACAGTATCTTTTTTAGCTCTAACCTCATTTCAGTGCTATTATCTGTATCATTAATGGCTTACTTAAGCATGTAGATGTCATGATGCCATGAGGTGCTAAATACAGAGATGCCACAATTTCAGGATAAGCACATACTGCGAGGATGCAGGGGCATGAGAAGAGGTAGCACTCACCAGTCAAAATGCAGGAGCCAGGATACCACAAGGCAGCCATTCTTGGATGTCCTGGAGTGCAGGGCCTCTTCTGCCTCTGTCCCTGAACACACTTAGTTCCTCATTTTCCTCAGTTTCACTCAGTGCTCCCTCTCCTCCTTTCCTACCAACATTTTCCTTTCCCCTTCTTTGTGTTTTCAATTCATCACTGGAAAAGTAATCCTATGTGTGTGTATGTGTGTGTGTGTGCATGCATGCACGTGTGAGTGTGTGATTTATGCATGTGTGTGCGCACATTCAGAAACTAGAAGAGGACGGTCAGTGTCCTCTGTCCTCTTCTGCTTACTCTCTGGAGATGGAGACTCTCACTGAACCTGGACCTCACGGTTTTCAGTCAGCACTCCTGTCTTCACCTACCTTAGCACAGGAATTACAGGTGTGAACCAACTGCCCAGGTTTTTACATGAGTGCTGGGAACTGAACTCAGGTCCTCATGTTTGTGTAGCAAATAGCTTTTACCAAGTGAGTTATCTCCCCATCCCATTGTCTGACTTTTTTGAAGGAGTATATTTGAAGGTGGGTTGCATTGATAGAGTCAGACATGAGTCGTGGCACATGTGCACTAGAAGGTGATGTGAATATGTGTGTCTAGAAAGGGTGGGTATTTGGGCATAGCCAGTAGGAGACAGTGTGCAAGATGAATCTCTGGTAACCAGAATGGGAACCCAGTTGAGAGAACACATCCCACAGAGTGGTGGGGACTGAGCAAATTTGATTCAGAACACAAGGAACTGTGCTTTCTGGGAAAGAGCTATGGCTGCACACTCCTGATTTCTGTCATCACCATGCCTTTGGGCCTTTGCCCTCATGACAAACATGACATGAAATGAACCAGAGGGCTGTATGGCACTCGGGAAAAAGCTGGTGCCAAAGCCCAGGGCTGGCTCCAGAATATTGCTTGACAAGTCCTTAGCGGGACAAGCATGTATAAGACAGTGTTGTCCTTATCTTACAGACCTCCATTGCATCTCCCAGAACCCACCATTGCAGTGCAGGGCCTGGGGCTGCCTCCTCCTGCCTTCTTTATCAAGAAGTTGTTTGTCTGCCATGCTGGCACACTTTTGGGCCTGTGGCCTCGTGGAAGCCATGCTGACTATTGAGGCAGGTGTATCTATGCTGTAAATCTCACCCTTTTCTTCAGCAGCCATTTGATCTTCTCAGGGTGTCCCAGCTTTCTGAGCCTCAGCTTGTTCACCCACACAGTGGAGATGGCATCTTTTGGAATGTGTAAAGAGGACAACACAATATGATGTATCCCTGATAGCCAGAATTTACAAGGAATTATCTCTCATTGTGACACCTATACTGGGACATGGGAAGTTGTCCGTTATCTCTTTATAGTGTATACTCATTGTACAAAATAGTATAAATATAAAATATAAATCTTATATTTTCATATAATTATACCATATTCTTTGGCTATATTTCCCCTATTATCCTCTCTTTTCCATCTTCCCCTTCCTTGTCCCATTCTTGTTTCCCAAATGGCCCCCTTCTATTGTCTTTATTCTATGTGCATATGTAATACATGTATATACTTTATATTAGGGAAAAATGCAATATTCATTTTTCTGAGTGACTTATTTTACTTAACATTATTATTACTGGTTCCATCCATTTTTCCTAAAAATATATAATTTCATTCTTCTTTATGGGTAAATGAGGTGAGAGGCACAACTGGGAGGTCAGTAGTGTCCAGCTTGTACTGAAGGGTACAGTTTCAAGAGTTGGTCACCTGCAGAGAGACACAAAAATACCAAGGCTGAGGCAAGAGGTGAGGAGGGGTTGGGGAAGGCGAGGGGCTGTCAAAGAGGAGAGGAATTATGGGCAGAGCAGCCAGGAGAAAGGGGTGGTGTCCGAATGTGCCACACAGTGTTGAGACTCTGGGTCATCATCACAGATTGGACTGAGGGAGCATCAGGGTGGTACAAGACTACTCCTGGTGAGAGCAGCACTGGGGCGAGAACAGAAGGTGAGGGTGTGGTGAGAGGTCAGGAGGAAATGGTGGTGGGTAGAGAGGGACCTGGGATCTGTAAAAGGCCTCTCCTCCTTTACTGAGATAGTGGTTACTATCTCATGTGACAGGATTCAGAGCCAGTGGGAAATGATACAGTGGAGGGAGAAGTTGATGGTGCAGAGGAGAGATGGCGTGGCTGCAGGAGTAACCTAAGTGATGGGATAGGGTGGGTGTAGCTCACAGAATAGGCCCTAATGGGAACATGAGAATTCCATCTGTTGTCAGAAAAGGCAGCTCATGTAATGAGGTCATTATTTGAGTATGGGTGAGATAGGACTTGAGGTTGGAGAAGAGAAGAAAATGCTATTCCCAAGTGGGGAGGGAGACATGGTTCGCATGATGTAGTAGGATTGCCAGATCATGCAGAAGTTTTATTCATGATGTGTGATTTTAAGTTTACCATAAGAAGCACCTTCCTTCCAACACCAGCCCAGCAACTGCTCTCAGCGGAAGCCTGACTGTGTTCCCTCCCATGCAGAGCAACTGTGAGCTGCTAGGAATGAATCTGGTGATTGCTCCTCCAGCCTTTCCTAGAGACCTCCTCTCTACTCACTCACCTGTGCAGTCTCATCATCTGTCCCTGTCTGCATTCTTTTCTTTCCAAGCTGACTGGACTTCTTGGGGCTGACTGAAGAGCATGAGTTAGGGATTCCCTGTCCAGAATTTAGTGTTAGTTTTGTGGTCTTCCCTTCAGTACTAAAACAGGCAGAGTTGTAGAGTTATGTGCATGCTAGTCTGACAGCACTCTCCTTTCTTTATCTAACAGATACCCACTGAGTACCTACTACTGCCCCTCTAGGTTCTAGGTACATAATAACAGGGAAGTCCATCTAGAAGGATAGTTGCCCATCTCTAACAATATCTTTCTTCAACAATGTGCTCCTTTGTCCCAGTTGTTGCAAAAGATTCTAGACAAGTTTTTGTCTCTGTTCTTATCTCATCCTACTATTGTGCACATTTTATCCTGAAGAATTCTTCTCTAGTCATGCCCCTTGGTTTCACAGCACCCCATCCTCTCCATGGGTCTGAGAGTGAGCGCCATCCTCAGCCTGCAGTGGGATGCCTTCCTAGCCACTTCTCACTCAATTCTATGCTCCCAGATTCATTTATCCTCTGCTGAAGCCACAACCAATTACTCTCAGTTCATTAAATGAGCCATCTTGCCTCTCACCCCCAGATCATTGCTCATGCTGTTTACTCTGCCTGCAATGATGTTCTCCCTGACTCTGCATTTTAATTGCCTATTTATAACACCATCCACAAAGGCAGTGATCAGGTGTGCAGATTCTTCTGGTATCTCCAGTGCCTAGCACAGTGCAAACACCCTGGTAGGGGACACAAGATTCTAATTGAATTAATAAATCCATGCATTATTTAGTTGTGATATAAAGAGCATGCTAAACAACAACCTGAGAAATAAACAACCTGAAGAGGTTGTTTCTCTTGTTAGGACCCCTTTCCCTCATCCAGAGAAGATAGCAATACTTACGTTACCAAGTTTAAAATAAATTGCATTCATAAAAAATCTTGGATATTCCACTTATCCAGCCACAAAAAAACTACCCCTCAGATGTTATTAGGATCCCCCCCAAGATTCAAAATCCTCCTTCCTTTGGTTATTTCTCTCTGTAGAGTAGAACTAGTCCATGATTAAAGGAAAAAGGTCCCTATACTAGCCGTGTTGCTGGTTTCCTGAAAACCCTGACTTCTACATGCCTGATGGTCTTGATGGGGTTGATCATGATACCTTCACTTCTTTTTCCATTGCAGTGAGGTAGCAAGAGATGGAAACCAAGGCCTTATACAAAATCAAGGACATATGGAAAATATATTTTGGCCTCTTGGATAATATTGAATCCTGTGTTTTAAACTAAATAGCACCTTTGTCATTCTTCCAAATAGTTAATAAAGAGGTGCATCCAGCCTGAGTCCTGGCTACTTGGCAGAATCCATACTTGTAGGAGGTCGTGTTTGCTTTCAGAACCATGGCCAGCTCACGGTTCATTCCTGCGCTTAAGTCAAAGGAGATCACAGCATCATGGCAGCTCTGAAAAGTCCTGTAGCTGACGCTTTGATAGAGTGTAGATGTGTTTTATTTATTGCTATCTCTCCCACTTCCTAATACTGCTTTGGGAATGCTTTGTTTGCACAGCAGCGTGATGTGACAATAGGCTGCCCTCAGACTTCTGCCAATAACTAACATTTACTAATTTGAGAATAAAAACTGGGCACACACATTAACTTACACTGAAACATTCTTAATGTGGATCACCCAATTTCCCTATGCAAAGTATGAGAAACATCATGTAGCTTCTCACTGGTGTCATAAATAAATTATTGCACCCTGTGGAGGGCTGAAGGGTTGCTGTGGAACTTGGTCAATTTTCCTCCCTTCATCAAATGACCCAGAAACCCAGTGGTCTGGGTGTTCATGGAGGGTTCTTGCTCTTCTCTCCTGAGAATATGATGGCAGGGCCCTTGCAGAAGTTGTTCAGATGCCTTATTTTCTTTTATTTTGCTGCCTTTATGATGAGACATGGGCTAACAGGTGTCACCTTTGGTCTTACTCCACTTCCCACTGCCAATCACACAATGCCATAAGTGACAAGTTATAAAGTAAAGAGTTTTATTTTGGCTCGTGGTCCTTATGCAAGATTGAGGAGCCTTGTTTGGTGAAGTTCTTTTTGCTGTTAGAGCCCAGAGGCCACCAGGAACCTCATCAGATGGGGACCAAGGTGTATTGTGCTATGGGCTCTCTATTATAAAGCTACAGCCACATAGTAATGGCTCTACCACGTCCATACTTTGATACTGGGGAGCCTCCTTGCAGCACATGACATTTGTGGAGACACACTGAAGCCATATTATATTTATGCCATAGCACCCTTAACTCTTTAAGTCATGGTAGCCCTGTGAGCACTCAGGTATTGAGCAGTGAAAGATAGTAGCTCTTTCCCTTTGGTTCTTAAGGCTTTAAATAATCATTTTTCTTGTAAGACCAGTGACCAGAAAGTCCACAGATATGGTGGGACATGCCTATAATGCCAGTACTTTGGAGGCTAAGGCTAAGGATCTCAAGTTCAAACTTATCCTGTGCTATACTGCAAAAGAGATTTTGTCCCCAAAATAAAGTTTCTTCAGTGACACAAGGCAGTGGATTCTATTTCTTAGAGAACTGTGTTCCATCTACTTGCTCTGCTCCCACTACAAACTGGCCCCGTACTTGGCATGATTGCAGGGTGGAGTCCAAAGACTCCACAGGATAGCAGCACTTATTACAGGAGGGCAGAGACAGGGGTGGGGGGCAGCTCAAAGTTCCAGAAAGGACAAGTGACTTCATAGTGAGCAGCTAGATGCAAAAGACTCTATGCTGAGGCTCAGAGGAGACTATGGCAGGTTAAGAAACTTCAGGCAAGAAAAGACACTTCCCGAGCAGTGTGGCAGTGCTCCACCCTCCCCAGAGAGCTCTTCGTCTGCTCCTGTGTCACCCTCCCTGCTGCCCCAGGAGATCCCCTTGCTCCTCTAAAATCTCATTTTCTTGGTTCTTCTTATCTCCAAAATGACAGGGCGACATTTGAAAAATCCTTTATAAATTCTAAGAGGAAACTAGAAGGGGAAGATTATAGGTTAAAAATAACTAACTTCTCAATGCTGGGGCATCTTCTTGCCTGCCTGGATGATTCCCACCGGTTCTCTAAAAAAAAAAAAAAAAAGAAAGAAAAATCCTTCTCTGCTTTCCACACTCACCTGTCCCCAGTACTGCAGGGCAAGTGCTCTGTCTTCCTGCGGGGTTGGTGCTGTAATGCCTGGCCTCGCCCTGCAGGGCTGCTTTCCTGAGGAGTGGGTGCTGTAACTCTCCACAGTTGCCTTCACTTCTTTTCAGCTGGAGGAATTGCAAGCGGTAGGTGGGGGAGGAAGAAGAGAACAATCACAAACCCTTCTACGTTCTCCTGCTGAATCCACCAGCCCAAAGGGGATGTTCCCATGAGCTTTTCCAGGGAGATGGCCTGGCCATTTGTCACTCTGGCCTCTCAAGTCCAAAGTCTCTCCCCTTCTATGTCTCCTGACTAGATATGGTTCTTATCTTTTGTCCCTCAGTCTTCCCCACCTGTCCTTGGGCTCCACTTCTCAGCTCTGTCTCTTGGACACCCAGTTCACCATCAAATTTTCCTACCTTCACCTGTCAGTGTGGTGACTTTTGCCAGTTAGATGCACTCTGTGGCTACTAGTGGTCACCCTGTCTTCCATGTTCCTGAGATGGTCACATTTCAGTTCAAACAAATGTCAATCTCTTGCCCCTCAAATGACAGTCCCCAGCATACTTTCCCTTCTTCCAATTTCTGGTCTGAGGGAAGCACCCATTTTGTGAATGTGTCCCACCAGCACCAACATGCTGTATTTATTTCCTTACTTTTCCAGTGTTAGGTCCATCACTGGAGCAATAGGAAATAAAGCTCTAGTACTGGTCATATCTCTGTGGGAAAGTAGAACTGTGGCAAGTTTCCCAAGAAGCTTTAAGATCAGGCTCCACTCGAGAGTGCAGATATACTACACTATGCATCCATGTGGTTTCCAGAAGTGCATCTTCTGAGTATTTCAGGCAATGTGCTTCATGCTTGGAATACACAAGGCTAACACTGAATTCTTCCTGCTCTTCAGCATTGCAGCCAGTATAAGGAGGTGGAAAGGAGCTGCAAGGATGTTACTTTCATTATAGAGTACTAGAAGTTATGTGTTAGGAAAATAAAAGTGAAAGTGGAGTAGGGTAATTGCAATATTTGGGGGTGCCTGGGGTGTCTGGGCTTCTGTATTACATGTGCCTTGGTGTGTAGAGGAGTCCCTGAGAAAAAGGGGAGGATGCTTCAGGAAGAAGGCAAAGGGTGGTCAGTGCAGCAATAATCCTGTTAGGGATAGAACCAGAGTATAGAGGGACCAGGAGAGAGAGAGAAAGAGAGAGAGAGAGAGAGAGAGAGAAGGGCATGGATACACTGATTAAAGACACATTTGGGGTAAACTACTAAGGATTCTGGAGTACATCATGAGGATTAGTCATTTAGTCAATGTGAAATGAGCTAATTGGGGGATTTGAGAGTAACAAATTGGGATCTGGCTTGTGAATAGACTACAACTCATTTTTTGTAACAGGGTATGGAGAGGGAGAGTTGGACAAGGAATTGATGAGAAGAGACCCCATAAGGAATGTGCTTCAGTGGTGAAGCCAACAGAATTTCCTGAGTTGCCATTTTCTGGGGTAGGGACAAAAGTTAGAGGATAGGAGAGTCAGGGCAGGAGACATCAGGCATCCAGGATGGAGTCCTTCGATCTGAAACATCTGTGATGCAGTATCTTGAAGGTAAGATCAGCTAGAAGGAAAGTGTCATAGCCTTGAAGCCTGCATCTCCCAAGAACAGGGTCGTCCTTTCCCACAAAGCCTAACTGTGTCAGACTAGTTTTTCCAGGGGACTGAAAGGCACAAGCTGTGTGCTGAAGTCCCTGAACACTCTGCACAGTAATCAGGGGGAATCTACAAATGCAGTGATTAGGCAGGGATGGAAACTGATTGCTCGAGTGATGGCAGGGATAGTAATGGAAAGGTGCCTATGTTACTGATGTTAGTTCTGGGGTTTACAGGAATCTCAGCGAAATTTTTTCTCCACCATGGTTAGCACGTGTGTGTGTGTGTGTGTGTGTGTGTGTGTTATGGGGGTAGTGCTTAGTTCCTACTCTTTGGGGAAGACTGTCCTGTTCCAAGCACCCCTGAAAGTCCAAGTCTCCTCTTCATCTTTTAGGACTGAGCTGAAGTTTTTCCCTTAGCTGAGGGCACCTTGTCATTCCTTTAGCTTCTGTTCACATCACAGTGGCTGTTTTGATCATCTTATTTTGCAGTCACTGCCTTCTCATTAGTTTATGAATACCTTGAAAACAGACATTTTGGCCTCTCCATTTCCATGCCTAACATAACTTTGGGCACAGCTCCTGGGACAGCCCTGCTGGTCAGTGAATAGGTGAATTTCTGATGAATGAAAACAACCATGTGGAAGCCTGTGGACACTGTTAGTTTTCAATCTGAAGTCAGACAATGAGTAGAATGGACATCACAATGATGTTGTTATGCTGATAGCAGTGGTGGGAGCACCAGAGACCCCATCTAAAGTCACTTCATGTGCTGGCATTTCCATCATACCACACCGTTATGACCTCAGTCTGCCCATTTTCTCTCCTGTTTTGTGTTCTTAAAGGCCATACTAACTACCCTGCCAAGTGCATTTCTCAGAACACATTCTCTATATACTTGCACCATGCTGCTGTTACATTCAGTTACACTATCCAAGTATACAACAAAGCGGGAGACTGAAAGGTGGAAACAAGGCGTAGACATCCATTGCTTTCTCCTGGTCAGTCTGGGTTTGTTTCCTGCCTGAGGCAGCTGCCTGCCTCTGTGACAACATTTTCTGCTGGGCATGTGACCCTGAGGCTCCAATACTGCAGGCTTCCAGATTCCCCTGGGCCACGTAGTGGGTGCTGCTATTACTGCTCTCTGTGTTAACTGCTCTCCCTAACCTTGCCTTGTTTGCCAGCACAGTTCTGATGTCTTCTGCAGTTGATACACTCTCCATTAAGAAAGTTATAGATTTCCTGACTCCCCAAGGATACTGGAGGTAGTGAAACACACAGAGTCACTGTCAGCTGCCTCTGAGCATGTATCTCTGCATCTATAGCTTGACCTAGATCTGGGCTGTACACATATGGAGCTTCTAGAAGCTTTCCTGGGACAGCAATGAGCAAAGCCTGCTATACAGAACCATGAGGCCATGGGCTCAGGCTGTTCTTCCCCTGGCTCGTCTTCGGCTGTACCTGGGTAGAGGCTGGTGCGTGAGAAGGCAATCAAAGACACCATTCCTCTCTTCTTATCTGTTTCAAATTTCTGCTGCAGGGCATATTAGCGCTGCACACATGTGGGGCTCTCAGAGAACACCCAAACTCTTCCCTCCCAACACCACAACCACACACTAGGCTGTGCTCAGTTCTAACAGAAAGGCAGGTTGAGAAGCATGTTACCACTGGCAGATGACATCATGAATGCCTATTACTGCATCCTGCTAGCAAGCACCTGGGTAGTGGGGGCCAATGTTCACCTGCTTTCCTTGCTTTAAGTGACCTCAACATGCAGTGTTGGCTGAGTGTCACAGGCACCCCCTTTCTAGTGATATGATAAACCCTTGGCAGATTTTGCAAGACAGGTGTAATTTATTTCCTTCTTTCATTACTCTAACTTAAATGCACAAAATGTACTTTTTATCTTTCTTCAGTGGAAGATAGTTTAAATGAAATAAATGCTAGGAGCAGCACAGCCTAACAAATACTTAAGGAATTGTCATTTTCTGGGCAGAGGGGAAGTGGTAGTAAAGAGCACCCTGATCAAGAACTCACAAAGAGCTTGGGGAAAGCAGGTGGATCTGCAGGCATGTGGCTTGTATCTCAAAGACAGGGGATATAGGATGCCTGGTATGGGGCCCAGGATATCTCAGGCTGGACTTACCATGTCTGTGTAGGCAGCAAAAGGGACACTAATGTATTAGAAAGGCAGCTGGAAGCAGAGACTCATCAGAATATTAATTTTAAAGTCACTATTTTACCTTACAACGTAGGCATGCCCATTCCTGAGAAAGAGCACTATCATGGCTCCCTCCAGAAAAGCAATACAAGGAGTCACAAACTGGCTTACCAAAGAGAAAGGAAGACACTCGGTGGTCTAGGGAAGTGTAGTGGGCATGTGAATACATGTGGAACCTGTCTCCAAATAAATAAATAGGAAAGAAGGAAGGAAGGATGGAAGAGAGGGAGGAAGGGAGGGAGGGAGGGAGGAAATAAAGAGAGGAAGAAAGAAAGAAAGAAAAAGAAAAAAGAAAGAAAGAAAGAAAGAAAGACAGACAGACAGACATGTAAATGGGCTGGAAGAATTGGGGTGGAGGTGATCAATAGCTGATGATCAGTTAGATGTAGGGAAGGGAAGGAGGAAGCTCAGAGAAATACCCAATTTTTTATGTGGCTAAGGCAACAAGTGCTTCATTAAGCCATAGAAATGGGGAGATGTTATTGGGGGTACATGATTGCGCTTGGAGGAATGGATGTTGCCAGTATAGGAGGGTAGGACTTTCTGGGGTGTTTGGAATGGGGCAGTAAGGAAGGAGTATACAGAAAATACATCCGTGTGTGGGTGGAGACAGCTCAGGGATCCACAAGAGGCTGTATTGGAGAGGAAGACTGAGAGGAGAGAGGCATCTTCATACACAGTTCTGCAAAATCAAGGCACAGCCTTACCTCCCACAATTCCCCTGTCTCAAAGAGATGGCCCTCTCAGGAAAGGTAGCTATCAAAATGACATAAGGATTTCCTCAGATCTCACATGCAGATTTTCCCGAGTTCAAACTGTACCCATGTGCAACCCAGTATACCGTCCATGGTATTTTCATTTCCAGTGTCTCCAGTCCCTCCAGATCCTGAAAGCCACTCTAGGTGTCTCAGTTGACAAATCACTAAAATTCTCTTACACATGACACATAACATCCACTGCTCTTATTTTCCTTCCTGCCACATTAATGGCCTCTCCACTAACATGAACTTTTTTTTATTTATGGGGAGAAAATTGGGTGTATGATCACAGATTCTTCTCCAGAAGGCCAGGGAAGAAGAAAGCTTAATAATTCTCTGTTCAGTGTTGTCCCACTACCCGAAAGGCCACAGACTGTAGACTAGCTGTGAGGAGGAGATACTCTCTAGTGAACCCAGCTGGAAGGCACCTGGACATGGCATTTCTTTCAGTGTGTAAGGAGGCTATTGGCTGGGTCCAGAAGCTCAGAAAAGAAATGAGATGAAGGACTGCTAGAAATGACAACAGATCCCATGAAGGAGGTTTGTTTCAGCCTGGTTGTTTCCATAAGAAGTGAGATAAATGTCAGCTGTGAGTATAGCTGTCCAGAGCTCACAGTCAGGGATGGCTTATAGGTGAGTGAGGGTTTCCACTGAGCTCTAAGGGTTGCTCAACCCACAGGAAAAGGCCTTCTGTTATGAAACATGGTTGTTTTCCTGTCCTTACCATCTGAAGCTCTTGTCCCATTGAGAATGTACACACTTATTCACTATCTACAATACTTTTTGAGGATGATCTTTTTGCCCATCTCTCTAGATCTCATTAGGGAGCAGGTGGTAGGTCTGAGGATTTGTTCTGGGGGAGCGCTCTTGTGAAGGTTAGGAAGGAAGGGGGCCTTGGGAAAATCTGGGCTCACATAGGAGGATGAACCATATTCATTTCTTCCTTTTTTGACCTGTCAGAACTCTGTTGGGTGGAGAACATAGAAAGCGAGGCACAAACATTGATAATTGTCCCTCTTCTTGCTCCTAAATTCTGTTTAAAAATCTCAAGCTTAAATCTGAGGACTGTACAGTCACCACCAGCAGGGGATGAAACCCATTCCTTTGCCCTCTTTGAAATGCCTACATATTATCAGTGCAGTTCTCATATGCAGAACCGTGCTAGAGCCTCCCCCAAACTCAGCTCATCTAAGCTTTGTCTACTGCCATTCAAAGAACTATGGAATCAGCACCTTTTCTAGAATATGGAAGTTCAAGCTTTTAAACCATATTTATTTGAGGTCTCTGGAAAGAAAAGGGTGGGACAGGGAACCTCATTTAATTGTGACCCACTAAAGCTGATTGAGGTAGATGATGGGTATGGTAGTTAGTATTAGCAACTTGAAAGGATCCAGAATCACTTTGGAGAGAAACCTTTGGGCATGAGGAAATTTCTATATTGGCTTAATTGAGGTGAGAGGACCTACAATAATTGCAGGCAGGACCATTCTATGGGTTAGGGTGCCAGAATGAATTAAAAGGAGAAATTGATCTCAGCACCAGCATCCAGCACTGCTTTCCGACCAAGGATGTGATGTGCCCAGCTCTTGCTGCAATACCATCCACACCATGATGGACTGTAGCCTTCATTTGTAAGCAAAATAAACCCTTCCTTCTTCAGGTTGCTATTGTCATGTAATTGGCCACAGCAATGAAAAAAGTAAGTAAACAGTTGGCCATCATGGCCAGGACTGGGAGACAATGCAAATGCTAAATATCAAGATGTCAGTGACATGTGGCAAGGATCCCTGATGCCTGCCAGATAAGGAACAAAACCCAGAGAGACCTGGCTATGATGAGCTAGGGACAAATACCTTTTTGTTCTCACTGTCTTCTGCTTGTTCTCCTTCTACCGACCAGGTAATGCCATCCTGCAGATAACCTTGCAGGCAGGAAAGGGGCAAGTCATGCTGGGAATCCAGATCCAGCTCAGCTCAGACTGCTCCTGGGCTCCTCCTGCCACCATAACAAGCTGGGTTGAATCTGTTACTGCATCACTATGCAAATCTGAGTAAGTTACATCCTTTCCCAAGTGTCATACTAAGACAAGCAAAGTGGAAACAGAACTGTAGCTCTCAGGAGGCTCTCATGTGGGCTAATGGAACAACAACAGACACACACAGACACACACAGACACACACACACACGCAGCTGACATACTGCAGTGCTCCATCTCCCTGACTTGCCATACACCAGCCATGCTGGGAGGCAAACCTGTCCTCACCTGCCCAGAGGTCACAGATGGAAGAGCAGCAGAGTGGACTGTGAGGGAGCGAAGCTTGGGGTGCATAATGGGAGTAGGCAATGTTGGGATCCTGCAGGTACATTTCCAGGGACTCAGGAGCACTTTCAGTTATAGCGTACACTCGCACTGTAGGCAGGTATGAAAGGTCCATTACTTTAACTGTGCAAGACTGGCAGCTCTCCGAGGCTGGCTGGTGAGCCTCATTCTGTTGAGCTGGTCCATAGGAGAGCAGCTCTCAAGCTTGGACCTGATTTCAGATTGCATGTATGCCCTGTGTGCATGTTTCTGACAGTGCACTCTTCAGTAGCATGCACCAGTGAACATGTGTTCTTTATAGATACAGAGCTCACACCTACATGCTTTTGTGCTGTGTCCCCACATGGCCATTGTCCTGCCTCATGCACCTTTGCTGTGGTGTGCTGAGGACATGAGTGGTACTCTGTCATTGCTGGCTACCTTGGCATTCTGTCTGTTTAGAGCCCCTCCTTGGAAGAGGAGGGGCCTTCCTTTCTGATCACTGCAGATTCTCAAGACTGACAGGTAAGGGACAGTGCTGTGATTCCTTGTGGTCATTCTTCTTCCCTCCATGCTGAGGGTTCCCCCACACAATTACAAATGACATTTAAATTAGCATGTAAGACTCTGTGAGGAGGAGAAAATGGCCCTGCGGTGGATCACAGCCACGGTGACATGGTTCCAGGTTCCCCAGGTGTTACCCCAGGCAGAGCGAAGGGGAGGATTAATCTCAGTGTTGGCAAGGCCCAGCCTCCCCGCCCCCGCCCCTGCCTTTCTCTCTATCCAGAATCAATGTGACTTTCCTTTGAAGGATGCTTCAGCTTTCCGCTGCTGTTCCTGCCATCTCCTCTCTTGGATGCCGGCACGGCTGGCAGGCAAATCAATTGGTCCAGCAGCTCTGCCATCTAAGACACAGAGCTGAGCTGACATCTCCCAGAGAGCCTCAGTGATGCAGCCTGGGCACCTGGGTCTGTTCAGTGTGGCGCAACAGGCAGGCTCTGGGCGCGCTGTCAGCTGAGCAGTGAAAAGGGACAAGCTGCTGTGTCAAAAGTGACATGCCGGCTTCTGCTGGTCTTGCAGAGATATCTTCAATGATGTGACTGGGGCTGACATCCGGCAGCAGAAGTGGCTGGTTTCTGTGCTGGCTTGAAATTCATCCAGCTCCCTGCATTCACAAAGATGATTTCCAACGCTAATTCTCAGCGAGCCAGGCATGAAATATATTCACAGGCGATGCTCACGAGGGCCCTTTGGAGTTATTTGAGGTACCTAGGATGAAAACATCTGTGCCACTTGCTTTTGTGCATTTTTGTTCCCTTGGTTTCAATTATTCAGTCAAAGAATCTTTGGGAGGGAGGGATGGAGGGAGAGAGGGAAGAACGAAGGGAGGGAAGAAGAGAGAGAGAGATTGCCGTTGTGTCCTTTTCCCTCTTGATAAGAGCAAGTGCCTGGACGCTGCCTGAGCAGGGAAGCATGAGAAGAGAGGCGCAGGCTTTTATCTTTCAAGAGATACTGCACTCTGCTCATGCAAATGGAGTTGTCTAAAAGCATCCCTGCATCCCATAGAGCTACCTGGAGTCCCTAAGCCATTCTCTGCAGGACCAATACAGGGTGAGTTAGCTGAGATCACATCTGTGAGCATAAGTAATTGATAGGGCTGCCAGCTGCAGAAATGTTGGTGGATATGATAACAGAGAGTAGTATAGCAGGGTTAGGGCCTTGCACACATGTATGTTTTGTGTGTGCTGGTATGAATATGCGTGGGTACATGTGTGTTTGTATGTGTGATGTCCCATTTTATATCTTCCTTTCTTTGCCACACCTCCAAGAAATCCCCATTTCTCCGCTGCAGATCTCTGTCCATTCTCTCATAGAGAATGTGTACAAAACAGAATGAATGAAGAGATGACTTGAAATCTAACACTCAGAGGTAGGGCAAAGGCACCCATGTGGCAGAGGTGAGCCAAGAATATAAAGGTTTTGTTCTCATAGGAAAAAATCCCCTACATCTCTCTTGCTTTCTGGGGACCACTTGCCCAAGCATTGATAAGTTGGCTGCCTCTAACCTTCCCAGGGATCCTGCTGGGGTGAACACTTGCCTATCTGCTGATGCTTCCTGGCCCACTCACTCTGAGCTCTCCAATCTATTAGTACATAATTTTACAAGAAGCTCTCATCAGTTCTTGGAACTGCCTTACATGGTTTGGTTATTGTGGGAAAACAAGAAGAGATCAACTTCATTGTTCTTAAAGCAAGAGTCCACAGAAAATTATAGATGTTGATACTGGGTCTCTGGAAGACAATAAACTCTGGACCATTAACCCGTTACCTATTAAAAACAAAATATTACTAGGAACAAAACAAACCTAAATAAAATACCTCTAGCTTCACTTGCTCTTAATTAGCTTAAAAGCCATTGATTTTGGAGGTTACATAGCTGGGCAATATACTATTGACCTCCCACTGGCTGGGTGGGGATGCCTCTGACACATGGGTTATAGTAGTTGTGTGGGTCACTTCGATAAAGCATGATGGCTCCTTCTGCTAAATTCACAGGCTCTTCTCTGGAGTCTACAGCTTTCTGATGCATGGCTGAAAGGGAACAAAAGACTCAGCATCTCTGTCTTCACATTATGTTTGTTCCCTTTGCTGTCTTTACCCTTGGGTCAGACTCCACTCAGCTCTGCCTGTAGACATGTTCATCATTTGAAAACATTTGTCTAAAACTACACGGCAGGGTTAACTTGGCCCATTGGAGTGGACATTCATTTCTTCAAGCCCCCCTCTTGTGCTTTCTTGGTGGTTCAGGCACCCACACATAGTCCCTTAGCCTTGTTATTAGATAACCTATGAGACAGGACATTTTTGCAAGATGAAGAGTAATTCAGCAGTCCCTCATTGGCATACTGCTGTCAGCCCAGTGAGTACAAGGCCAGGATGCTTGGACATAAGAAGGAAATATCTTTTGAAGCCATGGCCATGACCAATGGACAATTACCAAACTTTATCCTACACTCCCAAAATAAAAGTAGCCTTTGTTTAGCCCATCCTAGCTTCACACTGTTATACCCCTACCTCATCCTCCCAAGGGCTGGGTTTATAGATGTGAATCAGGCCTGGATCTCTTTGCTCCCAAAGTGTCAACCTAAACAAGAAGCCCTGCCTGTTTGGGCCCTAATATATGTATTGATCTCTTTCCTACTGTGTTCATGTCATAAAATCTCACTGTGTGCAACAATCTGGCAATCCAGGACCATCTCCATGTCAGACCCACCCTAGTCATGTTTGTAGCCCCTTAGATATTCAAAGTGACACACTCACACATTGCTGGGCTATTCTATTTTGGCTGCCAAGTCCTCCGCCGTTTCCCTAAAGTCTTGCTCCTATATATAGGCCCACTCTGCCTGTGCCTTTCTGATGCAACTCTGGGTGTTCCTCACAGGCTTTTAGGCCCCAAGAGCATCTTAAGCATCATTATCTGAGTTTATCCCAGAGCTCAAAGTTATAGTACCCTGTTTTCTCTTTCCACCCAAAATTATCAGTGGAGGAAGTTGAATCTGTCCAGATTCCATTCCTAAGTAGTTCAGAAGATAGTGTGCACAGCACCCCGGAAAGGGTTTGGCAAGGAAGGATGCCTTCTCCTTTGACTAGGCTAGCTTGAAACTATTGCTGTTTCAGGTCCACTCCACCCCCCTCAGCAACAGCAGGAGGTCCTGGGAGCTGGAACCAGACTCCTTACTGTACCGCCATGCCCAGAGCAGGCCTTGTGCTGTGCCAGGTGCTGGCTGAGGACACTTAGGCCAGGCTGTCCCTGTTTCTTCTTGTATCTTATTGCATTTGCTCAAATTACTTACTTAGCATTCGTCCATTTCCTGCCATGGCATTTATGTCCCTGGTTCTATTTCTGTAGACTGAGATCTGTGCCAGGCAGGGTATGAGGTATCCTCTACTGCTGTGGAGGAGATGGAGGTAGGAACCCCCAGCGGGGTACACTGATTAGAGGTCTAGTCAGCAGCTTCTTGGATTTCCCTTCATGGCCCTCTCTTCCCAAGGCCTGGTGTGGTCCTCCCGGGCTGCTCTCTGGCTTCAGTGGAAGGGGAGCCTGCTAAGGAATCAGGGACCTTAAGCTGGTAAGGGTAAGAGAAAGGGAGGAGAAGAAAGCTTCACCATGGAGAGCTGAATAGGGAGTGAGGGGATCTCAGCCCTGAGGGAGTGAAAACTGGAAGTGACAAGTCTGTCCCTGCCCTGCCTGTCACTTCCCTGCCACCTTATCTGCTTGTTAGATAGAACAGGAAGGCTGTGTAGCTCCTGCTCTGCCTCCTAGAACTCGTGTAGTGCATTCTTCCCACTCCTCATGCTCACAGAAATAGTGGAAAAGTCGACTATGTCTATTGATACATCCAGAGGAGGATTCTGGGGACCAAGGCTGGAATGGGTTCCTCGTCCATTAATATAGGTGATCTCTGGAGTTCCTCTGACCTTCCATCCTTTCATATCTTCATCTGTAAAATAATGGGAGCATTAATACCTAACCTAGAGAGGACTTTTGAAAAGAAGATTTAAGACAGCACCTCCATGCAATCCCTACTCAAAGATACAGATCAATTTATCACCACTGATGTCTAGGTTAAGTCACCTTCCTAGGACAGGCCTGTATTCTCTGAAGGAGCAGGATCCATGGAGGGAAAGATGAACAAGGGCAAGGAAGATATGTCTAACAGCTGTGAGGAGATAGGAGGAGATGGTCATCAGCTGCTACTCTTGCCACATTACTGGGAAGCCCTGTGGACACAGACCCTTCCAGAAGCAGCCAGATGGGGGAAAGCATATCAATTCACCTGGTCTTTTAGTGTTTATTTTTGTGAAATAAATGTGTCTGTGTGTGTGTGTGCGTGTGTGCATGTGTGCGTGTGTGTGCGTGTGTGTGTGCTGGAGGGACACGGCACTGGAGGTGGCAGGGTGGAAAGCAATGATCATGTATTTTAGAGAGGAGATGGATTTGGGGAGTTTCTTCTTCTTTCTCATTATTCTGGATGGCTGCTGTGTTTTCCCCCCTCCTGTCTTCTCCGCCTCGTTCAAAGTGTCTGACAATCAATAGCGATTCAGGCCAAGATCCTTGGAAGGAGCCAGCCAGCCAGCCACTCCAGCTGCCAGCCAGGATGGAGTCTGAGGTAATGGGCAGAGACCCAGGCTGGGGAAATGGATAGCCTGCCGGCCCCATGTCACTCCCACTGCCATTTGCTTTGCCCACACTCCTGGGCACAAAGCGATGACTCAGCACCTCTTCAAGGGCCTTCCTGAAGCTCAATGATCCATTGCATGTGGTCCCTCTCAATTTCCAGCAGCCCCTTGAGGGGGAAGAATGCCAGCTCTATTTGGTGCCTGTGGACAATCAAGAACTTAGGGATGCTAGATAAAGCTCCAAGTGCTGTGAGGGAGAGCTCTTCCCGGGAAGCATCTGCAGGGGGGGATAAAAAGGCCTCTGCAGCAAAAAGTCTGAGTCTGGGGTCTAGCTGGTGGAGGCAAATTTATAGTGCTGTGTTCTTCCAAAGACCAGAGGCTTACTTGGCCAACTGCAAAGAAGCCCTGTGGAGACCTGCCCTCTGGCTGAGGATGTCCTCCTAAAGACTCTTCTTTCTTTGTGACTTGTGGGGAATAGGGGCACAGGGTTGCTCAAAGAGCAGAGGCTTTGGGCAGGATCACTAGGAGATTTTTCTGTTAAAGTCCTTCCTGTCTGAATATTAGCTGTATTCTAAAGTAGGCAAGCTAATCTGGGCTTTGTTCTACACAAAGAAACATAGTACTGATAGCAGCCTAGCTAATCATGAGGATGCTAGGAATGAAATAACATACATGAACATGGTCCTAATTTTAATGGGAAGAAAAGGTGTATTCCAGGCTTAGTGAGGATGGGTAAGACAAAACACCTGCCTTCAAGAAGCTCCCAGCCAGGTAAAGACCTACCTACCACCTGTCACCACTGGAAGTAACCCTCACCAAAAATAAATGCTCAGAGAGTAAGAGCTACTAGGCTGAGCAGCTACATGGGAAGGTGTGCACTTGTGGTGGGGCTTTGTGGTTGCCGTCCAACACTTAGTTACAGAGCCAGCACAGGAAGTCATGAGTCAGCCCCTTTGAATCTGGCTCCAGAGTTTGTTTGCCCTTCTCTCCACCCAGGGCCCACTTGTTCTTTTCAAAAAGACCCTGAGGTGTTTTGAATAGAGGGAAAGGTTCCTTGTGTTCTTGGAAGAATTAGAAAAAGAGGGAAGTGTTCTAACCCTGAGCCAGCAAAATCGGTTCCACTAATTGTGAAGTATTCCTTTTGTGTACTTTGAAGAAAGTGCTGCTGCTAAACCCCATGTCATGTTGTTATTTGCAAATGGAAAAGGAAGTGAGTCTTAGAGTTTAAAGGTTACTTTACCTGCAGTGCAACTTTTGGATGAATCAATTCAATGACAATTGAACTGACATTGTCACCCCCACCTTTTTTTCTTATTTTTACAAATACTGCTATCTAACCATCTGTTAATAAGTAAGGTCATGGCTGCTTATGTGGCTGTACCTCTCGTGTTGTGAGCTGCACCTTGGGTGATAGAATAGACTTAGTTTGTAAATTCAGCAAGCGTAGTCTTCACTGGAGGAAGCCTGGGCCTCCTCTAGCCCCATCCATCAGGTGAGCAGGGGCCTTGATGTCGTGATGGTCTTCCATGTGGCTCCATGCATAATGAATTCTTGCCTCTCTTGCCTGGTGCATACTGCATCTAGGCTTGCCCTCGTTTCCTGGAAGGGAGATCAGAGAACATCCAGACGGCTGCCATGCAGCTACAAGATCCACTTGGCTTCCAGCTCCTGAGTTGGGCTGGCCTAGCACTCTGACATTTAATAATGCAGACAGAAGCCCTCACCCTATTAATTATTAACCAACCTTTTTGCATTTCTAAGGACAGAAAGGAGATGAGCTCTAAGGCGGAAGAGAACAGGACTGAGATCCACAGACAGAGCTGCCCCCCTCCCTCCGAGCACTCTGCTGAGAGACCCTGGGGCTGCATTCTGGTCATGTCCTTGGGTTTGGCAGCACCACTTTCTATGCTGCATGTGTGGATGTGCACAGGGCTCCTGGGAAGCAAAATCTCACCATGCACCCAGGAGAGGGTGTGTCTCCAGCAAGGAAAAGCAGGAAGCAGGTTTCCTGAAAGGGCCTTCTTTGTCTAAGAGCAGCTAGCAAGTCCGGCTGCCTGCCTGCACTGTTTACTCTGCAGACGGCAAGGAAGGCCCCACGTGGCCTAGATTCACAATTTTCCTGCCAGCCATGGGGTGAGACAGCATTCTCCTTGCTAATTGCAGTGTATTCAGGGGCTTTGTAGCGTGCCCACTACTCTTGCGGAGCAGTCCTCTCTGCTGCCTGCCAGACATTTCACACTTGCTGGGTCCTGCACCATAGGAGCCAGGAGGGTACCATAGGATGCTCATGTCTCTCCTCATACACCCCTGACTCTTGGCAGGCACTAATGGAAGCCAGGCCTGCAGAGACTTTGGAGGCTGTGTGTCACCAACCCCCTCTTGAGCTGGCAGAATCAACATCCTTTCTCTAGTATCTTGCCCTCTTATCTGACTGAGGGGTCCCTTGCCCTTGAGAAGTAAAATTTGGTAATAAGAGGCAAAGGGGGATTTTTGCTTCAACTGCCCTCTGGGATGAGGTAGAATAGCCACCAATGACAACATTATCTTGATAGTCACCTAGAGGGAAAGACTGAAGGAGGGGTCCATAGCACACAGGGATATGGGGTCCAGTCACCTCCATGACACACACTCCCATGAAGTCCATGATCACTCACCTGGAGTAATTACTTTCTCTGTCCTAACCTGCACTTCCTCCCATGCATCCTAAATCTTCCTGTCTAACTTCTCAATTCAGTACCTCAAGTTACACTTGATTCCTTCCCTAGAGCCCATGGACAATTTATTTAGCACCAAGTTCTGAAGCCGAACCCTGTATCCATCCACAGCCTTTGACTGGCCCAGGACAGGGTCTTTTGCTTAGAGAACTTCAGCGGGAGCTTCTTCCTAGGAGCTCCTAGGATTGGCTTGCTGAGATGTGTCACAGAAGTTACTCTAGTGTCAATCTGGGCCTGTCACTCCCAGTCTTTGGGACATTTAGGGGATTCTGTGGTTCCAGAATGAGACACCAATTCTTAACAAGTTGCCTTGGCCTTGGGTGCCTGGTGGAAGCTTGTGCCCTGCACGTGCTCATCTCCACTGACTTCTGCTCACCCTTCCTCCATCTCCAGCTGAAGTCATGGGCTCCCACATCTGGCCTTGGTGAGTATCCTCAGGTGGTCTCAGCATGCCAGCATCTCCCACTTTCACCCATTACTCAACCACTGTATGATTTTTCTGGAAGCTTGCCCTAACCCTTTGATTCTGGCAAGGGTGGGCTGCCTCCTCTGTTTCTCCATAACCCTTGCTGCACTTACAAGCTACATTGTTTCTATCTGCTTATGAGGAAACCATGAGTGTGGATCTGTGTGTTCCAGTGCTCAGAGAGCTGGTCACCACACATCCACTGGAGGGGCATGTCCTTTGTTCTTTCCTTCTACACCTAACTCTTCAGCAGCCAGAGTTCTCTGAGGAACTTTGTAGCTGGGGTGGACCTTGTGTCTATGGATGTAGTCATTGAGGGCTAAGGCAGCATTAGCTTTAGTGTCCTGCCTGGTTCCTGAGGACCATGCCCAGTAGCTGTAATATGTGTGTACACTTGTGTGCATGCCTGCATATGTGCATGCCTGCATGTGTTCCTCTATGTGTGTGCCTTGTATGTGTGAATGCTTACATGTGTGTACCTGTGTGTGTGTGCATGCCTGTGTGTGCCTATGTGTATACATGCCTGCATGTGTCTATGTGTGCCTATCTACATGTTTTTGCCTGCATATGTACACATCTGTGTGTGTCTATATGTGCATGCACCTGTGTGTACCTAGATGCATGTGTGTGCACCTGTGTGTATGTGTATGCCTGTGTGTTTGGGGCACTACTCTCTAGAAGCAGGAGGAAGAAGAGAAGCAGGAGTCTGGGCTGCAGAAACCCACTGAGCCCCCTCTTTATCCTAGGTAGATGTGACACAGCACATGCTGCTTTCCAAGCAGTCACTGAGAGAATCAGAGCTTCATGTGTAGGCTACTGGCTCCTGAGCACTTGTCACCTGGGCTGGAGAGAGACTTGGCAGGCCAACCTGGGCCTGAACTTTGGAAGAACATGCAAGCTTTTGAGCTGCTCCTGGAGCTGCCTCAACCTCTCAGCTGACCAGTAGGCCTGAGTCTTGAAAGGTCACTGCAGTAGATATTCCCTGCATGGGTTTTGAGTGGGTGGAGATAACCCTTAACCCCTTATGAGAACTTTGTCTTGGTCACAGACCTGACCAGAAACTCTTCCTCAAGCTTGGTGACCCGGAATGGCTGATAGGGACAAATCTGAAAATGTCACTCTAAGATCCCAGTCAAACCTGCACCCACAGCCCTAGCCCCAGCTCAGAAATTTGATGACATTGCTTTGTACCAAGCATGCTCTGAAAGTAATTCCATGTTCCAAGTGCACTGCAGATTTATGGCAAGACCTCTGCTTGCTTTTCATAGAGCTCTGAATGTATTGTCTATAACATTGTTGTTGCAAGGGGAAATAGTTATAAAGCCCTTACTGGCCACAGAAGGGGCCTTTAATGATCATGAAAGCAGTAGAGCAACCCACCCAAGTGTACAGACACCCACAACTAACTGATAGAGCACCCAGGCATTCAAGGGGAGCAAAGGGAATATGTTATGCTAATTGACAAGTTGGCTGATAAGGGAAGGGGGTCATAGGAACTGGCAACCCTGCTTAACGAGAGTGTGAGAGGGATCATGAGCTCTGTTATGGAGGGGAAAGTCACTGGAAGAGTTGTGAGAGGGAATGCTGGAGGAGTGATTCAGAAGAGCAGGTGGCAAGCACTATTGCTCAGAGGTAAGTTGTCCCTGGAGGAATTGTGGAACTTCCTGAGATGTGGAGGGCCAGACGAGGCAAAGACATAGTATCCTCCAGGGATCAATTCTGCCCTGCAAAGAAGCCATCTCCATGATCTAATGCCTCTCCTGCCTCTGACTTAACGATGAGGAGCAGAGCTCGAGAGCAGCAGAAGATTTGGCTTAGGAGGAGAATTGGGAAGTGATACTGCAAGGATGTTCTGTGCTCTGTACCTCCTTGTGCTGTTTTGACTATGACATGTTGCCCAGTTGGCCATCACTGTTCAGTTAGCCATTTCCAGAGTTGTCACAAAGTTATCCATTTGCATCAACTACCGAAATTGTTTTGGACTGAAAAGTACATTTTTTCCTTTATACCTTATGAACTGAGACATTGAAATCTGGGCATGAAGGTCAGGAGGAAGGACTGTTAGGATGAGATCCACCCCCATTTTGAAACATAGTGTGGGGAACTGTCAAGAATGGCTAAGAAACACTGTTCCCTGGCACATGGCACACATGCCTGTAATGTGTCCAGGTCCCCATCCAAATAGACAAGCTGAAGGAGACAGTAGGACATCAAAGTGCAAAGGGAAGAAGAAAAGAAACATCTCAAGTCAGAACACCAGCCTACCAAGGTGAGAGCCCTTCATCCAGGGTTTGGACTTGAGGCTATGGACAGGCCAGCAGCCGTGTGCCAGGGATGTCGGGAGGGGAGTGCATTACAGCATGCTTGCTACTGCACATCCTGCTGGCTAGAAGGAAATGGCAGGTTCTGTCCACACCAAAGAGGAAGGGGGTCCTCGGGAGCTTGAGAGCTGGGAGGAAGGGATGCTATAGTTTGGATCTTGAATCTCCCCAAAGGTCCGCTTGTTGTTGAAGGCTTGGAACCTAGGGTAGAGCTGTTGGGAGGTGGTGGAATTATTAGGAGACAAGCCTTGCCCTGTGCTCTCTCCCTTATTCTCGGCCATGAGGTGAGTAGCTATTGCTGTCACACACACTCCTACCAGATCACTACCTTGAAAAAGGCTCAAAGCCACAAGATCAGCTGGTTATGGACTGAGAGCTCCCATATTGTGACACAAAATTAACTATTTTTTTTGAGGTGTTTACCTCAGGTATTTTGTTACAGTAATAAAAAGCTGAGAAATGCAGGGCCCCCATCTTAAAGTCTGCATCAGTCACAAAATGTCCCTCTCTACAGTAGGAGCTTAGAGGGTTCTCTTGACAAGATACATACTATGGATATGTTTTGACCTGCAATCATCTATTTTAAGACTTCTGGTCTATCTCAAGTTTTGCTCCAATCTTAATCTAAGCAGTGTGTCCTTACTAATTCTATTAATTTTATTTATTAAAAAATTCCCAACAGTATTTTTGGTTTACTCATTGAACACACTTCCCTGAAGAAGACTCTTCCTCACAAGCTCCTGATCCACTGGGGTGACAAAACAACTAGGAGCTGTGTGCTTTGTCCACCAAGAACCTTGATTGTCCCCAGGAGCCTCTCATGGGTAGGTGGAGGAGGGAGTCAGGTAAGTGGACTTGAATGGTCAGGTAACATGAGATAGATGCATGAGCTGTGGAGTTTAGACTCTGTGCTAAGTAAGTCCCCAGACATTAAAAGCTGTGTACCCAGTAACAGTAAGACCAGACCTTATCTCCTGTACAGCTCTGCCCCTGCTCATTATCATCCCTGGCTCCTCCTTCTTTTAGGTAAGATGCCACATGTCTCCCTCATGTCCTACCTCAGCTCTCATAGGACACCTTCCCACAGGAATGCCATGTGCTTACATCTCATCCATTAAACAAAGTCTTGAAAAATAAGAAACTTTCATCCCAAGAATAGCCCATGTCTTGCCTTCATGGTTCTCTTTTCCCCAGAGAACAGCCCATCTTCCTCAGTTTGCTCACCTTCTTACCCACAGAATCCTCCACCATCCTGCTATCTTCTTCCATACCTCAAGTTCTGCCAAGCTCCCCAGTACCCTCTGATATAAAGGGCAAGGATACATCTTACTGAGCCCTCACTGCACTTGATACAAATGACCTTGGGTTGTCCTCTGCTCCTGCTACCATCTCTCTGGCTCTTGAGCTCTGCTCTTCCCCTTTCAGCTGCTGCTTTCTTTTCCTTGAAGCTTCCCATCCTCTGTGGCCTCCACATAGCTCTCTCCATGAATCTGCTGCATTTAAATACATCTCACGTGATTAAGCAACCAGGTTATGCATGAGTGTGTCAGCATGGCAACATCGTGTCATATGCAGGGCTATGTGCCCCTCTGAGGCCTCTCTCCTCTGGGTCTCCCTGACCTTTGACCAGTCTCCCAACATGTCTTTCACTAATTTGACCTTGCCTTCCATTATCTTTATCAGTGCAAAGGCTGCCCACCTGCTGTGCAAGAGCAAGCCCAAGGAGGAACTCAGACACTTGTGACAGATCCTCTGCCTCCTTTGCCCTAGAGCCAGTGCCCTCACTTGACCCTCAACTTCTGCATGTGTGAAATGGGGATACAGTACCCACTGTCCATCAGACAGTGCCATTAACCAACAAGTGTAGATTCACCAGCATCATGTCCGCTATGAATATTCAGTAAATGCAGCAATGGCAAACACAGGGAAGGATGGATGGATGAATAAATTTCTTGGGAAAGGAAAAAAATAATCAAACTAAACAAAGCAAGTAAACAAACAATCAAAAAGAATCAGCTTCTGAGACAATCAGTTTAACTTCCATGTGCTGTTTGACTCAGGCCACAGAGCAGCCGCTCTCAAGCACATCTACGCATTGAAAGTAGAAGTGTCCATTCACAACCCCCCCAAATATTTCTCTCTACTTAAGCCCTCCAGTATCCTACCGCCCTCATGGCCCCTTGCCAGCTTCCAAGCCTAAGAGAGGTCAGGGGTAGAAGGCAGGCAGTTTAATAAAAACTGAAGAGGTTATCAATAACCCATATGGAAACCTACTTGTTAGTCAATCAAAAATTTTAAAAAACAACAAAATAAAGTAAAAGTGCCTTATATTAACTCATTAGAAACTCCTCCAAAAGCCATTTTTACATTGCCCTTCACTTTTCTACTATTCTAAAAAAAGATGAAAGGTCAGGCTTTTAATGGTAAATGTTAAATTTTAAAGCCTTAAAATAAGAAGAAATAGAAGTTATCCAAATTTTTAGGTAGAGAAATATTTTTATCCTTGTGGATTTAGATCCAAATCTGGACTTGAAAATTAAAATGGTACTGGGTGAAATGACTCACACTTTATGTGTTCTGAGGGCATCCACTTGCTGACAAGGTGAGATAAAACCTGTCCATATAACTCTTCCAAGGAGCCCCGGTGCTTCTCCCCGTGGAGGTGCATCGATAGGTCTATTGATACTGCTGTCTGGAATCAATGCCAAAAGACTGTCTTCCTCCTTCCCTGTGCCCCTCCTGAAGTTCCAAGCTGGCTCTCCATTTCAGGCCCTTCCTCCTTTAACAGCCTTGTCTGGGGGGAAAACATCATCAGAAGGTTGCTTCTAGAGAAAGTTGCAGCAGCTGATTTCAGTCAGGGCTTCCACATAGTCTGTTCTCTGAGCTTGCTGATGAGGATGTGAAAATTCAGACATGATCCGTATTTTACATTTCCTAGTTTATTACCAAGGTAGCAGCCTGTCGATGTGTATGTCTCCTTGTGGATCTCCAGAAATGAATTTCCTGACATTTTGCTCTTAAAAAAAAAAAGTATGTGTTGCCTGTCAAAAGCATGGTTATTTATAGGCCCTGAGATTCATAGGTTCTTGCAGCTAATCTTCACGAATATTACTTGATGGGCCATTATGAGTAAGATTTACTTGGTATTTATCCTTTTTCTAAGTCTGCACATTTATTTGGAATAGGATCCTGGGTTCTCTATTGAGGAATGGCCTGCAGCCCAGCTGTACTCTGCCTGGTCCTGTGCCAAGCATTGATTGTTCAAAAGATAATGGCATCCCCCAGCAGCAGGGAGGGAGAGGAAGAGATGCTCTGAAAGTTAAAAATGAACGAGCAGGACTTTGCTTTCTGATGAGAAGACCAGGGAGGCAGACAAAGCAGATGGAGGGTAGAAGATACTTCAGAAATGTTTGTGTTTTACAACACAGAAAGAAATTCGCCGTCACATCTTTGTCCATCATCAAGGCTGTGCCTGGGCAAGCGTATCAGGGCAAGTTGAGGCAGACAGTGGCTGTCTTATTTGATCAGAAGGAGAGAATAGAAGGCTTAGGTGGCGCCAAAGTCCTGGGCCAAAAGAAATACTAGACTCTGCTACTGACTTTTATTCCAACTCACATAGAAATCAAAACATTTGAAGCTAGGAAGAGAGGGGAGAGCTTAAAGGAAGGATTTAGTAGATATGTAAGTAAGGGGCCAGAATACTGGTGGCGAATGGTCTAAAGGGAGGGGATAGAGGTGAGAAAGGGGTGGGAGGATGATTAATCAAAATTTAAGATTTATGAATAAGCCATATGGAAACCTACTTCTTTGCAAGCTAATAATATGTATGGTAAAAAAGAGATTTTGAGCAGAAGTACCTTATGGAAGTAGATAATATTGTGCCTAGAAGCCATAGATTATTAGAAAAATTTTAGTGCCAGAGGTTGTTGGCCAGGGAGACCTCTGGTGTCCCCCAAACATTGCAGGCTATTGCCAAGGCTCTTGGTTGCTCACCAGTCCTAGATGGTAAGACCCTACTGCTGAAGACTCCACATACTTGAGCTGCAGGACACTGAGACATCAAGCTGGAACTGAGCTGGAAGCCTCCTTCCTATTGAGTAGCTGTCAGGATGCTGGAAAGAACTATGCAGCCTGTTGGGGGAGGAAAGTCATCAATGGTGTTAGCTAGCAATGGACCCTGGAAGTTCTATAGCTGGTCACTACCAGCTGGAACAATGGTGGCATGTCTGGTATGGGGGAAACCAACTGCTTTGATTGGACTTGAGGCCTGTTCCATGAAAGGGAAATTCCTGCCTGGTACTGAATACCTACCTATTCAGAAGCCTAAGGTGTGTGAGGTAATAAGCTCTAAGGGGAACTATTACTATTGTCTGGCTAAATGGATATATTAGGCCCACCATACTGCCCTTTAAGTACTTATAGTTATCATCATATATTAATGCTACTCTCACTTTTGGTTAGAAAAACTTCTTTTCTCAGATGGTGGTGACCACTGGAATGACTCAAAAACTCACCAAAGTGCTGAGAAGTGACACTCAGTGAGACATCTCTATCACACCCTCCAAGGCTCAGGGACCATTGTGGAAGCAGTGGCGGAAAGAATGTGAGAGCCAAAGAAAAGGGAGGAAATGCTTACAATACTGTCTTCCAGATACAAAGTGGCCTTGATATTCATGACTTCACAGTGGCTAATGCTACCTACATAACACCTGCTTAGTAGGAAGAAAAACGATGACATCAAAATAAAAGACAGACTAGTTGGAAATAAGAAGGAATTCAAGAGAGGGGGGCTTTGAGAAGGCAGAAAGTAATGGTTGTGAATATGGATTAAGATCATGATATATTACTTATATTATGGAAATTTTAAATAAAAACTTCAAAAAAGAAATACTGGAGTCTGAAGTGGTCCCTCGTCTGTCAGGGAACCAAAGGGTGTGTCTCCTTCAAGCAGTTGGCATACTGAGCATGGGAAGTAAGACCTGAAAGCCAGTGGAACATGGATCAAAACTGCCTGTCCTAGAGGAAGCTGAGGTCAAAGCTAGCTGTTACTCAGGCACATCCTTCCACCTCTTGATGACCCATTCTTCCCTGATAAGAAGGAAGGTGTGGGACTGGCTGCCAGCAGAGGTCCTTGCAAGCCATAATGGTACATGGTAGTTTGCATAACATAGTTCTGACAACCTACCAGGACCCAGGAAGATGCTAGGTTGTGGGAATATAAACATGAATGAAACATGGGAAAGAGACTCTGAGAGGAAATGCCAGAAAAAGGACAGGAGGGCTGATTTCTCCGAGTCTGCAGAACAGGTGGGGACTTCAGGGGAGGGCTTGATCTGGTGAAGAAAGCCATGTGGGTACTCAGTAAAAACAACCATCACAGGAGCACAATAGTTTCGAATTAAGACAGTGGCTCCAGGCCTAGAGAGTATAGGTCTTTTTTTTTTTTTTTTTTTTTTAGTCAGTTCCGTATTCAGCAAATACAGTCAGTTTGGTACCATTATTAGGCTCATCCATGACCTACCCCCTCCCCTTGGCCCCTCCTTGTTGAGGTATACGGGTCATGCATTGTGGAGTTAGCCCACAGTTATGGGTAAGCTAAATGTCTCTGCATATCATGACCCAACATGTGACTCTGACATTCTTTCCGCCACCTCTTCCGCAAAATTTCCCTGAGCCATGTTGGGTTCATTTTTGGTCTGCTTCAGTGATGAGGTGTTGAGGGCCTCTGAGGCTCTGGCTCTCTGATTTGGTAGGAGTTGATTTTTCTCTATGCTGATCTCCTTCCCCCTTGTGCTGGTGTCTGGTTCATCAGGAAAACAGCCCCCTTGCTTGTTTCTCGAAGTTTTCTTAGTTTCAGCCGGGGCCCTTTTGAGGTATGATGGGGTGGCTCTCTCCTTAGGGTCTACATCTATCTGAAAAAGAGAAGCAGATTCTCCAACGGAGAGAAAGTTAGCACCAGGACAAATGAGATAACCCTTACTTTTTTTTTTTTTATAGAGAATTTAATAGGTGTAGGCCCTCTTGTAGCCCACAATTGATAGTAGCTTGATACTGGAGAGTGGGCTTATGTTTGGATATGGTTCTGACTTGTTTCCCAGCTCCAGCTATGGGTCCCATACCAGTGAGGGAATCAGTTAGCCAAATTGAGAGCAGTTGGTTCCCCACCATGGCTGTGTGCCACCACTGCACTTGTGTGGGCATCACAATAAGTTATTTGCTGCTAAGTAGGTTAGACCATGCGTTGCTTCAATAGATATTGGTCAATTTCCCCCAGTTGCCCATGTAGCACCTTCTGGCACTAGACGCGCTGACTGTCTGGGGACTGACTCTCATCCAACTTCCAGCCATGCCATTCTAATTTGCATGTCAATCACATAAGGTATCTTCAGCAGTAGGGTCTTACCACTAACCTTTGGTGGGTCATCAAGTACTCTGACAGAAATCTGTCTGTCTTTTAGGAAACCTTGTAGGTCTCTCTGATCAAAAGCTCATTGTGGATGATAGCCCCATGCTGGTTCTGGGGGTTACAGGTCAGTGCCCACTAAGAAAATGAGGAAAAAGATAACTAATATACAAGAGTTAGAGATAAGAGAGAGAGAGAGACAGGGAGAGGGGAAGTGAGGGAGGGAAGATGTAGGAGATTAAGGTTAATCTTAATCTTACCCTCTCCAGTGTCTTGTGGTTCAGGTGTTCCCTGTAAGGGCCTGGTGAAGGATCAGCCATTTGGTCTATCTTTTAGTAAGTAGAAGATTATGGTACCATTGCCGTTTGGGTCTAGATTTGTGTTTCCCACCCCTTTGATGCCCTCCCCTCCCTCCCCTTCCATCCTAGTGTCTAATCTAGGAGATGCTTGCTGGGTATGTAAGGTATCTTCGGTAGATTCAGGTTAGGTGCTGTAGATGAGTGAGACTATGTGGCGATTTTTTTTCTGTGATTGGGTAAGTTCACTGAGAATGATCTGGAATCAACCCAGATGTCTATCACTAGAAGAATGGATAACTAAGATGTGGTATATCTACACAATGGAATTCTATACAGCAGTAAGAAAAAATGACACAATGAAATTTGAGGAAAAATGGTTGAACCTGGAGTATAGGTCTTTAGGACATCCATTGTCCTAAGACTACAGTGGTGGAAGCAACCTTGACTTCCCTAGATGGTCTTAGGCTCAGCAAGACCATTTTTGGAGATTTTTGTTTTTCAAGAATAACACTGCTTCCCACACAAAAATTTGGATTAAACCATGCCTCTTTAAGCCCTCCTGTTTATTCCACCCATTCTGCAGGTGTCTATTCCTCCCCAGGTGGGGTCTCAAAGCCTTTCTATCCCCTATGCTTTGAATGCACATGTTGTGCCAAAGTTTACAGATTGTATGGTGACTAGGCCAAGAGTTTCACTCTCATAAGATTAGTGCCCTTATAAAAGGGCTTAGGGGAACTAGTGAGACCTTTTTCCCTTCCATGTTTCCCCATATAAAGGCAAAAGCCACAAGATGCCTTCTTGGATGCAGGGAGCATCTCTTACCAGGCATAAATCTGGTGGCTTCTTAATCTGGAAGACCTACTTCCACAGCTGGGAGAGACAAATATTTGTTGTTTGCAAATGCCCATTCCTCAGCCCACACAAGCTTAGGCACAGACAATCTTCCCTTCAGCCTATTATTGTGATCCAGCATAGCTTGTCCAGAAACACTACCACCCATGCATCCTGAAGTTGTATGGCCTGGGTCTTCAGCTTGCTCCTGTGATGTTAGCCACGATCAATGACTATACCAGCCCTCCATGTAACCCAGTCTTACTGCTGTCCTTCTATGAGCAGGTCACCTTCCCCTTCAGGGATTGTAGCCTCTCACATACCTTAGCCTTATGTTCCCTTGTTGTTATGTCACCTCATACAATTCTCCTGGCAAACTCAGTTTTCTATGTTTATGTGGCCTGCATCTCTTCAGCTGATTATGTCTGGAGGAAAACATAAAGCATACTGACTGTCCTGCCTTTCATTTTTTTGTTTATTTTTATTTATTTATTTGACAGTGACAAACAGAGAAAGAAAGAGGCAGATAGATATAGAGCGAAGTGGCATGCCAAGGCCTCTAGCCACTGCAAATGAACTCCAGATGCATGTGCCACCTTATGCATCTGGCTTATGTGGGTCCTGGGGAATCGAGCCTCGAACCAGGGGCCTTATTCACAGGCAAGAACTTAACTGCTAAGCCATCTCTCCAGCCCCCTGTCCTGCCTTTAAATTCATGACTGTAAGCCTGGTATGGTTCCTTATGTCAGCACACCTCCTTGGTCTGTTTCCATGTCCCTTTTCCTAGATGAATATTTTTCACACTTCTGTCCTCCAAGTACTATTATGTCCTCCACAGTTCTCATCCCAGATAATGGCCTTACTTCCTGCATCACTGAACAGATTAAAATAGAGATTCAAACAGCACCCCTCTACTATGCTTGCCCATCTGTCAACATTTGAATCCACACCCTCAGCCTTCCTGCCAGCTTCTGGCTGCACTGTATATGGATGTCTGTGTGCCTGGCCAAAGCAGGCACCTCTAGTTGCTCTCTGGACTCACTGCTGCCTACCTACTCAAATTGTCACTCCATATGATTATATGTGCTTCACCTGACTCTTCCTCTTGCCCATTGCTCTAATGATATGGGCCTCTTTTTCTTAATATTTTTATTTATTTATTTTCAAGCAGTGAGAGACAGAAGAGAGATGAATAGAAAGGGCACACTGGGGCCTCTAGCCACTGTAAACAAACTCTAGATACATGTACGACTGTATCTGTGTATCTTGTGTATGTGGCTGTATGTGGGTACTGGGGAATCAATCTTACCCTCTGGGAGATCTTTCTAGCACCCTGGGTTTCTTTTGTACCCTAATGTTATCCTATGAATCCCACTTCTACTTCTTCTCTGTCTTAAAATCCTCTAGTTGGCCTCTGCTTACATCAGGCATGTGAAAGGCCCTTGTGTTTTCTACTGACCTCTTTGTACACAGACAAGTTGGCTTAGAGGTAAGACACTATAGACAGTGTGTGCTTGTAATCCCAGAGCTGGGGAGACAGGGACAGGAGAATTCCCAGGTTCCAGGTGAATCAGTGAGCTTCAGGGTCAGTGACATGCACTGTCTCAAAAATAAGGTGGAGAGTGATAAGGAAGACACCTGACATTGACCTCTGACCTCCATGCATGTGTACACACACGTGCATGAGAACATGTACAGATGCCTGAATCTATACACATATGAAAATGCATAACACACACACACACACACACACACACACACACACACCCCACTGCAGCAATATCTTCCATTCTTCATCTCAGACTGGATTCATGAGACCCAACACTGGGGGAATTTTGTTGGACAGACCATCAAAGCCATGGTTGTAGCCTGGCCCCAGTCACTGTTCTATCAGCTGTGTTATGGAGACAACTTAATGTTCCTGTGGCCACCACCATCACATTGTAGAGCCTGTCCCAGCAGCAGCCATAGTTCACCTTCAGACAGCAGCCAAGCTCTTCTCTCACCACTGTTCAAAATCCTCCAATGTCCCTGATTTCTTTCTGGGCAAAAGAGAGGGTCCTTGTAGTGGCCCTCAGTCCCTGTCACAGGTCCAATCTCAGCTCCTTTGCTCCCTCTGCCAACCTGCCTCAGGGCCACCTGCCCCTTTCGTCTTTCTCCACATGCACTGGACACATCCACACCTGAAGCTTTCCTCATGGCTACTCCTGTCTGACGCAGAAGAATATCAAGAGAGGCCCACATCTACACAGTTCTCTCCCTGCCCCTTACAAGCCTTTCCTAACTTGTTACTAGTCAGTGATGACCACAGGACACTCCACCACACATTCATTACAAGCAACCTTTGGCAAGATTTGCTTGGCTAATTTTTGGTCTCCACAAGCACCCAAGTATCATAACAGAGCAGGACTTGGGTTCAGGGCTAGTGAAGATGGTATTGGGAAGACGGATAAGGTTTGAAAAGGTAGGATCCACATTGTATATATAATCTTGGGGTACAAAGACATGGATTGGGGATGTTTCTGGAGAGTACATAGAACATTGAAGGGGGTGTTGACATAGCTGGATTGGTTGCCTGAAGATGTCCCCTGTTTTCAGGGGTTAAGAGCTAGGAGGTGGCAGTCTGGACTGGACCAATCCAAGTGGGGGCAGTGAGACTGAGAGCTGACATAAGGACAGTCTGGTAGAAGGTCACTGTAAAAGGTATTTGGGGCTAAGTAAATGGCTCAGCAGATAAAGTGCTTGCTATGCAAGCATGAGTACCTGAGTTTATATCCCCAGAATCCACACAAAGCTGGATGTAGCAGGTGTCTATAATTCCAATGACTATGATAAGAAAAAATAAAAGGGAGGTAGAGCCAGGAGGATTACCCACAAGCCTGAAAACCAGGTAGTCTGGTAAAACGAAGTGATGAATAAGTGTTAACTGTTGCTTCACATGAGGTAGGAAATGAAGACAACATCTGAAAATTGTCCTCTAAACCCCAGCTGCATACCATGGCAATATGCGCCTATACTCACAAACCTGAACACACACACACACACACACACACACACACACGAGGGAAGCCTGGATCCTCAGTCTTGGAATGAGCTGTGACTCCTGGGAACCTGCAGCTTAGATTGTTTAGCACCTTGGGGTTTGCCATCTTTGCTACTGCTGTTCATAAAACCTCATGCTAAGTCTCATACTTTGGGATTTTAAAAATTCTGTAAAATGAGATAAAATCAAATAACATTCCCATCAGAGGCTTAATATGACTCTTCTACACATGACAGGAATGGATCTTTGGAAATACTCCATAATTGATGATTGTCACTGCTATCCTGGTCCCTGATCTTAGATACCGTGAGGGGCAGACACACATTAGAGACCAGATGGGAAATGTAAGGTAGACACTTTGGAAAGGCATAGGAGCTGCCTGCAATCTAAGTTGGAAAACACAACTCACCTTCTTCAGGTCTGGAGTAAGCAGAGGACTGCAAGGTGCTAGAAGTCAAGGTGACTATACCCTGGGCCTCTGTCCCTCTTCCCAGGATTATAGCCTTCATTTTCTTCTTTCCATTGTTCCACACATTTCTCTCATTTCTAAGCCTCACCCATTCCCTTTCTATTCCAGATCCAACCTGATGTACTACATTGCCTCAACCCAAGCACTTAATAAGGCCACCTGGCATCTCTGTGTCCTGGTTCCTGATTACGAGCAAAGGAATCTGACTGACAGTCTTAGCTCCAGTCATATAGCCATCACATGACCATACCAGCACATATGGATGTACATCACTGCTTATGGTGGGCACAGGTCCAGTGATAAGGGACTATAAGACTCATGCAGGGAAGTGATCAGCCAAGGTCAGCTCATCAGACAGGCTGGAGCCAGCTCTGGATGACTGTGTGACTAATGCAGACTCATGCCCTCACTTGGTCCTGTTCTGAGGACTGTATCAAAGCTCATGTCTGGGAAGGGATGGCCTTCCATCTGCTGCTATGAAGGGTGTGGAGGAGATGGCTGCCCTTTCTGGGGTACGTGCATGTGGCTGAGATGACTCATGGGAGACAGTTCCTCATGCTTTCTCTCCCCCAGCCTGCTTCACTGTGCAGAAGGACAAGGATGAGTCCTAGGGTGTTTTCTTTCTAGTCCACTGAGGACTATGTCTCACAGGTCAGGGGAAGGGCTTGTTGCCCACCCCACTCTACATCTGGAAGCAGGTGCAGGCCCATCAGATACATTGTCAACCTTCCAGTAACCCCTGTCTGTTTATTCTAATCTAGACCAGGAATTGGCTAAGCCTTGGCTGGGAACTAAGCAGGAGAGATGATGAGGTGTGTAGGGCAAGTTATGGGTTCCTGATGTCCTAGACATTCCCACCATGGGGGTTCATTATGGAGTACTGGAAGACAGCAGACTCTCCTAATGAAGCAAGAAGGAGTGAAGACCTCATATTTCCCAGGAAGAGCGAAGAGGCTGGACTGAACCAGGAGTGTGAAGGTGTGTGGGTATATCTCACTCTGGTTAAAACAAGTCCTGATAATCAGTGGAGACTTGTGGTCAAAGGTTAAGGGCATGGACGCCACTATCCACTGAAGATTTAGACTTCAGTTAATTCATTTCAAGTCCCCTTGGGAGTATTGAGCATTGATTTAAAGACAGTTTATGTTGTCATAGAGGCAAGAGTGTCATTCTTTCACTCTTTTTTAAAATCTTTATTTTATTTCAGAGAAAAGGGAGGGAAAAGAGAGAAGAGAGAGAGAGAAGAAAGAATGGGAGCACTAGAGCCTCCAGCCATTGCAAAAAATCTCCAGATGCATGCACCATCTTGTGCATCTGGCTTACATGGGTACTAGGGAATCAAACTTGGGTCCTTTGGCCTTGCAGGCAAGTGCCTTTACCACTAAGCCACCTCTCCAGCATGAGTGTCATTCTTTTGAACAGATTGCAACTCTACTGCATAAACCTCCTAGCACTGTCAGGATGTCCAGCCCTCTGAAGGCTGTCTTCTCTATAGGAAGTTTGTCTTTGTCACACACAGCAGGGACTGTGACTGCAGACAGCCCTTGGTTTTTCTCTGCCTCCTCACTTACATGGCCCATTCCATCTCTCCAAGTGGGGATCTTAATCAGGAGTACAAAGCACTCCAGATGCTTGAGGCACATTGTGGAAATGAGCTAGACCCAAAACCTGGGTTCTTGTCCAAACGCTGAGCTGCATGCAAGAGGAAGTAGCTGATGGGGTCTGCAGTTTTCATTTCCCAGGTGCAGACAGCCTTCAAAGCAGATTGGTCCTCTCGTCTGATGCATCCAATCACACTGGAATTAATAGCATGACTCCAAGGTCACAACAATCTTGCTCCTTTAAAGGTTTGTGTTCTGGAATTTCCCTGAATTTCTTTTAAGTTCTTCCAGAGATATGGAGCCTGCACTTTCACTGGGTTCATTGCATGTCCAGCCTTTTCCCTGTTCCCTGACCATGCCAGGCAGGGACCAAGTCCAGCCAGGTGAGGCGAGAGGGAAGAGCTATTGGCAGGGATAGGTATATCTGAGAGTAGAGACTGAAGGTCTGAGCTTCAAGACTGAAAGACAACTGAGAACTAGACAGAATCCCCCACTAACCATATTGGTGTTCACGGGGCTCTCTGACCAGAGGGAATTGTGCCAACAGAATGCCTACTATATGATGGTGGGTGGATAACATGGCCAATGAATGTGCAAATCTCTTTTCTTCACTGATGACAGATAAGACCCCTGAGGTCCAGAGATTCTATTTTTTATTATTTTTATTTTTTGTTTTTTTGAGGTAGGGTCTCATTCTGGCCCAGGATGACCTGGAATTCACTATGTAGTCTCAGGGTAGCCTTGAACTCAAAGGGATCCTCCTACCTCTGCATCCCGAGTGCTGGCATTAAAGGCATGTGCCACCAAGCCCAGTAAGATTCTATGTTCTATCACCCAGAAGATACCCACAATACTTCAGGCCCAAGAATTTTGACTACAGTACTGGTATTTCCCTCCACACAGTGTCTTCTTCCTAAACATTGCCTGCACAGAGTTGAGGCTGGCATTCACTCTGCAGCTGCTGCCTGTCCAGAGTGTCTCTGGAAGGCTGAGCACCACTCCTCTACACATCTGTTATATTCAGAGCATTGCCTTCATTTGCCTGGTGACCCCCTTCCTCACAGGCAGATCCATAGGTGGCTCTCCTTTGAACTTGATGGTAGGTCCCAGGACAAGCCTGGAGAATGCATGTCTGTGCCCTATCCACAGAGGGGAATTTGACCAGAAGACCTAGGGGGCTTCATCTCTTGACCTAACCTTGAATGTAAATCTCAAGGCATCCCACACCACAGAGGAAGGAGATTCTAGACAAAAGTGGGGTTTACCCTAAAAGCTTTGCATCAGTTTCCAAGGAGTGTTCACATAAGAAGAAGAAATGTTAGGGGGCTGGAGAGGTCCTTAGTGATTAAGGCACTTGCCTGCCAAGCCAAAGGACCCAGGTTCAATTCTCCAGATCCCATATAAGCAAGATGCACATGGTGGTGCATGTGTCTGGAGTTCATTTGCAGCGGCTAGAGGCCCTGGCCTGTCTCTCTCTCTCTCTCTCTATCTGTCTGTCTCTCTCTCTCTCTTTCTCTCTCTCTGTCTGTCTTGTCTCTAATAAATATTTTTCTTAAAAAAAGAAGAAGAAATGCTAGACACAGCACATGTGTTTACATGTAGCTTTCAATAGATACAAGGAGCTATCTATGTTTCTTGCAGAGTGAGAATCAGTGAATCTGGAAGGATCCCAAGTCAGAAAGGTAGCTCTGGTCCTCTAGGCCCCGGGCAGGCTGTTGTCCTTGGGAGCCACCTACACTGAGGCAGGCTGGGGTCTCACACTCACATTCTGTGGAAGTCCTCATCTCTGTTTCCAGAGATGCACATGCAGTTGTCTTGGAGGGGGAAATAGATCTTGTTTTCTCAGCATCCATACCCAAGTTTTAGTGGAGCATGTAACTGGGCTTCCATGTGTGATACTCACAGAAGCATGACAGATGTGCAGTAGGGCTTCATGGGAGGAACATTTCCAAAGGGTCTAAAAAAAAGTCACAGACAAGGATTTGAGTTATATTCCATTTATTGGTCCATGGAGAGGAGGCATTTCTTTGATTTTTATCGAAAGAAAGCTCAGTTTGGTATTTCACGAATAACCAATATTTATTGTCTATTTCTCATGTGCTGGGCTTGATGCTAGAGACATGCTGGGAAACTAGGCTGTCACATCAGGGAGCTATCACACAGTGGGGTGTATTCCCAGGCAGGAAGGCCACCTTCTTTATGAGGCAGGGCTTTTAGTAGAAAATCTCTGATTTACTGGGAGCAGACTGAAGACACCTCTGTCTCCTGACAAGAACTCTGAGAATACAGAAACACGGTTAGTTCCCTATTGAGAATAGAAATTTGCAGGGGCAACCATCACCCCAGCCTAGTGAGGACGGGGAGACCTGAGGTGGGATCCTGCAGAAAATAGCTGTGTTGCTCAGAACATACCAGGCATCTGGGTAGTGTACAGGAACTGTGGAAGAGAAGGTACTTGGGAACAGAGACTGCACATAGATAGCATTCTATAGCCTTGGAAACCAGAGACTCAGAGGCCAGTGTCTAAGAATCAAGCAGAACTAGGCACTTTGGAGAAGATGGTGGATGCCTGTGTTTCCTGTAGACTCATGCTTTCTCTGACTCCTGGCAGCCTCATGTGACCCTCAGCAACCCTGAGACTCCAGGCACAGGCTGCACTCCCAGCCACAGATCTTGCCTGGAAAGACAAGGATTTCAGAAACAAATAAACTTGAAACAAAGCAATGTTACTCAATTTTTTTTTAAAGTTGTATGTGCATTGAAATTGTGCCTGCTACACTGAAATAACCTGAGGGGAAAATCCTTGGAGTTAAATAAGCTTTGAGGGATGTATTTATTAAAATAATAGAGGGTAGAAAAGAAACTCATCTGAGAGCACACTAGGAGAGTGCTGATGCTTCTGCCATTTACCTAACATCATTCTTTAAGTTGTTCTGTAAGGCAGGGGATATTTTTCCTTCCTTCCTCCCCCCTTCCTTTTCTTCTTATTTTCCTTCCTTCCCAACTTCTTCCTTTGATTACTTCATTTTTTCTTTTCTTCCCTTTGTCGCTCATTTTCTCCCTCCCTCCCTTTCTTATTTATTTATTTATTTATTTATTTATTTATTGAGACAGGATATCATGTATTCTCCAGTTGTCCTTGAACTTACTATGTAGTCAACTTTGGACTTTTGATCCTCTTGCCTCCACATCACAAGCAGGATTACTGGTGTGCACCAGCATGCCGTATTTCATGTGTGTTTAGGATTGACTCCAGGACTTCCTATATGCTAAGCAAGCACTCTACCAACTGAGCCCTATGCCCAGCCTAAATCTCCCTATTTTTAAATGGAAATCCATGGACTCAACAAGCCAGCAATTTGTCTGAAACTAGCCATGAGTAGGTGATAGAATTGGGGTGGGGGTCGCTGTCTGATGTTAAGCTGTTATTCTTGGCAAGTGAGATGCCACAGGCTTTGTTCAGCCACTACCCAGTGTGAAAAGAGGAATAAAAGAGGAAGAGGAAGAAGAGGAAGAGAAGGAGGAAGGGAAAGAACAAGGGAAGGAGAAGGAGCAGAGGAGACAGAAGGAGGACTTTGCATACTTTTAGGATAGGTAGGTGAAAGATTCAAGGCCTCCCAGTGGCCTGGATGGCAGGATAGTTATCATTGGAGCACAGGACCCATGGAAGGATAAAGATCCTTCCTGTGAAGCCTGGGAAATTCCCCATGACCCAGGATTAGCCTACATGGCATGTGGTAAGAGTTTATCAGGCCTGCCCCACCAGGTGGAAAGGCTGAGACTGCTAAACTGATACCTCCTAGCTGCGCCCACAGGACACTGTGTCTCAGGAGAGAATAGTCTCATTAGCAGCACTCCTATTCTCACAAGTCCCTGCTGCTGCTCTAAGTGTGGATAGCTGGGACTGTCAACCTCAGTTCATGAATCCCTCTGGGACAGTACATGTCAGGAAAACTGGAGTCATGTGGGGCAGGGGCAGGTGTGTGCTGGTGGGGTGAGGTTAGATTAATACAAACATGAGCTTCTACCACTGATATTTCCAAGGTTGGTATGGGTCTGAATGAGCCTGAGGGGTGGAGGAGTACAGGGGTTCAGGTTACAACATGCATGGACATGCCCTGAGCACTCCAGAGAGCAGCTGGGGAAACCTCTAAACCCTGGCTGTGACCACAGGACCACTCTACATCCTGGAAGCTTCTGACTTGGGAATAGGGAAGTGACTAAAGCCAGCATCTTGTAAGGAGTTACAGGGAGCATGTGGAAGTAGAATCTTTGGTAGGACCACAGACAAAGCTGAGGTACCTTGTAGGACTGCTATGCATGTGAGCACATATTGGATGGCTTGGGACAGCAGAGGTTGGTCCTTCCTCAGTTCTGTGCTGTAAGTCCTAAGTCTATGTGTTGTCAGGATTGTGTGCCCTCTGAAGTCTCCTGAAGAAAGAAATGAGTAATCTTGATAGTCAACTAGAGTAGATTGAGAGATGCTAGATTGGCGAAGCATACTTCTGGAGATGTCTGTGATGGTGTCTCCAGAGATAATTAGATAATGAGAGCTCTGACCTAATGAAGGGCTTAATCTTCTTGACAGACTCAAAATGTGAATAAAGTATTGGGAGATGGTGGGAATGTGGAAGTTGGAGCTTGGTTGGAAGAAGTAGATCATTGAAAATGTACCCCTACAGGCTACTTGCTCTGGCCACTTAGTGTCATTGCTCTACTCTGTTTCCTGTCCATTTCCTGATGAAGGTTGCTCTACCATACCCTCCTGCAATGATGAAAAGAAGCCACTGAAGCTGTGAGCAAAATTAATCTCTCCTCTCTTTAGATCCTCTGCCAGGAGGAAGTGGTATCACAAGTGCTGCTCTCACTGCTAGCCTGATCACCAGCTCCAGAGAAATGGCAACAGACTTGGTAGTCATTCAAAGCTCATCAAAGCAGAAATCCAGAAAGCAGAGAGCTCAACACTAAATCAGACTGCTAACATGCCCACCAAGGCTCAGGGAACATTGAAGATGATGGGCAGAAAGATTGTAACAACCAGAGTGGGTAGGAATATTTTGAGGCAAGCCCATTCCCAACCACAGAGACTGCCTGAGGCCTTCAAGACCCCCACAGTGAATACCAATATGAGAAGGGCCCTCAGTAGAATGGAGTGAGGGAGAGGTGATGTAAGAGTATAACTTTTGTAAAAATAAAATAAAATATAAAAAAGATCCTCTGCCAGGTATTTGGTCACAGCAATAATTAAACTGATGAACACAGAGATGGTCCTTTCATGCTTCTTCCAGCTTTTGGTTCTAGGTGTCCTCCATTGTCATAGGCATGTCTCCATGACCTCACCTTATTTTCAAAGGTACTTGGGTGTAGGGTTACCCTAAATCTAAAGTTGATTATATCTGTAAATACTGTGTTTCCACAAAAGATTATATCCATGGCTTTGTGGGATAGGGAGAACTTAACCTGAACAGGCCTTCATAGAAGACACAATTATTACATAGCATTGTCTGAGTCCTAGTTGTGGAGGCAGTTAGCTCTGGGCATTGAATCAGAGAGGCCAATATAAATAACAAAGTAACATGTCACAGACACATAACAACAAAGTAGCAAGTGACATAGACACACAATAGGATATGGTGATATAAGCACACACTAACATGATAAAATGTGATACAAGACACACCAAGGCAACACATGATATAGATACACCATAAGACATAAGTAACAAATATTGTGCCTCCTGCCTTCCTTATGGCTGCCCTGTACATCCTGCCATGCACAGTGTCTGCTCCTGTTAAGATAAGGTTGTGGCAATCAGCTGTGCTGGTTCTGCCACATTGGCTAACCAGCCTCAGGAATGCCAGCTATCTTTGTCTTGGAATGATTTTCCTGTGTTGGCCCTGCACTGAGCTGGTGTTCCTATGGTATGAGTCTCACAGTCCCTTATAGCTGCCCCGCAACCTCCATGCCACTCTACTGTGAGAGTTAGAGAAATTCTTAGCAGTGGTTCTGGAGGGCTGGCTCTGCCTCCTACACTAGTTGCAATGTGCATCAAGGGTGCAAAGTTATAGCATAGGACACTTCCTGTCTCTTATGCACTGCAGAAATAAGTTGTTATTAGTTTGACTTTATTGTTGGTCACTGTATTAGTCAGGGTTCTCTAGAGGAACAGAACCAATAGGATGAATTGTATTAAAAATGAAATGTATTGGATTAGTTTACAGCAGCCCAACAATAGCAGTTTGTAGGCTTGAGAGTCAAGGAACCTGGTAGTTGCTCATTGTGGATGCCTCAGAAGTCCTAACCCAACACTGAAGTTCTGAAGGCTTTCTGGAGAGCTGCTGGTCTTCAGACTATGCTGGAAGGCTGAGGAAACTTGGTTCCAATGTGCATGAAGGACAGGGAACAGGATAGATGAACTTGCAAATGAAGGCTCTCACCAGCAAGCAGCATAAGCAGCCAGGTGGGAGAAAGGGACTCTTTAATCTCAGAGCTTCTTTACATAAAGCCTCCCTCTGGGAGGGCCACTCACTCTGGAGGAAGGGCTCACTCTGGAAGAAGGACTTCCTCCTTCAGTTAATCCTTCCTGGAAGTAATCTCAGAGACTCAACCAAGAGGAACGTCTGTGGATTGCTAACCAAATCAAGTTGACAACAGAACTTAACCATCACAGTCATTATCTTTGTAGTTTTTCAATTGTGTCCTTTTAGATAAAAGCATATATTCTCTAAGATTAATTCTACTATTGAAATGGCTGAGAGAATGTGACCTTTCCATAGATTAGCTCCAGAGCCAGGTTGGACTCCTCTAAGAGGCAGTGTCACTAAAGTCACTTCCACATACTCTGCCTCGCCTAGTAGAATGAAAAAGATTGATGTAGACCTCTTCGTTAATTAATTAATTGTGTGTTTTTACATGCAGGTTTGTGAGTGTGGACATGTGCATGCCACATGTGTGTGGAATCAGAGGACAACTTTCAGGTTATTCCTTGCCTTCTTCTTCATTTGAGGCAGGTTCTCTCACTCTTCATTGCTCCATTCATGAGTTCCTGAGAAATTCTCCTGTCTCCACTCCCCTTCTTTTTTTAATTAAAAATTATAGTACAAGCATATACTATAACTTGATCTTAATCACCTCCTACCTGTCTTTGTTCCCTGCTCTTACCCCATCTCCATTCCACTGAAACTCATCCTCTTTTGAAGTGAAATGTCTCATTTAGTGCTGAGCTCTCAACAGCTTCTTGTTTTCAACATGTTGTTGAGTTTTTGAGTCACCTTAGTATACACCACCTTCCCCACAAAGAATTTTCTCTGGTCAAAGGTGAGAGTAGCACTAATATTCTTTTGACTACATCCTCTGCCCTATTTCTGAAGGTACTACATCATTCAGTCTTAGGACACTGAGAAATCAAGCTGGAACTGAGCTGGAAGTCTCTTCCCTACTGGTTACCTGTCATAGTGCTGGACAGTGCTATCTGGCTGCTCAGGAATAAAAGTCATCAATAATCTTTATATCAGAAGTAGATATTTCAAGTTGTACAGGGGCCAGCCAGGCAAGATACACCCACTGATGGAACAGTGGCACGTCAGTTATTGAAGTAACCATCTACTCTCTAGTTGGGTTTGAAGTTCACTTCATAGGAGAGAATTCATGGCTGGTACCAATATCTACCTCCATCTTGCAAAGGCACTCTAGGATTACTGAAGCCCATCATAATTTCTGGCTTTTACACAGGGCCTGGAGATCTGAACTCAGGTGCTCAGAGTTACATGGTCAGTGCTTTATCCACTGAACCATCTCCCCAGCTCTGTTTACATGGGGGGGGGGGCATCCACTGTTTTCAAAGAGGAGTACAGAAGGGTCTAAATAGACTATACTGGCCATGACCAGGAGCGACCAGCCAATTCCACACAGACGGGCAGGCAGGGGTATGAAGAAGCTCTTTAGGGCAGACAACCTGGAAGCACGTGTTTATTGGGACAATAGCTGTCTCTATGACAACCACCACAGGTATTTTCTGCTTCAGGATCCCATTCAACTCTAAGAACCCTTTAAGGTAGGCTGATTGCCATCTCCCTTTGATAGACAAGAAGATGAAGCAGCTTATCTTCTGGCTGGAAGTCAGGCCTGGCTGTCCTCAAGTTACTTATGCTGTTTAGCTTGGCACACAATTACTTATAGATTTTACCTTGGCATGTGCCACCATGCTGGGAGCCAGTGGAGCTTCTCAAGTAGAACACACTGGAAGCCATCACTGAGTTCTGAGCAGGACTGGGGGTAGACTGACCCTGCCTGAAGAGGCGCTAGTTGGGTGTTCCATGGCTGAAGGACCAGAGCCTAACCTCAAAGCAGTGGGAGAAGGTGAGTGGTTCAAGCAACAGGATTTGTGGAGGAAATAACAGGTATTGCTCAGCAGAAATTCATCCTGTGTTGCCAGTGAGTGTGGTGGATGCTGGATATCAAGGCAGCAGAGGAGCCTGCTGTGCATAGCACACAGAGGTACAGAGTGAGTTTAGCGTTTGGAAGTATTTACTGTTTCCTCGGGTGTTATGTCTCCTTCCTTACCTGCATAGCCTTTGTGACCAGTGCGGGGCTATGAGAATTCAAAATACAGCTATGGGTTGGGGAAATGGCTTAGTGAGTAAAATGACTATCGTGCAAACATGAGGACCTGAGTTCAGATCTTCGCTGCCCATATATAACAGAGTGTGATGGTACATGCCTGTAATCTCAGCACCGGGGAGGCAGAGACAAGGACTCCCTGGTGCTTACTGGCTAGCTAATCTAGCCAAGTTGGTGAGCTCTAGCTTTATCAAGAAACCCTGTCTCAAAGAACAAAGTGGAGAGATAGTGAAGGGAGAAACCTGATGTCAATTTCTGGCCTCCATGTGCCCATACACATGTGTGTGCACCCCCACATCCTCCCCCACACAGTTATGAATATGCATACACACACATACACAGAGGATGTGGTCATTGGTGAGGGAAAATGGTTGAGTGGGAATCTGAGTGATGTGGAGATTGTGTAGGGCTGGGTCATTAGGAAGGAAGGAGGGCTAGGAGCAAAGGATTGTCTAGGCCCAAATGGATTGTTTTCATCCATTGCAGGTACAGGCATCCTCAGATATCTACAGGGTCTCCACAGACCTGAGGGTGAAATCTATCCTACATGCAAAGGCAGAGCACCCCCCCCCACCAGACTTTCAAAATCCATTTCTGGGAGTCATGAGCTCACTTGAGTGTTATTTGCAGGAATAAAACAGGAAAAATCTAAGCACTGCGTTCTGCAAGACAGAGTACAAGCCAAGAATACAGAGAGGGGCTGGAGGGCGCTGACCAGGGTATAGGTGCAGTCTAGGAGGAAGCTTGCAGCTACACAGGGCAAGGCTTCATTGTGATGGCTGGTCAGAGACACAGACTTCCATATTCTCCAGCAAGCTTTCCCCAAGCCTCTGCATGTCCATCTCTCATAGCCACAGAGAATCACCTATGTCTCCAAAATATACATTTCCTTTAACTGCAAATGCATGCTGTATTTCCCCTCCTAGCTTTACACTCCAATCGATCCTTTCTTCCAGAGTCTGAGCCAGTGTTAGAAGCTGCTTCCTGCTAAGTGTTAAACAGCAGCTGAGCCTGGCAGATTGCCAAGGAACTGAGGCCAAGGGCAAGCGGGCAAGCTGGCTGGCCCCACCAGGGGAGGCCTTTGCAATCCTGGTCGATGGAAGTGCAGAGTAAGAGGCCAGCCTATGTGCATGGGTTCCTCCCATGCAGGCTGTGGCTTTAGATCCATTTTCTCATAAAGCCCAGACTGAGCCATGAGAGGCTATCATCTGACAGTTTAAAAATGTCAAATCCAATCCTGGGGGATTGAGAGTACAAGATAAACTGCACTCTGGTCTGGAATTGGGAGGAGCCTACTCCTGTCTCCCCTTATCTATTCTGTTAACCCAGTGCCAGTGGCCACACACAGAGCTGTTGATCACCTTGCCACCACAGAGACATGAAATTCAGGGCCCCTGGAGGGCAGCTGCTTCTCTGTGGTCGTTTTGCATCGCTGTCAAGGGCAGATAAGAGCTGCTCCACTCTTCCTGGAGATATTTAGTAGATGTGATTTGGATGGAGAGTACACTTTATAAATTGAAGCAATCTGAGTAATCAAAGGATGCTATGTATTTGGGGTACAGAGTATGCCCTTATAACTAGATAGACTCCATGTATGTGGGATGCAAAGTCTCCCCCTTATAGCCAGACTGCTACTGCATATTATTTTTCCTTTCAAAGCAACTCAGCTCCATGAACGCATTTCTCATAGTTTTGATTTTCCTTTCATTTGTGTCTAAAATGGTTGGGCACAGCTATTTTTAAAGAATGCTCTCAATAACCAGGAAGTGAGTGCTCTTTGGAATACATGGGCTTAAAATGAAGCAGGGCCATCAGAACAAGGGATAGGACATCTATGGATCCCCAAATACTTGTGAGTTCCTTTAGTCAGGTCCCATCTCTGACTGTTGACCCTTGCACAGCTGGGTTTCTTATGATTCAAACCTAGTTTCCTGTCTGACACCCAGAAATCTCTGTCTCACTGTAGACCCTCCACAACAAGCAGTGCAGACCTCTGCCTGCTTCTAAACTCTGGCTGCTTTGCATGGCTCTGTTGTCCCTGCTGTTCCTGCTGGGTCCTCAGCAAATCCCTCTTGTATATTACAAGTTTCTTAGTAGGAAGAAATCAAAGCCATATTATGTTTTTTTTTTGTCTTGTTTTGTTTTTTGAGGTAGGGTCTAGTGCAAATGGACCTGGAATTCACTATGTAGTCTCAGGGTGTACTCAAACTCATGGTGGTCCTCCTACCTCTGCCTCCTGAGTGCTGGGATTAAAGTCGTGTGCTACCAAGCCTGGCTTGTTTTTTAATATTATTTATATGTACTTATTCTCTGCAAAAGTACACAATTGAGGTGGCATTTTGGAAAATACAGGATGTAGTTTTAAAACAAAAGAAAGCATCACATGTAATCTTATCCCAGAGAGATGGTGGTCATGATTGGCATTAATTCTAATGACCCTCTCAATTTTCATGTGTGTAGCTCTTTACTATGTTATCTTTTGCATAACTATGAGCAAAATAGCTGAGAGAACAATAAATAATGAATAGTTTATTTTAGCTCACAGTATCAGAGTAATCTGCCTATGGTTGCTTGGCTCCATGCATTTGGGCAGAACATAGTAGTAGCAGGAGCATATGACAGAGGAAGTCCTTCACGACATGGTAGATAGGAACAAGAGAGAGGAGGGGATGTGGACCACATATAAACAAAAACCAAAGGAATGACCTCCCATGGCCTACTTCTTCCAGCCATGGTCCACATCCTAAGGTTTCCAGAACCCCCCAAAATAGCAACACCTGGCTGGGACAAAGTATCCAACAAATGAGCCTGTGAGGAGCTTTTTATCTTCAAAGTATAACGTTTTGTTTCTCTTCCTAAAAGGTTCACGGCTATCTTATAATATCAAATATGTTTAGTCAACCTCGGAGAGTCCTCATATTCTTTACAGTTTCAACTCTGTCTCAAGGCAATCTCTTAAGCCTAAACTCTTGTAAAATTTTTTTAAAAAAGTTACATCCCTCCAACATACAGTGGTACAGAGTAAATATTTTCATTCCAAAAGGAACAAGAAAGCCAGGATTGGACCAAAACAAAACTAAAATCTAACAGGGTAAAACTTTGTTTCCATCTGAAACCACATGAGCTTGGCCTTCACTATCTCCCTTCCTGTTGGCATTCTGGTCTTCTGAGCTTTATATTTCTATAGCTCAGATCTCCAATTTTTTCAAAATTTGTCATGTAAATTAGTTCCAAAGGCTTGAATAACATATAGTCAGGTTTGGTCCCATTAGTTCCATGTCTAGCACTTGAGACATGATGTTATGATACGAGCTTCAACAGCCTTGGAAAGCCCTACCCCTCTATCCTTGTCATTTGCAGCTCACATGACTTCTGTCTGAGGTGACTCCATTTCTGCAGGTTTCCTAGCAGATGTTGCACATTCCTGACATCTCCAACTTTATGGGGCCTCCATTGCAGCTTCATGAATTGCCCATGAAGGGGTGCCTTCAGGGACTAAAACCTTGTCCCATATTGCCTTGCCTCCCCAATTTTCTTTTGAAATCTGGGCAGAAGCCTCCATGACACTGTGCATTCTGCATTCTTCATCTTGCAAAACCAGATCACATAGATGACACAGCTTGCTGAAATGTTAGCTTCCCCCTCTTTGGTCTACACTGAAGATCCCTCTCAGTGCCTGAGTGGCTGGGATTAGTGCAATGATCTTGGAGAAACAATCCCTAGGTGGCTCTGTGTAAGCAGCACATAAAAGGGGCATACTCTTTTATCCCCTTGAGTGGGATTTATCCAATACCTGAGATGCCCTCGGGGCATTTTTCCTCTTGTCTCTTTGCAAAGTACTGACTTCTTTGTAGTGAGGGTAATGTCTTTGGAAATACCCCTTCTTTGCTCCAACTTTGCTCATGCTTATTTTCTGTCCAAAGTTCATGTTTTCTAAACTTTTCCAGTCTTACTTTTGCTCACAGTTTTTACTAAAACCTTGTCTAAAAGCATCCAGAAACAACCAACCCACAGTCTGAATTTCCTTGATAGATTAATTCATCCTTCATCTTTAAATTCAGCCTTCCACAGAGTCTCAGGAAATGGGCAAAATGTAGACAATATCTTTGCCGTGATTCAACATGGATAGCCTCTAGTTCAATTCCCAGTATTCTGTGTTCTCACCTGAAACCTCAGAAGCATGGTCATCATCACGTTCCTCCCTGTCAGCATTCTAGTCTTCTGAACTCCTACTAAATCACCCATTTATGGTATTTTAGAATTCCTCTAGCCCACATCTCTAAAACTCCTGCAGAATACACCTGCAAATTAATTCCAAAGGCTTGAAAACCACATGGTCAGATTTAATCACAGTAATATCTATATTCCTCTGGTACCAATTTTCTATATTAGTGACTTTTGTTGACACTATAACAAAATACCTGACAGAACAACTTGAAAGGAGAAAATATTTATTTTGGCTCATGGTTTTATGGTAGTTTGAATGTGAATGCATGTCCCTATAGCCTGAGGTGGTTTTGATCTGCTTGTAATTTGAGTCTCCAGCAGGTAAACTCCTGCTGGAGAAGGTGTTAAGGGGTTGGGCGTAGATCTTTTAGTCCAGCCCTAAGGGATTTTCAGACAAGTTTGGGCTCTGGCTGTTTGGGTTTTCTGCTGTGATGTCTTTCTGCTATGATCTATAAAACTGAACCAGCTTCTTCTACCATTGGTGATGTTTCCTCTGGATTTTGTAAGCTGGAAATAAACCCTTTCCTCCCATAAGCTGCTTCTGGTCAGGTGTTTGTCCAGCAATGCAAAGGTAACTGCAACAGTTTCAGATGGGTTAAGTCCAGAGTTGTTTGGCCCCTGTATTTCTTTATGACATCATGGTGGTGTGAGTATATGGAGGAAAAGGCTGTTTACCTCATGAGGAATAGAAAGCTCAGAGCAAGTAAGAGGTTGCGAACCAGGTACAACCTATATCATAATTAGACCCACCCCCCCACATCCTAAGGTTTCTAGACCCTCACGAAAGTTCCATCAACTGGGAGCCAAGCATTCAACACATGAACCTATGGAGGATGTTTCATATTCAAACTATAATAGTTACCATATGTGTTTCAATGAAATTGTACTGTACAATTGTTTCACAAAATCCTTTATATTTTTTAAGTATCCTACACTTCTTCCATGTAATTCATTCACTATAGTCTATAATATTATTTTAGTTGGATGCTTGGTATTTTTATCTAAAAGCACATTCTCTAGACTTCTCCTCATCTTGGCCTTTTAAGTTTCTCTACAGACCATGCATCTGTCATTTTGCAATGCATTTTGCTGTTTCTGTCTGTATCCTCAGCTAGAATTGAAACTGCAGCTGGACTGGGACTTTTCAGATATTTTTTTGTCACTGCTTTATACAAAGAACACCGAATAATATACAGTAGTTAATAATGGATAACAAATGTCTGATGGCTAAATGAATGGTTTAACCAACCTTCCACCAGTAGGCATTTTAAGTGATTACACAGGAAGATATATTGTATGTAAATCTTTAGGTGAAATTTTGCTATTAATTGAGGGAAAATTCTGCAATAAAATGTCATGAATCAGACAGCATGTGCATTTATGAGCCCCCTGATAAAAACTGTGAAAATTTTCATCTGGAGTGCTACATTACCTCATATTCTTATCACCAACATATGAGAGAATTGTATTTATTTTCTACTTTTCCCAAATATTGCCTTAAATTTATTTTCCTGTCCATCAATTTCATAGATACAGTAATACAGCCTTTTTGTCTTAACTTGAATTATAATTCTAATGAATGAGAATAACTGTACATAGCCAATGATATTTTACTTATTTCTTGGTTAACTTCAGTATGTTTTAAGAAATTTGATCTGTTTTGATCAATAGCAAATATTTTTTATTTGAAGTTGCCATTTGATTTTGTTACCTTGTTTTTAGTGTGTATAATTATTATATCTGCCTGCAGTGAAACACTCTCAAACTCTGTGTGCCTTGTAATGTTTCATGGGCAGAGAGTGGGCTGATAGTTTTTACTCACACCCAGATATATGATGGCAAGAAGCATTTGTAAGTGAGACTGTAGGGACCTGAGCATCCCTGCTGGAGAGGGAGTGGCCCTGCCTCCCTCCTAAGATGGATGTGCTGCACTTCAGTCCTGCCGGAGAGAAAAGGCACATCTCTCACTTGTGGGGCAGTCACCAGAGGCTGTACCTCGCTTTCTAATCGGCAGTGACATATAAGGCATGGAATCACAGTTCAGAATCAGAAAAGGCCACTGTGTCCAGCATACCTGTCCTCTCAAAATTTATCTTAATCCTACATTCCTGATGTTTTACCATTTGTCAGCAGGCCTTCCCTCCCCTGAAATAAGTCAGGGGCTTGAATTAATTTTTTGCTACATTTACTTGTCTCTTCATTTATTCCATATGCTCATTACCTTTGGTGTGCAGCCATTTCTGTGAGCTGTAGCTTCCATCACGGCTCCCTAGTTTTCATTCCTTTCCCTTGGTCTACAAAATATGCTTTATTGTCCTTATTAATCCCCCTACTGATGCCACCTCAAGCTCTATTATGTTTCAGGAAAATTAGAGCAATTTTTAAAAGATTCATTATTTCACATGGGTGAAATAAAAAGAATTATTTTCCAATGGACCATGTCTTCACCAGATTATATGTAGCCAAGTCTCACTCTGCTGGATTTAGCTGTAGGCAAAAGCTGGCACTTGCACCTTCATTCAGTAGCAAAAAGAACTACCAGAGGGTCGGGTGTGGTGGTGCATGCCTTTAATCCCAGCAAGTAGGAGACAGGGGTAGGAGGATCTCTGTGAGTTCCAGTCCACCCTGAGATTACATAGTGAATTCTAGATGAGCCTGGACTAGAGTGAAGCCCTACCTCAAAAAACTAAAACCACCAAAAAAAGGAGAAGAAAAAAATCAAAAATAAAAACAAACAAAGAAAGAACTACCAAGGGGTCAGGATGTCTCCCAGAGAATCTTGAATGAGAGTTGAGATTCCCATCCCAGCTCTTCTAAGGGAAAAATTCTCAGAGCAGGACACACCTGCAATATTCCTACTACCTTTGGAGGTGAACTCTCTGCAGACCTCACCAAGACCCTCCCATCTGAATCACTGAGCTTGCAGAGGCAGGAAAATGTGGACCTCTCACTCCTGATTCATCACTCCCTCCTCACTGAGGTGATCATCTATGTGCTGGGACTAGAGGGAGAAAGCCCATGAGCAAGGCTGATTGAGATGTGTTTGCAGACAGGCTCTCTGGGGGTGAGCCTGGCTGAGTTCTCCCATTGTAGTCTCAAAGGATGAAGTACTGGGAGTACCAATAGGGATTTAATAAAGAAAGAATCAGAGACACACAGTCCAAAGGATTTAGAATTATGTTAACAAGATGTGACACTGTGGGCTGGCGAGATGGTTCTGTGGACAAAGTATTGACACACAAGCATGAGGACCATAGTTCAGGTACTCAGCACCCATATAAATGTGGGATGAGCATGGTGGCCCACTTGTGCTCCAGCATTAAGAGGATGAAAATGGGATCCCCCGGGATAAGCTGGATAGATAGTGAAATTAGAAAAATCTGGACTCAAGTGAGAGACCCTGACTTAATACGTAAAATAGACAGTAATAGAGAAAAATCCCCAACACCAATCAACCTTTCCACAGCCATAAACATGCAAACATGCCTGCACACATACCTGCACAGCACACCCATACACACGCAAACATGTCTGCACACATACCTGCACAGCACACCCATACACACGCAAACATGTCTGCACACATACCTGCACAGCACACCCATACACACGCAAACATGTCTGCACACATACCTGCACAGCACACCCATACACACGCAAACAGGCCTGCACACATACCTGCACAGCACACCCATACACACACAAACATGCCCGCACACATACCTGCACAGCACACCCATACACACGCAAACATGTCTGCACACATACCTGCACAGCACACCCATACACATGCAAACATGCCTGCACACATACCTGCACAGCAAACCCATACACACGCAAACATGCCTGCACACATACCTGCACAGCACACCCATACACACGCAAACATGCCTGCACACATACCTGCACAGCACACCCATACACACGCAAACATGCCTGCACACATACCTGCACAGCACACCCATACACACGCAAACAGGCCTGCACATATACCTGCACAGCACACCCATACACACACAAACATGCCTGCACACATACCTGCACAGCACACCCATACACACGCAAACAGGCCTGCACATATACCTGCACAGCACACCCATACACACACAAACAGGCCTGCACATATACCTGCACAGCACACCCATACACACACAAACATGCCCGCACACATACCTGCACAGCACACCTGTACACAAGCACACATGCCCACACACATACCTGCACAGGACACCCATACACACGCAAACATGCCTGCACACATACCTGCACAGCACACCCATACACACACAAACATGCCTGCACATATACCTGCACAGCACAGTGATACATATGCAAACATGCCCACACACATACCTGCACAGCACATGCATATACACACAAACATGCCCGCACACATACCTGCACAGCACACCCATACACACGCAAACATGCCTGCACACATACCTGCACAGCACACCTGTACACAAGCACACATGCCCACATACATACCTGCACAGGACACCCATACACATGCAAACATGCCTGCACACATACCTGCTCAGCACACCTGTACACAAGCACACATGCCTGAGCACATACATGCACAGCACACCCATACACATGCAAACATGCCTGCACACATACCTGCACAGCACACCTGTACAAAGCACACATGCCCACATACATACCTGCACAGGACACCCATGCACATGCAAACATGCCTGCACACATACCTGCACAGCACACCTGTACACAAGCACACATGCCCACATACATACCTGCACAGGACACCCATGCACATGCAAACATGCCTGCACACATACCTGCTCAGCACGCCTGTACACAAGCACACATGCCTGAGCACATACATGCACAGCACACCCATACACATGCAAACATGCCTGCACACATACCTGCACAGCAAACCCATACACACGCAAACATGCCTGCACACATACCTGCACAGCACACCCATACACACACAAACATGCCTGCACACATACCTGCACAGCACACCCATACACACACAAACATGCCTGCACACATACCTGCACAGTGCAGACATACACATGCAAACATGCCTGCACACATACCTGCTCAGCACACCTGTACACAAGCACACATGCCTGAGCACATACATGCACAGCACACCCATACACATGCAAACATGCCTGCACACATACCTGCACAGCACACCCATACACACGCAAACATGCCTGCACAGTGCAGACATACACATGCAAACATGCACGTACACATACATGCACAGTGCACATGCAAACATGATGCACAGCACACACATAAATGTGCAAACATGCACACACATATACATTCACACCACACATGCACGTGCAAACATGCATGCACACAAACTTTCACAGCAAACACATACATGTGCCAAGATGCCTGTGCACATGCATGGACATTCATATATGTGCAAACATGACTGCACAGTTAAATGTACACACATACACATGCAAACATATGTGCACAATACATGCACAGCACACACATGCATGCACTGCACATATAAACCTGTATGCACAGATACATGGACAGCACACATATACACATGCAAACATGTCTACAAACATAAATGTGCACCACACACACATACTTTGCAAAAAGAAAAAGTGACATTGTGTTTTCTTGCACATTTTGTGTTTCAAGCGATGAGTTCTCAGGTTGAGACCTGCCCATACTTGTATAAGGAATGTGAAGAGAGGCCATCACATCACCATTGCTATCACATTTATTGAACAACCACTTGGTACTTGGCTAGTGTCATCCAAGGCATGCAGTGCATTAAGATCACAGTTGGAAATCAGGTTGGTTGTTCTGCATAGGAGGCTGAGCATCAGGTGGTTGGGAGAGACTGCAAGGCCAGGGTACTTGGTAAGCCAAGAGGATTGGGAAGCAGTTATGGTCAGCCAGCTGAGCTCTAGGGAACAGGTGAAGGTGCAGATAAGCTGTCTTAGTATTATCCCTTAATACAGGACCTGAGGCTAGGTAGCTTTTGAGGAAGTGAGGGTCTATTTAGTTCATAGTTTTAAAATGCAGCATTGCAAACAGCATGGTGCTGGCTCTGGTAAAGCTCCCTTTGCTGTACATCATCATGATGGCTCCATCACATGTAAGAGAGGTAAAGACGACATCAGGAGACAGGAGCCAAAGTGGCTAGGGAGAGGCCAGGCTTGTTTCTTATGTGACAACTTTCTCCTGAGAACTAGATAAGTGTCCCATTAGAACCACCTTAATCCCTTCCAAAGGCAGTGCCCTTTATGACTAAGCTCTTTCTACTATGCTCCACCACTCATGTCACCACACTGTGGCCAAGACTCTACCTCATGAACCCTGCTCTCAAACAGGCCATTCTTTTTCTAAGGTTGCGATTTCCCAGACCAGAAGGAAAAACAGGCAATGACAGTAGAAATCACAGAAAAATTCCTAAAAGTCATGGTCCCAGCTTCCTTGATCATCACTCTGCCTATGAAACCTATTCTAAGGCTCCAGGCCTTCTCCACAGTCCAACTACGCCCTTGCAAACCCACGCCTTCAGATCAACGTACCTAAATGGTGTTACTTCCTCCCATATCAACCCACAGCTCCAGGGATGTATTAGTTAATTTCTTATGGCTGTGACAAGCAACTTAGAAGAAAGGGTTTATTTTGGCTTGCAGTTTGAGGATATAGTCCATCATGGCAGAGAAGGCATGGTGGCAGGAGGCTGGTCACATTTAGTCACAGTCAGAAAGCAGAGAGAGATGAACGCTAGTGCTCACATCACTTTCTCCTCTTTATATAGTTTGGGACCCTAGCACATGGAAGGTGATGCTCACAGCTAGGGTGAATCATCCCATTCAGTTAACCTAATCTAGGAAATCACTAGCAGACATGCCCAAAAACTTGTTTCTATGGTGATTCTATGTCTGATCAAGTAGACAACCAGGAACCATCCCAAGAGACCATTTATACCTCTAATGACAGTTACTTAGAGTTGTCCAAGTGGGTTGTATTTGAAATAGGGTCCAAAGGGGATAAAAACCATCTGACTATCATGAGGATCAGGAAATCCATCGGAAGCTTACCTGAGGCACAGAGAGACACAGAGTTCACTGCTCTGGACTCATGGTCAGTCAGATCCATGCTCCCAAGGATTCTCCATAGCTTGAAGCTAGTTTGTAAAAACCTGAATGGAGCTTAATGGTTCTTCAAACAGCCTGTTAATAAAAGTCATGCCCAAGTTATCCTTTCTTTTTCATTTTCCTTTTCTTTAATGTGACTGTGTGTGTGTGTGTGTGTGTGTTTGTATGCATGTGTGTTGCATGTTCACGTGTGTGAGTGTGGGTATGTGTGTGCTGTGGCACATGTGTAGAGATCAGAGAACAACCTCTGGTGTTGGTCCTTGTCTCACTTTGTTTGAAGCAGAACCTCTCATTGTTCAATACTCCATTCACCAGTCCCAAAAGATTTCAAACCACTATCCTGTCTCCATCACCTTTCTTGCCCTAGGTATGCTGGGATTAGAGACACTAGTACTACAGTGTCTGGCTTTAGTGGGATCTGGGGTTCTGAACTCGGGTACTCATGATTTCATGGCAAGGACCTTATCACTGAGCCATCTCCTCAGTCCAAGACCTTTCTTAATGTGTACATTTTGTACTAGAATAAATGCCACTTATAGAGAGGCTGTGCAGTCCTTGTCCATTAGGGCAGGGCTGTTGTGTCATCAACAAGCAAAGTGATGAACCCCTAAGAAAATATAAATGTGAGTAGGGACATCTGCTAGCAGAAGCACCAGGCTTGGATGAAGACTTCTGTGGCTGCAAATCCTGCCCCTGGGTGTTGTAGGTCCATGAGCGTGCTGTGCACAAAGGGGATGAGCTTCATCAGACTCCAGTACCCTAGAGGCTGGAAGCATCAGATGATCCCCGTGTTGTGTGGGACTGAGGCACACTGATCAGTGAGACCATCAGTCCAGTCCTGCCTGCTAATGCATAAAATCCAGATGAATGACTACACCCTAGTCACACACGTACTGCCATGCCATTACAACCCATGTCAAGGCAGGGAAGTACAGGAAGCATCTTGGAGGAGTTGAAGCTGATCCTCAGCGATGAGCATTGGCCAGATGAGTGACCATGCGAGAGAGAGGCAGGTTGTGTTCCAGGGAGCCCAGGCTGTGGATGTGGCTATAGGAAATGCATACTGCTGTGAGAAGGCGAGGTACATAATCTCAACACCAATTTGATTATATCAGGAATCAAGTAAGGGATACCCCTTGTGTAGGTCTGTGAGGGCACTTCAAGGAATGAAGACTCTTCCCCAAAGTGGGCAGCCCTTCTGACAGCAGTCCAGATAAAAAGATTATGAGGAAAAACCAGAGCTGCTTTTGCCTGCCTTGACTTCTTATTGGTGACTGCATCTATCCTCTTGTCATCCTTTGCTGACATTGAAACTCAGCCTCTCTGACCTTTCAATGTGGATTGAAAACCAATAGCTCTACAGGCCTTCACCACCACACTGGGACTGCTGGGGAATCCAGCCTCAAGGACAGAGCAGCTACTGGGTTCTCTGACTCTTCAGTCTGCCGACAGCCACTGTTGGACACCCAGCCAAGTATCATGCAATCCAATTGAATAAATTCTCTTTGTAATATATATCCACTCTATCCCATATGTTGTTTTAAAGAACCTGACTAATACAAGGATGTTGGACTGAATAAGTAAGTGGGACAACTTTACATCAGAGCCCAAAAAAGGATCTGCAGGTACATGGGGCTCCACTCCACGGGGACTGTCATGGGATGTTTATTGAGGTTGCTCAGTGAGAAGTAGGGGCTGTGAGGACACTGAGGAGAAGCTGGAGATGCCCAGGGGAAATGTTTAGGTTGGTGCCCACAGGGTAGTAGAGGATATGGAGGCAGGTGCAAGATGTCAGTGATGAAGTGGTCAATGCTAAGCAAAGTGGGGGGGGTAGTTAAAAGGAGGAAGCTAGGATATTGTGACAGTGACCTTGATATTTGGAATTCCTTCATTATCAAGAGAGGGAATTCAGGGTGATGGGGACAGTGGAGGTTGAGGAGCATAGATTTGGGATAAACGCCTAGGAGGGAGCTGGGCTTCCATGTGGACTGGGTGCACAGGAAGGAAGGTGGAAAGCAGATGCCTTCAGCATCCTGAGATTGGGCCAGACCTTCCTGGAACACTGAAGCAGAACAGAGCAATGAGAACATCAGCAGGAGAGAAGCAGCTGGAGAGGCAGGAAGTGAGTCAGGAACCAAAGGAGGAAGGAGCAGAAATTAACTAGTTCAAATGTTGGAGAGGAATGAAGGAAAAATGTGGCTCAAGAATGACTGTAGAGTTGGACACAGAAATCCTTTGGCACTTCCAGCAACTTCAAGGGGTGTGCTGGGCCTACATTCTAATCATATGGGCTTTAATATCATCTGTACGAGGAACAGGGCATCACCCACCCTCAACTTGGCTGTGAAAACCAGGCTGGCTACAAGCAAGGGACATGGATGAGGTCAAGATGGGGACAATGATCATCTCCAACTATTAAACAAGTGGGACCTGGAGCAGCACAATGCTGATCTTCAGAAGAATTGAAAGGAATGAATGGAGATGGCGCAGGTGGAAGCATATGAGGAAAGACAGAGTTGGAGACATGCTGGACTGAGTAACTTCCACAGGAAGAGGAGGTGCAATGTTCTGGAATTAAATCCACAATTCCATGTGTAGCTGGGCAGAGTGACAGACTATTTACTAGAATTTTCTTTTTCTGTTTTTAGTCTAGTGATTTGTTAATTCTATGTTTAATAATACAAAGGAAAGGGGAGGATTTCAAAGAGTGTAGCTGCTGCTTCATATCTGAAGTCTCAAAGAAGTCTTCAATTGGGGGAGGTCTTCGCTTATTTAATACATTAATTCCTTCAAAACTGTTGGTTGTTAACTCTACAGGGTGCTAGGTGTGGATTGATTGCTTAAAGAGCCACAGCGCCTTTTCTCTGGATTTTTACTGTCTACTAGTCCAGGCAGGGTTTTCACCCAATATTCTTGTTTTCTTCTTTCCTTAATTGTAAAACCTCATATTCTTAGCTGGGCACCTGGTTAGCTAAAATACGCTGTATTTCCATATTTTCTTTGTAGCCAAGAATGAGCAGGGGAAAATTGCACCAATAAAGCAGGCATAAGAAACAGAGCCAAGTCTAAATTCCAGAAGGTACACTTATAAGGGAGAAGGCATAAAGGTTTCCTTCTGGCTGAAATATGTACATGATAGTTATACATTATATGTGAGGGGTGACAGAGTAACAAAGTTGAAGGAACCAGAGTTCCTGATATCTATGAAGCCATCACACCAGCTTCAGTTCATCTTTGAATTTACCTTATTTCAGATAAAACATATACTGTATCTTAGTGCAAGTACTTTCAATGCTCTGTTAGCCACACAGCTGATATTCTCTCAAATAATATAGAAAATGGGAAGTCATTCTATAAATAAATTAATACCTGTTAAAATTTGAGTCTGGGCATGGAGAGATGGCTTAGCAGCCAAGTGCTTGCCTGTGAAGCCTAAGGACCCCGGTTCGAGGCTCAACTCCCCAGGACCCACGTTACCCAGATGCACAAGGGGGCGCACGTGTCTGGAGTTTGTTTGCAGCAGCTGGAGGCCCTGGCGCACCCATTGTCTCTGTGTCTCTCTCTCTCTGCCTCTTTCTCGCTCTGTCTGTCACTCTCAAATAAATAAATTAAAAAAAATAAATAAATCTGAGTCTGAAATGGCCTCCAGGAGGCTCCAATGTGTTTTAATATTTGGTATTAAATTGGTGGCACCATTTTTAGTGGTTGTAGGACCCCTGGCTAGGAAATATGGCTGTGAGAGGTGTGTTGCTAGGGGAGACACATTGAAGGTTATAACCTTGCTATGTTTTCAGACCTAACTTTCTATCTTTAAATTGTCAAGTTGTGAGAACATGCAGTGAAAATTCCCACCACCATGATGCAAGCTCCTCCTGCTACCATGCCTTTCTTTGGTGCCAGAAGTCAGTTTCTTGATGGGATAAACCTGACCATGTGGTTCTTAACCTTTTGGAACTGGTTCGTAGAAGGATTGTATGAAAGAGCCAGAGAAGCCTCAGAATGCTATAAGCAGTGTAAATAGGCCATTCTGATGGAAGTACAGAAGACATGAATGCAGAAAATAAACATGGTGCTTATAATACTTCAGAAGGGAATAAGGACTTTATTGAGAATTGGGATAAAACCCATTCATATTCCATTTTGGAAAAGTATCTGAGTACATTCTGTGCATGCCCTGAAAATTTAGTGTGGTTGAATTTAAAAATGATGAACTAATTTATTTGCAGGAAGAAATTTCAAGACATCATAACATTCAGAATGTGGCATGGTTACTGTTTGCTGCATTTAGTCAGATTTTTTCTGAGAGCACAGAGCAAAAAGCAGAGAAGAAAGGTGTGAAAAATATGAGGGTCTGCAAAAGAAAGAAGTCTATTTAAAGTTACAGAGTAGCTGTAATAGTTAAAGAGATTAGCATCATTAAAGAGAAAACATACATTTTCAATGAGACAATTGATACGATAAATTTAGGGTGAGACCCATATGTAACAGTTGCTTTTTCATCACGGGGACAAAACCCAACCAGAAGCAGTTTATGGAAAGAATGGTGTGGTGGTTTGAATCAGATGCCCCCATAAACTCCTATGTTCTGAATATTTAGTCCCCAGCTGATTGCAATTTGGGAGGTACAGCCTTGCTAGAGGAGGTGTGTTTCTGTGGGTGGGTTTAAGAGTGTCATAGCCAGCTTCCCCATTGCCAGAACTTGGCTTACTCTCCTGCTGCTGTTTTCTGCCTGCCGCGACAATGGTGATACTCAGCCTCGGCTCATGCTGTGCTGTCCTCTGCTGTTTTCTGCCTGCCGCGGCAATGGTGATGTCCAGCCTCGGCTCATGCTATGCTGTCCTCTGCTGTTTTCTACCTGCCGCGACAATGGTGATGTCCAGCCTCGGCTCATGCTGTGCTGTCCTCTGCTGTTTTCTGCCTGCCGCGGCAATGGTGATACTCAGCCTCGGCTCATGCTATGCTGTCCTCTGCTGTTTTCTGCCTGCCGCGACAATGGTGATGTCCAGCCTCGGCTCATGCTGTGCTGTCCTCTGCTGTCATGAAGCTTCCCCTTGAGATTGTAAGCCAAGATAAAAACTTTCTCCAGCAGCTGCCTTTGGGTCACGTGCTTTATATCAGCAACAAGAAGGTGACTACAACAAAAGGGTTTATTTTAGCTTATAGTTCTGAGGGGAAATTTTATCATGGCTGGGAAAACATGGCATCGTAGACAGCTTGTGTCGCATCTTCATATCAGCAATAGGGAAGAATTAAAGAGAGTGAGCAAGCTAGCATTTGGCAAATGAGACTGGACTATAAAACCCCAAGGCCTGATCCCAGTGACATAACCTCCTCCAGTATGGCTCCACCTTCCAAAGGCTCCACCAGGTAGGGATTAAATATGAGATTATGGGTGTACTTCACATTTAATCCACCATATCACATGAGGCTCCAGAGTATAAAGATGCAATCCCACTTGCAGGTCTTTCACTTAAACAAAGGAGAAAACCTCAGAAGGCAGAGCCTCTAAGGCATACTGCTCTAAAATAGAGCTCCCAGGGCAATGCTTTCCAGGCACAGGCACACAGAGGCTGCTGCAACCATGGCCATAGGGGTCCAACCTACATCTCAAGCTCGTGACAGAATTTGGCATCATCCACTTGTACGCATTTTGCAGGCATGTGGAATGTAAGAGTTACAGAACCACCAAGATTTCAGAAGACAGAGTTGAGGCTAGGTAATATGTAGCAGGGTAGGGTTTTTTGTGTGGGGATCCTGAGAGAGCTGTTTATGAAGCTATGAAGGGGAAGTATACTTTTTAAATGGCGATCCCAGCTTGTTGGAAATGTCAGGAACATGGGACTGCCACCAAGGACAGCTTCAGGCATTGAGTAGAGACAGCTCAAGAGAAAGGCTACCTGTTCTATTGGTGGCAGGGCTGACCAAGTCTGTTTGAGCCCACACGATGCCACTAGAGGGTTTGATGTCTGCCCTGCTGGGTTTCGGTCTTGCTTTATTCTGGTCTTTTCTTGCTATTTTCCTGCCTTGTGAAATAGGAAGGTTCTTTTCCCACCATTGCATATTAGAAGTATGTACCTTGTTTTCTGATTTTATAGGGTTTTAAGTTAAGGGATCACATTGGGTCTCCAAAGAGACTTGACTTTTGAATATTTGGGGGACTGTTAGGACCATAGGAAAGTTTGAGATTTGATTGAATGTATTTTGCATTGTGAGATGGCCATGAGCCTCCAAGGACCAGGGGAAGAATGCTATAATTTGAAGAAATGCTCCCCCATGGGCTCATGTATTTGAACATTTAATTCTTAGCTGGTGGAACTGATTTGGGAGGTTGTGAAATATTTGGAGTAGGAGCACAGTCAGCAGAGGTGGGTCGCTGGAGGCAGACCTTTGACTGTTTTATCTCAGCCCTGCTGATCTGACAAGGCATGAGAAGCCATGCTGCTAGTTCCTGCTACCACAGACTGAGTTGCTTTATCCTTCTCTGCACTGATGGACAACAGCTCCTGTACCAGAAGCTCAAATAAACCTTTCACCCCCTAAGTTGATCCTGTTATATAAAACAGAAATGTAAAAGTAACTGAGTCCATTATAAAGACTTGAAATAAGTGTTGAATGTAGTGATACAGATATAATGTATAGGAGAAAGGGTCACTTAGATGATTGCCTGGAAGGCAGGCCCTATCATATCAGAAGGAGATCTGAAAGAGAAAAGATATAGATGGGAAGGTATCCCAAGAAGATAAGACAGCATGCTTAATGCCACCACATAAGTTGGGGGTACAGAGTAGAGTTATCAGGGTTTCTGTTAACAAAGTATCATCAAAATATCCTTCAGGACCTAGGATATCTTCCAGGAGCCAAAGAAAGATCTAGATGCATATGCAGCCCTCAGATGTGTTTTCCTGGCTTGCTTAGCTATTTTAGGAGGGGCCCAGTCACTCTGTGCTCTGGAAGTTGAGTCTCCACAATCAGAGAGGAGAATTTCTTCATCTGCAGTTAAATGTCTCTTAATGGTCTTTGAATTATGTTTCCACTGAAGAGCCCCCACACCAACTGGGAGACTGACAAGATAAGAATCAAGTGGTTATGAGTGCTCAGATTTCCATGCCAGACTGAAGAAGTGAGAAGGAGGATCACTGGTTGGTGGAGGAGGAAATACTTAGGGGGCAGAGGATGGGCTTGGAGGAGGAGGGAGGGATGAAGTGAGATGGGGGAGGAGGGCAGTATGAGAGGAAGGAGAATGCACTGAGGAGGAAAGGCACTGTGAGAGGGGAGGACAGGCTAAGGAATAGAGTAGTCTGGGAGAGGAGAATAGAAGGTGGACTAATGAGGAGGGCACTCTAGGAGGATGGGTTGGGGGAGGAAGGGAAATGGGCTGAATAAGAGGGCTCTCTGGGAGGATAGCAAATGGACTGGGGAGGAGGATATTCTGGGAGGGGAAGATGAACCAGGCAAGAGAGCACACTGGGAGAAGGAGGGTGGAGGCTGAGGAGTTGGGCACTCTGGGAAGAGGGCACTCTGATTGCAAAGAACAGCCCTTTGATGTGACTTCATCTCAGATTTGTCACTGTGGTCAAGTTCAGTCTCAGTTCAACTTGTGTCCTGCTGTAGCTTCAGTCACCAATTAGATATGCGGCTCTGGGTGAAAACACTGAAATCTGTGGCTCTGTCCTGACACTTGCAGCCATAGCAGCATGAGGACACAGGTGATGCACATACGCATAATGAGGGTCTCAGTCCATAGCGAATGAGTAATAAATTATATTTTTTTAAGAGAGAAAAAGAGGGAGAGAGAGAGAGAGAGGGAGAGAATGGACACGCCAGGGCCTCCAGCCACTGCAAATGAACTCCAGATGCATGTGCCCCCTTATGCATCTGGCTCACATGGGTCCTGGAGAGTTCAACCGGTATCCTTTGGCTTTGCAGGCAAATGCCTTAACCGCTAAGCCATCTCTCCAGCCCAAGTGGGGTTTTTATAAACAAACCTAGAAATATGTTTTATGAAGATGATTTCATGGACAAGGGAAGTCCCATAGCCCTCATCTTGCAGAAAGGGGTTCAAATCCACTGTACATTCAAACCACTCAGTAGCCTCCCCCACACCCTCCTGAGGACTTGAGTAGGTGTGATTAGCTCTAAGCTTTATGTCACATCCTTCATCCAAGCCTTAATTAAAGCTCTTGGTGTTAATATTTCCCTAACTTGCTAACTCAAGGGTCATTCCTAGCCCTGTAATAATAGAAATCCAACAGAATTTTTTTTGCCCAATGTAAATAATAATTATTCAAACTAACATTTAATTTGATAAACTAAATTTATATAAAACCTGAATTCCACATTAACCCAAGGATTGTTCACTCAACAATTTGTTGAGCCCCATCCATGATGTATGGGACTGTATGTGAGGCTTGTGTGGAGGTATCAATAAGCCACCCACTCTACCTTGGCATCTTGTGCTCTGCAGAGATTCTGCTCAGTCCTTAGCTGCTTGAGTCAGGAAAAGCATAGAGCTTTAATATGTACATTTCTCAGGGGAAGGAGTTATCCATCTACCTGTATTAGTAAGGACGAGGTAACTGCTATAACAACCTCCACATTTCAGGGGCTCAGCATTGTTGACCTTTGAGGTGGCACCAGGCTACATCTGCCTGCTCACACTATCCATTCAAGTGTTTCCCCCTTCCCAGTTCTCACAGCTCCATGTCTCAGAGGGGACCCCTGCTTCCATTGTCCACTCAAGTGTCCCAGCCACCACCTAGACTTCACTGTCTTTGTCTCAGAGAAGGATATAGGTTAGCAGGACTCTGAGCCAGACTCTCATTTGGGGCCGAGATCCTTCTATCATGTGAACCTCCTGAGGATCCCCATGACACTGCTGCCAGCTATCATGGAGAGGAGAGAGATGCCCAGGGGCATCCATGCCTGGAAGGAGTACTACTATTGGCTCTCTAACACTGAGCCAAGCCCCCATAGTTCTTCACAGGCTGGTAATATGAGTCCAGATGAAAACAAAGAAAATATAAAGGAACATGGGTATCAGTGAGCCTCACGGCTTCTGGGGCATGCCCTTCCACAGGAGATCTATGAGAATGATGGAGGCCATCTGGGGCATGAGCTTCCTTACAAGGTTGAGGGCACTCATGGAGGCTATCTGGGCCGTAACGTATTGCACGAGGTTGAGGGGAATGATGGAGGTCATCCTGGAGCATGACCTTCCTCAAGAGGCTGAAGGGGATGACGGGGGTTGTGTATGAAAGGAGTTGCAAAGTGTCAAGCAGAAGTTACTGGTATGCTTCAATGTGGTCCTTTCCACATATGTGTGTCTGGAGGGCCAAGGAGGACAGCATATAGCAAGGTGGTGGGAAGGTGTCATTGTAGTGGTGCATAGCGGTGACTAGAGCCAGACCCACCATGCAGCTCCAGCACATAAGTTTTTCCTTCTCAAGCTGAAGCTATCCTGAGCACACCCCATCAACTTTCCACCCCATGCAGGACCCTGACCCCAGAGGTTCTTCACCCATGTTTCTTGCCATTACCTTATGATTCTACATAACAAAGTCCTGACCTGGCCCAGTCAGCTAGATTCCCTTTGGGAGACCAGGGAGGAGCAGAGTGCACCTGGACTGAGCCAGTGCTGTTACAGACCCAGCCAGCCAGAAGTGTGGAAATCAGGCTAACATAGAGACAGTTTAGCCTCAGAGCATGCATGTAGGACCCTGGTGGAGGGGGTTGTGGAAGAAAGCTGGCACTGCAGACTTGGGTTCAGGCCTGGCCTCTAAGGGATTCCTCTGTGAAACCAGGTTCACAAGCATCAGCTCCAGTTCAGACAAGCAGAACTAGCTCAGGGGGGCCTCCAGCTCTTCCTATTGAACCTGAGCATCAGGAAGACATGAGGCCAAGGTGGGCTGATGTGGACTGGCTGGGGTGTCCAGCTGGGTGTGGCCACTGTAGCATTAACTCTCTTCATGTTTTCCTGGGATTTCTGATGCTTCTACTCAAGAAGAAGCTGGGGCTGAGTCCCCTCCTAGTGACAGAAAAGGGAACAAGTTGCAGGGCACAGCCAGACCCCTACGTGGAGGCCCAGCAGCAGGTGCACATTTGGGGGTGGTGACTCCACAGTGCCTCAACAGTCAGATGAACTCTCAGGGGCTGCTTGGCAGAGCAACACGGCCCCACTGAGGATCACACTCAGTTCTGTTTCAGGCTGGATGCAGACCCTGGGTTTCTATATGGCCCCTGAGCTTGCCCCCTTCCCCATGACCGGGAATCAGTGTTGTCTGCTTGTCATCTCAGGACTGACACTGGCAGCTGGGGCTCCGGCTTCCTAGGAGGCTCTAGAGCCATGATATTGCCTCCACGTCGCTAGGCCAGGACCTCCCAAAGCACTGGATTCTAAGTTCACTGGACACTCACATGGTGCAAAGTAACCCAGAGTACTTACCATACTGGTGCTGAGTGGTATCTGAGGGCATTCGTGCAGCACTCTGTTCCTTTATCCCTTGCTGTTTGGGGAATATTCAATAAATTGTATAGACTTTCTAATATGATTTGCAAATTTGAGCCTAAGAAAAAGTGTTATAGAAAACTTCTCAGGGCTTGTATGAAACAATTTGCACATACGGATGTCTTAAGAGGTAAGGCTCTTCCTCCTATTGCTACTGGCTGGGTTTAAATTGCATATAAATTAAGATGCAGAAATGAGGATAAATACAGCATAATAAGTTGTAAGATTTATTCAATGTAACTACATAGAAAATATTTTAATTTAGAATTTTCCTTTGTTAAATCTTGCTTTTAAGGCATTGCCTCAGAAATTAATACATTATCAGTTCTTTCTCTTTTTTTGAGATAATTATTATAACAAGCCAAACATTCCTTATATATTTTTCTAGATTTTCTTAGATAGCCAATTTACTTTCTAGAAACAATTGCTAACTTTGAGACATGTGCTATGCTTTAACCCTGACTTGGCATTGACTCTCTTTAAAAATTAAATTAAACATCTGATGTTTATCATGGTCCTGGCAGTCCCAGGGATGTGCCTTCTCGCCCCTTGTGGGTGGCCAGAAATGAATGTGGGCCTGCTGCATAAATCTTGAGTGCTAATTCACCAGCCAGGGCCTCCACCCTCACTGCCCCAGGGTACCCTGTGGAGCAGAAACACTGCTCAGAACCCTGATTCCCACAAAGCTGCTCTTAGGGTATCTCATCAAGATTGAGGCAAAGTATTTCCTGGGATCATAGCAAAGTGAAAAACCACAGCTCAGTGAAGGGTGTGACAGGCACCACTCTCTTCAAAGGGATGGTGATCAGAAGCTCTGACCCACCTCCACCGTTCTTCCTGTCTCTCCTGACAGCAGCCTGGGAAGAGCCAGTCTCAGGCATCCCAGAGTGACCTGACATGAGATTCATCCTGTCACTTAAATCACAGACACCTCAAGGTCCCAGACTTGTGCCCTTCCCTTAATGCTCCAGCCAGTCTCAGTGTTTCCTTGAGTGTGGCCCAAATGGATGTGGGCAGAGGGACACTAGCCCAGCTTGGTGTTCTTCATGTTGTCTCAGCTGCTCTGACTTGGGGAAGGGCTGAAGATACAATAAGAAAGGGGACACCCAGATGCACTGGGGGTAGGACAGCTCAGCCATGGCAGAAGGGGAGGCCTCAGCAGCCTTGTGCTGGTAAAGATCGTCTGTTTCGAACAGCACAAAGAGCAACTCCCCAGGAAATATCAGGTCTCTGGGAATTCCCCAATAACCCAGGCACACGGTCAAGCATGGAACCCTAAAGAATGGCTTTGTCCCTTCATACCTGGAAAGCTTCCTCCCACCCCAGATGACTTTGACAGGGCCCCCTCTCCTGCCTCAGCATTTCAGCCTCCACTGGGGAAGGATCTGGAAGGAAGCCTCCAGAGTGCTACCCTACCAGGCCAGCCTTGGGTGAGCACACCTGATACCCTACGGCAAGCCAGGCTGGGCTGGCCAACCTGCCTCGGTGTTTTCATGGATTCGCAGAGAAGGGGATCAGTATAATCAGGACTGGGAATGATTCAGGGAGCACAGGGCCAGTGTTTGCAAGTCACAAGCCCTGAAAAAGCTGCCTCTGGCAAACAATGTGGGCAGCTAGGGCTCCCAGGAGGGTGCAAAGGAGGTGCTGCTGCAAGACACTGCCTTCCTGCCACTTCCTTACTCCGCTCTCCCGCCTCAGTCTCAGGATCTGTGGTGTAATCACTCCTACAACGTCTACTTTGCTTTGTGAGGGACGCATTCACAGGTTACAGAGATGAAGACGTGGACATTGTTAGCAGCCATTATTCTACCTCCAGAGCTGAAGGCAGACTCTAGTGTCTCTCCAAATGCACGAAGCTAGACACTAATGTGGCAGCTGCAGCCTCTCATTCCCAAGATGTCTCTGATTTCCTGCTTATAGAAAGAACAATGGCAGTCACATGCTGGTGACAGAGCACACTCAGACTGGGCGGCCACTTCTCTTCATAATCAGTGTGTCACTGGGAAGCACTGCGGGTACCGCCTGCACACTGTGACATCAAGGTCATTGAGATCATGGAACATCACAGTAACAGGGACATGCTCAAGGTCACCGAGCCCAGTTTGAGGATAGAAGAGGGCTCCCAGCTTTCTGGGGAGCAGTGATCATGAAAGGCATATATTTTGCTCTCAGATTTTTAAGCTCGCTTTACCTGCTGTGACATGTACTCATGGGCCAGGAAAAGCTCTCTGTGATTGTAGCCCACTCCCATGCTGTGACACAGGGACGTGCCCACCTTGCTAATTGGGGAGGATTAAATGAAGCGGAGCACACAGCGCTAGCCGCAGGCCTCTTCCCAAGCAGGAGCTGACAGCCGCTCGCCTTCCTTACTTCCTCTTCCTGCAGAGCCTGCCTTTCCCCTCTTCCGCATAAGGCTCACTGCTGAGGAATGGTGTCTTCCCCACCTGCAGATTTCTGCTTCTCCCAGCCCGGAATAGCTCAAGTAGGCTGTGACCTCGGCAAGCACCCTTGAGAGAGTCTCCAGGCGCCTTGAGAAATTGCGCAAGAGGCGCTCTGCATCTGGGCTGGATCTATTATTCATGCACGCATGTTTCAGCGAGCACGGTAATTTAGAGTCTCTTCGAGAGTGCTCTCAGCAGCAGCCATAAACCACGTTCTCTGCGCTCCGGGGGAAAATTACCTTTCCCTTGCTCCAGCTAGGGTCATAGCAGAGACTTCACCCAGGGAGGCAAGGGCCCAGGAGGGTCCAAGGCAGCCCGAGGCTCAAGGGCCTTCCAGACCTTATGCTGAAGACAGCTCCACCTGTCACCTCCTAGATGACCTCCAGAGCTTCAGCTTTCTCCTTGTGAAATGAGTCTTGACTGCAGATGCCTCCCAGCTGGGCTTCTGCCGGAGAAGCCTGCCCCCACCTCTCCTGTTCCCAGCAGTAAGTGATCTACTGCCTCCCGTGTAGGCTCCCCGGCTAGCGATGTTGTCTTCCTGCCTCAGGACCCAGGAACTGCAGACACAACTCTGGGCACTTTGAAGCAGGATTTGCTTTATGCATATTCATCTCCATCTTCAGAGCTGTTTTAAGAAGCCGTAGTTTTGATGTCTACAGAGAATACAATAAATGCAGATGTGCAGATTTTCACCAGAAACCCAGCACTAAAGAGCACTATGATACATGCTGAGGGTTGAGACACACGCAGAGATAAAGAAAGAGGTAGTAATGTCCATTTTCACATGCTAGAGACACAATGAGGAGAAAGCGGGGCCAGGCCACAGCTGGCTTAGATTTTAGTTTTTGCTGTGCTAATGTGATACGCGTGGTGCGATTGCCTCCTCCCCTCCACTGCAGTCCCAGGTTCTCATCTCCATCCCCCAAAGTTTAGCCACTCTGCAGATGAACAGCATTATTCCATGCGTGATAATCATGCTGAGCTTTAGCTGGCTGCAGCTCCAGCTGCCCAGAGTCCACCACAGCCCTCACCCTGCACTGATGCATTGCGGCCTTTCTTGGCTTTCCAGAACCTTCCTGTCAAAGCAGGTCTGAATACCTGTATTTCTTCTCATTCCTCAGGGGCTAGAAGTGACACTTCCAGGCTCTTCTGTGCTCATAGCTGGTGGCAGGTGACAAAGGCATCTATGGGAATGCAGATCCCAAGGTGAGAGGAGGGACAGCAGTTAACTGAACACCTGCAGTCCCAGAGGAGCAGTAATGCCACCTCGGGTGGCAGGTGGAGTCAGGTATGCCAGTCACAGGCTGACATGGAGTTGGGCTCTTGCTGTGTTCCTGCCAGCTTGGTGGTCCCTGAATCATGCCCCTGTCACCGTAGGGATGGGCATGTTCCCATGAGGGCCAGAGTGACAGCTCAAACCTCCTCCTTTAATTTCCCAAGGCCTTTGTTTCATCTCTCTCCTGACTGTGAAAAAAAAAAAATAACCCATCTGGTTGTACAATTTTGTGAATGCATTAAATGCCACTGAATTGTTCACCTTGAACTAGTGAAATTCATTCCGATAAAGAAAAGAATAGCCATAAGGCATCAAGCAGAACAGACTGCTGAAAATTTGAGGTCTTTGAAGTTGTGCAGGACCTCAGTCTGGGCTGTTGCTCTCTGCCTAAAGGTTGAGAGCTGAAGCCATGCCCCGGGGGTCTAACGAGAGAAGCCTCCCAGAGCTTAGGTCTCTTGCTCCACAGGTAGCACCTACTTTTGTCTCCTGTCCCTGTGTTTCTATATTCCTTCCTCAGAGACAGAATTCTCCAAAGCAGAGGGAGGGCTGACAGAAGGAGGGATGGCAGAGGGAGGGATGGCAGAGGGAGGGCTGGCAGGGAGGGGTGACAGAGAGTGCTGACAGGGAAGGATGACAGAGGGAGGGCTGTCAGAGGGAGGGCTGACAGGATGCTGTTTTGAGTTGCTCATTAACTCTCTTGGCAAGGGGTGGGGAACTAGGGGTGAGCAGCCTTACCCTGATCAATAGCTGCTGTATGTGATCCATCCCACTCTGAATAAATACACTGATATCAGGGCTGGGGAGATGGCTCAGTGGGTCAAATGCTTGAGGACTTGAGATCGGATCATCAGCATGCATGTAAAAGTCAGGCACAGTGGTGAGTGCCTGTAATCCCAGGACTGGGAAGGCAGAATCAGGAGACTCTCTAGGGCTTGCTGGTGAGCTAGTGTAGTGGAATCAATAAGCATTAGACTTGGCAAGAGACCCTGTTTCAAAAGCTAAGGTGGAGAGCAACTGAGGAAAACACTTACGTCAACCTCGGGCCTCTATATACTTGCAAGCATGCATGCACACACAAACACACACACACACGGCTCACATGTACATATATATACATGCTCAGAAAACATGTGTTTTCTGGCATCCCTTTGGTTTTTGGTTCTATGGCTGACAAGAAGGCTCCATGAAGGGTCTCTGTATCTGCCTTTGCTCTGGCTTCTCCTCGCTGGCCAGAAGTCAAGGGTTTCATAGCTCTAAGGATCCTATAGCAACTCTGTCCTCCTCTCAGAGAGGCCTGAGAGCAGGGAAGTATGGCCTAGCCACTAAGTAGGTACTGACACTTGTGTGGGCTTAGGGGCTTGATCCCAAGTGGATGACTCCAGAGGGGTCTGCCAAGACTCACCTACCTATTTGCAAAGGAGTTTCGCAGCAGGAAGGCCAGCCACTAAGAGAGGATGATCCTAAACTGACTATGACATGTTGGGTCCCAGGCTGAGGCAGTGCAGCAAAATCCTGGTGGGGTTGCTGCACTTTGGGTTACTTTTTTTTTTTAATTTTTTTTTTGTTCATTTATTTATTTATTTATTTGAGAGTAACAGAGAGAGAAAGAGGCAGATAGAGATAGATAGATAGAGAGAGAGAGAGAGAGAGAGAGAGAGAGAGAATGGGTGCACCAGGGCCTCCAGCCACTGCAAACGAACTCCAGACGCGTGTGTCCCCTTGTGCATCTGGCTAACGTGGGTCCTGGGGAGTCGAGCCTCGAACCGGGGTCCTTAGGCTTCACAGGCAAGCGCTTAACTGCTAAGCCATCTCTCCAGCCCCACTTTGGGTTACTTTGAGAACACCATCTGTGCTCCACCCTATTTGTCTAGAACCTGCAGTATGCTGGCCTGGGGAGGTAGTCTACACTCACAATGTGGGCCCAAATTGGGGCTACTGTGCAGGAGCTCCTGGGAGGCACCACATCCCAGAAGCAGGTGGAAGGCACATTCAAGGACAGCAGGCTGTATACAGGGCTGTGTCCAAGTTGGGTGGTAGTCTTGCCTAGCTCAGGACCCTAAGAGTCTTCAAGGAAAGCTATGTCTCCATATACCTGGAAATCAGACAGACAAACTGTGGTGTGTCAAGTGACAGGTGATGGAAAGGGGCATCATGAAGGTAGGATCACTGCAGTGGTCTGGGATGGAAGGGAAACAAGAACAGTGGGTGGGGAGGCCTCCTGGCTGAGGACAGGTCTGAAGATGGGCTTTCCCACACCAGGGACAAGGGGTTAGCAATGCCCTGTGACAGTCTTCCAGGCTGGGATGAACAGACAAGTATGGGGCAGGGTGATGAGGTGACAGAGAAGGTGAGAGATGGTGATGGGAACAAGAGATTACTAGACCAAAATCCACTGAGGCACTAAATCCAAGGCTTTGAGGCCAGCTGTCATGTAAGGAAGGCAGGTAAGATTGCTCTTTGCGGTCTGCCTCAGATCCTCCCTTCCACAGGAGGAAGTAGTGGTCCCTGACACAGGCCCAAGTCCTGAAACACCCCAGAAGCACTCATCTGAACAGCCTGGAGGCTCACAACGAGGACATGTGCAGGCCAGGTTCTCATTTGCTGACAGGTTCTTAGTCTAGCACAGAAGGACCAGTCTCAGGATGTGGAAGAGTTTTACTCTGTAAGGTAGCTTCACAGGGAGGCTGAGAACCAGAATTTTTCCCTATCCCTATTTCCTAAGCAACCATTTGTGGTACTGTGATGTTACTTTGCATACTCATTACACACTAGGTGACTGCTTTTCCTTTCAGTTAAGTTTTGGTCATGGACCATCCTAGGTGTGCCAAGCAGAAGAGGCCAGAACAGAAGGAAAGTTTCCAATAAGCAAGGCAAGCAGGTGACACGCTCAGAAACACCGCCATTGGTAGCTGGTCCTCTGGGCATGGCACTGCTCACCTACACCAAGATAAAGAAACAACCTAAGCACGAGTCAGTGGATGGATGGACAAAGAAAATGTGGCAGGCATGCATCCATGGAAGAGGACTCAACTCAGAAAGGAAGGCATCCTGCTGCTTGTAACTACAGGGATTCAGGTGGAGATGGAGGATGCTATGTATGACAGAAGACAAGCACACAAGGACAAATAGCATCATCTCACCTTCAGAGCTAAAGATCTAATTCGTGGGAGCTGAGGGTGGTGACTCTGGGGCTGCAGTGGGGAGCAAAGAAATATGCTTCAGCCCCAAGAGGGTTAAGGTTGGTGGTGGGGCTGGTGTGTCCTGTGAGGTGCTGATGTGCCAATCAGCCTGACCACATGTGCCTGCATCAAATCACCACCCTGCAGGCTTTGAACACACACAATCGTTGTCAGTGAAATATGTCAAAATCCAAAAATGGAGTTTCTTAAGAATAAGAAAAAAAGACAACCAGGCCACAGAATGAGAATACTTAGAAGGAAACCGCCCCCCCCCCCAACTAAAAATTACTAGAAAAATAGGGAAAGAAAATTTAGCATATATATGGGGTGAGTAGAAAGAAAAGGAAGTGGAGGGAGGAGAGCTTTGTGTCCTCCAGTTAGCACATGGGGCCTAAATATGGGGAGGTGGAGAGGGCCAGACAATCTTGGACAGCCCTCTTGACTGGAAACTTGAGTGGGTGGGCAAAGAAAGCAGAAGTATGGTCACTGACAACTTCATGAGACTTGCCTCTCATTTCATAGAGAAAGACAATGGCCTCCCTTGGGTCCTTCCAATGTCATGCAGCAAGCTGTGGATGAGTGAAGGCCATCATTAGACCTGAAGGTCAGTGGAACTCTTCAGGTCACCTTCTTTGAGCTGTGTCTACAGCATTGCAGAGCAGGTAGAAAGGTTCTCACATGAGCAAAGGGTGCCACACTGACTCCTTACCAAATCTGTTATTTATTTCCCTCTTTGAGCATGTCTGACCGTGGTGCACTCAGTTGCCTTTAGGGTGTCAAGTGAGAGTCTGAGTACAATGGTGCTGTAGATAATAAATTTCTTCTAAGTCTGTTCATTGGTTGAGTTTCTCAGGATGGTTTATCAAACCCTTGTGAACTTTCCCTCCAGATCTTTATCAAAGACTTAAGAAAGGCAGTCTATTTGCATGTTAAGATGAGGAAGAAGAACAACCATTTTAAAAGATAAGGGTTGGAATTTATAAGCCTTTACAAACTGTTATTTCTTCCTCTGAGAGAAAATAAAAATGGGAGATAGTACAGAGGCAGTGCCACTGCAGATAGCATCATTTAGAGGGTTTTGAAACCTGGTATAATTTATCATTATATAAGATGCTTTGGTCTGCAAGATCAAAGCGACTGACGTTATCTATCTACATACAGCCACTGAATTGCCTCTTCAGAGTCCCAGACAAACATTTCATTAGTTACCATTCATCAGGAAATTGGGATGAAACGCCAAAACACTTCTTTTTAAAAGCTGGTGTGCGTTTCCTACACACGGCACTTTTAAAACAATCATTTGTATGGCACTTTGCTTCTGAGTGCTCAAACCACATCACTTTCCAAATATTTGCTGTCTTCATGACCCTCTTTTCCAGTCACAAGTTTTATGCTTGTCATTCCTTAAGTAGAGAAGGAGAGCCACAAACTATTTCAATCACAAAGTCACTTTGGACATAGGCATGAAAACCACAAAGTCATGAAGAAACAAGCTATTGAATTCATACAACTGCTGTATCATGTGTGTTTGTGGTTAGCAGATGGTTGCTGAAAATGACTCAGTATGTTCCATCAGAAACCTGTAACTGGCTTACCTGAACACCTGGGCTTGTGTGGGGGAAGATTCTCAAGACTGTATTGTGTAGAGAAGGGATAGAGGATGGTCAGTTAGGAATGTGTCTGTGGTCTGGAAATGGTACTTGGCGGTCCATGTCCCCATGGTAGGTGGGACAGTCACAGCAGTGGGGGTGCCCAGAAGTTCCAGTTTGGCTGCCAATGGTTCAACCAAACTTTATCACTCTAAAGCCATACATAGGGTTTCAGTTTGCTGCAAAGATGGAAACCCTAGCTACACACCAATGCTCCATTAACAGCATGGCGACAAACTAAATCAAACATCCATCCGAAGACACCAGAGAGCTGCCCAGGAATTCTAGGCTAGAAATGATACCCACAGACAGAAGCCCTCCAAGGGGCTGCCTCTTAGTGCTAGAGAATATGAGAAGCCCATAAGGTACAGGCTGAGACACAGCAGTACACAAAGACACTGTTGATCCTGTGGTTTGATGAGACTTTTCAACACACAAGGAGCCAGGGTACAGAGGAAAGGAAGGTCCAGGAGCATCTTGGTGAGCTCCGGGTTCCATGACAGAGTGCACCCACGTGAAGCTCTCATAGGCTACTTGCCTTCTCACTGTCTTGGAGGCTGCAAACTGGGTTGACAGCACAGTTTGGAAGAGGCCTCTCTCTGGCCATAGACACTGGTTTCTCACAGTGCTCTTGCCTAGGACAGGAAGAGTACTCTGTTGCCTTCCTCGTTCTATAAGGGCATTAATTATAGTGTGAGAACTCCATTCTCATGACCTCTCTAAACTCATTTTCTTCCAAACCCCCTATCTCCCAATACCACCATATTGCATACCTAAAGACAAAGAGGAAACTTGAAATCTGGCATACAGATAAGTGTGCTGACCAGATGTTGTTGCTGTAACATACCTGAGATAACTTAAAGGAGGAAAGAGTTATTTTAGTCATGGTTTTGGAGAATTCAGTCCATGGTAAACTGGCTTGGATATTTCCAGACCTGAGAGTGTCACATTCGATGGGTGTGGTAGGGTGTGCTGCTCACATCTTAGTGAACAGGATAAAGGGACAGGGAAAGGCAAACCCTTCAAGGATATGCCTTCAGCTACCTACTCACCAACCAGGCTCCACCACCTGCTAGACCATGCACTTAGTATTAAATCAACTCACATCACTCTCAAGAGCCAATCACCAAACACGTGAGCAGGGCACATCATCTCCAAACCAAAATGAATAGGAACCTCCATCTTCAGAGGGGAATAAATGTTCTCACAATTGGCGTTTTAGCAGAAGCAATGGAGCTGAAGCCATGGAGGGAAGTGCTCCTCAGAGTACTGAAAAATATTTCAACCTAGATTTCTGTCAGAGACAATATCCTCAGAGGGAAGGCAAAGTAAACCTTCCCTCATCACAAGTAAAATAAAGAGTTTCTGTTGGCAAAACAAATAAAAATAATATTGATGCAAACAGGAAGAAATTTAGAAAGAAACACACAAGTCCAATAAAGAACAAAAGCATGAAAAAGGTACGCAAGAAGTATACATGTGAATATAAAAATGTTAACTGTTCAAGATCATTACTAGCTGGTCTGAACTATAAGCAAATCAAGGATGCCTTACCCCCCACCAACCACACACAAGGAGAGGGGGGGGTGGGGAACTGACCCAAGACCTTCAAGTCTTTTATGTCTTTGACTGGAGAAGATATATATATTAATTTACAATGCGCTATCATCAAACAGGGATATATAGGATAACCTTGACTTTATAATCCTAATCCCTTACAGAAGAATTGATATTTATGGAAGTAATAAAATGACACAGGTAAAAATTTAAATAATTTCTTAAAACAAAAGAAGGTAAGTAATGGAGAAAAGGAACATAATACATATAAAATACACAAAATAAAAGTAAGGAAGATGATAGATATAATTTCAAGTGAAATTAAATAAAATATGAATAATTATTCACAGGGTGATACTATACAAATGATTCTATATTGATTATCAGTGTATTATCTCTGGCTCTTAAACACAACCCCTGGGCCCCAAATGCAAGTATTTTGCCTCCTCTGTGAACAAGGATTGGGCTTCTTATATGTCCCCCCCCCTCAATCTGGCTATGTTGGATTTTCTGAGTAGAGGACACTGGCCATGCACTGTGGGAGGAAAACATTCCACTCCCTGGGACCTATACTGCTTGGTCAGCTCCTTAAGATCTTGGGCTTCCCTCATTCCAGAATCCCACAGATGTGCAGCTTTCTCAGCACATAGGATCCTGCAGGGCATTTTGGTCCGTAAGACATCACAGTAGATCTTTCTAGAAGATCACATATGATGCTAAATTAGGGGAGGGTGATGATGGGAGAGAAAGGTTTAAACAAGGATTAGGGGTGGGGGATGAGGGAGAGTAGGGAGTGGTGGGAAGATTAATCAAACTAAGGACATATAAATAAGACATATTGTTGCAGTCAGGTTCACAATGCTGGCAGAAATCACCTGACCAAAAGCAGAATTTGGGGGGGAAAAAGGATTATTTTGGCTTACAGACTCGAGGGCAAGATCCATGATGGCAGGGGAAAATTATGGCATGAGCAGATGTTGGACATCATTCCCTGGCCAACATATGGTGGACAATAGCAACAGGAGAATGTGCCACGAACTGGCAAGGGGAAACTGGCTGAAATGCCCATAAGCTTGACCCCAACAATACACTGCCTCTAGGGGGCATTAATTCTCAAATCTCCATAAGCTGGAAACCTAGGATTCAGAACACCTAAGTTTATAGGGGACACCTGAATCAAACCACCACATATATGTTGCCTTACTACTTGGTAAGACAACTTAAAATACAAATTTTTTAAAAGACCAAATGTAGGTCCCTTACATGGGAGGACAAAGCTGCTCCCAGAAGCCATAAGGTATTAATAAAAAATTCCAAGGATGAGATACCTCCCCAGGAGTCAGGGAGTTCACAGAGTCCCCTAAAACAATATCAGCTATTGCCATGGCTTTTAGTTGCCCACAAACACTACATAGTAAGTCCGTATTCCTGAAGACACCATACACTTTGGTTGCATGATATAAAGAAACCGTGCTGGAAGCTTTTTCTCTGCTGGTTAGCTTTCTTCATACTGGAAGGTGCTATTAAACTGCTGGCGGAGAAAAGTCATCAACAATTCTACCCAGCTGTGTATCTTGTGTATTTTGCAACTGACCTGCAAGGCAAGATGTGTCCACTTGTGCAAAAGTGGCATGAAAGTTATGGGAGTAACCAATTACTTTCCGATTAGACTTGAAGCATGCTCCACAGGAAGTAAATTATGCCTAGAGCTTTAAATTTGACTAGAAGCCTATGGCTAGGGACTTAGGCACTAGCAAGGAACCCAATATTGTGGTTACGATAGTTGGACATCATGTCAAACTGTCTTCTAAATATCTGTTTCTTCCCATAGATTGGTATTCCTTGCAGCCATGATCTCAGAAGTTTCTTATTTAAAAATATTCTTATTTTTTCTTTTGTCTCCCTCCCATACCCCCCTTCCAGTGAATGCCTTCTTTATTTTAACTAGTCCCTATTCTGCTTTAATGCCTTCCCCCTACTTTGTCATTCACAATAAAATGTTGATGGGACCAAAATTGTACAGGCCTTATGCAGGTAATGAAAGTCATTGTCAAGTCAGGAATATAACGGCCACTTTGTGTCCAGAAGACAGTGTTCCAAAACATCCCCCCCCCCATCCTCTGGCTCCTGTGGTCTTTTGGACCCTCTTCTTCCCTGGGCCTTAGAGATTTCACATAGATGCCTCACCTAGCACTGAACACTAACTTGTTACCTATTTATTCTCAGTGCTTTGTCATCTGCACAAAAAATTTTTTTACCAAAAATTAGAGCAGCACTCTTCTACTGGCATAAACATATTCAGAACGCATGTATGAAGTATAAAAAACTTTTAAAATAAAAGAAAAATAGAAAACCAAATAGCATGAACTTTAAGGTGAAAAGCACTTGCATTTTACTGAGTCTAAGAATTTCTGATAATTAAAATATGACCTCAAGAGTATGAAAAAGCAGGGCTGGAAGCTGGCAGTGGGTAAGAATACATGGTACACAAGCCTGAGGGGCTGAGGGGGCCTGATCTGCCTGGAGTTTAACTTCCTAACACCCATGTAAGCACCCATAAGAGACCAGAAAACTACTGGTGCTTCCTAGTCACATAGTAACACCCCCACAAATACCTGAGAATGGCAGGTCCCAGTTCAGCAAGGGGTCTGTGTCTGATGAAGACAATGTGAAGAGTGATAGAGGAGAACATCAGACATTTGCTTGACGTCTGCACATACACATGCATGCACCAGACATTCACACCATACCACACACACACCATGCATATGACACCACACACACAGACCAAGAGTGTGAAAATGCAAGGCATGAAGTGGATGTCTTCCTTCCCTGAGCCCTACATTACTGCCCCTTGTGTGCTGAGCTACATTTTAAACCTTAAGCATGGGAATGGAAATTTTTGTGGTTGTGTGTATGTATAAGGTAGTGTGTTGTATGCATGTGAATGTGGCCTTGTAGCACCCCATGCACTAGCTTGTGTAAGGGTACACTCACCTTTATTGGCTTGAGTTTATTGTCAGTGTCCTGCTCCATTGCTCTTCTGTCTTCTCTCATTTGAGCTGGAGTCTCCTACTGGTATTAGAGTTTTTTTGTTTTTTTTTTTGAGCTCAGGCAATTTCCTGGTCTCTGCTCCCTTTTGTGGGGCTAAGATTACAGACACATACAGCCATGGCAGCTGTTTACAAGGGTTCTGGAAATTCAAATTAAGGTAGTTGCAGGTCTCTTCAGGTCCACATACTTGCACAGGAAGCATACTTAACCACCAAGTAACCTTACCAGCCCATGCCTGGTAAAGTTTTTGATAGGTACTATGATTTTAATTCCTATAATATCTGATACTGAATTTCTGATAAATCTTAACTCTAGATTCCATAGCCCATGAGCAAAATGCAACCACATTCTATACATAGCCCTGATTGTGAGAATTCTCACTTTAAATATGACTCCTAAGTTCCTACTTGTTCAGTGAGGCATCAAGACTGATTACATATTCCTGCCATGGCCAGTTTTAAGTCACCAACATGATGTATTCAATAAGAAAGTGAGAAAAAATATAGCAGCACACCATGGTATACATTCTGCCACGCAGCTACAGCAGATGTAAATAACTGTTAAGGACAAGAACACAGAATAGCACTACTGTTTGTGCTGTAATACGCCTAATTAAGGAAGTCATGAATTTTAAGAAAATTTAAATTTTTATTAAATTTGCTTAAACTATAATTAATTTAAAATTTCTGTACTTTCAATATAAAAAGTACATCACTGAGTAATCTCGTATTGAACAGTGTATTCACACAGTTCCTAAAAACTTAGCAATCAATTCTCATGAAGTTGGGCAAGCCATCTCAAAAGCACTGCTGACAGAGAGCTGGGTCATGATTCTGCATGTTTATTTCACTATAATTGCTGAGCTGTGTTCTCAAGTCTACTTTACAAATGAACAATATAAAGATTGGCAAATAAAAAAGTCATACACTCATGATCTTTCTATCATGATGGTTTTGTGTAGGTACTGTCAGGCACTGTGAGGTCATGGATATCCTGACATCGAAACGAAAGAGGGACTGATTGAGAGAGGGAGGGCATATGATGGAGAGTGGAATTTCAAAGGGGAAAGTGAGGGGAGTGAAGAAATTACCATGGGATATTGTTTACAATTATAGAAGTTGTCAATAATAAATAAATAAATAAAATATTTTTTAAAAGTCATACAGCATTTCATAAGCAATCCTCTCCTAATATGTAGCCCACTCCTATTTCTTATGCAATGTTTGGGGGTCATATTAAAGACAGGACTCTCAATATTGGTCCTCAGAGGTCTCCAATTCTAGAATCTATGTAGAGTTCATGAGATGGTTATGTTGTTACTTTGCAATGTGTATCTGTGATTTTATGCTACTTTTGTTCTGTGACATATTCCTTTAAACTTCCTGATTTTGCTTTGTTTACTCATGCTCCAATGTATAATTTCCTTGGTAACAAGAAGCACACCACAGGGACACAAAGCAAGGCAGAAGTAAACAGAGGGGAGATACTGCTTCAGGTTCCTTATACAGAAAGACAGGAATTTCCCAAAATTGACTGAAGGAGGCCTGTCACTGGAGGTACAACTATGGAACCAGTGTGTCTTTCCCAGCTGAACATCCACCTGATGTACTTGTTCGGGAATTCAGGGGCTATGGTTACAGCAGCTCAGAAGGTTTAGGATGTCGAATCCTCCCCTTCCTGGGATGTCTGAAAGGGAAAAGGGTGCTTTCTGGAATTCAGTTGCTTAGGATTTGGTATTATTTTTTCCAAAATAAATTGTGTTCATTTGTGTGTGTGTGAGAGAGAGAGAGAGAGAGAAGAGAGAGAGAGACAGAGAGAGACAGAGAGAGAGACAGAGAGAGAGAGAGAGAGACAGAGAGAGAGAGAGAGATGGACAGAGAGAAATGAATGGGCACACTAGGTTTTCTAGCCACTGCAAAACACTCTTCATGGTGAGAAGCAGTTTCCTCCTCCTCTAACTTCCATTGGCTTGGCAGTGCAGCATTCCTTACCTTCCTTCGTCCAAGAACAGACTTTCTCTGCATCCAGGAGTCCTGAGGATTAGTGGAGCTCATGTACTCTGGTGCTGGTGTGCTGTAACTGTCTGTGCCTGGGTGATAGTCAAAGCAGCCACGTTGTCCTGTCCACAGAGTGCATTTGTGTGACATCTCCTTGGTGGTACCTTCCCCTGGGCCAGCCTCACAATTTCAGTGTGTCCCCTTGCCCTCCAGCACTGCTGGCCCTGGACATGTGCTTGGGGCAGATGACACCCTCAACACATCCAATAGCAAACACTTTAAAAGCTACAGTAGTTCATTATATGAGGTTATGTTTGTCATTTATTCATAAACATATATTCTCAGTGGTCTGTTGCATTTACATATCTACCCACTATTGTTTTCCTTATTTTCTTGTGTATAGTATGTGTATGCAATGTGAGTAGGCAAACTGTATGCATGTGTGTACAGATCATGTGTCTTGTGCTCATGCATGCAGAGGCCAAAGGAGAATATCCTCTTCTATCTGGTTTCCTTAAGACGGAGTCTCTTTATGAACCTGGCACTGACATTTTTGGTCAAACTAGCTGACTAGTGAGCCCCAGAAATTCTGCAGTTTCCACCCTCTTCAGCAATGGACTCACAGCTGTGTGTGCCCATGACTAGCTTTTACCTAGGTGCTGGTGGTTGAACTTAGGCACTCTCAGAATGTTTTTACCCATTTAGCCATTTCCGAAGACCATTCCTTTAAAAAAAAAAAAAAGCTATTATGAACATAAATTTCATAGCACTCTTTATTTCCTTCTTGAGCATTTATACCCAGAAGTAGAATTTATGAGCCGAAGTGAATATGCATCTTAAGGATTTTGATATTTTAAATATTTATTTTATTTGAGGGGGAGATAAGGAGGCAGTTAGAAAGAATGGGTGCACCAGGGCCTTTGGCCACTGCAAACGAACTCCAGATGCATGTGCCACCATGTGCCTCTTATGTAGGGTCCTAAGGAATCAAACCTGGATCCTTTGGCTTTGCAGGCAAGTGCCTTAACCACAAAGCCATGTCTCCAGCACTGATTTTTGTTGTATAACTATTGTCTGAAAGTTTTTGAGGAGATTGCTCTTGACTGACATTGTTCATTATTTTTACTGTTAAACCATTTTTTTCCATTGACTTTAAGGTTAGGGCACACTTACTAAACAGTCACTTGCTTCATAAATTAGTTCTGTTCTCATACTTTTAGTTCTTTTCCATTACCGGGCCAACTTTTCTAGCTCTAGCAAAATGCTTTTAATTATCATATCTTTATACAGTCCTATGATGGTAAGGAAAAATACTTATTTTCTAATTAAATTTAAAAATGTTTTGAATTTTTACCCATTGTAATTTTTCACTAAAGTTGTTTACATTTAAAATTAATTTGCAAAGAAGTAACATTTTTCACAGTAATTTGCACTGCTTTTACACAAAATACTGCTGGAGCAAACTATTCTTTCATCTTATTCAACTTAACATTCAGTGGTTTTCTTTTTTATTTTAAAAAATATTTTTATTTACTTATTTGCAAGGGGAGAGAGAAAGAAGAGAAGAGACAGAGAATGTGTGCACTGGGGCCTCTAACAGCTGCACACAAATTCCAGATGCATATGCCTCTTTGTGCATCTGGCTTTATGTGGACACTAGGAATCGAACCCAGGTCGTTAGGATTTGCAGGCAAATACCTTAACGAATTGAGCCATTTCTCCAGCCTCTCTCTGGTTTTCTTTACAGAAGTCTGTTTGACTCATTGTTAAATGCATTCTTACATATTTTATATCTGTCAGTCCAGTTTTCTATCCAAATCACCTCCTCCCACATGAACGAAGCATCTCTGTTATAATTTAGTATAAATATACTATCTTCTTGCTACAGAGTTTTAAGTTGGACTTTTTCCAGTACTTTGAAATACTGTCCCAATGTTTTCTGACTTTATGGATTTCTGAGATGTCTGGTGTCTTTTTTGTTTTGAGTCAAGATTCCTGTGGAAGTATTGTGCCTCTATCCTATGGCTGCTTTAAGATTTCCAATCTGCTGTTAGTTTTCAGGTCTGCAAAGCTGCTGCTATTTTGTCTGGATCTGTTTGCCTCACTCTATGACTCAGTGAGCTTCTTGCATACACTAGTTTATAATTTTGAACAGATGCATAAAAATCATGGTCATAACTTTTCAGAAAATAGCTCCATACTCTGTCTCCTGCTTTCCCTTAGCTTTTGTTTTCCTCTTCTTGAGTAGATTCTGTTGTTATGTGATAATTCCTCTGCTCTTTCCTTCTTTAGGGTGGAGTCTTGTGTTGTATTTTTAATTGGACATTGTTGTCTTCATCTTCAACAATTCCATTTTGTTATTTTTCCTTTTGTTTTACTACGGAAAAATATTCATAGCACAAAATTTGTGATTTTAACTATCTTTATGTACACATGTTGCTGTGGATGTTTTCATATTGCCATATCAACACTGTACTCACCAAATACTAAGTTCTCCACTTCCTGGGAACCCTATACCACTCTGCCCATGAACCTCACTACTCTAGGTTCCACATGTGAGTGGGGTGTCACAGTATTTGTTTTTCTATGTTTACTCCTTTCATTTGGTAACCTGTCATCATTCATTGTTTCCTCCTGCTGACCACTGATATGTGTCACCAGGTTAACCACACCCCTGCCTTAGCTCCTTGCTCAGCTCCCCTTTCCTGCACTCAGTTTGAAAGTGTCCAAATGGCAGAAATTCATGGCAACACTATGTGTGTGTGTGTGTGTGTGTGCGTGTGTGTGTGTGTCTGTGAGTGTACATCTGTTACTTTGGTCTCTATGAGCTCTCTGTATGTAACTGCTTCCAGGGGAGTGACACAACTCAAATTTAACAATATAAGCCATGCACCCGGGCTAAGTGTTCTCTCTCTGCCACTGCTTTCCATTACAGGCCACTCCATGGTGCAGTGTTCAATGAAAATAAGAGCTCTCACCTCAGAGGGAATATGGGATCATTTATCATTTTAACTATCTTTAAACAAACACTTACATAGTTATGAACTTTTTCATCTCCCAAAATCAACTAAATATGAGTGACCATGGCCTAGGAACTTGGATTCAGGTTATTTCAAATACCACATTGCAACGTGGAAATGGTTTCATGAAGGTTTTATAGTTATACAGTGTAGTAGTTTGAACGGATGTCTGCCAATAGATTCAGGAGTTTATTAAAGCTTTCGATCTCCAGCCTGCTGGCTGTAAGAGGGGTCACCGTGTGTGGATCCCGGGGTGCAGCCCTAAGGTGTTACTGAGAGAGGTCAGAATTCCAGACTAAGGTATGCAGAGTGCTTGAGCTCTGCCTGGGGTTCCCAAAGTGTGCTTGCTTTGGGTGGTGTTGGCTGCTTTTCTCTCCGCATGGATCTGTGTAAAGGGGTGCAGCTTCTTCCACCATTATGGAAATTTCATTGGATTTGTAAGCTTCATATAAATTCTTTCCTCCTATAAACTGTGTCTGGTTTGGAGGTTCATCCGACTAAGGTGAAGCTGTCTATGACACACAACAAAGGACACTTTTTAAATACATTGGTGGAAATGTCATGTGGGCATGTTATAGCAAACCAGAGAAAAGTCTGTTATATTACACCATCTAATGACAGTCTTAGCTTTTAGGTTGGTGGAAGCTAGTGGTCTCTTAAGTTAACACATTCCAAGTCACAGGAATAGTCACAAGGATGTTAGGTCAGACATTGAGGTGGACAATGAATGGCTATTAATAGGACTAATGATAGCTCAAGACAATTTGGCTCTTGATGTGCATCATTTCAACTCTCCACAATAATGAAGGTCTAAGGAGCCAATCAATCTTGTAGAACCTTTAGCATAGGTGTGTCTCCCCCCTCCCCCATCCCTGAACACCATTTGCTTTCAGATAAGACAGATAAGGAAAGAAGGAAAGTCCACACCAACTGCTGGAATCATTTTCCCTGGGGTTCAAAAGGACAACAGAATACTTACCTTGCCAGTAACAGAGGATTCAACTTTTTCAGCTAACCCCTCTTTCAGAGGCCATCTCTGTAGAAGAAAGGTAAAGGAAGAAGCAAATAGGAAAAGCATTATAAAATTAGCTTATCCTAGCTTACCTCTTGACTTTAACATATCATTTCTTTGGGTACAAGGTTTTGCAATAAAATATCTTTGGAAGCTTTTCCTACCAGTCTTCTCATCTTACTGAGGCACATGGGAGGAAGTCTCTTTCAAGATAAGCTACAGGATTTGTGTGGACCAGTGCAAAATAAAAATTCGGAGCCCTCCTTTTGGTAGTTAGCAGCAGCAGAATGAATGGAGCCAAACATGAGGCTTTCTGAGCTCAAGGTCATGTTGGACCAGGAACTCATCAACAGTGACTGGCACGGGGACACAAACCAGAAGACCTGTTACTGAGCAGAAGTGTTGATTACATACAGCTCACACAAAACTTCAGTCTGATTTTGCACATGAACTAGAACCAAGGACAAAAATACAACCCTCAGAAGAGCTTACAGGAGCACACTTCATCAAGGAAAGCGTGCTCTGATGAACTTGGAGAGCGGTTAAAAGAACGGGTCAGCCTGTTCTAGCAACGAGCTGCGGGACTGAGCTCCGACTCATAAACCCAGCTGTGTGGGGCCTTCCTCTGCTCACAGAAGCAGTAAGTGGCTGTTTCTGCTGAGGCACAACAGAACAAGTGGTTGGTCCATGGAGAGGCCTCTAGATTCTTCTACTGGGTTCAGAGGGACCTGATGGGAAACCCTTAGCAGGCAACATCGCGGCAAGCACTATGGTAGGTGGTCCAGGCTGTCTTGACAGGCTTGGCGGCATATGCAGCCACAGCTTCTTCAATTAAGTCCTAGGACATACTGCAAGCACCAGCCTGACGGGATTTTTTTTTTCTCCCAGAAAAGGCAAACACAAGTACACAAGCACGCTGCAGTGCTTGGACTCACACACTTGCATGTAGATGCACAAAATGCCAGCTGCACAGGCACCGGTCCAAAATTAAAGGTACCTGGCTTGAAATAATAGCTGGCCAGCAGTCCCTGACGCAAGTACACCCAGCCCTTGACACAAAGTCTTTCCAGTCATCTATGATTAAGTTATATGAGGATTCCCACTTGCTTCCGGGCTGGCGGGGCCATGTTAAAAAAAATGCACGCTTTGTTTCTTTATCTAAAACTGCGAGCACGTCTGCAGCTGCATTCAGCTCCCGACGCATTCAGAAGCACGCAAGACAGCGACAGCTCAGACCCCCACTTCGGTGCCGCGGCGCTGCTCCAGCCCTTCCCCTGGACACGGCCAGGGCGCGAGGCATGCCGGGGATTGCGGTCCACAACTCTCCGTGGGTTGGAGCCGCCATGGGTGTCGTGCATGCTGGGAAGTGTAGTCCGCAGCCCTTTAATTACAGACCGGCAACGCCCCTAACAATGTATACTGGGAAATATACTCCATAACTCTTCAGTACAGGCAGGCGCCGACCCTGTGCAATGCATCCTGGGACTGAGGCTGTCCGCCTCCTGCCCCACGACTAGAGCTGCCCGATTATCCTGCTGTTGGGAGATGTAGTCCACCGCGTTCCCCATGCGGTTATCACTGAGAGTGGCGCTCCGGGCCATTACGGCAGCGTCGCTCATGTGCGTGCCTCAGGTCCTTCCAGAGCGGCTTAAACTAGCCATTGAGCTGCATTCCTTCCTCACAACCTTGGACCCTGCTCTCTGAGGAGCCGGAGAACTCGTCAGATCTATATGAGATCCAGTCACAAAACCGTAGAACCCTAGGCAGGCACTTGGTTTGGACAACCGAGATCATTCTGAGGGAAAAAATAAACTTTAAAAATTAAGAAAAATAATAAGAAACAGAAGAATGAGCACGATACTTAATGGTGCTGAATGAAAGAAAAGGTTTTCCAACTCAAAGTTTTTAAGGAGCAGCACTGCTCTGAAAGCAAAATGTTTCTTTTTAAATTTAATATGATTTTGATTTTTATTTAAAATTTAACTTTGTTCAGCTGTGTTTGAACCAATCATCACAGGTGCAATGCAAGCACGCTATCACTGTGCTACATCTGAAATTTTATTTTAAATAAAATATATTGTGTGTATATATTTAAGATGTACATGATATTTTGATATATGCATATATTTTGGAATAATTACATCAAAAAATTAACATCTACTATAACATACTTTTTAGAAGATTTTAATTTCTAAGTCATTTTAAGCTTATGATACATTGCTATTTATAGTGTGATGCAATAGATATGAACTTAGTCCTCGTGTCTAATTAAAATTTTGTGTACTTTAACCAACAGCTCCCCAACCCAAATTCTCCTACACCCAATCTTTGTAACCATTCTTAGCTCCCATGAATTCAACGTTTCTGGATTCTACATATAAACAAGATTATGCAATGCTTGTCTATGCCTGGCTTATTTCATATCACATAATGTCTTCCAGGCTTATCTATGTGGTTGCAGATGACAGGATTGCCTCTTTTTAAAAGGTTGTGTAGATAGATAGATAGATAGATAGATAGATAGGATCATATGCTAGTTATATTTTTAATTTTCTGAGGAACCTCCATGTTGTTTTCCATAATGGTTTCACTAATTTACATTTCTACTGTCAGTGTACCACGGTTTCTTTAACTTAATATGCAAACTAGTACTGGTCACTTTTAGTCATTTTGATGATAGCTATTCCTTACTGGAATGGCACATCTCATTGGGATTTTAATTTGCACTTACCTAATGACTAATGATACCCAACAATTGTTCATACATCTTTTAATCATTTGCATGTCTCCTATTCAGAAATGTCCATGTAGGTCCTTTTCCCTGTTTTCATTTGGGCTATTTGGTGTTTTTTGCTTAAGTTGAGCTTCTTATGTATTTTGAAATATTAGCCCCTTATTAGATACATGACTAACAGTATTTATTTTCATTACATAAGTTATCTCTTCACCCTGTTGAATACTTTTTATGCAGAATTTATTTATTTATTTTTTATTATTGACAACTTCCATAATTGTAAACAGTAGCCCATGGTAATTCCCTCCCTCTCCCCACTTACCCCTTTGAAACATCACTCTCCATCATATCCCCTCCCCCTCTCAATCAGTCTCTCTTTATTTTGATGTCATGATATTTTCCTCCTAATATGATGGTCTTGTGTAGGTAGTGTCAAGCATTGTAAGGTCATGGATATCCAGGCCATTTTGTGTCTGGAGGAGCATGTTGTAAGGAGTCCTAAACTTCTTTTGGTTCTTACATTCTTCTTCTTCTTTTTTTTTTTGTTTTGTTTTGTTTTTTCGAGGTAGGGTCTCACTCTAGCCCAGGCTGACCCGGAATTCACTATGTAGTCTCAGGGTGGCCTCGAACTCACAGCGATCCTCCTACCTCTGCCTCCCGAGTGCTGGGATTAAAGGCGTGTGCCACCACGCCCGGCTTTGGTTCTTACATTCTTTCTACCACCTCTTCCACAATAGACCCTGAGCCTTGGAAGGTATGATAGAGATATTTCAGTGTTGAGCTCTCCCCTATCACTTTCAGCACCATGGTGCCTTCTGAATCATCTCAAGGTCACTGCCATCTGAACAGAGAAGCTTCTCTAACCAAAAGTGGGAGTAGCATTAATATATGGGTATGAACATTAAGAGAAGTGCTTACTGGGAATTTTGGTGAGCATAGTATATACATTTAGCTAGACACCAGCAGACGTTACACCCCTAGAGCTCATGACTACCCCTGTTGTAGGTTTTCAGTATCAGGGATGTATTCCCTCCCATGGAGTGGGCCTCCAGTCAAATTAGAGGATAGTTGGTTTCCCCCATAACAGATGTGCCACTATTGCACCAGTTGACTCATTTGGCCTGGGTGGCCAAATATAAGGCTTGCAGTGTCCACTGTTAAGTATCTTCAATGGTGATTTCTCTATCTCTCATTGAACTGCATGCAGTGTGGCTTTTTCCAGCTTTCTGTCAGCTGGTCTACATGGAGGAGGTTTTCAGCTCAGCTCCAGCAGGATTTCTCAGTGACCTTATGCAGGAATTATTGATGTGATATAACCCCATTTACCTATTTTCCTATTGTCTGTGCATTGTGAGTCATATCCTTTGTCCAGACTAATGTTAATATGCTTTTTCCCCTTTGTTTTCTTCTAGTTTTATAGTTTTACACCTTATGTTGAAGTCTTCAGCCCATTTTGAATTGATTTGTATATGAGTAAGATAAAGGTTTAATTTCATGTTTCTTCATGTATATGTCCATTTCTCAATACTAATTATTGAAGAGAATGGCATGTTCTCATTGTGTACTCTTGATAGCTTGGATAAAGATCAGGCATAAATGTAGAAACTTGTTTCTGGGCTCTCTGTTCTGGGCAATCGGCCTGTTCGTATATGTTCATGGCAGCACCATCCTCTTTTGAACTGCAGTTCAGTGGCAGACTTTAAGGTCAGGTTGCATGATAACTACAGCTTTAGTCCATTTTTTTCTGATTACTTTGATGACTAGAAATCCTTTGAGAGTCCATGTAAATTTTAGGAAATAGTTATCTTACTTTTGCAAAAATATCATTAGGATTTGGTTGAGGATTGCAATAATTTCATACATCAGTTTTAAAGTATGAACATTTTAATAATAACAATTTTCCCAATCCATGAACGTAGTATGCACTTCCATCTAGATGTATCTTTTTAAATTTCTTTCAACAGTGTTTCACAGTTTTCAATATATAGTTGTTTCACTGCTCTAATTCTTAAACATTTTTTGATTTTTGATACTATTGTAAAAGTGATTGTCTTCTTGATTTTTTGCATAGTTTGTTATTAATATATAAAGGGATTTGTGTATGCTGACTTTCATCCTACAACTTTATTCATTTGTTAGTTTGAACAGGTTTTTTGGGGGGTCAGTGGGAGAGGCAGACACTAAAGTCTTCAGAATTTCTTAGGTAAAAAAAATAAAACAAAACATGCTACCTGAAATCATACAAGTTTTTTGCTCTATTTTGTTGAGATAGATTGGCTTCAAACTCCCAATGTAGCCAAGAATGACCTTGAACTCCAAATCCTCCTGCATCTACCTCCCAAGTGCTGAGATTACAGATGTGTGCCACCATTCCAGGGTATTGTTAGGGGTTTTTAAACACAAAATGATGAATTTTGTCATGCCTTTACTTTTTCTTATGTGACATCCCTATGTACTTTATGTTTCATTCTGTTAATGTAATTTATCACTTTTATTAATTTGTATACTTGAACCTACAGGTGTATCTAGAGAAGAATTACATTTGATCATGTTGAATGGTCATTTTAATGTGCTGTTGTATTTGATTTTGTTGAGGATTTTTATCTATTTTCATTAAGACTTTTAGCTTGCAATTTTCTTGAGATAAGAATAAAGCAAGTTAGAATAAGCAAGGGTTGCACTGAGAGGGAAATTGAATAGCAGAATTAAAATATGTGTTGTGAGCTGGGCATGGTGGTGCACACCTTTAATCCCGGCACTTGGGAGGCAGAGGTAGGAGGACTGCCATGAGTTTGAGGCCACCCTGAGACTACATAGTGACTTCCAGGTCATCCTGGGCTAAAGAGAGACTCTACCTTAAAAAAACAAAACAAAAATATGTGTTATGGGCTGGAGGGATGGATCAACAATTAAAGATGCTTGCTTGCAAAGCCTGATGTCTATGGTTGGGCTCCCCAGTATCCACATAAAGCCAGACACACAAAGTGTTGCATGCACCTGAAGTTCATTTGCAGTGATGGAAGAAGGCCCTGGCCCACTTATTCTCTCCTGCCTTCAAATTATCTGTGTTACAAGGCACAGAGAGAAGGATATAGTTCCACATAATAAGTAAAATAACTTCATAAGAAGAAAATAAATTCCTTTAAGTGAGTTTGAGGACTCCCAAGAAAAAAGCCTTCTTTAAAAGTAGAATTTACTACCACTTTCAAATATCATTAAAAGAACCTATATTTGGGAAAATTTCCTGGAGAATTATAAAGAAATATCAAGTACATTTTTGTTTATTTTGAGACAGGGTCTCATATAGCCAAGGTTGTCTTTAAACTTGCTATGTAGTCAAAGAATATTTGTGATTGAACTTCTGATTCTCCTGCCTCTGCCTCCTGAGTGCTGAGATTACAGGCATGCACTATCATACATGATTCATGGTAAGGATCAAACTCAGGGTTTCACATATGCTAAGTATGTATTCTACTGATGAGTATAGCCTCAGGCCTAATAGTTTTATTTTGTGTCTTAATTTTTTACATTTTTTAGGATACATGTTCTTTTAAAAAATGTAAGCAGAGGCAGGCAGACAGAAGAGAGAGAGAGAGAGAGAGAGAGAGAGAGAGAGAGAGAGAGAGAGAGAAAATATGGGCATTCCAGAGCCTTTAGCCACTGCAAATATACTCCAGACACATGTGCAACTTAGTGCATCTGGCTTTACATGGGTACCGGGAAATCAAACCTGGGACCTTGGGCTTTGCAGGTAAGTGTATTTTTTTTTTTGAAGCAAGCCCAACAGACTGGCTTTTTTATGTGTCTGTGTGTGAGAGAGAGTGGGAGAGAGAGGGAGAGAATTGATGAGTCAGGACCTGCAGCTACTATAATCAAACTCCAGATATGTGTGATACCTAATGCACATGTGCAACCTTACGCACTTGCATCACCTTCGACCTGGCTTATGTAGGACCTGGAGAGTTGAACATGGGTCCTTAGGTTTTGCAGGCAAGTAACTTAACTGCTAAGCTATCTCTTCAGCTTGCAGGTAAGTGTCTTAACCGCTAAGCCATCTCTCCAACCCAACATGTTTCTTGTATAAATAAAAGAGTACCCTTTAAGAAGACTGCCACTGCAGGAGGGTTGAGCAAGCAAGCTTGTCTTGTCCTGGTGCCATGCCTTAGTACTCAGGGGACACAAATATCTGTCCTCTTCTCTGGAGACCATACTTCTGGTAGCTGAACTGGGTCTGAGGACATATAGAGTCTCCTCTGGTCCCTGATCTGTGTTTCCTCTTATGATTCTGTGTTCTTGGAACCATAGGTATGCCCCTGCCCTCTGTATGAGAGACAAGCCTAGGAGGCCATAACCACAGATATGCGGGGGAGGGGAGTAAGTGACTGATGTAGGACCAAGTGCACTGGGGTCTGTTCAGAAAGGGAGAGGGAGACCTCTTGTAGGCAGGAGGGGATATGGCAGGGGTGTATCACAGGCAGCACAGTTGACAAGGTTAGCCCTGCCTACCAGACTCAGTAGCATGCTGAATTCTGTGGAGTATTAAAGAAATGCAAGGTCTTTGTTGTCAGGGTAGTTTTAAAGGCAATGTTCACAGAAGGATAGAATTAGAAGGAGCCCAGATCTTGGAGGGGAGATGCAATGGATTTCTCAAGTTTTGGGCTGTAGTAGGAAATGTTCTCTTTTCTTTTCTACCTCCCTCATTTCCTCCCTCACAACTGAGGTGATGGATGGTACCCAGCCCCTCTTAGCCACGAAGACTCCCCACAGGACACCGAGTGCTGAACAGATGTCCTCAATCCCTGTTTGTCAGGAGCCAGAATTCCATGCTGCTCTCCCCTGATATGTTTCTGGTTGGAGGCAGAGAGTTCAAGCCTAGAGTTTTATAGAGTATAAACTTCTGTACCCAGGCCATCCCTGCCAAGCCATCTCCATCCACTCATGTCAAGGACCCCAGCTCTGTATGCATGCCCTCCTATTTGGGAAATGGAGTCATTGATGGAGTCTCACAGTGAGACCTCTCACTTCTTCCTCCTCTGAGAACATGGGCTTGCTCTGGGATCAAACAGTTCTCCATGGATTCTGGTTCTGCCCTTAGTAGGTATGAGATCATGGACAAGTGATTAGCTACCCTAGGTCACTACCCATGTCCAAATTAATATTTATGTCTATCTTACAGGGTTACTGTGAGGATTATGACAATGTATGGGAAGTGAAATGCCTGCAATATAGGAGAATGTCTTCCAAAGGCTGTCATGGTGATGGTCCTAAGAAGGCAAATAGTTAAAACAGAGCACAGATGCCTCATCCAAAAACACAGCAAACTGGGCTGTTTTCACGGTAGTTTCTGGCCACAAGTCACAGGGGAAATACTGACACTCTTTTGCCCCCATCCTACAAGAGGGACCATAGTTATCTCATTATTGTGAAGAACATATGAAAGGTCACAGGCACAGAGGAAGCTCCTAGACACATACATCAGAGGAGCAGTGAGAATACCATCTAGCTCCTTCACACAGAGCCCTGTGCTGCACTCAGACACACTTGATGCCCTTTAGTGCTGTTCACAAGAGGGAAGCAGCTTCTGTAATAAATCAGGAGAGATAGCACAGCTTTGCACCAGTATCAGGGGTGACATCGCACTGCAGGGATCATCTCTGGGCAGTATGTAGGCATAGCAGTGTCTGGAGGAAGCTCTGAATGCAAGGGCTAGTCATGGAGCATATGAACAAGGACATGTGGGGTGGCTGCCTTGTGGAGACTGGAAAGGAAAGGCAGAAAAAGCCCATCTTTGGAGGAAGATGTGAGGATGAAAAGGCAAATGCAGGTGTGTATTTATGGGGCCTGAGAATTGTTGGACCTGAGAGTTGGTTGTGAGGCAGAGCCGTGATGCAGTCATGGCTGCACATTTTCCTGTAGAACTAGGCATGCAAAGTTAAGTACCTGTGGGATACAGATGCTCAGAGATGTTGCAAAGACTCAGTAATGTCTTGGAGCCTCCACACATGGACCTGGAAGATCATCCAATGTACCTCCAATAAAGTACAAAAATGGGTTCAGTGAGGTGATTTCCATTTCTGGTGTCTCTTGCTGTCTTTGCAAAGCTTCTCTTGAATCTGCAAGGATTGAATCTCTACAGTTTTCTTTAGGATGTCATTAAATCTCTGATGCACCATGGAAGCTGAGGCTTGATTCAAACAGAAGGTGCAGGGTTACAAATGTTCTTTGCTTTTTAAAATCTCAGTCATTTTATGGATGCCATGGCCATAAAATAGCTTTTAATATATAGGCTCAAGATATATGCTAGAGCAATTTCAAAGGCATCCAGGATGACCTGGACTAAATGTAGTTCATTTAGAGACAGCCTGCCCTGCTCTGGGGATCTGACACACGGTATAAAATCCATTCTAGCCAAGGAATGCTCTCACTGCTCCCAAGTAGTTTTCTTTTTCTTTTTCATTCTCCCCAACAGTTTTCCCTTTATGGTCTCCCCCTTTTTTTTACTGTAGGTCTCTGTTGTTCATACATTCAAACACTTAGTCCCCAGCTGATGGTAGTGTTTTGAGAGGTTGTGGAACTTTGGAATACGTGACCTTACTAGCAGAAGTGAGCCCTTGGGGATGGCTTTGAAGTTGACATTCACTTAGAATTCTAGCCTGAATTCTCTGCTTTCTGATCTGCCAACATGTGAGGAGCATCTGACATAGGTTCCCACCACCACTGATGGAGCCATCCCAGCTGCCATGCCTTCCATCATAGTGAACTCTATCCTCCAAAATTGCAAACCAAAATAAGCCTTCATCTTTTACCTTGTTCTGTTAGGAATTTTGTCACAGTTATAACATAGAACATTGGTGCTGAGAAGTGGGTTAATTAATTGAGTAATTACTGAGATAAACCTGATCATATAGTTTGCATGCTTTCGGAACAGTTCTATGGGAGGACTATGATAGAATTTGGAACCAGGAATCACAGAAACCCTAAATTTTTCTAAGCAAAGCTTAATGGATGATGCTGATGGAAGTTCAGAAGCTCAGAATATAGATAGGAATGAAGACAGCAAAGACTACACTCATGAGGTTTCCAAAATTGCCCCAGAGTCCATTTACATTACATTCTGGCAAAGAATCTTCCTGTGTCCAGAAAATCTGAGTGATACCGGATTTAAAAGTAATGAATTGGGAAAAGTAATGGCCTGGGGAGGCTGCTCAGTTGACAAAGCATACCTTGCTTATTTTGGAGTACCCCAATTCAATCTCTAGACCCTACATAAAAGGCAGGCTTCTGTAATCCAAGCATGCTAACAGTGACAGTAAGATGGGAAGTGGAGACTGCATATTCTACACTTTCTGAAAGTTCTAGCTCAAATAGCTTATACTTATAAGCATCTTTGCCAGTAATCTCCATTTTATACAAAAGGTGCTTGTGTGATTCCTTATATATCAAGTTCTTTGTTCCTACTTCCACAGAAAAGCTGCAGTATCTTTAACTGTGATGACATAGACATTTCTCGTTCCTTCTCAAGCCTGAGTAAGAACCTTTACCATCTGTTGCAGTTACCTTCTCAATTCTAGGACAAAAGACCCTATTAGAAGCAGCTGATGGAAGGAAGCATACAGTACCAAGAGGAAGTTTCATCATGCTGGGGGAAAGTATAACAAGAGCAAGATACCAGGGTGTCCCATCTTGTCACAGCAGTAGGAGCAGCAAGAGGGAGCTGGCTCTGTACACCCAGTGGGTTGGACTCAAGGTCTGCCTACCACCTCCTCAGAGACACATCTCCTCCATCAAGGCTTTACCACCCAAAGGTTCCACCAGCTGGGGTTTATGCATGAGGTTTAATCGCAAACACATTAGACAACGGGGACAGTTCACATTTAAACCACATCATCAAGGTAGGAAGCCTAAGGGACTCTCTCACAGAGGACTTTAGCAACCACTGCCCATATGTATTAGTTACTTTTCTCATTGTTGTGACAAAATATCAGGCACAAACAACTTAAGATAGACGGGTTTATTTCAGCTTACAGTTTGAGAATACATCCATCATGGCAGGAAGGCATGGCATCAAGACCATGAGGCAGCTGGTAACATTGCCTTCATAGTTAGGGAGCAGAAAGAAGTGAATACTTTCTCCTTTCTATTTAGTCTAGGACCCAGCAAGGAATGATGCTTTCCACATTTAGGGAAGATCTTGACACTTCGGTTAAGCCAGTCTGAAAACTCACTTACAGACATACCCAGAGGTTTGTCCCCTAGATCTTGTCAAATTAATGATCAATATTGACCATGCCATCTATCATTTTTGACCATCAGCATGAAGTCTATTGCCAACCCTGTATTATAAATACCATGGTTCCTAACTCCTCTCATTTCATATAATTTATTATATAATATATTATTATAATTTGAATGTAAAAGTTCCCAATAGGCTTATGTGTTTGAACAACAGTCTCCAGTTGGTGGTACAGTTGTAGAAGGTTGTGAAACCTTTGAAATGTAGGGCCTAGCTGGCATATTTAGGCCATGATAGTCAGCTTTGAAGGTGATACTTGCTTCCTCTTCCAGTTCAAGGTCTCCATGACTCCTGTCTGCCACTGTGATGTCAAAAGCTATTGAAAGATCCTTTGGCCACAGACTAAGCCATTTTTGCCACCATGCCTTCAAACTTAGAGCCAAAATAATCCAATATTCTTTCAAATTGCTTCTCTGAGGTATTCTGTAATAGCATCAAGAAAAGTTAAAGTGAATGGAGAGCCTGGGATATAACTGGGAGTACTCTCCCTGTCCCCTGTGGCCTGCCATTGCCAAGAGCTTACCAAGAGGGACCCATGCTTTCACAGGGGTCTCAGTCTTTGGGATACTGCTCTTACAAAAGAAATGCCCTTTGGGGACTATTCCATTGGCTTATTGTTAGTGTCAATTAAAAAGTTGACAGGCACCTGAAAGTGAGACATCTATCCAAGGACTATGGAAGCTAAGTTTGTTTGGGGTCAGGAAAGAAAGGGGGCAATAAGGTAGATGTGAATATCAGGTTTCTAGTGAGGAAAGCATGTGCAAGCTGGCTCAGTCAATAGTGATCCCTCAGGAAGTGGGTGGCCAAAGTGAGCCCAGGCAAGAGGAGCAGGTGAACCCTCTTGCTGGGTTCAGACAGCAACCTGTGTCAGGCTTGCCTGAAGGCATTTACACGTGGGGCTAAAGTGGTACATCACTGTCCCTCACCCTGGAGCTAACCCCGTGCAGTCCTCAGGGACAGCTGCAGTGACAACTGGGCTCCAGGGATGCTGAAGCCATCTGCTGGGAACCATTTGTTGGAGGGACTCACAAATAATGGGTCTCTTCAAAAGGGTGTCAGGGTTTTGACAGATCCAAGGTGGAAGGGAATGTGCCTAGGGAAGTGGACTCCAGTTGGCTTCAGCACCACCATGTGTATGCATATCTGTGGTTGGCTGAAAAACACTGTCCCTCAGTTACCCAGAATCGATGAGACCATGCACCCTGAAGGAAGTGGACCACTGACCCCAGGTAAAGCTCTTGGCTTGCATCTTTCAAAATGAATAAAATCATAGATGTGTAATGTACATTTATTCCAAGTGAAAGTTTACACTTAAAATGATATCAGGTCTCTTTGAGGTAAACAGGGGATGAGAGCTCTCTGAACCATGTTATGAACCAAACTTTGCTTAAGTGGTCAGTGCCTAGTCTAAGAGATAAACACTGGCTGGCTTTGTCTTTAAATTGACCTTCAATCATTGTGTGTGTGTGTGTGTGTGTCCTCAAAGATCAAACACAAAACTTTCTTATAATCCCAGAGGTAGAAACACACCTGACTGGAGACTAGTGCTTTGGGGCTGGCTTGTGACATGTGCACAGTTCCTCCCCTCCAAGCCTCACACAGTTGGATGCCTCTCTGCTCAGGTACTGGCCCAGGCCCACATGTGGACTCTGAATGGAAGCCTTCTTTCCCAAGATATGACTTAGGAACACGATAAATACAAATGTAAATTAGCTGTCAACCAGATATTAAAATGGATTTTTAAGAAGAATTTATCTACTTTAAAAGCAAGTAAAGATGATCCTTCTGCTAAATGATTTGAGAGTGTAATTGGCTGATGAGGGGGTAGAAAAACAGTAATAAAAAGAAAGTGCATTTAATTTCAGCTTGTCACTTCCAGCTTTATAAATTGGTTTATTCCAAAATGAATACTCGGTTTCCAATATTAAATTACTTATTTTTTATTTATTTAATTTTGTTCTTCTTCAACCTATATTGTGACTCCTCAAATACGCCCACCAGGAGGCAAAGGAATAAAATGTGAGTTTTTTTTTGTGCAAGTTTTAAGGTCTGCTAAAGTGGATTGTTATGTTGAAAGACATTTCATTTCATTGGTGTCAATTTACAAACCTAGTTTGCTCTGGGTATCCTCAGATAACTTGTTGGGATGAACTTGAGTTATGATGACTGTATCTTAGTCCCATCATGGAAATGTTAACCATATGTAAAACTCCCCATATTTCCCAACCAAACTTTAGTAAGATTCTACTCAAAGGAGTAGCTATATGTGCTCAGCTGGCTGTGCTACCCAATGCATTTGGATCGACCAGAATCTTGATCTTCACTTAGATCTATTTATCCAAGTAAAAGAAGAAACCTGATCCATGTATTTGGATATGACAATACCCACACCCTAACTAGGAATGGGCTGAGAAATACCACTCATCTTTTCTTGGAAGAAAAGAAGAGAGAAAAATTATTAGGGACAGAACATTAGGGTAATGCAATGGCCTTCTACCTGGGGCCTTCAGACTAGCCACAAGTATTATCTAAGACCTTTGCAGAAATTAACATTCTTGGATATCCTTCCCACAACACCTATTTAACATTTGCTCTGAAGCTGAGCCTCAGCAGATTTCCTTCCACTAAGCCTCCAAAAGACTCTGAAACATGCTCAAGTTTAACAGCCCAGAGAGCTCTGGAGTCTCAGGAATGAGTCTCAACTCTGCCACTTATTGCCTGTGTGAACTCCATAAATTACCTGACTTCTAGGAGTCAGAGGTTCTTTCTATGTAAATGGAGATAATTGAGCCTACTTTGGCAGACTGCCATTCAGTATGTTCTATATTATCTTAAATAAACTTCATAAGAAAGTGTGTCTTATACATGAAGTGGGACAGAGAGAATAAACCTTCTAGACTGGCTCTCAGTTAAAGTATTCACATGGAGTCCTCAGACATGAAGGTCAAGGTGACAGTCTTGAGTCCCTGACTCAGTTTAGGAGGTCATTCAAATACACTTCTATACCCTTGAACTTCCTCATTCACTTGGAATATAAAATTGCTGAGATCCGTGAAAAGGAAAACGTGTAAGGAAATGTGTTGGTGTTACTGAGTGTCTCCCATTATAATGACAGGCACTCCCAGGGAACATGATGTTTGTTTCCCTGCCATTGAAGAGTTATCATATAGGTACTATGCTAAGGTGGGCTTATAGCTCCCAGTGCTTATGGAAGTCAGTCCAGCCTACTTTGTGGGTATGGAGAGTGGAGGCTGCATTGTGCCTTGAGGGTCAAGGGATCAAGATGATGAAGGGAACACACACTAGCTTCCTAGATCTAGGGTAAGAGTCACAGATTACATAATAGAGATTTACCTGCCAGGTCAAGGAGCAGAAGTAAGGGAAGTCCCAGCACCATCAGTTTCCAAAAGTATTCATGAGGGAAAGAATATATCTCAAATATCTTCCAAACAGAGCCAAATGGGCTTATGACAGTATAAGTTCAGCACTAGAGAGATTACAAGCTGACTAAAACTGAATGTAGGGGAGGGAGAAGCTTTTGAAGAGACATTGAATCCACCACCATTTCCACTCTGGAGCAAAGGACATTCTAGTGTGAAGCCGAGCTCACAGTCTTGATTAATATTTGCTCTCATCATTCTAGTTTCTGAACTGAAACTATAATGTGATTCCAACATTGTCTGTTACTTAAGATTGAGCAGAATAGCCATGCATGTCCTTAAATTTTCCTCCATAAAAATAAAATGTTGTTTTTATTAAAAAAAATCTCAGGCTGAGAAGTAGCTCAGTTGGTAAAGTTTTTGCCTTGAAAACATGAGCTTGATTCCTAGAACCCACATAAAATGCGGGGTATGGTGGCATGTGCTTGTAATCACAGTGCTGAGAGATAGAGACAGGAGGCTCCCTGGGGCTATTTGGTAAGCCAGTCTTGACTACCGAGAGAACCTGTTTCAAAATATGGATGATGTTCTTGAGGATGACATCTAAGGTTGTCCTTTAAAAGGCCTTGACATGAATACACACACATGAACATGCACACACACATTAAAAATATCCACAGGAGCCACAGATAAACTTTAAGGTAAACTCCACAATTAGGATGTAAGTAAATGAAGGTGCACTTCCCACTCATCCCAGAGGTAGAGACTCAATAGTGGGAGCTATTATCTTTGATTAGGAAAACAATATTTTGACTCAGGTTTTGGAATTAATAAGGGTTTCTTGTCATATTTGATAGGTCTAAGTATGAAGACACAGCTACCAAATATGACATTTTAAAAATGCAGCATTTAAAAATATATTAATTTTATTTATTTGCTTGTTTATTTGGGAGGGAAAGAGTCAGAGATTGAGAAGGAGTGGGCATGTCAGGGCATCCAGCCACTGCAAATGAACTCCAGATGCTCCTTGTGCATCTGGCTTACATGGGTCCTGGGGGATTGAACCTGGGTCTTTTGGCTTTGTAGGCAAGCACCTTAACCACTGAGCAATCTCCCCAGCCCTAATTGCAACATTTTAGTGAACACAAGCACAGGTTTCTGGCAGTGAGTCTTTTCCTGGGTTCACCGAATGGGAGAATGATGGTAGCTTGGAAGTTGTCACATGATATGATGAACAAGGTCAGGAAAGAGAACAATAACAGCAAAACCATTCTTTACAGCTTCAGTATCATTGTGGCTTGAGTAAGAAATGTTTCTAGAAGGCTCATTGTTGAAAGCTTGGTCCCCAGTGCAATTTTCAGATATGAGAGTTTGGTGAATGGATAGATCATTAGAGCTCTGAGTGATACCATCAATGGATTAATGTATTCATAATTTGATGGTGTTATTGGAAGGTGGTAGAAACTATAAGATAAGACTTAGCTGGAAGATATAGGTCATTAGGAGTGTGATTTTGGAAGGTATATCTTCTTGTGAGAGTGTGATTAGGGAAAACACTGGATGGAAGCTGGATATATTAACTACTTTGTTGTTGTGAAAAAATACCCAACAAAAGCAACTTGAAACAGGAAGGAAGGCTTTATTTTGGCTCGCAGTTTGAGAATACAGTTCATCATGGCCAGGGAAGGCATGGCCACATTGCTTCTACAGCCAGGAAACAGAGCAAGGTGAATTCCGGGACTCATCGATCTTTCTCCTTTTCATTCAATCCAAGGCCCCATGGATGGTGCTGCCCACAGTTAAGATGGATTTTCCCACCTCAAACTAATCTAGAAACTCTCTCACAGATAAGCCCAGAGGCATACTTCCATTGTGCATCTAGATCCCATCAAGTTGACAAGATGAATCACTACACTGTAGTTCTTTATAACACGATGTCATTTTAGTTGTTTACCACAGGTCAGACAGGTCAGTGCTGGCCCAGTGTTCAGGAGTGGGGAATGAGACAGGATCATTGGAAGCCACAGATGCAGCAAACCCAGACATTCAGACTTTGTGTTTCAGAAACATGTTCTGAATGTTAGAAATTTCTATTCCTAGGCCATCACCAAATAGGTCATTCTCAGATTAATGTAAGTTTTATTGTACAAAACACCATAATGAACAACTGCCAAATGAATGCTTTCATTAGGTCATTACTAGACCTAAAATATCCACATGCCAACTTCATTATGTGGCCAGTTTGGATGTAGTTTAGTTAACTAAACAGAAAGAGAAGAAAGTGGTATGTGAGAATTGCAGGGCAGAAGGGATCCCAGCTAGGCCCCAGGGTATAAGCCACACTGATGTGAAACTACACTCATCTGAATAGGCGCTGATTCAAGCTAAAATTCATGGTTCTGACTAAGGCATCCCACATCTCGGAGGGGGCTCTCATGTGAAGTGAGCATGTGCCTCTTTCCTGTGGTCCTTGTCTGTGCAGTTGTTTACTTTTCTCTCAGCCCCTCCTCCAAGCCCAGGACAGATTCTTCCTCAGATTTCCACTCTTTTTCTACAATTATATCAGGTGCAGCAGCAGCTCTGGCTTAGATGAAAATCAAGGAGATGCTGCCAAGGGTGCTGGAAGCTAGAGAAGGAGCTGAGGAGGCCACAGGCTAAATGCAAGCCCTAGGTCTGTCTCTCTCCCTCTTTCTAGAATCCCTGATGCTCTTCCTGGAGTACTGATCAGACTTCCCAGCTTCTCCTCACCTCTGTCTGTTGGCAGCTTCTTTCTAGTGCAAGTCTTGGATTTCCAGGCTTGTTTCACGCATATTCCAGAGCAGCACCAGAAGGACTAGGGTGCCCCATGGAAGCTTGAGAGGCTGTTTGTACTAAGTTCTGCTTCTCAACCAAGCTTTCTGAAGCAACTTCTTTAGCAGTTACCATTTGACACTCAGCTGGGTCTTCCCACATTCACCTTGATGACACTGTTAGTGGCCATGGCCCCCTTTTCTGGATATGGGAACTGGGACTAAGGGTGAAACCATATACCCTGCTATGTCCTGAAGACTAGGCAACCTAGAGTCAAAGAGCCTTGGTAATGAGGCAAGTGTAGCTTGTGTCCAATCTGTAGTCTATGAGGATGGTATCTAAGGGGGCTGAACCCAGGAGTGCAGAAGAGATAGAGGGGGATCCAGGAAAGTTCTTTGGATGACAGACTTTAAGTGTTACCTTGAAAGAGCCCTAGGAGTATGGGAGAGAAAGTTCTCAGGGCAGGGTAGGGGTAGGAACAACAACTAAGCCTCTGTTAGTGTGTCTGCTGTGTTGTCTTCATATTTTCCTTCTGCCTCATCTCCTCACTTCAGTGTCTGTCATTTAGCTATGGGGAGTCCTGTTCAGGTTCTAGGACTATGAGGGGCTGGAAGGCTTCATGTGGTAGAATCTGTGTGAGTCATCACTTTTTGTCTGTGCTTTGTAGCATTTGGGAGGGAAGTGGAAAAGCTCCATGGAGAGTTGCTGGCAGACAAGACTTAGATGGAAGCCTGGCACTTTGCATTTGGTGTAGTCAAATGGACCCCAAGCAGCACTGGGGCTGGCCCCTGTGGTCTGGAACCCCACTTCTCGTTTACAAACATGAGGGCCTGAGCTCAGGGATAAATGGAAACAATAGGGTTCTCCACTGATCCATATCCAAATAAGCTATAAAAATGGTAATGACTGTATTCATAATTAACACACTAACCATAAACCATTTCAGAACTAAATTATTAAGACAAAGAACTGCATATAGTGCTATTGGGATTAAAATGCATTTTTGGAAAAGTAGGAAAATAGAACTGGACATCTGATGCAGGATCACCCTGACCCACCCTAATGTGCACTAGATATACAAGGTATAAGGCTTTGACCCCACAATAAACTTCTAGCAAAGGAAAGCTCCAGGTGTGCTTTGGGAATTTGGTGTCTAGAACAGTGGGAGCATACAAGAATAGAGTTGACTGACCCCAGTGTGGTTCTGTGATTGTCAGGGCAACACCTGCAAGCCTACATTTTTATCCTCAGAACAACAGCAGAAAGAAATTCTGAGTTCCCTTGGCTAAGGCAATCTTCTGTAGGCAAGTTCATCTTTAAGATTCCAGGATTGTACTTGTGCTGGATCCTCTCTGCATGCTGCAGATATAAGGTCATAGCTAGTATATTACTCATAGTTCTTTAGAGGAACAGAAACAATAGAATGTATACATATATTATAAAAGGGAATTCACTAGAATGGCATACACAATAGGGCCTTGGTAGTCCAGCTATGGTAGTTTGAATGTGATGGTGTAAACATATGGCTCCATAGACTTGGGTATTTTATTAAAAGTAAACTTTTAACTTGGGTCTTCTGCCTTCTGGCTAGAGGAGGTATCACTGGGGGCAGACCCTGGAGCCCAGCCTTAAGGTATCTTTGGGGGTAGATCTGGATTCTAGCCCAAGGTACAGAGAGAACAGTTTGAGCTCTGGCAGTTCATGATTGCTTACGGTGCTGGCTGATTGATGGCTTTTCTCTGTTTGAATCTATGGAAGTAAGCAGCTTCTTCCACCATTGATGGAACTTCCTCCAGATTTATAAGCTGAAATAAATCCATTGCTACTATAAACTATGACTGGTTGCATGTTCATCCCAGCAACATGGAGCTGAGTACAACAGAATTTGTACTGGAGAAGTGGGGTCTTGCTAACATGAATCTGACCATGTGGATTGTGGTTTTTTGGAACTTGTGTGCTGGGAGGATATAGATTGACTTGACACTTGGAACTGCAGAAGCCTCACAGTGCAATAAGCAAATTTTATGTGCTATTCTGGTGAGAGTTTGAAAATACTCAGTGCAGAGAGGATTGTGTTGGTTTATGACATTTCAAATGGGAAGGAAACATAGCAGAGAACTTTGTTGAAACTGGGCTACTGGCCTAAAGGCTGGCTGTGTTATGTTGCCCATACCCACAGAGTTTGATCATAGTTGAATTTAAAAGTAATGAATTACTGTCTTGGCAGAAGGTATAGAACTGAAAGACCTCCAATTTAAAGTTGGAAAGTTCAAGGAAGTTTAAAGTTATAGACACGGAGACTGGTTTTAGGTTGCTAAAGCTGCTATTATTAAACAGGTTACCACGGTTAGTGGTAGGCCAACTGCTTTACATTGAAACAATGGAAAGATGCCTGAGGATGTAGCAAAGACCTGATGGCAGAAATGCAAACTGTTTTGAAAGAAGATGATTTAAAGGAAGAATTCTGAAGTCTCAAGGTCAAAATTTATTTCTTCCCTGGATTAACAAAATAGCTGTGTCACCGCACACCTGGTATTTGTTTTAGAACCATGAACAATTCATGGAAGCAGGTCATGATGTGCACACAGTTCCAGGAGCCACTGCTAAGATGCAGCATGTGAATCAGGGTGATATCCCTGGTAGAGACCAGTGAGGCCATTGTAAGATTGACTGTGGTTTTCAGTGGAGACCCGAAGATGTTTTGGATCTATTGGGACTGTGCAAAGGGTTCCATGGAGAGCTATTATCTCAGGATGAGTTTTCTTCTGGCTATTCAGCCCATCTTGAGGGATGGACATTGAAAATCTGGTGACCTGTGAAATTGGACCAATTTCAATTTTCATTGTGACATGGAGCAAAGGGCAGACTGTGGTAGTTTGAATGTGATAGTGTAAATGAATGGCCCTATAAACTTGGATATTGTATTAAAATTTAACTTGTAACTTGGATCTCTAGTCGTCTTGCTGGAGGAGGTGTTGCTGGTGGCAGATCCTGGAGTCCAGCCTTAAGGTCAGTTTGGGGGTAGATCTTGATTCCAGCCCAAAGGTGTGGAGAGAGCAGTTTGAGCTCTGGTGTTTCATGCTTACTTGTGGTGCTGGCTGTTTGGTGGTTTCTCTCTGCTTGGATCTATGAAAGGGAGCCAGCTTCTTTCACCACTGATGGAACTTCCCCTGGATTCATAAGGTGAAATAAACCTATTCCTTCCATAAACTGTGTCTGGTTGGATGTTCATCCCAGCAATGTGGAGCTGACTACACCACCAACAAGAGCTGTCTGCTGGCTTGAGAGACAGAGAATCCAATGGTTGCTCAGTTCATGAGATTGTATGCTCCAGCAGTCCCAATCTTGTGCTGAAGGCCTAGAAGACTCCTAGACAGTCACTGGTCTTCAGTCCATGTTAGAAGGTTGAAGAAAAGCTGGGCACTTTGAATGCTCAGGTAAGAGGATCACCATGAGCTTGAGGCCAGCTTGGGCTACAGAGTGAATTCTGGTTAGCCTTGGCTAAAATGAGACCCTGCCCCCCACAAAATAACAAACAAATAATGTTGAAGAAGCTAGAGTCTGATGTCATCAAAAGATGCTGGTGGCAGAAGCAGCAGCAGCAGAAATATGCTATATCAGCCAAGAAGCAAAGCCAGGCAGCATTTCCTTTCTCATAAGACCTTGTTATATCTGGACCATCTGCTAAAGTGCCACCCACTCTGAGGAAGGCTCTTCTTTCCTCAGTTAACTTTTTGAGGTATATCTCTTAGTTGATTCCAGATCTTGTCAAGTCGACAAGACTCATCATCACAGCTGCTAAGGGGCTAGTCCAGACTAAAACCCCAATTCCCAAGTGACAAGAGCAGTTGGGCCTCCCTTTCTCCAGCAGCATTTTACTGAGCTATGGGCTGGCTGTGTCCTCCCTGGGGAACCATGGAGCCTGATACCTTTCAAGGGAGGCTGTGGGTAATCCCAGAAGCTTTCCTGACCTGGATGGAAGCAGAACCAGTCTGACTCACAACATTCTTACCAAGAGTGCCTGAGTTGAAACAGGGTTGAATGCAGGTCCTCAACAGACATGTCTCTTGGGTTGATTTGGCAGAGGACCTTCCTTCTATTGCCTTAAAAAAAATAAGGTCATTAGCAGAGAGGAGATGCCTGGGCCAAGACAAGACCATGTGAGTGACTTTCTTAATGGAAGGCCACAAAAATCCGCTAGGCGTTTGTTTCCCATCTGGGAGGGGCTCCCCATTGATTCCCAGAGGCAGGTGGCTGCTTGCCCTGCTTCTCTACCATTACAGGCATGTTTAATAAAGCTGAAAGTCCTGCTTTCTAACACACACACCACACACACACACACACACCACACACTGATGGACACCAGAAAGATTATGCAGTCTTTTTATAAAATACTGGTCACTGTATTACACTCTCTCAGCCTTGTACTTTTTCTTGCCCTCGTTGGATTATGATCATCCTCTGTTAAGCTTCTGTTATATATGATCCAAAGATCAAGCAGGGATTTCTTGGGCAGCTTTGAGCTCAGAAGAAAGAACTGAGCTGAGCGTTCATTCTAAATTTCTTTTTTCTCATTCTCTGAGAATATACCAAATAAACTCAGGCTATTATGATTTAAGCAGCTAACTAAAAGCGGAGTGGAGAAGAGAGGAGAAGAGAGTCTGCAATGGTAGCATAATGCTGCTGGAAACCCCAAGTATGCAGTGTGCAGCAGGTGCTATCCCTGGTTCTTACCAAGCTCTGTCAAGAAGGCATTTTCCTACTCATTTTCCTGTTAAAGGGACTGGGAAGAGAGAGATTCCATGACCCAACCAAGGTAACACAGGTAGGGAAGAGTGGTGAGACCTGTTTTCAAGGGGCTGGTGACCTTCTGACTCTGCCTTGTCCTCCTTGGCACCAAGGTGATCTCATTAGTGACTCTGCATGAAATCTGAGGCTTAGAAATACAATTCTCACCTCACTGTCTCTGGTGTGCCAGAGCAGTGACTGCCCCCTCTGTAACGCAGGCAGGTGCAATTCCTTTGGCTGCCTTCAGATCACAATGAAGTTGTGTGTGACATTACTTTGAAAACAACAGGCATGTAAGGCTTGTGTTCTTTCTGCTGGAGGTCACCAGCCATGCAGATGGATTAACTGTGTGAACCAGTAGGTGTTTAGATGGAGCCCATTGGACCCCCACATGGTCCAGATTGCAAACATTACAAAACATGAAGAGAAACTAATACAGCATAAATAGAAATGCAGAAGTCTAGCCTATTGGAGTTTTATCTGCGTTTGCTAGCACAGAGAGATCAGATAAAAACAGGAGATGAGCTTAAGGTTTAACAGTCAGCTGGGTTTGCTGTGATGTGGATGGTGTCCGGTTCCAAGGGCAGGGCAGCAAGCTTGTCTGGGTATAGGAACAATGTGGATGGAGGGGAAGAAAACTGGGGCATGCATTGGGCTATCTGATTTATGCCACATGCTAGCATATAACCTGGGGCAATTTGCTGAACACTTAGTGACCTTATCTTTAAGATTGGGAAACAGTATCTTAACAGCAACATATGGGATTCTGCAAGCACGGTCTCTGATAATCCATCAATCCACTTTCTCTATCAAGAAGAGTGGATGCAGGAGGGAATAACCATGATTGCCCTCTGTGAGAAAGTGTTGTAACCTGCTGTTTTCTAGAACTCCAATGCCTCTGGTGACATGCCCTTGTTCATGGGGAGGGGGGTCTTACCTCGAGTGAGCTTTGCAGAGATATGCTATTGCATCCCTGCTGCCCACCTTGGCTGAGTAGAGTAATTTTTGCTCATCTGGAAAGCTGTACTGGTCACTAGATGTGGGAACTATATACATACACACACACACACACACACCTACACAAGGTGTGTCCTAGCCTGGCTAAAGCAAAAACTAGAGATGCAAGCAGGTGTCAGGGTCTCTTAACACTGCTGTAGTATCCAGACATCCTAAAGATCTACTGGGTTGAGGGAATCACTGGAAAAAAAAGCAGTTTAAAGCTACATTTATGTGACCCTGTGATCCAGGAAGATGGATTATGGACCCTGGAGTTGCAAAGAACTAATGACTATATGTTCTACATGTTAATTGAAGGAGATAACATTATATAATCATGAAACTTCAGAGAAAGGAAATTTACAACGTCAAATTCCAGCCCTTGCCTCATAGTATAGGTAACCATATTCAAAGGAAACAGTACTCAACGGAGCCAAGAAATTTGATTTGGGGTCAAACAACAACTAGTGGCTAATATAGGCAGTGGAGTGACATTCTGCCATCTTCCCAAGGCTTACTGTGTTTCACCAAGTGCACCATTCTATGTAGAACATTGTGCTGTGACTAATACATGGTCTGTTTCACTTTTTACACATAGAAAGCATGTTCTGGGGAGATACTAGCAAGATGCTAAGATCAAGGTCGGCTGCAGTTACACCTACTGCACCTCCACAGGCTCAAGGTGAACTCAACCTTCAGGGCTGGTCTTGCTGCTTTTCTTCCAGGCAAGCCTGGGTTCAACATCCATCTTTCAACCACGGACAGCGATGCTTTGTTGTTTTTCCACTTATTCTTCTCTTGCCTGCGGGCCCAAGCCTCCTTCCTTCCACTACGTCAATGGATCTGGAAGGCCCAGGGCATATGCCCCTCTAGTCTACATCTTCATTTCCTCTAGCAAGAAACACCTTCCTTTTCCTGAGCTTCCTTCTTCACCTGGAAACAGCCCATGAAGCCTGAGAACCTCAGATTGCTTGAAAGTCAGTGTCTATGTACTTTTAGCAAAGTAAGTATTGATTTGAGTTATAGTCATATGACTGTTAAACAAATTACAACTGAAGTATTTTAAAAAGAAAAAAAAACTAGGCTATAATCTTTAATCTTCCTGATATTAGAATATGCACATATTATGACTGTGCATTATGCTAATCTGAGGAAGCTCAGAGTATACACCAGTGAGCAGTTTGTTACAAATATACCTGGAAATAAGGTTATACATATGTGTAGGCCCAGATCTATATGTGAACACATGAGTGTATGTCATCTATTTATATCTATATATTTAGTAATACCAGATGTTGACTTGTCAACAGATGTTGAACCCCAATATGCCTGGCTTTGTTTAGTTGCAATAATCATTTAAAAAAATACAAGGACATTGAGGCTGGCAGATGACTCAGTAGGTGAAGCTCTTGCTGCACAAGCATGAGGAATTGAATTTGGATCCCCACAACCCATTTAAAATGCAGGCATGAGATGCACTCCCATAAACCCAGAGCTAGAGAGGGAGGGAGGGAAGGAGAGAGAGAGAGAGAGAGAGAGAGAGAGAGAGAATCCATGGAGCTAACTCTAGGTTTAGCTAGTGATCCTGTATCAAAGAATAAGGTGAAAAGTGACTAAAGAAGAGCCACAACACCAAACTCTGGTCTACACACGCACACACACACACACACACACACGCATGCATGAGTGCACACACATGCACACCCACACAAGTATGTGTGCCCACAAACTTACAAACATTCATGCACTTCACTCATGCACTCCTGCACCTCCCACCCACAAATGCAAGGCCACTGAATAACTAGGTATATCCATTCTTCAAGTGGCTGGTACAAAAACTAGCACAAAAGTGGAGGAATGTCACCCATAGGAGGGTTATGACACACTTGACAAAACGACGGACTTCCCATTTATAATGACACTGTTCCTTCCTGCATATTTAGTATATGCAGTGTTGTATCATGGATGAATCCTCTAGAAGGTTTGGACAATATTTTTCTACCTGACACCCCCAACACAATGAGAGTGCTTGGCTTTAGGCTCGCTGGGCCTGCATCTCTACCTTCAAGAGGCTGCTCATTACTTGGTAGTTATTATCTTTGTTTTTGTAACTAGATTTTAATAAAAACTTCCCATTCCTCTCCTTCCTGCCTAGGAAGCTCTTTCTCTTAAAAGGGATCATTTTGTTTAACACAGAAGTTCAAGTGGCCCAGCAGAGCTGGCAAATGTCTATGGGAGTGCAAAAGTGACAGTCCGGCTCTCTCAGCCCAATTTCAGTGTTTTTGAGGCCACGGTAGCATCCCATCCTGTAAGAAGTGTCAGTCTGTTTCATGAACTTCCTGCAGATGAGCTGGGCCATTGTAGAGAATCCAAATGAGCCTCTCCTTCTTTGTCCTAATGCGCATGTCCATCCATAGGTACCATGCTAATGAGAGACCATTCCTATGTCTGCTGGATATGGCTACACCTGGTATATCTTTCAGACTTTGGTAGCTTCTTGAGGCCTTTCCTCCTTTCCTCTTTCTGGCAAAATGATTCTAGGTGGGAAAAAAATACAAAATATACTCTTGGGATTAAAAATGATCTGTAATGCCCAGTGTTTTATTTCAATGGTCAGGGCCCAAAAGACAAAGGCCCATTAATCCTAACTGGAAAATACTTCAGTTTGGTAAACATAGCCAGAGCTGATGGCAGGAACTTGTACAACATGCACGTTTATTCTTGATGTCAGTACCCTGAACCCTGCATATCATCCTGCCTTTAGTGATTGGCCTTGGAGAGTCTCCGACTGAAACATCATAAGTCATGGCGAAGGGCTTTTCCTCTGATATCAGAACACCTGGTAAGAACCCTAGCTATAGGACTTATTGTCTATGCCTCAGACACTAGCCATGTCCTTGAGCTATTCAGCATCAGTATGTAGACGAAACAAACCAAGTGATGCCAAACTGTGTAATCCCCACTCATTCAGCACTGCAGAGTTAGCTGGGAGTTCTCGTTAATCCTGAGTGAAGATCAAGCCCCTTTCTGGCCACAGGATCATATGGGTGGCCTTCAGTGCACATTAAGGGTCCCAAGGAGCCAGGTGTATAACAGTGGGAGCCTGGGCCTACAGTGAGCACACAGGACACAGGCTGGTGGCCTGGGAGCCTTTGCTCTTGCTGCAGCTGGGTGTTCAGTTTCTAAGCTTCCCATGAGTGATAGTCTCCCATGCACTTTTCAATTCTCAGTCATTTAAGGTGATAATGAGCTTTGAAAGGTAGAACCTATTCCAGTGGTGTTCTTAGGAACATATTTAATGTTACAATATATTAGCCTTTTCCAAGTAATATTATAGTAAAATGAATTTATAATTAAAAGGTCCTAGTTATTTGTGTGATTTTTGTGACTCTTTTAAATAAACAGGTGAGGATAGAAAAAAACAACAAACAAAAAAATCAATAACAAAAGGGCCAACCTTGAACAAATCAGAGACTCTCCATCAGCTGTTGGAAGCTACACTCATTTAGACAGCATCCTTCTCCTTATAGGAGAGTGGTCCTCTTCCTTCCCTCTCACACAGAGAGTTTACAGTTTTATGATGATTTCTCCTTTTGTGTGTTTGCTGCATCGCTGAGGTATTTGGTATTGCTGTTATTCACTGAACAATTAACCTTTGTGAGCTCTGTACGTGATGCCTTTGTTCCATGCTGATGAGAGCCCACCCAAGGCAGGCACTGCAGAGATGGAAGCTGCTGCTTTCCCTTGCTCGTGCACATGTATAAACCCTGAGCACACCCTGTGAGCATCAGCATGGGCAGCAGACACAGGTGGCAGCATGTGTGTGTGTGTGTGTGTGTGTGTGTGTGTGTGTGTGTGTGTGTATGGGTGGGTGAGTCCAAGTGCAGAAGGGCTTGATGCAGCTGGAGGAGAACAAGACAGCAGAGAGATCTTTCTTCTACAGACCAGAAAAGCTATGAGCATCAGCAAAGCCATGAACACAGAGGAAAGAGAATGGCAGTCCCAGTGGAGGCCAGAGATCGCAGACGGGTGGAAAAGGGTGGGGGGAAGGGTAGCAATATGTGCTGTCACTGAGCCTGGTCACAGACAGCTGAGCTGCAAAGTACTGACAATAACCTTGTAACTCGAAAGATCCTTCACTTTAGAGTGACTTTGGGGTCACCGAGGCCTTCCAAAACCAGTACAGAGACCCTGAATACTCCTCATCAACTTCCCAAGACACTGACCTAACAGGGAAGAGTTGTCAACATGTGTTCAGATTTTACCAGTCCTTTTTTTTTAATTTGTGGAAATACCTTTATTTGTTCTTTGAAGCTTTCCTGGTAATGTTCATATATGTACACAATGTATCTTAATCATGCCATTATCTTCATTTGCTCCTCCTCCCAATTGTCCTTCCACTGATCCCCTTTTTCTTTCCAACTAGTTCCTTTTCTATTTTGATGTCAGGGTTATTTTGCCCTCTTCTATCATCCATGTCACAATATTGATGGGTTCAGTATTGTGCAGATCATGACAGCAGCTGTGAGGTTTCATGTCCAGAAGATAGTGCTGTCATAGCTACTGTTTTTTTTTTTGGGGGGGGGGAGTCTGTGAATAGGAGAAGTAGACAGTTCTCTAAGATCTTTCTGACATGTACATAACCATATAGTAACCATAGAGAGCTGCTGTTAATCTGCATGCTGTCACTGTGGCCACTCTACCTGCCTCTGACCCCTGACCACGAGTGAACACTCTACTATAAGAAAATTCTGCCATTTTGAGTCATCACGAAAATAGGGTCCTACTTAATGGCCAATGAGGTCTTTTGTGAATTCCTGATCTTCTTTGGCAAGGGTATGCCTAGGTCTTTTGTTCATTTCCTAACTAGATGGCTGTGTGAACAGTTTTGAGAATTCACCATATATTCTCAATCCAAACCCTTTGTTGGACTTGTTATTTGCAAATCTTGTCTGCTGTGTCTAAGACACAATCCCCTGTCACAAAGACTCCTATGTGCCGGACGTGGTGGCGCACGCCTTTAATCCCAGCACTCGGGAGGCAGAGGTAGGAGGATTGCCGTGAGTTCGAGGCCACCCTGAGACTCCATAGTGAATTCCAGGTCAGCCTGGGCTAGAGTGAAACCCTACCTCGAAAAACCAAAAAAAAAAAAAAAAAAAAAAAAAGACTCCTATGTTTTCTTCTAAAAGCTTTCCAGTTTTGGACTGTGATTGGTCACATATCTTCTGCTGATGTCTCTGTAAAGAGTGTGGAGATTCCAGTTGCAGGACAATGGCTCTGTGAGGGAGGTTGGAAAGTAGGGGTGCTGGTAGCCAAGGTGGACACCATGGGGCTCAGGCCACCTAAAGCACAGTGACCTTGATCAAAATGGCATGTTTTGTGCATAAACATGTGTACATACACTTTTTTGTGTGTGTAATTGTGTGTGTATGTATGAGTGTATGTTGGTCACAAGTTTATAATCATCTGGAAAAGTTTCCTTCATCCCAGCCTTATTATTTTCATGTCACTATGACAAAATACTCAAGTAGATCAGCTTAAGGGGGAAAGAGTCACTTTGGCACATGGTTTCAGAGGGATTTCAGTCCATCATGGGGGAAGGCATAGTGGAGCAGCCTAGCTCATAGGGATGATCGTGTAAGGTAAAGCAGAGAGTGGAGCAGGAATCTAGAGCTGGGTTGAAAATTTCAGAGGCCTGTCCCTACTAACCTAGTTTTACCAGCTAAGCCCCACCTCCAAAAGCCTCCAGAACCCTCCAAAATAGCACCAACAGCTTTAGGCCAAGTGTTCAAAACATAGTCTCTGGAGGGGCATTTCAGATTTCAACCATAATAGCAATTCCATAGGCTGTGCTAATCTTTGAAAGGGAAATCTTTTGGTGTTAGGAAGATTAAATCTGAACTGACATACACATTTGTTTTAAAAAAAGACAATACATAGATTAGCTTGTGTGCATGTATGTTTTTTTTTTTTTTTCCTGCTGAACATCATTGTTGGATGAGGTGACCCATCAGCACGTTGCTCAGAAGAGTGTGCGCATGGCTGTTCTGGGCTGCTCTGCGGCAGAGGCCAGAGGAATCACATGCAGCAGTGCTTCTTGCTTCTTGCCTCAGGCATTAAAAAACCAGTGCCTTCAGATCTATCTGGGAAATTAGGCTTTGCATCTTGTGTAGAGAGGAACAGAAGCAGCTTCCAAATGACCTCCATGAAGTGACATTGGATCCACTGAGGACTGCATGCTCCAGGGAGAAGGCAATTACAGCCACAAAGGCAAAGCCCAGAGATTGAGTCTCCATATTCTTCTCACTTTGACAATGATTCTCTGTCTGTCTGAACATGGACTTAGAGTATCGTGTAGCTGCTTGCTTTAAAGGCCTTGCTGTGTGCACTTGGGCTGCTGTGCTGGGATCCTGCGAATAGCAGTGGTCTGGCAGCCTCTGTGTATGTTCCTTAGTGTCAGAGAGAGTGCTACAGCATAGGTGCGATGTTGATGCCTTAAAGGAGAACAGTACTTATAAATCCAGTGCACGTCTTCAGAAACCTCCATGCAGCCTTTCTCTGATCTTAGTGTCAACAATACCCATGATGCTATGTGAGGAATGCCTCTCTAGGTGAGGGTTGCCTTAAGGTAAGTTCAGTCCAAGCATACAGGCATTTCTTTTCATTATGGTTCAGTCTTCTCTGGATTGTGGAAAGAGCAAAATGGTCTATCATGCAAGTAAAACAAGGCTGAAGTTTATATCTCCAACTGAAGTTTCCTCCAGTGGACCCTAAAAGAAAAATTCTTATTGTTATTGTTGGTGACCTCCATTTCTGGGTGGCAGGATATAAATGCATTGGTTAAATTTAAATATTTAACCATAAGGTCAATGAATCAGGCAAGCTAGGGGTGTGTGTGTGTGTGTGTGTGTGTGTGTGTGTGTGTGTTAGAGAAAGAGACTCTTTTTGTACAAAGTTAAATATTTAACACTTTGACATGAAGAAGAAAATCACTCATTTTTTCAGAAAAATTTCCCAAATATTGTGATGACTTTTTTTTTTAACTGAGGAATACATTTTCCATAAAAAAAATCAAAAAAAAAAACCTCAAGGGTAAAGAGATTTCTTGATAATAACTCCTATCTGGGAATTTCCCCATCTCAGTGCCCCTCCTCTTTTCTCTTCACTCTTCATTCTTAGCTGAACAATGGAAGTGATGAATGTGCATTGCAGAGTGGCTCACAGTTGTTCAAATGCACCAAGATCTTTATTCCATGCAGCCATATATGTAACAAGCGATGACTGCCTCCTGTGCTTTTCTCATCTTTACACTGAGTTGCAGAGAGACAAGCCTGAAAGCCATTATGGTGTTCCAGGCCTGCCTGCCAGGAACAAGGCAGGCAAGCAGTAGTGATTTCTGCAGCACACAAGTGCTGCTGAGCCCTGCCTGGAGTACCCCAGAGAACAGGAGCTGTGGGTTTGTGAAAGTGAGATTACTGAGATTACTCTTGATTTGGAGTGCTTATAGAATGTGGCCAGGCCACAGCTTTCCACTGTTAGGGAACGTTTTATCCATAAGTCTTCACTCTGGTGTTGGGAGTCTGGCAGTAGGAACACAGCTTAAGACCCTGGCCACAGCCTTCTTGAAGTGTTAGAGTGTGAAGCTTCAAGCATAGTCTGTTTGGGGAGGTTGAGAATATTAGCAAAGAACCTCCAGAGAGAAGGCAGTCATCCTTCGCTACAGAGAACACTGTGAACCCAGCAGTTGGCATATCTTCTGCCATTTATTTCATCTTTTTTTTTTTAAAAAATATTTATTTATTTGCAAGGAGAGAAAGAAGGAAAGAGAAGAAAAAAGAAGAGAGAAGAGACAGAGAATGGGTGCACCAGGGCCTCCAGCTGCTGCAAATGAACTCCAGATGCATGTACCACTTTGTGCATCTGGCTTTATGTGGGCAGTAGGGAATCTAACCTGGGTCAGGCATTGTAGGCAAGTGCCTTAACCACTGAGTAATCTCTCCAGCCTGTCCCTTATTTTACCTTTTTAAGGTCCTAAAGCTATAAAGTGAATGTCTTGACATGAGTTGTCATCTACAAATGTGTTGGGCCTCGTTCACAGCTGTCCTGGGACACAAGGGCATAGCAGTCACAGAATGAACTACTTAGGAAAAGAGTATTATTTGCTGATCATTTTGTTTGTATTCTCAGTATTAGGAGAATGCCTGACATATATCTGTTACTTAATAACAAACTGTTAGTAAGTAAACCAATGAATGGGTGAATTTAAAAACAAGGTTGTTGGTAAATGCCTAATAACTGGATCCCAAGCAAGCAAATAACAAGCCCCAGTCAGTGTCATCTTCCCACATCTGTGATGTAAATATTGCCATCAATTTGCCACCACAGAGCTCACCAAACTTCTCGTAGTTGGCATTAGCAACCAGCTATGAACCGGAAGCCCTGGATGTTGTCAGCAATCCAGTGTACTAAGAAATGAAATCACAGTGTACAGATATGGGTGAATTCAGGTCCAGCTTAGACTATCATCATTGTTCTGTAGGTTGCAAACACCTGACTGGCAGTGCCCAGGCTTACCACCCCTGACTGCTGGCATTATCTGATCTGCATGTCGTGGCAGGGGCAGTTGCATGGAGCATGGGCCAGTCTTCTGGGCTCTAAGAGACCTCCCTGCTCTGGGCTTGCTTTATCAAGGCTGAACATTTTCTGAGGACAAACACTACTTGCCAGTGAGTGATCTGTGGTGATTCAAGATGAACAAGGCCCTGTCCAAATAGGACAGGTGGAAAGAGAATAGGAGCAAGAGAAAGGGGAAGATGGGAGGGCAGGGGCACTCCCACAAAGGCTGGGGCACCTGAGCCTGAGCCGGTATGAAAGCCTGAGTCTAGTGCTGCCCTGGTCCAGGGCATGCTAATGGGATGCTTGTGGTGCCCAGGAGAGTTTAGACAGACTCAAACAGCCAGGAGCACTGATGGGCCCTCTGATCAAAACCTGCTTTGTCTCTTTATACGTTGATAGAATTGGTGACAGCCAGCTCAGATTACAACAAGGTGAAGTCACACTCTAGGACTCAGGATTTCCTGAGCCTCATTCTGACACTGGACCTAGGTGTGCCACTGAGCTCCATCCAGGGTCTTGTTCTGGGCTCAAAGCACTGAATTACTTGGCCCCTGTGCTTACCTGCTGCACTAGGGTGCTCCCCAATCGCTCTGTGGCTTGTTAGGGCTTAGCACACCATACCTATCTACAGCGAGGGCCACCTAGCAGGTGCCTGTGCTGCTTTCAGATCTCAAGTCCAAGGCCAACCTCCCATGTTCATCTAGCTCTGGGTAGGTGATGGCCCTCAAGGTGCTTAGGGGGTCTGTCATCTGTGCCTCACCCTCCAGCTGGACGTGCCCTCAATAAGACCACTGTGAAATCTCCACTATAAATGACTCTAACGATACCTAGCTACCTTGAGACACATGGGGAAATGCTTTGCCTTGTATAGAGTAACATGTTTCAGTGCCTAGGTTTGCTCTTGCAATGTTATCTTTCAGTGTCATCAAGTATGTATGGCTGTATAGATGTCTTTTTTTGTGTGTGTGACATGGGTTTGTAGGGTATGTGTTGCCAATAGGTGTGTTTGTATGAGGTGTGCGCTGTCTCTTTGTGTGTGAGGTGTGTGTTGTCTCTCTTGTACATGGCATATGAGATTTCTGTGTGTGAGGAGTGTGTGGTCTCTCTATGTGGGGCATGTATTGTCTCTGTGTTTGTGGTGTATTTTGTCATTTTCTTTGTAGGACATGTGTTGTCTCTCTGTGTGTGAGGACTGTGTAGTCTCTCTGCATGAGCTTTGTGTTGGGTCTCTGTGTGTCAGGTTTATTATCTCTGTGTGTGGTGAGGGTGTTGTTTCTATATTCTGGCTGTGTGTTATCTCTGTGTGTGAGATGTGTCTTATCTCTGTGTTTTCTCTATGTGGGATATTTCTCTTTGTGTGAGATGTGTGCTATCTGTCTGTGTGGGCTGTGTGTTGTTTCTTTGTATGTGAGGTGTGCATTTTTTCTCCATTGATGGGAAAAGCCTGACAATCAAATTACTTAGAAGCCTTTTCAAATTGACTCCATCTCTCTTGTAGAAATGAGCCATTTAAGTGTCTTTGAGGCTATTACTGAATCTTTCAAAAGGAGGATGGGGTGTATCAGAGGAGAAACCCACACACTCTTGCTAATGGTGTTAATCTCATTTGCTGTCCACCCTCATTGAAACTCCTGTCCCTCTGTCCCCTGAGACAACAGTCTAGAAGGAGGAAGTGCCCAAGTGCATCAAGCTCAGCATCAGGTCCAGGCTGTGGGCCCTGGACCTCCTGGCTGGGTGTGACTGTGATGCAGCACATTGAAGATCACTCTATCAAGGGTAAAATGTGGCCTGCAGGGGTGTGGAAGCTACTTTCCACTCAGGAAAATCACAGTCCACCCATGCATGGGTGGAGGATGAGGTAACTATGTCAGAAAGAAGGTGCAAGAAACTTCTACTGCCACACAGCAAGAGCACTTGGAGTCCACAGTGACCTGGAGGGAAAGAAGCAGGAGAGGGTAGGAAGAAGTAGTCCTGGGTCCAGAGGGACTTTAGGGCAGAGCTCGAGTCAGTGAAAGAGGGCAACAGAGCTTCTAGAAGCCTTGACACCCTTAGAGGCTTCCTTCCCATCTCAGATGACAGAGCAACTCTAGCTCTCTGATTCATGGTGACAAGGTCACTTTTAGAACCCCTCTGGTGACCCTCTGTCTCTCTTCTTCCATGACAAGGATGGCTCTGCGAGGGGGAGGTCCTCCCTCTTCTCCCCTGGGTCTTTCAACCCCTTTGCCACAGGCAGCAGCGGCATTCACATGTGACCCTGGGCCAGAGACTAGACGGATACCTGTAAAAGCAGAGGAAAGACTAGCTGCTACCTTCTTTCAGGGCAACAAGCTCCAGTTTCTGGAGCAATGGACACTCTGCCTGCCTCGACCCCTACCACAGTGTCTGGGATGACTGCACAGATCTCTTACAGAACTTCTGCTCAAGACTCTGAGCCATGTGAGTGAGGGATAAGACACCCTCCACCTGCTGGTAAAGATAATAGCCAGGCATTCCTGGGCCACTGTCTGTCCTTCCTGTCTCCAGAGGGGTACTGAGGCCTCCTAGAGGATCTTGGATTAGTGGGGCCTGGGACTCAGGCAACGAGGTCAGATGTGTAGTGCAAGCCATTTGTTTAAAGACTAAACTAATTTTGCTTCATTGTACAGCTTTTGCTCCTTTATATTTATAAGTCTATTTCTGGATTGTCTATTTTTCCAATGATCTATTTATCTCTTACCAATACCATACTATCTTGACTACAGTAAGCCTTGATTATAGTAAGTCTTGAAACCAGTGTAAATAATCTCATATTGTCATTTTTCTTCTTTATTTGATTGAATGTATATAATGTTTATTGAAGAGTTCTGTATTATTTATTTTGGATTTTTGTATTAAACCATCTTTATACACCTAGCATAAGCTCAGGTTTCAAACACTTTACCTGCTTAAGTGCATTAGTCCATTTTCTATCACTGTACTGAAATGCCAAGGTTAAATAACTTGATGAAGAAAAGGCTTGTTCATCTCACAGATCTGGAGGTTTGAGGGCATGATTCCAACTTAGCTCAGCTGTGGTGAAGGTCTCATGGGGGATGGCATCACAATAACAAGGTCATCTGTGGGAATAGAACACCATAAAACAGAGGCCAGAGCAAGGGGAGGGATAGTCTACTCTTTTTATAGCAACTCACTCATAAGAACTAAGTAGGGGAGACGAGCAAGAGTGCTGCTTTCATGGTGATCCTGACAATCAGTGCCAGGGTGAAGGAGACAGATGCTGAGGATATTCAAAACCTACCAAAGCAAATATCCAGAGGCTCCTAAGAGCTCATCATTGAAGTAGACTTAAAGCACATCCACCATGACTGAGGGAATTTTGTGGGAGAGGGGGCAGAAAGATTGTAAGAGCCACAGGTTGGGATGTCATATGCAGAGGCATTGCCTCCCCCCAATAACTGACCACTGCTCCCACAATGCAAAACCCTTGTTATTCCTCCATGGGGAATACCAGCAACCCAGGAATGAGGGAAAAGATGGTACCAACACGTGATGTATCTGTACAAAGCATATTCTCAATAAAAAAGTAAAATACAAAAGAACTAATTAGGGTCTCTCAAGAACTGCTAAATCCCTTTGGAACAGTATCTCCAGGGATCCCCCCACACTGGGCTCTACCTCCTAAAGTCCCCTCTAACTCATGTACATTCACACTGGGGACCAAATTTTCATCACATACCTTGTTGGGTAGACCTCATCCAAGCTGTGGAAATACAGGAGACAGAGCAGTCTTCTAGGTAGCAGTCCTGTCCCCACAGTGTCCTTTTAATTGTACCTGGACCAGACAGGTGTGAGGACTCTATTAGACCCATGGGTCACCCACCAGTAGTATGTCTCTCCATTTGCCCCATATAGGATGGGCATGGGATTTCTGATAGAGGCTATGTGGATTTCCAGGTGACAATAGTATTCTTGGCTGAGGAAAAGTCTCCACACTAAGAATCTGGTGGAGCTTTCTGGCTTGTCCCTCAGCTTCTCAGAGGAAGCATATGACCAGATACAAAGCAGCAGTTCCCTCTCTCTAGTGTCTTGCTTCTGAGCATCTGCTTCATGGAACTCAGTCATGTCTGGTTCATCTCTGCCTCCCAAGTCTACTCATTGCTCTCTGTCCCAACTTTTGCTTAATACCAGTTTCCTAAGGAGAACCAGTGATGCCTCCCTCTCTGAGCCTGACCACCAGTAGAATGTGGGGGATCTGCTCTCCTCCCGCAACGCCCTATCCTGGTATGGCTCTGGGTCTTGTGCATTGAGTGAGGGTTGTTTTCTGCACAGAGAAAATGACCCCTCACTCTGGCCTGCTGCCAAAGCCTGTTGATTCTCCCCATACCGGGGGAAGCTCTTCTTTCTCATGCTGTGTGGTGAAAATCTTGACATGCAAATCTTAGCATCTGTGCATATTACTGGAAACCCATTTGCTTATTGTCAGATATCCTGCCACAGAGACAATGGCACTTGGGATTTTGAGACCACATCTAATCCTTGATGCCATTTCCTGTAAAATTCCTCCTGTTAATGATTCTCTATCTACAGGCCCCTAGAATATTCCAGTGGTAAAGTTATGACCACAGCTTAGAGTCCTCTTTTTTTTTTTTTTTGGTTTTTCGAGGTAGGGTCTCACTCTGGTCCAGGCTGACCTGGAATTAACTCTGTCATCTCAGGGTGGCCTTGAACTCATGGCGATCCTCCTACCTCTGCCTCCCAAGTGCTGGGATTAAAGGCGTGCGCCACCACGCCCAGCTAGAGTCCTCTTTTTTAATTGCTGCCATTAGTCCAACTTACAGGGCTGGGTTAGTTCATCCCCATGCCTGCTGGAGAGAGCCAGCCATGAGCAACACCACCTCTTGAGACATCATTTTAATGGCAAGTAGGACTGTATAGCCCTGAATTCAACCTGCCCCTATCTGTTATAGGGTGCCTTCCTCTTCCCATGAAAACATCCATTTTCTAAAGTATAAGTGTGTTGGCTGGGGGGATAGAATTCTTTCAGTCTTCTATGACTCCAGAGAGCTTTCTGAACTCTCACTCTAATATGATCATATCATAACTGATTTAGGAGCTGATCCTTCCATCTCCAATGGTGGAATGACCTGGAAGACTTCAATGATGGTAACAGAAAGTGGCAATTTTCCTTCTGATGTCCAGTTGAACTTCACAGGTTATAATGATTCAATGTCCTCTCCCAAGCTCATAGTTTCACAGCTTGGGTTCTAGGTACAGGGCTCATTCTAGAGTGAGGAGTTTAGATGTAGCCAGTGGCCACAGCATAATAGTTCAAAGACATGGTTTTATGTGGCCAAAGGTAGAACTATCTTCCTAGCCTAGCCTAGGATACCTGTACTTTTCACCTACATCCCAACAAGCTTCCCAGATGTTCCTCTTAGGTGTCTGAAATGCCTCCTGTGAAGGTCCTGGATATACCCACTCCCGAGTCTCAGAGCCTGGCAAGAACTCATGGCTAGCATTGTCCTCTCATGTTGTAGGTCTCCAAAACAGGTGCCCCTCATTTAAAGCATGGGACTATCATGGTGAACACATGGGCAGGAAGTGGGATGCCCTTTTTACCCTATCATGCCAACCACACAATCACTGTCATTTTGTCTCAAGGGCTGTGTTTTCATTCCTGGCACAACTGAAGGATGACTCATTTTCATACTATACAACGATAAGGAGAAAGGCCTCTGTCCTTCTGCTTCCCAGCACTTGATAGTATCTTGTAGGTCAGCCACCTGGGCTTGTCCTGCAGTTGCTCAAGTTTTTGCTTAACTGTTCATTTTTAGACTCAGTCATAACTGTACCTGAAATCCTCCCTGGACAGTTCCACTGCCTAGGGTTAGGGCAGCCTTCCTTCTTCTTATTCCCAGAGAACTCTACAGTTAAGCACAGGGGAGCTTGAAATCTGGAAACAAGAAAAAGGACACAACAACCCACTTTCAACAGCACACTTGATTCTCTTGTCAGAAATGCAAACAGAAGCTAATCCCTTCCTCATTCTACTTTCTGAGTGTGCCTTCCCTCTTCTCACCTAACTAGTTGCTGGGTAACCATGCACTCATTCAAATGCTGAGTCTCCTCTCTTGTCACTTAGCCCCAGCCCCAAGGCCCTCAACTTGGCTGTCCAGATCAATTGCAGCATGAAATTTGTGCAGCCATCCCCTCAACCCTGATCATCTGGTAACAGATGGAAGGCATATTCTCAGAGAGAACTTTTTTTGGCTCCTGATTAAACAAAGGACTCACCTTATTTTCATCCCAGTAGTGGACCTTACCCTTGTCATTTATCTTTTATTGTCTCTTATTGGTTATTCCTGGTAGTGAGCTGTGTGGAACATAAAGTCAGAGCTGTACATTGGACAGATGACCATATGGCAGATGCTTGTGGGATGTATAGGGCCCTTGAACAGAAGACAGCTGAGATGCCTATGGTCCAATTTCAGCTCCATCCCACATGACTCTCCTCCCTGTGGATGTGGAAAAGATGATTAGTGAGGTGGGGAGCTAAGATGAGCTCCACTAGCAGGTACCGAGGGTAAGGCATCAGCAGGCTCACTCCTAAGATAAGGCATGATCACCACACTAAGGAACAGGGGTACTGGGGCCTGTCTACTTGTCCTCAAGATCTAGGCACTTCCCCATGTGTAAATCAGTCTTGGTACAGCCCCACAGGCTCTTTTCTCTATCACATGCTCTGGTGAGACCTGTTCAGCCTGGCAGCTCTCCATGTGAACCTGAGCCATTTGCCCCACCACAAATGCTCCTGAAGAGTACCATTTTTGTCTGTGTCATTCCACAGGTCTCAGTGAGCAGCAGGCAGAGATGGTGTCCTGTGGAAATGGGTTAATATGTAATTGTCATTCAGAGATAGTCAGAACTCACTAAGAGCTCAGCTTCAAAGCCTTACCTTTTCTCCTTGTACCTAGTAGACATCACTGAGCAGAACTGAATGAGCAGTTATGAATATGGTAATGGTGACTGCCTCAGTGACATTCTGTTTACGTCTACCAGGTCACTTGGAATAAGACTGAGCAACAAAAGCATCAATTAATTAAGCCAAAATTAAATCAATACTGTGAAGTAGATACCCACAGGAGCAAGAAGTGTGTGCATCTGACAAAAAGCAACAGGGAAACCCAAACAACCATACTGTATTTTCCTGATAAGATCTTTTGATGAAAAGACAGTGTAACATAGAAAGTATGAGTGTGCCCCACAAGAGCAATCTGGAAGCATTCCCAGAGTCACTGAAGAGTTGGCTCAGCACCCTGACCCTGAGCCTCCACAGATAAAATGGTTTCCAAGCTCTTCTGAGTTGAGTCTCTTGGTGACTGCTTGATGAAGCTGCAGCCTGAGCACTTGTGTCCTTTCCTATGGTCACTGAGTCAGTGGTGACAGGGCTGGGGTAGCACATAAGCCTTCATTTGCAGCTCTGCTTTCTTCTAACACACCAGTGGCAGTCCTAAACCTGAGAATGCAGGCCTGGTCAATCTAGTTTGTATCCAGAAGGCTGCCTTTGAGGACTGGTCAAGAGTTCAGTGAAAACTTCAAGACCATGCTTCGGACAGCTCAGTACCAGATGTGTGTCAAGAGGATCTACCTGTTCTGAGGAAGTGTACCCCTTTCATAGTTCTGTGGCTCTTTCTCCCCACCTTCAATGTGGCTCAAGATCACTGAGCAGCCTGCTTATTATGATCTGCAGTGGGTTCTAGGGCCTTTGTTTCTGAAGAATCCTGCAGGAGAATCCAGGAGGTCAAAGCCTGCAGTGGAAGGGGCTTGTTCCACGTCACTCAGATGACTCAGGAGCTCTCTATATCTCTTGCTTTCAGCGCCCCCCACTCTTTCTCTACCTATGTAGTTCCCCCACACCATGAATCTGTTACTAATTACAGAGTATTATAGATGACAAATACAAAGACTTCATACAAGGAAGGGCCAGGCCAATTTATTTATAAGCTAAAAATTGGCAGGAGAGTTAAGCCCAATGTACACGTCTGACTTTTATCTGGGCATAAATATAATGACTCACCCATCTCTCAAACTGCCTGTGATTAGATAGCAGCGGGTTCATCAATGTTATTTAAAATAACTATAATGTTGAAATAATGGCTTAAAACTTTCAAACTAGCTGAATAAAGTTTTTTTTTAAATTTTATTTTTTTCTCCATTTTTATTAATATTTTCCATGATAACAAAAATATCCCATGGTATTACCCTCCCCCCTTTCCCCTTTGAAATTCCATTCTCCATCATATCCCCTCCCCATCTCAATCTTTCTACTTACATATATACAATACCAACCTAATAAAAACCCTCCTCCCTTTCTTTCTCTTCCCTTTCTATCTCCTTTTTGAATAAAGTTTTTTAAAAATTATTTTATTTTTATATGGACTTAATATTTTCAAACTCATTATAAATATTTTAAAACTCTCTACTCTTCATGAGAAAACATTCTTCCTTCTGAATGAAGTTATTTGTGGACCAGCATTGTTGTGGGTTTTGAAGATCATAGAGGAGACTATTCACTTCAGCCTAGGCATAAAACAACCCCTGGGGTACTTGTTCTTCATAGCCAAGCCCTTCCAGATTGCCACAGGTTCAGAGAACATGCCTCTTTTCTGGCTGTATTAGTTTCTTTTCTTATTGCTGTGACATAAATATCTGACAAAAGCAACTGGAAGAAGGAAGGGTTTATTTTAGTTCACAGTTTAAGAATATAGTTGACCATGGCCAGGGAGATATGGCCAGAGGAGCATTAGACAGCTAAGCCATTTTGTTTCTGCAGTTAAGAAAGCAGAGAGATGAATGCTAGTACTCTGCCCACTGTTTTTCCCTCGATTCAGTCCAGACCCTAACCCATGGGATGGTGCCACCCACAGTTAGAATGGGTCTTCCCATCTTTTTTTTTTCTTTATTAGTTAGTTTTGTATTCAGCAATTACACTCAGTTTGGTACCATTATTAGGCTCATCCGTGCCCTACCCCCTCCTTGGCCCCTCCTTGTTGAGGTATATGGGTCATGCATTCTGGAGTTGGCCCACAGTTATGGGTAAGATAAATGTCTCTGCATATCATGACCCAAAATGTGGCTCTGACATTCTTTCCACCCCCTCTTCCACAAAATTTCCCTGAGCCATGTTGGGTTCATTTTTGGTCAGCTTCAGTGATGAGGTGTTGGGGGCCTCTGAGGCTCTGGCTCTCTGATTTGGAAGGAGTTGATTTTTCTCTGTGTTGATCTCCTTCCCCCTTGTGCTGGTATCCAGTTCATCAGGAAAACAGCACCCTTCTTTGTTTTGCCAATTTTTCTTAGTTTCAGCCGGGGCCCTTTTGAAGTATGATGGGGTGGCTCTCTCCTTAGGAACTGCATTTATCTTTCTTTCCCCAGGATTTGCAGCGCAGCTAGGCGGTCGCCATCTTGTCCGGAAGTCAGGTCTTCCTATCTTAATTAACCTAATCTAAAACTCTCAGAGACATGGGCCTAGGTTTGTCTCCTTTATAATTCTAGATCCTGTGTAGTTGATGCTCAACATTAACTGTCACTCTGGCCCTGAATCAGCTGTGTGAGTTCATAGTCTTGCAGATTAAGGCTGTGAATGTCTCTGTACTGGATGAAAAGGCATGGCTTCCCCCAACCAGTCTCCTTCTTGTCCTCTAGCTAGGCAACACATCTGCCCACTCTGCAATCCAGCAGACTTCCCACCTCTCAGCTCAGACTCTTGACAGATCCACAGGCTGGCCAGCTCAAACAGCAGGCAGTGACTTCTTCACAGCACAGAAGACAGCAGTCAATGTACAAAGTGCTAGGAGGAATAGCTCTTTCAGGTCTGACCCCATGGACTACAGACAATGCCTCCACCCTGCATCTCTTCCTCCCCTGTAGGAGCTAGCTACTTAAATTGGATCAGGTCTCCTCTGTAACCTCACTTAACATGTCTGTCTTTTTAAAAGCCCCACCTCTACATACAGCTACATCAAAGATCAGGCCTTCAACATAGGAATTTGGGGGCCACAAGACCTCCTGCTTGATTTCATAGAGTGCCTCTATGTGTGTGTATGTGTGTGTGTGTTCAATGTTTGTGTATGTATGTGTATGTGTAGGGCCCTCCTGTTTGCTTAAAGTCTGTTACATCCTGTAGTAGGCAGGGCAATCTCTCAGGCAGGAATGCAGCATATTGGGTACATAAGCGCTTTAAATATTTGCACCCTGGCTCCAGGCTGTGGGAGAGGAGGTGAGGAGATAGGCAGGGAGGGCAGGAAGGGGCGGCAATCAGCACCAATCACCGCCTGGAGCGGCCTTAACTGTGCAGCCCCCCGGGCCTGATTACCATCCAGGTGTGCCTGCAGCTTTGCAGCTCTGTGCAGCCCAATCAGCTCTAAAAATGGAGCCCAGCCTGGCTGGGTTTGGATTGCCACATGAAATCTTGTGCATCTGCTCTCTGCTCACCCCACACAGGAAGACACAGCGGAACACATGAGCCAGGAAGCATTCTATCAGTCTATATGATTTCCCCTGAATTCATATGAGAAATCATTTCAGATGTTGTAATGGATGCAGAAAAGATAACAAGAGGGAGAAAAGACTAAATGTCCAAAAGTCATGGTATGTGCAGCTGACCAAAGGGGCTTCTGTGTGGAGTGAGTAGGAGGGGTGCCTTATCTGTGTCCCTGGGTGGAATCTTATGCTGGGAAGGGCTTTGCAGGGTTCAGGTACCATGAGACCTCGGAGTCTCTCACTGTCCTCAGTGGAGTAGACGGTACAAGTACCCACAATACCTCACCCGCCTGCCTGTCCATGGCTGTCCTGGTGGAATGCCATTGTATGCAAGATACTGTCATGCATCCTGTTTTCTCCTGCATAACAGTGATAATAAGAATTTCTGCTATTTTTAGATACAACCCTGAGAAGACCTTGACATCACACATCCTTTGTATATGTGTGACTGAAGCTCAGCAGCTCTTCTTTAAGGTTCATGGCCATAGTAGAGGAAGGGCTCCAAATGAGGCATTCCTAGGAGGCAAGTTCATTGCTACTTGGGGTCCTCCCTGGTGACTTGTAGCCATGCACCCAGCTATGGAAAACTGAGCTGCCTAGATGAAGCGCTGCTGAGCCTCTTACCACCTTTACCCTCCTCTTAAAAAGACCCAGAGGCAGTACTGGGGAGTGAGATCAGTCAGTAAAGTGCTGGCCTTGCAAGCATGAGGACGTGAGTGCAAACCCTAGATCCCACATAAGTGCTGGGTGTGCTGATGCATACCTGTAGTCCCAGTGCTGAGGCAGTAGAGACAGGATGATCTCCAGGGCTCTCACCTCATAGCCACTCTAGCCTATCTGATGCTCTCCAGGCCAATGAGTCACCCTGTCTCCAAAAAGGTGGATGACATTCCTGAGGATGACACCTAATTTTTCCTCTGGCACCCACACATGCGCATGCGCGTGCACACACACACACACACACACACACACACACACACTCATTGTAAATATAAAGATCCAGAAGTAGAAACTTAACCCAAGCTGCTGCAGCCATCTGCACCCATGGTTCCCCCTCCTACTTCTCTCTGAGGGATCTCTGCTACTAAATCTCCCTGGCACAGCCTTGTGGGAGGTGACATGAGTCAGCTCGAAGTAGAGTCTAGTCAGCCTTACCTGCCCACCCAACCTGCATGTTAACTACCCATCTATCCACCTACCCACCTCCATAGCTGCCTACCTGCCTTACCTACTCACCTGTCTGCCCATCTCCCCACCTGTTCACTTGCCATGCAGCATTTCCATACCCACATACAGTGAGAATACATCAAAGACAAGGTTGTCTTGGAGGGCAGGAAACACCAGTGTCTTAAATTACTATAAGCTTAGAACAGATCTCTATCTTTCTTAGAGGGCACAACACCAAGTAGGGAGGACAGTGGAGGACGTGGGAGTCTCTGAGAGTCTATTGCACCCCTTTCTCTGGTGCCAGGCAAATGGGGTTGCATGCAGTGGCCACTCACAGGCAGGTAGTTGACATAGGTGAAGGAGACACTGTGGATGGTGCTGTGCCTGGCATACGGGGGTGGCAATGGAGAGCACGTATCTGTTCCATGGTGCTGCAGGTGTGTAGGCCATACTCCCAGAGCTCACATCTCCTCTTGTATCTCTACAGACAACTTCTGGAAAGTTACCATTACTAATTTAATGGCTGTAGGAATTCAAAAGTTCACCGTTTCTGCTTTAAAATAGATTTATTTTTTGTGTTTGTCAATCAAAGTTGATGTATTCAACCCAAGACCCTGTGAGAAGTGCGTGGGGCTGTCATAGTATAAAAAGGAAGGATATTTACTTGAAACAAACAGCTGAGATCCATCCTTGACTCTGTTATTTATTATCCTGTGTAACTGCAGGAAGTGAGGCAAAATATACAGAATACTGCTATAGATAGTGATGGGCACTTCCAAAATGATTTCAATGGCATGAAAATTTACAAAATAAGTGTGCGCCACCATTACTCATTAAGGAACTGAAAATGAAAAACACAAGATAACATACACACACACACACACACACACACACACACACACCAATGGTGTTGGAGCTACCTTCTCATTGCTGGGAGCAAACACCCTACCAAAAGCATTTGATAGAGTTGACAGGAGGTAAGTTTTTACTTTGTCTTAGTGTCTCAAGGGGAAGCTCCATGATGGCGTGGAGAAGCATGGTATGAGCAGATGTTGGACATCACCTTTGCCACAGCAGGTGGAAAGCAGCAGTAGGAAAGTGAGCCAAATTCTGACAAGGGGGAGCTGGCTGTAACACACCTAAGCCTGCCACAGAAGTACAGAAGTACACCTCCTCTAGCAAGGCTCAACCTCCAAACTTGTTATTAGTTGCGGACCAAGCATTCAGAATGCATGAGTTCGTGGGGAACATCTGAGTCAAATCACCATGCAATGGCTGCTTATGATGGCATCTCCCTGACCTATAGTGTTAGTTTCTTGGAGTACTGTGTCATGTTACCACACTCTGGATGTATAGAGGCCAAAGGCAGGATGTCTGAAGAACCATGTAACCTTGAACATTCTAGGGGTTTGAGGAACATCTGTATCATTACACCATTCTCTCCCTTGTGTCTGTGTCATACAGTCATTTTCTCTGTGTGTTTGTTTTCATATGTTTCCATTCTTTTTGTGTGTAGTACGCATGTGTGTGTATACATGTTCATATGTGTGATGTGCATGCTTTTGTGTATGTGCCTTGGGGGCCAAAGGTTGACATCAAGTATCTTCCTCTATCACTTTCCCTCTGATTCTTTGAGACAAGGTCACTTCCTGAACCTAGAGCTCACTGATTTAGTGGTCTAGCTAGCCAGTGACCTGCAGGGATGCTCCAGTCTTCACTTACCAGTGCTGGGATTACAAGAGTGTACCATCACACCCACCATTTTTATATGGGTCCTGAGGATCTGAACTCAGGGCCTCATGCATTCCTTTTACCCACTGGGCTATCTCCTCAGCCAAGACTTTTCCATATTTATAAAGGTACTGCCTATGGACTATAGTACACACCACCCCGTAAGGCCTCATCTTAACTTGACCTTACCTGCAAAAACACCCGCCCCCAAGTGAGGTCTCAGGCTAGCAGCAGTTGTTAGAACATGGATATGCCACTGGAGACATAGTCAGACCCCAAATGCCAGGAATTGTATCAGGCAGGCAGCAGTAGGTAACTCATATGACTGCTGAAGAGGTTGTATGGCTGATAAATGTGGTCCGAGACCTAAAAAGTTAATATCTTACTTTTGCTCACTCATTCCTCCTTGACAAGTGTGTGTTGGTTATTGGGCAGTGTACTGGGTTCTGCAATGAGTGTGTGGCAAACCTTGATTGCTGAGCAACTCTGGAAACAATTGGCACAGAAGTACCTGGGGTAAAGGAGGATCCTCACCCTAACATCATCTACCACTCCTTCTTGCTCACTTCTAATGAAATGACTCAGTCTCCTCAGGGTGGCCGCTGAATACACTGATGCATAATGGGAACAGCCTGTCTTAAGGCTATTCATTTAGGAGGGAAATAGAGGCTCCATGTAGCAAGTGCTCTTGAGCATTGTCTGAAGTGGACCCATGAAAGGGAAGGTATGGCCCCCTTGAGGGGCCTGAGCTAGCATTCATCTGTCCTTATTACCTGGTGCCCAAAAGTCATGAGTTGATGAGAAGTCAGCCAGGTGCATGACATGGGTGGCATTCCGCATTCATGCAGGTCCTTGCTTGTCCCATGGATGAGCTATCAGAAGGCCATCAAGGCTATGTCTCTGCAGTCAAGAAGGTTAGCTGGAAGAACACTGCCTCAACAATGGAAACATAAGCCAACAGGGCACAGGAGGAGGCACAGGATATGACGTTGTCCCTGCCTGAAATTAAGAAGTTGCAGAGCTACAAGAGGGGCCATGTGAAGCAGGCAAGGATATATGGTCTTATTGTGAAACACTCATATTTTGCTATCACTAGGGGAACCCTGTCCTGATGGGCTTCTCTGGTGTTTTGTCCACACTCTACTGAGGCTCAGGATTGTCAGTAAGGCAGGAGACAAGTCATAGTGAGACTTGAAATTTCTGTTAATGAAGGCTTGCTTCTCTGGAGCATCACCCTGATCTATAGGGTTAGCTTCCTAGGATGCTGGGCATGGGAAGGCCAAACAAAGGCAAGATGTCTGAAAATCCATGTCACCTTGAAGGATCTAGAAACTTCAGGGGTTCCTTGGACCGTGACCATATCTCTACACCATCTTCTCTGTGTGTCTGAGTCTCACATGGTCATCTTCTTGTGTTTGGGTTCAGATTTTTCCTTTTAGTGAATGTGTGTGTGTGCATGTGTGTATGTGTGTTATGTGTGTGACATATTCATGTGTGTGTTTGCATGTCTATATGTGTGTACATACACATTTACACACTACCATGCTCAGAATTTTACATGTGTTCTGGGGATCCAGACTCAAAACCGCATGCTTACACGGCAAGTGCTTTTCCCACTGAACCAAAACATCTTTTTTTTAGTAGCCAAAATACCCGAACCGCAGGACATGTTAGTTAATATCATACTCCAGGCCCACAAAAGCTACATAGTTGGAGACCAGTGTACACTTTGGCTGACAGGACCAATGGGAACCACCAGAGTGGTATCAGACCACTAGTAGTAGCATGTAGTCTAGTTAAAAAAAATGAATCATGAAATGATGGTATGTTGAGAATGAGAATGGGGCTAGAGAGATGGCTCAGCAGTTAAGGTGCTTGCCTAAGGACCCAGGTTTGATTCCCTAGTACCCAAGTAAGCCAGATGCACAAGGTGGCACATGTGTCTGGAATTTATTTGCAGTGGCTAGAGGCCCTGGGATACCCATTCTGTCTCTCGCTATCTCTCTCTCTCTCTCTTAAATTAATAAATAAAATACTTAAAGAAAAGAGAACGATAATAATGAATAATGTTACAAAGACAGAGGGAGCCTGAGGGATTATAGGTACTCCTCACCCAGTGAATAGACTAACCAGGAAATGGAGTAACCAGCACAGCCTCCTCATAACCTCTTTTAAAATTTTTATTTATTCATTTATTAGAGAGAGAGAGAGAGAGAGAGAGAGAGAGAGAGAGAGGCAGGAGAGAGATAGGCAGGGAGAGAAGAGAGAGAGAGAGAGAGAGAGAGAGAGAGAGAGCTAGCACCAGGGCCTCCAGCCACCACAAACGAACTCCAGATGCATATGCCTCCTTGTACATCTGGCTATCATGGGTCCTGGGGAATAGGTCACTTGGCTTTGCAAGCACATGTCTTAACCGCTAAGCCATCTCTCCAGCCATTCCCATCACCTCCTGCATCTCTCCATGTGTATTGTGGCTTTCTGGGGAGAACACCTGAGGGTGGTTCCAGTGCAACAGGTCCTTCGTTCTGCTGCTGTCTGACTGCTTAAGTAGTTGACTTCAAGCCTGTCAAAGTACATCACAAAGCTGTAACCTCAACACAGGAGGGACGGGGTTACTTAGGGCGGAGGGAGTACAGTGGTTTCAGGTACAGGCAGTTGCTAGTAACTAGGAGAAACAAATCTTAGGGAAAAACAATCTTAACTCAGAGCCAAAGAAATGTCCCAGCTCAAGTTACAACAGTGATTTTACAAGAGATGCCCATTGAGAAAGTCATGAGTAAGCTGCAGGAGAAGTAATGAAGAAAATGAGCATTCCCAAGGCTTTCAAATACTGGAGTTTTCATGTAGAATAATATATCATACATGTACATAAACATTTAAAGGAATAAAAATACAGTTACCAAAACAAGTGGGAAATAGAAGCTTGCATATAGATTTGAAAATACACTTGCACACACACTCAAACAGAGCTACTATTTGATCTAGCACCTCCACTCCTGGGTAATTATCTGAAGGAAATGAAGTCAGTATCTCAAAGAGATATCTGCACCTTCATGTTCATTGTAGAATTGTAACAGGAACAAAGAGGTGTGAATAACCTAATGTCTACCCACTGGTGAACCTTAGGTTTCACACAAAGAAATGCCATTTGGCCATAAAAAGAAGGAAATCCTGCAGTTTTCAGCAGCGAGGATGAAAATGGAGGACAAACAGAATAGAATATGATCTGAACAGAAATACAAATACTGCATGGTCTTACTTGCATGTGGAATTGAAAAGCTGAGCTCAGAGAAGCATAGTAGAATGGGGTTACCAGGAGATTAAAGGGCCTGGGCAAAGTGTGAAGATGTTGTTAACAAGGTGCAAAGTTTCAGTTGGGCAGGAGCAATAAGGTCCAGATACCTACTGTACATCATGGTGGCAATAATTATTACTAGTATACTTAACTGTTTTTTTTATTGGCACAAACACAAAAATAGTAACATTAAGGTGGTTGATGAGTTAATGTATGAATTAACTTGACTATTGCAATCATTTCATAACACATATGTAACATGTGTATCCTGAATATATTGTAAAATTTTATTTGTTAATACTACCTCAATAAAAATTTTAAAATGGTAGGAACTTTTCTAAATAAAATATTTTACATATGTGTAGTATGTGTGAATTATTAAATTAAACATTTAAGACTAATCCAGGAGACAAAACATCCAATTAGTCAAGATTGGAAAATAATAAATTAAAGATTTGTTAAAAGTTTTAGAAAGGAAAGCATAACATTGTCAGTTGACATGTGGAAAAACTTAAGCTTAGAATGCAAATGATGAGTCTGAGGAGAAGGTAGAGGAACTGGAAGGGAGTGAATTTTTTGCATATATATGTGTATGTGTGGTATGTTTGGTTGTATGTATAAGTATTTGTATGTATGTGTGTGTGTGGTATGTTTGGTTGTGTGTATAAGTATTTGTATGTATGTGTGTGTGTGGTATGTTTGGTTGTATATATAAGTATTTGTGTGTGTGTGTGTGTTATGTATGGTTGTGTGAATGAGTGTTTGTATGTGTGTTTTTGCATGCAAGTGAGAGTGTACATGCATGTGGAGGCCAGAGGTTAATGTTGGGTGTCTTTTTCAATCACTCTCCACCTAATTTTCCAAGACAGCCTCTCACTTAACTTGGAGCTCACCAATTAGGCTAGACTAGCTAGTGAGCCCCAACTATCCTCTTGTTCCATCTGCTAGCACTAGGATTACAGACATGGGTCACCATGTCCTGCATTTATGTAGTTTCTGAGGATCCAAGATCAGGTCCTCATGGCAAACGTTGTACATTTGCTGAGCCATCTCGCTAGTGCCACCCCAGGAGCAATTTTTTTTTGTTGTTTTTTGTTTTTTGTTTTTTGAGGTAGGGTCTCACTCTGGTCCAGGTTGACTTGGAATTAACTATGTAGTCTCAGGGTGGCCTTGAACTCATGGCGATCCTCCTACCTCTGCCTCCTGCGTGCTGGGATTAAAGGCATGCGCCACCACGCCCAGCTCAGGAACAATTTTTAATGAGCTAGTGCCTGAAAATGTTTGAGAAAGGATGGAACCATATCGTAGATTCAGAAGTGCCATGGGATTTTTGTAAGAAGAATAACTAGAAATCCTTGCTCCTCTCAGTTCCATGAAACTGTAGAACAGCAAAGAGGAAATGAGTAGGAAAAAGGACGGAGCCACAATGGAAGTGGTAACAGATGCCCTCAAGATTAACAATGAAAGATCTTCCAAATGTCATCAGACAAGAACCTACCTCTGCTCAGCAAAATGTCCTCTCAGTACAAGAAAGAAGCAGGTGCTATCAGATAAATTGGGCGTATTCACTAAGAGTCCTAAACCTGAGACAACTGATCTCAAAAGAAACTCTCAGCTGAACAGTGAATGGTAAGCCTCCAAACTGGTAACCACCTAAGTGAAAAACAAAAACGAAAAATAAAAACAACAAAACACAAAACAAAACAAAAAAACACTGCCCATATAAGGTACGAAAAAGAACAGTGATTAATATAGGGATTTGGAGGAGGAAATACCTTGAAACTTAACGGAAAGTGCATATAAAGGAAAAATGGTGATTAAACTTAAAATATTTTTGGAGCAGTGTGAAGATACTCTTTAATTGTGCTTTTAAGTTTATATTTGATTAAATTGGCTATGCATAGGAATTATCAAGGTTAATCAAAACATGACAGATCATATAAATTTTGTGACAACTATCACCTCCCTCATTGCCACAACCATCACCATCATCATCACCAAGACCTTCTGCTGGTAGGCATATTTCATGCCAATGGCTCTATTTAGTTCAAGTATGAGAAAATTAGGAAGAACAAATTTTGCTAAGCTGAAACAAAAGAAAAGAAGAAATAGAAGCAGCACAGAGGAAACAGAATATAAGGTGATGAGAAGACAGAAGCAAGACCAAATTCCTGATGATCATAAGTAAGCCACATGTAGTAACTAAGAAGGCATAAGATTTGATATTTTTGTCATGCAAACAATTTCCCTTCTATATTTTAACATTTACTTTAGCATGGCTAGTCATAAAACTCACTTTGCCATCTGATTTCTATCACCTTAGCTTCTCTGTTAAGGTAAAACAACGTATCATCAGGTATCAGATACACACACAGTACCCAGGCTACAGTAAGGTAAGTTTCCATTATCATCACCATCATCGTCATCATCATCATCACTATATTCACCATAATCACTACCACTATCACAACCATCACCATCAGCATCCATGGTGGCAGATAATGGTGATACCATCATCACCATCATCTTGCTTACCATTATCACATCACCACCACTATCCTCACCATCATCATGATCATCATTATGACCATCACCATCATTGTCTCCATTATCTTCACCATCATCACTACCATCACCACAAATGTCATAATCATCATCATCACCAGGGAAGATGGCTTAGGGACATGGTTCCCAGGCAAGTTTTCAGGCCAGAAAACAATGTCCAGAACCCAGGCTTCTGTGACACCAAGAAAAAAGAACATCTCAGTGCCTAGAAGGAGGGTCAAAGAGAACTAGAGATGCAGGAGACAGAATTGACCTTGTGATTATGATTAGAGACAACTCAGGAAAGAAGATGTCAGTAGTGGCTGTCTGTGCACCAGGACCCTAGTGAGATGGCACCTGCTCATTGACCCATGTTCAGGGTTTGAGAAAGTGGACAACACTTCTGCTACCCTGCCCCAACCCAGGCACTCCAGGATATGAGGTGTCTGGAGGAGGGTGAAGGAGAGTAAGGGAGCAGCACTGATCTGTGTTTTTACTCTAACAAGATGCTCATTGGAAGGAGCTGAGGTATGGTTACTTCTGGCCAGGTTCTGGATTTTCTGTTACTGAGAAGACTGAGCCTTATGTTTTAGAGACATGGAAATGTTTAGCACTCTTTCAAACCTTCCCTTCAAGACTTTACATTGAGAATCAAATTTCTTAGGAGCCACAGGAGTGTTAAATGCTCCTTACCCCAAAACTATTCATGAAGAAAGAAAAACTCATGGAAGCTGGATGTTACCAGGCCTGCACACAGAGGAGCTGCTTGTCCAGAGGCCTTGTTTGGGTCCTTGCACAGTACTTAGCTTTGTCTGTGATGATGACTTTGGGGAAAATGAAACAGGCACAGTAAAGGGTTCACAGATGACTCCCGGCTTTGCTCTGAAGACAGCTTTGTATCTCACTTTGCCATGTGGTTCTTATGGCCTCAGTTTGCTCAACTGGATGGATAGTGATACCTCAGATGTTGCCAGGGTTGAAATAGCTGATACACATAAAATCACATCTGCAGGGGTTGGAGAGATGGCTCAGCAGTTAAGACACTTGCCTACAAAACCAAAATATCCAGGTTTGATTCCCCAGGAACCATGTAAGTCAGATGCACAAGGTGGTGCATGTATCTGGAGTTAGTTTGCAGCACCTAAAGGCCCTGGTGCACCCAATCTGTCTATCTCTATCTGCCTCCCTCTCTCTCTCTCTTAAATAAAATTAAGTTAAATTTTAAAAAGCACATTTGTGAACTTAAGGAGCATGTATTTATTGATATGGGGACATATTTCCCAACATGGTGAATATAACCACTGCCCATATTTTCCAGTGACTCCCAGAAATGCACAGAAAACCCTCACTTGTAATCACAATCCAATCACTAACTGTTTTCCCTTTTCCTTATCCTGCTGACAGGACTGCCCTTGTCCCCACCTCCTGCTTGGTCTCATAAGTGGTAACCCCAGGTCAGAATGAAATCTATTTACACACAGAGGTAAAGCCCCTCTCACCACCTGGTGAGTCCCTAGACTACAAAGCAACTGTGGTGATTTGAAGGTAAAAATGTCCCTACAGCCTCGAATGTTTATGATTAAACCTCCTACTTAGTCTTCAGCTGGTGTAACCTCTGGGAGGTATAGTCTTGCTGAAGAAGTATAGTATACAGCTTCACATCATTGGGGTGAACTTCTATCTCAGGCACAGCTGTGGGAGGAAAGGATTTATTGAAGCAGGGGGAAGTTTCATAATGGCAGAAGAAACTGGCCCACTTTCACAGGTTTAAGCAGAGAGTGAAAAGCCACCACCACAAAAGCCAGCAAGCACACTTAGGGGATCCAGGAATAGCTCAGGCACTATGCATAGCTTTAGACTGGAATTTCAAATCTACCCTCACATCTTAGGGCTGGACACTATAATCCACCCATAGTGACACTTCCTTCAGCCAGGTGGCTGCAGATCTAAAATACAGAGGTTTAATAAAAATCCTGAATATAGTTGGGACCATCCATTCAAACTACCACAAAGAGGTATGTCACTTGGTGAGCCTTGGGACTTCTTAGTCCAGCCCACGTGTCTGTGTGAGCTAGCTTAGTCATATGCTCACGTCCTGATGCTGATGTATGGCAATGTGAGCCAGTTGCCTGTTATGCCAATTTTTTTCCACCACGATGAAACTTTACTTCAGATCTGTAAGTGAAAAACTGAAGTAAATCCTTTGCTCCTATTAGCTGCTTCTGGTCAGGTGCTTTATCCCAACAATGAGATGATGGCAATAAAAAATTGGTACCAAGAAGTGGGGCTATTGCTGCAATGAATCTGATAGGCTTTGGTCTTTAGGAACTGGTTTGTGGAGGAATATGGAAGGATGGTGAGAGTATGAAAGAGAACAGTCTGCTGTGAAGGCTTGGCTTATGATGTTTCAGAGGGTAAAGAAAGGACTCTTGAGGATAGAATAGAAGCAGTTTGTATGATGTTCTCGCAGAGCAGTGGGCTCATTCTGCCCATGTCTTGAGAACTTGAAAAAGGTAAATTCAAAAGTAATGACCAGGTGTGTTCGGCAGAGGGGAGTATAGAGGAGTGGAATGTGAAAAATATAAAATTTGTCACAGAAAGTAATGTAAGCAAGTTTATGTTCCCAGACACAGAGACTAACTTTAGGCCATTATACTGTAATTGTTTAAGTGATAACCACCACTGAAGATAAGCCAATTGTTCTGCACTGGGACAATGGGAAAGGTATGGGTGAACTCTAACTCAATGAAGGATCAAGCTAGTAAGAGTGCAAATTCTTTTGAAAAGAAAGTGTCTAAAAGAAGAATTCTGAGGAGTTTCCTCCTCTTCAATGTCAAGCTTCATTCCCCTAGGATTTAAGAAATTGATGACAACACCTACCTGGTACTTGTTTTGAAAGCATAACAAATGCAGGGAATAGGTTCATTGGCTGTAACTTTAGTTCTTTTCTTATTATTTATTTTAGTGTATTTTTTTTAAACTTCAGTTCTTAAAGTTGCTGAAATGATGTGAAGGCAGGGTTATGTCTCTACATGGAGGCCCTCTGAGGCCATAGAATGGAGCTGTGAGATGAATTGTGAGTTGTAGTGGAGATCCCAGGACTTCGGAGATCCCAGAACTATGGGATGGCTGCCTAAGAAAACTGCTAGCTCTGGCTCAGGTAGATTTTGCCTGGAAACAAGCAGCATAGCAGAGGGGCAGAAAGTTTCCCAAGCCTTTTGGGGCCTAGAAGATTTTATTAGGAGTCCCATGTTCCAGGAACAGATCTGAAATATTTAATGTTTGCCCTACTGTTTTTTTTTTTTTTTGTCTGTTTATCTGAATGGGCCCAATTTTTTTCTTTCTATGTGCCTATTTTTTGTAGTGGGGACAAAATACCCAACAAGAAGCAGCTTATGGAAGGAAAGAATTTGTTTCTGTTTACAGTTTTGAGGGGAGGTCTCATCATGGAAGGGAAAGCATGACACAAGCAGACAGCTGTCTCACATCATCACATATCAGCAGCAGGAAGGAAATCTTCTGAACGAGTTAGCTTTGAACACCCAGTGGGTTAGGCTAATAAACATCAATGTGCACCCCAGGTGACACACCATCAGCATTCAGCAAGATTTTACCACCCAAAGGAATGTTTACTCTGTGCCATTATGTGTTAAAGTTAAGAGACAGTCTTAAATATCAGATGAGTCTTGGACTTTGGACTTTTGAACAGGGTTGAATGAATTTTGCATCATGAGATGGCTATGAGTCTATGGAGCCCACGGGACACAGAATATGGTTTGAATTTTAAATATCCTTATAGTCTCAAGTGTTTGTGATTAAGCCTCCTATATCTTCAAAGTTAGAGCCATTGGGTGGTAAAATCTTGCTGAATGCTGATGGTGTGTCACCTGGGGCACACGTTGATGCTTATTAGCCCAACCCACTGGGTGTTCAGAGCTAACTCATTCAGAAGATTTCCTTCCTGCTGCTGATATGTGATGATGTGAGACAGCTTCCTGCTTGTGTCATGCCTTCCCTTCCGTGATGAGACCTCCCCTCAAAACTGTAAACAGAAACAAATTCTTTCCTTCCATAAGCTGCTTCTTGTTGGGTAGTTTGTCCCAGCATCAAGAAAGTAACTCTTACAGCTTCCAACAGCAACCCACTCCTCTGTAGCCCTCCCAGGCTTCTATGAAAAGGAAACACCTGTCAAGACACAACACTTTGGACCAGGGGTCTCTCCCTATCTCCCGATTACAATATCTTGAACAAAATGGTCTCCTCACCCATTCAGATTTTGGCTTTACCAATGTCTGTATCTAGCTATCATCTTTCTTTGCTGTCACCTGTTTATCATCTGTCTTTCTTACTGCACATACATGCATTTGTATTTGCACCTGTTCCATCATTTTGAACACAGTCCTGTTTGCCAGTTTGTCCTTGATCACAGAAATGAAGAAGTAACTTAGAGCTGATGCTGAAAGCCACTCCTCCAGATGTGGCCCGTGACAGCAAATGTTAGCGTCACGTGGGATGGAAGTCAGTGGTCTTTCTTGATGAAGACCAGGTCACATGTGAGCCACCTATGGTCTCTTGTGTAGCTTAGCTTTCTTTTACCACCCCTTAGAAATGTGAAAGCATTCTTAGTTCATGTGTACAAAGTGAGCTCAGGGCAGGTTTGGTCCTCTAGTTGGGATAGTCTTGTGGACTGCTGGCCTATGAGGTGCAGAGCAGTGGGCCCAATCTTACTCTTTCTGAGTCAGAATTTGAGTTTTAACAAGACCAACAGGGGGTTCTTATATATAAAATTTTTAATTTTTTATTCATTTGTTGGTGTGGGTATGTGTGTGTGATGTACATGAACATATATGTGTATCTGTATGTGTGTGAGTGCACGTGTATGTGCATGTGCATGTGAAAGCCAGAGGCTGACAGTGGGTCTGAGGAGCAGGTGACTTAGCTATCATGACAACTAAGGCAGGGCTGCTTCTTGTATTTGTGATTCGTAAGTTAATTATATTGGGATATTTAGCTTCTCCCTTGCTGCATTATATGGTCTGAACTACAGTATAAAGCACTTTAAAACCCGACACAAATCCAGGTATTTTGTCTTTCAGTGAACAGTTCACAGAATCCAAGAATACATTGGCTGAGAAATGTTTCCTCTAAGCTCTGAGAGCAATGGAAAGCTGGTGACCCGCTGTGCTTAACTGACCCGGAAATAGCTTTGCACTTAATTTTAATTTGCTGTGGGTGGCAACGGTGTTCTTTTTGTGGAGAAAAAAGCAGAAAGCCCTGACTTGGGTGAAGGGCCGCAGCTGCGATTGATGGCAAAGAATCTAGGATGAGGGCAGGCAGAGCACGCAGAGCTATATGCCATCTTCCTAAGCAGCAGGAGGAAGCACTCAATAGCGCCCCCCGTAGGCTGTTGAAAAAACTCTTTGTCCTCATAGCCGGAGTGCCCTGCTCCACCTGATGCTGCCTGGGCTTGGAGTCTCAGCAGATCAGAAACTGGGAACAGGGATGGGGAAGCCTAGGAAAGGAAAAGGATTCCATAGCCACTCCCTTGCAGGATTAATTCTAATTTCTACAACTAGGCAATTCAAAGATACACTGCACAGTCCTCAAGGAACTCTATGGGGTCTAGGTCTCCACCTGGAATCCACTCTCGCAAACCCCAGATCCTTCCTTCCCACCATGGCTTCAAGAGCTTGCTGAATCTTCCTCTTCCTCCAAGTTATGCTCTCCTAAGCCAGGGAGCTCCTGTGGTTCAGTGCCTGGCTCCTTCTTGCTTAGGACATTCAGCACCACTAGTTTCCAGTGCATATCTAAGGCCACTGATAGCACTTGCTTTGTGGGGCTCTCAACACTCCTGCTAACTCCTTTCACAGAGATCCCATGTGTGATGTGGAGCTGACAAGATCCTTGATAGGAGACAGGAAAAGAAATAATGGCAGCTGAATCACAGGACTTGGTCCTCATGTCACCCTCCACCCTGGTCCACATCGTAAACACCAGAGATCTTCACCGGCTTTCTATGTAGCACCTTTGGCATCTGCATCAAACTCTGGAGAGGTTTAGACCCTTGCTTGCCTAGGATGCTTCAGTATCCGTCTCTTCCTAGGCAGCTGGGTTTCCTCAGGAATCCATGATTTTCTCAGCGAAACAAAACTAAACAGGTCTGAGATTTGCCTAGCGGATGTTTACCAACTAGGGAGGAGAAGTGTCAAGTAACTTTGGAGGCTGAAATTGCTCCTCTGATTTCAGGTGCTTCGTTTTTAAGCTAGAAGGAGAAGTCCCCCAATCCTGAGGCCCCTTTTGACTATTTTCCCATAGGTCCCATCCAGTGTATAAATAGCTCTTGCCCAAGAGCTGGACAGAGATGTGTTTTTGGTGTTATAAAAAGGGTGTATATTTTTCTGACGTCAGATCTTTCCTCCTGATCAAGACACCATATTTTTTCTTTGTGAAGTTTCAGAATGAAATGACACTAATGTGGGTGGTCATCAGATCTTCAGCCGGGCTTAGTGATTGTCCTCTCACCATATGTGTAGGTGTTTGCACTGAAGGCAAGGCCTCAACAATATCAGGAGGTAGAATCTGTGTTTGAATACTAATTTACCAGTCTTTGTGTCATGTGAAGTGTGCTTCATAGCAGAGAATATTGGTAGATTTCCTATAGAAAATGCATCACTGTGTCCTTGGTCAACACACTGTCCCTCATTCCTTTGTATTTTATGTGTGCTCTAGTGACAAGGTTCAGAACAGGTAGACTAAACAGAGGAGGTGTGTGTGTGTGTGTGTGTGTGTGTGTGTGTGTACTGTCCTAAATAGAACAGTCCTGTCTCTGCTCCTTTGTGTTGCCTTCTGGGATGTGAGTGGACTGCAAAGGTATCCTCAGGTCCATCTTGGGTCCATGGTAGCAGACTTGGCCCGTTCTTAGATTACCACCCACCACAGGATCCTTTTATGTGAGAGTTAGCTTTGTCTGGTCACTCAATGGCAAGTTTAAATATTTCTTAGGAGATATATATATTAGCATATATTAGTCATACATGATTATGGAGTTTACTATAACATTTTCATACATGCATGTAGTGTACTTTGATCATATGCACTCCCTACTACCATCTCTTATCCCTTCCATTTTTGTTGGTCCCTTTTCTGTTCCCAAATAGTCCCCTTTCTACTTTCATCTCTAACCCCCACCTCTGCACTCTCTTGCGCGCGCTCTCTCTCTCTCTCTCATCTAGTTAGAGTTACTTACAGGAATATGGTTGGGAAGGTTATTTATGGGAGCATGAGCAACTTGCCAGCTATACCTTTATCACAGTCAGGTCCACAAAGCAGAGATGACTATCTAAGCAGACACAGTTTGTGGGAGGAAGGGATTGATTTCAAGCTTACAGTTCCAGGGGAAGTTCTATCAATGGTGGAAGAAGCTGGCTCCCTTTTGCAGATCCAAGCAGAGAGAAAAATCACCAGCAGCTAGCAAAATCAAAAAGCAGCAGACAGGAACCCTGCCAGAGATCACACTGCTCTCCACACCTTTCAGCTGGAATTCAGATCCACCCCCAGTGACACCTTAGGGTTGGACTCCAGGATCCACCCCCAGTGACACCTCCTCCAGCCAGGAGGCTGGAGGGCCAAGTTACAAGCTTAGTTAAACTCCTGAGTCTATAGGGCACATACATTCACATTCAAAACACTACAGCCTATGAAGAAAATGACTCTCCCTCAGCAACTAGTAACTTCCAATGCTTATGTTTTTAACAAAGTGCAACCAAATATTCGTGGAGTGGCACCTGTTGTAGATCTGATGGCTAATTCTTTCAAAAAGCATTTTTGTCAGTCTCTCAATGGCATGCTTTAGCCTCAGACCATCCTACTCTTGCCTCACAACACCCTACTTCAGCCTCTCAACACCCTGCTTCAGCCACAGAACATCCAACTCAAACAGTGGGGTTCCACACTCACTCTGATGGGGGTAAGGTTGGCAAGGGTTACCAGGTTGCCAACCTGAAAACTACAAAGCTAAAGATAGAAGACCCTCCATATTGGTGCTGAGATAGCAAAAGTCAGGCTATACATCTCCAAACATTTATGACAGAAGAGTGGGTCTAAACCCATGGCCCATGACTCCCTTCAGTTAGCCCACCTGATTTCAGGCAGGAAAAGCTGTCTTTCTGGAGCCATTGACCACTGTTCCGTCCCCATAGCAATGTTGGGTAGTATGGAAAATGGGTCCATTTGGGTCTTTCTGTCCAGATAAATAGGACCACTCAAGGTCTGAGACTGGTTTCTAGGATGCTAAATATCACCATCTGTGTCAGGCACCTTTCTATCACTGTGATCATACACCCAAGACAAGAAGCTTCAAGGAAGGAAGATTTATTATGGCTCATTCTTCCAGAGATTTCAGTCCAGGGATGATTGACCCCATTGCTATGGGCCTGTGAGGAGCCAAAGGGTTGTGTTGTCATGGCGGGGAAGTCACGATGGAGCATAGCTGCTCAGGTCATGGTAACTGGGTAGGAGAGAGGGTGGGGAGAAGAGGTTGGGTTCTGGCATCCTTCCCAAGAGCATGTCTATAATGGCCAAACTTCCTTCCATTAGGCCCTACCTCCTAGAGGTTCCACCACCTCCTGATAATTCTATCAGCTCAGAACCAAGCCTTTAGCACATGATATTTCCAGGTCATCCCAGATCTAAACTATAGCACCATATTTTCTACACAATCTCTCCAGGTATTCTTCTTATGGTTTGTTTGTTTTTAATATGCTCAGTCACCTGCAGCCTGATTATAAATGAAGATGTCAGGCTGGAAAGATGGCTTAGCAGTTAAGGCCCTTGCCTGAAAAGCCTAAAGACCCATGTTCAACTTTCAGATCCCGCATAAGGCAGATACACAAGATGATGTAAACATGCAGCTTGCAGTTGCTCATAAGGTGGCGCATGTGTCTGGAGTTCAATTACAGTGGCTAGAGGCCCTGGTGTGCCAATTCTCTCTCTCTCTCTCTCTCTCTCTCTCTCTCTCTCTCTCTGTCTCTTGCTCTCTCATATAAAAAAGGGTAGTCTGTTGGGCTTGCCTAAATAAATAATAAATAAATAAATAAATAAATAAATAAAAGCAGATGCCTCAGCCCTATTCACAGAGATTCAAGGGAATTTGTGTTTTTTTAAAAAAATATTTTATTTTTATTTATTTGACAGAAAAAGAGGGACAGAGAGAGAATGGGAAGGCTTCCAGTCACTGCAAACGAACTACAGATGTGTGTGCCTCCTTGTGCATCTGGCTAAAGTGGGTCCTGAGGATTCAAACCTGGGTCCTTTGGCTTTGCAGACAAATGCCTTAACTGCTAAGCCAGCCCTGGAATCTGTATTTTTTGAATGAACATGCTGTTCTGAGGGGTGCTCCTAACCCTTCCTTGGGAAGTACTGCCCTCCATCCAATTCTCACCTCACCATGGCCATGCCCCACAGGTATGAGGGTTTGCAGGATCTGGATGACAAGATCAAGGTCAGGCATCAGTGGGCAGCACAGCACAGAGCTGTTCTGTGCAGGAGGCAAAAGAGCCCCCTAAAGGGTGAGTGACCTTACAAAGTAACTTATGATCTTTAGCTTTGGTTGGGAGGTCCATGGGATGGCTTGCATGGTTCTTCTATCTCACATCATTGCAAATGAACAAGTGAAACCCTACACACATGATTCCCATCTTTTAAAGGTGTATGCCTAGTGTGCAATCAACACAGGCCTTCCATGGTGTTGTTATAAAAGATAAGTGTCTTTGTAAGATTCTCATTAGATCTTCATCATACTCTGAGTCAGCTGACAGGGGAAGACAGTGATGGGTGAAAGTGTGGTAGAAGGAGAACAGGGAAGGCAGTGCGGGAGGAAGGACTGGTGGACACAGGACTCCTTCTGTGTCTATTGCTGCCCTGCTATGCCTCCTGCTCCCTTGCTCTCACTAGCCACACAGTTATTGACGGACAAGTTGCTCAGCATGCTCATTCCTGGAAAATGAGACAAAAGAAACCAAAGGGGCTTCTTCAAATAACTCAGAGGCAGACTCCCTTCAGATGAAAGCCAGAGAGCCAGCCAGGCAGGAAAGACAAAGGCAGGCACTGAAACTCTGCCTCTGAGCTGCTTGCTTGAGTGGGAATCTCTGGAGAATGAAGCACAGAACACTCGCTATGCTTGGGAGCAAGGCATAGGGTGGGGGTGGGCAATGACATAGGGATCAGTTGGATGAGGGGGCAGGTTGGGATGGAGGGCAGAATCCATTGTGGGATGAGGGCCTGTCACTAGCTAACCAGAAGTGGTGGTCACTTTATCTCTGATCTTCAAATCTAGAGAGGGCTGGAGCCTCCATCATGGCTTTTCCACCTTATTGCTCACCCTACCAGGCTCTCTGGCCAGCTGCAGATCTCCAGGCTGCTAAAATGCCTATTCACCTGGACCAGGGAGAGAAAGAGCTTCTATTGATTGCACTGTGAGGCTATCTGTAGATCATGTGTTTGGATTCTGAGGAATATACACACATCTGGGGCAGATAAACACACTCTGGAGTTGGTACCAAGGACACCTATGCCACAATGCATGAGGTAATATTGGAAGAAACCTCTTTCTTGGGATGGCAGTGGGCCAACATGAGTTACATTCAAAATGCATGAAGATGCTTGCCATGTGGGGGAAAAGGGAAACGTCTCATGTCCCTAAACACCTTCTCAGCCTGAGGACCCTTGATGCTTTCTGCTCACCGAGCTTAATGGGGTGATAGCATTTCAAGGGCAACTCTGGATACAAAAGCGCCATACGTTGTCAGGCAGGATGCAGATGTAAGCTGCATCCCCACTCAAAGCAAAGATGTTTGCCGGTCAGTGGGCCCAGGGGGCTCACTTCCCAAGGCCCCAGCCAGTTTACAGACCTGACAGTGTTGGGCACTCTGCTTTGCATCTTCTGTATAACTACAAGAAGAAAATATGCAGAAAAGCTGTCACTTGGAAAAACTAAATGCTTAGGAGATGCCGAGGAGGTGCCATCTTTATGTATCCCAGTGGGTTAAAATCACCCATTAATATTCAAAATTCCTGGCAACCACTTCTGAACCTCCCCAAAGGATGCACACACACAGTGACTTGCAGAAGGAATGCCACAGGATGTCTGCTTTCTGGATATAAAGATGGCACTAGCCTTTCTGATTCACAATATCTGGCTGAGTTCTAATTGTGAAAATGAGTGAATTCTTCTCTGGCAGATTCTTTTGTGGCAAGCCTCTCTACCCATCCAGACTATTGTCACATATTAGTAATGGTCTGTGGATTGATTTTTCAGACATGGGTATATTGATGACATAAAACAGGTCTGTTCAGTGGACATTCTAATTTATATAAATATCATGTTGGTTCTGCTTTATTATTGTATGTAAGTAGTTGCCATGTGTACTGTTTTCTAAAGCGTGACAGATTATTTCATGTTCCTTCCCGACTTAGCATCTACAAGGTGTTGACATGGTGATGAGGGCAGTGGAATTTCACAGGTGATTCATGTTTATGAGTCTTCTTGGCCAGCGATGGAAGTCACCAGCCGGGTTCTCTCTAGGGCTTCAGAGAGCAGGGCAGGGGCTGGAGGATTAACAGGGATGCTATGCCCTGGAGAAGAGCAGGCATGATGTCATTACTGTGCACTCTGGGCTTGTGTAGGGAACATCTGACTGCTGAGAAGACTCATCAAGCCAAGGACTATCCTGAGCAGTCTAGGCAGATACTCACATCACAAATTATCCACATGTTGGAGCCTCATCACAGGCAAAGAATCCATCTGAGGCCCTGGTCCTGTGACCTCGGCTCAGCAGTCACTCGGTCACACTCATGAGCTACAGCAAAGTAGCCTGTGATTGTGAAGTAGCGTTAGCCAAGTGACTTGCACATTAACATTGTCACCTGTTATTTCCCATTCCTTCTTGTCCCTTAGAGGTATCTACAGTCCCTTTGGCCTCCTTATACTTTGGGATGCCTATGATGCACGCAAGAGAAGTTGTCAGAGGAGTATTGAGTATTCTTTTTAAAATTTTTTTGTTTATTTATCTATTTGAGAGCGACAGAGAGAAGGAGGGAGAGAGAGAGGGAGAGAGAGAGAATGGTCATGCCAGAGCTTCCAGCCTCTGTAAACGAACTCCAGATGCGTGTGCCCCCTTGTGCATCTGGCTAACGTGGGTCATGGGGAATTGAGCCTCGAACCGGGGTCCTTAGGCTTCACAGGCAAGCGCTTAACCACTAAGCCATCTCTCCAGCCTGAGTATTCAGTATTCTGTTCAGTGAAAGGGGAAGACCTTATGGGACATTATGCTTTACCACAGTGCAGAGGAACAGTCACTCATCTCTTGCCTTCTGCTGTGTCTGTGAGCACTCATGCAGGCCTCTAGCTAGGCAATGTGAGCTCCACTTTTTCAGTGGCCACTCTGTGTTAGGGGCTTCCAGCAGCTTTTGAGACTCTGACTTCACTCTCAGGTCAGATCCAGACAGAGGATGGCATACCCAGACTAGGTAAGACACATGATTGTCATCAAGCTATCCTGGATTGCGCACCCAGTATATGGCTGCAGGTGATAGCAGTGTGACCTCTGAGATGTGTGGGCCTTCACACGACTTGCCCACTCTACTCCCTCTTTAAGGAAGCCAACTCTTCCCCTTGGGGGCACACTCCTTCCCATTAGACTCTATATTTGCACGTCACTAAGGGTAGGAAGAGCAGAAGCAAATTTTGGACTCCTAGGTACTGTCAATGTAAAGTTCAAACTACCTGGGTTATGCAGCTTAAATTCCACATATCTATCTGATACATTACAAGCTCAAAAGAAGTGGCCGAGTATTAGAACATGTCATCTTTGCACAGGTACCAGTTTAATAAAGGTTAAATATAAATTTTGTACATTTTAATAAATCTTGAATATAAATGTTGCCAGTATTTATTTACCAGTTTCACTGAAATAACTTTCAAAAATGCTATTGAGATAGAACATGATAATTTAGTATTATATTATCAAAAACAACCCAACAACGAAAACTATAGGAAACATGAACACACTAGGCCTCCTATCTCTGTACAGCAGAAAACAAGCAACAGATATTTGTTTGCATAACTGCATCAAACTTAACAGCATGCTGCAAATTTTTAAACCATTTGCACCTGCAGAACTGTGAGTGGTAACCTTTGCACTACTGCTAGACTGTGTAACACTGTAAATGCTGCCATGCGCAGCACGCTGTCGCAGGGCCTGGAGTGCAGCTCACTTCCATGGGAGGATAAAGTTGTGCTGCCTCCTTGGAAGACAGTAGGGCTGTTTCTCACAGACTTAAACCTATATTCATCACACACACAAGCCAGTCATTCTATTCCTAAGTATTTTTCCAAGAGAAATGAGGTATGAATATGCATTCAAAGACTTGTGTACAAATCACCAAAGCCACTTGTAATAGAAAAAGAGTAGAGACATCAAATACGAGCAGACAAACAGCTATTCACACCATGGCATACTGAGGAGGGGATGCTTCCAGCTAGTGGGAATGACCCACCAATCTGTACAGGAACATGGCGACTTGCCACTAAACATACTATGTAGAAGAAACAGCAGTAATGTGGTCATGTCTGCTGAGGATGGCATTAATAGTCTTCATTTTTATAGTTACAATGTTCAACATCTTGAGAAGGGAATGGTCATAGTATTCTCATAGTTTTTTGCCACCAGTATTAAGTAGGCCAGCTTATCTGGAGGGCAATTGTCCAAGAGTATCAAAGACACTACACACAGTTATAGTCAAGACCTTAGGTCAGACATAACCTTCTGGGTCTTAACCTGCTGAGACATGCCCATGTGTTTGTTCTCAAAAATATTAAAAATGTTACTCAAAAGAGTAAAAAGCCAAAATTCAACTCAAAGTCCAACATTAAGAAATTAGTCAAAGAAATTTGGGCCCTACACACTGAAGTCCATCTCTCAGGATTATTAAAAATAAAAAGCAAAAGTGTAATCGAATTTTTTATGCATAGTATTGTGCAGTATGCTTAGTTATCATATCCAGTGTGTGTATTTCCACAGAAGAAACTGAGGAATTAATATGCTTTCTCCAGACTTCATTGTGGGTATGCACTAAAAGTACCTTAATTCCACTAGTTGATGGACATTTATATTTTCCCTGACCTGTTTATTGTACTCAGTGAATACAATCAAGTTGGTACCATTGTAAGCCTCCTCCCTGTCCTACCCCTCCACAGGGACCCTCCTTGTTGGGGTATATAGGTAAAGCATTGTGCGGTTAGCCTTTTGTTTTGGGTAGGAGGAAATGTCTCTGCGTGTCATGACCCAACGTGTGGCTCTGACATTCTTTCTGCACCCTCTTCCACAAATTTCCCTGAACCATGTTGGGTTCCTTTTAGGTCTCCTTCAGTGTTGAGATCTTGGGAGCCTCTCTGTGTCTCTGGATATCTGGTTTGGTAGGGATTCATTGTTCTCTGTGTCTATCTCCTTCACCATTGTGCTGGTTCCCAGTTCACCAAGAAAACAGCATTCTTGCATGTTTCCCCAATTATTCTCAGTTTCAGCTGGGCCCCTTCTGAGGTATGATGGGGTGGTTCTCTCCTTAGAATCTCCATCTATCTGAAAAAGAGAAGCAGATTCTCCAGTGGAGAGTAAAGTTAGCACCAAATAAATGTGATAACTATTACTTTTTAGAGAGAGTTTAATGGAGAGCGGGCTCATTTTTGGTTATGGTTCTGACTTGTTTCCCAGCTCCAGCTATGGGTCCTGTTCCACAGAGCAGATCAGTTAGCCAAATCAAGAGCAGTTGGTTTTCCACCATGGCTACGTGCCACTATTGCACTTGAGTGAGCATCACGTCAGGTTGTTTGCTGATAAGTAGGTTAGGCCATGTGTTGCTTGGGCAGATATTGGTCATTTCCCCCAGTGGCTCATGTAGCACCTTCTGGCACTAGACACACTGTCTGGGGACTGTCTCTCTTCCGGCTTCCAGCCATGTTGCTCCATGTTATGTGCCAACAGCGTATAGTGTCTTTAGCAGTAAGGTCTTACCACTAACCTATGGTGGGTCATCAAGCGCTCTGACATGAATCTGTCTTCTTTTGGGAAACCTTGTAGGTCTCTGTGATCCAAAGCTCATTGTGGATGATATCCACCTGCTGGTACCAAGAGTTACAGGTCAGTGCCCAAGAAGAGAAGGAAGAAAAATACAAGTGATATAAAAGAGATGAGAGAGAAGAGGGGGAGAGATAGAGAAAGACAGAGAGAAAGAGAGAGAGAGGGAGAGAGAGAGAAACAGAAACAGGAGGAAATAAAGGTCAGTTTTCATCATACTCTCTCCAGAGCCTTGTGAAATCAGGTGTTCCCTCTAAGGGCCTGGTGAAGATTCAACAATGGTCTGTCTTTTAGGGTGTAGAGTTTTATGGTAACATTGCTGCTTGGGTCCAGTTTTGTGACCCCAGCCCCCTCCCTTACCCTCCCTTCCTTTCCCACTTCCCCACCCTCCTTATTGTCAGGTCCTCAAGATACTTATTAGGTATGTCAGCTTCTTGGGCAGATTCAGGTTAGGAGCCACAGATTACTGACACCATGTGATGATTATCTTTCTGTGATTGGGTGAGTTTGCTTAGAATGATCTGTTCCAGGTTCGACCATTTTTCTGCAAATTTCATTGTGTCGTTTTTCCTTCCTGCTGTATAGAATCCCATCATGTAGATATACCACATCTTGGTTATCCATTCATCTAATGATGGACATCTGGGTTGATTTCAGCTCTTGACTATTATGAATTGAGCAGCTATAAACATGGTTGAGCAAATCTCTCTGAACTAAGATGTGGAGCTTTTAGGGTACATGCCCAGTAAGGGAATAACTGGGTCTGTTGGTAGCTCTATAGTCAGCTTTTTTAGGAGTTTCCATATTGCTTTCCAAAGTGGTTGTACCATCTTACATTCCCACCAACAGTGGATGAGGGTTCCTATTTCTCCTCGCCAGCATTTATTTTCATTGGAGTTTTTGATGTTTGCTATCCTTACTGGGATAAGGTGGAATCTTATAGTTGTTTTAATTTGCATTTACCTGATGATTAGGGATGATGAACATTTTCTTAAGTGTGTGTTTGCCATTTGTATTTCTTCTGTGAACTGCCTGTCCAGTTCTTTGCCCCATTTTGTGAGTGGGTTGTTTGACTTTTTATTGTTTAGGATTTTGAGTTCTTTGTAGATTCTAGAGATTAGGCCTCTGTCAATTGGATGTTCAGCAAATATTTTCTCCCATTCTGTGGGTAATCTATTGGGTGTGCTTTTTTTTTTTTTTTTGGTAGGGTATCACTGTAATCCAGGCTTCACTATGTAGTCTCAGGGTGGCCTCAAACTCACAGTGATCCTCCTACCTCTGCCTCCCTAGTTCTGGGATTAAAGGCGTGTGCCACCATGTCTGGCTTGGCTCTGCTTATTGTATGTTTGTCTGTGAAGAAACTTTTAGCTTCATGAGAACCCACTGGTTGACTGATTGTTTAAGATCTTGTGCTACTGGGGTTTTGTTCAGGAAGCCTTATCCCATTCTTGTATCATGGAATGTTCCTCCTATATTTTCTTCCAGTAGTAGCCAGGGTCTTATTATGTAGTCCAGGCTGGCCTTGAACATGTCATCTTCCTGCCTCTACTTCCTGAGGCTGGGAATACAAGTTTATGCTACCACATCAAGCTTTTTTTCTGATTGTTCAAATTTCCAATAATAAACACAGAATTTCACATATTTTTCCACATTAGGAGAATGTTCTGGCCTTAGGTCATATACATTCTAAGAAGTGGCACCACTGTGTCAAACTCTGTACTAATTCAAAGAGCTAGTCAGTGTGTGGTCTCTAAAACTCCTCTATCTTTTTACTCTAGCAACAGCACTTCCATTCCCTGCCAACAACAGCCTGGCCCTTATGAATGTGCTAATCTGTGTCCGTGCAAGGGCAGGCTGCTTTACATGTTCCTTGTGCCTCTGACCTGGGAGCTGCCTATTCACCTCTGCAACCCAAGCACTCTTCCTGCCCATCTAGGTTTCCTTTATTAGGAAGAGAGCCAGCCAGCAGATGCAACTGTCATTCTGGGATCTGAGAATGACCCTTGATTTCTTAGCTCCAATGTTCAGTAGTTGCAGGTGACCATAATGAAACATTCTTTCCCCTGGCATCTCCAGCTGGTCTTTGAGGAGCAGCTCCCTGAGCCCAGGGCCATACATTGTAGAGAAGGTGGTTTTCCCTGACCTGTGGACTGACTGGGAGTAGGAGTAGAGAGCAAGTTGGATCCCAAAGACTGTCATAGACCAGTAGAGAGTCCCATGGAGAAAGCCTTGTGGTTTGCGTGGAATCCTGGAACCAGCCTACCCAGTCAAGTCCACCAAGCCCACACCTCCAACTTTCCAGTTCCTTTAGCTAATGTACTTCTTCCTGTCTGAGCCCAGGATAGTTTCTTTTCTCTTTTCTTCACCTCCACCTTCTTCTCCTCTTCTTTTATTTATTTTGAATTTTTTTTGTTGTTTTGAGCTTGAATTTCACTATGTAGTCCAGGTTGGCCTCAAACTCATGATCCTCTTGCCTCAGTGACTTAAGTGCTAGGATTGTAGGAAGGTGCCACACAATTGGATTTCCCCCTATTGCCTAATATCAAATGTCCCCTCATAGTTGCTAAAAGGCTATTTGTTGGTTTCCTATGGATAAAATAACTTGAGGAAATTAGTCCCTTGCATCCATTACCCTAATTAAAAATAAATAACGAGTTCTAGGAAAGTTAAGGTGTGTTGGGGTCACTAAGCCAATTATTGAATTTCTACCAAGTGTCTCTTCCACTATGAGACAAACTAAATTAGCTTAAAGGAAGAGATTCAACCCAGAGATCTAGCTACTGGCAATGCTGGGGACAAATGTGTCCTGACCTCATCAGAGTCCACTGTCTTTGCAGTTAAAGAGCCAGACAGGTCAGCTGTATAAGAAATTACTGACATGTGTGAGCGACCTTGGAGCATCCTTCCTCCACTCCTAACCAGGTCAAAACAGGACCAACTGGTGGCAGTGCCAGCCAAAAGGAGCATATGCAAAATGAATTAGGTGGTTAGTTGGTTCCTAAGATATCCAGATCCCTCCCAGGATGAATCAGCAGCCAGAGGAAGTAGCCAAGCACTCCTGAGATGAGGAGTGGGCAGCCAGCTCCCACTAGTAAGCCAGCAGCTCCATTCTCCACCAGCTGTGGCTGCCATGTGGTTGTCTGTGTCCATGCCAGGCTAGAGCAGGTTGTGAAATGGGCCCTGGCTAATATGACACCAAGGACACTTTACTGCAGTAACCTCAGACTCTCCTTACAATAAGGCCTCTTCCATATGATTCTGGCAGGCTCATGTGTGTGTATGTACACACACATGCACACATCTGTACTCATACATGCGCTGTAGGTCTCACGGCTTGCCAGACGCAACTGTCTGCATGGCAGAGGGAGTTTGTGGCCAGGTGCCCATAGAAGGAGGCATTACTGGCTGCCTGACATAGGGCTGGGTAGAAATTGCTTTTCACTCCCTCCTTACCTTCTGGGCTTACCTATGGCTGATCATATTGACCAGTTAATCCTTCTTGCCTGGGCAGGCTAGGGCAGGAACCCAGCTGACCCTTCTGTAAGCAGCCAGACAGCAGGGCAAGCATTGCTTCTTTGCAAGAAGGTTCCAAGAAACTGTGCAGCTGGTGTCATTAGCACCCTGGGGCAGAGCTGGCATCCTATGGCTCCTCCCTCCTCAGTCCATCCTAATGATAGCATGCAGGGAGAAGTGAGCTTGCCAAGATGCTTAGCAGAAGACTTTGAAAGAACTCCCAGCACAAACAGTCCTTGTGAAGTTTAGGCTGTGGACACAAGGTGTGACCTTTCTCTTCCTGACCTAATCTCCGAAAAAAATTCATGTCCCATTTCTCACATCAGAAGTGCCTCCTGCCTTACATGTACTCCTGAGGAGAATCTCTCCTCTTGCCACCTACTAGCAGAGCAAACAAAACACACCAATAACTGACATCTAGTCCATTTCCAGGTTTGTTCTCCATAATTTAGTATTAAGTGGGCTAATGAGATTTCATGAAACTAGGACTGGAGAGATAAGTAAATTGGTAAGTGCTTTCCTTAAAAGCATGATAAACTGAGTTTCATGCACAGAACACACATAAATTCATGTTTACTGGCATGTTTATAAATACCAGAACCAGAGACAGGCAGATCTGTGGGACTCATAGTCTAACTGGTTTAGAGTACTTGGTGAAGTTCAGGCCAGTGAAAGACCCTGTGTCATGAGAGATGAACAGTGTTCCTGAGAATGACACTTGAGGTTGTCCTCTGGCCTCCACATACATGCACAAAAATGTTCATGCACACACATACATACTCAGTTTCATAGACGCTTGTGGGTGGAGGTCCATGTCCTCTGTTTACATCAGAGCATGGACCATGATAGCAGCATTGTGTAAGGACAAGATCTTCTTGATTGTATCATCAGACTTTACTTTTGTGAGTAGGAAAGGACAGCTATGCCACCCAGCCGAGGTTCAATGACAGACACAGCCTGCCATGATATCCCTCAGAGGAGGTGCATGCACTTATAACAGACTGACCTTGTCTTAAGTAAATAAATACTCAAGGTAAATTTCAGAAGATAAGGTAGGCTGATAAGGGTCAATAAGTGGGAGTTCTCCATTTGGACTTGTGTCTGTACTTGGATCTGTATTTCTTTCCCATTTCTGGGTGGCAGGTGCCTGTGAGCCAGCTGGGCTCTGGCCTTGGTATCTCTAATCAGCACTGTTCCTTTGACTCCCTGAGACAAAACCTGAGGATACAACATAATTATCCCCACACAGCTTCCCAAAGAGCCAGATCTAAACTTTCCCAATTAATCAGCTTTTACACTTTAGACCTTTAATTCTAGTGATAAACAATCCAATGTGCATGAGAGGGACCTAGGAACAAGTCTTGCTGTGGTGGCCCTGCCTTTGTAGGCTGAAGTCTGAATTCACTGGGCCCATCATTGGGATGCAACACGGGGAGACAATCAGAGACAGAAGATTGTAAAACCATGGGAGAATAAAATGCACTGAGGCTCTGGCATTGACTGGTCCTTAACTTTACCAAAGAACACGGGGGGACACAGTCCCACCTCTGTTGACTATTCTAAGAATTCTTCCACCAAGTCTTCTGTGTATGGATTTCTCTATCCATCTATTCTTTCTTCTTCATGTTAGCCAAAGGACCTTTGGTTACTTGAAACTTTAGACTTTCTGCATTATCAATGTGATGCAGAAAAGCACCTTACCTGAACCTTAGGCTGCCATGCACTTTCTGACCCTTCACTTCCTGTGGAATGAGTGCCATGTTAACCTTTCTCACAATGATATGACTACTGAAGAACAAAAATATGAGAAAACACATAGACATGATCAAGTTCAAGACTTGTGTCATTAAAAAGTTGCCGCTTTTCTGTTTTGTAACAAGGTTCTGATACTGTTCGGCAGTTTCAAGTAAGCTTTGCCTGAAAATCAGTTAAGCCTATAGCCACAGGGGCTCTGGGTCCCTAGTTTCTGGTCTTTACCTCAGATATGATAGTAGCAGGAAAATAATAATAACAGGAATAATTTCAACCAGGTTTTGTAGCCTATGTTGTAGAAAATGCACGCATAATTTCTGATTTTCCAATGTCTCATCACAGGCTAAAGAAGGTGGAATCCAGTGATTTAAGTTGCACAGTCAGGATTCTCCAGTAAGTGACCCCAAATTCTATGTGCTCTATTTCACACGGTGACAGTGGGAAATGATAAATGAAAGCAGGCAGAGGTGAATCTCCATCTTACTCTGGCTTGCCACCATCAGCAGGACCAAATGCAGCATAGGAGGATGCATGTTGGACTCTCAGCTGCTGCTAAAAAGTGACTCTGTGGGGGCACTTGTGAACAGCACTAGTAAAGAGCAATGGCAAAGGAGGCCACAGGGTTCACACTCAGACAGCTCCTTCTGTAACGGGAATATGTACACTATGATCTCAGCCACCATGGTGTATGGGCAGCTGACTCTACAAGCAGAGGGTGCACATCACAGCCTCATTAGGAGACAAGCATTGCAATTGATGTGCCAGGAAACAATCTTTCACTCAAAAGGCTGGTGATGAAGGGGGCTGTGCACCTGAGCGAAAAATGACACAATGGATGACATCACACATTCCATTTCCTTCAGAGGTTATATATGTAAATGATCATTGCCATAACTGCTGAGTCTGACCAGAGGAGAGGGATTTGTGAGCCAGGGGCACCTGTAATGGAGGCTTCTTGCAACATCACAGAGGGCCTGCAAAACACGCTACTACAGAGAGAAAACTGCACTTGAACTTATGGTCAATCATTCACTGAATCTGTATCTTAGACATGCCTGCACAGCTCGCTGTGCACCTGCCTATGCCCATACATATACACCTCTCTACATACCTTCCTGTGCAGCTCCCTATCCACATACCTGTACACCTCTCTAAAAACCACCCTGTGCTACTCTCTATACACATACCTGTACACCTCTCTACACAGCTCCCTGTGGGCCTCCCTATGCACAAACCTGTACACCACTCTACACACCTCCCTGTGCTCCTTCCTATGCACATACCTGTACACCTCTCTACACATCTCCCTGTGGTCCTCTCTATGCACATACCTGTACACCTCTCTACACACCTCCCTGTGCTGCTCCCTATGCACATACCTGTACACCTCTCTACACACCTCCCTGTGCTCCTTCCTATGCTCATACCTGTACACCTCTCTACACACCACCCTGTGCTGCTCTCTATGCACATACCTGTACACCTCTCTACACACCTCCCTGTGCTCCTCCCTATGCACATACCTGTTCACCTCTCTACACACCTCCCTGTGCTGCTCCCTATGCACATACCTGTACACCTCTCTACACACCTCCCTGTGCTGCTCCTTACGCACATACCTGTACATCTTTCTACACACCTTCCTGTGCTCCTCAATATGCACATACCTGTACACCTCTCTACACACCTCCCTGTGCTTCTTCTTTTGTTCATACCTGTACACCTCTCTACACACCACGCTGTGCTGCTTCCTATGTTCATACCTGTACACCTCTCTACACACCACCCAGTGCTGCTTCCTATGCACATAACTGTACACCTCTCTACACACCTCCCTGTGCTTCTTCCTATGTTCATACCTGTACACCTCTCTACACACCTCCCTGTGCTGCTCTCTATGCACATACCTGTACACCTCTCTACACACCACCCTGTGCTGCTCCCTATGCACATACCTGTACACCACTCTACACACCACCCTGTGCTGCTCCCTATGCACATACCTGTACACCTCTCTACACACCACCCTGTGCTGCTCCCTATGCACATACCTGTACACCTCTCTACACACCTCCCTGTGGTCCTCTCTATACACATACCTGTACACCTCTCTACACACCTCCCTGTGCTGCTCCCTATGCACATACCCTGTACACCTCTCTACACACCACCCTGTGCTGCCCCCTATGCACATACCTGTACACCTCTCTACACACCACCCTGTGCTGCTCCCTATGCACATACCTGTACACCTCTCTACACACCTCCCTGTGCTCCTCTCTATGCACATACCTGTACACCTCTCTACACACCACCCTGCCCCCCCCCCCCCCCCCCCCCCCCCCCGGCTGCTCCCTATGCACATACCTGTACACCTCTCTACACACCACCTGTGCTGCTCCCTATGCACATACCTGTACACCTCTCTACACACCTTCCTGTGCTCCTCTCTATACACATACCTGTACACCTCTCTACACACCTCCCTGTGCTGCTCCCTATGCACATACCTGTACACCTCTCTACACACCACCCTGTGCTGCTCCCTATGCACATACCTGTACACCTCTCTACACACCACCCTGTGGTCCTCCCTATGCACATACCTGTACACCTCTCTACACACCTCCCTGTGCTGCTCCCTATGCACATACCTGTACACCTCTCTACACACCTCCCTGTGGTCCTCCCTATGCACATACCTGTACACCTCTCTACACACCTCTCTGTGCTGGTCCCTATGCACATACCTGTACACCTCTCTACACACCTCCCTGTGCTGCTCTCTATGCACATACCTGTACACCTCTCTACACACCTCCCTGTGCTGCTCTCTATGCACATACCTGTACACCTCTCTACACACCTCCCTGTGCTGCTCTCTATGCACATACCTGTACACATCTCTACACACCACCCTGTGCTGCTCTCTATGCACATACCTGTACACATCTCTACACACCTCCCTGTGCTCCTCAATATGCACATACCTGTACACCTCTCTACACACCACCCTGTGCTCCTCCCTATGCACATACCTGTACATCTTTCTACACAACTCCCTGTGCTTCCCTCTATGCACATACCTGTACACCTCTCTACACACCACCCTGTCTCCTCCCTATGCACATACCTGTACATCTTTCTGCACAACTCCCTGTGCTTCCATCTATGCACATACCTGTACACTTCTCTACACACCTCCCTGTGCTCCTCCCTATGCACATACCTGTACACCTCTCTACACACCACCCTGTGCTCCTCTCTATGCTCATACCTGTACACCTCTCTACACACCTCCCTGTGCTGCTCCCTATGCACATACCTGTACACCTCTCTACACACCTCCCTGTGCTGCTCCCTATGCACATACCTGTACACCTCTCTACACACCACCCTGTGCTGCTCCCTATGCACATACCTGTACGCCTCTCTGCAAACCTCCCTGTGCTGTTCCCTATGCACATACCTGTACACCTCTCTACACACCACCCTGTGCTGCTCCCTATGCACATACCTGTACACCTCTCTACACATCTCCCTGTGCTCCTCCCTATGCATATACCTGTACACGTCTCTACACACCTCCCTGTGCTCCTCCTCATTCACATACCTGTTCGCCTCTCTTCACACCTGTCTGTTCAGCTCCCTGAACACCCCTCTGTATATCTTCCTGTGCAACTCCCTGCACCCTGCCTGCACACCTCCATTTACACCATCCTTAATTTCCTGAACATTCCTACTGTCCACCTTTCTACCCACCTCTCTCTCTTACTCCGTGCAGCATCCCTGTAAATCTCTCTTGCATCTTCTTTCACACCTCCCTGTATGTTTCCCTACATATCTTCTTGCACACCTCCTGTACGATTCCCCAACCCTTTCCTGCACCCCTGCATTTACAATGCCCTGCGCACTTGTCTGCACACCTGCTGCACACTCCCTGCATACCTGTTTGTACATGTTTCTGTATACCTCCTTGTATACTTGTCTACACACAGTCCTACACTCCTTCCTGCACTTTGCTGTTTGCCCTATGTACCGTTTGCCTACTTTGCTGCTAATTTTCCTACATACACTCCTGTGTACCTTACGGAACGTCTCCCTGTCCACCTCTCTGCACAACTTTCTGTACATCTCGCTGCACGCCTCTCTGTACAATAAGCTAGGCTATCCTCCTGCACAGCTCCTGCTAATCTTCCTGCATCCCTCCTTGCATACCTTCCTGCATACCTCACTCTACACTTCCCATGTTCCTCCCTGCACACGTTCTAGCACACCTCTCTTGTACTCACTGTGCACGTCTCTGTATACCGCATATTCATTCTCCTTGTACACCTTCCTGCTAATTCCCTCCTCACATCCCTGAATACCTTGTTAGGCACCTGATGATGTACCTAGTGGGAACCTTGCTGGGAATTGATGCCCCTGTTGTATTAGTGCTCCCTTCTCATGATGGAGCCATTGTTCACTGGAAAAATGTATCAGTAGCAAATAGTAACAAAATTTCCTACAGAATGAACCTAAACAATGAAGTATTTATTTTGACTCCTAGTACAAGGGAGTGCAGTCCGTCATGGAGGGGAATGCATAGCAGCATTTGTGGAGATAGGAGTGTGCTGCTCACACTCCTATTTCTCACAGCTGAGAGGACTATGAGGCCAAGAGCAGGGGATGAGCACACATGCCTGATTTCTCCCCTTTTCCCTTTTTATTCAGTCTGGGGCCCCAGCCCATGAGATGGTGCTGGCCACTTACAGAGTGTGTCTTCCTACCTCAGTTAGACCTCACTAGAAACATCTTAAAAGACACATCCAGAGGTGTGCCTCCAAGCTGATTCTAAATCTAGTCAAGTTGGCAATGAAAATTAACCATTACAACAATGCTGAATAACACATCCAGTGAGTGCTTAAGGGAGGAGCAGGGAAATCTGAGGAGGACTCACTTTTATGCTTCATTTGGGCTCCTTTCTGAGCAGGACAGGACAGAGAGGAACTGTAAGGTCAGAGGAACATCAGACAAATCACAATGGCCCGTGGAAAGAGTAAAGCCACTAGTGGAGAGTGTCCCTTGAGTGAAGTCCAGCTGGCCTGTGGCTAATGTCCAGATTAGCATTCAGAAGACAAAAGATAAAAATAGCCATCAAAGAAGACCCATTTACTGTGTAGGACAGGGCTAGGGGTGCAGCTCAGTGGTAGAGCACTTGCCTAACATATGTGAGTCTTTCAGTTGGATGCACGACATGAAAGGAAGGAAAATTAAAGCAATAAAATTACCTGAAAGCTGATCAACAACAGGAAACCAGGAAAGATCAAGAGGCTGAAAATATTTCAGGAAGAGTGGACACCACAAACCAGGCATGTGATGGAGCAAGAAGTCAGCTTGGGGGCCATAGAACAAAACACACTGTGATCTACCTGCATCATAAAAACTCACAAAATGCTCACCTGTGGCTTAAAGAGTAGAAGAGTTGCATTTTTTTAAAAAAAAATGCCACTTCATTCTTTATCTATTGGTAGTAAGGCCCTAGAAAAATTAAAACCAAAAGTTCCCATAAAAAAGTCCACCCAGGGAAATTTGGAATGAGAAGCCATCCATTCAGTGTGAGATGCCTGCAGATGCATGCAGGCTTCAGCAGTGGCTCAGGAAGTCCTTGTGCACTGTCCACATGCAGCCTTCTGTTATCAAACAGGTTGCAGCACAGCCAATGGGCTGACAGTCCTCATGATGAAGCTTTGCACAATAGATTGTGTTCTGGAAAGATCTGACCTGGAGACATCTCAAAGCTGCTATCATGAACCAGTGAGAAGACTAACACACAAAAGACACTAAACAAAATGGCCTCACAGTGCCTGACACTACCTACACAAGACCATCATAATAGGAGGAAAAGATGACAAAAGAGAGACTGATTGAGAGGGGGAGGGGATATGATAGAGAGTGGAGTTTCAAAGGGGAAGGTGGGGGAGGGAGGGAATTACCATGGGACATTGTTTACAATCATGGAAGTTGTCAATAAAAATTAATAAATTAAAAAGTAAAAAGAAAAAAAGACACTAAACCAAGTGAGGGAGATGGCCCTGTTGTTAAAGTGCTCACTTTGCAAGCATGAGGACCTGAGTTTGATGCCAAGAACCCATGTAAAAATGCTAGGCATGGTAATGCGTGTTTGTAATCCCAGTGCTGGGGAGGTGGGAATGCAGATCCCTAGGGCTTGCTGACCAGCTAGTCCTTATTGGAGAGCTTCAGGCCAATAAGCTCTTCTGTCTCAAATAAAAAGACGAATGGCCTTCCTTAGGACTGTCACATCTGGCACACACACACACACACACACACACACACACACACACACACTTTAAAATCCACTAAACAGTCTGGGAGTGGTGGCTCAGTGGCTAACGAGCTCACCTCTCAAATTGCAGTACCTGAGTTCTATCCCCAGATACTATGCTATAAAAACCACTACTTCAGTCAAGTGAAAAGAAAAGAGGAGGACAGAGAAGAAGACAGTGTCCACAGCTGAGACCAGCTTTCCATGTAGGTCACAGTAAGGGCAAGTGTTCTGGCCCAGTCCAGCTGTGGGTGGGCTTGGCCATGTTTCTGGATGCCATTGTCACATGCTCCCCTCCCACCCTCAGAAGACATATATTCTGAGCTACCCAGAGGTGCAGCTTCTCCTGCCATGGACCCCTCCTTCCCAGCATTCTCTGTCTTTATAAGCTTTTCTAATGCGTGGCTATAATATAATTTCAATCTGGGGAGCTGATAGAGGTTCTGGCAGCAAACAGCTCTGCTTGAATTCTCAAGATCTGTCCAAATAGGCCACCTCCTGTCGCCCCCAGGACAGGCTTCGTCCTACATACCCCGAACAGCCGTGCTAGCTTCTGATTTCCTGCTCATCAGGAAGAGTGCAGAATGTGGGGGTGTAAGCATACATCTTCAGTTGTTGCTCACACCATAGTGTCAAACTGTGTTCCTTTATCTTTGTGGGTTTGCAGAAGAGAAAGCCTGGTTTCAATGGGAAGCATTCAAGAGTTGTAAGTCCAGATGGCCCCAGAGGCCCTGTCACATTATGCTGGTACTAGAGTGAGCAGGATGGTGAGGAGGTGAGGGTGAGATGTGCCTGGCAGCTGATAGTGAGGTGGGGTGGGTTGCATAGCTTTGGGCTTGTCTGGGGTCTTTGTTTCCATCTATGAGATGGTACAACTGAGTCTGGTGCACATTATAAGTGAGAGGGGGTAATTCATGTGAGTGTGCTTTGTGTCACTCCACAGTGCCAGGATCATTCAGCCACAAACTACTTATCCATGGATGGAGCCCCTCATTTTGCAGAGTTAAGAGTTTTGTGTGGATATATATATATATATATATATATATATATATATATATACATATATACATTTCTATGGGTGTGTGTGCATGTGTTAGGGGGCACAGGTTGATATCTGGTGTCAATTGGTTCCTCACTGAACCCAGAGCTTACTGATGTGTCTAGCCTTGCTAGCCAGCTTGCACTAGGGATCTCATCTCTGCCTTCTGAGAGACAGGTTCTAGGACTACAGGAGGGCTACCACCCTTATTGGCATTTATGGTGGTGCTAAGGATCTGAACTCTGGTCTTCACACTTGTGCAGTACATGCCTTATCCACTGGGCTATCTTCCCAACCTGAGGACATTTCACTCTGTCTCTTTACTGTTAAAGCAACAGAAGAGTTAGAGGTGAGAGGAATGGGGCAAGATGGAGTAGAAGAGAACATTGGCCACGAGCCCTGGAAATAAAGGTAAGATATTCTGTAGCCCTGGGTAGATACTGACCATGATCCCTGGTTCTTTGTCACAAGTCACACGGGCCATACACGTTGGTTAGGCCACTCTAAAGGGTCTAAAGAGCCAGGCTGTCATGGTCTTCCTCATCTCCACAGCTGCTCCCCTCAGTGTGTCTGGCCTCTTTCAGAAGAGTGCAGCTTAAGACATGCTGATCTTGCTCGGGTGTGCTGTCTCAGCTCAGGCACAGGCTTCTCTGTTTCATAAAGCCCCTGAACCTGGCTGCTGGTTGCAGAGAGCACTGTTCAGTAGCAGGCTAGCCTTCCCTGCATTTACAGACTGTGCTAGGGCTGGGAGCAAGAGCTTCAATGTGTTCCCTCCCACACTCTGCTTTTTAATTTCAGAGCCCCAGGCAATCGGCATGGGGTGACAAGTGGCAGTGGCTTTCCTATGTTGGTATTCTGAGGTCACGATGTGGTGGCAGCTAGAAGCACAGGGATGAAGTATAGCATTAAAAACAAGAGAGATTAAAAATATGTGCCCTCCCAAGTCAGCAGAGCAGAGCTAACAGCCCCACACAAAGAAGCTGCAAGTGGGACAATCTTGTGATGAGGAGAGGCACAGAGCGCCATGGCCATCAATCCTGAGTGGGGGTGGGGTGCAGGACAGAGAGATGAAGCCATGTTAGAGAGATTGTGGATGAGAGTGTGTATAAGTCTGTGTGTGTGAGAGAGAATATAGGAGAAAAGGAAAGAAGAAAGGAAGGAAGGGGGAAGGAAGGAAAAAAGGAAGGAAGGCAGGAGATGAAGAGGGGCAGGCACCTCAGAATCTCTGGAAGGGAGAGGGAGGGGCAGTCAAATTGGTTCAGAGGTATCCAACAAGAATGAAAGTGTTTGTTTCTCCCTTACATAATCTGAAATGGCAGGTTACAACCTGTGCATTTATCCTTTAAAATTTCATTTTGCTATAAATCAAGATTCTATGTCATGATGTTTTCCCTTCATGCTTGAAACTCCCAGCACATCTCATCTCTTTCCACACTTCCATCTCTCTCTCTTCTTCACCATCCTCATCCCTGCCACACTCTCATTTCATGGATGACATCCAGCAGCTCCCTTCTCTTCTGTCCCTGCTAGAAGCAGTAATTGTTCAGATGACAATTTGCTTCAGTGAGGAGTCAAAAATTATTCTCCGTTTTGCACATACATACCTGTGATGTGTGAGCCTATATGTGGTGGTGTGCGTGTGTGCATGCATATGTGCCCTTGTATAAGAAGGGGTGATTAGCAAACAATGGTAAGTCTCTCTCTCTCTCTCTCTCTCTCTCTCTCTCTCTCTCTCTCTCTGTGTGTGTGTGTGTATGCACTTGTATGTGTGATTAGAAAATAGAACACGCAGTTCTCAATCTAATGACAGAGAGCTGAGAGTTGGCATTTAGGGTAGAAAGTGCATATACTTGTCCACAACACAAGGAGGCATGGGAGAAGGAGTGTTTGCAGTGCTGTTCTGCCAGGCTGGGGGCTAGCAGACTGCACCAGGCTTGGTGGCACTGTCCATGACCTGGTGCAGAATTGCAGGCCACCCAATTCTGGGCAGATAATTCAAGTATTTTGTTTGATATAATTTTCTTCTAGTTTTTTCATCTATATATATCATGAAATGTAAAAACTCCTTTAGGATAGAGTTCTGGTGAGCATGCAACAATACTAAAGCATCAGCAACATACACATTGCAATGTCCCTGACACCATTACTCAGTGAAGGTTACAACTCCATCCAGAATGGCTCCTCAAAATCCTATGATTACATTCGGGAGGCAGAGGTAGGGGGATCACCATGAGTTCAAGGCCACCCTGAGACTCCATAGTGAATTCCAGGTCAGCCTAGCCTAGAGTGAAGACCGTGCCATGAACCCCCCCCCCAAAAAAAGTCCTATGTTTAGTGTGTGATTTTTAAATCCATTTGTCTGTGAGACTAACCTTTGCTTCCAATTTACACATCTCTGCAGGCATATGGAATTCTCCACTGGACATTATCAGCTCCCTGGGTTGGCAGAAGACTTAGAATTTATCAGCTATATATTTTTTTATTTTTAAGATGGAGGAGCAGGGAGCTGAGAGGCTTCATGACTTGTTCCTATCAACTCTGGGTTCTTCCTGACAGCGCTCATAATTAATCAGTATAAGGCTGAGAGAATGAACAGATGGGTGGAAGGATGGGTGTGGATAAATGGATGGATGGATGTGAAAGTCTATGTCTGTGTGTACATATGAACAAATGCATGGATGGATAGATGCCCAAGTGTATGGGGTTGTGCAAGATGGAAGAATGGATGATAGATGCATAATATATGGATATATTTATGAATTAACAGACTGATGGATGATGGATGTATGGGCTAAAAGGCAAGGCAGATGAGTGCATCAACAAATGTAAGGAGTGCCATTCTATGCTGTAATTTGAGCTTCAAAGAGGGAATCCAGGTGACTGGTAAAAACATGAGGGCAAGGTGAGCCCCAGAGAGTGGTGTGCAGAAGAAAAGATAAAGAGAAGCACCACTACAAATAGGATCTGGGGAGTTGGGGAGGGCTGGAGGAGAAACTGGCAGCAACTTTCTTATTTACCCATGTATATTACAGGACTCTATGCTGCATTTGTCCCAAGCAGATCTCAGTTAATCCACATGCTCAGAACATTGCATTTTTATATACTTTTATTTATCTATTTGAGAGAGACAGGGATGATAGATAGATAGATAGACAGATATGTAGATAGATAGATAGATAGATAGATAGATAGATAGATAGATAGATAGATAGTATGTGTGTGTGTATGTGTGTGTGTGTGTGTGAGAGAGAGAGAGAGAGAGAGAGAGAATGGACACACCAGGTCTCCTGCCACTGCAAATGAACTCCAGATGCACGCACCACTTTGTGCATCTGGCTTACATTGGTATTGCAGAATCAAATCCAGGTCATCAGGTTTTGCAAGCAAGTGCTTGTAACTGCTGAGCTATCTCCATCTCTCATTACAATCTTTTTTTTGAGGCAGAGTCGCATGCAGCTCAGACTGGCCTTGAATACCCTAGATAGCCAAGGATGACCTTGACCTCCTGATCCTCCTGCTTCCAGTTTTCAAGTACTGGGATTACAGCATGTGTGACCACCCCTGGCTTTTGTTTGTCTTTATTTTTATTTTTTTATTTTTTGGTTTTTTTGGCTTTACGGTTTTACGAGGTAGGGTCTCACTTTAGTTCAGGCTGACCTGGAATTCACTATGTAGTCTCAGGGTGGCCTCGAACTCACCGTGATCCTCCTACCTCTGCCTCCCGAGTGCTGGGATTAAAGGCATGCGCCACCACGCCCGGCTCTTGTTTGTCTTTAATCAAATAAAATAGGAGAGGCAAAACAAAGAAGAACAAACAAAAAAATAACCAATTGAACATGCTTGGGAAGTTGACCAACTCAAATGACAGTTCACAGCAGGTACAGTTCTGAGCTGGGATTCAAATCCAGGTCTGTGAATCACCCAAAGCTACACTGGTTCACTCCATAGCCACTGCCTTTGGGTGGCAAGCACTATCAGGCCCTGTGCCCATTTTAGGACGTGCTGCCTCTGGTGGGGGGGGGGAGCTAGCTTCTGGGGAGCATGGGTGCATTCAGGGTATCAACTTTGAGATGCAGCCTGTCTCTGCTTGTGGGACTGATAAAGGGAAGCCTCAGAAGTGAGCTCTAGAAATGCCTCAGGGTCTTCTAAGAAGAAAGGCCATCCCTGTCGGCCTGGCACAATGCTTGTCCTGCTTAGCCCCAAATGGCCCTAGGCTGCTCATTCATTATCCTGGCAGTACCCTGTCCTGCCTGGTGGACAGGGCAGCAGGAGAGCTGAGCTGACAGGGGGCAGTAGCCCAGACCCTGTTTCTTCCACTAAGGACAAAGAGCAGTGTCTCATCCCTTGTCTGTGAGCCCCCTCCCTATACAGGCTGAGCTGCTATGTGTGAATCAAATACTGCCAGAGCCAGGCTTTGCTGCTCAGTACCTGCAATTTGCACAGGGGGAGCTCAGCTATTTCAGAGAGCGGAGGTGCTGGAAATACCTGAGTGGAGGGGAACACAGATGCCTCCTCCCACACCACCCTCAGAATCCAGGGCAGTGAGGGGTGAACTTTCCATCAAGGTGACATTGCTTTAAAATAGAAAAAAAAAAAAAAAACAAAAAAAAAACAGCCCTGATCTTTTTAAAGGCTGGACAGAGAACCAAAGAAACTCAAAGACAAATGAACCCCCAGAAGCCCAGCCTTTCCAAGGACAGGACAGCACATGGATTAGGTTATAGGATAGGTTATGGATTCCACAACTTGAGTACACACTAAGGCCCCTGTTAAGATGTGGATTCTGATTCTCTGTAGTCCTGAGGTGGGGGGAGGGGGAGATAGGGTCAGGATTCTGCATACCTTACAGGCTGGTCAGAAACTCTGTTGTTTGTTCCTTGAATCACATTGGATCATAAGGAGGTCCCCTTCTCCAGGGCAGTTCCTTTCCACACAGCTGTGGTCAGTAGCTCCCTAGGGCAGCAGCTGTCTAACTGTCTTGTCCAAGTGACAGCCCCGTTGGGCAGTGCTGGCTGGGCACTGGCCTGGCAGCTTGAGTTCATGTGTTCTTCCCAGTAAAGAAAGGAAAGAGGCCTTTTAATGAAAGATCAAGAGTATGTGAGCTTCCTTTGCAGCCTCCATCCTTCCTTTGGTGATGAATCAGCAAGAACCACCATAGCAGGAGTGTTGTGTGGACTTTCAGGGGGGAAATGACCACTAAAGATGCCCTAGGACGCACCCCCCTTCCCATAGAAATCATTCAGAAGTAGCGCTGCAAATTTCTACAGAGCTACTGAATCCTTTAGATGGTGGGGGAGGCAGGCAGGCTGGGATGCAAGGGTCATGGCCTCTCAGGAGGACAGTGCTGGCCCTTGGCCCTAGTCCAAACTTGGGAGTACTAATTATTTTTTCCCAATGATTTTCATGGATATCCTTTCATGAGCTGGCTTGGTAACAGCTGCCAATGCAAGAACTGCACACCAGAAAATCCCACAGGCACTGAATTTCATCACTAAAGGAAATGTGTTGCTGTACTTATCTCCTCTCTGAAATTGTTCTGGAATCCTGAAAAAGAAGACAGAGGAAAATACCAGTGAATAATCAGTGAATTCCCAGTGAAACACCACATCTTTGGAAACATGACCTTGGGTAAATGTTGTGTTCTCTGACCTCTGAGTACTGTCCCTCACTGAGGCACTGGGCTGACATCCAATAGGACCTGAGGACCAGGTGCCACACTCATGTCTGCACACACCCTGCAGAGTAGCCTGCTCACCCAGAGCTGCTGTACCAAGTCATCTTTCACACTGTTCCTTGAAAGCTTTCAGCAGTGATTTCAGTTTTCCACACTAACTTTGCAGAGCTGCAGTTTAAATGACTTTCTGTGTGTCGTGACCGGTCCAGGACGCAGCACACTCAGGCAGTGTGGGGGCCTATGACATGCTCCTGCCTGTGCCGTCTCATGCCTCAATACTGTGAGATGCAGAACACCACCCCCAAAGCTGTCATCACATCTTCTTTGGGATTATGACTCTAGGTATCATCACAAGCAAAGGTGACCTTCCTTTATTTCTAAGTTTTTGTGTTTCTCTCTTGGACTTGCTGGTGTCCAGTAAAGACATAATCTCAGTGGCACTGGGTTACCCCATAATGATTTCATCCTTATAGCTTAAATGTTCCAGGGTCTGTGCACACTTGATGAGTAAATGGCCACACATGCTTCATGTGAATACTTGCACTGGATCTTGCTCTGTAAATAGCATGGATGGGATTGGGTCACAGGCAGGTCAGAAGAAACCAAACAGGTCAGAAGTCAAATAGGAAACTATTAATGCCAATGGGTTTCTGTACCAGAAGGCATGGTTTCCTGTCTTACACCCACAAGGTGTAAGAATGACTGTAGCTGCTGCTGAACCAATTCAAATAAGAAACTTAGGAGCCACTAATGGATGTGTCATTATTTGACAAACTTTAGGTTAAGCTCAGGTCTTTATAAGTTATAATGACATGCATTGTTTCACTTTACCTGGAGAGGTAGAAGTCATGTGGTTACTGCCCTTATGTCTGTAGAGAAATTCAAGAGCATATTAGTTTATACGTGATTAATGCACTGCTAGAGAATGACAGGCTGGTGAAGGGCATCATATCTCTGCATATCTCCAGAGGTTCAAGATTGTCTGTGTCCTGTGTCCACCCATGCCTTTCTGACAGCAGGGTCCCCATTTGGGAGGGTGATGAGCTCAGCTGGAAATCGATTTCCCAGCATCACACAGGAAGCCTTTCCTGTGAGATGTAAAAGAGAAGCCCCTAGTGTGGGCTCAAAGTCAGCCTTCCCTATTCAAACTCTCCCAACCTGCTGTGAAGACAAGGGTGTGCTAGTCCATGCCCCAGAGCCATCATATCATCAAAGAGAAAGTACTTGGTACTCATCTCAGAGAAATCAGCCTCAAGGCTCTTGGATATCTGGACCAAGACCAGTCACCGTCTAGCTATGAACCCTTTGATACACAGAACAGAGGACACAAAAAACATAATTAACCAGAGTTGGGTCTTTCAGCAGCTTGGGTCAGATGCTCATTTCCATACGCATTATGCATCATGAAGTGGGTTCATCTAGTGGACACCAAATGTATGGATAGGAAGTCCTGAAAAGCTCAGGAGCTGAGTTACCATACTCTTTAGGAGTAGAGGTTGCCTGAACTGGTCCTAAGACATAGTTATTGCCACAAGAAGAGTCTACAGGATGCCAGTGACAAGTCTATCTATCAGCTGAGTTGTGTGAGAGGGAAAAGGACACTCCAACAGGCTGGCAGAAGATTATTACTCCAGTCATCTCTGGAATGCCAACCAAGACCAAATGAATCATAGTAACCAAGACAGACAAGTATCTCTTCCCTTGGAACATGGACTGTTTCCAGTAGCAGGGTAAAGGGCCAGATAGGAGAGGAGGGCCACCCAAACTGGTCAGGACAGGAGGCAGTGCTCCAGGATTACTCTGGGCCCTGTTGACCTCACTGGCCCTCTCAGAAGTGGCGCTCCTCCAATACTGTCCATGTGACCCAGGAGCTCTGACCTCTTTTACGGTGAAGGAAGGTGAAACACAGATACATGACTTTTAAAAATCTCTCAAAAAATGGATTGCAGGGCCAGGCGTGGTGGTGCACACCTTTAATCCCAGCACTAGGGAGGCAAACGTAGGAGGATCACTGTGAGTTCAAGGCCACCCTGAGACTACATAGTGAATTGCAGGTTGGCCTGGGCTAGAGTGAAACCCTACCTTGAAAAAACCAAAAATTAAAACAAAACAAAAACAATGGATTGTTCGAGTGATTGCCAGTGAGTCTGAACTTCCGTTTCATTGTGTGCAGAAACCTACAGAAGCCCCATACTTCTTTGTGCTTCAGTTTCCACATCCTTAGGATGGAGATGATATTTTTTTGTGTAGTATGTAAGATTATTAGGATCCAGTGAAATATAGAGAGTGAAAAATTACAGGTCAACACAAAACTATGTGGAAACATTTGGTGTGTGTACGTGTAAAGGGGTGCGTGTAAAGGATGGCTGGGAAGATGCTCAGCAGAGCCAGTAGGCTCATTCAATGACAGGAGCTTAAAGCCACTGTTAATAACAATTCAGTGCAGCATCTTCATCTTAGCATGGAGGGAAGGGCTTATGAGTGGGGATCTCCTTCCACACCAGACCTGCTTCCTTCAGCAGACCCCTTATTTGATGGGCAGGACAGTGTGCTGGTTAGAGCCAGACATGAACCCCACATGTTGGCCTCAAGGCAGCCAATCTATGCGGGAAATGGGATCCTACTCTTAGCAGCAATCACTGCTTTTACACAAACAAGTGGTGGTAAGCACAATCTTCCATGGAAGATAAGTGACTAAAGTAAAATACTTTAAAATAGATGTGAAAAGTGTACAAACATGTGTAACACTTTACTGAAGTTTATCTTTTCATGTTACATCTTCATTTTCAGGTAGAAGGGACAATTACCAATAACTATGTGATTGGCTAATGTGTCCAGAGTCTGCTACTTTTCAGAGACCAGTACCTGGTTGGTAGATGCGGAGTGGCCAAGCCTGTAGGGGAGGAATGTAAGCCAACATAAGGTATGACCTATTTTGATTATGGTGAAGGAAGATGCTGTGTGTAGGAAGGAGCCCTGAGGGATGCTCAGAGGTAAGTGAATCAGGTCAGCATGGCAGAGGGTGGTCCTGGACCAAATGCCCTTAGTCTGATGGAGGATTTTGACCTAATTTGGAGAGGACCTAGATTATGGAAGACATGGGACATGAAGTGACTGAGGGGTCTGTGCTGTGGACTGAATCAGAACTATCCGTGCAAGCTGAAGTGGAAGGAACCTAGTAATATGCTTGTTTTGTATTTATAGAATTCATAAAAAATGATATTATATTATTACCTGTTATGGTTGCAACAACTGGTCCAAGTAAATATTTGTACCCTTTTTGATAATTGATGGAAATGTCTTTATGCAAGGTGCTTATTTTCCCTAAAGTGCTAGTCAGAGCAAAGCTGAATGAGCAGATTCTCATAGTATGGTTTCAGTTTCCTCTCCCACCCTAGATGGCAGACCCAAGGTGCAGGCTCAAGGAAGTCAATCCAAGTGTGATTTTTCAGTAGCAGAAAGAAAACTGTGGTGCTTCTCTTTGTCACTGGGGCCCTTCTGATTGGGTAGAACAAACAACTGATATACTAATACAGGCAAATGTCTTCTGAAGGGCAACCCCAGCTTGTGAGATTTCATCAGATCACTGGCAAGAGCCTGTATCACAGCCACATTCAGTAGATAATGGTCACATGACCAATCTTCTGAGTGTTTGATTGTAGTGTCTTATGTAGCTTTTTTGTATCATGTATGTCATCACATTTTACAGTTAGATTTAATAAAGCAAGTCTTTATTTTGACCACTTTCATTTGCTTTAGTTTAGCAAAGGAACTGACCAATGAATTAGCATCCATGCCACCTGGCCAGTTGCAAATAAATTGAAATCTATAAACTCCAGGGTGGGCATCAGACCTATGTGAATTCAAATCCTCCATGTATCTACCTGTGTTTATCTATCAACCATGGATCTACTCAAGACAGCAATTATATAAAGATGGTAGCACCCATAAGCTGTGAGGATGTATTCAAGTATATTGAACAGCTAGAAAAATGGCTGGCACAAATAGATTAAAAAAAGAGTACCAGAAAAGTAATAATGTGTTTATGATATAGTACATAAAAAATCATTTAAGCAGATTATACCATCTTTGTCTAAAGGAGAATAACTATGTTCCCAAAGTAAAAACAGAGAAATCGAAGTGGTTACAAAAGGAAGCACATGACTGATAGAACTGATGCATGAAGTGATCTTTCAACCATAAAAGTAAAAGTAAAAGTGTCATCAGAGCAGGAACCAATTTTTGTTTATTCCAGTGTTAAGTTCATCAAAGGCACACAATAATCACTCATGAATGAATAAGGAAAGAAATAATTCAGTACTTATAACACATGGGATTGTTTTGGGTAGAAGACCATCTGAGGTAAGGCTGATTAATTAGCTAAGATAGTAGCACACTACAAGAATACTTCCTCTCCTCACAGAGCTTTAGTGTTCACCATATCAGTAAAATATAGATAATCAATTTAGAAGCATGTGTCCATAACTTGACAGTTTTTCTCACTAACCACTCTTCCAGTTGTAAATGTATTCCTCTACTCAGTATCTTCCCTCCACTTGCCTATCCAGGATTCCATCCATATATATCTAGTGTTTCTTGGGTACCTACATGTTGCAGTCAGGTTCATATTGCTGGCAGAAATTACCTGACCAAAAGCAGCTTTGGGGAATAAAAGAGGTATATTTTGTCTTGCAGGCTCAAGGGGGAAGTTCCATGATGGCAGGGAAAACAATGGCATGAGCAGAGAGTGAACATCACCCCCTGGCCAACATCAGGTGAATAACAGGAACAGGAGAGTGTGTCAAACACTGGCAAGGGGACACTGGCTATAATGCCCATAAGCCCACCATCAACAATACACTGCCTTCAAGAGGCATTAATTCTCAAATTTCCATCAGCTGGGAACCTAGCATTCAGAACACCTCAGTTTATGCAGGTCACCTGAATTAAACCACTGCATTCCGCCCCTGGCCTCCATAAACTGATAATCATACATGATGTCAAATGTAGTACATTCAGTATGACTTTAAGAGTCCCCATAGTTTTTATTAATCCTAAGGATGTTTAAACATCCCCATGATCAAAGTCTTTTAATGGAGCCATAATACCAAAAAATTTCCAAAATAACCATAGTGGCACAAAATACACATTCACACTGCAAAACATGGCATTGGCCACAGCAAAGAAATATTCAACTAATACAAGATTGAAACCGGGCAAACATCAAACTCTGTAGCTCCAAGTCCAACAACTCTAGTCAATGACAAATCTGATCATTCTAACCAGAAACAAGTCTCTGGAATTCTAATTCCACTCCTCCAGCTAGGCTACTCACAGTCTTGGAAAACTTCATGTGGGCCCAGCAGCTCTCCTTAGCAGGCATCTCATGATCCTGGCATCTCTACTAGGTCTCCACTGCAACCCATGGTCCATTCTCACAACTCCACTGGGTCTTCATGCAGCCATCCAGCAAACCTGTTTCACACTGCCCATAGCTGTTTCCAAAAACTCAAAATCACATTGCAAACTCAATGACCCTTCTCTTTCCTGCATTTCTTATACTCCACAATACCAAGTAGAGTGCCAATTTGTTAATCCGGGTGGGTGGGGGGGCAGATTGTGAAGAAAAGAACACTCCTTGAGCACTCAGGCCCTTCAAAAGAGTCTACATTCTTCCTGTTGCCACAGTGCAGGTCAGCTGGCCCAAACTCAAAGGTTGTAATGTCTCATATAATTGCAGCTGAGCAGGAAAAGTTTCAGCCCAAAATTTCACTCTGTGCCATATCCCTCTACTCACACCAGTCCATTTATATGCAATGCAACCCTGCACAAATTCTCAGGACATGGACATAAGAGCAAGCCTCTCACACAAACTGCTTCTATCCTGGTCCAGGCAAAGCTTTTTTTCCACTTTCATAAGCCAAACCTCATAGCCCATAGTTCTTACTGCAGTCAGGTCTTTTAACTCTGGCCAGAATAGTCCATCAAGCTATACTTACAACAGTGCAAGGTATCTCTTAGGCCAAGGTTTCAAATACTTCCACATTCCTCTTGAAAATTAGCCCCAAAAGGCCAAAGCCACACAGGGGTCTAGCAGCAAATGATACCACTCCTTGGTTCTAACATTACTGTTGTAATTAGGTTTACATTGCTGGCAGAAATCACCCAACCAAGAGCAGCTTTTGGGAAAAAAGTTTATTTTGGCTTACAGGCTCAAGGGGGAGCTCCATGATTTCAGGGAGAAACAATGGAATGAGCAGAGGGTGGACATCACCCCCTGGCCAACATAAGGTGGACAACAGGAACAGGAAAGTGTGCCAAACACTGGCAAGGGGACACTGGCAATGACATCCATAAGCTCACCCCCAACAATACACTATCTCCAAGAGGAATTAATTCTTAAATCTCCATCAGCTGGAAAACTAGCATTCAGAACACCTCAGTTTTGGGGGAACACCTGATTCAAACCACTGTACTATGTGTCTAAGTTTCATCCTAGTGCTAGAGAATGCATGAACAATCCAGGCCTTCTGCAATCCCCCATCATTGAGCAGACAGACATCAAAAGACAATTGCAGAGCTGGAGAGGTGGCTTAGAGTTAAGGCACTTGTCTGTGAAGCCTAATGACCCAGGCTTTATTCCCCAGTACCCATGTAAGCCAGATGTACAAGGTGGTGCAAGTGTCTGGAGTTTGTTTGTAGTGGCTAGAGGCCTTGGCACACCCATTCTTTCTTTCTCTCTCTTTCTATCTGTCTCTCTCTCTTTCTCACTCTCAAATAAGTAAGCTGGGTATGGTGGCTCACACCTTTAATCCCAGCACTGGGGAGGCAGAGGTAGGATTGCCATGAGTTCAAGGCCAGCCTGAGACTACATAGTGAATTCCAGGTCAGCCTGGCCTACAGAAAGACCCTCAAAAAATAAAAATAAAAAAAAACACATGCTTGCTGAGGGAAATGCTCACTAGGGGCAGAAGACAGTGAGAACTGAGGATATGAACCACCTCTCACACATTAGCCAGGGCCCAGGTGAAACCACAGAGGAATTGGTGAGATGAGCAAGAGTTCTGCTTCCACCATGAGCCTGACAACCTGCTCCATGGTGAAGGAGACAGATGCTGAGGGTATTCAACACATACCAAAGCAGAAATCTAGAAGCTTCAGAGAGCTCAATACTGAAGTAGACTTAAAACACACTTACCAAGGCTCAGAGAATTTTGGGGAAGAGGGGATGGAAAGACTGTAATAACCTATGGCTGGGAGGGCATACCCAGAAGCATTGCCCCCTCCACAATGACTGACTACTGTTCTCACAACTCATAAACCAAAACCCATGGGGAATACCAGCAATCCTACCATCAATGGGATGGGGGCAGATAGGAGGGAAAATGTGATACCAACAGAAGATGTGCCCATACAAAGTATATACTTAGTAAAGACAAAAAGATGATATCCAGGTGTGGTGGCACACACCTTTAATCTCAGCACCTAGGAAGCAGAGATAGCAGGATCTCTGTGAGTTTGAGGCCACCTTAAGAATACAGAGTGAATTCCATGTCATCCTGGGCTAGATAGAGACTATACCTCGGAAAACCAAAAAATAAAATACCAAAAAAGCCCAGATAATATATATATATATATATATATATATATATATATATATATATATATATTTCAATTGCAACATGCTTAGACTCTGTTTAACAAGGAAGTAACTTCTTACTTGCAAAAGGTGTTTCTAATGGCCCACCCTAACAGTGACAGTAACTGTGTATTTCCAATAACACAAACATTTGCCAAGGCCATAGTTTTATCTAGGTAGCATTAATTTATATAGCTGTTGCTCAATATGCCCAGGCTGAGAGATGATGCTGTTCTCATTATTAAAGAACTTTCACCAATTCCTAATTGCTTACTGATTGCCCTATCCTTCACTCTTGGATCACTTCCCTGAAGGCACCTCAAGTTATAAAGCTTGAATTTTATCATGCAGGTTAATAATCTTTCTTCATTTCATTTCAACACATTCAAGAAAATCATTTTTTTCCAGCCATTACAGATCAAACCCTCTTGTGCTAATGCAAAATAAACAACAGGAGTGGAGATAGAGTGTGGTTGCAGAAGGCTCTCAATTTGTGACATAATTGAGAGTGTGGAGAAAACGTATGCAGGTACTGTAATGGCATATATTTCAGAAACAATTTGAAATTTCAATGCTCTGCAGTGTCATGATCATGAGTGATGCTTGGAGCCTGCAGGGAAGATTGGCTACTATGATGAGGGAGGGATGAGCCAAGGGAGTCCCCAGCCCAGTCTTCTACTGCTGGTTCCTTGTTGCAGGGAACATCTAATGAGATCTAAAGGAAACAGGAGATAAGAGTGTTCCTGATAGAATAGACCTCTGACTAGTGTCACAGGATGGGCGCTCTAGGAGAGGGGCTTAGGATGGATGACTTTCAAGTCAACACCATGAGTAGTGAAGTCAGCAGAATGACTGAGAAAATATGGTCTGCACTCCCTTGTACTTTCCCAGTGCCCTGGTGCATTCACACTGCACTCAGAGAGCTCTTCATGGAGAATAGAAGTGCAGGGCATCACTGGTGAGAGAGCTGGGATGAAGTTGGACAAGATGTTTCTCTATAGTCCAGGACAATGCCTGTAGAGGAGCTCATGAGACAAGCATACAACTACCAGCACACCAGCAAGCTGAATGGTGGGTGTGGGAGAAGAGGTGCAAGGTTCCTGAACATCTCCTCCATCCAAAATCCATTGTGTGTGTGTGTGTGTGTCTATGTGGTTGTTATATGTATGCAGGTGTATGTTCAGTGTTCATATTCATATGTGTGTAGAGGCCACAAGTTGATGTTGAGGGTCTTCCTCAGTTGTTATCTACCTTATTATTTGAAATTGGATCTCTTGTTGAACCTAGATCTGTCATTAGTTTAGCTCACCAGTGATCTCTGTCTCCCCAGGTCTAGGAATACAGGCATGTATCACCACACCAGCATTTTAATTTGGTACTAGGATATATTGGTTACTTTGTCATTGGTGGGAAAAAAAATACCTGATGAGAAACAACTTATAGAAAGCATGGGATTATTTCAGGTTATAATTTGAAGGGAAGTCTATCATGGCAGGAGTAGACAACCAGTGTCATATCTTCACATGAGCAGGAAGGAAGTAGAAGTACATAGTAGGGCTGTGCCATACTCCTCCAGCAAGACTCTACCACCTAGAGGTTTCACAACCTCCCTGAACAATGTCACCAAATGGAGATGAAATATTCAAACACATGAGCCTGTGGGGGTATTTTACATTCAAACATGAGGATTTGTGTTTCCTCTCTTTCTTCTGCTCTCCTCAGGCTTGCTTGCACAGAAAACTCTTTTTACCATCTCCCTAGCCAGCCAAATCCATTCTTACAGCAGGTAGATAGCATAGTGGGTATCACTTGATCCCACATGAACCTCCTGCTTTCACCATCCTCTTCAGTGTTCCTTGGAAGCCATGCTTCTTGAAGTGGTTCCAAGCATACTATTGTCCCTATTGCTTCCCTACGTCCTTAGTCCCTGTCCCCATCATGACTCAGCAACTGTTCTTCCAAAATTAAGATGCTCTCTAGGTGTGAAGAACAACATAGAGCTGATGTTCTCTTGCACTCCATGATTCCATGACACAGATAAGCTCTCAGACCCCTTGGCATCCTGTTCTCTGTTGTGGATCGTTGGAGCACTATACTCCATGGGCTCAAATCTTGTCTGTCCCCAGCCTGAGATGTCAGGCAACAATTTTTATTTAGAAAAAGTCCCTACTCCTTGGCACTAAGGTGCTTTGCCATCCTCTCTAGTGCTTCAGGTGAGCACCAACATTTACTCATGCCCTTCCAGAGTGCCCTGGCCAGGTCATCACCACAGGCCAGGTGCTTGAAAATCACTGTCGAATTCTGTTTCCCAGGTACACTCAGTCACTAGGCTGTATGGATTTTTTCCCCATTATCTCCAATTTTTCCATCTTTTTTATTAGATATAGATATATTTTGTATGTAAACAACACATGTTGGTACCATCCTTTCCATCCTCCCTGCCCCTTTTCAGAAGAGGTCTTCCTTGTTATGAATGCAGGTCAATGCCATGGGGATTGTGGGTCATGCATTATTGTGTGTGTGTGGGGGGGGGGAGAGGCAATGTCTGTGCAAAATGTCCAAACTTGTGGCTCTAACAATCTTTCTGCCCCCTTTTCTGTAAAGTTCCCTGAGTCATTCTGGGAGCATTTTAAGTATACTCAGTGATGGGAACTTAGGAGTCTCTGGATCTCTGGTTTGGTAGGTGTAGAGTGTCCTCAATATCTTTATCCATCACCCTTGTGCTGATATCAGATTCACTAAGAATGCAGCACTCTTGCTAATTTCCCCAATTCAACTGTGGTTTCAGCTGGGGCCGGGGTGGAGAGAACAAAGTCAGCACCAGTTAGATGGGATAACCATTATTACTTTAGAAAGAATTTAAAGGGTTTCGACCTTCATATAGTCTAAGGTTAGTGGGAGCTTGACAATGGAAGGCATAATCATTATCTGGACATGATTCTCACTTGTTTCTCAGTTCCAGACATGGTTTTCTTTCCATTGAGTGGATCTGTTAGCTGATCCAAGAGCAGTTGATTACCCACCATGGTTGTGTGCCACTATTGCACTTGTGTGAGCATCATGTCAGGTTGTTTTCTTCAGAGTCGCTTAGACTTTGAGTTGCTTAGAAAGATGTTGGCCACTTTTCCCCTGTAGCTCATATAGCGCCTTCTAGCACTAGAGGGGCTAATTGTTTGGAGACTGGCTCTCCTCTGGATTCTAATCAGGTCTCTCTATGGTCAGTGCCAACAGTAGTTGGTGTCTTCAGCAGTAGGGCCTTACCATTAACCTCTGGGGAGTAATCAAGTGCTCTGACACAAGTCTGCCTTGTTTATTTTGGGAGATCTAGTAGATCTCTCTGATCAGTTGTGGATGTAGACCACATCCTGGCATGGGGAATTACAGGCCAGTGCCAAGGGAAAAGAAAAAAGAAAAAGCCAGAGAAGAAAGAGAAATAGGAGAAATTTGAGGTTAGGTTCATCCAACTCCTTCCAGGCCCCTTTGATTCAGGTGCTCCCTCTACATTCCTCCTAAGGGTTCCACCTTTTAGTCTGACTTCTAGGATATATGATTCCATGGTACCAGTTCAATTTGGATTTAGTTTTGTGTCACCTCCACCCTTTCCCTTCACCTAAGCCCTATAGTCCAAGCCTCAAGATCCTATTTAGTTATGCAAGCAACTCGGGTTGAGCCAGATTAGGAACTGCAGATAAGTGAGATCCTGCTTTCTGTGATTGTGTGAATTCATTTACAATAATCTGTTCCAATTCAACCATTTTTCTACAAATTTCAGTGTGTCATTTTTTTTTTCTTACTGCTGAGTAGAATTCCATCATGTAGATATACCACATCTTGTTTATCCATTCATCCAATGATGGGCACCTGGGTTGATTCCAGTTTTTAGCTATTATTAATTGAGTAGCTACAAAACATAGTTGAGCAAATATCTCTGAACTGAGATGTGGAGCTTTTAGGGTAAAGGCCCAGTAAGGGAATAACAGGTTCTGCTGGTAACTCTATATTCATCCTTTTCAGGAGTCCTCATATTGATTTCCATAGTGGTTAACAGTGAATGAGTGTTCCTATTTCTCCACAGACTCACCACAATTGGTTTTCATTTGATTTTTTTAATGTTTGCTATCCTTACTCTGGTAAGGTAGAATCTCATAGTATTTTAATTTGCATTTTCCTAATGGTTAGGAGTGTTGAACATTTTCTTAAATGTGTGTTAGCCATTTGTAATTCTTCCTCTGAGAACTCCATATCTAGTTCTGTGCTCCACTTTTGGAGTGGGTTGTTTGATTTTTTTTATTGTTTAGTTTTTTGATTTCTTTGTAGATTCTAGATATTAGGTTTCTGTCAGCGGTGTAGGTGGCAAAGATTTTTTCATATTCAGTGGGTAATCTATTTGTTCTGCTTATGGTATGTTTGTCTGTGCAAAAGATTTTTAGACTCATGAGATCCCATTGGTTGAGCACTTGTTTAATTTTATTGGCTGCTAGGGTTTTTTAGGAAGTCTTTTCCCAGTCCTATATTGTGGAGAGTACCTCCCATTTTTTCTTCCAGTAGTTGCAGAGTTTCAGGTCTTATATTGAGGTCTTTAATCCATTTGCACTTGATTTTTGTGTTCGGCAAAATGAGTGGGTCTAATTTTCTATATATGGTCATTCAATTCATCCAACACCATTTGTTGAAGATGTTGTCTTTTCTCAAGTCTACATTATTGGCACCTTTGTCAAAGATCAAGAAGCTGTACTTGCTTGCTCTAAGGTCTTTTGTCTTTAATTCTGTTCCATTGACATATGCTTCTGTTTTCATTCTAGTACCATGCTGTTTTTGTCACTGTGTCTTTGTACTATAGGTTTAGATCAGGTATGGTGTTACCACCAGAGGTGTGTCTTTTGCTGAGGATATGTTTGGATATCTGAGGCCATCTGCCATTCCATATGAATTTTGAGATTTTTTTTCAATCTCTGTGAAGAATGATGTTGGTCTTTTTGTTGGCATTGCATTAAATCTGTATATTACTTTTAGTAGAATTGCTATTTTCACAATATTAATTCTACATATCCAAGAGCATGGGAGGCCTTTCCATCTTCTCAAGTCCTCCTCTATTTATTTCTTGAGTGTTTTTATGTTTTAATTTGATAGTTCTTTCACATCCTTTGTTAGTGTTATTCAGAGGTTTTTTTGTTGTTGTTTCTATTGAAATAGGACAGCCTACTGATTTCTTTCTCTCTATATTTGTCCTTTGCATATAGAAAAGCTACTGATTTTTGTGCATTTATTTTGTATGCTGACACTTTGCTGAAGGAATTAATCACCTTTAGAAGTTTTCAGATGAGACATTCAGGTCACATATGTATATAGAATCATGCCATCTACAGATAGAGCTAACTTGACTTCTTCCTTTACAATTTGAATCCCTTTTATTTTTTCTCCTGTCTTATTACTTGGGCTAGTACTTCTAGTACTAAATTGAAGAGCAGTGGTGAGAGCGGGCAGCCCTGTCTTGTTCCCTACCCCAGTGGGAACATCTTTAGTTTTTCCCCATTAGGTGTTATTTGGGCTTTAGGAGCTTTATGTGTAGCCTTTCTTATGCTGAGATATAAACCCTCCATGCCTATTCTTTCCAGTGTTTTGATCAAGAAATGCTGTTGTTGTTTGTCAAACACCTTCTCTGCATCAGTTGATATGATCATGGGGTTCTTACGGTGTAGTTTATTTATGTAGTATGTTACATTGTCTGATTTGCATATGATAAACCATTCCTGCATCCCTGGGAAGAAGCCTACTTCATCAATGTGAATAATGCTTTTGATGCGTTGTTGAATTTGGTTTCCAAGTATTTTGTTCAGGATCTTTGCATCGAAGTTCATTAGGGATATAGGCCTATACTTTTTTTTTTCTTGTTGTATCTCTGTCTGGTTTTGGTATTAGTGCAATGCTAGCTTCATAAAAGGAATCAGGGAGGATTCCTTGGTCTCCACTTATGTGGTATAGTTTGAGAAAAATTGGTTTCAATTCTTCTATGAAGGTTTGATAGAATTCCACTGAGAAGCCATCTTGCCCTGGACTTTTCTTTTGAGGGAGGTTTTTGATTACCTTTTCAATCTCCATGAATGTGATAGGTTTGTTTAGGAGATTATTCTGCTCTGAGTTTAGTTTTGGTAGGTGGTATGTATCTAGGAATTCATCCATTTCTTCCAGATTATTTAATTTTGTGAAGAGGAGGTTTTGGAAGTATGCCCTGATATTTCTTCCAATTTTATTGATATCTGTTTTGGTCTCTCCTTTTTCATTTCTGATTTTCTTAATTTGGGACATCTCTCTTTTTTGCTTGATCAGTTTGGCCAGGGCTTTGTCAATCTTGTTTATTTTTTCAAAGAACTAGTTCTTTGTTTCATCAGCTAAAATTTTTTTTTTCTTAGTTTCCAATTTGTTGGACATTTCCAGGCATAGGGTGGAGCCTTCATGAGAGGGGCCTGAGCTGCCAGGCATGGCTAAGGACCCCAGGCTACAGGAGGACACTCCATCTCCAAGCCTAGCACACCTGAACTTAAGCTCTGCCTATAGCCCCTTAACCCTTGGCTGGCAGTGCCCAACACCAATTCATTAATTTCTGCTCTAATTTTGAGTATTTATTTCTGTCTAGAGCTCTCTGGGTTGGATTCTTGTTGTTTCAGCACCTTTATGTGGACATTTGGGTTATTGACATGGGATCTCTCTGTCTTTGTAATGAAGGCATTTAGGGCTATGAATTTTCCTCTTATGACTCCCTTCATTATGTACCATAAGTTTTTGTAGGTTGTGTTTACATTATCATTCAATTCTAGAAATTTTACAATTTCTTTTTTTATTTCTTCCATGACCCATTCATTGTTTAAAAGTGTGTTGTTTCATCTACAGGATGTGGTGGAGTTCTTGATTTATCTCTTTTTAATTTCTAGCTTAAAATATTGTGATATGACGATGCAGGAAGTCACTTCAATTTTCCTGAATTTATGAAGGCACACTTTATGGCCTAATATATGGTCAATTTTGGAGAAGCTTCCATGGGCTGGTGAGAAGAATGTGTATGTTGTAGAGTTGGGGGTGAAAGTTCTGTATATATCTATTAGGTCTAGTTTATGTATGATGTTGTTGAACTTTATTATTTCCCTGTTGAGTTCCTGCTTGGATGATCTGTCTATTGATGTTAGTGGAGTATTGAAGTCTCTGACAATGATAGTGTTTATTTCCATTTTATTGTTGAGTAGATTTTGTTTTATAAACTGTGCTGCCCCTGTGTCTTGCACATATATATTTATGATTGTGATGTGCTCATGTTGGTTCATTCCCTTGATGAGTAAAAAGTGTCCTTCTTTTTCCTTGTTGATTACTTTTGGTTTGAAGTCTATTTTATCAGATATTAATATAGCAACACCTGCTTGTTTTTTATTTCCATTTGCTTGGAATATCACTTTTTACAACCTTTCTCCCTGAGGAGGTGTCTATCTTTAATTTTTTTTTGTTGATTTTTATTTATTTGAGAGTGACAGACAGAGAGAGAAAGAAGGAGAGAGATTGAGAGAGAGAGAGAGAGAGAGAATGGGCTCTCCAGAACTTCTAACCACTGCAAACAAACTCCAGATGCATGCTACCCCTTGTGCATCTGGCTTACATGGGTCCTGGGGAATAGAGCCTTGAACTGGGGTCCTTAGGCTTCACAGGCAAGTGCTTAACTGCTAAGTCATCTCTCCAGCCTGAGATGTCTATCTTTAATGGTGAGGTGGGTTTCTTAAAGATAGCAGATAGAAGGGTCCAGGTTTTTATTTTTTGATCCATCCTGATAACCTGTGTCTTTTGATGGGTGAGTTAAGACCAATAATATTTAAGGTTATTACTGTGAAGTTTGAATTAATCCCTGCCATGCTGAAGTGTTTGATGGGGTTTGGTGCTTTCTTGTGTTATGTACTGTTTTGAGCCTGGTTTATTTTGGTTATTGTGATCTTCTTCTTGTTGGCTCTTGAGATTGGTTGTCTGACTGTTCTATGTGAAGTATTCCATCAAGTATTCTCTGTAGGTGTGGTTTTTTGTTCATATAATCATAGAGTTAACTTTTTTCATGGAAAGTTTTTCTTTCACCATCTATTATGAGGGATACTTGTGCTGGCTAAAGTAGCTTGGGTTGGAAGCCATAGTTTTTCAGACTGTGAAGTGTTCCACTCCAGGTCCGTCTGACATTCAGGGTTTCTGTTGAGGAATCTGTTATAATTCTGATGGGATTGCCTTTGAATATTGTGAATTGCTTCTCTCTTGCAGCTTTTCACATTCTCTCTTTGTTTTCATTGTTAAGAATATTAACTATGATGGGTCTTGTAGAGTTTTTTCTTTGGTCCTGTCTATGGGCTTCTTGTATCTGGATGGGCTTCTATTTTGCAATATTCAGAAATTTTTCTTCAATGATTTTGTCGAGTATGTTCTCTATACCTCTGGTCTGGATTTCCTCTCCTTCTGGTATACCCATGATCTGGATGTTTGGTCATTTTAGGGTGTCCCGCATTTCCCTCATATTCTGTTCACTTGATTTTTTGAACTTAGCAATTTTTTTGTCCTCCCAGCGAAGTTTTTGGCCTCCTGATCAATTTCTTCTGTCTTATCTCCCAGATCAGAGGTTCCATCTTCCACATGAGTAGCTCTGTTGGTGAGTGGTCCTAGAGAGGTTTTTATAATTTACATTTGATTTTTGTTTTCTGCTATGTTACTTTGTATCATTTCCATCTCTCTTTTGAGCTACAATTTCAATTTGAGTTCTGATTTTCTTGATGCTTCCTCTAGTTTATTTTTGCATTGATCAAGTCTTCATTAAGCTTAATCAATTGGTTGTTGAGGTCTTCCATTTCTTGTCTTACCTTCAATTTATTCATATCTCTTTGGAGGGTTCTAAGGTTTTCTTCAATCATGTTAAGCCAATTGTCAAAATCTCTAGGAGATGATTCTGTTCAATTTTATTGATACAGTTGTTGGTTCTTTGGTAGTTTGCTTCAAGTTCAGCAATTTTTTTTTTATCTCATTGGTTGTTGTGTTTTCATTTTGGGGATGAATTTCTGTTGATTTCTCTATGATTTCATTGAAGCCTTCTGTATTAGGACTAGGCATCCTTGGTGGAGATTTCTTAGTTTTCTGACTTTCATTCACTTTTTTAAGTAGTTGTCTACACATTTTAGGAAGACTCTTTATTTTATTGAAGAGGAAGCAAGTTTGTGTCCTTCGGCCAGTTCTCCCTCTTATTCAGGTGAACAGGGTGTTGGTACCTAGTGGTAAGTCAGGATACTAGAGCAAGAGGCCTGGTTCCACAGCTCACACAGGTACAAGGCTTCCCCAAGCAAGGCACAATGTGTCCTACCAGGACCAGGGGACTGGGAAGAGCAAGGGAACAGGGATCTGGCCTACTTCATGCCATACCCTCCAGGACACAGACCAGTGCAGGCAACTCAGACTGGGGAGATGGGAGGAGCCCAGATACAGGGGTCTGGCCTAATCAGTCCAGACCAGTGTGCCCACCCACACACTGTTCGCACAAGGAACTCAGACCCGGGAGGTGGGAAGAACCTGGAAATGGGTCTGGCCTACTCACTACAGGCCACCATGCCCACCCATACTCTGTCCATGTCCCATGTTTCCATCTTAAATCCAACTCTGTATCCAATCACCCCACTACTCTGGTCCATGTTGCTAGAATTGTTATAGTAATGGGATGGTTCACCATAAAACCACATTTCTGCTTAACCCTCTCTGAGGTGTTTGTCAAAGGATATATCATTCGAAATGAAAATCTTATGTTGTCATCCACTATCTAAAGCCCTTTAAAAAGAGCTATACCACCTGTAGGCACTGTGTCCTACAGTGCTTGGTGCAGTCAAGCCCTACTCCTCCTGTCCTCCTGTACCATCTTTCCCTGTTCCTGCCTTGCACTGTGCACACTCTTCCATCAGCCACAGAATGCTATTTCCTTCATTCTGAATCTAAGGAACTCTCCTCAGGCTTGCTTGCTAGCCCAGGGCCATGCCCTCTTGAAAATGTCACTTTATACTACATTATATACACACCTCCCTATCACACACTCCTATGTCTGCACATCTCTCTTCTAGTGTTTGTTATAGATGAAAATTTCCATTAGCTCATGAGGTTATTTTATTCTTTTTTATTGTAAGCTGTGTTCAGACATAGAATTCAGTAAATACTTTTGGATGGATAGATGGGTGGGTGAATAAATATATAATTGAATTCATTGAGATGGTATCATATTTGAGAAAAAAGTATATGCATCTTTTGGGGGACTGATGTTCATGTTAGCCTTGAAAATACAGAATTTTATCTGCCTATGACCCCCATGAATCACCACACCCAGGAACATGTGGTCATGAAGTCCAGCAGGGAACCCAACCAATCAAGGACAAATGAGGTAGGGAGAAGAGCCCAGGACAGGGCCCAGAGCTTCAGGTGGTGAGCAGAGAGTAGAAGAATCTGTGCATGCCTAGCTAAATTGTGTGTAACCTTAATTGTGTGTGCGTCTGTGTGTGTGTGTGTGTGTGTGTGTGTGTGTGTGCACATGTGTGCACATGCGCATTGTGTGTGTTCTTGTGTGCTCATTCATGTGTGGGTATATGCAAAGACTATAGGTTGATATCAGGTATCTTCCTCAATCACTCTTATATTGACGTGGGACTAGCTGGTCAGCAAGCCACAAGAATCTTCCTTTCTTGCTAGGGATCTTAATTCAGATACTCATGCTTGCATGGGAAGCACTTTACTCACTCTGCCTTCTCCCCACCCCCACCCATAATTCTTATGTTAAAGCTCCAATGTTCAGTACCTAGGAAGGTGACTGTATTTCAAATAATCAAGTTAAACTTTTTTGGTGGGAAGCTGTGGCCTTGTAGTTGGATTAACCAGCCTCTTCCTCGTATAGTTAAAGCCCATGCTTTAGGCCTCTGGCCCTGTCTGCTCTAGGCTCAGCTATTGTGCCTCTTAGCTCCTACTGAAGCACTTGTCATCACTCAGGGGAGGTTCAATACCAAGAGCAGTGCTCATCCCAAGAGCATCTGGTCTCAAGCTTCCTTGCTGGCTTGCATTATTGACAGTTCCAGGAATGCTGCTGCTATGGTTTCCACCTCTTCTGTGCAGCTCTGGGCCCATCTCTTGCAGGCTTTCGTTTGTTCAGCTTGGCTGCTCTGCTGGCTGCATATACCTTCCTGTCTTTGAAAGTGCCATGGAAAGCAGGGCAGTAAGCATGCTCTCTGCTCCCCATAAAGCCTCTGACTCAGCACTTTCCCACTGACACTAGTAGATCCTCCAGGGACAAGAAAGATATGGACAGGCCAGTTTGTCATGGTGGCCAGTGACCTGTGGAGCTGTTACTCTCCTTTTCCCCTGGCCTACAGGCAGATGAGCAGGGCACAGCCTGGACCCTGAGCCTCTTAGAAGAGAAAGAGGAGTGGGCATCCAGAGCTAATCACCCAATGGAGATCAAGCTGCTGTTCCCATGGTGATTCCACTCCAAGCCCCATGCCCTGGGCACTCACCTCCTCCCATTGGCTGTAACCTCCATTAAGCAGAAACAAAAGATTAATACTGCAGAAGCCAGTTAATGAACTGCACACTGGCAGAGGCTTGCAGCTTTTCCCGGAGCAGATTCCTGGAACAGCAATGCTGAGGCTCCCCGCCTCTTCCAGGAGAGCATGGGGCGTTCTGCTGCCTGATCTCTCCCGTTGTCAGACATCCAGACATCCCTGCAGCAAATGGGCCCAGACAGTCTCCTGGGGGTGCTGGAGACCCCTTTCCTTTCCCACTATGTACAAGTTATTTCCATATTATGGAGGGGAAAGGACGTGAAGAATAAATGCAGACTTCCACACAGGGTGGGAAGCCAGTGTTGGGCAGGGACTGGAGGCAGCAGTCTGGACGTGAAGGGTGTTTGGGCTTCATTTGTGGGCTCACAGCAAGCCTCTTCTCCTCTGCTCATAGGCTTGGTTCTCCAGTGAAGGGTCTAGAGGGCTCTACACAGCCACATCCCTGTGGAGGCGCACACTGAAGGGGACCAGGGGAGGACTTGTATTCCTGCTTCCTTGGGTTTCACAGCCCCTTTGTCTCAAGGACTTTTTCCCTCTTCGTTAAGCAGTATCAGATGAAAGTCCATTTGGGTATGCATCCTGCTATGCAAGATTATCTTGTTGTCTGTATTCTTTTTGCCTTCCTGTCACCTGCCTATACCTCCATTGGGTGCATCCTGGGGGTTTGAAGATTATATGAATCTTCTAGAAAATGTTGCCAGGCCTCAGAGTTGTACAGAAATTTCCATCTCATAAATCTCTGGATATGCAGAGCAAAAAACTTCCCTTCCAGAACAGTTGGCAGTTTCCTGAGGGCCATTCTCAGCAGAACAGGTTAGCAAGGCAGTGGATAAACCTTCATCACAGAGGTAAAACTAGGAAGAGCTGACAGTTATGAGATGTGAGGTACCAAGCACCTGCATCATGTACTTCAAGAGACTTGGGAAAGACGGGCTTCTTGGCTAAACCCAAGGTCCAGCAGCACCTCTGGCCTGTGCTGACTTACGGACTTCTTTAGCCTCACCCGCAGGTCATGTTGCGCCACAGTATTACCCATGCATGAGACAGCCATGTCAATATTATTCTCTGTTACGAGTATTCTAATGATGCTTCTATCACTGTTTTTCCTTGCCTAGGAAAGCCATTGCATCTTCTTCATCTTACCTTATGCTATATTTGCCCTCTTGCTGCTGGGACAAAACATATAACCAAAAGGAGCTGATAAGAGGACCGTTTTCATTTTGGCTTATAGTCTCAAGGGGAAATTTCATGATGACAAAGGAAAACACAGCACAAGCAGAGGTTAGACAGCACCCTCTTGCCACAGCAGGAGAATAGCGGGATAATGAGCTAAGCCCTGACAATGGTAAGCTGACTATATACAACAAATCCCACTCCTAGCAACACAGATCCTCAAGCACATCTCTACCTCCCAAATTGCCACCAAGTGTTCAGAATACATGAATTTATAGGGACTATATGATTCAAGCCACTACATTCAAACCCTTGCCCCTATGAACTGAGAATCCGATGATATAAAATGTAATGTATTCAGTACAACTTTAAGAATCCTCATAGTTTTATTTTTTTTATCAATCTCAACACTGTTCAAACATCCCCATAGTCCAAAATCTGAACTGTGAGTCTAATAAACAAAAATTACATAATGACACAGAGTAAGCATTCATACTGCAAAAGATGGTATTGCAAGGAAAGATTGAACCAATGCCAGATCTAAAACAAACATGGCAAATACCAAGTGCTGTATCTGTATGTCCATCTGGGACCCACAGAGAAATCTCTGGGGTTCCAGCTCTGCCTCTCCAGCTGGTCTGCTCACAGCCAGAGCTTGCAGCTCCGCTTGGCAGAGTTCTGTAGTCCTGGCATCATAATATTCCTGGGATCTTCCACTGAAACCCATGGTTATCCTCATGGCTCCATCAGGGCTCCATGCAAAGATGCCAATGACCCTGCCTCACATTTCCCAGTAGCCATTTCAAAAAGGAACATATTGAAAAGCTAATGAACCTTTCTTTCTTGCATTTTAAAAACTTCCATAGTACCAGGTGAGCTACCAAATTTGTTAGTCTAGGGAAGAATAAAGGCAACTTTGAAGAGCAGGAAAACTTCAATATTCTTTCTACTGTCCCAATCTAGAACAGTTGGCCCAATATCAATGGTGGTAATCTCTCAGATAATTGCAGCAGAATCGGTGCTCTTTCCTGCCTGAAACTTTCATTTCTTTCTGTGCCATATGCTTCTGAAAGTACTGGTACATTTCTTATGCATACAACCCTGCATTGGTTCTTGGAACATGGGAAGAGCACATTGAGCCTCTCACACAAAGTACCTCTATCCCAGTCTGAAAATGCTCTTTCTTCCCCTCATAAACCTCAGTCCACAGTCTTTCCACATTTAGATTTTTCAACTCTGACCAACACGGCTCATGCAAGCTCTACTTACAGCATTTCAAGGTTATTCTTGCCCCATAGTTTCAAATCCTTCAACATTCCTGCAACAAATCATTTCCAAAAGGCCAAAAGTCACAGTCAGGTTTCTAGCATAACCATCCCCACTCTTCTGGTACCAATTTTCAGTAGTAGTTACCCTTCTCATTGCTGGGATGAAGCACCCAACCAAAAGCAGCTGATGGGAGGAAAGGTTTTATTTTGGCTTACAGTCTTGAGGGGAAACTTCATGATGGCACAGGAAAGCATGGCATGAGCAGAAGATGGACTCCTTGCCACAGAAGCTAGTAGATAGCATCAGGAGAGTGAGTCAAGTTCTATCAAAGGGGAGTTGGCTACAACACCCCAAACCTGCCTCCAACAACATACTTCCTCTAGCAAGATGCCACTTCCAAAATTGCCACCAGTTGGGACCAACCATTCAGAACATATGAGTTTATGAGGTGCATCTGATTCGAACCATCTCTCCTTGCTTTCTCTTCTGCAGTGCTGGCCATTAAGCAGAATCCAAACGGTTGGACCTTGTGTTTGGCTTATTGGGCTATTTCCCAGAACATCAAAGATGGTTATTTCCCTAGCCAAGTTAATTAACCAAAGCTGAACTGGTGAATGAAGGTCACACTCAGAAGTGAAGGTGAGGTGAAGCTAGAGGAGGAGGTCAGGAGGTGAGGAGAAAGGGGCAAGTGTGATCATGACTTGTGAGATGCCCAGCTCTGCTTCTAAGACAGTGACTTGCTGTTCTATTGAGTCAGTCCAAGGGCTCTCAGTTTGGTCCCAAGTGGACAGGTAGACAGAGAGCTACTGCTGGAGGCCCATCTCAGAGAAGCTCTGCCCTGGTCTCTGAAATATCCCCAAGGGACACACTCAGTGGCCATGGTAACTGTTTCTACTTTAAATCCAACTCCTCATTAGATTTTTTTAAAAAACATTTTTAATTTTTATTTTATTTGTTTGAGAGAGAGAAAAAGATAGAGAGAGAGAGAATGGGCACAAGCTGGGCCTCCAGCTGCTGCAAACTCCAGATACATGCACCACCTTGTGCATCTGGCTTTCATGGGCACTGGGGAATCAAACCAGGGTCCTTCGGCTTTGTAGCTAAGTGTCTTAACTGCTAAGCCATCTGTCCAGCCCCATATTAGTGTTTTTAGAAATAAAATACATTTATATATTCATATAATTATTCTAAATGTTAATAACATCATATATTAAAATGAAACAATGTTCCTAAAAGTTCATTGAATATCACATTTGCCATGTGTTGAGTGGACTATGTGACTAAGCGACACACGGTTCCCATACAGGTGGAAGACTGCTGCTCCCATATAGCACTATGGTAGAAAGGTGTCTGTCATGAGTAGATCATCATATCACATTTGGAGACATTTGTTTTACAGACCTGAAGCTGCCCAGCAGCAGTGATGGCTAAAAGATTCTCATGGTGATGCACAATATTTATAATATTAGGGTAGCATTTACTTAACATCACATCTTCACAAAAAGATGTTTCAGAAGCAGGACAAAATGCAGGTTCTACACTTTTTTCTTGTAATCTGCATTAAAATCAGATATTCATTCTTATTGAATATGAAGTAATCACTACTACTGTTGAGTTCTGATTGCTTTCAAAGCAAAGGTGCTTAGTTTTAAGTTGTTGCATTTGCCATTCAGTGAAAACTTGCAAAAGCCATTATTTTTAAATCCACTTTTTGTGCAGAACTCAGATTCTCTCCATTGGATTCTTGTGAGCATGTTCTCTTTCACACCACAGTGCCAGCTTGGGGTACCATGCAGCCTGCTCAGGGTCTCTTTACTTCCCTTGGTTTAACCCCTTCTCCTAGATATGGTAGCATTCCCTAGTTCACACTGAATATTCCACAGAACTGCTCACCATGAGTAGAACAAACAGCAACTTGACAAGCTGTCATACATGCCAACTAGCAGCTGGCCAGCCCCTTTAGATGCCAGCAAGATTCGCCTCTGGTCTCACTTTCATCAGTGTTCCTGGCCCTGCCCTTGCACTCCATTCTTGTAACATGCTTCCTGACCTTCTACCAAGCTCATGAAGCAGGATTCAAGGAGAGAGGAATAGGGTGTGAGTGGTGAATGGCAAGTTTTGTCCTCATGCCTAGCCTGGTGCTTCATTATGGACAGTGCTGGTGTGTGGGTTTCAGGTAAGATGGGTGATGAGACTGAGTTTTTGGAACACTGAGGATATTTATTCAGGATTTATAGGATCATGGACATACCTCCTCTCCACTTGTTTTATTTACCTTTTTAAAGACCCTATAGTTTCTCTGCAATAGAATCCATACATTAAAATTAATCAATAGAATAGGTTAAGGCTGAAACTAAGCTGAACATAATTTTTTTCTTCCTGCATGGAGTCTATGTTGTGGAATAACTGTGTAGTATATGCAGTCACAATACCTGCATGGTTCCAGCTCTGACCTGAGCTAGGTCATAGGCAAGTCTCAACAGCTTTTAAGCCAAATAACAATTTGTTCACCTGAAAGTCCAGTAGGACACTTCTCGCAGGACTATTGTCAGATGACATACAGCTAGGCCTGATTCCTGGTGGACATTAGGTGAAGAGATACCCTAGCTGCTGGGAAGGTGTTCACAAATGAATTGCCATGGAAATAATTATAACCATGAACCTCCATTTGCAGGTCCCAAGAGTCCTCAGCATATGGAAGTAAAAAACAAAAAACAAAAAAACAGGGATATGGGGCCTGGGATTTGGCTCAATGGATAAAGCATTTGTTACGTGAGTATAAGGCTGAGTTCTAATCCCTAGAAACCATGTAAATTCCATATGGGCATAGTGGCATGCCTGTAATCCTCATAGCCTCCCCACCACTGGAAAATAAGGCATGGAACTCTCATAGCAAGATGGTAACCAAGACTAGACAAATTGGCAAGCTTGGATCAAAATGTGACACCCTGTCTGAGTCAATAAGGATGACAGAGATTAAGGAAGACACCTGTTATCAACCTGTAGCCTAAATACACGCATGCACACACACACATTTATACATGCCCTCATACACACACATATAACTAAAAAAAGCGCAGGAGTAGATCAAAGGCCTTTGCTGGGCTCAGAGCCTACAAGTGAGCCAAATTAGAGGAGGGATCAAGTGAACAGCTCTAGTAAGGTGAGGATAGCTTTTCTCCTGGAATGGGTGGTTTTGAGGACTCCCGAGACAGTGTGTGAAAGCACTTAACAGAGACTGTGCTATATTTAGAACTGAGGGAGGTGCCACACTCTCTGCCTGGCTCCTCCAAAGACCCATAGGAAGGCGGAAAGTGGCACATGGCCCTATCCATCTGTAGCATAGCCGGCAGGTATGATAGCAAAAGAGTGCTATGCATGCTTCATCAGAGCTCCTGTGCTGTGCACAAGGAAGAAGGTGCCAGAGTGGCACTGTTGTCTAGGTGTGATTTTATGTGTAAGGCTCCTAAAAAGCCCATGCCTTTGAGTTTGGAAAAGTAGAAAACTTGGTTTGACTGGACCAGCAAGGGCTGGTCACCAGGCAAGCAGAACATGTGGACAAGGAGTCTTTGTGCCTCCTCCTCCATCATGTAGCTGAATCTTTGAGCTTTTTCCACAATGTTATTTTGAAAAATTAGTGATCCTGTCTGTATAGGAGGCAGATCCTTGAGAGCTACAAGTTAAAAAAAAAGAGTCTTCATATTAGAATCTGAATAAGCCCAAGTCCCTGCACCGGTTGAAGACCCAGCTTCATAGCACAGCACCGAAAGAGAATGTTCCTAGCCCAAGAGGAGTGTACAGCTCTCCTTACTTTCCTGGGAAGCAGTGAAGATGTATGGGTCAGAGTGTAGCATACAGGGAGGGTCAGATCCCTTCACTCTGTCCTCTGCCCCAAATGTTGAGGACTTAGGACTGATCATCATTCTGGCTCTTCCACTCATAACATTTCCAGACCCTGGGCTTGTGTCCCTCCTGGCCTCCTATCTATGGGTCAGAAAACATCTCAGCACCTCTCTTGACTCTCACTCGGTGGTTCTGTCAATCATAGCAAGCCAATTCCTAATGCTGACCAGGCTAGTAAGGAATTCCACCTTTAGGATACAGGAGGCAGGGGTGGGGTGACCATTGCAAAGACATACATGCACAGTGATATGCATACATACATGCAGATGTGCACATATGCATGTAATGTGAATACACACCTTTGTGTACACCCGTATACATACACATGCTCATATGCTCCCCACATGTCCTTGTCACATTATCACCTCTGTGTACTTTTCACCTACTTGTGTGATCCTGGATCTGTCATTAAAGCTATCTCTCCTTACATGTCTCACTTCTGCTTCTGCTGGCCTGCTTTGCCTGGGAATGACCTCTCTGCACTGCTGGTCCTGCAGATGTGGTGCTTGCCCTGCATTTTCCCTTGCTGGCTTTGTCTGATTGCAGAGGGCTTCAAAGACAGGGACTGGGTCAGAGTCACATTTCCCTCTACAGCAATTGCCATATCTGGGCTCTAATCAACTTCCATAATGAATAAATGAAGTTTAATAAGATTGCTATATAAATAATATGTGGGAAAAGAACATTGCTGGTAAACCATTAACTCATGTATGGCTCTAATTAACCTAAAGAGGTAATTACTGTTTGTTAACAAAAATACTGTATTAAGTCAGAGAGTGACATGGCTCAATATCAGGTTGGGACATATGAGTTCCTCTCACACAAAACACAGAAAATTTGTGCTATATTTGGTCAGAATCCGAGCTGTTACTGACAGACAATAAGACACAAAGTCTTATTAGTTCTCATAGTGCTGAAAAGTGCTATGTGAATTACTGGGAGATAATAGTTACTGGCAGCATTAACAAGCAAGATATCCTGCAAACTACAAAATAAACTACTTAGGCAAGATGTGCATACCTGTAAAATAATGGCACACAGGCTATGGCTATAAACAGTTGCTCTGTGGTTGTATATGAAGCCCACTCACTGGGAGGAAATTCATACCTGGAACTGAGTATCAAGTCAGAATCCATGGATAGCAAGATCATAGACTCTAGAGAAGTCCCCAGTATTCTTTGGCTAAAAAGAGAGGGTATGCCCATCAAAGAGTATTTGCAAGACTATGTTTGTCCCCTTTTTCCATGCTGGTCTCACTCTTATTTGCAGACTTTGCTTTTCACAGATGGCAGTGGATACCAATATACACTAATTTGACAAGATAAGATATCTGACTGCCTAACATGAGAAAAGTCATCTGCCAGGGCCCAGGAGACACTACAGAGAAAATGGAGTTTTAAACATGAGTGCTTCTCTCACTACTAGCCTGACAACCTCCTCTAGGGAGATGGTGGTAGACATTTAGGAGCCTCAAAACTCATCAAAGCAGAAATTGAGAGAATTCAGAGAGCACAACACTTATAACACACCCTCTGATGTTCAGGGAACATTGCAAAAGAGGGGGCAGAAAAACTGTAAGAGCCACAGGGAGGAAAGGTATATCCTGAGGCATTGTCCTTTCCACTGAGACTGACTGGTACAATCATAACCCCACAGTGAACCAACAGCCCCACTGAGGAGGGCCCTCAGTGGAACTGTGGTCATGGAGAGGGAATATAATACGACCATCTGATGGGAATATGACTGATAATGCAATTTGTTCATACTGTAAAGTACATAATAATAAAAATAAATCAAAACAAGTCTTAGGCTATGGTTTGGAGGCCTGCTACTTATGTGATACCAAGCCTTAGGATATGGATTGGTGAAATATTACCTATATGTTTACCCATGTAGCCATCACCAAGTAAAACATAGAACATATCTGCTCTCCCCAAAAGAGCTTCCCTTGTACATGTCTCAAGAGATAGTCACCCACAACACCATCTCTTAGATGAATAGGCTATGATTTAGGCTGGCCTTGGGAATAATATAGCAGTTTACACTTCATACTGGTGCCTTATGGATGACATAGGAACTCTGTGAATGTGACCTGATTGGCTAACAGTGTGGGCAAATATATTTGATGTGAAATTGGCTATTAAGCCCAATGGCTAGCATCTTTGAAGAAGAGAAGAAATAAAGACATGGAGCATGGAACAATCATGTAATATGGCAGCTGAGGTGTGAGTGAGTGATATAGCCACAAGCCAGCCTGCCCTCTGCAGAGGCCAGATAAGAGACTGGGGCAACATCTCCTTCAGTTTCTGGCAAAAAAAAAAAGCCTTGCAGACATAGCTACCATGGAACTCTGGATTCAAGGGCTGTGGCAAGGTAATATTTGCAATATTAGGTACTCAGCACTCATAATCAAGGCTGCAAAAACAGCACTGACTCCTTGAGGATCACCCAAAGAGATGGTTTCAGTGCTGCACTGATGCATCCAACAATCAGGCAACTCAGGCCTCAGGTTGCCCATGTACCCTCAGGTACCCCAACAGTTAGGCCTCAGACCAGTCCCCATTTTGACAATGTTCTGTCCATACCCAGAGGTTACTTATAACAAACACAGTAAAGTTACATACTTCTCTCCCTCCACCAGTTGCATGTAAGGCAGCAGGGTGAAACTCCATCCTAGGGTCACTTTCCCAGACCCCTCAGTTGCACAACACTACAGCAACACTGTCTAGTTGTCTACATAAACTGAACTGTTGCCTTTGATTCCTATCATCATTAAGGACATTTGCTTTGCATTCTGAAGATAGTGGTCATACTCTAGTCACTTTGCATGGTCTTGGAGCATCATTCATTCTCTCCGCAGGATGTGTTCTCTAAAGCTCATTGCACATGAGTGTGTGGATGTTACAATATTTCACTGACTTAGAAAATACATATCTTCTATTAGGTCGCTCAAACCATACTCAGCAATGGATACAATACCCTGAAACCTCTGCATCCAGGGTCTTTGGAAAGAACATATTGAAGTTGGAATGGCACAAATGGGAAAGCAAATATGAAGAAAACTGGTGAGAGAAATTCTAAAATTTTCTTTGGATTTCAGAATCTCATCCTTGAAACCTCTTCACATCTTACAGATACTATTCAATCTGTGATGCATTTTCCTCCTTGCAGTGAAACCATTGTTGGAAAAGGGAATTTCATAGTTGAGGGGTCACCATGGCTTGAAGGATATGATTTGGAGTGTTCTCTTGGAGTTCACAAAGTCAAGGCTGTTACACACCTCAGCCAGATTTTCATGCTGAAGAAGCTCCATGTGGCATTGTGACTGTCTCAGCCCCCAAACACTGAACCACACAGAGGCACTGAGCACTGTCAGTCAAGGACACGCCTTTGAGAGCTCAGTTTGTGTGACTAGCAATGACGCTCTTGTTCTTGTAGAAAGAACCAAGAAGTACTATAACAGTGACTGCAACTGCAAGGCATGACTGACAGTGAGCCCCTGCCACAGCTCTCTCAGCAGTTGTCTCAGGTGAGCCCTGACCCTGCTCCCTGCTTAGATCACCCAGAACACAGGTGCATGGCTACCAGAGGTGTTTTCATCAGCATGAGTTTCAAGTTCTTCATATGCATCAAAACCCCAACTAACTGTGCAGAACACACAGCTGAGGATTGGAGGTTGTGATATGGGTGGGGCTATAGTAAGAAAGAAGGATTCTAGTTACTCAGGCAGCATCTGTTTTATGACGATCCTGTAGGGCAATTTATGGTATTTTTGGGGGGGAAAGCATTTTCCAATGGTCATACCACATGAAAGCATTCTAGAATTTTCATATAGAAAGATTGAATGCAGGTAAATCTACTTGTCTGAATATTTCTCTTACATTTAAGAGATTGTAATGATAGTCATGTAGTCTCACTTAAGAAAGGTGACTATTTACTACAAGCAATCCAGAAATGATAGGAAGCATCTGAGGGGATCATGCTATACATGTGCATGGGTGCTGTGCTGTCCACCTGAGGAATGCCTGAAGTCCAACCTCCTGGATGCCTGCTCCTTTTCCTCCTTTCTCTCTTGGGCTCTCATCAAACCCACATTGTTCTCTAGTATGACACTTGGTGACACCTATTTTCATGCCTGTGTTTTTTCTTGTCTCTAAACCACATTACATTACATCAGGAACACTGTCTTAATGGCGTGTGTGACTCTAGTGCCCATGATGATGTCTGATAGGATAGGAAAACGCATATATTTTCTCATCAACTGAATCAATGAATGAATGGATTTTAAGGCTTCTAAAACTATCTGGCAATGACTGTAGCAGCAGCTTGCACGGTATGCATCTGTTTTAAATGTAAAACAAAGACCTGTTCTGATTGAGTCATGTAAGCATCACTTTAAGGAGCAAGTCTGTTTTCCTCATCTGAATCTACAACATATATGGGAAGAAACTGCATTTCTCCCTTTGACCATTTTGTTACATCATTGTCACACAAATGGTCGAGTTTCATGTTATGCTATTTAGCTATTAGCAGCCTTACCTATGTTTTAATGTCCTAAATGTCCCTTCATGTCCAGCTACAGGAGCCAGTCCTCAGAGCTGACCAATGTTTGGGTTTATTCTACCATCCTCAGTCCTTTCTACCTACAACATATGGAACATTGCCAGACAGACAGACTCCTTTAACTGTTTTCTGTTCCTGTTTACTCTTCAATCAGTTTTCAACAAGAATAAGGCACATGGAGCTGGTCTATGCTCTCATTATAGTCAACTGGCTTTGTAATTTTGGCAGTTACCTAAGCATCACTCAGAACAAAAGCAAAATGTTCTTGTTTCCCTGAAAAGGATGTGGGGAAATATCCTTGCATGTCTTCACTGAGTAAAAAAAGTAGAGAAATCTGTCCCCAGGAGAATTATCTCCTTTAGTTATAACTAAATTTTATAAGTTTTTTGCCAATGGGATGGACAAAGTGAGTCAGTAGGTTACATGGTTCCAGAGATTTCTATTCTCAACTGACCTATGGTGGAGTTGGCACTGGGTATTTATTTAGTTAATAAAACATTATCAAGTGTGGTTCTTTGGGATCATGTCTGCATTTGCTGCTACAACCTGCCAAGCAATTCATTCTGCCTTGAAAGTTCTAATCAGAATTACCTTGACAGTCTCTAAGCCTAGTCAGACCTAAATCAATACAGCATCTACATCTGTCATTCAGCATAATAATAGTACCTGGGATGTTGAGGAAAATACTGGATTTTACAACTTCAGGAAATCATGAAGGAAATAGCTAAAGCATCAGGGTTGTAACACTGCACAGAAAATCATCCATCCTAACTGCAGAAAACGACTGAAAGCACAAGACAAATAAGACATTTTATTTCACTTATTCAGTGAACACAAGGAGTTGTTCTATAACATGCTGTTATTCAGGGATTACTGAAATATGTGTTATTTCCAAACTTGGTAAGAAGATAGAAAGGATTGGATTGGTTGCTGACATTAGGTACTTAACACTGATTCATTAAAATCACATAGGGATCTTTCTTAGAGTGCTCACATCAGTCAACATAATTTTTGGGTCCTCTAATGTACATGTGGTATAGTGTGGGTGTGTACAATGAAGAGACATAATCATAGTGTGTGTGTGATGTGCATGTGAGATTGTGTGTGTTCACTGAAGAGACATAAACATAAGATGCATGTGTATGTGTGTGCATGCACATGTGCATGTACACATGCATGTACAATGATGAGACATAATAAAACAGGAGAGAATTATGAAGAATTGGCTCTCATAATTTTGGAGGCTGGACCATCCTTAGACCTATAGGCTAACTTGACAAACATGAGACTTGTGAAGAGTAACTATTACAGTTAAAGTCCAGACATGGGTGTAAGTCCAGGACGGCATGTAAAAGGCTGCCCAGAAGGAAGAGGTTTCTCATAGGAAGGTCCATGCCTTACACTGATTTGATGACGCCTAATAATATTATGTGAAGAAATCTGCTTTTAACAATCTACGAATTCAAATGTTAAACTCATTTCCAAACACACTCAAAAGAATGTTTGACTGAATGTCTTATAATTTTGAGGCCCAAGTAATATGTCAGTTTGATATATAAAATTGATGGCCACAGGGCAGGAGACATGGCTTAGCAGTTAAGGCACTTGTCTAAAAATCAAAGGACCCAGATTCCCTAGTACCCATGCAAAGCCAGATTCACAAGGTGGCACCTGCATTTGGAATTCACTGGAAGTGGCTAAATGCTCTGGAAGGAATATCCATCTGTATCTGTCTCTATCTGCCTCTTTCTTTCTCTATCTCAAATAAATAAATAAATAACATAAAATATTTTTTAAAAATTGATGGCCACAGCATGAGTCATGGAAAGACACCGTTTTCTCTATATAACAGGAGCTCTCAAAGGATCTGAAAAGAAATAGCACCTTCCAGTTTACATGTGAGAAAACTGACTCTGCTGCATTGTAAATGATGGGGAAAGAAAAGATGTACAAAAGTAGCAAATGACAGCAAAGATCAAGGTGAGCATCCACTGAGATGCTGAGTCTGATACAGTATCTAGACCTGATGCCTTATGGGATAAGTAAATGCCAGATTAATAACTTTAACATTTTTGGTTAGGGGAGTGTCAAAAACTAAAATGCTAAAAATTAAAATTGGGGGCACAGAATGGAGTGAGTAGGGAAAATCCCTGCTTCCCATCTCCTCACAGTTCCTTGGACTGGGTACCCTGTACCTGAGGGTGTGTGGTCAGGTGGGGCTCAGAGTGAATAGCCCAGATCCCTGATTCCCAGCTCCTCCCAGTTCCCTGGCCCTGGTTCCCTGTGATGGACATGATACAAAATTACACAACTGAACACAAACATCAAATAGAACTTATAAAAAGCTATCTAGAACCCCTCACTAACAGAGTTACTCATATATAAGACAGAACCTCTGACCTGGAAGACTATACAGAAGAAATTGATTGGAAGGCCAAAAACTTTGCTAAGTTCAAAGAAATCAAGTGAACAGAATATGAGGAAACTGTGGGGAACTCTAAAACAAGCAAAAATCCAGATCATGGGTATACTAGAAGGAGAGGAAATCCAGGCCAGAGGCATGAAGACCATATTCAACAAAATTATTGAAGAAAACTTTCCAAATATTGCAAAATAGAGGTCCATCCAGATACAAGAAACCCACAGGACACCAAACAAGCAGAACCAAAGTGAAACCTCTCCAAGACACAACATAGTTAAAACTCTTAACAATGAAAACAAAGAGAGATTTCTAAATGTGGCAAGAGAGAAACAACATACAAAGGCAATCCCATCAGAATTATGTTACTTTATCAATGGAAACCCTGAAAGCCAGAAGGGCATGGAATGGAACACTTCAACGTTTAAAAAACTATGGCTTCCAACCCAAGCAAAAATATCCCTCAACCCAAGCAAAACTCTGCCCAGCAAAAGTATTGCTCATCATAGATGGTGGAAGGCAAACTTTCCACGAAGAAAGCCAAATCTATGATGAACACAAAGCCAAAACTACAGAGAACACTTGAGGGAATATGCCACACAGAACACACAAACAACAAATCTCAAGAGCCAACACGAAGATCACAATAGCCAAAGTAGATCAGGCTCAACATAGTATAAAACACAAGAAAGCACCAAACCCCATAAACACCTCATCATGGCAAATGGAAATAAAAAACAAGTGGGTGTTGCTATATTAATATCTGATAAAATATACTTCAAACAAAAAGCAATCAAAAAGGACAAAGAAGACAACTTCCTACTCATCAAAGGAAAGACCCAACAAGAGCACATCTTAATCATAAAAATATATGTGCCAAATACAGGTGCACCATAGTTTATACAAAAAAAATCTACTTGGCAACAAAACAGAAATAAACACCAATGCCATCATAGTAGGAGACTTCAAAACTTCATTATCCATCAATAGATATATCATCCAAGCAGAAAATCAACAGGGAAATAATAGAGTTCAACAACATCATAGATCAACTAGACCTAACAGACATGTACAGAAGTTTCCAATCCAATTCTACAGAATACACATTTTTCTCTGTAGCCCATGGAACATTCTCCAAAACCGACCATATATTAGGCCATAAAGCATGCTTCCATAAAGTCAGGAAAATTGAAGTAACTTCCTGTATCATGTCAGATCACAATGTTTTAAAGCTTAAAATTAACAACAAGAGACACATCAAGAACTCCATCAGCCCCTGGAGACTAAACATCACACTTTTATACAGTGAGTGGGTCATGGAAGAAATCAAAAAAGAAATTGTAAAATTCCTAGAATTTAATGAAAACACAACCTACCAAAACTTATGGGACACAATGAAGTCAGTCCTAAGGAGAAAATTCATAGCACTAAATGCCTGTATTACAAAGACAGAGAGATCCCAAATTAATAACCTGACTATCCACCTAAAGGCACTGGGAAAACAAGAAGAATCCAGCCAGCACAGTTCCAGATGGAAAGAAGTAATCAAGATTAGAGCAGAAATTAATGAATTGGAAATGAAGAGAACAATTTTAAAAATGATGAAATGAAGATCTGGTTATTGGAAAAAATAAACAAGATTGGCAAGCCCCTGGCCAATTTGATCAAACAAAAGAGAAGTTTCAAATTAACAAAATCAGAAATGTAGGGGCTGGAGAAATGGCTTAGAGCTTAACGTACTTGCTTTCAAAGCCAAAGGACCCAGGTTCGACTCCCAAGAACCCACATAAGCCAAATTCACAAGGGGGCACACACATTTGGAGTTTGTGCAACAGCTAGAGCAACTGGCATGCCCATTCTCTCTCTCTCTCTTGCTCTCTACCTGCCTATTTTTGTAGCTCTCTCAAATAAATAAATAAAAAATAAAAATATTTTTAAAAAATCAGAAATGTAAAAGGAGAGATCACAACAGATATCAATAAAATTGGAAGAATCATCACGGCATACTTCCAAAACCTTTACTCCAGAAAATTGAATAATTCCTAGACACACTCCACCTACCAAAACTAAACTCATAGCAGATTACTCTCCTAAATAAACCTATCACATCCATGAAGATTGCAAAGGTAATCAAAAACATGCCCCCAAAATAAAAGTCCAGAAGTGAATGGTTTCTCAGCTGAATTCTATCAAACCTTCATTGAAGAGCTGAGACCAATTTTTCTCAAACTGTTTCACATAACCAGGCACAAGAAAATCCTCCCCAACTCCTTTTATGAAGCTAGCATCACCCTAATACAGAAATCAGACAGAGATGTAACAAGAAAAGAAAGTTATAGACCTATATCCCTAATAAACTTAGATGCAAAGATCCTGAGCAAAATCCTTGCAAGCCAAATTCAAGAACACATCAAAAGCATTGTCCACCTTGACCAAGTAGGCTTTATCCCAGGGATGCAGGGATGGTTTAACATATGAAAATTGGTCAATGTAATATACCACATAAATAAACTTAACCATAAGAATCACATGATAATCTCAATTGATGCCGAAAAGGCATTTAACAAAACACACCACTTCATGATCAAGATGCTGGAAAGAATAGGCATGGAGGGCCAATACCTCAACACAATAAAGGCTATATATAAAGCACCTCAAACCCAAATAATACTTAATGGGGAAAGACTCATGGAGTTCCCACTGAGACAGGGAACAAGGGGAGCCACTCTCACCACTGCTCTTCAGTGTAATACTAGAAGTACCAGCCCAAGCAATAAGACAGGAGGAAGAAATAAAAAGGATTCAATTTGGAAAGGAAGAAGTCAAGTTAGTCCTATTTGCAGATGACATGATCCTATATATAAGTGACCTGAAAGTCTCCATCTCAAAACTTCTAAAGATGATTAATTCCTCTAGTAACATGGCAGGATACAAAATCAATGCACAAAATTACTAGCTTTTCTATATGCAAAGGACAAATATACAAAGAAAGAAGTTACTGAGGTTGTCCCATTTTCAATAGCAACAAAAAATTGAATAACTTGGAATAACACTAACCAAGGATGTGAAAGACCTATATAATAAAAACATTAAAAAATCTCAAGAGAAAAATTGAGAAAGACTTGAGAAGATGGAAAGACCTCCCATGCTCCTGGCTGGGTAGAATTAATATTGTGAAAATGGCAATTCTACCGAAAGCAATATACAGATTTAATGCAATACCAGTAAAAATACCAGCATCATTCTTCACAGAGATTTTTAAAAAAGATGTCAAAATTCATATGAAATGGCAGAAGGCCTCAGGTATCCAAACATATCCTCAGCAAAAGAAACACATTTGGTGGTATCACCATGCCTGATCTAAAGCTATAGTACAAAGCTACAGTTACAAAAATAGCATGGTACTGGAATAGAAACAGAAACATAGACTAATGGAACATAATTGAAGACTCAGACCTAAAGTCAAGTAACTACTACAACATGATTTTTGACAAAGGCGCCAATAATGTAGACTGCACAAAAGACAGAATCTTCAGCAAATGGTTTTTGGACAAATTAGATGACCGTACGTAGAAAAATGAAATTAGACCCACTCCATACACAAAAATCAAGTTCAAATGGATTAAAGACCTCAATACAAGACCTGAAACTCTTCAACTACTGGAAGAATAAAATAGGAGACAGGCATGCTCCACAATATAGGACTGGGAAAAGACTTCCTGAACAAAACCCAGTAGCCCAGGAAATTAAACAAGTACTCCCAGTGCGATTTCATGAATCTGAAAAGATTTTGCACAGCCGGGCATGGTGGTGCATGCCTTTAATCCCAGCACTCAGGAGGCAGAGGTAGGAGGATTGCCATGAATTCTAGGCCACCCTGAAACTCCATAGTGAATTCCAGGTCAGCCTGGGCTAGAGTGAGGCCCTACCTCGAAAAACCAAAAAAAAAAAAAAAAAAAAAAAAAAAAAAAAAAAAAAGAGCAGACAAATATATCATAAGCAGAGCCAATAGATTACCCACTGAATCGGAGAAAATATTTGCTAGTTAAACTTCTGATAGAAGCCTAATATCTAGAATATACAAATAACTCAAAAACACTAAACAATAAAAAAAATCAAACAACCCACTCCAAAAGTGGGACAGAAAACTAAATAGGGAGTTCTCAGAGGAGGAATTGCAAATAGTTAACACACACTTAAGAAAATGTTCAACATTCCCTAACCAGCAGTAAGAAATAAATAACACAATGAAATTTGTAGAAAAATGGTCAAACTTAGAACAAATCATCCCAAGCAAACTCACACAATCACAGGATGACAATCATCTCATGGTCTCACTCATCTGCGGTTCCTAACCTGGATCAGCCCAAATTGCTGACATACCTGAGCAGTATCTCAAGGCTCGGACAATAGGGAGTGTAGGGCTTGGGGGAAATGGAAGGGTGTGGGGGGGGGCACAAAACTGAACCCAAATTGCACTGGTACCATGGAATCCTATATCCTAGAAGTTAGATTAAAAGGTTAAACCCTCAAGAGGACCTTAGAGGGAGCACCTGAATAGAAGGGCTTTGGAGGGGGTAAGATAAAGCCTAACCTTAAATTTCTCCTATTTCTCTTCCTTCTCTGGATTTTTCTTTTTCCTTTTCCCCTGGCACTGGCCTATAATTCCCTGTACCAGGATGAGGTTAACATCCACAACAAGCTGTTGATCTGAGAGACCTACTAGATCTTCCAAGACAGACTTCTGTCAGAGCACTTGATTACCTATCAGAGGTTAAGGGTAAGACCCTACTGCTGAAGACAACACACGCTGTTGGCATGGACCATGGAGAGACCTGGTTGGAATCTTGAAGAGAGCCGCCAGTCCCCAGACAGTTAGCCCATCTAGTGCTGCAAGGCACTACATGAGTTATCAGGGGAAAGTAGCCAATGTCCAGCTGAGCAAGTGAAAGTCTAAGCTACTCAGAAGCAAACAACTTAAGGTTATGCTCACCCAAGGGCAATAGTGGCACTCAGCCATGGTAGGTAGCCAACTGCTCTTGGATTGGCTAATGGATCTGCTCAGTGGAAAGGAAACCATATCTGGAACTGGGAAACAAAGCAGAATCATATCCAGATAACGATTTTGATTTTCAATGTAAAGCTGCCTCTAATCTTTGGCTATAAGAGGATCTACACCCTTAAAGTTCTCTCTAAATTAATACTGGTTATCCCATTTAGCTGGTGCTGACTTCACTCTCCATTGGAGATTCTGCTTCTCTTTTTCAGATGGGAGCTGGACCTGAGGAGATAAATGACCCAGCACACTTCACCCTGGCCCCAGCTGAAACCACAAAGGAACAGGGGAAATGAGCAATAGTGCTGCTTTCTCAGTGAACCTGATATCAGCACAAGGGTGAAGGAGATAGACACTGAGGACAATGAACTCTTACCAAAGCATAGATCCAGAGGCCCCTAAGAGCCCATCACTGAAGTAGACTTAAAGTGCACCCAACATGTCTCAGGAAATTTTGTAGAAGAGGGGGTGGAAAGATTTTTAGAGCCACAAGTTGGGACATTATGCACAGAGACATTTCCTCTCCCCCATGATTGACTGCTGCTTCCATAATGCATGGCCCATAATCCCCATGGGGTTGACCTGCATCCCCAACAGGAGCAGGGATGAGGGAAAGGATGGCACCAACATGTGTTGTTTACATGCCAAGTATGTCCATATTTAATAAAAATAAATTTAAGAAAAATTAAAATTACTCAATTTCCAAAGAATGGAGACTATAAAATGATAGCCAAAGAAGGACTGCTTGAGAAATATTTTTAGAAATATATTAATTGATAAAGCACATATTAAATGTACAATATATACATATGAATATAGATATGCATACACATGCATGTACCTATGCTTGTGATGGTTAATCTTGATTGTCAACTTGATTGAATTGAGAGGAGCCTACATTAGTAAAGCAAACCTCTAGGTATACCTGGGGGAACATTTCCACAGAACTAAATGGGGAAGACATCCTGAATGTTGGCAGTGTCTTCCCATAAGCTGAGAGAACCACTTGTAATAACAAGGGAGAAGTTGCCAAAGGAAGGGTAGGACTGCTTATAATGCACTCCTCCAGACACAAAATGGCCTGGATATCCATGCCCTCACAGTAACTGGCACTGCCTACACAAGGTCATCATAATAGGAGGAAAAGATCATGGCATCAAAATGAAAGAGAGACTAATTGAGAGGTATAGGGGATATGATGAGGGTGAATTTGTGAGGGGGAAAGTGAGGGGGGAAATTATCATGGTGTATTGTCTACTATTATGGAACTTGTCAATAAAATAAATAAAAAGGGAGAAGTGAACCAAAGCAATTTCTCTATTTGATTTTGCACTCCATAAAGCCTCTGAAATCACGAGCCAAAATAAATGCTCCCTTATAATGTCAGGTATTCTCTCACAGTGACAATAACACATTACTAATACAGTATATTAGTTCTAAGAAATGGATTGTTGTCATGACAAAAGCTTTTGGAACTACATTTTGGGAAGAAATTTGGAATTTGGAGAAGTTTGGGTGATTCCATGGGACCTCAGAAGACCATAATTCTGGTTGAAATCCAGATGGTAAAGGCTGTGCTTATGAGGTTTCAGATGGGAATTAGAACTCTGAGGAAAGGCACCCCAGGCCACTGGTGTTCTTCTGGTGAAACATTTCATTGCATTTTTATCCATGTCCTGAGACCTTGAGTGAAGCTGAAATCAAAGATGGCAGACTAGCCAATCTGGTGGAGAAGATTTCAGGAAGTCCCAGCAGTTTGGCTGGAGCATAGATATTGCTAACTGTATGTGGACAGGTTTATAATGAAAATTGGGCACAAAAAGCAGAGCATAATGAATTACAACATTCTTCTTTTATGTTTCAAAAACACCTGTGCAATTTCAGCCCCAAGGACTGCATGGGTTTTGAAATGATTAATGCCATTAAAAATTAGCAAAGTACTTTGCACAAGGACAAAAGGAAGGCTGCTTGGGGAACATCTGAGGAATTGACCAGATGTCATCTATCCAGACTCATGGTCATAAAGGTTTTATCTTATTTATAAAACTCAGCTTTGAAAGAACTCTGGGGCTGCCATATTACACAAGACAGCCTCAGGAAGTGCTTTCCTGAGTTCAGCACCAGGTACTCAGAAGCTGCTGTGGCCATACACAGCCCATGCACAGGCCATGCATAGCTAAGCAGTACTGGTGGCTGACCTTGACATTTTCCACATGATACTGGTTGTGCAGGCATACAGAACTAAAGATTATGGCATCACAGAGGCTTCTACAAACATTTCAAATAAAGGCCTGGAGGTCAGAAAATGTACAGCATGGTTGAGGTCCCTACATACAGTCCCTGAGAAGGTGGAACATGAAGGTGTGACAGTGAAGACTATGCTTCCATGGGGACTTCAGGAAGTTAGAGTATCTCAGGGACATAGAAACAGTGGTAAAGAAACAACAGACAGAGACATAAATACAGGGTACAACTGGCCAGGTTATAGGGGAAGGGCTGTTAGAGCCCTTGGAATGCTCATAGTATTATCTTATGTCCTCCATGCTGAGCACGGAGCTAAATGATGAAGTCTTTGCCCAGCTGGGTTTCATTCTTGCTCTGGTCCCATCCCATTTTCCTATGCCACCATTCCTCCCATTTGGAACAAGTATATTCACCTCGTGCCATTGCATACTTAAAAAATGTTTAAGTTCTTTTTGTTTTTATAAGGGTACACAATTAAGATCTTGCACTGAGTGTCAGAGAAGACTTTGAACTTGGAATTATGCACAATATTGTAACTGTTGAGACTATGGGGAACTATTGGGACTGGAGTAAATGCATTTTTCATCATGAAATAGATATAAGCCTTTCGGGGATCAATGGAAGAGTAGAATATTATGGTTTAAGGATACTTTTTGGGTGACAAGTTTATAAGGAATGAACTTGTGATAATATTCAATGTCAACTTGATTGATTGTTTTGATTAATATTTGATGAGTAAAGCACACTCCTGGATGTGGTGTACCTGTGATGACATTTCCAGAAAGGATTAACTAGGAGGGGAGACTCACCCTGAATGTGAATGATAGCATCTAACCTAATAGAATGAGAAAGGAGAACGTTTTGGTGCAAGCATTCACTCTCTCTTTCCTGGCCATAATGGTATAAGATATACTGCCACACCTTATACTCTTTGATGAATTGAATTGAAACCAAGAGATAAATTCCCTTTCAGAATTGTTTATGTCACATATTTATCCACCATGACAAAAATATCTGATATATGTAACATACATGAATGAGAATATGCACATACACAGATTCCATGTCTCTAGCACTCATCATCCTCTTAGAACAGACTACTGTGTTTGTTTCTGATATATAATTTCCTTTCCTGAACCTCCTTACTGTAAGAAAGACCTCCACTCTTAGTAAGTCTTATCCACATAGTGTGCAGTGTACAATAGACACAATGATCATATCTCTATATTTAATTGATTAGTTAAACCTCACACTTAACATTGGAAGTAAATTATCCTCTTTTCTTTTTTAAATTGTTTTATAGAGAGAGAGGGAGAGAGAAAGAAAGGGAGGGGACAGAGAGAGATAGAGAATTGGAGCGCCAGAGCCTCAGCACTGCAATTGAACTCCAGCACTTGAACCACCTAGTGGTCATGTGCAACCTTGTGCTTGCCTCACTTTTGTGCCTTTAGCTTATGTGGGATCTGGAGAGTTGAACATGGGTCCTTAGGCTTTGCAGGCAAATGCCGTAACTGCTAAGCCATCTCCCAGTCCTTATCCTTTTTCTAATTGAGGACAGTGAGATTATTCTGAGAACCTATTGCAGGCAGAGAGTATGCTCACTAGGTTTCAGAATGCCTTATACTCCAGGCTCATCCTGTTGTAGGAGGCTTGTCCCGGATAAGCAGATACAGGGACTAAAGTGAAGTACAAGCAGGCATTGTGCTTCCCTATTAGTGTTATTTCCATTACCTTACAATTATCTTTAATTATGTGTGTTAGTCTCCTCTGGGTCCATATAACAACCTCTGAGATAAACAACTTATAAAGAGCAAAGGTTTAAGGATCACAGTTTTGGAGATTCTATCCAACCACTAGGTTTATAAGATGCTATCGAGCTTCTGGTGGTATGAATACCTATCAAGAAAAGAGAAGGTGATGGAACAGGGCTGCCCACCTCATGCATGGGAAGTGACAAAGTGAATGAGGCGGGGTTAAAGTCCCACTATCCTGCCAAAAGTATACCTCTAATGATCTGAGGATCACCCATTAAATGTATATCCTTTTTGTGGTATGAGATTGAACCCAGAATCTTTCACAGTCAAGGCAAGTGTTCTACCACTGAGCTACATCCCCAGAACCAAAGGTCTACTTCTTGAATGTTCCATCAATTCCCAGTAGCATGAAGCTGGGCATGATCCTTTATCACATTGGGGCTTGAAAACATTTAAGATACAAACCCAACCAGGCGTGGTGCACACACCTTTAATCCCAGCACTCAGAAGGCAGAGGTAGAAGGATTGCATGAGTTCAAAGCCACCATGAGACTACATAGTGAATTCCAGGTTAGCCTGAACTAGTTCGAAACCCTACCTCAAAAATACCAAAAAAAGCTGGGCATGGTGGTGCACACCTTTAATCCCAGCACTTGGGAGGTAGGGGGATCACTGTGAGTTTGAGGCAAACCTGAGACTAAAGAGTGAATTCCAGTTCAGGTCAGTCTGGGTTAGAATGAGACCCTACCTCAAAAAACAAAAACAACACACACACACACACACACACACATGCAAGAAATCTAAACAAAGAACATGGTAGAGTGTTACAAATAGATCAAGTATTGAATAAGCTATGTAAGAAAAAAAATGCTTTCGGACATATCAGACTTGTACTTACTTTGGTAAAAAAAAAAAAAAAAAAGTTCTGGATCATAGCAATAAAGAAGGAAATTCAAGTGTCCCTTTAGTCATGAAGGTAGTTGTTTAGTGGCCTTTCCTGTGGACACCAATAACTTGGCAGAGTCAATAGATTTTAACTTTTTGTTTCTTTGCTTCACACCTCTTGTTAAATAACCATTGGCTTATAAGAAAAAAAAAAAATCAGATGCTGTAGGGTAGGATTGTGAGCTTTAGATCCACATTGCTTCAAAGTTCTGAGGACCCACTGCAATTGTATGGTACTTTGGCTTATGTGTGTGGAGGTTGTGTTTCTGGAGACAGAAAATGGTATCATCAAATTTTATAAAAATGTGCCTGAAAATTAAATATGAAAACAAAGGAGCTTCCAAGCAAATACACTTTGAAGAGAAAGTACATATGATACTATAGTGGTAGTTTTTTCCAAGCTGAGTCTTCAGTGTAGAGCAAACATCTGAGTGGTCAAATAATGTAGCCCAAGGGGTTTCTAGATGGAAGGGAATGAAGCCAGTTTAAGTCCCTCCCAGGAAACACATGGAGCATGGGATCTTTGCTGCAGAAAACCCTAGCACTTGAACATTTCAACTTCCTGTACTTTTATTATTACAACATCATGTGCCTCATTGCTCCACTCCTCCTAACACACCCCATTGCCCCTTTGGAGAGCACTCAGTATATAGTGTCTTTTCTTGAGTTATGTGCTATTGTGGTAGTTTGAATGAAATAGTCCCCATAGGCTCATGTGTTTTGAATACTTGGTCCCCAGATGGTAGTAATTTAGGAAAGGTGTGGGCTTTTAAGAGGTGTGTTTCTAGGAGTGAGCTCTGGAGTAATATAGCCCAGTTCTAAGCCCAATATATAGACTACTTCCTGCTGCTCTGAAGATGTGACACCTGCTCCCTACACTGAGCTGTTTTCCCCAACCAGGATGAAACCTCCCCTCAAAATTGTAAGCCAAGGTAAGCCATTTCCTTTGATAATATGATTCTGTTTGGGGATTTCATCCAAATGACAAGAAGGTAAGTGCTACAGAAAATTGATGGCAAGGGACCCAGCCAGATCTCAAGGATGTTCCCCCTAAGTGGCAGAGCTGACCTGGTATACAGATGGTAGTAGCTTCCTTAAAGATGGTGTCTGGTATGCAGAAGCTGCAGTGACAACTAAAGAGACAACTGTATGGTCAGAAGCCCTCCCTTCAGATACATCTGCACAAAAGGCTGAATTTATAGCCCTAACCAAGGCCTTACAACTAGGCCAAGGAAAGAGACTTAATATCTATACTGATAGCTGTTATGCCTTTGCAACTGTACATGTTCATGCGGCCATTTATAAAGAAAGGGAACTGTTGACAGCAGAAGGAAAAACCATTAAAAATAAACAGGAGATCTTGAACCTCCTGCTAGCTATATGGCTCCCCAAAGAAATAGCAATCATGCATTGCCCTGGTCACCAGAAAGGGGAGAATCCTACTTCTAAATAGAATAGCAGGGCTGACAAGGTGGCATGAGAGGCAGCCCTCAAGGTTGCTTCCACCCTAGTGGCAAAATTGACTCCAATGGTGGCGCCAACCTGGCCAGAGACACCAAACTATACTGACACAGAACAATGGAGGATTAAGACCTGTATGGCAGCCTATAAGGAACAAGGATGGTATAAGACCCCCAACAGAAGGATCATCCTCCCATCTGACTTTGCTAGCCAACACATTAGACAAATGCACCAGAGTACTCATCTAGGTCAACAGAAGACTGAAGACTTATTTAGGCAGGCCCACCTTAAAGTTTTTGACTTGAGGCAAAAGGCAGTAGAAGCTGTAGTCTGATGCCATGCCTACAGCCTGGTAAGTGCAAAAAGCAGAGTTTCTCGGTCGGGAATCAGGGAAAGAGGAACCTGACCAGGGGTAAATTGGGAAGTTGGCTTCACAGAGATAAAACCTGGTTTGTATGGATACAAGTATTTGCTGGTGTTTATAGACACCTTCTCAGGATGGTCTGAGGCTTTTCCAACCAAGAATGAGACTGCCACAAATGTGGCCAAAAATCTATTGGATGACATCATTCCAAGATAGGGTTTACCAGTTCTTTTGAGGTCAGACAATGGGCCAGCTTTCATCTCACAGGTAACCCATGCCATAGTTAAAATTGTGGAGACAAATTGGAAATTCCATTGTGTGTATCGTCCTCAGAGTTCAGGACAGGTAGAAAGAATGAATCAGACCCTAAAGGAGACCCTAAATAAATTGACCCTGGTAACTGGCAGTGACTGGGTGTCTCTCCTTTCCTTTACCTTTCTCTGAGTTCAAAACTCCCCCTATACCATGGGGCTGACTCCCTTTGAAATCATGTATGCAAGACCCCCACCATTGTTGCCTAATATAAAGCAGAAATGTCAACTGAATTTGAGGATGAGAGATTTCTGTCCTCCTTACAAGCTTTATTTTGGGTGCAATAACATCTCTGGCCTCAACTGCGGGCCATCTATGAAAAGACACCTCCACCTACACCCCACAGGTTCAGGCTGGGAGACCTAGTGCTTGTCAAAAGACACCGGAAGGAAACTCTTGAACCTGACTGGAAGGGACCTCACACCGTGATCCTGACCACTCCAATGGGCATCAAGGTAGATGGCATCCCAGCCTGGAGACATCACTCATACATGAAGCCTGTTGAGCCATACATGGATCCAGACATACCTGAAGAGAAGCTAGGACTGTGGCGAGCCATTGCACACACACAGGACTCACTCAAATTGAGGATCCATAAGCTAGAGACTCAATGATGAAAAACTTTATCCACCTGATCCTTGTGATAGCCCTGCTTGGAGTTCATACCATATCAGACACTAACCCACACTGAGGTGTTACTACCAAATGGAAACTTCGGGGCCCTGAGACTTCACCACAAGACCTAGGGAGAGAAGTGCAGATTTTGATGTTAATTGTCTGGTGAGTACCACTTTTCCCATCTTCCACCTAGATCTTTGTGCCCTGGCCGGTTCCATATGGAGACATCCAAGTTCAAAGGGCAGGAATTGTCAATCCTATCAATACCAACAAAATTCCATGGCAACCTGTGGAGATGACTGCCAGGGACAAAAACTTGAAACTGTGCAATTTTATGTTTTCCCAGGGACAAATGACTATGGGACTTGTGGGGGAATGGAAAGTTTCTTTTGCTATAAATGGGGATGTGAGCCCAATGCCTCCTGGGTAAAGAATAATCGGGATCTTATCCAGATCAGTAGAGCAAAAAACCAGATATCACAGGGAAAAAGAAACCCCATCTCCATCTCAATGACAAAAAGGGACAAACTATCAGAGAATGGGAAGCCGGAAAAATTTGGGGCCTAAGGTTATATGTATCAGGATCAGATAGGGGACTCCACTTTTAGATCCAGAAACAGGCTATCCTGGCAGGGCCTTCCCCCATAGCTATAGGGCCAGCAGCTTTGGCTTTGCCCATTTTAAAACCTACAAAGCCTGCAGCACTGGTCTTAGGTTCAGGCGCCTCCTCTCCAAGGACCGAGCCACCCCCTGGTTAATAACCCCCTGGGGTCCCTGATTCATCCATTTTATGTGGGTTACTCAATTTCACCTTTAATTTCCTCAACTCTATGACTAACCTCACCAGAGAAGACTGTTGGTTCTGCTTAGACTCTAAGTCCCATACTATACAAGCTGGGCTACCAGAGTAAACCTGTCAACTGCTTCAGAAAGCCCATGGAGATGCTCTTGGGGAAGATCTCCTGTCCTTACCCTTCAAACTGTAAGTGGAAAAGGGCTATGTGTGATAGGAACAAGGGGAAAACTAGACAGCTTCCCTCACCTTAAGCATCTTTGTAATCATACTGTCACTGCAAATGCTAGTACATCCTACCTTGTGCCCCGTAACACAACCTGGTTTGCATGCACCACTGGATTAACCCCTTGCATCCACCCACTGTTACTTCAGAATTCCAGCATGTGCATTCTAGTAACACTGTTCCCTCAGGATTATTTCCTTCCCTTCAGCTCCTATATGGAGACAATCCCAGACCACCACAGAGAAAACAAGATTTCGGGGCCTCAGTGATCCTTCTCACAGTGTTGGTTGGGGCTGACCTAACTGCAGGAATTAGCACTGGTACAACGGCCTTAATTAGAGCAGATCAGATGTATCAGGCTCTAAGTAACCTTATAGACTCAGATCTCACTCAATTAGAGAAGTCTATCCATCACCTAGAGCAGTCACTGGACTCACTAGCTGAGGTATACCTGCAAAATATAAGGGTATTAGACCTACTCTTTCTAGAGGAAGGAGGGCTTTGCCAGGCACCAGGATAACAATGTTGTTTTTATGTCAACAACTCAGGCATTATCTGAAACAGCCTAGCCATGGTCCGCAAGAGGTTAGAAGAAAAGGCTAAAATTAAACAGCGAATTCAAACTAGTATGAAAATTCTACATCCTAAAAGGCAGACCAAATGGCTGAACCTTCACCAGGCCCTTAGAGGGATCACCTGAGTCACACAGCACTGGAGAGGGTATGATGAAGACTAACCTTAATCTTCTACAGCTTCTCTCTCTCTCTTCTCTCTAACTCTTTTATATTACTTATCTTTTTCTTTCTTCTCTTAGTGGGCACTGGCACTGACCTGCAACTTCCAGTACCATCAGGTGGCTATCATCCACAATGAGCTTTTGATCAGAGAAACCTACAAGGTTTCCTAAAAGAAAGACAGATTTCTGTCCGAGTACTTGATGACCCACCAAAGGTAAGTGGTAAGACCCTACTGCTGAAGAAACCATATGCGGTTGACATGTAAAATGGAATGCCATGGCTAGAAGCTGGAAGACAGGCAGTCCCCAGACAGTCAGCATGTCTAGTGCCAGAAGGTGCTACATGGGCGACTGGCGGAAAATGACCAATATCTGTCCAAGCAACTCATGGTCTAACCTACTTAGCAGCAAATAACCTATCGTGATACATAAGTGCAATAGTGGAGCACAGCCATGGTGGGAAACCAACTGCTCTTGATCTGGCTAATTGATCTGCTCAGTGGAATGGGACCCATAGCTGGAGCTGAGAAACAAGTCAGAACCATATCCAAACATGAGCCTGCTCTCCATTTTCAAGCCACCACCAATCATGAGCTACAAGAGGGGCTACACCTATTAAATTCTCTGTAAAAAAAAAATAATAATAATAAGGGTTATCCCATTTATCTGGTGCTAACTTTACTCTCCATTGGTGAATTTGCTTCTCTTTTTCAGGTAGACACAGATCCTAAGGAGAGAACTACCCCATCATACCTTAAAAGGACCCCAGCTGATAAAGATTGATCTACCATATGACCCAGCTATAGCTCTCCTAGGCATATATCCTAAGGACTCATCTCATTACCTTAGAGATACTTGCTCAACCATGTTTATTGCTGCTCAATTTATAATAGCTGGGAAATGGAACCAGCCTAGATGTCCCTCAACTGATGAGTGGATAATGAAGATATGGCACATTTATACAATGGAGTTTTACTCAGCAGTAAAGAGAAATGAAGTTATGAAATTTGCAGAAAAGTGGATGGATCTGGAAAGAATTATACTAAGTGAGGTAACCCAGGCCCAGAAAGCCAAGCGCCACATGTTCTCCCTCATATGTGGATCTTAGCTAGAGATGATTGGGTTTCTGTGTGAGAAGGAAAAAACTCAGTAGCAGAGGCCAGTAAGTTAAAAAAGGAGATAGAAAGGGAAGAGAAAGAAAGGGAGGAGGGCTTTTATTAGGTTGGTATTGTATATATGTAAGTAGAAAGATTGAGATGGGGAGGGGATATGATGGAGAATGGAATTTCAAAGGGGAAAGGGGGGAGGGTAATACCATGGGATTTTTTTTGTTATCATGGAAAATATTAATAAAAATGGAGAAAAAAAAATTAAAAAAAAATGAGATGTAAGGCAAGGATTGACACGCAAAGGTTATCCTCTGACCTCCACACACAAACCATGGCACGTGCATACCCTCACTCACCCACACGAACACATACACACACACGTGTTATTAAAAATTCAATTATTTATTTCAGTTGTGTCCAAGCATCTGGGTGTCTAGATTAAATAAGCCAGATGACTGATTCTTGCCTAAAGTTTTCACTTATAATCTGACCTCTTTTTACATCATGCAACTAAACCCTCTTGAGAACCCAAAGGAAGGGCATGAGAGGAGGAGCCATCCTCCAGGTAGCCTTGGGTGGCTCCTGGGCTCAGAATGCCAAGCAAATTCCAATATCCCCACATCTGTTGCAGATTCACAGAAAAAGACTTATTTCAGAGTCTCTAATTCAAGAGTTCACCGCAGTAAAATATGGCTTTGAGGTTTTCCAAGACCTTTATCTGATGGTTTTTCATTATGAGAATTGCATTACCACTTGGGTTATGTATATAATTGTCTCTTGGCTTATAAACTCCAGCTGGTAGCCAGTTGCATTTTAATCTGTTTAATGAAATTTCCTAATAAAATATCTGATCAGAAAAAAAAAAAAAAAAAAAAAAAAAAAAAAAAAGGACCCCAGCTGAAACTAAGAATAATTTGCAAAACAAGCAAGTGTGCTGTTTTCTTGGTGAACCTGGTACCAGAACAAGGGTGAAGGAGATCAACACAGAGAACAATCAACTCCTACCAAATCAGATATCCAGAGGCACAGAGACTCCCAACACCTCATGACTGAAGCAGACCCAAAAAGAACCCAACATGGCTTAGGGAAATTTTGGGGAAGAGGGGGCGGAAAGAATATCAGAGCCACACGTTGGGTCATGATACATAGAGACATTTCCTGCTACCCATAACTGTGGACTCCACAATGCATGACCCATATTCCTCAACCAGGAGGGGCCTGGGGGAGGAAGTAGGACATGGACCAGCCTAATAATGGTACCAATTTGACTATACAGTATTCACTGAGTACAAAACTAATTAATAAAAGAAAAAAATTAAAAAATTAAGAAAAAACAAACAAACAAACAAAAAAACTGGTATGAATCTTTGTTCAATTGGTCCCTTTGGTTAACAACCCTAATTTCTTCCTTGGCAGGTCCCCTTATTTTCTTCTTTCTGGCCCTCACTTGTGGGTCCTGCATTATTAATGCTTTGGTGAAATTCATTAAGGATTGCTTAGCCACAGTACAATTAATGGTTCTAAGGCAACAATACCAACCTTTAGATACAACTCAAGGATTTCAGATGGGGCTGTACTCTAGGGGGGAAATGAAGGGACCAAACTGATGCCATGACAGGCTTCAGTAACATGCCACCCTAACTAGGCCTAAGTTTCAGTTTTCGGAAGAGACAGGCAAGACTTCTGGGAAAGGGCGGGCTGTTAATCAACAGTGACCCTGACATGTGGCCCGAGAAGATCACTGTCCAGTGGCAGAGTCAGTTCCTGGAGACATGTCCAAACATGCCCAGACATGTCCCTTTCACAGCTTTTGCCCCAACCAATCATAGATGTACAACTGTAACTGCTGCTTGCTTAGCCAATCATTTTAAAAGATTACCTAACCCGCCTGGAATTCCCCTAGTTGTGCTTAAAAGGGGGCCTGTGTGCTCCTCTCAGGGTCACCATTTTGTGTGAATGGCTGACCCTTGCATGCTGGCTGATTTTGCAGAATAAATGCTCTTTGGTTTTACATATTCCTGGAGTCCAGCGTCTTTCTTTAGTGATTTTCGGACCCTTACAAGTCACACAAATAATGCACACTCTGTTCACATGTCATTTTGAAGTCCAAGCCTTTCTCTTAGGTTTCATTCCCAGCTACGTTTGTGAACATAAAAGACCATTTTCTATTTTTCCATAATATGTATTAACTTTTAAGATGACAACTACATAGAGGGATGTATTGGTAAATTACCTCAAAAAACAAACAAACAAACAAACAAACAATAACAATAGCAAAAACTTACAAGCCAGATGTGGACAACCTAATAGTACCTTAACTGCCACAGTAAATTTTACTACTTGAAAAAAATTTTATGCCTATATTCTCAAAGATATTGTTCTATTTGTTTTCATTGTTCTCTGTTGCCTACTATTCTATTTGTTCACTTGTGGCTGGCTGTGGTTTGGGTAATCTATTTGAGCACAAAGTTGGTGAAATGGACTAAGAAAGTAACAAATGCTTCTCATTTTTTTGAAGGCACTTGGCTCTTCTCTTCTCTCTTCTCTTCTCTTCTCTTCTCTTCTCTTCTCTTCTCTTCTCTTATATTCTCTTCTCTTCTTCTCCTCTCCTCTCCTCTTCCTTTCTTTTCCTTTCCAGTGCTGGCGATCAAACCTAGGACTTCCCATGTGTGAGGCACCTGCTCTACCACTGAATTGCATCCCAGCTCTACTTGGTTATTTAATAGCAAGTTTAATCCCATATTGCCCTATTATCCCTGTTTACTGGGCCCAGCATCCTTTACTTTTTTACTCCTTTTTTCAATCAACTTTTCATGATAAAACACACACACCAGGATCATAGATGGTGCAAATCATTGGTCTTATCCATAACCCACAGTCCTGACCTAGGAGTTGCATGTCCTAACCCACTATACTAAGGCTCCTGAGAGCAAGGTTTTATTTTACTTGAAAGGCTAGGCAACTCAGAAAATTTAATGCATTTTTTGTCCAAATCGCCTGGGGGTGCATGCCTATTAAAATATTCCCATTTTATTACAGAAACTTGAAGTTGATGTGTTCTTAAAAATAATGGTCTTTAGGGCTGGAGAAATGGCTTAGTGGTTAAGCGCTTGCCTGTGAAGCCTAAGGACACAAGTTCGAGGCTCGATTCCCCAGGACCCACGTTAGCCAGATGCACAAGGAGGCACATGCATCTGGAGTTCATTTGCAGTGACTGGAGGCCCTGGTGTGCCCATTCTCTCTCTTCTCTCTCTATCTGCCTCTTTCTTTCTCTGTCACTCTCAAATAAATAAATAAAATTTAAAAAAATAATGGTCTTTATTTAAATTCAGCATTTTATAATTACTATGGTATAGGTTACATGTGCATCTCCAGGCTGTAACTATAAGTTATATGCTATGGTTTGGACCTTAAATGTCCCTCATAGGCTCACATTTGAGCACTCATTCTTTGGCTGTTTTGAGAGGATGTGGAACATTTAGGAGGTAGGGCCTGGCTAGTCAAATTAGGTCCCTAAAAATGGGCTTTACGAGGTTACAGAATGGCTGTAATTCTAGCAACCATCTGCTTTATGGTCTGTGGTCGTGTGGATAGACATATCTCTAGCTCACACTTTCATAGACTGAGAAATACACCCTACCTACCAGTACCATGATCCAAGAACTGTGCCCTGCCCTCTCACCTATAATGGATTAGCCTTCTGGATCAGTGATCCAAAATCAAATTCTCTTCCCTTAAGTTATTTCCAAAGAACTTATTCAACCTCTTAGATAACTTTCTGAAAAAAGTGCATCTTGGTATGTCCTTTATTTTCACATGTGTTTCTTTATGTTGCCTTACTATGAAAAGGCCCAACATACATTTTAGTTAATAGCAACAATTGTAAGAAAAATAACTATGAGGTTAGTGACTGTGACTGCTTATGATAAACAGATGAATTATACTTACATGCAAATAAATCCTTTAAATAATCATCTTTATGACTATCAAAAGTAATTTAAAGTGCAGAAATTGACAACATGAGATTCTTAGTCATATATCATTTATTTTGCCTATAAAACCATACTGCATTTTTAATTAACCATAAAGATTATCAATAGAAAAGGCCAAATTCCAATTTTCACATAATAATTAACTGTCTTCTCTATTTTCTAGGGTTCATCTTCTATGCTCTCGCCACCTACACGTTTGCTCTGTTTTGTGCAGTTATATGGTATCTGCATTTTCAGCATGTACAGGAGTTTTTAAAAAAATTGTGGGTAGTAGGACAAGAAAAATCTCTTTTTATTTTATATTTTGAGTATCATTCACCTAGAATCAAGCTGGAATATTTAGTCTGTTAAAACTACATAATAGCTTATGCCTGTAATATTAGCTCAAGAAGCCAAAGCAGAGGATTGCTACAAATCTAAGATTGGCCTGGTCTACATAATAGTTCCAGGCCAGTCAAAACAAAAAAAAATAACCTTACAACACAAAATACATTACTACACAGATATTATGATTATGAATTTAAAGATTCCAAAAGTTTGTTCACCCTACTAAATTCTTATATACTAAGAATATCTATTGGGGAAAAATTATAACACATATAAATCATATATAATGAATTAAGTAAAAATGTACAAGACCTGTGCACTGAAAACCAGCTATTAATTACAAGAGCAAACCCACTAGTTGGAATGTTCCCCAAGAAGATGAGCTAGCATGTTGGTTAGGAATCTGCTCTTTCATGCTCAGAGTTACATCATTCACAGTAGCTAAGACTTGGAATCAATCGAAGTACCTGCTGTTGAATGAACAGGGAAATTAAAACGTGGACTGTATGCACAATTCAACCTCAAACCTATGCAAAGGAAACCATAGATGAGTTTGTGGCAACATGGATGAATCTGAAGGATGTTGTGTGGAGTGAAATAAGCCAGACTCAGGAAGACAAATACATCATTGTCTACTTTGTATGTGGAGTCTAAAACCTCCAACTACTACAAGTAAAGAGCAGTGGGGTGATTACCAGGGGTTGAAGGAAGTTGGGATGTTTGCTAAAGACACAGAATCTCAGTTGGAGTAGGAAGTTTAAGAGATCTGTTGTAGAACCTAAGACACTAGCTAATTGCAGGGTTCACATTCTTAAGAATCATTAAGAAGTCAATTTTAAGGGCTCACACCACAAAAGTGAGAAGTAGGTGAGTTAACATTCATATTAATTAGCTTAATTTACATATTATACAAAGCACACATATTTCAAACATCTTTTTTTTTTTTTTTTTTTGGTTTTTCGAGGTAGGGTCTCACTCTAGCCCAGGCTGACCTGGAATTCACTACGGAGTCTCAGGGTGGCCTTGAACTCACGGCGATCCTCCTACCTCTGCCTCCCGAGTGCTGAGATTAAAGGCATGCGCCACCACGCCCGGCACAAACATCTTTTATACCATAAATATATGCAATTTTCACTTTTTAATTAAAAATAAATAATAAAAATAAATACTCATCTAAATGTATTAAGAAGTATGTTGTATAAAATACCCTACCAGAAGCTGTTTATGGAAGAAGAAGGGTTTAATTCATCTTACAGTTCAAGGGGAGGCACTGTGGTGGTGAAGTCATGAAAGGTACAGGAAGCTGGAGTGACATTCAACCCATGAAGCACAGAAAGAGAAAGAAGAGGGTAAGAGCAAGCGATTCCCCAAGGCCGATTTCCAGTGACACACTTCCTCCAGCAATGCTCCACCTCCTAAAAGCTCCACAACCTTCCCAAACAGTGCCATCGGCAGGGGACCAAGTGTTCAAATACATGAGCTTATAGGGGACATTTTATGTTCAAACTACCATGTTGTGGTAGTGTGAATAAATGCCCCCCCCCCCAGTAGATTCAGGAGTTCATTAAAACTTCTTAGATTTTCAGCTACCAGGGCTGAAGAGGTGTCACTGGGCAGATCTTAGGGTCCAGCCCTAAAGTGTGGTGGTGGATATGCAAAGTGTCTGAGTTCCACCTGAAATCCACAAGTGTGTTGCCTGGTGTGGCTTTTGGGTTTTGCCTTCTGGTTCTTCTAGCTGTCTCTGCTTAGACCTGTGAAAGTGGGCCAACCTCTTCTGCCATTATGGAACTTCCCTTGGATCTGTAAGCTTCAATAAATCCCTTCCTTCATAACTGTGCCTTGTCTGGAAGTTCATCTCAGGGAACCTAGCTCTGTCTACCACATACATATATCATGTTTGGGGCTTGGTAAAGTTAATTATGCATTACGTTTGCTTTTGCTATACAAATCTGTAGATACGAGGCCTTCTTGGTGGTGCGGAGGATAATGAAGAGGTGTTCCTGAAGCTCACAGCACAGTGTATTTGGTCATGGCAATCCTGAAGGACAAGAACATAAGCAGTACTGCTGAGAGAAAGCCAGATCCATTCTAGACCAGTAGTAATTAGATACATACACCATCTGATCAATAGAGTTTTTTTTTTCTTTTTTATTAAGTATAAACTTTGTGTGGACACATCATGTGATGGTACCATCATTTCCCTCCTCCCTACTCCCATTCCACTGAAGGCCCTCCTCAGTGGGATTGCTGGTGTTCACCATGGGGTTGAGGGTTATAAGTGTGAGAGCAGCAGAGAGTCCATGTGGAGGTGGGGAATAATTCCTCTGATATTCCCTCTCACCCTCTAGCTTTTACAATCTTTCCACTTCGTCTTCTACAAAATTCCCTGAGTTTTTGTGGGTGTGTGTTAAGTTTACTTTAGTGATTAGCTCTCAGAAGCCTTTGGATTTATGCTTTGGTACATTTCAAGTATTATCTGTGGTAATCTTCATCACACTGGCACAGGCTGTCAGGCTTGCCCTGGTGCACAAGTCACCTGGTTTATAACAAATTCTGTGTACACCACAGTATAGTGGGCAAATAATGGTCTTCAGTAAAGTAGACTTGTTCAATCAGATATATTCAACAAAACAATCACAATTTTTACCAATTCACAAAAATAAATTTTATATTTACAGCAGTTCTAAATGTGAAAAATAAAACAACAGGGTTTCATGTCAGCTGGACGAAAGCAGCAAGAGTGAACTGGCTAGCACTGGAAAGTGGGGCTGGATTATAAAATCCTAGGCCCACCCCCAGTGACACACATCCTCCAGCAAGACTCCACCTCCTAAAGCTTGACCAGCTGTGGATTAAGTATGAGTATTAATCACAAACACGAAGTTATCAGAGACACTTTACAAACCACTACAACATCAAAATTGCCAACAAATATATTCAAAGGTCCTCAGCTTCTTTCATCAACAGGAATATGAAATTAAAATTTCAGTGAGATGCAACTAGTTATTCTTCAGAGGAAATGAAAAAACCTTTCAATGTCATGAAGACTGAACATGTACAATGACCACTACTCTCATTTACCTCTGGTGGGAGTATAAATGGACACATCTCTGGAGAACAGACAGGCAGGTATGCTAAATAAAATTGCAGTGCCATTCATAATAGCTCAGAACCAGAAGCCATGCAGATGCCTAACATAGGGCACAGGACTTGAGAGTCACAAGTGTGGTGCTACAAAGCAATGGGGATGATTGAGTCATGAATTCTTACAACAAAGATGAATCTCATAAGGAAAATGCCAGGCACAAAAGACTGCCTATGGTCTCAGTCTATTACATAAGTTCCAGAAATGCAAAAGTAATCTGTGATATTATAGGTGAGAAGGGTCACCCTTGCTACATGGGTATAGTGGAAGGGAATGTGTTGATTTCTAGGACAATGTTGATAAGAATACTGGTGAATAGAGGAGTGCTTTATTTTTGGACATTCATCCCATCATAATGTTATGAGGCATCAGGGTTCCCTTTGGGGGTTTTGAGTCTTGTTAAAAGAATTTAAAAACAAGTTTAGAAAGAAGCTTCAGGACAATTTCATTACAGTATAAGAAAAATAAATATAAGACAATCAAGCTGTAAATCTCATCAGCTTCCAGAAGGAGGGAGAAGGGTAATCGGAAGAGAAAGTTAAGTCTTTTGAGTTAGAGTCCAGAAAAGCAGTCAGCTTTGCCAATGGAGCTTCACAATAAGGGGTTCTTCTGTGAAAACCCAAAGAGTCTGGGCAAGTATACTTTGGATTTTGGCCAGGACTCAAAGAAAAGGTAGAAAGGGAGAGCAAGGGAAGGTTTGATTTTAGAGTTAGTACTCAAAAAAGCAGGTAGGTTTAGCAGTGAAGATCTGCAAGTACTGCCTCAAACGAGGGGCTTCTGTAGGGGGCGGTTAAGTATATTATCTCATTAAGGGGATAATTATTCCTCCTACTTCCTTAACTTGTTTGTATGTGAGGTGTAGTCTCTTGGTTGGGTGACAAATAGGTTCAGTTGGATTAACTGTTCTTTGTAATATTTACTTATTTAATTAGTTGAGAGAGAGAAAGAGAAAGAGTCATATGGAGAGAAAGAGAATAGGTGTACGAGGGTCTTTAGCCAGTGCAAATGAACTCCAGACTTATGTGCCACCTAATGCATCTGGTTTACATGGTTACTAGGGAACTGAACCTAAGACATTAGGTTTTCCAGGCAATCACATTAACTGCTAAGCCATCTCTCCATCCCTCAGTTGAATTAACTCTTAATGGAGGGGACATCACCTTAGGTTTTGGGTAATTTCAAATGTTATGTCTCTATCATGTGCCAGAGGTAACGCTCAAGTTCTACTCTTTGGACCAGAGGAAGCAGCTTTACCTCAAGAAAGCTCTGATAGCTTCACCCTTCTTCCATTTTTTTCCAAGGGAAAGGGAGATGGGGTGCAAACCTGATCACAAGAGAAGGGTCCATCCTCAATGGCCTCCAAAGCTTCTTAATGCCTACCTAGCTACCTGACGGTATGCAAGGATCCTTTGATTTTATACTTCTCTCGTGGATATTGTAACTTAATAAGATAGCTCTCAAACCATATCTCTTTGTATGAAATCATGAATTTCACGACTTACCCAGACCTTTATTTTATAAATCTGATTTCTTGTGGTTTACTGGTGTCCAGAATTCTTGAATTTGAATATGGGCCTCGCTCACATTAGTGAGTTGAGTTCAGCAATATTAATTTTGGTTCCTAGAGAGCAGTCAATGTAAAATTCACACATTCACACATAACTTAAAAAGTTAAAGCTTTTTACCACTCTGCTATCATGGGCTCAGTGAGGGTTGTTGCATCTTACTCTATGATGAGAGGTGTTTGTAGGAGACATCTTATACCAGCATGTTTCACAGGTACATGTGTGCAGATCTAGTTATTCTTGAACTTTTTAGGCCAATTGTGTGAATGCCAAATAAAGAGGACATCACCCTTTCTATTTTGGAAGGGTGGAATTAGTGAAAGGGTGAAAGAAATGAAAATGGTTTCTAAGAGATACACCCTCCCCCAGATATGGATTGGCTTTTATTATATGGCCAAAGCACATGCATGCTATTTCCTCTTGTCCCTGTCTCAGGTACCACAGGACAGGGCCTGGCAGCAGCATGACACCTTTCTTCAGTTGTCAGCTATTCCATCATCAGCCAGGAGGCCAGTGGTCTGGAACCCAGGCTGCCTCTGTCTGTAGAGCTTGGCCTGGTCTCAGTAACCTGTCCCCAGGCAGAGGTGACTTATGGCCCCAGGGGTAGTGTGGGCTGGCCACTTCCTACTGCCTCTTTGTTTGATCACCCCACTCAATCTCTTATTTTTTCTGAAACAGTAGTCCTAAGTCTTTTCAGAAAATGCAAATTGTTCTCACCAACATTTTAAAGGAGTTCTGTGGTCTTGGTTTATAATGACCTTGTTATCTATGAATATTTTATTCTGATCATGCATCAGAAAATGAGGGCAACCCCACAGATGTGGTCTTTCCTCCTTGTTTTAGAAGATGATTTGATTGTGAAACAGTATGATACTTTGTCCTTCGAAGCTTTTGTCTCCTTAATACTGTTAATCTCTTTACCCACTCTTCCTAGGGTTCCTTGCCCCAACCAATGCACAAGTGCACACACACACACACACACACACACACACACTCAACACAAGTCATTTTACAAACATTTCTAGCATGAGACCATTCCTGGTCCTTGAATGTGGCACAGTGCAGTCTGCATTGCTGTTCTGTTTTCTGTACCTGTTGTGGCTGAGGACGCACACCTTGGTGAAGCCCTGTATGAGGCTCAACTACAGATAGCCTGTCATGCTAGGACTGTGTACTGCTCTAATGTAATCATGATTATTTGAACTTGAAATAGTGCTGGGGTCTGAGACTTGTTCTTAAGTGTGTTCTGCAATAAATTATTGAAGTGAGCTGTGGAAGCACTAATTGGTTAATAACTGTAATTGGGATTAAAGAGTAATTCTGATTTTTAAAAGATGTTTAAAAGGATATTCAGTTGTCTCATTTTGCTATTAAAAAGAAATAAACCCCCTTAAATGATTTCACATAATGGAAAATATAGGTGGTTAAATACTATCCTCCACATGGAGGTGACAAGCCATTGTCAAAGCCCCTGCTGGTGGCAGGCAACTGGAAGCAAGCCGCTGTGTTTGTGCATTGCCTGGGGACGCTGACTATTATTATTTATGCTTTGTGTCACTCAGGAAATGTACATTGTGCAGAACAATAGATTAAATTGTGCTGAACACAGAACACGATTCCAGCCCCAGGAGAGGACTTAAATTCCAGGCACTTAAGTGACACAGTTCAGGACTTGCACAGAGTGGGTGGATGTGCTCACCTGAGCACAGTGAATGGGGGTGGAGAGGTCCTTATGCTTTACCAAGGAGAGAAGAAACCAGCTATCAGACCTGACTAAGGCAATGCAGAAAAAAGAAAGCAAAATTTTGGCTTTAGGAGGGGGAAAAAAAAGCAAAGCAAAGAAGGAATAAAAGCAGACACCAAGGAGATAAAAGCCCATGAGAATTGTTCCACAGTTGTGCCAAGTCCACGTGAGTCCTGTGTGGCTTGCCCATACATTTGGGTGCTACCATTGATCTATGCCACTTTCCTATCCATGGCTTAGGGGATCTTACAGCAGTCAGAAGCTTTCAGGTCACCATGTGCTCTTGTTTACATTTGCCTGACTCATAAGACCATGGATATATCTTTGTGCATCCTTTCATGTTAGTGCAGACCTTTTCAGATAGTAATTGCTCAAATGTAGCTATGGATTGCCCTAGGAAATGACTCCCCTTTTTGAGCACAAATGGGAATGGTGTTCCCAGTGTTTTATTTAAGCAACCACAGTCCATACCTTCAAAGTGGCGATACACAGGCAAATGGGCATATCAGGACTAAATCTACAAAGGTTTTCATTCAGGACCACACATCCTGGGCATTCTAGGGAGCATCAGTTGTTTTCCTATGTACTGAACAGTGTGACATTTCATGACTCATGGCAATGCCTTTTAAAATTTTACTTATCTATTTACAAGAGAGAGAGAAAGAGAAAGAGGGAGAGAGAAAATGGGTGTGTCACTACAAATGAGCTCCAGTTGCACGAACCATTTTGTGCATCTGGCTTTAGGTGGGTACTGGGGAATCAAAGCCAGGTCATTAGGCATTGCAGGCAAGTGCCTTAACCAACTGAGTCATGCTGCCCTTTCAAGAAGTTTATAATCTGAAAGGAAGTCCAGGTTGGCACAAAGATGAAAGCTTTTTTGGCATAGTGAATATCTAGAAGGTAGTATTGCTTAGTGGAAATGAGCTTACTTAGTTTGATGGTATAACTTTGTTGTCAAGTAGAAATCAGGGCTATTTAGCCAACTCCCTTTCCTTCTGTCTCTCATCCTTTGACTTTCCTCTCAATTAGCTCTCCCTTTGCCTAAGATACTTACCAATGTAAGAAAACAACCTTACCTCATGGCTTCTAATAGAGCCCAAATCCTACTCTCAACAGACACAAGGCTTCCATTGGCTTGGTCTTACCAGAAGCCTTCAAACCCATAGGAACAGTGTTTCCCAAGTCCTGGGTATGTGGGGGCTCTTGAAGTTCTATTCTTCCATAGAAGGTGATTGATTCCTAGACTGTCTTTATTCGTCAAGAACTGAACAAACACAACACTGCAAAATTCTACAGGCGCATAAAGAAAGAGTAATACTTAACTTTTATAGAAAAAAATTAAGGTGATTCAAATATCAATATTATGAAAACAAATTACTAGTATGTTTTCTTAAATTTCACTACTTGAAGTATTTCTATAATATTTCCTTCCACATTTCATTCTGGTCTTTATGTTAGTTTTTAACAATAGATTTAATAATGTTTTCCTTATTTTGTAGGATGTTATAGTCATCCTCATCTCAACAGTGATTTCTCCAAAATCCAATATCAATAGCCAGGGGTGATATATTAGAGTCGGCTTGTAGAACAACTGGAAACCAAAAGGCAAAGTTTAGTAGAGGAGAGGTCTGATAAAGGAATGGTATTGTGTTTTCACACATTTCCTTGGCTGATGGCTTAACTTTTACTTTGTGCGCAAGATCCCAGAGAGCCAAGAAAAGCCCTGGAGCACTGGGATACTTGGTAAACTTTAAAATGCTTCTGTAATGAGAAAAAGTATGGCCTGGTGGCAGAAGTCTGACTGGAATGGTAAATGTGAGCATGACCTATGACTGAGTCATTTGCTAAATGCTTATGTCCCCCCAAACCAAGTCAGGTTCAGTCAGGAACCTACACAGAGAAGCTTTAACAACTCAACAGAACCACAAATGACCACATGATGAGAAGAAAATTGTGAGCTTGGGTGCAAAGACATTAATTTTCACATTAATTTTCTGGCAAAACAAAATGCAGCTTCTGAAGAACCAAACAAATATAGAGTTGCTCCAATAGGTTATCAATGATGCTCCATTTTCTTTTTTGAGTTGATTTTTCTCTGTGTTGATTTCCTTCCCCCTTGTGCTGGTACCTGGTTCACCAGGAAAACAGCACCCTTGCTTGTTTCGCCAATTTTTCTTAGTTTCAGCCGGGGCCCTTTTGACATATGATGGGTGGCTCTCTCCTTAGGATCTACATCTATCTGAAAAAGAGAAGCAGATTCTCCAATGGAGAGTAAGTTAGCACTAGACAAATGAGATAACCCTTACTTTTTTAATAGAGAATTTAATAGGTGTAGCCCCTCTTGTAGCCCACAATTGATGGTGGCTTGATAATGGAGAGTGGGCTTATGTTTGGATATGGTTCTGACTTGTTTCCCAGCTCCAGCTATGGGTCCCATACCACTGAGGGGATCAGTTAGCCAAATCAAGGGCAGTTGGTTCCCCACCATGGCTGTGTGCCACTATTGCACTTGTTTGGGCATCATGACAGGTTATTTTCTGCTAAGCAGGTTAGACCATGAGTTGCTTGGACAGATATTGGTCATTTTCCCCCAGTCGCCAATGTAGCACCTTCTGGCACTAGATGTGCTGACTGTCTGGGGACTGGCTCTCTTCCAACTTCTAGCCATGCCATTCTATTTTACGTGTCAACCACATAAGGTGTCTTCAGCAGTAGGGTCTTACCACTAGCCTTTGGTGGGTCATCAAGTACTCTGACAGAAATCTGTCTTTCTTTTAGGAAACCTTGTAGGTCTCTCTGATCAAAAGCTCATTGTGGGTGATAGCCACATGCTGGTACTGGGAGTTACAGGTCAGTGCCCACTAAGAAAAGGAGGAAAGAGATAACTAATATACAAGAGTTAGAGAGAAGAGAGAGAGAGAGAGGGAAGCTGTAGAATATTAAGGTTAGTCTTCATCATACCCTTTCCAGTGCCTTGTGGTTCAGGTGTTCCCTCTAAGGGCCTGGTGAAGGTTCAGCCATGTGGTCTGCCTTTTAGGAAGTAGAATTTTATGGTACCATTGCTGTTTGGGTCTAGATTTGTGTTTCCCACCCCTCCATTGCCCTTTCCTCCCTACCCACCCATACTATTGTCTAGTCCACGAGATGCTTGCTGGGTATGTAAGGTATCTTGTGTAGATTCAGGTTAGGTGCTGTAGATGAGTGAGACTATGTGGTGATTTTTTTTCTGTGATTGCGTAAGTTCACTGAGAATGAAATTGATTTTTAAATTTAGTTAATACCAATTGATGTACATCAGGAACTTTTGTAGAAATTTATATTCTCATTCCAAAATATATGTCAATGGAAAATAGAATAATCAGTTTTAAAAGACTTATACATCCATGTTAGATATCTCTATTCATATTCCACATGGTGGTGTTATAGGTGGATAAACACAGGTCAATACAACAGAATAAAAAGTTCAGAAATGAAACAAAATTACAAGTTTTGGTTTTTGTTTTTGAATCATATACTCTGGTTATTTTAAAAGAACTAACTTTTAGTAAATGGTGCTAAAATATCTAGCTCTCTGTATAGAATAAAAAAGAATATTTTTCCTCTTCTCACACTGTTCACTGAAATTATTTCAAATGATCAGAAGTCTAAACTTCACAGCTATAATTATTAATATTACAGAGAAAACAAGTGAACAGTTTTGTGGTCTTGTGATAGGCAAAGGTTTCCAGATAAGAAAAAAAAAAAACAGAAAAGAGAAAGAAAATGTTTTTTGGGTATGGAGAGATGGTTCAGAGGTTAAGGGCACTTGCTTGCAAAACCTGACAGCCCAGATTTGACTTCCCACTATCTATGTAAAGCTGGAAGCACCAAGTGGCGCATGTGTCTGAAGTTTGTTTGCAATAGTTCCTAGAGTGCTCATCCTCAATCTCTCTCTCTCTGCCTCTCTCACTCAAATAAATAAATACAGGGGGATGTGTGTAAGTTCTATGAAAATACTATACTGTTTTCATGTAAGGGACTTGGACATGTGATGATTTGGCGTTTGGTATCCACTGGAGAATATACTAAGAGAAAACTGTAATCCTCTTACACCAACTCCAATGTCTTATTAGTTCTGAATTAGATAAACTGCAGAAGATTGCCTGGCATGCAATTAGCATCAAATAAATGTTAGGTTGCAATCTTAAAAAAAAAAAAAACCATACAAACATCAAAGTCATAAAATGAGAAGAGCTGATTAATTAGATTGCTCTTAAAGGACCCCATTAAGAAATGAATATGTAAGCCACAATCTCAAGGAAAATGTCTGCAACATGCAACTCTGGCAATAGACTTCTGTGCAGCATGTTTAAATGATTTATCAAGTAGATAAATAACTAAAATTGGAAGCATAATGTTTGAGTTCTATTTCACCAAAGTGATATCCAGATGGTCAACTAGAACATGGTTAGACTTTCAGCATCAGTGGTACTGAGGCAATACCACCCAACACCCACACTATGGTGGTTGAAGTTTAAAGACTAAATTCAGGTGTGAATAAACATGTGGACAGCTGGAACATATGCACTGCTGGTGAGAAGGCAAAAATATATGGCCACTTCAGTAAATATTTTACAGTGATTTTCATGTTAAGTGCATGCTTAACATAGGACCCAGAAATCCTACTCCTAGGTATCTGCCAACTAAAAAGGAAAATATGCCCTCACAAACATCAGCATCCAGAAACAATCCAAGTGTCCATAGATGGATAGACATATGACTAAATGTAGCAAATTCACTTAATGAAATACCATTTGGTCCTCAAAATAATTGATTACTGGGGCTAGAGAGATGGTTCAGTGGGTAAAGTGCTTGCCTGCAATAACTAATGACCTGGGTTTGATTCCCGGTACCCATGTAAAGCCAGATACACAAAGTAGTGCACACATTTAGAGTTCATTTGCAGTAGCTAGAGACCCTGGTGCATTCTCTCTCTCTCACCCTCTCGTTTTCTTGCTCTGCTTGCAAAAAAATAATAAATAAAATATTTAAAAGAAAAAAAATAAGCCAGGCATGGTCGTGCACGTGTATAATTCCAGCACTTGGGAGGCAGAGGTAGGAGGATCGCAGTGAGTTTGAGGCCATCCTGAGAATACACAGTGAATTCCAGGTCAGCCTGAGCTAGAGTGAAACCTTGCCTTAAAAAGCCAAAAAAAAAAAAAAAAATGAAAGAAAGAAAGAAAACAATAACAAGAAATGAATTGATTATTGATGCATAGAAATATATGGATGTATCTCAAAAGATATCATTACACATGAGGGAAGTCAGGCACAAAAAGTTTACATACTATTTGATTCCATTGTGTGTGTGTGTGTGTGTGTGTGTGTGTCTTTGTAATTCTAGGACATTCTAGAGGAAAGCAATAGAAAGCCAGTTAGAGGCTAAGTGAAGCCCACACAGGGATGGATACTGGCTAGGGATGGATTCATGGGAACTTCTGAGGGAAGTGAATACTTTCTAATATTCCACTATACTAGTGCTGGCATGATTATCCAGAATTCATTAAATTATATACTTCATGAAACATATGCTATAATGAAGCTGGACAAAAGAAATTTCACTTGCTTATGAAGCTTAAAAATCCTGCTACATAATGGACTTCCATTCCACCAAGTCCACATTGTCCGGCACAAATGTTCACCATTTGTCAATTCTCCTCATGGGCCATAGTAGGCCCTGGCTCCCGTGCAGAGCTTCTCCTACCCAACTATCCCAACAAAGGTCCTGTATACATTTTTTTTTTTCTCATTGCTGGGACAAAATACCTAAGAGCAAATTATGGGAGGAAGGAGTTTATTTCAGCTTACATTTTTGAGGGGAAGTCTATCACAGAGAAGAAAGTATGGCAGGAGCAGACAACCACTGCCACATCTTCACATTGGCAGGAAGGACTTAGACAGCACAAGAATACAAAGAGGGGTTGGACTGTAACCCTCCCCCAGTGACACACTTCCTCCAGAAAGGTACTATACCCTCTGAGAGGGCCTATTTGGTAGATAGGATTAGTATTTTACAGATCATAATGTCAATTGGGAGATATTAAAGGATGCCCTGGGTCATGCTGAAAGAATTTGTTTGATGTAAAATGCATCCAATTTGCCACAGGAAGTGTGTTCCTCAAGGATATCAGAATGTGATGTGCTTACAGTTGCTCATTGGCAACCTACATTCCTCAGGTCTGTGACAGTCCTCTGAAAAGGTGACCATGTCTCTTGGTATTGCAGGTATAGTCCACCCCAGGAGGTCCCACTAAGCCAGGCAAATGTCCAGATGTCCCATATTCCTCTTGTGAGCATTTCCCACCTGGAGAAGCAACCAACCTACAGGATGGAGATGTCAGGAAAGAGTGAGGATCATTTTGAGATAAGATAGACCATTCTTCAATAAGAAATGCTGAGGAAAAGATTGGGGCTATGGATTAGTTGTATGTTACTGCTGTACCTCCTGGGTTCTTTGTGGTTGTCCAACTTTTTTTCAGTGTTGCCCAGGAGTGTGAAGAAATTTACCAAGGTTGCCAGGCCACAAATGTAGTTCTAGAAACAGGTAGCCTGGAATTCTGTGTCTACCTGAGAAGTGAGCCCTGAGACCTTCTGTATCCCAACCACTATGAGAAATTGAGCACTCAAGGCATTCCTGTTGCAGTTGACAGCCTTGTAGAGCACTTTCCACAGCCATGGGTCTAAACTAGGATATTGCACCTAGGAATAAACACCAGAGCCAGCCCTCCTCCCAGGATCTAACCGAATAATGTTTGTAGATGACAATGTACAATGAAGTGCCACACATGATCACCATAGGAACCGAGTACTATATAAATGGTGTCCTTTTGACTCATGCACCAAGTTTACAATTGAGAGGAGAAACTACCTTTGGGCTAGAATCCTTAGGCAAATTTTCTTCTTGCAATTAGGACCTGAGCTGACTAATGAAAGATGGATAGAATTTACCCAGAAAAATTGGATGGGCATTTTGATGGTTGGTCTTGATTGTCAAGTTATTGGGGTTTAGAATCACCTCTGAGACACGCATCTGGTCCTGTCTATTGAGTATGTTTCCACACATGATTAACTTAGGTAGGAAAGACTGCTGTCAAAGTGGGCAAAATCTTCCAAAGAGTGGCAGATATACAGAGGCCCAAGGAGAATGCAATGCCACTAGCTTAACTTTTCTTCCTAAATGCATTGATTACTGCTACTTTGCCTTCTATTGTTGACACCAAACTCCAGCCTCTTTTGCTTTCTAACCTGTAGTCAATACCAGTAACTCAAGAGATAGCTTCTAGGTTTGCAGCACAAGACTAAGACAGCTGAGACTTAATGGACTAAGCAGCTACAAGTTTCTTTGTCTCTCTAGCATATAGACAGTCATTATTATAATTTCCATTCATATAAGGCAAGCCAATGGATCCCCTTTCATAACATCTATCATCTGGGCTGGAGAGATGGCTTAGTTGTTAAGCGCTTGCCTGTGAAGCCTAAGGACCCCAGTTCGAGGCTCAATTCCTCAGGACCCAGGTTAGCCAGATGCACAAGGGGGCACATGCGTCTGGAGTTCATTTGCAGTGGCTGGAAGCTCTGGTGCGCCCATTCTCTCTCTGTCTCATTCTCTCTCTGTCTGTAGCTCTCAAATAAATAAATAAATGAACAAAAAAATATCTATCATCTATCTATCTATCTATCTATCTACCTGTCATCTATCTATATTTTGTATATACTTACACACACACGTATACATTCTATTAATTCTATCCATCTATGCCTGTCTAACAAATGCAACTTTCCAGTCTGACCCATGTCAAAGTTCCCAGGCAGGAATACATTGAAGTGAGCTGTGGTAGTTTGAATAGATGGTCCCCAATATGTTCAGGATTTTATAAAAGTTTGTAATTTAGATCTGCAGCCACCTGGCTAGAGGAGGTGTCACTGTGGATCCTAGGGTCCAGCCCTAAGGTGTGGGGATGGATTTGGAATTCCAGTCCAAAGACATGCTAGGTGTCTGTGCTTTGCTTGGAGTTCCTAAAGTTGACTTGCTTTTGATGGTGGCCTTTCTCTCTGCTTGGATCTGTGAAGGTGGGGGGGGGGCAACTTTGTCTGTCTTTATGGTGCTCCCCCTGGACCTGTAAGCTTCAAATAAATTCCCTTCCTTTATAAATATGTCTGGTCTTGCAGTTTATCCAAGTGACCTGAGGCTGTCTACTACATGAGCAAACCTAGATTGGATGGATTAAGGATAGGGGTAGAGTGTTCTGGAAAAGTAGATGGAAAGGGAGAGCCTTCAGTTCAACTACACAAAACATAGGTGAGAATTAAGCGTGCCTCAAAAGAAATTCTGGAAGTTAGACAAGGAAAGCTAAGTCTCTGGAAGATTATTCTGAATCCTTGAGGATAAAGTATCATCATGAGAGATACAAGTCAAGAATGATTTAGTCCTAATGCAGCAGCAACAGAGGAAAAATGCAGAAACACAGGGAAAACAGTTTCAGAAGAAAAATGGAATGATGCTTCTTCCTGCCACATATTTAATTAAGGATGTAAGAGGGAGGCCAAATAATGAAAACATTCCTCAGGACTCAGATCTATATGACTGAGTGAATCACTGAACCATAGACAAGAAGGAAGTGCATGGGTGGAACCTGGGAGAAGGAATTGGGAGGAAGCAAAAGGGGCATATGTTCCTTATTCACATTGAGAGTTACACAGCCATACACAGATGGAAATTTTACTACTATGTAAGATATGAGTGTTGAGAACTTTCAAGAAGAAAGTTAATTACCTTTGCAAGTGACCAATATAGAAATTATACTGAAAATGAGTCTAACTGAGGTTTATGAGGAGAAAATCATCTAAAATACATCTCTTTAGGTCTCTGGCATCTGTAAACATGTACTGAGTAAAATAAACATATCCTTGACCTTGTTCTTGTAGCGCTGCTCTTGCTCAGGCTGTGCATGCTGAAGTGGCCTTCTGATGGCCAGTAGTAGCAGCTGTGGATGCCACAAAGCCAAAGGGACCCTTGGAATGCCTGTGTGGCTTTTCAAGTCATTTTGCAAATCCTCAAGGCCTGTCCAAATGTATACTTCCTTACTTTCCACTTCTGTTGTATCACTTGACATCATATCCTTTAAACATCCTTGTCCTCCCTACAAGGCAGAGGATAAGCCAACGATTGTTTATCCATCTCCTAGTGTATGTGTACACTCTGCAAGGCACAGGAAATAAATAAGGCCTAGTCTATGCTCTTCACACATTGCAGAGAGGCCGTCTGAACAGCCAGCCATGATGGAATATGAAATGAGGGCATGAAATGCATGACAGATGAATAAACTGTGTGGGTGAGGAGTGATGGAGGGGAAAGTTTCTCATATGAAGGGGTGGATGTCTAACCTTGGCATTGGGTGATTTAAGAGAGTAACCACCTAGCCCTTGCCTTTGCTATCCACATCAAAGATGCACTCCATCTGACCTTCCAGAGGCCAACTCATCCACCAGTACCTCAGTCTGTGTGGCATGTGGGTGCTCACTAACCACTGAGTGTGGGGCAACAGAAGAACCATGTGATTCCTGCAGCTCAACAAAGGACAATTCCAGCCCTTCCGATGTGTCACTGAGCAAGTTTCTCACTGGAAACTTCCATTGGAAGTGGTGGATCCTTTGTGGTCTCTAGACATTTTGTAGCCTTTGCTCCTGGAGAAAGCTGAGCACCAAGCACTGTGAGAGTCCTGGGACTACATAACAATAAGTTTATGCACTGCACTGTGTTAACAGTGAGTGTTGGACTGGCTGTTGTTTTATTGCTTGACTGGTCAATGTTTTCAGCTCATTTCATACATGTATTAGGGCTATCAAGCCCCAGTCGCTGATATATATCCAGGACTGCGGCTCTTTGAACTCAAGACCATCTGTCTTTCTTAACTTCACTGAGGGCACTCCACACAAGAGATGAAGGCGATTCAGGAGCTGCAGCTGCCAGCCTGTTGTTTGAACTTGTGGCCCACATGGCGCCTTCAGGAATGCACAGAAGAGCAGCCTGTGTTTCAGCAAGCAGCACAGCTCCCCTTTTGACATCTGGCTCAATTCCTGCTCAATTTAAAGCAGCTGCAGTTATTCCCCTGTTCTAACGACTTTCCTTATTACCTGACAATCTATCTGAACTATCGACTCATTTCCGACCTGCCAGTTCTCTCAAAAGTTATGGAAATAGTCTTCAAACTGCAGCTTCAGCATCTCCTCCTCCCACAGGCTGTCTGTACATCGATAGATCCTATCACTGACAGGCAGGGAGGCCGACTGAGCATGATGCACAGGTGCCGGGCTGGGGAGAGATGCTGCTGTTAGGGCTGACCCAGAGCACCATGGCTACCACGGGCCAAGGCCATGAACATCTGTCATGGGCCAGCATTAGTGCTCTTTGATACTCGGTGGTAAGGAGCAGAGAGAATTTGCCTGCACCTCCTCTCGTGCTACTCAGTGTCCTACCCAACCACCACTAAGTTCACAGTTCTGGAAGAGGTGGCACTTAGTGCATTCTTTAGTATTCCTTTCACTGGTTCAGAGGAGGTGGGGGAGGGGCTACCCTTGGAGAATGCTTTGTTCAGTATTAACAATTTGCTCAATGCAGCCAGAAAGGCTGTACATGAATGTAGTAATAGTGAGCTCCTTCCACTTGAACTGCTACAGGCATGCTGATAGGGGGGGAGATATATTCCAGAGCTAAGGGTAGAATGCTGGTTCTTTTTCCTTGAGTGGTCCCTGACAGTTCTACGTCTGTGTCTGTGAGAAAGCCTCAGGACACCTTTTGGCCTTCTAGCCTGTCTTCTGTGTTAAGAGTTCTGAGTCAGAGGAAACAAGAATGAGTGAGAGTATGTCAAACATTACAAAAGACAATACTAAATAAATTGCAATAATTAGTGGTATGTTCTATGAAAGTTCTGGTCTTAGCTTTCAGGGCCAGAATCTACATAACAGACAAAGTGATCAGAATGCAAATAATTGTAGTATAATTAAGTTTCCTTGGTGTAGAAGGGAGATAGAATAGCATTCAAGGTCAGCTGGTAAACTCACCTTGCTCATGAGAAATCTTTAAATCTTTAATTCTTGGCTTCATTAAGATACTGCAGGTGATGTTGGCTCTGTTCTCAATCACACCACAGCAGTTGACCAAGTTGTGGCAGAATCTAGGAGCCCACAGACGCCTTCTCTGCTCACTGCATGGACAGCTTCTTCCTCAGGCTACACAGCATTTTGAATATATCTATCCATTATTTATCATGTAAATTATAGTTTGTTTTTACAAGTTTACCTCCTGGTTAGTGTCTAAAAACTTGAAGTTAATAAAAGTGTTCATTTTTAATCTCATAACAGTACAGTGACAACTAGAAGAAGAGAGAAAAAGGAAACATAGGAAGTGAAGAGCCTACAGCAAGGGAGGTAATTATGAGTCCATGATCAGGTTACAAGATGGGAAACTTGATGCTGGAGAGATGGCTTAGTGTTTAAGTGCTTGCCTGTGAAGCCTAAGGACCCTGGTTCGAGGCTTGATTCCCCAGGACCCATGTTAGTCAGATGCACAAGGGGGACCACACATCTGGAATTCGTTTGCAGTGGCTGGAGGCCCTGGTGTGCCCATTCTCTCTCTCTCTCTCCCTCTTTCTCTCTCCGTCTGTCACTCATCCCTCTCAAATAAATAAAACAAACAAACAAAAAAAGAGTAGGAGAATGCTGCAAAAAAAAAAAAAAAAAAGAGGTGGGAAACTTGGAAATAGATCAGGGCTGAGACAGCTCAATGAGCAAAATTGTTTAAGGAAGACTATAGTCAAATTATCCCAGGGATGTGTTTGTGCTCAGCCCTAAACATGACATCTGAAACATACCCTCCAAGTCTCAGAGACTCTTGGTAAGGAGGTAGAAAGCATGCAGGGCAGGAGGATGAGAAATGGGGCTGTGGTATGCTATTCTCTGGACAGAACAACGCCACTACATTCATGGACTCACAGCAGATCGGGTTTCCTGTGCATGATAGAGCCTGTCAATATCTCATCACAGATGAAGGAGGCATGCATGAGACCTGACACCTCCCAGAGTAAATAATGAAAACCAATGATTGCTGAGAAAGAAAATCATGTGCTTCATGGAGGAAGTCACTGGAGGATTGCCCACTCTGCAGCAAATAACCTCCCACTCATGGTTGTGCCAGTGACAAAATCAGTGGGACAAAAAATAAACAAGGCAAGGAAGTAGGATGGGGTCCAATGGGAGAGGAAAGGAAAAAAGAGAGGTAAGTGGCAGCATCAACACGTACATGTGTGAACACAACAGACAGACATGAAATTGCCAAAAAAGTTAATTTTTAACTCTTGAAGTCCTTTCAGACAATATATGTTGCAAAACTGCTCTATGACAAAACTTGGAAATTAGGCCAATCTAAACTCAATTTTGGAAATAATGGGTTTAAAAATTTAAAAATGTGAGCTCAATTAGCCATAGTAAAGTTAACTTTTAATTATTTATTTCTGAAATTAAACAAAAAGTTATGTTCAAATTATTCTTCTCATTAATGTGAATTTTGCAATAAGTCAACCAATCAAAATTATACAAAAGCTATTTGTGCTTGCTTAAAACAAAACTATAAAATTTCATGACATTTTATGCTGAGAAATATGGAAATAAACATGTAAGTTTCTGTGAGCTTACAATGATTCATCTTGTTCTTTATGGGAACTATCACATTCTTCCCTTCATCTTACTTCCCCCTCCAGGTTCGTCACAGTCATTTATCTTTTCTGACATTGCTCCTACTTGTCCCTAACAAAGCAGGGAAATATCTAACCATCTTGAAAGTTTCTTTATTTTTATTTTTTATAATCAATAACTTCCATGATTGTAAACAATATTCCATAGTAATTCCCTCCACCCCACTTTCCCCTTTGAACCTCCACTGTCCATCATATGCCCTCCCCATCTCAGTCAGTCTCTCTTTTATTTTGATGTCATGATCTTTTCCTCCTACTATGATGGTCTTGTGTAGGTACTGTCAGGCACTGTGAGAACATGGATATCCAGGTCATTTTGTGTCTGGAGGACATCTTGAAAGTTTTGATAAAGCCATATTATCAATGGTTTCTTTTTTTTTTTTTTTACTGATCTTTTTTTTTAATTTTTTTTGTTCATTTTTATTTATTTATTTGAGAGTGACACAGAGAGAGAGAGAGAGAGGCAGATAGAGAGAGAGAGAGAGTGGGCACGCCAGGGCTTCCAGCCACTGCAAACGAACTCCAGGCGCGTGTGCCCCCTTGTGCATCTGGCTAACGTGGGTCCTGGGGAATCGAGCCTTGAACCGGGGTCCTTAGGCTTCACAGGCAAGCGCTTAACTACTAAGCCATCTCTCCAGCCCATCAATGGTTTCTTAAAAGGAGGCTCTTAAATAGTTCACAGGTAGCTTCAGCTCCTGGTGTAAAACACAAACACATGTCTTCCTCTCCTGGTGCTTCCTAAAGTTTGCTTCAGTTCACAAAGACTACCAGGGTAGCCATGGTAAATTATGTATGTTCTTATGTCTGGCTTTCACACCCACTCCCATTTATGCAACATTCCAATGAAATGGAACTCTTCTGTTTATGTAACAATACTTTGGAGTTTCTGAGATCAAGGCAGAGTCAGTGTACAGAGAGCTGCTGTATCATACATGTTGAAACAGGAACTAGCAATTAATCAACAGACTTCAGTAGCTGGCATGCCCATGGGTTTTAGAGTGTGCTGTCAGACACTGCCCTTACCAGCATGTGCAATCATGAAAAGGCCTGTTGTATTTGAGTGCATGTGTGTGCATGAGTTGATAAGTGTCTGCATGTGTGTATATAAGTTCGAGTATATTAGTGTGTATGTGTGTGTCTGTGTTTGTGTGTATGCCAGTTTGTGAGTGGCTGGATATGAGTTTGAATGAATCTATATGTCATCTGTCAGTGAGTTTGTGTACAGCCAAGTTGGTGTGTGTTTTACAAGTGTGTTCATGAAGCCAGGAAGAAGGTCACATAAACAGCAGCAAGATATCAAAGAAAAGCAGGAAACCAGCCAGGGTGATGAAGGGAGCCCCAAACTTCCCATCATGGGACTTGCAGAAGCACTGAAGAAGACAATGGGTTTTCCCAGCTCTGATATGATTTCATCATGCCACAGATGACAGCTCTGTCCCTGCTAGGTTGAGGGTACTGAAGGGCACTGACCTCATCTCACTCATGTTTGCCACATTCCTCACACTCTGCTCAATGTCTGCATACAAATATGTCTAAATCAGTTGAAAGATTTAAATTTATTTCCTTCTCATAGCTTGAATCAAGGATTTCTCTTTTATTCCTCTTACAAAGTGGAATAAAGGAATTATAGGTATTACTTTTTGATTAGTTTTCTGTGGAAAAATACCATATTTGATTTGGAAAATGCCACAGGCAAACTTCCTAAATAAAAAAAGTAGTTTTCGTGCAGTGATAAAGAATTATAGCTATCACACATAGCGATGGCTTCAAGAGCCATTTGGGTCAAAAGAAAGCAAACCTATCTGTTTCTGCTCCCAGCCTCTCTTCAATTGTGTGGCCTTATGACCCAGTGTGGTTTTTTGACCTAATGATGTCCCAATATGGGTGGTTATCATGTTTCTGCCTCTCCTTTGGTTGTGCTTCTGTCGTTCCAGTTCTTGGGAATGCAACTGAAAGAAAACCTAACTAGAAAATAGAAATTTCCAGATTGTATTCATGTATTCTCTCCCTTCCCCTCTCCATATGTTCAGAGGCTCAGGACACTTTCCCAGCGCCTGACTTCAGCCCTAGACAACTTCAAGCTGTCATACTTCTGCTTCCCATTCCACAGCCCAGAAAGTGTTTTGTAAGCAGGTCGTGTATGATCTGTATTTTTTTTTCTAGAGTGAAGAGAAAGCAAGGAGCCTCTCCACCAGCTTCAAAGTCTGTACGCACCATAGTTCCTGGACAACACTAGGAGATGGCACATAGTAGGTCTATGTTCTTGGTTACTCTGTGATAGCAACCAAGCAACCTGAGCTCTGGGTTCAGGGAGAGACTGTCCCAATATAAAGTAGAGAGAAATTGATGAAGACATCCAATATTGGCCACGGCCTTCCACAAGTATGCCCATATATGTGCATGAGCACCTGCACATGCACATGTGCCCAAAGACACATGAACAAGCACACACACACACACACACACACACACACACACACACACCTGACACTAACCTCAGTGCTCCAATGGCAAACTCAGTCATCACAGCTGTAGTGGTTTGATTTAGATGTCCCCCACAAATTCATGTATTCTGAATGCTTGGTCCCCAGCTGATGGCAATTGCCTCTGGGGACAGGCTTGTGAGTGTTATAGTAAGACCACTTTCCCTTGCTGGAAGGTGACTCACTCTCTTTTTTTTTTGTTTGTTTGTTTGTTTTAAGGATGAATATCTGAGTTCAGATCCCCATCACCTTTTATTTTATTTTATTTTTTTCTCAAATTTTTAAAACATTTTCCATATTATAAAAAATATCCCCTGGTAATACGCTCCCTCTCCTCCTTTCCCTCTTTGAAATTCCATTCTCCATCATATCCCCTCCACATCTCTATCAGTCTCTTTTATTTTGATGTCATGATCTTTTCCTCCTCTTATGATTGTCTTGTGTAGGTAGTGTCAAGCACTATGAGGTCATGGATATCCAGGGCATTTTATGTCTGGAGGGAGCATGTTGTAAGGAGTCCTACCCTTCCTTTGGCTCTTATATTCTTTCCGCCACCTCTTCCGCATTAGACTCTGAGCCTTGGAAGGTGTGATCTAGATGTTACTCAGTACGCTGGTCACGTCTTTCCAGTACCATGATACCTTCTGAGTCATTCCAAGGTCACTGCCATCTGAAAAGAGAAGATTCTCTACCAAAGTGAGAGTAGCTTTAATATAAGGGTATGAATATTAAGAGAAGTGCTTACTGGGCAGTTTGATAAGCGTAGTATATACACTTATCCAGACATCAGCAGATGTTACACCCCTAGGGCTCATGAGTACCCCTGTTTTAAGTTTTCAGTATCAGGGATGTATCCCCCCCCCAATGGAGCAGGCCTCCCGTCCAATTGGAGGGCAGTTGGTTTCCACCATGACAGACATGCCACTATTGCACCCGTTGGCTCATTTGGCCTGGCTGGCCAATTATAAGGCTTGCAGTGTCCACTGTTGAGTGTCTTCACTGGTGGTATCTCTTTCTCCCATTGAACTGCATGTAGAATGGCTTCTTCTGGCTTTCTGTCAGCTGGTCTACATGGAGGAGGTTATCAGCTCAGTTCCAGCAGGATTTCTCAGTGGCCTTGCCACCCAAGTATGTGGAGTCTTCAGCAATAGGGTCTTACCATCTATTCCTGGTGGGAAACCAAGGGCCTCGGCAATGGCCTATAATGTTTTGGGGGCATCAGGGACCTCCCTGGCCAACAACTTACTGGAAGGTATCCCATCCCTGGCACTGAAAATTGTCTAGCACTGATCTACAGCTCCTGAGTATTCCATTGTCCAAAATCGGAGGATTCCATATGATTTATTTATATCCTCTTAGATTTTGATTAGCTCTCCCTCCACCTTTACTTTGCTCAATCTCCTCCCCTGACCTCACTTTGGGCCTTTTCACCCCGTTAATCAATTCTTCTACTTACATATATACAATACCAACCTATTAAGTACCCTACTCCCTTCCCTTCTCTTCCCTTTGTGTCTCTTTTTTAGCTTACTAGCCTCTGCTACTGAGTTTTTTCCTTCTCACACAGAAGCCCAATCATCTGTATTTAGGATCCACATATGAGAGAGAACATGTGGCACTTGGCTTTTTGGGCCTGGGTTACCTCACTTAGTATAATCCTTTCCAGATCCATCCATTTTTCTGCAAATTTCATAACTTCATTTTTCTTTACTGCTGAGTAGAACCCCATTGTATAAATATGCCATATCTTCGTTATCCACTCATCAGTTGAGGGCCATCTAGGCTGGTTCCATTTCCCAGCTATTATGATTTGAGCAGCAATAAACATGGTTGAGCACGTACTTCTAAGGAAATGAGATGAGTCCTTAGGATATATGCCTAGGAGTGCTATAGCTAGGTCATATGTTAGATCAATCTTTAGCTGTTTTAGGAACCTCCACACTGATTTCCACAATGGCTGGACCAGATTGCATTCCCACCAAGAGTGTAGAAGCGTTCCTCTTTTTCCACATCCTCACCAGCATTTATGATCATTTGTTTTCATGATGGTAGCCAATCTGACAGGAGTGAGATACAATCTCAATGTAGTTTTAATCTGTGTTTCCCTGATGACTAGGGATGTAGAACATTTTTTCAGATGCTTATGTGCCATCCATGTTTCTTCTTTTGAGAACTCTCTATTTAGCTCCATAGCCCATTTTTTAATTGGCTTGTTTGATTTCTTATTATTTAACTTTTTGAGTTCTTTGTATATCCTAGATATTATTCCTCTATCAGATATATAGCTGGCCAAGATTTTTTCCCATTCTGTAGGTTGCCTCTTTGCTTCATTCAGTGTCCTTTGCAGTACAAAATCTTTGTAATTTCATGAGGTCCCAGTGGTTGATCTGTGGTTTTATTGCCTGAGCAATTGGAATTGTATTCAGAAAGTCTTTGCCAAGACCAATATGTTGAAGAGTTACCCCTACTTTTTCCTCTAGCAGCTTTAGAGTTTCTGTTCTGATGTTAAGGTCTTTAATCCATTTGGACTTAATTCTTGTGCACAGAGAGAGAGAATAATCTATTTTCATCCTTCTACAGATACATATCCAGTTTTCCCAACACCATTTGCTGAAGAGGCTGTCTTTTCTCCAATGAGTATTTTTGGCATTTTTATTGAATATCAGGTGGCTATAGCTACCTGGACTTACATCTGGGTCCTCTATTCTGTTCCATTGATCTACATGTCTGCTTTTGTGCCAGTACCATACTGTTTTTGTTATTATGGCTCTGTAGTATAGGTTAAAATCAGGTATGGTGATACCACCAGCCTCATTTTTGTTGCTCATCATTATTTTAGATATTCAACGTGTTTTTGTGATTCCAAATGAATTTTTGGATTGTTTTTTCTATTTCCATGAAGAATGCCTTTGGAATTTTGATGGGGATTGCATTAAATGTGTAGACGGCTTTTGGTAAGATTGCCATTTTCACAATATTGATTCTTCCAATCCAAGAACAAGGGATGTTTTTCCACTTTCTAATATCTTCAGCAATTTCTTGCTTGAGTGTTTTACAGTTTTCATTGTAGAGATCCTTTACTTCTTTGGTTAGGTTTATTCCAAGGTACTTTATTTTCTTTGAAAAAATTGTGAATGGGAGTGATTCTCTGATTTCATCCTCTGTGTGTTTGTTGTTAGCATATAGGAAGGCTACTGATTTCTGTGTATTTATTTTATATCCTGCTACATGGCTTTAGGTGTTTATCAGCTCTAACAGTTTGCTGGTAGAGTCTTTAGGGTCCTTTATGTATACAATCATGTCATCTGCAAATAATAATAACTTGATCTCTTCCTTTCCAATCTGTACCCCTTTTATGTGCGTCTCTTGCCTTATTGCTATGGCTAAGAATTCCAGTACTATATTAAATAAAAGTGGGGACAGTGAACACCCTTGTCTTGTTCCTGACTTTAGTGGAAAAGCTTCCAGTTTTTCCCCATTTAGTAATATGTTGGCTGTAGGCTTGTCATAAATAGCCTTTATTATATTGAGATACGTTCCTTCTATTCCCAGTCTCTGTAGGACTTTTATCATGAAGGGATGCTGGATTTTGTCAAACACTTTTTCTGCTTCTAATGAGATGATCATGTGATTTTTGTTCTTCGGTCCATTTATATAATGTATTGCACTTATCGATTTGCGTATGTTGAACCATCCCTGCATCTCTGGGATAAAGCCTACTTGGTCAGGGTGAATGATCTTTCTGATATATTCTTGTATTCTGTTTGCCAATATTTTGTTGAGAATTTTTGCATCTATGTTCATGAGGGAGATTGGTCTGTAATTTTCTTGTTTTGTTCTATCTTTGCCTGGTTTTGGTATCAGGGTGATGGTAGCTTCATAGAAGGAGTTTGGTAGAATTCCTTCTTTTTCTATTTTATGGAAAAGCTTAAGAAGCAATGGTATTAGTTCTTCCCTGAAGGTCTGGTAAAATTAAGAAGTGAGTCCATCTGGGCCTGGGCTTTTTTTAGTTAGGAGATTTTTGATAACTGTTCAGAACTCCATGCTTGTTGTAAGTCTATTTAAGTGATTAATCTCATCTTGATTTAATTTAGGTAGGTCATATAAATCAAGGAAATCATCCATTTCTTTCAGATTTTCATACTTTGTGGAGTATATGCTTTTATAGTATGTCCCTATGATATTTTAATTTCTCTGGCATCTGTTGTGATGTTGCCTTTTTCATCTCTAATTTTATTAATTTGTGTCTCTTCTCTCTTTCTTTTGGTCAGATTTGCTAAGGGTTTATCAATCTTGTTCATCCTTTCAAAGAACCAGCTCTTTGTTTCATTAATTCTTTGGATTTTTTTTTTTTTTTTTAGTTTCTATTTCATTAATTTCTGCCCTAATCTTTATTATTTCTTCCCATCTGCTGATTTTGGGTTTGCGTTGTTCTTCTTTTTCCAAGGCTTTAAGGTGAAGCATTAGGTCGTTTACTTACGACCTTTCTAATTTCTTAATATAGGCACTTAAAGCTATAAATTTGCCTCTTAGGACTGCCTTCATTGTGTCCCAGAGATTTTGGTATGTTGTGTTCTCATTATCATTTGACTCTATAATTTTTTTGATTTCCCTCTTGATTTCTTCATTGACCCATTCATCATTTAGTAATGTGTTGTTTAATTTCCATGATTTTGTGTATGCTCTATAGCCTTTCTTGCTATTGATTTGTAGTTTGATTCCATTGTGGTCAGATAGAATGCAAGGAATTATTTCAATTTTCCTGAATTTGTTAAGATTTGCTTTGTGTCCTAATATATGGTCTATTTTAGAGAATGTTCCATGTGCTGCTGAAAAGAATGTATATTCTGCAGCATTTGGATGAAATGTCCTGTATATATCTGTTAGGTCCATTCCTTCTATGACCTCATTTAGTCCAGATGCCTCTTTGTTGATTTTTTTCCCTGGATGACCTTTCAATTGATGAGAGTGGGGTGTTGAAGTCACCCACTACCACTGTGTTTGGTGTTATCTGTGACTTTAGTTCTAATAGCATTAGTTTGATGAATTTTGGGGGCCCCATGTTAGGTGCATATATGTTTAGGATTGTAATGTCTTCCTGTTGGAGGGTGCCTTTGATCAATATAAAGTGGCCTTCCTTATCTTTCTTAACTAATGTTGGACTGAAGTCTACCTTGTCAGATATTAGGATAGCAACCCTTGCTTGTTTTCTAGGTCCATTTGTTTGAAACAGCGTTTTCCAACCTTTCACCCTAAGATAGTGTCCATCCTTTGTAGAAAGGTGGGTTTCTTGCAGGCAACAAATTAAAGGATCCTGCTTTTTAACCCATTCTGCGAACCTATGTCTTTTGGTTGGGGCATTGAGGCCATTGATATAAAGAGATATTATTGAAAGGTGTGTATTCATTTTTGCCATTTTTTTTGTAGTTCTTCTGGTTTTACCTTTGCTCTCTCGTGTTAACTAGTATTTAAGTATTGTTTGTTTTTCCCTGGTTCCTTATATGTGTGCTTTTCTTTCTCTTCAACATGGAGGATTCTTTCAAGTATTTTCTGTAGAGCTGGTTTTGTCTTCAAATACTTCTTTAGCCTGCTTTTGTCATGGAATGTCCTTATTTCTCCATCTATTTGAATGGATAGCTGTGCAGGATAAAGTAACCTTGGTTGACAGTTGTTATCTTTCAGAACTTGGAATACATCACTCCACGCCCTTCTGGCTTTTAAAGCTTGTGTTGACTAATCTGCTGTAATCCTGATCAGCTTGCCATTGTAGGTAACTTGATTTTTCTCTCTGACTGCTTTCAATATTTTTTCTTTGGTTTGTATGTTTGGTAGTTTTATTATAATATGGCGAGGGGAGGCTCTTTCCATGTTTTGTCTGGCTGGTGTTCTAAAGGATTCCTGTATCTGCATTGGCACCTCTTTCACAATTTGGGGGAAGTTTCCTTCTATGATTTTGTTGAACACACCAACTATGCCTTTGGAGTGAAATTCTTCTCCTACTATGCCCTGAATTCTTATGTTTGATCTTCTCATAGTGTCCTGAATATCTTGAAATTCCCACTCATACTTTTCTATTAGTTTGTCTTTCTCTTTATTGGACAGTATTAGATCTCCCACCTGGACTTCTAGCTTAGATATTCTGTCCTCTCCTTCATCCATTGTACTGGTGAGATTTTGTACAGAGTTTTTTATTTCATTAACTGTGTTCTTTTATTGTTAGCAATTCTAACTGGTTTTTCTTTATTATTTCTATTTCCTTATTTATGTCTATTATTGACCTCTTTATTTCATTAGATTGGCGTCCTGTGTCTTCTTTGCTTCCTTTGATTTCTTCTTTGAGTTCTTTTAACATATTTACAATCATTCTTTTGAAATCTTTCTCAGGCATTTCCTCTAACTCGTTCTCACTGGAGGTCATTTATTATTATCATTAATACTTTTTGGTTGATTTATATTGTCTTGATTTTTGTTGTTTCTTGTGTTATAATGTATATATTTTTGCATGTTAGATTAGTTAATGATTGGATTTTCCATTTAGCTGGGTATTAAGAGATGTATTAAACAATCTGATGTTATATATTGTGGTGGTTTGAATAGAATAGATGGCCCCCAATATATTCAGTTGTTTATTTGTTTGTAGTTTGCATCTCTAGCCATCTGGCTGGAGGCAATGCCATTGTGTGGATCTTAAGGTGTGGTGGTGGGTTTGAGATTTCAATCTAAAGATATGCAAAGTGTGCCTAGCTGGAGTTCCTGAAGTGTGCTCTGGCTTTTGACCTTTAGGCTTGTACTGCTCTCTCTCTGCTTGGGCCTGTGAAGGCAGGCCAGTTTCTTCTGCCATTATGGAACTTCCCCTGGATCTGTAAGCTTCAATAAATCCCTTCCTTCATAACTGTGCCTGGTCTGGAATTTCATATCAGTGAACCTGAAGCTGACTGCTACAGAATTTGGTACCGAGGAGTGGGGTGAGATGAACCTTACTATGTGGATGTTGATCTTGTGGAACCTTTGTTTTGGAGGAATAGGCATGGACTTGGTGCTTGCAACTGAAGATGTCATCTGGAGTGGTAAGCCAAGTTTTATGGACTATTCTGATGAGAGTCTGAGAATGCTAAGTGCAGATAGCATTGAACTTCAAGGCTTGGCTTATGAGCTTTCTAAGGGCAAGGAAAGACTGCAGAGGACTTTGTTGGAACTGGGCTACTGGCATAAGGGCTGGCTGTGTCCTGCTGCCCAGGCCCAGAGAGTTTGACCAAGGTTAAATTTGTAATGGACTGATGTGCTTGGCTGAAGATATTGGACTGAGAGATTTAAGATTTTAAGCTGGAAAACTTTAAGCAAGTTAAAATTACAGGCACTGAGACTGGTTTTAGGTTACTGAACCTGCTATTGTCAAACACATTAGCAATCTTAAGGAAGATGGTCCAACTGCTTTGCATTAAAACAATGGAAAGGATGCCTGAGGAAGGACTATCATAGAAATGCAAACTCTTTTGGAAAGAGTTGACTAGAGAAAGAACCTGCTTTTCAAGGTTATGATTTATTTCATCTGTGAATTAAGAATATGTCTGTGTCCTGCACACCTGGTATTGGTTTCAGAAGCATGAAAATGCATGGAGTGGCCGTGAATTGCACATGCTTCCAGGAGCCGCTGCTGAGATGCAGCATGAGGTAGGGCCTGATGCCCTGATAGGCTGAAAGAGCCTTTGGAAAATGTGAAGAGTGGTCATGAATTGCACATGGTTCTAGGAGCTGCTGCTGAGATGTGGCATGAGGCAGGACATGATGCCCTGATAGGCTGAAAGAGCCTTTGGAAGATGGACCATGGTTTGCATGGAGACCTGAAGATGTTTTGTATATACCAGGACTGTGCAAGGGCTACCATAGAGCACACTGTTGGCCTGGGATGGAAGTGTTCCCTGGGTACTCTGCCCAGCTGGAGGGGTGGAATTGGAAAGTCTGGAGACTGTCAGTCTCTGGTTATGTTGAACTTGAACTGCAGAATTTTGATGTTTGTTTGATGGTGGTTGAGTTTGCATTGTTTTAGTCTCTCCTTGCTGTGCCTTTTATCAGTTGAAAGTGTTTACTCTGTGCTTTTATATGTTAGAAGTGTTTAACTTGTTTGATTTTACAGGTCTTCATATCTTAAATTGGTCAAGACTATGGGGACCTTTGAAATTGAACTGAGTACAATTTACAATGTGTAATGGTTATAAATCTATTGGGGGCCAGGGGCGGAATGTGGTTGTTTGAATAGAATAGACGGCCCCCAATATATTCAGTTGTTTATTTGTTTGTAGTTTGCATCTCTAGCCACCTGGCTGGAAGCAATGCCATTGTGTGGATCTTAAGGTGTGGTGGTGGGTTTGAGATTTCAATGCAAAGTGTGCCTAGCTGGAGTTCCTGAAGTGTGCTCTGGCTTTTGACCTTTAGGCTTGTACTGCTCTCTCTCTGCTTGGGCCTGTGAAGGCAGGCTAGTTTCTTCTGCCATTATGGAACTTCCCCTGGATCTGTAAGCTTCAATAAATCCCTTCCTCCATAACTGTGCCTGGTCTGGAATTTCATATCAGTGAACCTGAAGCTGACTGCTACATATATCTTCAGGGTAGGAGCTTAAGGTGCTAGGTGTGGCTCTGAAGACTCTCAGAGCATCTACAAAAGTGACTCTAGGTGTTGGGTGTGCCTGCTATGAGAGTATTCAAGTAGGCTAAGTGGAACAAAATACAGGCAGATTCTAAAATTTAACTAAAGAATGTACACTTTCAATGAAAAACTGCACAGAGTATTTATCCAAGTGTAGGTATTATGACAACCAGATACTCTGTCTGTCCCTTAGGCTGTGTGGTGCCTCACCCACTCCCTTAATCCTGACAACAAGGCAGTTAAGATTTCTGGTCTGTAGAGGGTTCCAAGCCAGCTTGTGGCCAGGTGAGACCCTTCCCTAATGTATAACAGAAGAATAAACAAAGCCACTATAATTCAAGAAGCAACAAATAACAAGCCCAAAGTACAGATTTTTTAAGAATGGCAAATTTGACCATCCATCTGATTTAACATATAATTTATATCCTGATATGGAAGGTGCAATTAGCACTTCTGGTTCAGGCCTGTATACCAGGTTTATTAGGTGGGTACTGACCTGGTGCAATCCCAGTTACCTTTTGGACAATTTTGGTCTCAGCTGCGCTCTTGATTGGGTCCCTCTTTGGTGCACTGTCAGTTCCAGTAGGTCCCTGGAACTCTGCTCTGTTCCTGAGGTTGGGCACTGGCGGTGGGGGAGGGACAGGGAGCCAATGCTGCTCTAGTTAGCCCACTGTTCCACGTGTTCTTCTACCTTGTGATCTGCTCCTCTGTTGTTCACTGCCATTCTCCCTTCACTTTTCTTGAGTTTGCAGAGTGCTCCGGTGTGAGTGGAAAATCCCCTCACCTGGCTTTTTCTGTGGCTCAAGCCAAGCCTGGAGGCTTTGTTCCATGCCCCTGCCAAGGTGCGTGCCCCACCGAAGCAGCTTCTGCCAGCCTGAGTGGGCTCTGGATGCTCTGGATCTCTCCTACTTCTCCACTGCTGTTTCAATTTCCTATACACCTTACTTTTTAGTAAAAGTGTGTATTTTGCTGTTTTTTTTTTCTTGGCTTTTTCCCCCCTAGGCTGCTTTGGTGTGGTACCTACACCGCCATTTTAGCTGGAAGTTCTGTGACTCGCTCTCTTGATGCTTTTTATTTTCTGTTGTGGCAGAAGTGAGTCCAGCCTCTGCTCATACCATGCTTTCTTCTGCCATCATGGAGCTTCCCCTTGAGCCTGTAAGCCCAAACAAGAACTTTCTACCATTAGCTGCTTTGAGTTGATGCTTTGTCCTAGAAATGAGAAGGTAACTGCAAGAGAAAATTGATATCACAGGAGTCAGATTGTTGCTGCTAGAAACCTGAATTTCTGACTTTTGGCTTTTTGGAACTGATTTGCAGGAGAAACGTGGAAGCATTTTGAAATCTTGGTCTAAAAGATGCCTTGAAGTGTTGAAGGCCATGTTCAATGGTCCATTCTGGTCAGAGTTGAGAGATTTAGATGCAGAAAGAACCGTGTACTGTGTAGGCTTGGCTTATGAGAGGAAGAAGGAGTTTTGTCTGGATTGGACTAGAGGCAGCTCATGTGAGGCTGGCTGTGTTCTTCTCTTCTCCTGGGAACTTGTGCTGGTTTATATTGCATAAAAATGGACTGGTGTGAGAAGAAGACAAGGCACAGAAAGAAGTGAGAGTTTCAGGCTGGAGATAGCTCCCATTCAGCTGCAATTGTTTGAGAGATTTCCACCATTGAGATTTGGTCATCAGGAAGAATGCTAACAAAGTAGGGGCCTGAATGCTGAAGGCGTTCTCCTGCTCTGAAGTAGGCTGTATCCCCTTTGGATTAACAACTTTGGTAGCTCACTGGGTAGTATGGAAGTATAACAAATACAGGAAAGAGAGGGTCATTGAATTTGCAACGTGGTTTGTTTCACGGAAATGGCCACTGAGTGATGTGAGGCAGGGATGCTTGAGTCCTTGTGTGGAGGGTTGATGGAGCCATGAGGATGAACCATGGGTTACAGTGGAGACCCTAGGATTTTTGAGATGCCAGGACTGTAGAGCATCTGCCAAAGAGAGTTACAGACTTGGGTAGATTGTTCTCTGGGCTGTGAGAAGCCCAGATGGAGGGATGGCATTGGATCCCCAGAGACTTCATCACTGCTTATAGTTGCCAGACTTGAAGCTACAGGGTTTCACATTTGCCATGTTTGTTTTAGATCTTGCATTGGTTCAATCTTTCCTTGCTATGGCCAATGCCGTCTTTTGTGATATGAATGCTTACTCTATGTTTTTGCTTTTGGTTTTACAGTTAAGATACCTTGGACTATGGTTATGTTTAAACAGTGTTGTGATTGATTAAAAACTATGAGGACTTCTAGATTGGACTGAATGCATTACATTTTAGATTATGAATAATCATCAGCTTATGGGGACTGGGAGCAGAATGTAGTGGTTTGAATCATATGTTCCCTGTAAATTCATGCATTCTGAGTGCTTCATTCCCAGTTGATGGCAATTTTAGAGGTGGAACTTTGCTGGAGTAGGTGTGTTTTAGGGAGGATGGCTTAGGGCTTTTATAGCCATCTCTCTTTTTTTTTTTTTTTTAACCAGATTTTGGATCACTAATATGTTGCCATTTTTCATCTATTGTGTCAGAAGTGATGTCAAGCAGAGACTCATGCCATGCTTTACCCTGCCATCATGGAGCTTTCTCTTGAGAATTTAAGCCAAAATAAATCCTTTCCTCTTTTTAGTTGCTTTTGTTCAGGTATTTTGTCTCAGAAATGAGAATGTAACTACAACACCCACAAACTTTAAATCACCTGGTGTGGCACTTGGTAATTGTAAGGACTGAGAGAGAGAGAGAGAGTCACCAGATGAAAAGATTAACAGGAAAAACAAGATGTGGTTCCAATGCATGAGATGTTTGGAATATAATCAGCAACTCCTTGCAGCAAGGGGAAGACTGGCTCCTAAGATGGAAGTATGGGTGCCTTTTGAAGATAGGGGTGTGTGAGCTCAGTCTAAAAGATGGATGTGATTTGCTCTCCCACAACTTTTGCAGTTTGAGGAGTGTAGAAAAGTACTATTTCTAAATGACAAGAAAGAAGCTTGGATGTTTGAGAGGTAACTTTTTTGTGTGGCATTTTTAAGGGAGGCTAGAATGCAGTTCAGCTAGATTGTAATGCCAACACTACGGTTAGGGATTTTAATTTATTTTGGTCACTGGAAAAGCTAATGGGCTTTAGATGATTAAGTTTATCACTTCACAAAAATGAAAGTTCACAGAATATGGAGACAGTTCAGTGGTAAAGTGCTTGACTTAAAAGCATGAGGACCTGAGTGATTTCCAGAACTCACATAGAAATGCAAGACATGGGGCTAGAGAGATAGCTCAGGTGGTTAAAGACACTGGCATGAAAAGCCTGATGGCCTGGGTTTAATTCCCCACTATGCATATAAAGCCAGATGTACAAACCGACAATGCATCTTGAGTTTGTTTGCAGTAACACCAGGAGGCCCTGGCACATCCATATTTCTCTCTCTCTCTCTCTCTCTCTCTCTCTCTCTCTCTATGGGGAGGTAGAAACAAGGGGATGTCAGACTCACTGGATAGCCAGTTTAGCTTAAATGGTGAGCTCAATGCCAATGAGAGACTCTGCCTTAAAAATATTTGTGTAATCTCATTTGTTGAATCTTGAGATTATTTCTTATGCATTGGAGTCCTCTTCAGAAAATTCTTACCTATACTTGTAACTTCCAGTGTAGTGCCTATGTTTCCTCTAATATTTTCAGGTTTTCTGGCTCTACATAAAGGTTCCATTTTGATCTTTGTACAGTATGAGAGATGTGGATATAATTCATCCTTCTGTAGGTGAACATCCAATTTTGCCAGTACCATCAGTTGAATAGACTTTTCCAGGGTAAGTTTTTTGATGCATTTGTTGAAAATTAGGTAACCATAGCTGTATGAGTTTATTTCTGTGTCCTCCATTCTATTCCATTGGTCTATGTGACTGTTTTATGCCAGTACCATGGTGTCTTTATCACTATGGCTTTATAGTGTAATTTTAGCTCTGGTATTGTGATACCTCCAGCAGTGTTCTTTCTACTTAGGTTTGCTTTGTTAATACATGGTCTTTTGTGTTTCTATTTGAATTACTGGAATTGTTTTTGATAATTCTATTTTTTTTTAAAAAAACTTACTTGCAAGTAAACGGTAGGGGGATAGAATAAATGGGCACACTCAGGCCTCTTGTCACTGCAAGCAAACTTTGGGCATATGGCATTACGTGGGTACTGGAGAATCCAATCTGGGCCATCAGGCTTTGCAAGCAAGCACTTTTAACTGCTGATACATCTTCCTGGCCCTGTTTTTTCTAGTTCTAAGAAGAATGTCACTGGAACTTTGATAGGAGTTACATTGAATCTGTAGATTACTTTTAACAATATACCTTTTTTGACAGCATC